>JAEOAD010000011.1:32242500-33492500 GCA_036365145.1 Orientallactaga sibirica
CAATTGAATTTCTATTGTTTTGCCCTAAATTCCTGACTTAAAAGTTTACTAAGAAAATGGCCAGCATTTATTAGTACTTTCTACATGTCAGGAATCTTTTCACCTGTTTTATACAGAATATCACATTAAACTTGCCTGCAAAGCTAAACAACCCAGGTTCGATTCCTCAGGACCCACATAATCCTGATGTATAAGGTGGTGCATGTGTCTGGAGTTCATTTTCAGAGGCTAGAGGCCATGGCATGCCCATTCTCTCTCTCTCTCTCTCTCTCTCTCTGCCTCTCTCAAATAAGGTTAAGCAAAAATAAATAAATAAATAAATAAGCATAAATTCCATAAAGATAGATTCTTACCATTTTATGGATTAAGAAACTGAGCCCTTAAAAGGTGAACCATTTTGCCTTATGTCACACAGTACAAATGCTATCAGTCTAAAAAGCCAAACAAAAATAATAAATTACACATTGATTTTTTACAGTGTTGTATGATTTTTCCTAGGAAGCTGTGAACAAATACATATTGACTTTGGAGAAGGCAAAGAAATGATTTCAGGCACTTGGAAGATGGGTCAATGAGAAAGTGGTTGCTACACAATCATAGGGACATTGTTCAGATCCCTAACACCAACATTAAAATGCCTGTCATGGCAGTGTTTGACTCTATGCCTGTAATCCCAGCACTGAGGCAGTGTAGACAGGGGCTCAATGGTTAGCTAGTCTAGCTAAGTTCAGGACGACACCCTTGTCTCAAAGAATAAGGCAGAGAGCAATTGCAGAATACTCCTGATGTCAGCCTCTGGCCTCTACATTCATGTACACCTACACACACATGCAAGCACACATACACTCCTACATACCACACACATGCAAAACAAAACAAAGAAATAATTCTACCAAGTTTAGCTTGGGGAACCAGTGAATTTAATTGGGGTTACTTACAGGACCATAAGCAATGTGCAGGCATCATACTTTTAAAGAAGTGTTTGCAGTCCCCAGCGATGACTGACCAAAGATCCGCAATGTGGATCGGTGCCTCTTGCACTACCTAGTATATTGCTGTCCCTGCACCCATGAGGGAATAGCAGCAGCCCCAACCTTGTGAGGGCCTCTTACAGGTAAGAAAGTACTGGCCATGGCATGTCTGTTCCTGAAGACAGAGGTCCACAACAAAGTCTTTGTTACTCAATGAACTATCCTTATATTTTCTTTAAGTTCTTTTTTAAAGCATACAGACATACAGAGAATTGGGTTTCATTATAGCATTTGTATGTTTTTGTTTCTCCCCCCGCCCTTCTCAATCCCTGTAACCCTTCCCAAACACACAGTCTCTCTTCTTCAAATAGCATTTCATTCACAACAATGCTGATATCCTCCTTCTACACTGACAGCATATAAAATTCCAGTTATTGAGTTCATTCCCTATATTTGCATGTGAACTAAGTACACCTCTTTGGCTATTCCATGGCAAGTGTGGAGAAACAGAAGACTCCACAGTTCTGAAGCCACAGGTTACCTGTATGTAGGAACAGTTAATCCTCTAATATCCCAGAGAGGTCTGTGTGCACCCACTCTTATACTGATGGGGTTTCAGAAAAAGAGTCATTAACTCTAAGCAACACTGGGAAACAGGGTTTTAATAGAAACTGGGAGACTAAAGTAAAAAAGAACTCTGCTTACACACTATTCTACTTTAGCAAAGACATTTTCCATGGCAGAGTGGTTTAGAGCTTTGATAACTGCTGTACAATTACAGTGGGATTGAATGATAAGTGCATGGCAGATGGTGGGATGCAGGGTTTTTCCAAAGAAGGAGGTTATAAATCCAAGAGGTGGCTGGAAGAACACAGTGGTATTAGGTTATAATCAGAGGCTTAATATTAATTCATGTACCTTGACACAGATGCAGATGGATGGATATAATTCTAGTTGTTTACATATCCCTGGGTTGGTATACAGGTGCACATTTCCCAGCTATGCTCACTGGGAAGGTCTGTGAGCAATGACACCCCAGAAGTAATGAGTGAGTGAGTACACAAACCCCAATGTTCTGGTCTAATACTATTCTTTAGTAAAAGGAACCAGAGATTCTTGGAGAAATGAATGACTTGGGGGTAGAGGAAAGAAAATGCAAGATGAATGTACAATGTCTGGCGGTGTTAGAGAGTAAAATGTGCTCAGAAAAAAAGAAATAAAGATGGATTGTCAAAGGGACATAGCTATCAACGTGAAAAAAACGTGGTGTCAAAAGCTGCAGCCATTTGGGCCATAAAGGTGCATAACATTGGATCACAAGTCAAAAACTGAATAAATGCCTGTGACTATGGTTGTACTATAAAAATAAATGATTTCATAAATAAATAGGTAACAATAAGCAAATCTTGTGCTCTCTTTGGCAACACATATACTAAAATTCGATACAGAAAAGATTAGCATGACCCCAGTGCAAGTATGACACATAAATTCATGAAGCATTTCATGTTCTTCTTAAGAAAAAGCAAATCTCTCTGCAGAAGAACTCCAAGTTCTTTACAGAGATATGCTTTTTGCGGTGAGGTAGAGCTAAACCCCAACCATCCCTGTTTTAGGCTGTGCTTTGTGACTTTCTTCCAATTGGAAGGGAGGGAATTGTAACTCAGTGTAGAAACCTGGCAAAGATGATCTCACTCAAGTGTTGAAGGTAATATCACCAGCAATAATTTCTGTGGGTATGGTGTGATGAAATGGCTGCTTTATAGCCTTCATCCCCACACCTAGAAAAAAATACCACAAGAAAAGTATCTGACAAATCCAATTGAGAGACATTTTGAAAAATACCTGCTCATTGCTGAGGGCACCAATAACAAGGAAAGCTTGTCACAGAGCAGAGGAGACTTGGGAGGCATTTTATCTAAAGGTAACCAGTTGTCCTGCATGGAACCTTGAAACTCCAGGAGAAAACGAATGGAATCCTAATAAATGTAGAGTTTCAACAACAGTAATAAAAGTTGTTAACTACATGAAAAACTAGGTAACAGGAGTCTATTAGAACTCTCTAGATTCTTTTTCTTTTAATTCATGTGCCAACCTCAAACTACTCTAAAATGAAAATGTATTTAAAAGAAGAGCATAAACCAAAAGAATTAGTCCAAGATTGTTTGGATGAAACCAACTTATGCTCCTCTTTGGCTAGTCTGAGAAGTACTAGCCCATAAAACATAAGCACCAAAATAGGGCTGGAGAGATGGCTTAGTGGTTAAGCACTTGCTTTTGAATCCTAAGGACCCTGGTTCAAGGCTCAGTTCTCCAATACCCATGTAAGCCAGATGTACAAGGTGGCCCATGCATCTAGAGTTCCTTTGCAGTGGCTGGAGGCCCTGATGTGTCTCTCTCTCTCTCTCTCTCTCTTTGCTTTTTTCTCTCTCTGTCTGTTGCTCTCAAATAAATAAAATAAAATAAAAATAAGCACCAAAATTACTTGGCATTCTCATTCTATTTGAAGTTCCCTATTGTACTAACCAAGATGGTCTGACCCTGCTTGCTGCTTGCTCCAAGGTAGTTTTCTCTCAAAATCTTGATAGTCACAACACTTTGTTCTTTTATCCACCCCCACAATATCTTTCTGCAAACTTTGTCATTGTCAAGGCATGGCTGACAGGCTTTGTAAGTGGTTTGCTATTTCTCTCTGTTCCCCACAGTCTGGTGTTATTTAGATTTATTAAATGGAACAATTTGTCACTAAGATCCAAGTACAACCACATCATTCCCAAGCAATTCTAAATTCAGGGATGGTAACATACAGAAGTATGGCCATGGCAAATGTGACATTTATATACCAAACAATAGCATCACATTTTAACACAAAGTAAACTTCCCCGTGCCTTCCTCATCTATAAAGTCACATAGCATCAATTAGATGTTTTCCAAAAAATGTGTGAAAGATGTCCACATCCTTCTAGCTACGATAGCATTTAAGTGACATTGAAAATTAATGATTTTAAAACAATAATTGTGCTTTTAATTTTTTAAAAATTCATATGTGAGAATGTGTTTATGGGTGAACTTGTACTATGACACACAGGTTGTCTGGGGACAACCTTGGTGTGTTTATCCACTCCTTCTCCCTTTAAAACAGGGTCTCCCATTGTTTTGCTATTGCACGCACCAGTCTAGTAGGCCTGCAAGTTTCTGAATTCTTGTCTCTCTTCCTCCTATGGCCATAGGTGCATTGGGATTACAGATATATGTGTCACTTTGCATCCAGTTTAACATCCATGCTGGGGGACTCAAACTGTAGCTACAGGACTGGCAGGCTTTGAAGCAAACACGTTTAACCACTAAGCAATCTTTTCAATTAACAAATTTACTTTTTAAAACCAAAGAATTATAGATTATTACAATTTACAATCACCAGGTCCTTGTTAGATGACCAGTGATTTCACTCTACGCTGGCAAATAGACAATGAGTGTCTACACAGTCTTCTGAGTAAATTTATGATAATTAATTGATCTTTCTGTTGAGATAAGTAGCACAAATCTGAGATCTAAGATTATTAATTTTTATTTTGACATTAAAATCAGATAATTGTTTCTTTTAATAAAATTGTTTTAAGAAAAATTTTTTAAAAATTTAATAAAGTGTTCCTAGGGTTGTATGGCACAATGCAGGTCTGGCCCTAGCCAGACCGCATGCTAAGAGAAACCAGGCCACACCCCTCAGGTTTTCTCACTAGGATGGTGGGTAGTCAATGATGGGTAAGTCTCCATGAGATGGGGCAACCTAAGACAGGCACTGTCGCATGTAATGATCCCTTGGGGCCTGGGTTCAACAATGGCTTGGCAAAGAACCATGCCTCCCAGGGTTGCCAATAATAAAGACAAAAAGGAGATTATGTATGGCACAATGCAGGTCTGGCCCTAGCCAGACCATATGCCATAAGAAACCAGGAAGTGGCTTCTGTGAACATGGCATCCTGCGCAGGCTTGGCATGACAACAGCTACAGTCCCATGCTCACGAGAAACCTGCTACAAGATGATCTTTCCAGAGACAGGCTGTCATTGGTCACAAGAAGGGGACCACCCCATACAATGATTGGCCAGCCAAACCCCTTAAAATCCCCTACACTTCCTTAAATAAACAAGTTTGCAGCAGCTCGCCCTCTACCTGCTTCCACCCAACTCCTAGAGTCTGTGGCGTGGCTCCGCACCTCTCACCCCCACCTCGGCAGAGCCCCTGCCATCCCTCCTGGGCTGGCCCTAGGGGGGGACCCCAACATAGGGTCTGGTTTCTCCTGTAGTTTTAAATGAGGTAATAATTCAAAAGCATGAAATGTTTCTTAAACACTGTTCCCTTTATCATTCCTAGACAATCGTTAGAGGCAACAAACCCTGCAAGGAAACATCCATCAATGGCCTGCTAGAGGATTTCGACAACATCTCTGTGACTCGCTCCAACTCCCTACGGAAAGAAAGCCCACCCACTCCAGATCAAGGGGCTACCAGCCGCGGTCAAGGCCACGCAGAAGAAAATGGCTTCATTACCTTCTCACAGTATTCAAGTGAATCTGACACTACTGCTGACTACACAACTGAAAAGTACAGAGAAAAGAGTTTCTATGGAGATGACTTGGATCTGTACTACAGAAGCAGCCACTCAGGCAAGCAAAATGGGCATGTCATGAAGATGAAACATGGGGAAGCCTACTACCCTGAGATGAAGCCTTTGAAAGCTGACCTAGCCAGATTCCCAGTTGATTATCATGCACACTTAGACTCACTGAGTAAACCAAGTGAATACGGTGACCTCAAGTGGGGTTATCAAAGAGCCTCTAGTAGCTCCCCTTTGGATTACTCATTCCAACTCACACCTTCTAGAACGGCAGGGACCAGCAGGTGCTCCAAGGAGAGTCTGGCATACAGTGAAAGTGACTGGGGACCCAGCCTGGATGACTATGACAGGAGGCCAAAGTCATCATACCTGCATCAGACAAGTCCTCAGCCGGCCATGCGGCAGAGGTCCAAGTCAGGCTCAGGGCTGCAGGAACCCACGATGCCATTTGGAGCAAGTGCATTTAAAACCCATCCTCAAGGACACTCATATAACTCCTACACCTACCCTCGCTTATCCGAGCCCACAATGTGCATTCCAAAGGTAATGTCCACTGCTTTTCTCCCGAGTGACAACCTCGCCAAGGAGGTACTGGTATGTCTTCTTCTACAGCCAGATTGCAAAGAGCTTGCTGCCTTTGCAGTAAGAATCCATATCACAATCTTACATTGTTTTACACATGAGCCCCATAGTCTGAGGCTTTGTAAAGGCCCATAAGTTCATATGCCCATTTGCCACTATACTCAAAATGTCTTTTGAGATCTCCTATAATATTTATGATTGAAAGATAAAGAATATTTTATTTCTCATTTACTAATGGTAATGCTATGTCATCATATTTTACTAAGCACTTTGTTGAGGGATAAACAACTGTAGGCTATTCCATGCTCCCCAATCCTTCAAAGTTCAAGTGAACTTACAAAAGGAGGAATTTTTAAAAATTAATCTCAATAGATGGTCTTTCACTTTGAAAGTTATGATGTTATGTGATTCTACTATTTTGTATTAAAATAATACTTATTTTATGAAATTTCAACAATAGTAGCAGGTGAGTGGACATGCTGTGTTTTTGTGTGTGTGTGTGTGTGTGTGTGTGTGTGTGTTCAGTGTATCAGTGCTTGGGCTCAAACCCAGGGCCTTATGCCAGGCAGCACTCTATCACTTAGCCATATCTTGCCTCATAGTATATATATTTTTTAAATTTGCTTTGCTATAATTTTATTTTATTTTTATAACTCTTGGTAAAATTAATTAGTGATTAATTTTGGCTGTTGGAAAGGTAATTTGAAAATTGGCTGATCCACAACATTCCAAAGTTTGAGAAAATTTAAACCTCATTTGAAAGTACAGAAATTTCCACAAGCTTCGAAGTCTTTTGGAAATACCTTGGAGAGGGTGAAAGTGGTAACTTTTTTATGATACTTACAAATGACTTTATCTCACCAGTGTGTCAGACATGGAAATGGAGCACTTGGGGGTGGAATGTGGATTACCTGAAGGTTTCAAACCAATTTGAGTGGGAGATGACTACTCATAGGAACATCTCCCACATTGTACTAAATACTTGTCATCAGCTTGCTGGGGAGCACAGCCAGTCCTTGGAGGCCAGCCTGCCTGCAGTCATCACCTTTGTTGATTAAAGATAGTCAACATTTCCCCACTGATTGTTTCTCATAAACCTTATCCAAAAGGTTTGAAGAGAAGCTATCTAGGTGATTTAAAGCTATACTTTAGAAGAAACTAATAAAGGTGTCATTTTAGTTTCCAAGATATATATAATTAAGGGTAAATTCTGAGAAGGAATATCTGAAATATGCTCCTCGGTTTCAGTTCAAATAATCACAATGTCTTTCATCTCTCCATGTTAAGATATTTGAACAACCATGTATCATAAATTAATGCCTTACATCCTTCATTCTTGCCAAGGTGATCATTGGAAAGAAGTCTAATTAGCCAAAAACCACATGAAGCTATATACGTGCCTCATCATACATGAAATTTCATTCAGTTTTCATGCACATCACTCTCTGTGGGTATCATGGTAGAGGAAACACCTGCATAGCTCTAGAATGAAATAAACATGCAAATGTGTCTATTGCTTAACTAAGTTATGTATTCAGGCTTTGAGTATTGGTGGTTATTTCATCTATATGTAAAGAATGTGCTAGGCACTGTCCTTTAACCCCAACACTGAGGATGCCAAGGCAGGAGGATCTCAAGGACAGTTTGGACAATTTAATAACACTGTCTCAAAGTTTAAAAATAAATAAATAAAAGGGTAGGTATGTGGTTTAGCGGTAGAGCACATATCTAAGCTATGTAAGGGTTGGGTTCAAACCTCAGTATTGCAAAAAAGGGGGGGTGGGGAGAAGGAGTAAGAAGAGAAGGGGAGGAGAATTGTGGGTTTTTTTGTAGTTTGTGGTATATTAAACATAGGTTAGGGAGCTAGTTTGGTTATAGTCACATAGAGGAAATGTTGCTCAATGGTAGCATCTTTTAGGCCTGGGGCTATTTTGGCCCATTGACATGCTTAACTCACCAAATATTCATTTCCAACATGAAAAGTAGAATTCAACATATTTTACTTGGAAGTCTCAATTTCTTAAATTTCAATCTTCTCTTCAAAAGTATTGCATTGGTCCACTATCCCTGGGCTCACGTTTTCTCATAGGATTAGAAAATAATTGGCTCAGGATAAAGGCTACCCAGTAGAAGGCACATGGGCTCCCCAGTTTGGGACTAGCCATGCCCAGCCCACTTCATTTATTTGTCCTCAGTCTGCTTCCTAGAGGGCTTTGGGGATTTAACAGAACAACCCACAACCTCTACTCTTTCCCAGAGGAGGAAAGCAAGGTGTAGCAGACAGCTTTCGCTTCGCTGAGATGAACTTCCAGACCAAGCACAGTTATGGAGGAAGGGGTTTATTGAAGCTTATAGATCCAGAGGAAGTTCCATAATGGCAGAAGAAGCTGGCCTGCCTTCACAGGACCAAACACAAAGAGAGAAGCACAAGCCAGAAACACACAGCACAGCACACCTCAGGAACTCCAGCTAGGCACACTATGCATCTCTTTAGATTGAAATCTCAAACTCACCACCTCACCTTAAGATCCGCCCAAGGACACTACCTCCAGCCAGGTGGCTGCAGATGCAAATTACAGACTAATAAAACAGTGAATGTATTGGGGGCCATCTACTCAAACTACCACACAAGATCTTGAGAGTCACACAACACACGTACAGCTTCATAATCAGCTCCCTTGGAAACAGCATCAAGAAACAAAGCCTGGTGTTTCTCCCAGTCTACCATCTTCCCATTATATGGGAATATAGGATTTCAGAAGTTCATATGTATTTGCTACTAAACCCTTAATACATCCATTCTCCCCATCCCCAACGTTAAGCCAAGAGTAGGAAGAGGAAGGAAAGAAAAGGAGGATTTGCTTCATTCCTGCAGACTTCCAAACGAAAGTCAAAGTAGATCTGCCTGACCTTTCTACCTGCCTTTCTAAACCCAGGAACAGCCTGGATACCAGTCAGAGAGAATGCATCAGCATTGTCACACATGAGAATGCTTAGGGCTTTTGGCAGCCTTTTTGATGCATGGCTCCGAAGGAGTAGGCTGCTCCTATGTCCCAGGAAACCCACACAAAATTTATGAGCAGGTTTTGTGGGAGGGGAGGAGGTGGGAAGCATGTCGGTAGTTAGGATGCTTGCTTGATTAAAACTATAACATCAGTCTAAAAAGGCTTAGGTGCCTGTGTCTTTAGAACTACACTCTTAAAAATCTACCAATCACATTTTAATTTTCAACTGAGGCAAGAAATAGTGATCATGACTCAGATAATTTGTCTTTGCTTCAAGAAAATTTCTAGAGGAGAGTAGGTAATGTTCATATTGAATAAGAAAGCACAAAAACCATGTATATAAGTCCCCATTTGGGGCAAAAATGAGTGTGGTGTGTGTGTGTGTGTGTGTGTGTGTGTGTGTGTGTGTCCCAGCTTTATATTTTGGCCTGATCATTATTTTTTTAATGTTAATGGTAATTCACAGTAAAGGAAAAACAAGCAAACAAAACACTCCTCTAATCTTTCTGTCATAATGATAGGCATCAACAATGTTATAAACTCCATTGATATAACATTTATTCTCTACTTGTAAATGCTTTTCACTGGAATGGAGAAGATGAAACATTGAGGTGGGAAAGAAAAGCCTAAAAAAATATAGCATCATTCACATCACAGAACTATACAAACTGTCAAATGGAGAGAGAGAGTTCTTTCTCCCCTTCCCTGCAGCTATGTCTGCCATACATCAAGGGGACCTAGCTAGAGAAGATGTCACATGTATTTGATGCTGCTCACTCAATGCTCTCCAGGGACTAGGCCACTGCCACCCTCCGTACCTTGGTGCCAGTCCAGCACACCCATTCATGCTCAGGCTATGCCTCATGAGAAGTCCTGACATAATAACAGTTCACTGGCTCACCATGCACGTGCTGTACACCAGACACACATGTTGCTTTACTGAGCTGCACAGCCCCATCAGATGCAAGAGTTCTTGCCTTCACTGTAAGTTAGGGAAAGGGGTTGGGGAGTTACAGTCAAAGCCTGGTCATTCAGCTCCTACCCACCTGGAGTCTAGCTTTTTGAAAATCACCTGGGATACATCCCCTCAGCATAGAGGCAACTTCTGAGGGTAGCAAATGTCCAACCCACCTTTGTACAACAATTTTTAATACTGACATAATAAAGTTGCATTAGCAATTAATTAAATTAACGATTAGGTTGCATCACCCTGTTTCACTCCACAGTGAGGTTTCTCCACATTGTACCACTAACATTTGGATCTGGTACTTCTTTGTTGTGAAGTTCTTTGTGTGGGTTGCAGAGTGTTTAAGAGCATTGGTAGGTTGTACCGATGAGATAGAAATAGCATTCCTCTTTCACTCATAATAACCAGAATTTCTGTGACAACAAAATATATCACCACACTTCATGGTCAGGGCAGTTCAAAATATACTTCATAGAAACACCATTGTGCTAACATCTATCAGGTACTTTTAGTGGCATTGTTTTTGGAGATAAACTGCATGACTTTGAATCCTAACACTGCCACTTAGTAACTAAGTGAGCAAGTTAAAATGGAAATAACGGCAGTCCCTCCCTCATCATTTCATGTGAAGGTTAAACAAGTTGGTAAGTTAGAAACAGCCCGATTATTAGTCCATGTAGGCTGCACCTCAGTCTCTACGTGGCAAGTACATAGAGGATGGTTATGATTCAAGGAGTACTGTGCTCTAGTACTGTGCTGTAGCACTGTGAGAAGTGTTTTGCAGACATTACCCCAAGTTAGTCATCACAACTCAAGATTTGAAGCTGAGAGTCCCAGAAGCTGAGTCTTTAGGGATATTTCAAGTACATACAGGCAACTGGCTAAACCAAGATTCACAATCACACCTCTCTGATTCCAGTGTCTATGTTCCCAGGAGAAAACTGAGGGGCCTATACATGCATACTGCAGGCTATCCTGGCCTTGCTGGTGAGGACTCATGGATAGGCTTGGGATATGCAGGGAAAGCTTGTTATGCCCTCTGTTCTTGGCAGGATGGAATCCTGGTGAAGTTTCAAGCATCACACAGATTGCAAATTGTGTGTCAATACTGGAACCGCAGGCTGGAGGAAAAGCTAAGAGAGATCCCCAAGACTCTTTTAATGCACCTGGTCACCAGGAGTGATGGCCTTATCTGATTTTTTTTAATTTTTATTTTTATTGACAACTTCTTTAACTGTAGACAATATTCCATGTTATTTCCCTCCCTCCCCCCACTTTCCCCTTTGAAACTTCACTCTCCATCATATCCCCCCACCCCCACCTCTCAATCAGTCTCTCTTTTCAGTTTGATGTCATGATCTTTTCCTCCTATTATGATGGTCTTATGTAGGTAGTGTCAGACACTGTGAGGTCATGGATATCCAGGCCATTTTGTGTCTGGAGGAGCACATTGTAAAGAGTCCTACTCTTCCTTTGGCTCTTACATTCTTTCGCCCCCTCTTCCGCAATGGACCCTGAGCCTTGGAAAGTAGGTTTGAGATGTTTCCGTGCTGAGCACTTCTCTGTCACTTCTTCTCAGCACCATGGTGCCTTCTGAGTCATCCCAAGATCACCACCATCTGAAAAGAGAAGCTTCTCTAACCAAAAGTGAGAGTAGCATTAATATATGTGTATGGACATTAGGAGAAATGCTTAGTGGGCAGTTTGGTGAGCATAGTATATACATTTAGAGAGACTCCAGCAGACATTACACCCTTAGGGCTCATGACTACCCCTGTCATACATTTTCAGTATCAGGATGTGTTCCCTCCCATGGAGTGGACCTCCAGTCCAATTAGAGAGTAGTTGGTTCCCCCATAACAGACATGCCACTATTGCACCCGTTGGCTCATTTGGCCTGGCTGGCCAAATTTAAAGCTTGCAGTGTTCACTGTTGAGTACCTTCACTGGTGTTTTCTCTCTCCCATTGACCTGCATGCAGTGTAGCTTTTTCCAACTTTCTGTCAGCTGGTCCTCATGGAGGAGGCTTTCAGCTCAGCTCAGCTCCAGCAGGATTTCTCAGTGAACTTGCCACCCAAGTATGTGGAATTTTTACCAATATGGTCTTACCATCTATTCCTGGTGGGAAACCAAGGACCTCAGCAATGGCCTATAATGTGTTGGGGGTATCTGTGACCTCCTTGGCCAACAACTCACTGGAAGGTATCCCATCCCTGGCACTGAAAAGTTTCTATTAACAATCTATGGCTTCTGAGTGTTCCATTGTCCAGAAAAGTAGGATTCCATATGACTTTTTTATATCCTCTTAGATTTTGATTAGCTCTCCCTCCGCTGTTCCTTAAAAAAAAAGATGGTCAGATAACCAGACTTTTTTCACCCATATATATCTGAGAATGAAAGTTCTAGAATTGGATCCCCTCCATTTGAGCACTTAGTAGATGTTCCATCTTTTCTATGCCTCAATCCCTCATCTGTAGAGGGTGAGAATCAATGTTAATAAACAAAATAGTTTAATATATGCAAACAGCACCAACTGTTATTCCCAAGAATATTTCGGGTTGGAAAATAGGTTGCCATATGTGCTGATGCCATTCATAGGAATATCATCTCTATATCATTTTTTACATAGTTTTGAAATATAGGAATAGAGTTGGGCATGGTGGCACATACCTTTAATCCCAGTACTCTGGAGGCAGGAGAATCACCATAAGTTTGAGGCCACCCTGAGACTGTATAGTGAATTCCAGGTCAGCCTGGAATAGAGTGAGACCCTATCTTAAAAAGCTAAACATATATACATATTCTATCTGCCCACACAGTCCCTTTTCATAGCCTATGACTGCCTCACCTGAGAGAAGTGGGTCACAAAAGGCCATAATAATGCTTCAATACCATGTAAAGTCTGAGCAACTGAACTAGTCTGAGGTCCTCGATCCCAGTACTCAATGTTTGCTTCATTCACCAAAAAGAAAGTGAAATTCTCAGCCCTCATATGGAAGCCAGAGACTGTGAGAACTATCTGTATATTTCTAACCCACCATCTCCTCTGTGCAGGAGAGCAAAAGTATGACCAAGGTTGTAGCCCTGGGAATCCCAAACAGATGCCGTATTAAGGGGCTCAGAGTAAAAGTCCCCCAGGCCTTGCTGCCACCTGCAATGCTCTTCACTGCTTAGCTATCACTTTACTTTCTCAGGAAGGAAAATAGCAATAGAAACAGTGAGCTACATCCTCCTGAATCAGGCGTTCCGGGACTTGTTGTTCTTTATGTTTGTGGCACATGCAGTGCCCAGACTCAACCATGGCTGCAGGAAGAAAACAGCAGCTCCTTTTCTACCGAGGATCCTGGTAGAATGCGTCTCTGAACCCATTAGGGTCTGGCCTGTTATGAAAGGATAATAATACTGAAGCCTGAAGGACTTCACTAAGAATCTAAGAAAAACAGAGGAAAGGAAATAAGATTACTTAGTCATTTACTATAACAATCATTGCCTTTAAATTTGTTTCCTTTCTCCAAATGCTCATGTGGGATGTACACTAAAGGCCATGAGAATACAACATGTCTTGCATATGAACTCATACATCTCTCAAAGAATGCTGTTGTATTCAAAGTAAGCTGTATTCTGGTCCTTACGAGTGGGCTTTTTTCCATTACCAAATTTAAGGCAGCATGAATTTAAGCTGGTATTGTCCTTTTCAAGTCCTCTCAGGACAATATTCTGAAGCAAAGAGCCAATCTGCACAGATATACAGTCCCTCCTCATTGCTGCAGGCAGTGAAGGATGGCAAGGCAGAACAACCTGCTGTTGAGGGAGGATACATGCTTCAAGTTCGAAGCAGCAAGTTCTGAGGGTTAATTGAGTATGCCAACTTAGAGGTGCAAGAAGAGCCAGAAATAAATAGTGCTGGAGCCTGCTGATCACAAGCTTAATCATTCATTCTTAGAACTAAGTTTTACCTATCTGTAGAGCTCAGAAGCCAGTTGCCCACACTCTCTCAATGTGCATTTACCATATATTTTGTAGGACAGGAATGACATGACTTCAGAGGTCTTGTCATGAGATATGTGTTCCTACAAGTTTAAATGTAAACAATGTGGAATCATTTGGAGAGAGTCCCTGGAGATAACCAGCTCCTCCTACATGCAGCAAGTATGTCTACCCCTCTAGAACTTACCCTCTTTCCCAAGGCCCCTGCATCAGCACCTTAAAGTGTTACCAGGGCTTACTTATGACTACCAGTCACTGGCAGCAGTAGTCATGCACACTTGCCACTTTAATCAAAATTGGCCACTAGCTGGCACTGCGCTATGCCGCTTTGTCATTCAGCCAGTGATAATGTGAAAAGTTCACTGTGTAAAAGGGCTGTTTCATTTTGCAAGTGAAACTGAGTACCATGGAGGACTCTAATCTTGGCTGTGCACAAGAGAACATTTTGCCTTCAGCAGGGGCAACAGTGACTTATTAGGATGCAGCTGGGATTCCTTTAATGCCCTGCACTGAAGCAGACTGGAGCTCCTAGGACATGACCACCTTTATTTGAGTAGCAGAGACCCAGAACCCTAGGCTAAAGATGCATGAGTCTGGCAGCCTTGTGCTGGGCTGTACAGCTTAATTGAGATCAAGCATGGAGCAGTTCCCCCATCAGTAGTGTTTCCTTCCCCCCACAGGGGAAAATTGTGGAGAATAACCAGAGGGGCATAGGACTAAATGAATCACCTTTGCCTAACCACCAGTCTCTCAAATGACCCTGTAGAGGAAACAAGTTAGTGATTGTCCCTGGACCCCTTAAAGATGCTCATCTTCCCTTCCCATGCCAAGGCGGATCCTGTCAACATTCTCCTCTGAGTTAGGTCAGGAAAATTTAAGAAGTCCTTTCTATGCTCAGATAATAGAGGGCCATACTTCCCTCTTATCTCATGTTTGGTTTACATAGAGCAAGCAAGCAACACTCAGCCTGGTGGTTTCCTTTCTGCAATGAGCAATCCCTTTGTTTCCCTGTGCTCCAGAAAGGTGGATTGGAGCATCACAATTCAACACTGCAAGCAGTTACCTACCGTCCCTGTCTGTCACTCCCCACCCCTCGTGGGATATTCGCAGTCACCATTCTGTGGCACAGGCACAGTCGCTCTGCACCCTGCAGTCCAGCACCATCCAACCACAGCCTCCCTGGAGTCAGAGAAGAAGGCCATGGTGACAAAGAACTGCAGGAAAATTTTATTCCTTTTCTTTCTCCTGCCCTCCCCTTACCACAGCTTTTTTTTTTTTTATTTCCTCCAGCCTTGGCATAAAATGGTCAAATGATGTTCTTCTGCAGAATTCAATTTCACAGTTCAGTTAGGTCCTTGATTACACTGCCAAATTCAGATTAATGTGCATTTAACTAACATGGGTCAGGGGAATTCTGGCTGACAGCCAGCTGTAATCAGAGCAATTGATAGCTGTGAGGAGTTTTATGCCCTGTCCACCCCACTGCACCACTGCTGAAATTGATTGATTAAATGAATTCATTGCTATAATTGTTTATAATTTTTACACATCACAAGCCTATGTCTGACCCTATCCTTGGAGATGTTGCACTCATTGTAGAAGGGTATTCTAGCTGAACTGTTAACTGAGAGTTATGTGTTCCTATATAATAAACCTTTTCCCCCATGGGATTTTGAATAGAGACACGAAAAAGAAGTATTTTTTAAAGGATTAATGCACACGGTATACTAAAAGGTTTCAGAACACTAAAAACCAAGTTATGTTATCAACCATTCAGAAAAGACTGAGTTTTCTTCTGTCTATATTTTTTAAAGATTCCCACAGAGAGGATTTCCTCTCCAAATGCATCCAATGTTCAATGACCATGAGAGACCTCCTCATAGTGCAGCTAAGCAGTTTGGAAGCCTTGGGTGCTGATTTGCAAAATAATCGATATAGCCTTTTCTTATTACATGATGCCATATGGGAGTCCCCCTTTATAGTCTGTGGACCAAGACCTCATTCTGAAGAAGCTACTTATGCACAAAGCACAAAGGAATGGAGAGAAAGCCTTCATGGTATCTCTATTGTTTCTCTGCTGCATGCAGCTTTCCACTCCTGTTCAATATCCCAAACCCTGTGCTAAAAATCTCCTGGGGTAACCTACCTACAGAAATCTTCTGGAAATGATTTGAGAATGGGTGATGGGAGATGCATTGGATTCATTTGGTAAATGTCCTTCCATTGGCTGATCTAATTCTAATACACTAGTTTTACTAAATAGCCACACATCACAGGGCACTAAAGAAACCTTCTCATATTAACTCCATGATGACTTCTTTTTCTTCCAGAGTGTATTTGTATTTGGAAAGATCTCACAGTCCAGTTCATTCCTTTGTATGAGCATGTGCATATAAAAATATACATAAACAGGGGCTGGAGAGATGGCTTAGCGGTTAAGGCACCTGCTTCCTAAGCCTAAGAACGCGGGTTCCAATCTCCAAGTCCCACGTTTAGCCAGATGCAAAGTGATGCACAGGTGCAATGCCACACTTGGCCACAAGGGGCGCACGCATCTGGATTTCATTCACAGCAGCTGAGAGACTGCTGGCGCGCCCATTCTCTATCTGTCTCCCTCTCCCACTCTGTCTCTCTCTGTGTCTCTCTCCAAAAATAAATAAAATAATAAAAATTTTTTAAAATATATATACATAAACAGGATGGGAGAGCTAGTACAATCAGTAAAATGATTGCCTTACAAACATGAGGACACAATTTCAATCCCCAAAATTCATATTTAAAAACCTAAACATGGTTGTAATCACACTTGTAGTTTCAGCACTGGGGAGGTGGAAACTGGTAGATCTTTGGTACTCATGGTCAGCCAGTCTAGCCTACCAGGCAAGTTCCAGGCCAGTGAGAGATCCCATATATATGTATGTATGTATGTATGTATGTATGTATGTATGTATGTATATATATATATATATATATATATGTATGTATATATATATATATATATATATGGAGAGAGAGAGAGAGAGAGAGCAGTGTACCTGAGTTGTCCTCTGGCCTCCACACACATCTACACACACCTGTACCTGCACATACAAACACACATACACGCACACATCAGACACATACAAAATATGTATATATAGACAAAGTCATCATTTATGTTTCACCCACTCCCAAACACATACTATCACAAGAAAAACAAGTTCAGAGGAGGATAGTTATATAAGTAGGATAATTATATAATTGCAAATGTTTAAGAGCCATGTGAGGGAGGTGTCATCACACAAACAAAGCTTGTGTTTTCCTTTTTAAGAGACCATACAGAAGAAAGCTCATGTATCAGTGTCCCCAAACATAAAATTGTGCTTTGACCAAAGCAAAACTGAAAATGATGGCTTATGCACATCGGTGATCATTTCACTGTGATGATTAATTTTTCTTTTATGTTTGAGCAGATTTCTCTAAGCTAAGACTGAAAATAAATACAACCTTAATTTTTCTTCTATCCCATCCCTATAGGCCTTATCATTCATCATTTTCTGGTCCAATTCTTACAGTTTGCTCCAGGCTGCTCAGACATCTGGGCTGTGGATGAAACACCCTGACCAGACGTCACCCCTCTGTCAGTCCACACTCTCCTCCTCAGCTTTGACCTCCTCCCCTCTTATTATTGAAGCCCATGTCTAGATCTGTGCAGGACTCATGTAATAAAATGAAAACTTGTTCTTCTGTCTCAGAAGCTTTAAAGCATTTGCCTGACCTTCTCCAGCCCTCTGTGTTTCAACCCCTTATTTGTGAAACAGCAACTCGGGGGCCCATTGCTCGCACCAAGGTTTAAATTCTATAACATACATAGAGTGCTTAGAACAGTCCCTGAAGCATATGAAAAACTCCACAAATACTATTAATGCTTTAGTGTTTCTTACTCCTGCAAGGATATACATCACACTAGTCATTCATGGCCCCTTTGAATGAGAAGAATTCTTGACCACGCAGACAGGGCAGGTGACAAGCAGTGGCAGAAATGTCAAGGCTGGTAAGAAAGCTGGCCTGTGTGCAGTGTGCTAATCTGCTGGGAGATGCCGAAGCCTCCCACTGGGAATCAAGGGCAGACCTAAGTGGCAGAATCAGGTCCTCTGATCCTCTTGGAAGTATGGGACCATTGGTCCTTGTAGCAGACAGCTTCAGGTTCGCTGAGATGAACTTCCAGACCAGGCACAGTTATGGAGGAAGGGATATTTAGTGAAATTTACAGATCCAGGGGAAGTTCCATAATGGCAAAAGAAACTAGCCTGCCTTCACAGGACCAAACAGAGAACGAGAAAAAAACACACAATACACCTCAAGAACTCCAGCTAGGCACACTTTGCATATCTTTAGATTGAAATCTCAAACCCACCACCACACTTTAAGATCCACCCAGTGACACCGCCTCCACCCAGGTGCTGCAGATACAAACTACAAACTAATAAAATACTGAATATATTGGGGGCCATCTATTCAAACTACCACAGTCTTGGATGGCTTGGGAGAAGTTTTATCTCCCTGAACTTCAGTTTGACCAACAAGCAAAAGGGATAAGTTGCCCCTTCCTGATTCCTAGAGTGAAAAGGAATGAGGCCTGTCACAAAGGCATGGGCCAGTAATGCCCATCTTCATGAAGCCTGCAATTGGTAAAACTCAAAGGTGACTATTGTGAAGTGACACTGTGGCCCCAACAAGACTACCTTTCTTACATTCTTCTTTTCTCCTTCAGAAAACCTGTCTGCCTGGTAGCTTGCCCTTGAATGAATAGATAAAAGCCCCAAGGAAAGATGATGTGCTCCCTCGCCTGAGGCAGATGGTTAATTTTCCTTTGAGTAACTGAGTTTGGAATGAAAGTGTCTCTTGCAGTAGTGGATGTTCCAAGTTGCTTCTTTAAGAGTCTGCACCTCTTAGCAGCCACAAAAGACAACCGCATCTTTTTATTGAAAAGACGTAATTTCTCTCAGAAAACAATTCTGCCTTCTGTCTGTAGCAGGAAATGGTCCCCTGCATGCCTGTAGGTGTCCTCTTCTTTATAGCACAAGCTGGCTGTTCTGAGTAGACCCTAATAATGATAATGCTGCTGACAGGTGGTGAGGGAGAAATGGGGCCTAATGCTGTGAAGTGGCGTTCGCCATTCCAGCAGGCCACAACATTTCTGTCTGTAATATATCATCAGACGTCAGTTGCACATGCTTGTGAGTAATAAATGCACTTTTGTTTTTAATAAAAGAGCAAAATTCCCCCATGAAACACGCAGGAAAGCAATAGCATTAAGACACTCTTTCAAACATATAAGCTATAGACCTCACTTGGCCTAACCACCTGGCCTTGCTCATTAGCCTGTACTTAGCTAATGGTAGCTTAATATAAAGCAAGATTCCTGTTGTATGGTGATATTACCTCCACTCCTATTGTACACACACAAGAATTTGCCTTGAGTAGCAAAAATGTACGGCCTTAGAAAAAAAATCAGCCTGCTTTTTAATACGCTATTTAAACTATAACATGTTGTTTAATACATTACAAAGAAAGGCATTTGATTGTTCTGAGGATTAGCTATAAGAATCTATGTGTTGCTGGGGCTTTGTACATTTTCATTTTCAACAAATGGTAGCTGGTTTCATAGCATTGTAGTTATTATTTGTTTACTTTTACATGTCCACTCTTATGCTAAGCATACTGGCACTAGGTAGAAATTATGAGGCAGTCATTGTTCAAATCTACTGATGTGTATACAATCCTTTGGAGTTCCCTGTAACTTAAGAAGTTAGAAATTAATGTTTTAATATTATTTCATTTTACAAATGAGGAAACGGGCTCAGAGAGGCTAAGTGATTTGACTAAAACTATACGAATCAGAACTCATGCCTAACAGTCCTCTATGTCCAGGACAGGACTCTGGTTTAGGGATAACTGGTCCCTGCTTCAAGGTCATTTGAGCAAAATGTGACACCATCCAAGACATGATGTCTAATAACTCTCAAAACTTCATGCAGCCCTAGCAGAACTTACGATTCTCTCCCATGTGTTTGTGATCTATTGTAGCCTAACAAATCCCAACATGTCAGGGCTTCTAACAACAACAAATATTTGTTGTCTCACACAATTTAAGTCAGTTATCCCATTGTATCAGCTATAAATTGCTCTATAGCAAACCATGTCACAAAACAAAACTCATTGCTGCTCAAGAAACTATTCCTAGACTTAAAATCCAAACACTTACCATTTCACAGCTTCTGTGGGTCAGAAATTTGGGAGGGCTTCCAGGGTCAGTTCTGTCTTGGCATCTCTCAAGAGGTTTCAGCTAAAGGATTGGCCAAGGAAACAGTCATCTGAGGGATGGACTGGGGATAGAGGAGCCATTTCTATGACAGCTCATGAACCATTGGATAAAAACTTCAGTTTCTAGCTCAACCCTGGCAGGATGCCTCAGGTCCTTGCTAAGTGGTCTTCTCCCTTGGGTTCTTGTATGTCCACATGTCCTTGCAGCTGGAGAATGCCAGAGCACGTGACCTCAGTGAGAACATAGGCATAGGAATGCATGCCAGGATTACCCCCCACACACACTGGCATCCCTGACCTTGCTCTGTCAGCTCCGCCTTTCTCACTGCCAGTTTTCCTCACCATCAGAGTAGAATGATCTTTACTGGAATCTTTTTGAATGCTGGCCAAGTGTCCTTTTTAGTCACACTCAAGAAAATTTCCATCACTCTCAATTATATTTATGTTTATTGATGAAAATGTTACTTTTTAACTTTATGGTACAAATTAAAGCAAAACCCACTTCATACCATGATCCATGTTTTCCCTTGTATAAAGGTATGTCATATGTTATGTGTGTGAATAGGACATATGAAAATAAGTGAGTTCACACTCTGGGAGAAGGCCTTCTGCCCTGAAACTTTTTCCCAGAAATGCTGGCTAAAGACTAATGACCTTCATTATGGGGTTGTTCGAAGATAAAGAAAATAGCATGTGCACAGAAAGAACACTTGGATAAGACACACATACATTTATCACTTGGGTGGTGCCAGTGGATGGGGAAGTTAGTATGCGACTGCCCCAGCAGATCTTTGATATACCTGATACTTTTCATTGTGCCACCTGTGGGTTTTGGATTCAAATCTACATGTGAATGCTGTCCATCCATGTCTGTCTTCCCAGGTGGATTATGATCGGGCACAGATGGTCTTCAGCCCTCCACTGTCAGGGTCTGACACATACCCCAGGGGTCCCACCAAACTACCTCAAAGTCAAAGCAAAGCGGGCTATTCCTCCAGCAGCCACCAGTACCCCTCTGGGTACCACAAAGCCACCCTCTACCACCATCCTTCCCTGCAAGCCAGTTCGCAGTACATCTCCAGTGCTTCTTACCTGAGCTCTCTCAGCATCTCATCCAGCACTTACCCCCCACCCAGCTGGGGCTCCTCCTCAGACCAGCAGCCATCCAGGGTGTCCCATGAACAGTTTCGAGCTGCCCTGCAACTGGTGGTCAGCCCAGGCGACCCCAGGGAATACTTGGATAACTTTATCAAAATCGGAGAAGGGTCAACAGGCATTGTGTGCATTGCAACAGAGAAGCCCACAGGGAAGCAGGTGGCAGTGAAGAAAATGGACCTCCGAAAGCAGCAGAGACGGGAGCTGCTATTTAATGAGGTGAGCACTGCGTTCATAGTTCCCCTTCCTCACTGGCCTAACAGTCACTTCCCATTTCAAAAAATAGTTGTGCAGTCATGTATTTTTAGGATACTACAATGACACTGAAAACACAAAGGTGAAACCAGAATTCCTCCATAATCTTTGCTCCAGCCTTCTCTATGCATGCGTGGCTGGGCCTTTCGTGAAAACTTCCATATGAGCCTCAGTGCTAAGCAGCAAGCTAGTTCGGCAACCCTCAGAGGTGATAAGGTGTTATTCTTTTAGCAACAAAGAGACTGAAACTGATTAAATGACTAGCCCAAGGTCGTAGATCAAGTTGCCTGCAGAGCCAGGATTTAAACCCTATCTGCCATATTCCAGATGGCATATGCTCTCTCTCCCTTGGGAATAATAGTCACCACTATGATCTCTGGAGAATTGATGTCGCCATCCTCTGCCACTGCCAGACTCCATAATGTTCATGGCCTTTGCAAAAAATCGTGTAGTGTTTGCAATCCTCCTATGCACCTTAAATCATCTCTGGGTTAATTAAAATACTGATTACAAAGTAAATGCTATGCAAGTAGTTGTTATATTACAGAGAGAGAGAGAATGGACATCCCAGAGCCTTTCAGCCACATTAACTGCTAACCCATCTCTCCACCCCTCTTTAGGAACTTTTAAGTATTTTCCCTAATTATAAAAGTAAATATTCTTCTCCTAGAAAGTATGGAAAATATAGGCCCATTTAGCACACAATCAAGTATTACATTCATATTTTAGTATTTTTACTTTATTCTATTTGAATATCTTTTTTATTTTTTTTCATTTTTCAGTTTTACAAGGTAAGGTCTCACTCTAGCTCAGGCTGACCTGGAATTCGCCATGTAATCTCAGGGTGGCCTCAAACTCATGGTGATCCTCCTACCTTTGCCTCCCGAATGCTGGGATTAAAGGCGTGGGCCACCACGCCCGGCTATTTGCATATCTTTTATTTGGGATTATTTTATACATGTAATTTAATAATTTCTAATTTCACTTGATATTAATGTTATGTTAGGATTAATAAAAGTTAACATAATTACACTGATGTACTTTAATATTTATTAAAGACATCATTTTAATGTCCTAAAAATCTTCAGCTATAGTTATGAAACAAACTCTCTAAAACAACCTCTGATTTCTCCTGTTTTCAATTGGACTCTTCTACAGTTCTGTCGTGAATGTTGTTATACCAAGTCTTTGGCCTCATATTTGATCATTTTCTTAGGTTCATAGAAGTGGGATAAACAGGTCAATCTCATTTGAAACATATTATTTTCAGGAAGTTTGTACCAATTTAGACTTTTATCAATAACACTTATGTTTCACATTCACTAATTATTAGATATTATGATATTATTATTTCTGTTAATCTTATAGACATGAATGCGTCACACTATTTTAATCATTATTTTATTACTAGTGGGGCAAAATTTACTTTTATGTATTTATATGCTATTATAATTCTTCATTAACTATCATGTCCTTTGCATACTTTTTAATTATGGTGATATCATGTGTCTTATTGATAAGTGAGATACGTATACACTCCTCTTATATATGTCACTTAAAAGCTCTAAAATTGGTGAAAAAACATATGTAATTGTGTCAGCAAGCACAGGATTTTAGATTCATAGCCCCTTAATATTTTTATTAGAGCACTGGGGGGAAATGATGAGTTTTTGCACATGAAAACTCAAAACTCAAGTCAAGATATTAATGTTAGATTGTGTGTCACTCTCTGAAAAAGACTATACAATCTACATCTCCTACCTCCCAGAATGACTATTGCTGATTGACCTCTTTCACCTTCTATTATAAGCATCTCATTCTCACAGAAATCTAGAAAAGTTGATTTATCCATGTTTTGAACACTCTCAACTATAATTTAAAACCTTCTCCATGGAGGCTCCTGTGTGGCCCCTCCCCACATCTCCAGTTCCCATAACATACTCATTTCTTATGCAAACTCTGAATTTCATAGATGCCTCTAAATGACTGGGCTTGAGTGTCACAGTTCTAGGATAGAAAGGGCAATCTGTCACAGATGAAAAAAAAAAAAACCATAGTTTATTGTTTAACATAAACTCCAAAAGTAGAAGCAGCCACATAGCAACAATTCCTGGATACCTTTTCCAACAAGCAGGCTCATGTTAGCTTTTTTTATACCAACAGAAAATTTTGTTTTACCTTCCAAATATATGCTTTGTATCCAGACCTCCTTCAGATCCAACCTAAACTTTTCCCAAACATAGTTAAGTTGGTCATATGTAGCCTTTCCTCTCATAACTTGATTTCACCTACTCACTCACCATGAGTTGGTGACTCTCTTTGGGGCTAACCCACAGTGGAGTGTGGATAGTGCAGGCTACAGAAGACCCTTAGTAGTACCTGCTCACATCCCTTTAAATGGATACATAAACTTCCTGTTAAGCACAAACTTTGTATTTTTCATTGTCCTACCCTGTATTCTCTAATGTCTGGTTTACCCTGTTGGTTTCGCACAAATGCACTAACCTGATTCTTTTGACTTTTACGAACTACCCTTGGTACCTTTTGGCTATAGGAGATTCTCGAAAAATGCCACAACAATCAGTACCTCTCATCTAAAGTGCTTATGTGAGCAAAAGAGAAAAAAAAAAAAGCCAAATTTCACCTTCACAAATAAAAATGTATCTTTCTCATTCATCCAGGTTGTGATAATGCGGGATTACCACCATGACAATGTAGTTGATATGTATAACAGCTACCTTGTTGGCGATGAGCTCTGGGTGGTCATGGAGTTTCTAGAAGGTGGTGCCTTGACAGACATTGTTACTCATACCAGGCAAGTTTCTTTGTTATCTAGACAAATAATTCAGGGTTCACCTCAATGACTGTCTTCATCAATTACAAGCACTTTGTACTTAGCACACACAACTTCCCTTTCTACTACATTTCCTGGGCTGTCCATTATCATTTCATGCATGTGCAGGCCATTCATTCAATGACCATCCATCTTATACTTTGAAGGTCAGAACTACCCATTGTTTAAATATCAGCCAGCTACCAAGATTGCAGGTCTAGTAACAAATAATAGAATTTCCCATCACCTACATAGAGTTCAGGTTCATCATCATGAATGGGTATGCCATTTCCATGTGCCTGAGTACAGAAGAGAAGGGCAGAGGAATAAACTTTTATGTCCGTGGAATAAACCTCCTATGAGACAAAAAGTCTTCAATTCTGGTTGAATAGAGCCTTTCAGGCTTTCCAGGGTCGACACTATAAGAGTCCACGGATGTGTATTTGGATTAATGACATAAAAACTGACAAGTGGAGTCATTTTCCTTTGAGCTATACTGGCCTCTGCCAGGCTCAGCTTCAGGCTTTATTCAGTGGAAATCATGCTGTCTTTCACCTGCAGATTTTCCAAACATGAGCTGGAATCAGAGACTAGTTCCCCAAAACTCCAGAAAGTGGTACCTCTTGAGCATTAGGAAGATGTTCTTAAACCTATCTTGTTCCTCAAATGTTACTTCCTTTCTAGAATGAATGAAGAACAGATAGCCACCGTCTGTCTGTCAGTTCTGAGAGCCCTCTCCTACCTTCACAACCAAGGAGTGATTCACAGGGACATAAAGAGTGATTCCATCCTCCTGACAAGTGATGGCCGGGTAAGGTTTTCACATTGAGTCCCCTCCAGTCATTCCTCCTGTCCTGGGTATTATTCACTTAAGAACACTTTTTCATAATTCTAATTTTTGTTAGTCACAAGTTATCCACTACACTTCCCAGAACCTACAAAGAGGAAATTACTTCCCCATCCCCTGTGTCATCCTGTTACTCAGAATTACCTGTGACCTGAAACTGATGGGTAATTTGCCTCCTTTAAGATGAATGTGGGAAGTGATGGTAACAGTGGAAATATCTTCCTTTTACCTACATTCTTTTTTAGTTGGATGCTTTAGGGCTGTCTATTCTCTTCCTTTACATACACATATGTTCAGGGTCTCTACATCCCTTCAAGAAATACATGACCAACTCCTATTAGGTAATTTGATGAAACATTATTAAAATGATGTTTACCCAAGTGTGAGCAGATGCAAAAGACCATAAGAAACAAAGCATTAGAATGAATGTGGTACTCTGGATTAGACCATCATTGCCCCATGCCTGAAGAAGTGGGGTAAGAAACTGGCCACTACAATCTGGAATAACAGATTGATGTATTCAAGGCTTCTAGACAGGGATTCTGATTTGGGGGCAATGTTAGACCACATTGAACCTGCAGAAAGAGCTGAGGAATAAATATCCCTGCTTCATTCAATCCCTAGCTTCTAGTTGCCACCAGCTCAACCCAGCCAGAAGCCATCAGTGAGGCCAATGCACAATGACCTTACAAGGCTCAGAGAAAGGAAGAGAGGAAGTCTGAAAATGCAGATAGAAAAGGATCATAGCATATCTCCATCACAAAATAGATCCAACCCCAGACTTCTGTGTTTCTTATCACTGCAACCTGCACAAGTAATTCTATTGAAATACAGAAACCACCAGTATATAGGACATAGAATAGTCAACAAACTGGTGAATTCACATTTCAAGGAATGCTCAGATACAAGAGTCATAGCTTATCACAATGTAGACCCTTTTAACATCCTTGAATTCTCACCAGAGGTAATGGCCCTGGGATGGATGAAGACAGCACTCCTTCCGAGTACCTCTTTCAATGTGCCTCACTTATATATGCCCAATCATATGGAGGGAATGAGAGGTATAGGAAGAGGGTAAGAATCCTTCCCTGGTCTACCTAAGAAGATACTTAGGCAAAGTCCCACAATCACAGTGCACAATTTGCAAGCACCAAACTGGTCTGTGAATCAGCTCTGGGACCTGGTACTTGTAAGGAAATAAAGTTTTCTTTCTCTGTGCCTGGAAATAGGTAATACAAGCTTCCTTGTTGGAAGTACATACATATCTGATTCAAAGTCAGACAGGGTCTAAGATAATGAGTTATTGTTTAATCAGCTTACTTAAAGATTTTCCCTCTCCTCAACACACCAGATTACTAAATCTCTCAGTTATCATTCTTAAGAGGAGAAACATTTTAATAAATATTTTACTTATTTATTTATTTGAGAGAAAGAGGAAGACACAGAGAGAGAGAGAGAGAGAGAGAACACCAGGGCCTCAAGCACTACCTTATGAATCTGGCTTACATGGGTCCTGGGAATTGAACCTGGGCCCTTTGGCTTTGCAGACAAGTGCCTTAACCACTAAGCCATCTTTCCAGCCCAAGAGCAGAAACACTGTCTCAAACAACTCCTGCAGCTCAGCACCCCACAGAGCTTATTGAGGCAGGAACATGGCAAGTACTGTGCATCTTACTGGATTGTTCTCACCTTCATTGAATAAATACCTTCTAAATCCTGATATGTCCTAGGAACCTAGGTCACTTCTTGTATTAAGCCTTTTAGCAGACTTGAATGTGACAGTAAACAAATGAATGAGTTCACTATCAGACAAGTGCTGGTGAGTAGTAAAATTTCTGTGATGAATTTGAGCAGGTTAGGAGACTAGATCTCTGGTATAGATGCCAATCAAAAAAGAGGCCTTGCAGAAGTGGGGACATTAGAGGCTCTGGAGAGATTGGGCCTGTAGCTATTAGAGGAGAAACTGTTCTGGGCAGAGGGAACAGACAGCACGTTAAGTGGGTTTTGTGCTTCTCGACTTGCTGCTCAAAGTTTTCTGATTCTCATGTCTGAACGGTATACCTGTTGCTTCCAATGGGCTTCTCCAGTTTCTACAGAGGAAGGAAACATTTTAAAACATAAAGAGAACAAAGATGGAGTGTGACTATAATAAAAGGCTAAGTGAATATTTTATACTAACCTAACCAGAGCATGGAATTATATAGTGGGGAAGACTATTCAATTATTATTTGCTTTTATTACAAAGCACCCAATACTTCGGGCCTTAAGTCAATGGTCATTTTAACAATGTCCTGTGTGGCTCTGGGAATTAAATGGTCTCTGGCCTGTGTTTAGATGCATAGAATCATGTATCATCTTTCTCACTCACATGTTAGATACTTAGTGCTTCTTGGTGACTGTGGCTTAGCTGGAAGACCTACTATGTGGCCTCTTAAGGCAGCCTGAGCTTCTTCATGGCATCGTGACTGGATTCAAAGAGTGTTTCCCAAGATCAAAACAAGAGTATGTCCAAAAAGTGAAAGTGCATGGCATTTTAATTACTTAGCTTCTGAACCAAATATCATCACTTCCACAATAGTCACTAGCCTTTTCAGACTCAGTAGAATTCTCCCAAATGGGAACAAAACCAAGTCAACATATAAGAAGAACTCATTAACAATGCAGGTGATATTATTGTTGACATTGTCAGAAAATACTATCTTCTGCTCAAGAAGTACTGCACTCTCTTCCAGTCGGGGTATGTTCAATATCATTAACATTAGAGAAATGCATTTTTAAACTATGGTGCAATATCACTACATTCCTGTAAGTGTCAAAAATGAAAAATAGTGATAGTACTACTCATTCATACACTGCTGATAGGAATATAAAATAATATACCACTCTGAAAGTTCCTCTCAAACTTAAAAGTAAAGTTACTCTATGAACAGCAATGATACTCTTGGTCATTTACCTCAGATAAATTGGAAGCTTACTTTACAAACAAACCTTTATACAAATGTTTACAACAATTTTATTCATGATAGTTTCAAACTGTAAATGAACTAAATATCTTTCAAAGGGTGAATGGTTAAATAAACATGATATATCCATACTCTGCAACATAAAGGAACAAACAGTCAACATATATAAGCAAGTAGATGAGCTTCAGGAACATTATGATGACTGGGGCAAAAAGACAATCTTGAAATATATATGCTGTGTAATGCCACATATATGACATTCGTGAAAGATCACAATTACAGCAGATAAGCAGTTGTCAGGGGCAAGGGCTGAGGATCTGTGGCAATAAAGGGCTAAGCTAGGGGAGTCTTGTGGCGATAGTCCAATTTGAGAACTTGATCAGAGTGGTGGTTTTGTAACGCAACACATGATAAAATTTCAGGGTACACACTCACACACACACCTTTTATATGCTATACACACGAATGAGATCATGTATAACTGGGTGAATCTTTATAAACTGTGTTGGATTTAGCAATAACAATTTTTTGGAGTTGATTCTATACTATAATTGTATATGCTGGTAGTAGGAAGGGCTAGAAGCATGTTTTCTTGGTACTTCTATAAAGCCATCATTACAAATGAAAGTTTAATAAAATAGCTCAGATGTAAAAGGAAAAACTGGCTAGGTGTAGTGGTGCGTGCCTTTAGTCTCAGTGCTTTGGAGGCAGAGGTAGGAGTTTGAGGCCAGTCTGAAACTGCATAGTGAATTCCAGGTCAGCCTGGGATAGAGCAAGACCCTACCTTTAAAAAAAGAAGAAAAAAAACAAGAAATAAAAAAATAAAAAGAGTCTGGATTTATAAAAAAAAAAAGCTAGAAGATAAGTTATTTTCTATCAACTAAATCGTTAACTGTTTCTGATGGGCATAATATCTAATGAGACAGTAACTTGTGATACGCTTGGGCAGTGTGGTATCAAGTTTGAAAGAGCAATATAAATAGTTTTTCATAGGTAGCTCAAGAACCACTGATGTCATTTGTGAAACCTTGCCTCACAGAAGGACACCAGTCACTAGGCTCAGTCAGAGGGCAGCTGTCCCTTTTAAGTAGGTGTTGAGTAGAACCATCCCACCTTTCCTTGGCCTGTAGCTTGCATTCAAGAGATGATACTTAGGGGCCACTAGACATATGTGATTCACTTTTGTCAAAGCATATGGCATGGAATCCACACCCATAACCTAGTAAGTCCATTGACTGAAAAAGCATACACATAAGTACACTGTGTTATAGGTCATATTTTTTTACTATAAATTGATTGCCACACTTTAAAACTTGGGAGATTTCATATAATTTTTTTAACTTTTTATTTTAATTTTACATTCATATTGGTGCCTTCGATAGCCTCCTCCCTGTCCTCCCCCCTCCTCTTTGGGAATGTGGGTTGTGCATTGTGGGGGTAGCCATGCATTATGGGGAAAAGACAATGTCTCTGTGCATAATGACCCAACTTGTGGCTCTAACAATTTTATTATCTATCTTTCTTGAAAAGTTAGTCTGGCAACACTATTCCTAAATTCCCACATGGAATTAATGGAAACACAGTAATAAGTGAATACCTCATAGCAGGTACTATGAAGGCTCCAGCCAGAGTTTTATGGAAGCCGTCCTTCTTGATCACCAGCTCCACTCCAAGTGCCATCACCTGCATCTGTTTGCCTGAGGACTTTCCCTGGTCACTGGGCTCTGCTCTTGTAGGACAAGCCAAGCTAGAATGTCCACAGGATCAATGTTCAACCTCCCAACCAGTAGCCCTGAGACATGCTAGGAGTTGGTGTTTAAGTACCCCAGCTCTGTCACCCTTGGATGGAATAGTGTGAAATACTTGTTTTACATAATCACCCTGACCTTCTCTGCAGCATTGAGATCCAATTGCTCACACTGACAGCTTGGCTGGGTGACGGCCTTTCCTTCCTGGTTATACATAGGTATTTCGCTGCCAGGTTTTTTGCATCTCCCAAGTAAATGACTTGCTTGAGTGCTTACCTTGAAGTGTGCATCTCAGGAATTACCTGTTACCAGCTAACATGGTCCTTAGAAATAATGCATTTGTGCCCCATTTTCCACAGAAGATGAAGGAGAAATAAAAGATAAATGGATACAGACCAACAGTCAGGGCTTTGTTAACACACCAACTCCTCTTTACTGTGTTGCTGGCAATTGTCTGGAACCAATATCTCTTCGTCGGTAGTATGAACTCCTCTCTGGCATTCATTGGCTCTACCTGCCAACGTAATTGATTAGCATTAGCCTTATTTCTTTGGCCCTTTTATTTTGCTGTCTCTCAGATACATAGCATTTAACAACTAAGAGGTAGATGAAAGATTATCACTCAAAGGCTATTTTCATTTTTTAAAAAATATTTAATGCATTTTATTGTAAGCAGAGACACACATACACACACACACACACACACACACACACAGAGAGAGAGAGAGAGAGAGAGAGAGAAGAAGGAGAGAAAGAAGGGAGATGGACAGAATGGGCATGCCAGGTCTTCCAGCCACTGCAAATGAGCTCTAGATGCATGTGCCACTTTGTGCAACTACCTTTATGTGGATAGTGGGGAGATGGGGTTGTTAGGCTTTGCAGGGAAACACCTTAACCACTGAGCATCTCACCAGTACCACATTTTTAAATGAAGAGAATTGGGCCTATGAAATAACTTGCCAAATTTCATTCTGCTCCAGCAGTGTCCAAGACTCTTGTAGACTCGCATCCATCTTCTTTCCAGCTAGTTCACAGAGAGACCTGGTCCCAGTACAAGAAACGTTGGTAGACCAGGTTTTTATTCTCTTTTAAGGATGCTATATGGCTTTGGGCAAGCTCTTTCCACTCTCTGTGCTGTGCCAAATGGCAGTGGGAGAGCCGAGATCTCTGAGCCACTCAAAGTTAATGTCTCTGTTACACACCCTTTCATAGTGGAGTTGGTGGGCCATAAGCAAAGTTAGAGGCACTGTTGCATTGTTAGCCTGCCCCTTTCTATTCAATTTCTTTCTGTCTGGATCACCGAGCTCAGTAAAGCAGACATTCTCAAACTTTAGTCAGCATCAGAACACAGTGGTGACATCAGCAAAAACAAACAAAACAAAACAAAACAAAACAAAACAAAAAACTTGTTCCCAGGTCCCACCTCCAGGCTCCAGGAATGCTGACTCAGTCTGGTGGGTACCCTTCTGTCAGTGCTGCTGACAAGTTCTAAGGGGACCAGGAGGTTATACATGTTAGGTATATTGCCTTGTGGGAAGCACCCAAGAACTAGCCACAAAAGCAACCATATTCCCTTTAATCCAAAACCTGCAGCAGGTTCAAAATCCTTTAGAGTGTATGCAATGTACAGAGAAAAGATTTTGATTTCAAACCTGCAATTATGCTGGGGCTAGGCTTTCTTTTGTCCATTCCCCAACCTTCCATCTAACACAGAATCCCTAATTCCTGGCTGGAACACATTAGAGATGACCGAGATCTCAACACTGCCCAAACTCTTAAGCTCTAGACCCTTATCTAGTTCCTGTGTAACAAGCCAGCAGACCTGACATCTCCTTTGAGGGGGAGACAATGAGCTCACTGCGTTTTTCTTAGCATAGCTGCTTTAGGGAGATAGGGGTGGTTTCTTAAGCAACCAAGTTATGCAATTCCGTCTAAAACAAGGCTCATCTCTCAGCAGCTGTGTGATTTGCTTTTAAGATATACCTACAGTGCTTTATTATGCTCATTACTTGAGTTCTCATTATCTACTTACAGATTTATTTGGACAACTATTGTGTGCATTTATGCTGTTTTAGAAAATTGTCTCTTTTATGTACTTCAATTAGTAAAAAAAAAAAAAAAAATCATACAAAAGCACTTACACACCTAAAACAGAAGAAGAACAGGCCTATGTTACATTTTGTCAGGAGATAATTATTAGGATGCTAGACTTTGAGGAGTTAGTTTTTTTTTTTTTTATGTCAACAAAAAGTAACCGACAGCACTGAAATTTAAAACTGTCAATAACAAAATGTTGGTACATTCACCTCCTTAATCATTCCAGTTTCTGAAATGTATAGGCAAGTGAAATAATTGTTGCTCCCCTTGTATCTATGAGGTAAATATACTAGTAATTTATCTTTGGAAATAACTAATCACTCTCTCACACATGTATATGTATTCACACATATACAAAGAGAGAGAGAGAGAGAGAGAGAGAGAGACTATAGTTTCCAAGTTTCCTAAAACTTACCCAGACTTCTTCATAAGGCTCTCTATTGGCTAGATTATTTTGTAAATTCCATGTGTGAATTAAATTTAAGCCACTTGAATAATCTAAACATTGTCCATCAAAGTTCAACTACACAATTATGAAGCCTAGCTGATGACTTTTAAGCTCAGTCTTTTATATTTCACCACTAGCTCCTCCCACTTTCTCATGGTGGCCTCTGGGAGGAAGAAGAGTGTGCCATGTGGGGCCTCAGGGTGAAGGAGGCAAGATTCATCCTCTTGATCCTCTCTAGTTCTTGCTTTGGTCTGCCTACTCTCTTGCAAATGTTCAAAACTCTCCTTTTAGCTGACTCCACATCTCAACTGTAGGCTTGTACAAGGCATGTCTCTACTCCCTTGTTGAGATTTAGAGAAACTTCTGGATCCCTGAACATAGGACGTGAGCAAAGAAAGTCAGCATCTTTTCCTCTCGACATCTACACCCACCATCACCTCTCTCTCCAAGAAATGGCCAAGGCTCATGCTCTGATGGCTGTCACCAGTATATCTCATTGTTATCTCACTGTTAAAACACTATAATATTTTCATGATAGTTGACTGCAGCTACTGCTTCAAGTCCTTAGAGTACCTTCTACAACCCCAGGTCTTCCCAGCCTCATTAAAAAATGGTGGTCATCTTCAGAGTAACTTTATGAATAGATCCTGGTTTGATTGATCTGAAGTGTTTATTAAATGTTCTAAATCTTGCACAGAGACCTTCTCCCCTGGCTTGTGTGGGCATAAATGGTACAGATATTTCTGAAGCCCATCATCATCTGGGTGGGCTGGTGGAAAGTGACATATATAAGGAACATGAGGCATGGCATGGTAGCATCCCTTCTCCCTTTCTGCAACTTCTCCCAGGCTGAAAGGGGTAGCCTGTAGGATTTTCACTTCTTTGTACCACTCCTTCAGCACTAGGGCAACAGGATTATGGACCAGCCATCATATCGACTGGGCCTTCTTCACCCTGTGATGGTTAAGTTCTCTTGTCAACTTGATCAGATTAGGAATCCACAGTTATTCCTCTTGGGCAGGTTGCTGAGGTTGCTTCCAGGAAGTAGTAACTGACGGAGGAAGTCCTTTTTCCAGAGTGGGTGGCTGAAGAACAGCAGCTCTCCAGGGATCCTCCAGGCCTTCAGTGCTGGATTAGGACTGCTGAGGCCTCCATCCAGGTACTTGATTCTCGAGCCTACAGACAGCTCTTGATGGACTGTCGGAAGCGAATGCAATAAATCCCCTTTTCATACCAATTCATTCCACTGGTTCTATTCTTCTACAGAACCCTGACTAATGCACAGCCCGTGGGAAATTCTCTGGTAGGTGTCTTGTCTGGTAGATTGTCTATATAGCAAAGCAATTGAACTTCATCTCCTTTCTAAACCAGCTACGTGTTGTTTTATTTTTTAGCATGCTGTACAAGACAATAGATGTTAAAATTGGCTTTCTTTAACACTTTACATCATGGAATTAACATTATGGAAACATCATGGAAATAACACTAACATCAGGAATAATTCAGTTGCTCTCTACTCCAAATCACATCACCACTCACTAGCCTTGGATTGCTTAGTGAGAAAATCATGAACAAGGAAATGAAAAAAGAAAATAGTTTCAAAATAATCCCTGTTTCTTCTGTTTCCCAAATTTTATTTAGAAATAGATATTCTAAATATGTCAATGGAGGTTTCCAAAAGGTCCCTAAAGTGTGTCTTCTACTGTATGAAATGCTGCACTGTGCCCCAATATGAAATAATCTAGTGGCAGGTGTTTTTCCAGCATCTACTATTTTCCTCCCTCTTAAGGAACTGAGGCTCTAGAGTCCCAGAACAATTCTACTTCTCTGACAAGTGTCCCTAGGTAAAGGGACACCGTTAGAACCAGGAAATAGCTCAAGACTGAGTGCAGGCTGGCCTCTGTTGAATTTAGGAATAGAGAAGTCAACAAGGGCTTTGGAGAAAGATTCCCAAGGACATGATCTGGTAAAGCATTGTGCCCACAAACTGAAAATGCAGTAAGAAATGCAAGTAGAAGGTAAGCTGGGATCAGATCACAGAGTGACCAGTTCTCTCTGAAATGCATAGATTTTCCAGGTTTTAGCACTGAAATCCTTACAACCCAGGAACCCCATTTGGTTCCTAGGAATGGTGGCAGTGTGTGAGAAAAGCAATGAAGGAGGAGGCTGGCTATGCTGAAGGTGCTCCATCAAAGTCATTCGGTTGGACTGCAGTGTGTTCTAGTCAGCCATGCGGAGAAGAGACTTGGTAAAAGTGGTAAAGATTTTGTTATGAAGCCTAAGAGATGAAGCCCTATGAAAAAAACTTGCCCCTGACTTTTCACCTGATCATAAGATGTGTCTTCCTCTTCTTTTCTTAGAGGAACCCTGGTCTCTTTGTTGTAAACTATAGTATGCAAATCAAAGGCCAAGGGTCTAATCAGTAGGTCTGGGGGTGGGCCACTGAGATTCTGCCAATGTAATCAGCTTCCAGGTGATATAGCTGCTATTGCTGTTTTAAATAGCAGCGTCCTGGATCCCATCCCTCTCTCTTCAAGAGCCCTGTCAGCAGTTACCATGGTTCACTTATAATGTTCTACCCCTGCCTTCAAGTAACTGCTTCTTTGACTCTGCTACTTTTCTCTTCAGTCCAGAGTGCTGGTGAAATCTCCGAGTCCAGGATCTCACACTTACTAGCGTTGTGTGCTTGGCAAGTGGCCTGACTCTTTTATACCTTGGCTTGCTCATCTGTAAAACAGCGATATTAATATTTCCTAACTCACTAGGGTGTTTTGTGAGCAGTTAAATGAGATATCTGTGAAGTATTTCCTGGCATGTATAAGCACTCAGTGAGATTGAATTAGAGTATACTAATTTCCTACTATTCCTACTACTTTGTACTGGACAAGATAAATTTATAAGACTACCATTGCATATCAAGCCATCATTGACTGAAAGGTGTTTATATAGCACATGCCTGGATAACCATATTTCCAAATACGATCATATTCCTTGCTCCAGATGGACATGATTTTGAGGATAACTATTCAACCCAACATATGCCATAACAATTATTCTTATCATCATTTTTGTCACATTTGTATCAACAGGATTTTTTTCTCTATATATTAACACAAATCTCAGTTCTGGTTGAAACACAGTCTGAGACCTGCCTTCCTGCTGAAACTACAGACAAGCAGTGGTGCCCTCTCTGTCAAATACTGTCACAGCTCTAGTTCTGAAGGGGTTTCATTTCCTGTTGCATCACAGCTATGAGCCATCCTGATTTTGGTGTCCCCAAATTATTATCCTTTGCCTTCTTGGTGTCTTTCTCTTTAATCTCCAGTAATGTTTTGATTTTACTCATCCAAGCTTATCAGCTTCTTTTCCTGTGCTATAGCGAAACAGGGGTTTTTTGGCTCCCCTACATCTAGAGGCCCTGCAAAAGTATGGTCCAGTGATTAGTGACCTAGAACTTTGAGGTGTAAACTGTGTGCACTTGGCGACAACTCATTACTTATGATTTTAATGTATGTGCATTTGAATGTATGTAAACTTCCTCTCAGGTGTAAACAAACACTAAACTCTAGTTAATGCTGAATTAAGAGTGAAGTATACTGATGTGAGCAATTATATTGGAAATGCTCCAAAAATAACACGGGATGAGTAGACAGACAGGTGCCTGATAAATCACATAGCAAAGCACTGATTTCTTTTAGCTTTACTATGTGTTGCAGTTAGCTTCTCCTTGCTGGGACAAACACCCAACCACACTTACAAATTCCAGGGGAAGCACTATCAATGGCAGAAGAAGCTGTCTCCCTTCCATAGATGCATGACAGAAAGACAATATCAAATATCCAGCAAGCATCAAGGGCCAGAGCTCCAACTGCTCTCCAAGAACCTTAGGGTAGGACTCAAGATCTGCCCCAGTGATGCCTCCTCTAGATGGACTACTGGAGACCCAAGTTCCAAGCTCGGTTCTTAATCCAAAACACCTGAGTCTACGGGGCCATACATTCAAACTACCACATTATGTGTTTGGAACTTTTCCTAATAGCAAGTTGGAAGTGCAGAGGATCTTGCCTCTAGGCCAACCCTCTCTGGGGAATCCTGATGTTAGAACAACATTAACACATCTGTCTTTCATCCTCAATGGCTTCTTTCATTTCTTATGATTGAGGATTGTCCATTCATTCAACCACTTGACTTTGAGGACCTACTATGGACCAAACATGATTGTAGGCTCTTAAGTTATGGAGATGAATTAAAAAATACTTTTGATGAAGAAATGGGAAGAATAAATGTTGATTATCAGCAGTTCAGCTTCATTGACTGTGCAGATGTTTCTGCTATTAACTAGGACAGGAAAGATGCATGTGAGGTCAGAAACAGAGAGGGAGATACTGAGTTTGATGGAAAGTGTCTCTGGCCATCCTTATGAAAGCACACTAGCTGGAAATAATGAAAAGTTGCTGTTTTATTTGTTGTGGTGCTATCGTAATCAAGCTTAAGGCCTTGGGTATCCTGCAATGAGCTATAGTCCCAGCTCAAAATAGAAGTTTGGATAGAGCAGAGTAGTCTGAATTCAGCATGACAAGGAAAAGAGTATCCAGCAAGAATTAGTAAAAAGAGGTGAGGCTTGAAACTAGAATCCTAGGAACAGTCCATATGTAAGATGTGGATAGCAGAAGGAGAGATGGAATGAGAAAGGTTGAGGAAGGAAATTTTAAAAATTATGAAGTTTCAAGAGTGGGTTCGTATCTTAGAGAGTACACCTTTGAACTGTAGACTTCAGGTGGACATTCTGAACCATTGCTAAGCCATGCCAGACTGCTGGTTCCTTTGGATTCTATTGTTACTCACAACTGTAAGCTGCCCATTGATGCTCTCTCCAGTGAGACCCTCTGAAGTTCAGAGCAAGAACTCCCAGCCATAAATGGAGTACTGGACATTTGGAAAACATAAGCCAGCAGGTATCTAAAAGAGCAGTGTGTTCTTCTCAACTGTGTTCTCAAGAGCACAGGAGCTCTGTGCAAGAATCTTCGGGATATTTCATGCTATCAAAGATATAAATAATATACACACACACACTGGGCCTCAAACAGTCACCTTAAATGCCAGATTGCCAAGTGCTCATACCCAGTTTCTGTGCCCATCTTTCAACTGACATAAATGTTCATATTGGTAACTGTGATTGTCATGGGCAAAGGAGGTAAACAAAAAGGGAAGGAGAGTCAGCGCCGACAGTGATATCTCAGCATCTGAGAGGAATGAAGGCCTTGCAATATGGCAAATACAGAAAAGAGGGTGGTGGTTTGAATCATCTCATGGTATACAAACATCTAAATGTGTTCAACTCCAAAGAGTGTTGAGTGAAGCCATGTGTATAAAATTCACATGGATGCCAGGTGTGGTATAGTGCTCACCTTTAATCCCAGCTCTCAGGAGGCAGAGGTAGGAGGAATCACTATGAGTTCAAAGCCAGATAGAGACTACATAGTTACTTTCATGTCAACCTGGGATAGAGCCAAAAATATAAATAAATTAATTAATTAAAATTCACATGGAGAATAGTAATTCACTTACTTATACCAAAAGCATCATCAGGGATGAATTTGACATTGCAGGTTTAAGATTTAATCAATAAACTGTTTGGGGTGTATATTTACTTATGATTGTCCCTTAATTTTGCAAAAGATAAAAGCCTTAGGAGTTCAGACAGTTGGAAGTCAATGTAATAGACTCGTGAGAAGAGCTTTCCGATTAAAATGAATTTGTGTCTTTTCAATAGGAGGGCCTCATAACTTCTTCACTAATACTTCCGAGGCCTGGTAATGAATTTGGATTTAAAGTCCTTGTCCATCTTCTAGGTCTACATATACATTTCTATGTCTCACAGGCAGCATTTTAAATGTATTTCATACATTGCTTTCCTCTCATTTCCAGATAAAGTTATCTGACTTTGGTTTCTGTGCTCAAGTTTCCAAAGAGGTGCCAAAGCGAAAATCGCTGGTGGGAACCCCCTACTGGATGGCCCCTGAGGTGATTTCCAGGCTACCTTATGGCACAGAGGTAAGAGGCTCGGAGAGAGTAGAAAGCTCTGTTTGAATGGGCAACAATAGTCATGGTTTTTCCATATGACTATTACAGCATTTGTTTCTGTTTCCCATGGGAAGGAAATAATTACCTGTGAAGGGGAAGAATTTAGATATATGAAAGTGAGGGGCCAGAGAGAGTAGGGCAGAGACCTGCCAAGGAGGGAATGGTGTGGGTAGACTCTCGCAGGCACATGGGCAAAAATAGAGAGCAAGGGGCTCATTGTGGAGTGCTTGCACAGTGTGGAATGGATGGACGAAGAGAGGTGGCCAGGACTTGGGGGATTATCTGTGTGATTAAGACAGGCTCTTCTCACTTTCCTATTAGTGTGACCTCCCCTGAACACCAGACTGCTTTCTCTCACTATCAGTGAGAGTGGGATCAGCATTTTTGTGACCCAAAAGATAAATCCTATAGTGAGGGTCACTGCAAAAGATAGGATAGTAAGGCAGAGGACAGATCAAGGATGTAAAGAGGCTATGACAGAAAGTGACTAGAAAAGGGAATTTATAGCCGCTCATGTCTGCTCATTGTCCTGCCTTCAAATTCTTTATCAGGAAGACCCTATGTGTCATCTCATCCTTCCTCCCCTTCTAGAAAACAGCTTTATAAAGCAGGGTGTTAAGCATGCTGCCCTAAAATGATGAAACATAAGTGGGTGATGAAAGAACCGGTTATAGAAACCTAATTTGTGAACATTTCACAATGTATTCTAGATTGTACAATGTAATTCCATGAAGTTTGCAAAAACTTTTCTCAATTCCTTATAGCTTAAATGCAACTTTCTTCTTTATTTTTATCACATAAATGTTGAGGATTTTATGTTGCCAGCCAAGGCTAAGGGAGTATTGAGGAAGAGGGAGCAGAAAGAGCCTCAGGGTGGGTGGAAATAGCTTGAGACACTGTGTTTCCCCCATCCCTGCAGAGACTGACAGAGGCCTCTTGGTCCCCACAATAAATACCAATAACCTCACATAAGACCCTCAGCAGAATTGGGGTGGGAGAGAGGAGGGTCTATATGTGCTAACTTTTTAGTAAAAAAAAATCAACAAATTTTAAAAATGTTGAGCTTTTATAAATCTTCCCTGAAAAGCAATCAAGCAAAGAATTGAACAAGATAAAACTTTAAATTCTAAATTTTAGAATGTTAAACTTTTCATATTTTAATATCTTATTTATTTATTATTTGTTTATGAGAGAGAGAGAGAAAGAATATGGGTATGCCAGGGTCTCTAGCCACTGCAAATGAACTCCAGATGCATGAGCCACCATGTGTCTCTTGCTTATGTGGGTTCTGGCAAATTGAACCTGGGTCCTTAGGCTTTACAGGCAAGCACCTTAACTGCTAAGCCATTTATCCAGTACTGAGACTTTCATTTTATTGAATTGATATATTTTCACTGAAGCTGTCTTTAAAAAGTGAACAAAGACCATTGGTAAAAATCTTGGCAATACAACAATTCAACTTAGTGTAAATTATGACAAGTTTCAAATATATTAATTTATGAATGTTTGGAACTTATGGGATTTACAGATATAGCCAACATTACAGTGTTCTGGCCTGACATAACCAGTGGGTTGTGCCTAACAGGTGGACATTTGGTCCCTTGGGATCATGGTGATAGAGATGATTGATGGCGAGCCCCCCTACTTCAACGAGCCTCCACTTCAGGCCATGCGGAGGATCCGGGACAGTTTACCTCCAAGAGTAAAGGACCTACATAAGGTGAGAAGGTGCAAGTGTTTGTAGGTCCAGGGGTGTTATTTAATCACTCAGTCTCTCTGTTCATTTAAAGCCTGGGTTATCACATCCATGGGGAGAAAAGTCCTGGTCTATGGACATGGATTTTGGAGGAACCAAGACTCAAATCTTTGTTCTATACATTCACTGAACAAGTGATTCAGCATCCTCAGTTCCAAAGTTGTTGTCTACAAATGGAGTATGACCAGCTCTTCTACTAAAGGGCTAGTTAGAAGTAAATCAGGTGCCCCACTCCACGCCTACTCACTGAGCACCTGTTACCTGCTGGGGACTTCTGGTTGCTAGCTAGGTTTAAGCCAAAGCCCCAGATTTCTTGATTCTTATAGAGCTTGCATTCTAGTTAGAGACACAGATAATAAATCATAGATAGATAAATTAATGAACAAAATAGTGCCAGTGAGTGGATCATGCTGTGAAGAAAACAACATACCCTGACGAGACAGAGTGTGTAAGATATGGGACGCTGAAGGACAAGGAAGCTCTGTCCAGAAGGGTTCATCTGAGCTAGATCTGAAAAGAAAGAAGGCATTGACTTTGCAAAGATCTAGAAGACAATTGTCCCAGACATGGGAACATCAAATTCAAGGACGTAAAGCCAAGAAAGAAGGCTGACATGCTTTAGCAAGACAGCAATGATAGGATGTATCACAGAGGCAAGCACGAGCTAGATCATGCAGGGTGATAAAGGGATCAAGTGTGGCCATCCCATTTTCCAAGACTCGCCCATGAGGGCTGAGCTCAGGCAGATTCTAAGTCCAAGAAGCACCCTGCTGGTCTGTTACTTCCTGATTGAAATTTCCATTTCTAGATCAACCTGTCCCAGCCATGCTTCCGCTCCATCTAGTTCATGACAGGGGAAGAGAACATGAGACTGATTTAGGGGAGAATAATTTGCAAACAAGAACCTTTAACCATTGAGCCATCTCCCTAGTCCGGGGGAGAATAGTTGGAAATTGCACAGGCTCCTTTTTCCTCTCACCTAAACTTTAGGGAAAAGAGCCACATTTATGTAGGTTGTGTGGACCTGAAACCAAAAGAAAACCATTAAAACTCATTAAGAGTTTGAAACTTTAGTCACTAAAGTTGTATTAAGCTTAAATAGTGAACAATGACTAAATGCCACATGAAAATAGCCCCATGTCCAATAGAAGTGAGTGCTGCTCTTCTTATTACCATATAAAAGAATGTCTTACTCCTAATAGTCAAAAACTAGAAAAAGCCCGACATTGTCTCCAAAATGGACAAAGAATGTGTGACATAACTGGACAGTGAATGCTACACAGCAATGAAAAGAATCAAACCTTTGTCTTACACATCAGGAATGACTCTCATGAACATGGTATTGATTGAAATAGCCTCAGAATAGCTCATAGTATATTCAGTAAAGTTTAGAGGCAGGCAAAACTAATCTATCCTATTAGCAATAAGGAGAGTCATTCATTTTCTTTTTCAGGGAGACCAATAATGAGAGGAAGAGGCCCAGATAACCCCCCTGGGAATAGTAGAAATGTTCTAGATCTCATCAGGGGTGAAACCACAAATAGATACATGTCTATATTGAAATCCACTGGGCTATTCAATTATATACATATAATTTGAATGTAACTATAATATACCTCAAAAAAGACAATTGCAAAACTTCAAAGGAAAAATGATGTCTGTGTCAGATAGCCTTATGGAAGCTTATTTCTCTTCATGAAAGGGGAGGCCACAGAGCCTGGATAGTTGCATTGCTGGAAAAATCAAGTTATTCCATATTTATACTGCATTACACATGTGACCAGCACCTGTATAATCACTTCACAATAGTTGCTTCTGTCAATGGTATGACCACTATTATTTTACTTAGTAAATAAGTTTTCACTATTTGTAGCCCCATCCTTTATCCCTATTATTTCAAACTTTGAAAGCAATAATGAAGTTAATACCTACTTCCACTTCCATATTTTTCTCCTTAAGGTAACTTTGTAGAATTTGAAGTTGTTGATGGGATTGACGTGGACATCATTTCAGGAGACCAGACTAGGTCTCTGTGTTCAACATGGTGTCTGTGTGTTTTCACAGGTTTCTTCAATGCTCCGAGGTTTCCTAGATCTGATGTTGGTGAGGGAGCCCTCTCAAAGAGCCACAGCCCAGGAACTCCTTGGACATCCATTCTTAAAATTGGCAGGTCCACCATCTTGCATCGTTCCCCTCATGAGACAATACAGGCATCACTGAGCAGAGATTCATACAGGAGACAACACTTGACAAGGACATGAGACTAATTCAGGAGAACATGAGGAAACCACAGAACATGCCAAAGGCCTGTGCATTCTAGACCAGCTGACTGGTGGGACAGTGCAACAACCGGCAGGGTTCGACAGACCAGGGCATCTTCTTGTGTCTTAACTAGGCATCTCTCCACTGACAGCTGGCATGGTCATTTGGAGCATGGCTTTAACAAGTCACTACTATATATATTTTCAGCCCTTCACCCAGCAAACCAGAAGGACTCAGTACAAACTCCGTTATGATATATCCTAGCCACATGCAGGGTACCGCGTAGGATTTTCTATATTGAAAGAATACTTTTCTGGCAAAAAAAAAAAAAAAAAAAAAGAAAGGAAAACAAAAAGCACTTTTTTCTTAATGGTAGCAGTGTAATGTATTTTGCAATGAATTTGTAATTTTTATGTACGATAGTTTTGATAATTTATAGTACTTTGACGTCACGTAGCCATTGTATCAGTTGAAGTAATACTTGTTTACTAGCAGGAGTTTGAACAAAGCCTTTCCTACTTTTTTAATCCCTTTCAGAAAACCAACAATTCTTTAGGAACTTTGAATACTGAATGACTCTCAATCACCGTCAGCTTTAGTAGAATATCTTTCTTATCTTAACAAGTGTCTTATGTGATGGAAGAAGAGTTAAGAGTGATGGTGATGGTGTGTACATTTCACTTATCCAACCAAAAACATAATGAAATAAAATTTGAGCCACAGAATGCCATCAAACTATTCCTTGGGATAATGCTGAATGTTTTGAAAAAATAATTATTTTCCTTGTACCAAACCACATTGGTACACCAAGATATTTCCCCTTGGTGCCCACCCTCAAATAAGTATAATGTTCCCCTTGTGGCCAAATTTCCCTCCCAAGGAGCAATTTCAGTGCTACGACCATTGGACTCTGTTCCCCAAGTTGAATGTTTTGGTGAGACCATGGGAATTCCTGGCTCACAAAGGGAGATGATAGTTGAACGAGGCAAGATGTTTGGTTTTGTTCATCACTGTTTTAAAAACTCTGTATGCTAGCACACCAAACTCTTGTCTGTTTTGACCTTTACACCACAGTATTGATCACTGTTGTTCATGTATCGTGCTGGACGTCTGAACTGATGCTAGCGCATGGGTTAGCAAAGGGGGTATTTTACCAGGTAAGAGCTGGCTTCACTGGTGACCATGTTATAATGTATTTCCAACATAGGCGAGTTGTGCTGCTGTCTAGATCTTCTTGAATGTTGATAGAAATGAATGACTACTACAATACATTTTGTGTTGCTTGTTGGATGAATTTGCATGTTAACTGTAGGCCAATATAGATTTGCCTTTAAAACTCCAGAAGAGCTACATAGTCATCCTTAGTTTCTGTTAATTATGCATCAGACAAAAGCCATTTGTTACCAAACTGGAAAACCAGAGGCTTTTCTTAATAACTTTACTGTAACAAACATGAAATTAAATTTGTGAAAATGCTCTGGTTACTCTAAGCATAATTAAGAATTTTTGTAATTAATAGGTTGATAATTATTTATTATAGCTTAAAAGGGAAAAAGGGCATAAAATGACTTCTCTGATTAGATTTTCAGTTTTTCCCTAAACTGGAAATTCCTCTCCAGAAAGAGGATCTATAATTTTATTTCGTAAGACACAGGAAATTAATGTTTTATGTAAAATATCAAGGTTTTAATACAAGTATGTAAGAATAAAAGCAATCTGACTTCAGAAAATTACAGTCCTAAAAAGTCATGAAAGGGGTTTTTATAGTTTCACCAGGACTATGTAGAAGTAGAAAGAAAAGTAAAAGAAAATTCTTTTTTAACAAGAATAAGCACTAAAAACCATTGCAGGAAAAATAGTGCATTTTGGATTCAAACATTTTTGACAGTGTAATGGAAACTTTTTCTGTAATTTTCTTATAACTGGGTATTTTGAAGTATTCGTTGAGTTTACCAAAAGCTACTGTAGCCTAAAAGGATCAGTGAGCACTAACCATTGGCAGAAACTGCACTTGCAAATACAAATAAATGTTTGCCTTTTTCCCCATGATGTGATTGGAAATGCTGGTGGTTTTCTGAACTTGTTTTACTGGGTAAATAGGTTTGTTTGTGATCTTAGGGAATGCAAATGGGTTACTTTAAAGTTATACATAATCACACTGATACACACTCAAAAGAAGTACTTCCATCTCCAGAGGTTACAAATAGTGAATTATTGTTGAGATTTTTAAAAATGCTGAATTCTGGAAAATCAAGTTCAAGGAAAGCCAGATACATGGTGAAGGAATTCCACTCTACCTTTTCACCCCAAAGATGTTGAATTTATCTGTGGATTTTTACCCCCCAAAATATATATTTTTAAAACTTGGATTAAAGAAGGTAGAAACAGGGCTGGAGGGATGGCTTAGCAGTTAAGGTATTTGCCTGCAAAGCCAAAGGACCCAGGTTCGATTTGCCAGGACCCACATTTGCCAGATGCACAAGGGGGTGCACATGTCTGGAGTTCATTTGCAGTGGCTGGAGTCTCTGGCATGCCCATTCTCATTCTCTCTCCCTCTTTCTCCCTCTTTCTCTCTGTCAAATAAATAAATTAATTAAATAAAATATTTTTAAAAAGAAGGTAGTGACAGCCCTTGACCTAGAATAGAGTCCTTAGTTACCTCTTCCTCTTTCAAAAGGAAGAAACTGGCCTTGAACTCATGAAGAGAGGTGTGTTAGCTTTGGATTAGAATAGGATTCATTTTTTTTTATTCGAAACTGGATTAGGAAACTGGAATTAAAGCAAGTTATAGTTGTGTTCCCATGACCTACATGGAAAAGCACACAGTCACAACTACTATAAGAATAAAAGCACTCCACAAAGTTAACAACTCAATGATTTCAAACCTTTTGATCAAAGGAACAGCTCAGCATCATTAAGAAATAGAAATGAGATTCAGGGGAGAAAGATGGATTGTATCTGGAGTAAACACAAAATGTACAAGCAGGGGAGCATTTTGAAAGTGACATGATGCCTACAAATCCACAGCATTTCATAAATGTGCAGGATGCCAGTCAGTTTGTGCATCTATATGTGAGTTTTTGAGTTGTATTTCCATTTTCAAATTATGTTATCTTAGTTGGGGTTATGGCAATTTTTTTTTTTAAATAAGGCAATGACTCTGGGATGCTCCACAGAGCAGAGTGAAGAAAGGAAGAAAAGAGGAATGTTAAGTTGTTATTTTCTCCATATTGAAATGTTCCCTGCTGAAGGGAGGAAAGAGGTTCATAGACTTGGGAAACTGATAAGCTTACAACACTGGAGCTGGGGAGAGATCTCCCCAGGTTATAGAAGGAATAAATAATTACCGAGCAAGAGGAAATTTTTCAGAGGAGCTGCCTGCAAGTTGAGCAGGAAGGTCCATGGATGCAGCTTTATAACTCATTACCCATGCAAGAGGTGGACCTTTTTGGTGGTACAGCAGTCTGAAAACTATCCATGCTCCCTATGTAACCCTGATAAACTCATTAGTTCACCAAGCCAGACTTAGATAAATGGTCTGTTTGGTTTGTCATCAATGCCCTATCTGGGATAAATAGATGTGTTCATGTATCCTCAGGATAAGCCGGGCAACACATTCAGCACAGCAATAGGAACCAAAGATCAATGATGAGGGAAGGAGAAGTTGCATGGCCCCTGCGCTAGAAGATTAGGCACAACCAAAGCAAAGCCATGTGAGCATGGGTCATCCTTGGGGAAAATCCTAGGGTACACCTCTCCTCAATGTGCATGCCTCCTTGATTAATGAGGTCTGCCACAGGAATACGGGGTTTCCCCAAAAGTGGATGATGGACTAAAGACTATATTTCAACCCTAAAAGAAGTACATATGAGACAGGATTGTGAGCAGACTGCGGTGGCAGCATTGCCTGGCCTTTGTTGTAGGCATTAAGACATGCAACAGGCTCGGCTGACTCCGCAGAAAGAACGTGCACTTGTAAGGGAGGAATTACAATGCGACAAAGACACATAGATTCTACCCTCTGCATTAGCCTCTTATTTGGCAGGAAAAGTGGAAAGCAGGAAGGATAATGTGGAGGCGTTGGATTGCCTAACAGTTGGTAGGATATAAGGGGAAAGAGTTCTAATTAGATTTATGCGAAAAAGCTTTTCCTGGAGATCAAAAGCTTAGATTTCATGGGAGGAGACAAACAGTGAGGAGGAAGAGAGCAAAGTAGAAGTGACAGAAGATATGCCTCTGATTGATTTTAATGCAGGGAAAGGGAAAGTCTATGCTAACCAAGGAGTACTAGGCTACTGAACTGCTTGAGCTGGAAAAGACCTTTAAACAAGAAATGAACAGGCCAGGGCTGGAGAGATAGCTCAGAGGTTAAGGCACTAGATTACAAAGCCTAACTACCCAGGTTCTATTTCCCAGTACCCACCCACATAAAGCCAGAGGCACCAAGTGGCACATGCATCTGGAGTTCATTTACCACAGCTGGAGGTCTTTGGTATGCCCATTTTCTCTCCTTCTGTCTGTCTCTCATCTCTCTGTCTCTGCTCACAAATAAATAAATAAAAATTGTAAAAATAAATATGTAAAAGCTTTTCACAGTCTGATTTATGAGTCTGTGAGACATGAGGACAGATGGGATCAGAGTGCCCTGAAAGCAGATGAACCAAGTAATATAACTCCTGGAGATAAAGATTTCATACTTTGAGCAATATGAACAAATCAGTCTCAGATGAACTGTCTCATAGAAACCATTAGAGATATTTGCTTATCACCAGCTGCGGTCCCCAGTACTGACTAGAAGACAACAATGGACGGGCATTACTGAAGGAACTGAACATGTAAGAGGGGTACTTGATGCTCATTTCATCAAGTTTCATAAGACTGTGTTCGTAGGAGGTTTAAGTTAGCGCAGCAGGGATCTCAGCCCTGATATTGGGCTCTAGTGACATCACTAAATCCCATGGGAAGATATGATGATCTTTATGAAGTAGGAGAGGACCTGAATTATGTAGAGTGGAAAATAAATTGGGCTCATAAGATGTTAAAGCATTTGTAAAACAATGAGAAAAAAGGAGGGGAAGAAGATGGCGAGACCTCTCTAACCCACTCATAAACAAAATCTGTGCCAAATCAGAATACCTAGGGAAAATTTTATAGAAAGTCCAATGTGCTAGAGGGCCTCTGGAAGACTGTGAAACCTGAGCAATGCTTCACCGAAGGGGGTAAAAGAAGGAACGAATGACAAAGTGGTGTAAGTGAGAAAGATTACGCTTGTCTTGGTGGGCAGTTATCTTCCCAGTGTATGATGTGAACACTTCTCCCCTGCAGGAGTGTATACTGTGGGGAAAGGCTGTTTGCCCATCCCGGGACCTTTTCAGCATCCAGGTGCGGTGGGTGGAGAGGTACCAGCCACACCCATGGCCCAGAGACTTTCAGAACTAGGAAGCTGCCTCTAGCAGCAGGCACAGCAGCAGATGAGAGTGTGACTGCACCCACCCTGGAGCTGTTTGTCAAACAGAGCAGTACCCACCAACCCCATCAGGAGATGGCAGCACCCCAGCTAGCACCCTACAATGAATGAGGAGGCTGGGTGGCTCATGAGGAATGGTTTGATTATGAAAGGCTAAATAAGATAGGGCCTCCCAGCCACACCTTTGTGCCTTTGTTTCTCTTTTGATGAAACAGCACAAATGATGCATGGGACCTTTCTAACATTTAGGCTTTTAGTATTGCTGAATATCCTATATTGGCACTTGCTTAGAATGGATGACAGAGAAAGTGTTCAGAGATCCCATCCTCTATAGAAAGGTTTCATTATGTAGTGCTAACCCTAGAGTATCTTACAGATTTGCAAAAGTGTCTGTAAGAACAGTACAAGAAAGAAGGAGTTCTGGGCTGGAGTTTGAGCAAAGGTATCTTGTAGAAGTGGGGCAACACTCCCAGCGCAGTAAAGATATTGAGATGAGGAAGCTGGGCCCTTCTGCGATGTGGATGCTGGCTACTTACCTACCTCTTCACATTTCTTGGCTAACAACTGCCCAGAGCATCAACTCCCAGCACTTCCAGGCTGCCCTGCACACAGTCCAGTTACTTCCTTTTGTCTGAGAGGCAAGAGAAGCTACTGGAACTGTCAGCACATGATCTCCAGCAAGGGCAAGGGAATACGGTAGGATTCTGTCCTAGTCAGGTTCACGTTGCTGGGATGAACCTCCAAAGCAGACACACTTTATAGGAGGAACAGAATTTATTGAAACTTACAGATCCAGGAAGCTCCACATAGAGAGAAAATACCACCAGCAGAACTATAGGCAAGCACACTCCAGGAAGCCCAGGCTGAGCTCAAGCACTCTGCATACCTTAGGCTAGAATTCAGATCCACCCCCAAATATACCTTAGGGCTGGACGCTAGGATCCACCAGTGACATCAAGTTACAAGCTTGAATACAGCTCCTGAATCCATTCAAAATACCACAGACTCAGTATCTCCTACCTAGATAGAACTTTTTAAGGACAAAACACAGACTTGAGAATGCCTATGGGTTGCTGATTTCTGAATAAAAATATGCTATTTTAAATGCACAGATCCCCTATTCTTGGCCCATTGCTGTTAGCAGTTATAAAACACTTAAAACCTAGAAAGTAATTGTGGGACCCTATGTTATACTAATAATACAGGACCCAGAGAGTTAGGCAGTGGTGCAAACTGATCAAAATGCCTACCTGTAAATGCATGCGCACACACACACACACACACACACACACACACACACACCCTTTACTGAAATGTCCCCAGCACCCAGAAAATGCCTAGAAAGTATGTGACCAGATCCAAAAAGCACCTGTCACCTCACTTACCATGCGGGCCTCCCTCTATAAATGCTTCCCTAGCAGATGGTGTAAAAGGTTCAGTGACTTTAGATGACAGCTGAAGTAGCCATTAACCCTGAGGCACTTTAGCACCTGGGACCAGACTGTCTATAATTTTGCACTATTTCTTAAGGAAAAAAAAAAAAAAGGTTTTCGATGCATAAAGTAAAAATGTATTTATGAAGAAAAGTAATTAATGTAGTCATCAAAAAAAATCAAATCTGCCCTGCCCCTCCCCTTCCTGGAGTCCACACACCACCACCACCACTTGGGCTATTCATTTTTCCCAGCACAGTACAACTTACCTATTCAGCCGGGCTTTCTTCTACAGCCATTTTGCCAGCCAGCAAGGTTCAACTGTCTAACTCTACTCCGCCCCGCCCCACCCCCTGCCAGAAGGTGAGAGTGAACAGCAAGTGATAAGATAAAGTCAGCTTCACAGGCCAGAATGGTTCACCCAAGGAGATGCTGAAAACGCCATTGAAACATCAGTTAAGGGGCTGGGGAGATGGCTCCGTGGCTAAGACTTGCCTGCAAAGCCTAATGACCTGGGTTCTATTTCCCAGTACCCACATAAAGCTAGTTGCACAAAGAGGCTCATGTGTTTGGAGTTCATTTGCAGTGGCTAGAGGCCCTGGTACACCCATTCTTTCTCTCTCTCTCTCTCTCTCTCTCTCTCTCACTTTCTGTTTCTCTCTCCTTGCAAATAAATAAACAAAATATTTAATAAATATTTGTTAAGCATCAGTTAAGTGGTGTCATTCATCCTGTTTGCCATTCCTCCCATGACTAAAGGCAGATGCTTGGCTATCTCTCCTCCACCAGACCCGTGGATTCCCTGACCCTCTGTCTTCCTCAGGAGCTGGAGAGCTGGTACTCTGCAAAATATTTATTCTCTCAGCCACAGGTAGACTGTTGTGGCATCTGTAGAGATGAAGATACTGGGGGGACTAAGGGAGCATGACCTCAGCCCAGAGAAGTCACTGCTCTGTTCCCTAAGTCCCTACTCTTCTGCCAAAGCAGTAACCCCCCAAACTTGGAAGGACCCCAAGCACTGGGTAAGGTCTGAGGATAGCACAGCAGCCGTACCCCTCGTGGTCATACCACCGTCACCAGATTCCACATCTCCCCAGTGGTTTGGGCCCTGGGAACTGGCAGCATGTAGAGGAATTAGAATTTCAGGAAAGAAATTGGGGGCTGGTTTCTCTAATTGTGAAGACAAGCTCTTCAAACAAGGAGACTTCGTCCTCTAGCATGAGCACAGGTAAGTAAGTGCCCAGAGCCTAAACTTGGAAGGAATACCAAGGCATTTACCCCACCAGGACCTTGAACTCCTTGTTAGGCAGAGGGCAGGGGGAGCACCAGCACCAGCTCTTTGGGCATGCTGGGAGAAGCGGAGCATGACTGGAACCTGCTCCCTCACTTAGTCCTGCTGCTTCTCATCTCCCCATTCCTTGCCCTTTCTCTCTTTCCCCCAACCCTGTAGTACCTCTCCCAGTGGGTGGGGGCGGGGGAAGGAGGATCCTTTTACTGATCTCACCTCTTTTCCACTGTTTGGTTCTTAAGATCCAGCAGAGAAAATAAAAGTCCTCCCAGCATAGGAAACATCGGAGTCTGGAGGTCACTTTAGGATAATGCCCACAAGGCAGGCCTTGAGAACATCCAGCAGGTCTTGGTGATGTCCTGTTCTTTCAGCCACCTCAGTGTCTTTCTCATGGACAGCCATAAATGTACACAGCCCAGTTGTTCTCGAACTGTAACCTCCAAGTGTGCCAATAAGAGCTGTGAGTCTTTGTATCATGTATTTTTGTTTTAGGGCCACTGGCCATGGGAGTTTATTTGACCCTTAAAAGAACACATCCAAGCATTATGCACCTGAGCCACACACAGTGGACTCAGTGTGGCTGTGCTTTGAGGCTACAGACATTGCTCTGCTCTTATGAGAAATGCAGTCTGTCTGGGTCTAAGCCGCAAAGCTCTATGCACTGCGAAAGCAGTAATGACTGGGTAGCTTTATTGACACCACTTCCTCCCTAAGGTGTGGATGCTTTATTTAACTTTTCACCTTTGTCCTCCCCTCCTATCTTTCTTTGACCCTCTGGATTGCAAGAGAAAGATCCACAAACACTAGCCTAGGCTAGAGAATGTGATCAAAGTGCCAAAAATGACAATTTAAGAACAGAAAGGTGGCTTTGACTTCTTCTGGAAAATGAGAAGGTGGAGGACATGAAGCACCATGCCCAATTAGGGTGGTTTCCAGAAATCATAGAGCCTTATACATATATAGGCTTAGGGTCATTTGTCAAGAGGAGTACCTCTGACCTACAGACCTTTTTGCTAGGTTCCTATGTCCTCGTTTTTGTTAAAGTTGGGTTCTGGGGACGCATTTTAGACCTGTTGGCAGGGCCCTAAGCACCCTCTCTCAGCACCCCCACCCCAGTCTTGCTGCCGCAGGGCTTTAAGCAGTGTTTTTCTCTTCGCCCATGGAAGTAGTCGTTGGGAGTACCTTAAGTCCCTCCCTACTAAGAGGGTGACTGAGTTTCAGCCTGATGATGCCCTCCCAGGTCCTGGAGGAGTGGAATCAAGTGTCCATCTCTGTTCCTGTTTGTTTTCTATTTTTTGTGTTTGTGTCTGTGGCGCTGGCCCACAATGAGCTCTGTACATACTGTAAAGAAATCAATGGAGCAATCTTCTTTGCCGCTGGGCAGGCATGGTCTGCATTCCTGCCCCTCCCACCTGATCTGTGACACAGGAGAAACCTCTCTATTTGCAGGAAAGCCTTAGTTTCTGCAAAAGGGAAAAGCTTGTCTATTTTTCCCCTTAAAAAACACTGAGCTCTTTGATCCTTCTATCCAAGGCCCCCTTCAAGAGTAGGTGCTGCCCAGAAGGGGGTGGGAAGCAGCCACAGAATGATACTGCCTTCTCAGCCCGGATCTTTCTGGTCCCCAATCCTTAGTGATCCCCAGCTTCCCTCCCTGAAGCAGCATGAAGAAGCATCCGCCTTGGAGATCCTTGCCAAGTGCAGAGTGAACGAGCTGCTGTCCATCTCCAGCCTGTGTCCATAGGGAGAACACAGAGGCACCCATGATCTAGGCAGAGGAATATGATGCTCACAAAGGGTTCCCAGACCACCATACCGAGCCTCTCCCTGAGCCCAGCCTGCACAGGCCCTCACAGTCAATGCACTGTAAGCCCTCCTTTGAGGAGAAGCACAGAGAATGAGGACTTCATCCCTAGGCAGGACAACCACAGCTTCACAGCTGCTCCTTAGAATCCACATTGCTTCTTCCTCACTTACAATTTGCCAGTTCCTTTCACCTCCTCCCTGCCTTATACATGCAGAAGGTTGTCACTTGCTTATGCTGATCTCTCCATGCATCTCCAGGTCAAAGAAGCACACACAAAAGAGTAAGAGGGTACATTGTGAAATGAAATTGTCATTTCTTGAATCTTCTCTCCAGGCTCCAGGCTGGGTGGTAGGATTTAGTTAAGGGAGCTGGGCGTTAAGACTGCAGAAGGGCTAGAGAATTGTACATAGGCTTTGAGGCCCCTGGTGTCACTTACTACCCCTATACCCCGTCAGCATCCCATTGTGTGCAGTGATGCCCCCAGATTCACCTGGGCAGCTAGCTGGCCCTGTAATTCGGACCCTTTGTCATTTATTACTAGGGCATCCCAAGAAACTTGCCAGTGATTCCCTGCCACAGACCCCTCCTGCGATCAAGCCTTCCCAGGCCTTCCCAGCCCCTCCTGCCCCAGCCTACCTGCTAGAGGCCCAGACTAGAGGTGCAGTGTTGCTGTTCATTGCTTTTGTGCCATTGACATTGCTCTGTGGGGTTTAATTTCAGTCTTCCTGGTTCTAAAGTGTACATTACCAAGTTCCTTGAATATATGTATATGTATGAATGTATGAATGTATGAATGTATGTATGTGTGGGGGTATGTGTGGGGATATATATATATATATATATATATATAAAATATATGTATATGTATACACCCCCACCATACTTTTTTTGCCTTTGTACATTTTGTACATTCAGGCAAGAAGATAAAATAAATCTTTTTTAAGAGACAATAAAAACATTAAATCTTTGATTATGTTTTACATAATATCATCTTATGGTGGGTTTAATAATTAACATAATTTTAAAGTGATGAATATAAGTGATTTTGAGATATCATCAAAAAGTGTGATGTAATGATTTCTGTCGATGACAAATTCATAAGTCCTACCTGCACAGGCCTACCTGCTAAGAACTTATGTTCATCGATATAAACTTTTCTGTAAGATCAGTGGACAATGAAGACAATGTTTGTTCCTATCCACGTTCATAGACTTGGACATTCCCACAGCCCTGAGCAGCCCCCTAGCAAGGGGAAATCCCTGGATAGAAACATTCTCTGAATTCAGAATAACCTGGCACAGAAACTTGTTGATGCCAAGTTTGAATATTTTATTTTTTTATTTATTTATTCATTTATTTATTTATTTTTATTTATTTATCTGAAAAAAAGAGGGAGAGAGAATGGGCATGGCAGGGTCCCCAGCTGCCACAAAGGAACTCCAGACACATGTGCCACCTTGTGCATCTGGTTTACGTGGCTCCTAGGGAATCAAACCTGGATTCTTTGGCTTTGCAGGCAAGTGCCTTAACCATTAAGCAATCTCTCCAGCCTGATGCCATGTTTTAAAAACCGTGCATTAATCCCTCTTCATCTCCATGAACTTTGTTAAGTACATTGGAATAGACTTGTTAAGAACTGTGCTAGAAAAGAATGTCATTAAAAATACTTTTTGTAGCTAGGCGTGGTGGCACAAGCCTTTAATTCCAGCACTTGGAGGCAGAGGTAGGAGGATCACTATGAATTCGAGGCCACTCTGAGACTACCGAATGAATTCCAGATCAGCCTGGGCTAGAGTGAGACCCTATCTCAAAAAAAAAAAAAAAAAAAATCACCTTTTGTGCTGCAACCCCAGTGTGCAGTGTGCCAGGCACTGTACATTCTTAACATCATTTTTCACATTTCTCCACTCTGCACACCCTGCAGCTTTACCAAGCCTTTGCTAGCCAATTGACAAAAGAAAGTAGTCCTACTTTGCAAGACTTTCTTGGCATCCTGTGAGAAGTGACTGTCGCCTGCTCTCTGAGGCAGTTTCCCTAGAAGCTGTTTCCTGGAAATAGGGGAATTCCGCAAAGACACAGCTGCAGAATTTAAATCAGTGTCACTCTCCCCTGAAGAAATCTGTGTGTGGTTCATCCGGCCTGATACTCCCAGACAGGCAGACACAGCATCCTTTCATACCCAGAGACATCCTTGCTTAAAGTCCCAGTAAAATAGAAAATGAGAGTTAAAGGGGTAATTGAGCACCTGTGTTTTATCTCTTCTCCTTTCATTTTCTGAGCAATGCCGATAGATGAGCACTGCTTCTGTCCAAGACAAAAGGTCTCATTCATTACATGATGAAAATAAACATAGAGCTGGGGAAAATAAGGCTAAGTTCAAAAGAAATTAGTCTGAGTCTAACATCTAATCTTGGGATAGCTAGATTAAAAAAATGACAAAGTCGATAATAATGGAAGTAAGCATAGTAGTAATTAGCAAATAAATAGCAATCATGGCTCTGTGGGAGAAATGGGAGCCAGCTAGTTTTTTGTTTGTCTGTTTTAGGTGGACCACTGGGGAAAGGCCCAAAGAGAGGTAATGAAGAGATGTCACCCCTCCTGCTGCAGCAGACTGGAACTCAGCATGTGATCTAGTCTCATCCCTCACTTACAGTGCCCTCCACTTCTCGCCCAATCTGACTGTGGTAGTTTAAATGTAAATCCCCATAGACTCGGCTTGTAACTTGGATCTCCAGCTGCCTGGCTGTAGAAGGCATCACTGGGGGTGGATCTGATATCCAGCCCAAAGGTATAAGAGAGCAGGGTGAGCTCTGGGGTCCTGCTTGCTGCTCCTTTGTACTTGCTGCTTTTGGTTTTTGCTGGCTATTTGGTTATTTCTCTCTGCTTGGATATATAGAAGCAACTTCTTCCACCATTAATAGAACTTCCCTCTGATCTGTAAGTTCAAAATAAACCCTTCTTTCCATACACTGTGTCTGGTTTGGAAGATCATCCAAGCAATGTGAAGCTGTCTACAACACTAACGTATTTAGGTATGCTGGCCCCTTTTGAAGCAGCCTCTTGAGCCCAAATCAATTAGCTCTCTCCCAGACTCAGCTGAGCCTGATAGTAAAGCCCACCCCAATAAACTAGGTGAGGTTTACCAGGAGAGCAAGCTCTTCTTATCTGTTCACTTCTCCTCACCTAAACCTCGAGGTCTGTGGTCCAGTAAGGCCTTCCCCCATCCCCGCAGCCTGGGATGGAACTTGTTTATCCTTCTCATTTTGTTACTCTCTTCCAAGTTATGGGTCCTTTACTAACTGACCTCTTAGCTTCCTTTTTTGCCTAATGCGAAGGACAGGGCCTCTACTCGCTTTTGCTCCACTTCCGTGTGTGTGTGTGTGTGTGTGTGTGTGTGTGTGTGTGTGTGTGTGTGTTTTCTTTTAAGCTCTGACCCCTTTGCAGTTTTCCTAGGAATCTTCTTCATATTTTCCCTCCACTCTCATGCTCAGGTTAACAAATGGGCTCTCAGATCCTGCCTCCATATGGGCATATATACCCATTTCAGCCTCTTCCTGGATTCATTATTTCCCTTTAAGTAAATTTAATAATTCATAATTTATCCTTCTCAGTCTATTTTTTCAATTCTTTATTAAAATAGACAAGAGCCCAGAAGTTAGCCCTCTCCAAACAAAAGTCCTGTGTCAGATCCTCATTTATACCATGTTACAGGTGCAAAAATAAATAAATTAATTAAATAAATAAATCCCTCTTAATTTTGCAAACTAAGAAATTTAGATTCTGTGAGGATTTAGTCAGTTAAGACACAGGAATTTAGCCACTATGTTAGCATCTAAAAGAAACAGGAAACTCCATTGTTTCCCAATAACACATTTATGTGTATTTGTTTTCCTGACATTCTTCTCCCTAGTGACTAAATTGTCAAGATTATTCTGTATGCTTTACACTAAACCTATACCCAGTAGATATTCAAAACAATATGAGGTATTTAGACTCATTGTTGGTTGAATACATGCCAATTCTAAAATGAACAATGAGCATATGTTTTGGGAACACAAGTTGAATAACAAATAAAGGGAATTTTCAGAAATACAAGAGGTTTTCTGAAGAGGTTTCAAAAAAGAATAGTTAACGTGTCTTCCCTAAGACAGACCAGTGAGTCACTGGTACTTAGGAAGAAAGAGTTCCTGTGCTGGTAAACTTCTAGGGTGTCTCCCGGCTAGCAACTGAACACAGGGAGACGAGCTCCTAAGGACATTTATTGGAGATTATATGTATGGGGGATAGGAAAGATTCCAAGGAAAAGATTTCCTCTACCTCCATTGTACTCTAAAAAATTATCTAGACACAATTAAGTAGACACAATTTACAGTACATACCTTCCTCTAGAAAATTTTAGTGAATTATAGTTTGCAGCCAAAAAATAAAGTAAACCTCCTACCATGTCCCACCCAGCATGTTATTCCAAAGCAGATGCCAAATTCAAGACCATGAAGCATTAGCAGATCTTTCATTCCACAAAATAAATCCCTGCCTTTTCACCTGGAAAAGCCAATATCCCCTTGGTATACTTGTTATTTTTAAGAGTCCCTCAAAGGCCTGTGTTAAGTATATGTTCCACAGTCTGTGGTACTATCAGGAGGTAGTGGGACCTTTAAGATGCAGGGCCTAGTAGAAGGAAGCTACATCCTTGAGACCCCAATGTGTCCCTTCCTGCCTCCTATTTGCTTTTCAGATGCATGAGGTCAACAGATGTCCTCTGCCATACACTTCTGCCATGACATACTGGTTCCAAAGCAACAGGGACAAGTCACCATGCCCTGAAGCTTTCTATAGCCCAAGCTACAAGAAACTGAGGGACCATAGGAATCAGGTCACCTGGTCCTTTCCCCTGCTAGGGAGATAGGGAAGATGAGCCCCCAGGAAAACAGATTTTTTTTTTGGGGGGGTCTTGTTTTTGTTTTTCAAGGTAGGGTTTCACTCTAGCCCAGGCTGACCTGGAATTCACTCTGTAGTCTCAGGTTAGCCTCAAACTCACAACGATCTCCTACCTCTGCCTCCCAAGTGCTGGAGTTAAAGGCTTGCGCCACCACACCCGGCAGAACAGATTTTTTTTTTTTTTTAACTCTTATGCCCCAAGATTGTAGAGAGGCTGGACTGCTTCCGGGTTCTTGGGTGAATTTTCCCATCAGTGGGCTTGGTTGGCACCCTTTCTGAGACATGTGCAGTTGAAGATGCTCTCTGAACCAATGGGCACCTTCGTCTTTGCTGGAGCTAACCAACCAGGAGAAAGGGCAGAAATACCTCCCTCACCCAATCAAAGTGGGGAAGTCAGATTCCAGTTTCCCTCCTATCAGGAGGAGTCCTTGAAACTTGTGCTTTTTCCTGCTCTATAATTGTTTTCGTTGGCAGAGCAGATGAACCTGACCCCTAGACAATAACAAAACCTTTCCCTTTTGTGAGTTATTCAGGTATTCGGCACAATGATGGAAAGTTAACATAGCTCCCTCATTTTATCCTTGCCCTTTCTTCACTATATTGCAAAAAATGAAGAAAAAAATCTATCTCCATCCTTTCTCTGTTTCTCCTCTGGATCCTCCCCCCTCCACACACACTTTGGATTTTTTATTTACTTTTCTCATTTCAAGAAAGTAGCCACAGGCCAGAGAGTAGTGCGTTTTAATTCATTTTTAAAAACAAACTCACATGGATTGATTCTTCAGGTCCCTTTGCTCGGACCTGCCATGGTATGAATTCCAAACAACTGTGCATAGTTACATTGAACAGGTTCTTGTGCTGCAGTCACTGGGCGCAGGGAGCAGTGAAACATTCCCAAGACAATCACTAAACATGCAGTACGCCAGCCAGAAGCATGAATCACTTTCAGGGGTCTTGCCACAGGGAGCATGAGGTTGTACTTTGTGCATTGAAAACTGTAGGAAAGCCAGCTGAGGCCAAGGGTGCAAAGCATCCCCCCATTCCTCTGGACCTAAGAAAGCCTCCCCAAAGGAAGTGTGTATCCAGTTCCTAAATATCAGGTCCAGACCCTCTCCTTAGAGAGTCAAAGCCGCCCTGAGCATGAAGGCTGGCTGTCCCCTCCCCTGATACCCAGCATGGTGAGGACAGCTGTCCTTCATGCCATGAATCCCAAGCCTTTCCCCCATGCCTGGGTTTAAGCATGGACACAGGCCAGGCAAGCCTCAGATGCCCAGGCCTGTTGGAGTGTAGCTATGTTGGTATATCCTGTATACAAGGTGGAAAAGTGCCTTTGTCATTCTACCTGATCCAGTTTTGGGGCAGGACTTGGTTTCTGCCTGCCTGATGAGTCCTAGCCCATGTGCTTGTACTGGGATCGGTCCCTGGGGATCTGCACCTGATTGGCAGTCATTTTATGGTGAAGGTGGTAGATCACAAGGGTTATCACAATGACAATGCCCAAGATGAGCCCCAGAATCAAGGGCAAGGTCTCTTCCAGCTGCTCTCGCTCATCCACAGGACATTTATGCTCTGAAATGAAAGAAGCAAATAGTGAGTTCCAGATAAACTATTCTGAATCATACGCCCTCCTATCAAAATCAGGCTGGAAATATATGTGAAAAGGACTCTGAAAGTCCATTTGAGGATTTGTGGGCTGTTGCTTTCCAGAAATAATACTCCCTAAGAAATTTGAAAGCTTAGCCTTAATATTTCTACATAATGTGAAGTAAATATATATCAATTGAATATGACAATTTCAGTTATTGGATTCCTAGAAGTTATCAAAAGAACCATGCAGGTGAATTATTCAAATTTCCAGCATTTTAGCATTAGATATAGCCACTATAATGGTTTCCATTTTAATGTTTTATTAAAGTATAACATATATAGACAGCATAACAGAATTGCATATACAAAGATGCAGTGTTCAAAAAGACTGAGCATAAGGTTGAAAATTTAGCTATTGTCTCATCTACTTTAATCATTTTGAGTCACCATGATCACATCTAAAGCCATGCTACTACATACAATAAGTGTAGACAATGAAATGGAGCAAAGAGAACTCAACACCCTTGGAGAAAGTGGTATGGCCCCACTGTAAAACTGTTTGGTAATTCCTAATAAAGATAAATATACACCTACCCTATAAGTCATCATTCCCTTCCTAATATCTCCCCAAGAAAACAGAAAATTAAATAGTCATAGAGCTTTATTGAGAATAGTCTAAAACCAGAAACAGTCAAAATGCCTACAAAAGCACAACTGCAATTAGTCAAACCATGACAATGAAATATGAGTCAATATTAAAGATGAGTGAAATGTGGCTACACATTACAAAATAGATGAATTTCAGCACTTATTGCATGATTCATTTATATGCTCAAGGACTAGTAAAACAGTCCATGGTCCTAGAAATCAGAAAGGGGTTTATATCCAGGAAGAGAAACCAAGAGATTTTTCTGCTGTGATGGAAATTGTTTATATCTTTAAGTGACGTCTGCATGGTGTCATGTATAGATAACGATGTCCTGTGCTATATACTTTAAAGTTCTCTACATTTTAAACATTATGCTGCAAAGATACATATGAACATTAAAATCCATGCATGTTAATGTAGTCAAATTAGATTATATTTTAAACCCTGTAGAGCTTTATGACTATTTTCATTTGCATACCCCATGTAGCCAGCATCTTCACTGAGGGAGAAGGTGTTAGGCATAGCCCAGAACTGTTTCATTTTGTACACTCCCTGTGCTGTCCAGTGTTACACAAAACCAAAATAAAGAAAGGAAAGAAGGAAAAACAAAAGAGAAGAGGGAAGGAGGAAGATAAAAGGGATGGGGTGACCTTCAGGAGACCTGCTGGTGGGCACAGAGTTGGGAGGGCTGACGAAAACTTCATCCCCAGAAACAAGACGTTTGCACCTTGTAGATAACTGGTAGTGTCTTTAGACAGTTTTAGATACCTCTCCTGAAAGACAAGGGTCTCAAGTCAAGAGGTCCCAGTAAATATTTCTTAAATCACTCCTTTGTTCCAGGCCCTTCCAGAATCCCTGTAGACTCATTCTGTCTTCCCACCATGCATGTGACAAGCAGAAAACAGAGGGATTGTCCTTGAGCCCTAAAATCTTTCCTCTCTAATGAGAAGAAATAATGAGAAAATTAATTTAAACATTCAGCTTTAAAAATCAGCATGGTCCCTATTTTAAAAAATTTTTATGTATCTGTTCATTTGTTTGAAAATGTGTGTTTACGGGCCTGTGTGTGGCAGGCCACGTGCATGGAGGTCAGAGGACAATCGTGAGGTGTCAGGGCTCTTCTACCTTCTGTGAGGCAAGGTCTCTTGCTGCTGTGAACCAGTGCCACTCTAGATAACCCATGAGTTTCAGATTCCCTTGGTTCTGCCTTCCATTATTGTCATTAGCACATTGGGATCGTGAACCTATGTGCAACTTTGTGTCCAGCTCTTTTAGTGCTAGGGAATCAAGCTCAGGCAAGCAGGCTTTGCAAGCAAGCACCTTTAACTGTTGAGCTATCTCTCTAGCCTCCTAATTTTTTTTTTTTTTTTTTTTTGAAACACAATCCTACTCTGTAGCCCAAGCTAGCCTTGAATTTATAATCTTAATGCCTCAGCCTCCTGAGTACAGGAAGATTAAATATGTGTGCCACCATACCTACCTCATGGTACCTAAACTGACATCTAGTTCTACACACAAAGGTTGCCTTTCATTTAGTGCCATAACAGTTCCAGGAGGAAAGTGGCATTATTATACACATTTTTCACACAAGGAAATGGAGGCATCATGATGCTAAGGACTGTACCCAGGGAATGAACTTGCATATGAACTACACAGCCCAATTTAACAGCACAGCCTAGGGTAAGGCAGGGAGGAAGAGAAAAGGGGTAAGAGGGAGGTTAAAGCACTACTGTGATTTCTCAAAAATTGCTTTTTGTCACTTTGGAAATACAAGAAGGGGGAACAAAAGAACATATTAAACTATGGCGATGCCAGGAAGAATCATGGGTGAGCTAGGCACAGTAACTTAGAGTAATTGGAGGTTTGGGGGAAACCTGGGCCATATATATAACAAGACCCTGTCTCCAGCAATAGTAATTAATAATATAGACTAAGATGGCATAAAGAATTATGAAAAATACCAAAACCACATTTTATCAACCTATGCACTAAGTGGCCCATTAAAAGTGATTCCTAAATCTGTGGCCTCTTTCCACTGACCCAAGCCCTACAAACTCTGAAAATCAGCTGTGTTGTATGTCATACACTGGGCAGCAAACACTGACTTCAGTTCCTGCTGGGCTGCTTGTAGTTGTCATTCAACCTGCTCAGCATGAAGACTTGTGTCTCCCTGAAGGGGGCAGATGTCCTTATGATGGCTACAGAGGCTCTTTGTTATTATTGTTTATTTATTTGTTCAAGTCGGGGAGGGGGGTGCAGATCAGGGTCTCTTGCCACAGCAGAGACATGTGCCACTTTTTGCATCTAACTGAAATGTAAGTGGCTGTGAAATTGAATCCAGGCCATCAGTCTTCACAAACAAGTGCTTTGAACTGTTGAGTCATCGCCCTAGCCCCTCTGCTGGGGTCTTACATAACATGTGGACTATGTACTATGTTATCTTCCTAAAGTCTAAACTATTCTGAATTGTGAACAACTGTTGCCAAGGATTTTATGAGTTTAGTATTATGAATCCATAAAGGCAGGATATGCATTCAACAAGCAAAAGCCAGTGCTTTCAAACTGTGCCTATGACTCATGGGGGAAAAAAATCAGTATTCTGTAGTACAGTTTAGAACATACATACACACACAACTAGAACAAATGCTTATGTTATTGTCCTTTCCCCATCTAATGTGTTTGGATCTTAAATGATCCCAATGGCTAGTGTGGAAGACTTGGTCCTCAGATCATGGAGCTAGTGGGAGATGGTAAAACTTCCAGGAGATGGGGTCTCAAAGGGGAGAGACTGGATCCTTGGAGTTATGTCCTTGACAGCTCCTGTCTCTCAGTCCAACCACTATAAAGTAAAGAGGGGCCACGAGCTCTAGTCATGATGCACTCACTGTCCTCCCGTAGACACAAACCTTTTCTTTTCTAACTTCATTATCTCTGACATTTTTTCTCAGCAATGAAAAGCTAACACATAATAGTTTATATACTCTAGTCTCTACCACTTAAAACAATGCTACTTATCAAATAGTATGTTTGATGAAACTGCACTTCAAGATCATCCAGGGTGCCAGTCCTGGGTTTTGGGGCTAGGGAGATGGCTCCCAGTTAAAGGCACTTACTCACAAAGCCTGATAGCCCATGTTCAATTCCATGGTATCCACATAGTGCCATACTCAAAACATAGCACATGTGTACCAGTGCTCTGGACACTCTCCACTCTTCCACCTGTGGACTCGTAGGTTAAAAAGCTGTGTAAGAAGCAATGATACTACCGGCAGATTAGAAAACACGATGGCCACAGTTCCCTCCTGCAGAGAAGAGCATCCCTTGGTCAGCCCAAGTCATATCTAACTCTAGGAGCTCCAGGACCCAGAGTCGTGTTCCCCTCTCCAAGATGTGGGGCCCCTCATGCCTGTTTTGTCATACAAAGTGTGGACCTATGACAGTGACATAGAGCTAGAAGTATCAGCAGCTCCCGTACCGAGAAGACAGGTGAGGAAAGATCAAACAATGTGGGGTCTTCTGTTACCAGTTCCCTGCTGGCGAAGCCCCTCAACAGTCAATTCAGTGTACCCCTCAAAATGATGTCAATCTTAGGTTCTGAGTATGTGTTTATTGTGTGGTTAGATGACTGCTGCATTTTAAATTGGACTGACTTTTTAATAGCGTCGACGAAGAGTTCTTCATTATGCCCCAGATGAACATGCTGGCATGGGCAAAGGGCCAAACTGTGTTTCTGTGTGAACAGCGGGGTAGTCTTTCAGTAGCTGTGTGTTCCTTTGTTGTCTGACAAAGCAGCTGGAGTGAGGGGTTTGGCCCTCTTTCTCTATTGTGTCCAGGCAGGCTCTGGACTCGATAGCAAAATGCTTCTGTGCTTTGAGAAGCTGTTGAAATGAATGGCATATTCTTCAATATGTAAGTACTGGGATGAAAACCAATGCAAGCAATTGTTATTAGAAGTCATCATAAGCCAGGAACATGGTGTGTATTGTGTATACCCTTTCCCACTAGACTGTAAGCACAATCATGGCATGGAAAGGACATCGATCCCTGGCCCTAAGTGTAGCAGACATGCCCAGGGTCCATTCTGTCCTTGGCCCTCACCATTCCCACACATTCCAGTGAGCTTTAAAGATAAGACAGGTTGGAAATCGCAGAGAGCTAATACCCCCAAAACAGCCTTCAATGATTCACGATGTTGGCAGACAAATCCCATGGTCCCCTCACCCCTTCTGGGATCCCCAGATTCTAAGATCTTGCTGCCAGAAGATAAGTTCCTGGAATAAAAATTCTATAGCTGCCTGCATGGCCCTATGTTGCTCTCTGTTCTCAGCAGTATTCACACCTTGATTGCCCCTTGTTGGTGCTTAGCCAGTCTGAAGGCAGTGACGAGTAATGATCCTTGATGACAAGGACCTTGGTTGGGATATGCCAGGTAAATCATAGGTCTTCACAATGCTTTGTATCTGTACACCTTCCAAATATTTGTGACAAGGTAACTTGCCACAAGATCTTCTCCTGGGGTAGGTGATGTATAGAGAAAGGTAAGATGTACTCACTTACAATATAACACCTCAAATAGGCAGCATCTCCCAATCCAGCTGCTAGGAAAGTAGTAAAAAGCTCAGAGGAGCTCGAGTGTATAGTTCAGTGGTACAGTGCTTGTCCAGTATGTGCTGGACCTGGGCTCAATTACCAGCACTGAATAAAATACTCATGAATTTAGGGTTCTTTGGACCTTGGATGTCCTAATACACATGGAAACTAGTATTTTTCCTATAGATTTGACTGACCTTTTCCTCTGATAATTAAAAAGGACTCACTCCGTCTACTTGTTTTAAATGTGTGTTAAACATGGATCTTTAATAAAGGAGATCAGAAGCAGTCTTCATGTCCTATTATATTTTTGTGACATTTTATGTCAAATTTTCCTTTAATTCGAGCTATTGAGATACTCAGACTGGTTTATTCACCTCCAGTGAGGAATCTCCCATTCTTTCACAGCTAGAAATCTCCCAGACTCTCAAGGGGTTGCACTAGGAATTAATTGCAGAAGGGCAACTTAATTAACCCCAACTGAGAAATATGGGGTGCTTTGAACTGCAGTCTGCTAGTTGCTACTCATGTGTGTTTGGTATACAAACAAGCTAACGGCGAACTCTAGATTGCTTGTTTATTTTTTCCCTGCAGGCTGAGACCTTTTTTTAGCTCAAAATCCTGATGGTACCAAACTCAAACGTTTACACATTCTATTATTTTCTAAATATCCCAAGTAAGCAAATGTTTAGCGATTCAGAGCCAACCTGCTTTGCATAGCTCTTGAAATCTCACCCAATAGATGTTGCCCATTGATAAGACAGGGCCTTCTAGTTATAAGGTCCCAAGCCACCACTGCCTTCAGAAATTTACTAACCCAGAGAGCCCCCAACTTTTCCCACACTTTTTGTTTAGTTGCCTAACCATATCATTCCATTAGACCTACATTCACATGTAGTGAATGTATGCATGAGCAATTTCCTTTTAGAAGTAAACATTTAATTAATAAAATTTATAAAATAAAATAAGTTAAGAAAATTGATTGATACAAAATGATAATGCATTGAAACAAATAGAGTATAATAAATTATAGTAAAACATATTAGCATGAAAATATATTATTAAACTATAATAAACTCCAATATTTTCAGAAAATATACTTGAAGAAAGTGTTTAAATACCAGGAAGTTATTGGCATTGAAATAAGTCAAGTAGCTAAATTCATGCTTGAAATATTTCAACTTTCAAAAAAAATGTGTCATTGAAAATGCAATTTGGACATCAGCATTGTCTTTAATGTATTACCAACACTACTCCAAATGCTTTGTATGCCACATCATATATAATCATTACCACACAAAACTGATTAATGAAGACTTATTTTGCTGCTTTAACTATTCATAAAAGTTGACTTTAGTCTAGACATTCTATACCACTGAAATATAATACAATTTTACTTTACAGGTTTAACTAAAGTCTTCACTCTTGCATAAAGTGTAATCACTATTGTGCACTCTCACACTCTTCTGCTACTGAACAATGCCACTTGGACACACAGCCCTCCCTCATTTTTGTCTCCATGTGGATGGTGGTCCTCACACGATGAACCTCCCTCTGGACCATATCATACTGTGAGGGCCTTCTCTTGTCATGCAACCCTGTCCTTGTTCATACCTCATAAATCTTGCCATATGTCCTTGCTGCTAATTCTCTGGGCCTTCTACAGGATTCTGTGAACCATCAGCATCACCTGGCACCTGGCCAGTTATAGAGTAAGTTATGCTCTGCCTCAAGGTCTACTGGAGCAGACTGTGCACATTAACATCACAACTGTGTGCAGTACAGTTCAACATCCATGTGACATTACAGCCAGGATGTGCTGAGCTAAGAGATCTTCATTTGGAGATCAGTGATGTAGCTAAACCCACTGTACTTAAAGGGACATGTGTGATAAAGACATCAACCCTCTCATTGTTTTCAGTCCCTGTGAGCATCCACTTACCCATGTCACTGACCCTTCCTCATTTCTCTCATAGAGCAGACAAAGTAGGCAACTATGAAACCCATCAGGTAAAAATCTCCTTACACAGGGAATGGGTTTTTCATGAAAAATCTGTGCTATGATGGACTGTGACGATTTCCATACAGTGCACACACACACACACACACACACACACACACAACTGAAAGCACAGTGGGTGTGCTGATATATAACCAAACTTCCCCTCCTCCAGTCCACATGCTCCATTCCAATCACATAGGCATCTACAACACCCTGGAAGCCCTTGAACTCATTCAAGGGAATTGAAGTCCCAATGCTAGAACCTAAGAAGGCACCCCAAAAGGAATCTTTCCAATTCTAATAAGTGGAATACACTGATCTTTTCTAAAACACAGTGGGAGGCAGGTGCTAAGAGCCACAGAGGAGGAGCCAAAAACAAATGAACATTTGTTACACAAAGGCACAAGATCCAGTGAGTGATTCTCAATGAGGCCTGCCTCCTCCCAGGAGTGCAAGGCCTGAGCATCAGGGTACCACTTGGGGGAGAATATACCAATTACTAGCCTGAAAAGCCTGTGTGAGGCAAGTGCAATTTGCTTGTGCTTACACCATCTGTATTTAGGAAATTATACGTCCTAACAAATGCTTCATATGTACCCAGAAAGCTTTCCCATCTACAACCTTGAAATGGATAAAATTTGCAATGAATTTTACTGACTTTTTAAAATGAGGTATCTCTTGTCATTATTCAGTATGTATTTACTCTTTGGACACAATTTTAAACATCCATCAGATTTGAAATGATTTCTCAGCACTTAGAAATAATCCAGAATGGATTAGGGTGATGTTGCAATAAGGAGCTAGTAAAATCAGCAATTACAGTACCAGGAGTGCCAAGATATAAAGAAGTGATGACAGCTGACCAGCAAAAAAGCAAACACTACTAAACATTAACCGTACTGGAGGTTCCCATGTAAACTACAGTGCACCCTCTGAGGATACTACATGGGCCAGCATTTTCACAATGCAATCCTGGATCATCAACAACCATAATAAGTTATTAAATAATAATATTTAATAGAATTTAATATTTTCAGTTTAAGAAATACACTGGCTGTTCCATTTTTAAATACTTCTGTAATCAAGTCAGTCTTTAAAACTGTTCAGGTCTTGACACTTAGAGCTTAGTTTCAATTCTTAGAATATACCCTAAAAGGAAGTAAGGGAGGGTATGTGATCACCTATCTGCACAGCCATCCTTCCATAAGAACAGGTAAATGTGGCATGGCTTTATTAAATATGCTACATTCTGATTTGCCTGCATACAAACATTTGCAAATCTCTATAAATTGAATATCAGAACATTTATTCAGCCAGCTAACTGGATATCTGCAATAGGTAAAATACTGTGTTAGATGGTAGTTTAACACAGATGAATAAGAATCAGGTAGCAGGAGGGGGGTGCTGGGCACTCTGATGACAGCCTAAATGCCATCTAGAGAGGGAAGGAAGGAAGGAGGGAGGGAGAGAGAGAGAAAGGGAAGGGAATGAGGAAAGAAGGAAGGAAAAAGAGAAGAAAGAGAAGGAAGGAAAGAAAGAAGGAAAGAAGAAAGGGAAGGAATCGGTCCTTTTCTCAAGGAAAATTTACCTTTAGAGTTGTCAAATGTCCTAGGAATAATTACACAAGAAGAGTGGATACATTCTACAGTGTATAGGTTGAGAGGATACTGTATTTAATGAAAGAGAAATGGTTGTGAGCAACATAGGTGAGATCCCCCAATAGTCTTAACATTTAAATAGTTGTATTCATCTGGTGATCCCCAACCCACTGGAAGATGCACATGAAAGAGGTTAGATTCTGCCCATGAGAAATAAACAGAATGTCAAATTGCCTTTAAATAACTTTCCTAACAGAAAAGAGTGAGGCAATGATGAAGTGAGAGAAAGAAGGAAAGCAAAAGGGAGAAGGGAAGGCAGGAGAAAGCACCAGTGTACAAAGTCAACACATTCACCTTACAGCCTTTAAGTGTTATTTTTAAATTGCCATTGTACTCTAAGGGAAATGCACCCTGGGACCTTGCATTTCCCTCATCTCCTCCATCTGTCCTTGAAATTAGCCCTCTTGCTTCTTCCTGGCACCAGCTTAACTTACCTTCACTAAAGACAAAATCTGAGATGATGTCGAAGGGTTGGATGTGGACGGCAGACAGGATCATGGTGACAGTCTTCTGAGGGTCACTGGAGGCCAGAGAAATGGTCTGCTGAGCCTGGCACTCATAGGACTTCCCAGCTGGAGTGACCAAGGCGGAGAGGTGATGGGAGTTGGCTGTGTGCTTCCCAGCTGCAGTGAGGCCCAGGACAGTGGTTATGCCATTGCTGGCTGCACCCTCACTGCTCCTAACCCAATAGGCTCTCTTGTCTGCCTAGAGCCCCATCCCTCCCATCCATGCTGCTAGGCCCAGGGATAAAGCTCAGGAAAGCCATCAAGCTTTCTCTCTGAGCCTGTGCTCCTCAAATAGTAATTTGGGATTCCTTTTTTGAAAAAACAAACAAACAAAAAAAAAACAGTAATACGTGAAAACACACCCCCTTTGACTGAAAAAAAAAACAATGAAGATTCTAAAATCAGAAAGAACACTGTGTTAGAGTTCCACATTTCCAACCCCATTTTTCTCTTTTTCTGAATTTAATTTGATAATTTCTTTTTTTTTTTCTTTATTTTGAAGGGGAAAATGGTTAGTTCTGTATTTTGATGAAAAGTAAAAATATAATACTTTTACTGCACTGATTTAAACAAACCACATAAACAGGGAGAGACAAGGCATGCTTTTATGTCCTCAGCAAAAATTATTTCCCAACCCAGAGCCTGAGTGATGGAAGGCCTCATTATAGGTGACATGATTTATTTGAAAGATAAGTCTAAATCTGGCTTTCGATAGTGCTTGCAGATAGGCACATTGATACTGAGGGTATGCATGCGCCTTTTGCTGTGATATTGTTGAATGATCTGAGTGAGTGGTTGGGAGGATGGGCATGAAAAGCAAATAAATCAAGATGCAGGCCGCAGAATCTGTTTTGTTTTGCTGCTGTGTACAAAAAGATTCGGAATCCCATCCAGTCCTCCAGTTCTGGCCTCAAGAGAAAGTCCTCTCGCGTTTTCAGTACATGAGAGAGAAACCATGGTGTAGAAGAAAACAACAGTACGGCTCTGGGTTTCTTCCAAATCACAGACATCTTCGACTTTGGGGGTCTGAGAGGTTCTCAGCCTCTAGGGGTTGGGGTTCTGGGAATCCTCATGTCTGAGACCAAGATGACTCAAGCGACCCTACAGAGCAAGCAGGCCCAAGCTGGACAGATCCCAGGTTCATTTCCAAGACCCCAAGGAGTGTGTTGTCTGTGCCTGCGCTCCTTGCTGTGCCTTGCTTTCCTAGGCTGGGTCCCCACCTGGCTGAACTCTACTCACCACTCACTGCGTCTTTAAAGTGGGTCTTTTCCGAGGAGTCGTACACAAACTGCACCTTGCTCAGTCTCCAAGTCCCTTCTGGTCCCTTGGATGTGTTGTGACTTTCCTGTCAAGTGGGGGAGAAGCAGGTTTCTCTGTGGGACAACCTAAGGGAGGTTCCAACCCACACCCATCCAGAGGTTAGGATCCATCCCTCTGTGCAACCCACTCCGTTACCTTGACAAAGAGCATTTTGAGTGTGTAGGCGCGATCCACCCAGAACACCTGCAGCTCCGACTCGTTGTGGCCACAGCGGCCCATCACCTCAGCTCCCCGGGTCAAGCCAACCTCAGCCTGCTCTGTGATCAACTGGGAACACACACGCCCCACGCCCACTCAGCGTGCCCTGCCCCGCGGGGCTGCAAAGGGCCCCAGCTTACAAACTCTGGGCTGGTTGCACGTTTAGGCGCTCCCTCTTTGGCAGGCGAGCTAGCGAGTGCTCCAGGGTCCAGGAAGGAACATGCGGTTAGACTCACGTGCAGACCCCGCCAGAAAGGAAGCAGAGAGGGGCATTGACTTTTAAAGCAGGCAGGGCCAACAGGAGGCGTTACAAGCCGGAACCCCCATGCAGCATTCGGGAACAGCCTGGAGGGGTGTAGGGGGGAGGCGAGCGACCCAGGTCTTCGCAGGGCCTTGAGGGAGGATGCCCTTTGGCCCCGGAGCCCTAGGAGCAAGCTGGGGAGGAAATGGTTCCTTACATCCACGTAATTGCTGGCCCACACATCGTATGGTACAATAAATTTGGCTGCAAATTCTGCCATGAGACACGTCGTCCCATTTTCCCGCACTACAAATATGTCTTTTTCAGGGTTCGTGGAGAGACCTGAAAGATTTTCTACTTCTTGTTCTGCCGTGATTTGAGTCACTGTATCTGCAGAACGAGCAAAACCATCCATTAGGGTAGGCTCAGCGAGCCCACGCGCGAGGGGGGCAGAGCGCAGAGCCAGAGCGCCGCAGACTTGGGAGTGGGAAAGTTCCCGGCTTCAAGCTGTGGGCTCTGCAAGCTATTTCCCTAACCCGGCGCCAACGAGCCCAATTCCATTGCTGTTCATTTATACAAATAAGATTTAAAATTTTTAAATCCTTATTTACAACATGGCTAGTCTTTACACACACACACACACACACACACACACACACACACACACACACATTTGGACAGGGGGTTAAAATCAAGTCTTTCCTGCCAATGTGGTCCCCACTACGCCAATCTGTCTAGCATGATATGCCACACAGGTGTGTGTCTCTCAGGCGACCTTTCTACAGGCAGGCCACCCCCAACCCCTATCCACCTCACAAAGCTCCTGCAAAATATAAAAGGACCCTTTTCAAATCTAAAGCTACAGGCTTTACTCTGCTCTGCAAAGAGCGCGTCCCCGCCCTCCCAGTGGCCGAAACACCACTCACGGAACAGCATCAGGAGAACTTGAAGTCCGTCCCTGCCGAAAAGGGCTCTTCCTCGGAGATCCATGCCCACAGTCGCTGCGAATGAAGCCGGTGTGTTGCTGCAGAGGCCGCCCCAAAAGGAAATCCCTGCAAGTGGCCGCTGGAGTGAGCGCAGGGCGGGGGCGGACTGGGAGGAGCGAGCGAGCGAGCGAGCGAGCCAGCGCGGGTGGAACCGCGGGGGCCAGCTGGCCGCCCACTGCGGAAGATGCGCCCAGCGCGCGGGAGCTGTCCACGCTGCGAGTGCTGAAAGGAACCGGGTTGGGTGGCAAGACTGTTTGTGACTTGGCTCGTCTAGACGGCCAGTGAAATTGGAGGTGGGGGAGTCAAAATTCTCCCTGGGTTTGTTTTCTGTTCTACAAATTGCATCCGCAAAGATGAGTCTTGTCCTAAGAAACTTAATGGCACCGTCAGACTTCTTAAAGCTTCCCACCAGGTACCCAGCAGGTCAGTATGTGGTATCACTGGAGTCCTGAATTGTGAAAAGGCGTCTGGTCCTGAGAGGAAACTAGAGCTCAAGTTGTGCTTGCGTTGGAGCAGGACGGGTAGGCAGAAAAAGAGAAGGAAAATGCTATGGCAACAGTTCCTGGGGTTCATAGACATCTTCTTTCCCTGCCTGCAAGGAGCTCCAGACTTTAAGGTTAAATTGACACCTCCTCAAACAGGGCCTCAGACAATGGAGTGTATCTGTGTGTACCCTGTCCTGTGCGTCTTACTCTGTGGGTGTATGAGGACTGAACTCTGGGCACACCTGTCCTCACTCATTAGGCTGCTGGGGGTTGTCAATGAACCTGGAGCTGATGAGTTCATGGATCTGACCAGGGTCTTTTTAGGACAGGAATTTTAGAATTATGCTCTCAGTAGTGTCACAGAATTATGTAAGGAAAATGCACGGGTATTACTGTAAGCCTCTATTGGGGCAGAAGAGCAAACATTATTGGGATAATTCCTTTATTTGCATTTTGGGTAGCTTGCTTATTTTTTATTATTGCTCTATAAACCAGAATACACCCCTTTCAGGAATAGATATGTTGTCCTTATTCACTGTGATAATGGCCAAATATTTCTTTTATCAGAGGATATTTCATTAGGTGCATAAACAGCCACCACCCCAGTAATACAATGCCATAACCAATGTCACACTGAAGGACAAAATGCAAAATATTTCCCCAGTATTGTCTAATTTTGATCTTCCCCCACAACTTTAGAAGGAGAAATACATCAATTGTTGTTATACCTACACCCAAAGTGAAGCTTGGGGAAGCTAAATGACCTTTCCAAATGTCACATGCTCAGTTAGAATCAAAATAGCAAAATCACATGCTTTAACTTTGTAAGGAAGGATCATCTTCATATTTCCTTATATAATGCTTTGACTCTGAAATATATGGTACCACAACTTCCATTAAAATCTTTTTTAAATGACCAGATATCATAACTTCATATTCCTAAAAATGTGTAAAATACCCATTTAATTACAGTCATATTCTGATATTGTATTCGCTTCAAGGTGTCTGTAAATTTTTGGCTTTGAAACACACTCCTGTATCAATAATTAAATTGCTATCAATTCAAATTATAAAGTAAAAGCGAAACTGATGCTATATTTTACACCTTTATTTTTATACCTGCATTTTGGTATTTCACCCAAAAAATTCTCAAGAATTTTATGTAAATGATTATATAGAATAATGGAGGCAAAATTATGACTAATACAAGGTCAATTCTCAGTTCAGAATGAAAGTTATAAAATTTAGTCTTACATTCTGTCATTTTAGTAATGATTATGTAAAATTTATTTTTCTGTGGTAGTGGAAAAATTATAAAGCAACAACATAAAAAATAAAATACTTATTATTTCTGTCTTTTCTCCTCCCTCCCTCACACTACTGCTTTAATAAGGAAAGAAAAGGCAAATTTCAGTCTAGGATATGTTATGCATTACTTCTGTGACCTTGTAGAGAATTTTAGTTTTCTTTGTCTGTGGTAATATAAAGGATGGATAGCTAGTTCAAATGAGCCAGTAAATATAAAATCATTCAACTTCAACAACAAAGTCAAGTAGTCCATAAACTTTAATTGAATATCAATTACTTGTACCATGCTTATTGTTTTGGAAACCAAACCTTATGTAAGTAGAAGAGATACCTGTAAAAGTGTATAGTGATTATTTTGTGATACATTGTTGCAGATATCTTCACCTTATAAGTTGTCAAAAGATCAACTAAACTAATTCATGGTGCTCTGATTTAATAATAATAAAAGACCCGATGGGATGCAACCTTGACTGTTGATCTTAACCTGTTGTGTGTGCTAGTTCCTTGACAATGCTTTCTTTCCTTTTCTTTTCATCCCTTATATAAATAATTCTTGTTTGACACCAGAGAACAAGTTGGAATTTTGTTTTTACCTTTTCTTCCCAGGAAGGTCATATTCATAGCATAGTTAATGCAATGTCCCTTTGGTGTTTAAACTTAAATATGGCTTACATTTATAGATGATCTTTAATTTACTCAGCTTATCATAGTGAATCTTATTTGCAATAGGAACTAGATCATTAAATCTGCAACTTCCACCTACATTAAAAATGTAAAAGATATATTCAGTTTCCTAAAATAACCAAAGATGTGAGAAAAGAGAAAATATGGAAATAAACAATACTTTGAGTTAGCAATAAAATTCCCCAGAATGAAGCTGTGAGAAGGTAGGAAAAACTAGTATAAATATATGCACATGTATGGATGGTGGCTGTGTCAATTTTCATCATTGCTGCTGGTGGCCAATACAAAATGTCAGGGATATGAGCCAAACACACTAGTTTTAAGAGATTCTCTATATCTTTCAAAGGATGTTTTTCAGTTCACGCACTTACTAATTCATTAGTCCTTGTGAACCTCATGCTATCAAATGATGGCTATATCATACCAGTTGGGGAAAAGGCCCAAATATAGAACTTCTACTCTGGATGGGAGAAACACACATGAAGATGAGGTGTGATGGTCCAATATATACATAAGTGTTTAGGGGAAAGAGAAAGTGGACATTAGAAATGGCCAAGTGGGTTCTTGGGCGAGGTGGATTTTGACAGAAATAACAAATCATTTTCAGGGGGAAGACAAAGCAGGGCAATGCAGATAGAAAACTATCTGTTGAATAAGGGAGACCATGCAAAGATGTGATCCTTTATACTTCATTGCTTATGAATTTGCAATAAATAGAAATTAAGCCCCCAAATATGTAGTACTTTGCATACTACATAACCTCTATGTGATTTCTTTGTCAGTTTAGCCATATAGGGCATTTGCAAACTAAATAAAAAATAAATAGAATTAAACTTTTCAAGTTGTTAGATGGTAGGTCATAATTGACTTGTACTTGCTGAGTCAAGAAACAGACATATGAAACTCGGGATACATTACTAATTAGAAAGATATATCATTGCATTTCAAAGAAATGCTGGGCTTTGTTCTGATTGAAATTTGATTATTGATACTTTGGTCCACTTTACAGTTACATGTAGAGGTACTGTGCAACACAACACTAGTGGTATGCCCACCACATACACACAGCAGCACACAGAAGTGGGGTAAGTAAGTCAATGAAATGGAACTAGATGTACAAATGTTTAGCCAAAAAAAAAGCTAGTCAATAAAATTTGTTCAGCCCATCACAGAAAAACTATCTCATTTTATTAACCATTATATGCCTTTTACATTCTTTCTAGGACGGAAAACACTTGAGGATAAAAATTCAAAATTAAGCCAGGTTTAGTGTCACACACCTTTAATCCCAGCATTTGGGAGGCTAAGGTAGGAGGACTGCTATGAGCTCTGGGCCAGCCTGAGCTTAATTCCAGGTCAGCCTGAGCTAGAGCAAGACCCTACCTTGAAAAATCAAAATAATAATAATAATAAATAAAAATAAAAACAAATTTTAAAATAAATGTGCTTAGAATGTTTTGTACATATGGTGCCAAATGCCAGAATATTTGGAAAGGATGTAAAAATCAAATTTGGGCTTCTGATGCACTCAGCCTTCCTATTCAGTATAATTTCCTTTATCTCATGTTCTTTGGTCTTTCTCATATTGATTTCAATGAAATAAGGGCTGAGGGTAGTCAGTCACCAGGATAATAGGATAATGGTCTTTTCCTTGGCTATACTAAGTCCTGAAGAAATGTTTTTTTATGAAGTTATTTAAAAGAAATACTCTCAACATGGGGGAAAGAGGATGAGAGCCTTGTGGCTGAACAAGTGTAGGGTGAAAGGCCAACTAGCCCCATTCACCAAGAGTTCAGGAGCAAAGGAACCATTTCATCTTTGATCTAATGATTAGGTAACTGTTCTTGCTAGTTTTGATTTAATTAAGTAGGGGTTCAGGTGCACCCAACTTCAGTGTACAAGGGTTTAGATGGTAGGGAACAATACACACTGTTTCTTAGCAGCAGGGAAATCCTTGTTCGATTATGGAAGAAGACCTTTCAGTAAATCAGAGTTAAAATCAGAATTACAGGAGGTTGTTGTCATCATTTTATCCTTTAGGAAGTTATCTTCAAGAAATAATGACACTATGGGCCTAAGGTTAGACAATCTGACCTTAGTTCAAGAATTAAATTTTTGTCTCACTTAAAATAGGTTGCTATTTCACCTCTGAGATCATTCAAGGACCTAAAAGCTTTGATATTTCCTTAGGGATCCTTGAAGTTATTTATATATTACCTTGAAAACACACTAACAATGGCTTGGGGAGAGAGGGAAAGACTGGAGCTGACAGCCTGTGTGCTGTGGTGGAAGCAGTTCTGATCCAGAAGCTGGAGACCAGAAACGTCCCACGGACTTGGTGTTTAAGTTTATAATCTTTGTCATGACTGTTTCTGTGAAAACATTGCAAGATGCTCAAGTAACAACAGAAGCCCTGAAAAGGGGAATATTATATTAGAAAGACAACAGGAAGAGGAGCCTCGAGCTTTATGTTACTTATGGTTTTAATTTTCTATTAGCAAGAATAATGGAGAAGAATGGCGTTTCCTTCCCAGACTTTGCATGCCTTTTCTAAGGTATGCTGCCAGGCCTGAATGTCCCATATCAGCGAATGGCCTTAGTAGGGACTTAAATTGAGAAATTCCCCTAGAGAGAAAGTACTGAGCATTTCATATGAAAACGTACTGAGCATCAAGTAAGTGTGCAGTGGCCAGAACACATGGACTGTGGTCTGTGGTCTTACCTTGGGGATCTCACAACTCTAGGAAGGCCTGGTTCGTTTGGGCTTGGGATTCTCGGACTAGAAGCTTCACCATCGCCTTTGTGAGCCTGTGAACTTCAGGCTCTACAGCTTCTGCCCATGGAAGGCAGATTCGCTTTGCTGCCTGCATCCTGAGCTCTCAGCAGCGGAAGTCTTGAGCCTGGGAAGACCTGTGCGCTCTCAGGCGCAGAGGTAGGAGGAAAAGCTCTCTGCCAGTTACAAAGGGGTGTGTGTGTGGGGGGGGGTGTCGGGTGGGGGTCCATGAGGCTCCAAGGCCAAGAAGAGAGGTTAGTTCTGAGGGGACAAGTTCCAGTGCTGGCTACAGGACCAACAATATTTTGGGTTGGCAGTCACGGTGGAGGAACTGTCTACGAAAAGAGGGGGAAAAGTTCCTGGCGGAAAGCTTGTTCTTGGCTCCTCAGCGACCTTCTTTGGAGTTTTATGCTCTTGACAAACAAACTGCCCTGAGGCTGGGAGAATAGGGGGAGCGACTTCCCAGCTCTGAGGTCTCTGGCCTCTCCATCCTCTGCTGGGAGAAAAGTTGGTAAGATTGGGGGACTGACCGGAGGAGGAAGCATCAAAGGAGCATTATAGGGGAGGAGAGGAAGAGATCGGGTTACAGAAGTTTCCCTTCTTTCCTCCCTCTCCCCAAACCGCCAGAGCTGCGTCCTTACCGCTAGAAATTGCCCGGAGTGCCCCAGTGGTCGAACTCCAGGTAAGAAGGGGAGAATGCTGCGCTGCGGTGCTAGATACGTAGGAACACCCTAGACTTCGGGTGAGCTTTTCCAAATGGACAGTTGCTTCTATTCAGAGGAGGTGGCAGCAGAGACTGCGGACAAGTTTCCAAGCGCGCGACAGCCCAGGGCGCAGACCTGGGAGCTTGTGGCTGCAGGAGGCTCGGCTGGAGCGGGAGGGTTAGGATTTCGTTCTCCATCCCGCCCGCCGTAACTCTGGGATGAAGATAAGAGCAGAGGACATTCTCCGACTAAAAGAAAATCACAGTCTTCCACTTTATTCGAGTCTCCAGGAACAAAGCAGTGTCCCTTCTTTCAGCCAAAATTCTCCAGCCCAATACTGCTCCGGAGCCCTGGGTGCGCCAGGAAGCTGGTCTCAGCTGAGCTGGGTTGATGCGGAGCCTGGCTGAGACACCGCTCCAGTCACTCGTGGTACCTGCGAGCTTACAACCAGCAGGCGCCAAAGGTGACCTGTCCAGGCTCTCTCCCTTCGGATGGAGCAGATAAGAACTTGTGTGTGTGGGGGGGGAGGGGGAGGGACGGGGAGCGGTCTCCTACCCCTTACAAGCATTGTGAAATCACTCCTGCTCTGTCTCGATAGACAGATAGATGATAGGATACAGCTATATATTTCATATATATTTCAAAATAAGTGTGGGAAAATATCATATCTGGGTTTTAATTTTCCTTCCATGGCGACCACTTCTTTATTTTATTCTTTTTATTTCAAAAGCAAATGCCTTTGAGACTCCTATGGCCCTTGCCACCTCAACTCTGTCTGGTAGAGGCAGTCTTGGTCCCAGCAGTCCAGGGTGGGCACCTGCCCGGCGCAGTCTTCAGGCCTAAATCTATTTCCTCCCAGGATTTTCTCAGTTGTTTTTGCCCTCTGCCTCCTAATGAAACGCCTGGTCTGTGTGTGCATGGTAGCCATCTATATCCCAGGTGTCCCTTAGAAGCCATACCTCCCTTAGGACCCAAATCAGCAAAGACCGCCAATAAATGCAGGTCAGCCCCTGGTGTTGAGCCCTGCAGCATCGCTGCGGTTAATCCCAGGTGCACAGATGCTGCAGCCTCAGGCCTTAGTCCCTGCCAACCCCCACTCCTGGGAGCTGGTGCTGATGGATTGTCTCATTTCCAGACTTGATGGGCCGGAACCTGGAGTGGCTGGGCCAGCAGGGTAGAGCCAGTCCTAGGATATCTAGGCTCCGGTTTCTTTTTTCTTTTCCTTTCTTTTCTTTCTTTCCTTTTCTTTTTCTTTTCTTTTCTTTTTGTTGGCTGGGAGAGAGACATTATCTTTTTAAAAAGACGTCAGACCCACCCCTCAAACGCGAGGCTAAATCTTCAGTTTTCTGTTCTGGACACAGCTTGAACCATGTCCCTTACCCAGGACCGCCAGGCTGGGTGCGGTGAAGATTCCTGAGAGCGCCCTGTGCAGCAGTAGCTTCCGGGAATGGGCATTTGCATCCGTTCATCTGCTGGATGCCACTTGGCGTCCATTCGGACTGGAGGTTGAAGAAGGCCATACTGGCTCTTTGAATGAAATGAAAGAGCCACAACCGGGCGTGAGACTGCTAAGCAAAACAAACAAACAAAAAACACCTTGCTTACTGAGTCCATCTAACGTCCACCTCTCTCCGCGGGTGGGAACTTGGGCTCCCAACGGCGTTCACACCAAGTCCCTGAGCAGGGATAGGGTAATTGCACAATTGCCGAGTTGCCAAAACAGGAGCACGACAGAGGGAAGGTCGGTTGAAAGTTGGCTGGCTAGGTATGGAGAGTACGCACTGGAATGCTGGAATCCCCTTTGTCTGACTCTCCTGAAAGACCTCTCCCGCACCCAAGGAGAGGGAGAGCAAGGAGAGGGCGGGGCTGCTTGTTCAGGTCCCTGCACTTCCAGGCAGCTCAGGCTAGAGTTGAAAGGGACTCCTGAGAGCTCAGAGGCTGAGGCTAAGCTTCAGGGAGAGGAAACCACTTCTGCTTCAGGGCCATAACTACACCCAAGGCATTCAACCTAAAATGGCTTCTGGGCAGGTGGCAAGGGAATCAGGCCTGGATTTTCAGGAATCCCTAGACTGGGCAGGCACCCTACCAAAATAAACTGGCCAGATCAGTAAGTCAAGAAAGCCGGGACTCTCTGGAGGGCCAGGAAAACTCACCTGGCTCAGGGCCTCCAGGTAAAGCTTTGACAGAAGTCCACTTCTTAGCTTTCAGCATTACCCTTCCCTGTAGACTGCAGAAGCTCAGGTCCCAGCCTGCCAGATTGTCTCAGAACTTGCATTTTAAAAAAGATAGCCTGGGGACTGGAGAGATTGCTTAGTGGTTAAAGCACTTGCCTGCAAAGCCAAAGGACCTCGGTTCCATTCCCCAGTACCCATGTAAGCCAGATGCACAAGGTGGTGCGGGTATCTGGAGTTCGTTTGCAGTGGCTGTAAGCCCTGGCACTCCCATTCTCTCTCTCTCTCTCTCTCTCTCTCTCTCTCTCTCTCTCTCTCGTTTGCCTCTTCCCCTCTCTCAAGTAAATAAATAAAAATAAAAAAGATAGCCTGGAAATTCCAGCATGTCAATGTGGAGAAAGTCCTGGCTTAATTTATAGAGCCAGAGTCTAGCTAAGTATGTTTCCCAGACTTGCCTTCATTTATCTGTCAAAGGGGAGTTGTTTTGGAACTCCTGGAAGCACCCATATACTTCCAGATAAGCCTTCAACCCAGTGTATGGGAACCTCTAGTTGGTGACCTAGGAAGGAGCATGTCTTTAACCATCCCAGGGGTAATTTTCATGGCAGCCAGGAATCAGTGATGTAGAAACACTCATCTCCCAGATCAGTTAGGATTGACTGAGATGGGGTACAGACCCTCTGCAAAATGATTTATATCTTTATTTATTTAAGGACACTGCCTTCTATCCTCTGATCATGATGACTCCAGTAATAGGACCTTGAACCAGCTAATTAACCTTCATGTGCTTCAGTTATCTTACTTGTCAAATGGGGTTGATAACAGTGCCCACTGCACAAGATGTTGTGAGGATTTCGAATCTAATTCATAAATATTAGTTTAGGTGGGCACATTCCTCATTCTCTGTGTTGTGACTCTGACATGGTTTGTTCTCACTCAAATTTATGTTGATCCTGGTCCTTGATGCAATAGTGATGAGAGGTAGTGGGGCCTTTAAGAGGCACATGCACTCTTCCTCACTGTTGAAGGTTGAACATTGAACTTCCTTTTCTGTTTTTCTGTTAGTGGTTGAACTGCCATGAGGGTCTTCCAGAACCTGAGCAGATGTTGACACCCTGCTCCTGGGCCTCCAGAGCTGTGATCTATATAAAAACTTCTCTCAAAAAACCTAAAAGTTTCAGGCATTTGGTTATAGCAACACAAATGGACTTAGACACTCATTTTAAACCAGCATCAGAGGGTCCTGACTACCTATTTATTGTATTCTATCCCCATGTCCACACCCAGGAAGCCAGCCCTCTTCCAGAGAACAGCAGCAAAGTTTTGTTTAAATGTTCTTGTCCACTTTTCAGTGTTTTCACACAAAACCCGATATTTTATTTATTTTTTAAATAATTTATTTATTCATTTGAGAGAGAGTGAGAGAGGGAAGGGGGAGAGAGAGGAAGAGGTAGAGAGAGAGAATGGGCACACCAGGGCCTCCAGCCACTGCAAATGAACTCCAGCAGCATGTGCCACTTTGTGCCTCTGGCTTATGTGGGTACTGAGGAATTGAACCTAGATCCTTTGGCTTTGCAGGCAAGTACCTTAAGCACTAAGCCATCTCTCCAGCCCCCAAACCCGATATTTTAAATTGCTTAGCAATTCAATGACCTTGATTGTCTGTGAGGTTGTTTGTATTCCTTTTCCATCAATTATAGAAGCCTTGGTTTGGTGTGCACTCTTAGCTCTTGGAGGGCTCCACCAGAGAGAAGGTTTGGTGGCACTCTTGGTATACCTAACAAGTACCCAGACTACACAGATGCTTTTAGTCAGACAGGGAACACAGTGCCAAGTGAATGTGCAGTGCAGAATATCTCAGAAATATATGTGTTTGTATGTACTTGTGTGTGTGTGTGTGTGTGTGTGTGCGTACGTGTGCACATGTGCATGCTGTTGGTTGAACCAAGTGCTAAGAAATGCTCCCCCACTGAGCAATTTCCCTAACTGCACCTCAGAAATCTTAACAGCAGCAATGTCCAGTAAAAATGCAATGCAAATCACATACCTAATTTGAATATCATCATAGCCACACTTTGAAAAGTAAGAAACAAATAAGATTTATTTTAATAATATAACATTTAAAATAAGATATTCAAGTATTAATATTTCGACATCTAATGAAGGACACATATTGTGATGAGATATTTTGTGTTTTGTTTTTTGGAGTAAGTCATTTTAGAGCAATGGAATTTGAAGTGACCCAGAGACATGAACTTCTGGTGGCTTCTGTATTTGATTGCAGGTCTCAAAAATTCCTTCAACTGGAAAGAAAAGTAGAATTGAATTCCATTGTTTCCTTGGAAATTGTTTTGGAGAATGTCTGAACAGTTTCGTCTTTATATAGTGCATGAATCTGTTTGGGCTAATTTGACAAAATGCCTTAAACCAGGTGAGGTAAACAGAAATTTATTGCTCAGCTTGGGGAAGTGCAAAATCAGGGTGCTAGCATGATTGTGTTCAACAGAGGATTCTCTTTCTGACCTGTTGAGGACTCCATTGCTTGCTTCCAGATGGTTGTCACTGGTACAGAACAAGCTCTGGTATCTCTTACAAGAATAAGAACACAAATTCTATCATGAGGGCCATACCCTGTGACATCATCCCAATGCCATTACCTCCTTAATGCCTCATCTAAACACTATCACATTAGGGGCAAGAACCTCAACATTTGACTTGGTGGAGATATGTGCTTATGCTGTTTCTTTACATGGGAGACAAGGGTTATGAGGAAAATAAAAGAGGGGACAAAAAAAAGGGGAAAGGTGGGCTGGAGAAATGGCTTAGTGGTTAAGGTGCTTGTCTGCGAAGCCTAAAAACTCATTTTCACATCTTCAGGTCCCATGTACCCAGATGCACAGTGATGCAAGCACAATGTTGCAAATGAGCGCAAGGAGGCACACATGTCTGGAGTTCATTTGCAGCAGCTGAAGTCACTGGTGTACCCTTCTATCTCTCTCTTTCTCTCTGCTCTTTTTCCCCACCCCAAATGAATAAATTAAAAAGGGAAAGGTATGGCAGTCATGGGAGTAGAGGCAGGGGGACCCCAAGTTACTGATGTGCACTGTGCTTTGACTTGGAAAGCTCTTTCCACCCCTGTTGCTCTGGAACTCCATGACTGCATCATTCCCTTCCCTCACCTCTGTCTTCGAATATCATAATCTCAGGGAGGCCTTTCCTAATGACACCGACTCTCTCCACAGCAAGACTCCCTTTCCTTCAAGGCTTTTGTCCCCTCTGTGTCAATTTTGTACTTCATACAGAAAAATTTCATATTAGTTTATGTAGTAGAAAAGAGCAAAACATGCTATTAATTAAGTAATGGCAGGCATTTGATTATATCTCATTTAGAGTGGTGAAAGAACAATTGTGGCTTTGAATCAATGAGATTTATTAATTTACATTATCTATTCCCTTTTTCCCCAAAGTAATTCTTTAGTGAATTGAAATGTAATAGGCATTTAAATTTTTGTTAAATGAGCCAGGCATGGTGGCAGACACCTTTAATCCCAGCACTCCTGAGGCAGACTTTGCAAGCAAGTACCTTTAACCACTGAGCCATCTTCCAAGCCCACCCACTGTTCTTTAGAAGATGTGGATTAAATGTAGTATAGTTGTTTTCTTAGTCTTGGGATGAAAGAGAGACCAAGAAGAGACAGAGAATGATGGTGACCAAAGCCAAGAGGTTTCAAAAAGTGAATGTTCTGAGAATCAAAAATTCGAAGACAACTTAGAAGACCAATTCAAAATGGCAGGGTGGCTCTTGTAGTTACCTTCTCATTGTGGGACAAAGAACACATCCAAAAGCAGCTATTGGGAGGAAAATTGTTTATTTTGGCTTATATCTTCATGACAGCAGTGGAAATCATGCCATGAGTCCACACTGAACATCACCTCTGCCATAGCAGGTGGAAAACAACAAGAGAGTAAGCCAACTAACATTATCAAGCTAGGGACTAATAAAACTCAAGGTCCACCCCCAGTGACACACCTCCTCCAGGAAGGCTCTACTTCCAAAATTGCTACCAGCTGGGGTTCAAGCATATACAACACATGAGTTTACAGGGTCATCTGATTCAAATGACCCTGTAAACTGATGATCATCCATGATGTAAAATGCAATGCATTCAATTTAAAAGTCTCTATAGTTTTTAAAAAACCAATCCCAAAGTTTCTATAGTTTCTTTTTTTAAAACTCAATCCCAGTACTGTTCAAATATCCCCCTAGTCCAAGGTCTCTTAACTGTGAGCTGTAAAACAAAAGGCACATAATGGCACAGAGTAAATATTCACACTGCAAAAGATGGCATCGGGCATAGCAAGAAAAGACTGAACCAATACAAGATTTACAACAAATAAGGCAAACATCAAATCCTGTAGCTCCACATCCAACATCTGTAATCAGTGATGAAGTATCTGGGCTCTAACTCTGCCCATCCAAGAGGACTGCCATAGCCCCAGGGAACAATCCATTTTGAGCCAACAGCTTTCCTTAGCAACCATACAACAGTCATGGCATCTTAGTAAAATCCTAGGGTCTCCACTGCAACTCACAGTCCATCCTCACAGCTCTATTAGGCCTCCACGAAGGTACTTCTGTGTCATGTCATCCAGTGTCCATTTTCCCCTCACATCCAATGACCCTCTCTTTCTCATATTTGTTATATTCCACAGTACCTTGTGGGCTACAGAATTATTAATCAAGGGGGTGGGAATAAAGCTGACTTTGAAAAGCAGGACACTCCATCAGCATTCGACAGTCAGCATTCCTTCTGCTGTCCCAATGCAGAACATCTAGCCCAATCGCAATGGTGTTAACCTCTCAAACATATGTAACTAAATGGGCAGCAGTTTCAGCCCATATTCATCTGCTCACACTATTCTAAACTCAATCCTGTTCTCAGAACATGGAAATAATGCAACAAGCCTCGCACACAAACTGCATCTATCCCAGTCCAGACAAAACTCTTCTCCTCATAAGCCAAACCTCACAGTCCACAGTGCTTACTGCAGTTAGGTCTTTCAAACTCTGACTGAAATTATCCATCAAACTCTTCTTATAGCACTGCAAGCCATATCTTAGGCCAAGGTTTCCAAAATCCTTCTACATCCCTCTCACAAATCAGTTCCAAATGGCCAAAAGCCACATAGTCAGGATTCTGGAAGTAATGACCCCACTCCACTGACACTAATTTCTGTGGAAGTTACCTTTGCTGGAACAAAGTACCCGATTAAAACCAGGCTGGAGTTTGTTTTGTTGAATAAGATAAAATGTCATTTCTTGGTCACACAAATACTAGTGTGGGTGCTTCTGGTTGAGTGGCCTTCCTGGATGGGTCTACGCTAAGCAGGGACCCAAGGACTCAGGCTACCCTGTCTTGTAGTTCTGCCATCTTGTGGCTTCAGGGTCTTACTAGTGTCATGATTTTTTCCAATGGTCACTTGGCTTATGGAAAAGCTACTTATGGGAGCCAAGAAGGAAAGAAGGGGGAAGAAAGAGAAAGAGAGTGGTGAGAGAGAGGAAAGAGGAAAGAAGAGGCAGAGAAAGAGAGAGAAGACAGTTTTCTGCTTGAGTCTTGGCTGACTTTGTGAATTGCTTTTTATAGGACAATACAATAGACCACTAGAATATGGTAGACTTGATGCTGTGTGTTCTAGTTTAGTTATGTCAATTTGAAACTCTATTTTCAGGTTTAAAAAACAGCTCAAATTTGATTCTAGATAAAATGCCTGGAGGCCACATGGAGAGGGAGTTCCTAGGCAGTCATTTCAGCTCAGGCAGATGCATAAGTAAAGCCATGATGCATTCCTGTCCCAGCTGGGTTCCCAACCAAATGTAGTCATAACATCAAATGCAATCTTATGAAGGACCCAGCCAAATGAAGCAGAAGAGCTGGCCAGCTGAGTCTAGCCATATCCAGAGATTACATATTTTTGTTGTTTTAAGTACTAAGCTTTGGGGTCATTTGTTATGCAATAATAAATAACTGAAGCAGCAGGAGCTAGATCATGTGAAGATTACACACTTGGGAAAAAAGCCCAGCTTTTATTCTTAACACAGAGAAAGTCATTATAGCAGTGTAAGCAGAGGAGTAACAACATGATCTGATTTGTACTCTTCTGCTACTGTGACTGAGAGAGTGAATGAAGATACAATGGGGAGGGGGTGACAGTAGTCATAGCAAGGGTGACAGTGGCCACACCCAGGGTAGTTATCTGTAGTAGCGTTGAGCTATTCTAACCCAGAAATGTTTTGGAGTAAGAGCTGATAATACTTATTTATCAATTATCCCAAGAAGGTGAGAGAAAGTGAGTAATCAAACACTATTCTTTAAATTTTCTTCTTGGGGCTAGAAAGATGATTATGTCATTAAAAAGTGAAATAGAAGCACTTGGACATCTCCCCAAGAATTCCATTTTGAATAAGTTTGAAATGTGTATTCTGTATCAACAGTAACTGTGAGTGAGTATCTACAGATGAGAGCGTAGGACACTACAGGCCACATGAGCTGCTAAGACTAAGAACTAAAGATGCTTCTTGCTACTTCATTGTATGGCTCTGCCACTCTGTCCTGCTCCACTTTTCTAAGCAAATGCAAAAACACAGTGAGCCCAAATATGAGACTTTCACATTGAGAATTAAATTTAGAAAAACACGTTGCCTTTGAGACAAAGTCTCATGGCTTTCTTGGCACCTGGCCTGCATAGCAAGTGGACTTGGGATGGTTAATGGACAAGATTGTTCATGACCTACTTAAGGGTTGTTTTGTTCATTTTAAACCCTTTGAAATCTGGAAGGCTGGCTGGATTCCATTTCAACTGAAAACACCACCATCATTTTTTCTTTAAATTATAAAACAAAATAGAACAGAACCCACAAGCCAGTCTGCTCTACAGGTTTTGTTTGACTAAGGTATAACACACATTTTAGCACCTGTTTATCTTTTATGTTTTGTGATCTTTTAGTTAAAATCTTCTCAATAGGAAATAAGACTGAAGGGCTGACCAACACTCACTGACTGAAAATCCATGTTTTTCAATCAAGAGTAACTTATTATGGATTCAGACTTTTGTTGACTTTTACATTTCTTGCCAAAACCATCCTTATCAGAGAATAGACAGCATGTTAGTTACCTTTTTGTGGCTGTGACAAAATACCCAACCAGAAACAGCTTATGGAGGGAATGGGTTTATTTTATTTTTTAATTTATTTTTATTTATTTATTAGAAACAGAGAGAGAGAGAGAGAAAGTGAGAGAGAATGGGTGTGCTAGGACCTCTAGCCATTGCAAACAAACTCTAGATGCATGCGTTACCATGTGCATCTGGCTTACATCGGTGGGACCTGGAGAATCGAACCTGGGTCCTTAAGATTCACAGGCAAGCCCATTAACCACTAAGCCATCTCTCCAGTCCTGGAATGGGTTTATTTTAACTTACAGTTTTTAGGGGAGTCCCTTATGTTGGGGAAAGCATGGAAGTTGCAAGCAGTTGCTGGCATCATACCTTCCCATTAGCAGAGAGTAATTAGAAAATGCAAGAGCACCAAGAGGTATCAGAACTCCAGCACATCAAAGCCCACCCCCAGTGACATACTTCTTCCATCAAAGTGCCACTTCCTAAAGTTTTTACAAACACTACCACCACCTGGGGAATGAAATATTAACACAATTGCACATAGAAAGTTTACTAATTTTTGTGCATTGGTTTTGTATACTGATATTTTGCTGAAGGAGTTAATCACCATTAAAAATTTTGAGATGGCCGGGCGTGGTGGCGCACGCCTTTAATCCCAGCACTCGGGAGGCAGAGGTAGGAGGATCGCTGAGAGTTCGAGGACACCCTGAGACCTCATAGTGGATTCCATGTCAGCCTGAGCCAGAGTGAGACCCTACCTCAGAAAACAAAACAACAAAAAAAAAAATTTTGAGATGGAGGTTCTTGGGTCACATGTATAGAATCATGTTGTCTGCAAACAGGGCTAACTTAACTTCTTCCTTTCCAATTTGTATCCCTTTAATTTCTTTCTCCTGTCTTATTGCTTGAGCTAGGACTTCCAGTTGAAGAGCTATGTTGAAGAGCAGAAAAGAGAGTGGACACCCCTGTCTTGTTCCTGATCTGAATGGGAATTCCTTCAGTCTCTCCCCATTAAGTATTATTTCAGGTTTAGGAGCTTTGTATATAGCCTTTATTATTGAGATATAAACCATCCATCCCTGTTCTATCCAATGTTTTGATCATGAAGTGATATTGCATTTTGTCAAAAGCCTTTTCTGCATCTATTGAAATGATCATGTGGTTTAAAAAAAATTATTCATTTATTTGAGAGAGGGAAAGAGGCTGAGAGAGAGAAAAAAGAGAGAGAGAGAATGGGCACACCAGGGCTTCCAGCCACTGCAAATGAACTCCAGATACATGAGCCCCCTTGTGCATCTGACTTATGTGGGTCCTGGGGAATCGAACCGAGGTCCTTTGGCTTTTCAGGCAGGCACCTTAACAGCTTAGCCATCTCTCCAGCCCAATCATGTGGTTTTTGTGCTTAAGCTTATTTATGTGGTGTATTACATTGACACATTTCCGTATGTTGAACCACCCCTGCCTTCCTGGAATAAAGCCTACTTGGTCAAGGTGGATGATGCTTTTGATTTGTTGAATTCAGTTTGCAAGGATTTTGTTCAGGATCTTTGCATCTAAGTTCATCATGGAAATAGACCTATCATTTTCTTTTCTTGTGGCATCTCTGCATAATTTTGGTATCAGGGTGATATTAGTTTCATAGAAGGAGTTGGGGAGCTTTCCCTGTTCTCTGATTGTGTGGCATAATTTGAGAAAAATTGGTTTCAGTTCTTCCATGAAGGTTTGATATAATTCAGCTGAGAATCCATCTGGTCCTGGACTCTTCTTTTTGGGGAAGTGTTGGTTTACCTTTTCAATCTCGATGGGTGTGATAGGTTTTCTTAGGAGTTTAATCTGCTCTGAGTTTAGCTTTTGTAGGTGGTCTGTGTCCAGGAATTCATCCATTTCCTCCAAATTATCCAGTTTTGTGGAGTAGAGGTTTTTGAAGTAAGTCCTGATGATTCTACTAATTTCACTTATGTCTGTTGTGATCTCTCCTTTTTCATTTCTAATTTTGTTAATTTGAAGCATCTCTCTCTCTCTTTTTTTTTTTTACTGGATCAAATTGACCAGGAGTTTATCAATCTTATTTATTTTTTCAAAGAATCATCTCTTTTTGCTTCATCAAATTTCTTAATTGTTTTCTTAGATTCCAATTCATTAATATCTGCCCTGATCTTAATTCTTTCTTTCTTTCTTTCTGGAGCTTTTCGGATTGTATTCTTCTTGTTTTTCCAATGCCTTTTGGTGGATGGTTAGGTTATTGATTTGGGATTTCTTTTTGTTATGAAGGCATTTGATGCTATGAATTTTCCCTGATAACAGCCTTCATTGTGTTCCATAAGTTTTGGTACTCTGTGTTCTCATTGTCACTCATTTCTAGAAATTTTGCAATTTCATTTTTTATTTCGTCTACTACCCATTTATTGTTTAAAAGTGTGTTGTTCAGTTTCCAGGAGCTGGTGGGATTCCAGCTGCATCTTTTGTTGTTAATTACTAGCAATACAGCATTGTGATTTGATATCATGCAGGAGATTATGTCGATCTTCCTAAATATATAGAGGCAGGCTTTATGACCCAGTATAGGATCTATTTTAAAGACGGTTCCATGGGCTGCTGAGAAAAATGTGTAATCTGTGGTTTGGGGATAGAATGTTGTGTAGATGTCCATTAGTTCTAATTGTTCTGTGGTTTTGTTGAGCTCTCTTACTTCCCTGTTAATTTTCTGTTTGGATGATCTATCTATTGCTGATAGTGGAGTATTGAAGTCCCCAACTATGATGGTGTTGGTGGTTATTTCTGTTTTGTTATCAAGTAGGTTTTGTTTTATGAATTATGGTGCACCTGTGTTTGGTAAATAAAGATTGATGATTGTGATATCCTCTTGTTGGATTGTTCCCTTGATAAATAAGAAGTGGCCTTCTTTGTCTTTTTTGATTACTTTTGTTTTGAAGTCTATTTTATCCAATATTAGTATAGAAATGCCTGCTTGTTTCTTATTTCCGTTTGCCTGGAATATCATTTTCTACCCTTTAACCCTGAGGAGGTGAGGTGGGTTTCAGGAAGACAGCAGATTCAGGGGTCTAATGTTCTGAACCACCCTGTTAGCTTATGTCTCTTGATGGGTGAATTAAGGCCATTAATGTTTAGGGTAATAACTGTGGGGTATGATTTAATTCCTGTCATATTGTGATGGTTTATGTGTTTTTTTTTTTTTTTGACTTTGTAGTTTTTTTGTGCCTTCTCTGAATTTGGTTATTGTGATCTGCTTCTTCTAGGCTCTTGAGGTAGGTTATTTGATTCTTCTATGTGGAGAATTCCCTGAAGTACTCTGTGTAGGTTTCTCTTTGTGTTCAGACAGTTGTAAAACTGAGTTTTATCATGGAAAGTTTTTCTTTCACCATCTATTATGAGGGATACTTTTGCTGGATAGAGTAGTTTGGGTTGAAAGCCATAAGTTTTTAGACTTTGCAGTGTTCCATTCTAGGTCCTTCTGGCTTTCAGGGTTTCCATTGAGAAGTATGAAGTAATTCTGATGGGGTTACCTTTATATGTAATGTGTTGTTTCTTCCTAGCTGCTTTTAGGACTTTCTCCTTGTTATTGGTATTTAGAGTATTACTTATAATATGTCTTGGAGAATTTCTCCATTCTGTTTGGAGTTCTGTTAGCTTCTTGTAACTTTATGGGACTTTCTTTTGAGTGGGAAAGTTTTCTTTGATAATTTTGTTGAATAAGTTCTCCATGCCTTTGGTCTGAATTTCTACCCCTTCTGGTATTCCCATGATCTAAATGTTAGGATGTTTAAGGGTATCCCACAGTTCCCTCATGTTCTGTTCACAGAAGTTTTTGAACTTATTAAAACTTTTGGACTCATGAACTGTTTCTTCTGTTTTGTCTTCCAGTTCTCAGTTTCTATCCTTCACATGGCTGGCTCTATTCTTAGAGCTTCTATAGAGTTTTGGGCTTATTTAATTTGGTTTGTATTTTCTACTGCTTTTTTAGTGTATAGTTTCCATCCCTCTTTCAAGTCCCCTTTTCAAGTTATTTTCTGATTTTCTTAGTGCTTCTTAGAATTCATCCTTGCATTTATTTATGTTTTTATTGAGCTTAGCCAGCTGGTTACTGAGGTCTTCTTCTTCTTCTTTTTTGCTCACCTTCAGATCATTTAGCTGTCTTTGGAATCCTTCCTAGTTCTTTCTGTTAGGTTTAATTTAGCAAGGACAGCATTCTTACAATTATTGGCCCTTTGTCAATTTTCTGCAGGTTCTCCTATTTGTTTGGCCAGTGTTGCATTGCTTGTATCTTCATTTTAGGGTTCTGATTGTACTGCCTCCATGCATGTGGTTGGGCGTGGGCTGTGAAGGGGATGGAACTTGCATGTGGAGCTCCCATGCACTGGGGGTGGGGGTAGCAAGGATGACAGAGATCACGTGTAGAGCTCCCACACCCAGGGGGTGGGGGTAGAGCGGTGGCAAGGGGGATGGAGCTAGCATGTGGAGCTCCACAGTGGAGCCTAGGGCAGGGCAAGGTGAAGGGAATGCTAGCATGCTGCCCTGGGTCCACTTAGCCTGTGGTTAGTGCAGGAGGAACCTGTGGCTCGGACTGTGCCTGGAAAGGCTGCTTGAGGGGATTGGGGGACTGATGGGCTACTTGAGAGCATGGGAATCAGTGGATTCCCTACTTTACTCCTCTGTGCCCTCCTACTGAACCCTAATGAACCCTAAATGTCTTGCCTTTCCTTCCCCGCCAAGTGAAGCATGTTTAGACAGACATCATCTTGACCCCCAAATTTTTTAAGTAAAATTTTATTTGATTTTTATGAGTCATAAAATCTTTTTCATTTTTTCCCAATCATATAAAAATGCAAAAATCAGTCTTTGTTCATATAATTTAGGCCATACAAAAGTAGATAACAGGCTTGATTTAGCCAGTGGGCCACACAGTGTTAGCCTCTTCACTAGACTTTCAATAGTAAAGCCTGTTTAGATTTTTGCTGAAGTCCTTTCTCATGAGTATTATTTGAAGCAAGCCTAATTACTCCTTGAAATGCAATGCTATTTATCATATTGTGATGTGCCACTGACACAGAAATCCTCCAGGGTGGGGGTGATATTCTTTATGTGATGGCTTTCATGAATTTATGATAGCACCAAAAGCAAGAAGCTTATTCATTGCTCCTTACTGTGCCGAACACCAAAAGCAGGAAGCTTATTTGTTGTTCTTTACTGTGCAGAGTGCTGTACTGTGAGGCTCACTCACTCATTTCCTCATCTGAAGAAGACATGACAAAACCTACACTAATAGGATGTCATGACAATTAAATGGCACTGTGTCTTTAGCAAATGCTCTTTGCTAGTTGTAATTATAAAATGTCAGGTGGCATTGTGGTTATGGTGTTTAGGTTTAAGATAGGATGATCTCTGTCACAATGTAGTGTTCTGTAGAGAAGTGAATTTGGATACTGGTGAATAAATAGGATATATTTTTTAATATCTCATTATATTGCTGTGTGACCTTGGACTCCACATCTGTAGAATAGGGATTAATATTCTTGACTTGTATGTAACATGGACATTAAATGAGAGTAATTGTTGTAATTGTTAATTGTTATAAACATGTAAAAGTTACCATCTGACATCTGCGCTAGTGTGTGTGTGTGTGTGTGTGTGTGTGTGTGTGTGTGTAGGCAAAAATGGGCTCCAGTTTTCTTGTTGCATGACCTAGTACATAGACTCTGCATAATCTCCTTCATTTTCCTTCTTTGGTAGAGTCTCACTCTGGAAGTTGAGGCTGACTTGAAACTCACTATGAAGTCCCAGGTTGGCCTCAAACTCACAGTTGCCTTCCTGCCTTTGCCCCTTGGGTGCTGGAATTAATGGTGTGGGTCACCATTACCAGACCAAGCTGAAAGAATTTTGGAAGTATAATTCAAGTCCCAAACCACTTAACTTTGAGTCAATAAAAAAAAAAGAGATTATGGGCTGGAGAGATGGCTTAGAAGTTAAGGTGCTTGCTTTCAAAACCAAAGGACCTTGGTTCAATTCCCTAGGACCCACGTAAGCCAGATGCATAAGGTGGCACGTGCATCTGGAGTTTGATTGCAGTGGCTAGAAGCCCTGGAATGCCCATTCTACACCCCCCCCCTCTTTACCTCTCTCAAACAAGTAAAATAAAAATAAAAAAGAGATTATTTTGGGTGAGCCTAACCTAATTGAGTATGTCCTTAAAATGGACTAGACTCTTCCTGAAAGAAGGGGTAAAAACAGAAATTCTTTAAAAAGAAAAACTTTAAAAAGCAGGATGCAAGCCAGGCGAGGAGGTACATACATCAAGTCCAGCCTGAGCTAGAGTGAGCATGCCTAAAAAACAAACAAACAAACAAAAAAAGAGCAGATGGCAAGGAACTGAAGGATATTTAGGAACTAAGAACAACCTTTGTCAAATAGCCAGCAAGGGAGTGAGGATGTGAGCCCTATAACTGCAAGAAACTGAGCTCTGCAAATGATCGAACTGGGAAGAAGATCTTGAGCCTCAGGTAGGAACACAGCCCAGAGGTACTTCATTTTAACCTTGTAAGATCCTGAGCAGAGAATGTTCCATGCTGTACCCAGAATTGTGACCTGCAAGACTGTGAGCTGATGAATAGTTTGTAACAGGAATGTGGTCCTTTGTTTACAGCAATAAAAGACAAATACAGTATCAATTTACTAACCAGAATGATGAATGTTAGCCTATAAAAGTTTAACACTAGCAGGGCTTGGTGGTGCGTGTCTTTAATCCCAGCACTCGGGAAGTAGAGGTAGGAGGATCACCATGAGTTCGAGGCAACCCTGAGAATACAGAGTGAATTTCAGGTCAGCCTGGGCTAGAGTGAGACCCTACCTTGAAAAACCACACACACAAAAAAAGTTTAGCACTAATTTCTAATAGACATGATCTGGATCACAAGTTCTGCCTCACATTCTGAGAATGATAAATTAGAGAAGGTGTGGGGCAGGGATGGAAATTTCCTGGATGAGAGAATACTATTCTACTGTCTCTTATGAAAGGAAGCATCCTTGGAGCAGCGTCTTTGACACTGAAGCATGAGAAGCTGAGTCTCCTTTTCACATGAGGTCACAAATACAGGAAAAAGTTCAAGATTGAGGCATTGATTGGTTGTGTCAAACACTGCTGAGAGGTTTGGAGGAACATGTAGAAGAGACCTAGGGGACTTAGCTGGGTGAAGGGCATTCATATCCTGAACAGTGTCCAGGGGCATGAAAGAAGGTAGGCAGTTATTGTGACCCACACATTACACCTTACTGATACTTGTCAAGAGTGCTTAGCCAATTCAATGGAGAAAATATTCATTTCAGCACTGGTGGTGGGCAACTACCTATCATTATGCAAAAGGATGGAAGTAAAACCTTGTATCATATACAATTAGAATTCAAAATGACTAATGGAGTAAAATATTAATTGAAAGTAGAAAACTCTTAGAAGAAAATAAGCTAACATTTTAGAAATCTTGGATTATGCATTTCTTAAATATGACAATAGAAGCATAAGCAACAAAGAAAAAATAATTAGCATTCATCAAAAAAATTTAAGTGTGTTCAAAGTCTGCAAGAAGGTGAGTGGACAACTGATAGAATGGGCACAATATTTTGCAAGTCACATATTTGAAAAAGGGCTAGTCCCTAAAATGTTTAAAGAATGCCTGCAATTCAATAATAAGACAAATATTCCAATTTAGAGGGAGAAAAGGCTCTGAATAGACATTTCTGAAAAAAAAAAACATAAGAAATCTATGCAGATAGCCAATAAGTACATGGAAAAAATGCTTAATACCATAGTCAGCAGAGCAATATAACTCAAAAAAACACACACACACACACACACACACACACACACACACACCACTATTATGAAAAAGGCAGATATTCACAAGTGCTGTTAAAGATGCAGGGAAATCAGACTCCCCATACACTGTTGGTAGGAATGTAAAATGATGCAGGGGAAACGTTATTGGTTCCTCAGCATAAAACTGAATTACCATATGACCCATTAACTCTACTCCTAAGAGAAACAAACTCATAGTTCCAAACAGAAACCTGTACATGAAAATTCACAGCAGTGATATTGATTGGAATCCAACTCAAATGTCTGTAAATGGATTAAATGGATGGATAATACATGGTGTTACCTTTGAAGCTTGGTATATTGAAAGATGTGGCAATTCTTCTCTGAAGATATCTAATGATAAACATCTTATTAAATGATCTTTCACCACTGATTTTTAACTTGCCAGTCTAATGCATCTTTTAAAAAAAATTATTGACAAATTCTATACTTATAGATCATGATATTTCCCTCCCATCCTCTATTTCCCCTTCACAACTAAGCTCTCCATCATATCCCCTCCCTCTCTCCATTAGTCTCTCTTTTATTTTGATGTCATCATCTTTTTCTCCTATTATGAGGGTCTTCTGAAGGTATTGCTAGGCACTCTGAGGTCATGGATAGCGAGGCCAATTTCTTTTCTTTTTTTTCTTTTCTTTTCTTTTCTTTTTCTTTTTTTTTTTGGTTTTTCAAGGTAGGGTCTCACTCTAGCTCAGGCTGACCTGGAATTTGCTATGTAGTCTCAGGGTGGCCTTGAACTCACAGTGATCCTCCTACCTCTGCCTCCCAAGTGCTGGGATTAAACGCGTGTGCCACCACACCCGGTAAGGCCAATTTCTGTCTGGACTATTGCATTGTAAGAAGTAGTACCCTTCCTTTGTCTCTTACATTCTTTCTGCCACCTCTACCGCAATGGACCTTGAGTCTTGGAGGGTGTGATAGAGATGTTTCAGTGCTGGACACTCCTTCATCCCTTCTTTTCAGCAGTATGTTGCCTTTGGGTCATCCCAGTGGTCATTGCCATCTGAAAAGAAAAGCTTCTCTAACCAGAAGTGAGAGTAGCATTAATATATGAATATGAACAGTGTAGTGCTTTCAGGGCAGTTTGGTGAGGATAATATATACATTTAGCCAGACAAGAACAGGCTTTATACCCCTAAGGCTTATGACCTCCCCTGTCATAAGCTTTTGATTAGGTTTTCAGTACCAGGCATGAATTCCCTCTCATAGAGCAGTCCTCCAGTCTAATTAGAGAGCAGTTGGTTTCCCCCAGATCAGACAAGCCACTATTGCACTCATTCAGTCATTTGGCTTGTCTGGCCAAACTTGAAGCTTCCAGTGTCCACTGTTTTCACCATTGATGACTTCTGTCTCCCATAGGGTTGCATGCAGTGCAGCTTTCAGTTGGCTGGTCTACAAAGAGAAGGTTTTCTGCTCAGCACCAGCTTGATTTCTCAGTGACCTTGCTGCCCAGGCATGTGAAGTCTTTAGCATTAGGGTCTTACCATCTGTTTCTCAAAGGAAATCAAGGGCCTTGGCAATAGTCTGTAATGTTTTGGAGGCAACAGAGATCTCCCTGGCCAACAATTCACTGGAAGGTATGACATCCCTGGCACTGAAAATTTTCTAGTAACAATCTATGGCTTCTGGATGTATCATTATTCAAACAAAGTAGGTTTTCATATGTGTTATTTGGAATATCTTGAATTTTGATTGACACTGCACCCTGCCCTTCTTTTACACAATCTTTCCCCCTGGTATCACTTAGGCCTTTCCACTCCCTGTAATCTATTCTTCTACTTACATATATACAATACCATCCCCTTAAGTCCTTCCCTCTCCTCCCTCCCCTATAGCCTTTTTCTAGCTTACTGGCCTCTGTTACTGAGTTTTGGTTCCAGCTCACACGCAAGTGTATACATTTGTAGCTAGGATCCACATAAGAGAGAAAACATGTGATGTTTGGCTTTCTGGGCCTGGGTTACCTCACTTAGTATAATCCTTTCCAGATTCATCCATTTACCTGAAAATTTCATAATTTCATTTTCTTTATTACCACTGAATAGAACTCCAATGTATAAATGTACAACAACCCATTCATCTGTTGAGGGACATCTAGGCTGGTTCCATTTCCTAGCTATTGTGAACAGAGCAACAATAAACATGGTTGTGCAAATAACTCTAAGTTAGTGACAAGAGTCATTAGGATATATGCCTAGGGACACTATAGCTGGATCATATGGTAAATCAATTTTTAGCTGTCTCAGGAACCACCACACTGATTACCACGATGGCTGTACCAGATTACATTCCCACTATCAGTGAAGGGTTCCTCTTTTTCCACACCCTTGCCAACATTTATGGTCATTTGTTTTCTTGATGGTAGCCATTCTGATGGGAGTGAGATGGACTCTCAAAGTAGTTATTTTTTTTTTTGAGAGAGAGACACACACACACACACGGAGGGGGGGAGGGAGAGGGAGACAGAAAATGGGCACACCAACAGCCTCTCAGCTGCTGTAAATGAACTCCAGATGCATGCGCCCCCTTGTGGGCAAGTGTGGCATTGCACCATTGGGTCACTGCATCTGGCTAAATGTGGGACCTGGAGAATTGAACGGGTGTTCTTGGGCTTGGCAGGCAGGTGCCTTTAACTGCTAAGCCAGCTCTCCAGCCCTCAAAGTAGTTTTTTTTTTTTTTTTTTTTTTTTTTTTTTTTTTTTTTTTGCATTTCCCTGGTGGCTAAGGATGTAGAATACTTTTTAAGATGTTTATATGCCTTATATGCCATCTGTATTTCTTCCTTTGAGAACTCTCTAGTTCCATAGCCCATTTTTTAATTGGGTTGTTTGATTTCATATTGTTTTGTTTCTTGAGTTCTTTGTATATTCTGGATATTAATCCTCTGTCAGCTGTATAGCTGGCAAAGATTTTATCCAATTCTGGTTGTCTCTTTGCTCTATTCACAGTGTCCTTTGCTGTACAAAAGCTTAGTAATTTCATGAGATCCCAGTGGTTGATTAGTGGTTTTATTTCCTGAGCTAGATAGAGTGTGATTTGTTTTGCCAATAACCTCAAAAGAAGGAAGGAGATGGTTTAAACACAAAACAAATAACAGGTGAGGCATTCAGTTAAAGAAGGTGATTGTCAAACAACAAAGTTAGTCTTGGAAAACATCAACTGTTTAGGTTCAAGGAAGACAACAACAGATGCTCAAAGGTTGATTTACAAAGGGAAATAAGCTTGGGTACATTGAGACACAAGAGAACAACACAAGGCCGATTAATCCATCACCCAGCTGAAAATCCATCTCTTTATTTTTTCTTTCTTTCTTTCTTTCTTTCTTTCTTTCTTTCTTTCTTTCTTTCTTTTTCTTTCTTCCTTTCTTTCTTTCTTTCTTTCTTTCTTTTCCTTTCTTTCTTTCTTTCTTTCTTTCTTTCTTTCTTTCTTTCTTTCTTTCTTTCTTTCTTTCTTTCTTTCTTTTTTTTTGGTTTTTCAAGGTAGGGTCTTACCCTAGCTCAGGCTGACCTGGAATTGACTATGGAGTGTCAGAGTGGCCTCAAACTCACAGTGATTCTCCTACCTCTGCCTCCCGAGTGCTGGGATTAAAGGCGTGTGCCACCACACCTGGCTATAGATCTCCTTCTTTGTCAGTGATTCCAGTGGCCCAGCTGAGCTGTTTTTCAGGATCTTTGATGAGACTGTTTCCATCTTCTCATTCTCAGGGTTTCATTGTAGCAGTTAGTTATTGGTGCACAATAAAATATCTTAGAACTCAGTATGATTTCTCATGAGTTATGGGTTAGCTGGCTGGGCCTACTCATTTGGAAAATGCTTAGCTGGTCATCTGTCTGGTCATGCACCAGCTGTCTGCTGGTTGAAGGGATGACATTACAACTCTTCCTAGCCACCAGCAGGATAGCGTTCACTTGTTCTAATAGCAGCACAGAGATGGGGAGAGGAAATCAAACAATGCCTTCGCTTGTGTATACTTATTGCTCTCATCAGCCAAAATGTATACACATGGTCCAGCTTCGAGTTACTGCAGAAAGGCAGTACCAAGGACATGGGATCAGGAAGGTATAAGAGCATGGTGCCATGATGCAAGCCAGCTCCCACATGGTCATGGCCAATTGCTACCACTTAAAATAAATTTTAAAAACCCATATATTACTAGCCAAAACCATTTGAAAATGAAGAGAACAAGTGTGGAATTTCAATAAATACTTGATCAGTGAATAGAGTTCAATGTTGAAGACCTGCACAAAATCATTTCATTACGAGTTAAGGTAGTAGAACTCTAGCTTGTAGAGTTCAGTACACTGTCTTATAGTACCACATTTTACCAGGAACCCCCAGTTCTTTTCTAAGGAAGTGCCAAGACTGAAGCAGTATATCGTGTGTAAATCTTGAACTATACTGCTAGAAAAGGGGAAACAGAGCAGGGCGTGGTGGCACACACCTTTAATCCCAGCACTTAGGAGGCAGAGGTAGGAGAATCACTGTGATTTCAAGGCCACCCTGAAACTACATAGTGAATTCCAGTCAGCCTGGGCTAGAGCAGAGAGCATTTTGATGTGTCAGCATAACATCTCCTCACTTGAGCGGAATGTCCTAAAGTCACACATGATTCATGGTTATGTTCTTCCCTTCCCATTATGTTTTTGGTATAGTTTAATTCATTCAGCGAATGGGCCTCTATTTGAAACATTTCTCTAAATTTTATTAATTGTGGGGAAGACTCCAAAATTTCCAGGCTACAGCAGTTCAAGGACTGTCCTTCACCTTGAATTTCCAAGGAATGGAAAAAGTCAGAAGCTAATCTATTGACATAGGTACAGACGCCATGATTTTTCAGCATAAAAGATTTATGATGATAATGAAGGTACAATTATTAATGCTTGTGTTTAGAATTCTGTAGAAATGTTGGAGCATCAAAGAAAAGGTGAAAAAAGTGTGGTTGGTCCTCTGTCAGATTTACAAATGTTATGATGAAGGAGAAGCTATTTAGGGTTTGAAATGATGTGTCCCTAAAGCAATCTCTACAATAAAATGTGGGTACTCCTTTGCACTCTTACTGTTGATGGACTCACCTGTTAGGCACTTGATGGTCTTTGTGATGGTTGGGTTATTTCATTTCACTTTATTTTCTTTTTGTACAGTGCTGAGTAGGGGGTCAAACCCAGGGCATTGTCCATACTAGGCAAACTTTTACTACTGAGCTACTCATCCAGCTCTGTACTATTTTAACATGATTCTAACATGAGGGTAGTTGTTTTTCTTAGAGTTGAGAAGATATATTGCAAAGAAACATATTTTACACTTTCATTAAAGTTTTTAAAGATAGCCAAGATGTCACAAATCATACATCCTAAATTTTTCCATCCAGAAAAATAAGTTAAGCAGTTCTGTGATGGTCACTGACTACATGTTCTTTGAAAAGAAATTGATCTGGAATGAAAGGAAGGCTTCTTCTCAGATAGTAACTTTTCAGAGTATCAACAGAAATGGTATGAAGTGGGAGTTATTTCTTGCTTGGGAGAATAAGGGAGCCTTGAGAAGGTGACATTTTGGGAGGGTATCTCTTAAGGATTGATAGATCATTATCTAGTGGAGTCTAGAAAAAGATGTGTGCTATCTGTCACTAGAGAATAGTGATACGTTGGAATTGATAGAGAGAGAGAATCCTGAAGCTAAGACAGGAATACTGTTATCAGTAATTGGAACAATACTGTTTAGATGATGTATAGGAATTCTTACTTCAACGCAGAGTGGAAATGTGATTAGGGCTGCTATTTGGGGATATTAATCTCTGCCTGGAAGGAATCTTAAGGGACAAAAATTTAATAGGAAGTTTACACTCCTGGGTGTTAAGGAATGGGAGAAGTTGTGGGAGGAGAGAGAAGCTTCCAGGGAAGGGAGTTGGGACTCACAGGATTTGTCAGCAGCTTGGGGATGGGAGCAAACACAATGCAGCAGAACAAGATCGCCCTAAGGGTTAGCACTGGCTACAGACTGCTAAAATAAAGAGAGCAGATGGATGAAAGGCCTCTATTTTTTTTAAATTGCATACAATGTGAACACAAACAGTGTATTTAACTCTTGACAACCTAGAAGGAAGAAACAACTTAGAAGATGAAAGATTTAAGCAAAACTTACAGGTATGAGGACCATGGGCAGAAAGGTATAAATTGAAGGCTTGTGAATGAATGGAACAGCTAAGGAAAGATAAAGATTTTTGAATAGATGACAAATTACAGATTTCTTTCTTATTTTTGGGTTGTGTTTCAGGAAGCTTATTACTAAATCTGAAACCTGTTGTAGAATTGTTCCTTATGTTTTCAGATTAAAAAATTCTTTTGAGCTGGTCATGGTGGTGTATGTCTTTAATCCCAGCACTCTGGAGGCAGAGGTAGGATGATTGCTATGAGTCCAAGACCTCCCTGAGTCTACATAGTGAATTTCAGGTCAGCTTCAGCTAGAGTGAGACCCTACCTCAAAAAACAAAACAAAACAAAACAAAAAAAAAAACCCACCACCAACAAAAAAGATTCTTTTGTCCTTTTTTTTTTTTTTTTTTTTTTTTTGGCTCTCCCTTTTAAAGCTTGGTGTTTTGGTAACATTTTTGAAACATTGTATTTAAGAACTCTTTGATATACAAATTCCTTGCATTTTATTGTCTTTGAAATTGAGACATGCCTTGATTATTGGGCAGTAGGATAACAGTTTAATTAGCAGGATATTTCATTTTGTGAAGTCTATACAGTAATGTTCCATGACCTCTAGTTATTCCTGACACATTCTCCTAACTTGGTATGCTATCTTTACCACAAAGCCAATTATTTCTTCAAAGGAAAAGCATGGTCTATCAGGAGAAGGAAGTATGATGCATCATGAGGGTCCTGATTGGGCAGAAATGTCCTCCAAAGAACAAAGGTAAGAACTGAGACTTTACTCTGCTAGAAACTTTCAGATTTGATACATGCCTTCAGAAAAGCAGCATATGAAACCAACATAGGAAAACCAGTAGCTTTTCTTTTTAAAATTTATTTAGTTGACAGAGAAGCGGGGGGCAGAGAATGGGCATGCCAGGGCCTCCAGCCACTGCAAATGAACTCCAGACATGTGCGCACCCTCGTGCATCTGGCTAATATGGGTCCTGGGGAATCCAACCTGGGGCCTTTGACTTTGCAGGCAAACGCCTTAACCGCTAAGCCATCTCTCAGCCCACCAGTAGCTTTTCCACACACCAGTAATGAATGCTGAGAAAGAAGTTACACAAATAATGACATTCATAACTCCCTCAATAGACATGCACACAGACAAGCTAGGAATACACCTAAACAAGGAAGCGAAAGACCTCTGTGATGGAAACCTTAAAGCACAAAAGAAAGAAACTGAAGAAGATACTAGAAGATGGAAGGGCATCCTGCACTCATGGGTCAGCAGAATTAATACTCAAAGATGGTTATCATGCTGAAAGTGATTTATAAGCTCAATGCAATCTGCATCAAAACCTAACAGAAATAGAACAAATGATCCTAACATTAACATAGAAGCATAAAAGACCCCAAATAGCCAAGGCAATCTTGAGCAAAAAACAATGGTAGAGGTGTTCCAGTATCTGATTTCAATTTATTCTGCATAGCCGTGCCTTAACATCAAAAACAGCGCCAGACATATCAATGGAACAGAACAGAGGATGCAGATATAAGTCCACAGAGCTATATCCCTGATATTAAAAAAAAACTTATTTATTTATTTGAAAGAGAGGGGGGTGGAGAGGGGCAGATAGGGAGAGAGAAAATAGGCATGCCAGAGCTTGTAGCCACTGCAAATGAACTCTAGACGCTTGTGCTACCATGTGTATGTGGCTTATGTGGGAACCTGGGTCCTTCGGTTTGGCTTTGCAAGCTAGTGCCTAAATTACTAAGCCATCTCTCTAGCCACCCCACCACCTGACTTAAAAAAATAATTTATTTATTTGAAAGGAGAAAGAGAGATAGAAAGTCCAGTTTCCTGGGTATGGGAGAGGCAAGATACAGTAGAAAAACAGGCAGTTGTGGCAACCAGTTGTGGTGGTTTCAATGTAAAACACCCCCATTGCCCCATGTGTTTGAATGTTTAACCACTAGCTGGTGGTGCTGTTTGAGAACATGGTAGAGTTTGAAAGGTGAAGCCTTGCTAGAGGAAGTGTGTCACTGGGGGCAGCTCTTAGGGTTTTATAGACTGTCATACCTCACTTACCCCCACCTCCTCCCTGCTCTCAATATGTGATTCTGGCTATCTGCTTTTGCCATGAGGATAGAAACTTCCCCTTAAAATTGTAAGTCAAATTAACCCCTATCCTTCCATAAGCTGCTTCTGGTTGTTATGTCCCAGCAGTAAGAAAGTATAAGCAGACCCTTTTCTTCCTTCCTAGGGCTCTAGAAAACATCAAGCCCCTGGGATTTCAGTCTCCATTATACTGAAAAAAAAGGTGCTGACACACAGTCAAAGGTTACATCTAGATGGATGAATCTGAGCCAGCACCTCTGGATCGCAACAGTGCTCAAAGATACAAAAGTTTTTATATCACACAAGAATGCTGAGATAAACTAAGCCCAGGATAAGGACCCATCTCATCCTTGGAGATGGAAAAGCCCACTTTGCTAGGCTGCGGGGAGGGTGGATAGGAATGGTTGGACAGTGGGGAGACCAGACGCTTCTCCTAACTTGTTAGGACTCAGATCTTCCCTTTGCAGCCAAATGCCATCTGATGAAGGACACAGGTGAGTTCCTGGATGCTGAGGGCTTTAAATGGGGACTGGACATGAAAGTAATATGATGATGATCTCAGAGCTGGAAGAGATGGAAAAGTCTGAGTTATTTTATTTGGCATGTTTTTTCTTCATAATAAGTGAAAATGTAGGTTTTGAGTGCTACAAAACACTGTAAGTAGAACAAGCCTTTTGTTGTAGACTTGAGCTCTGACTACTTTAATCTTACTATAATGGAACTTTCGGCAGTAAATATTCTCAAATGCTGAAAGGAATCTGGGTTAACAGAAAAAAAAAAACCTGCAAAACACAAATATTTATATGGTATAGGAGATTTAAAATCCAAAGAAGTCATGGTCAGAAAAATGGGAAAACTGGTAGCACTTCTGCAAAGCAGAGATAAAAAGCAAGTGGTTGGTTCAGTGAAGAATTACATAACAGAGAGCTCAACTGGGCTCTTGGAAAGAGCCAATGGATTTGAGAAAGAGAATCTTTCAGACTTGCTGCAAAAATACCATCCAACTGTTGTGATATTTTGTTACATGGGATGTTCATGCTGCAATCGGATTCCACTGTTTTACAACATATAAGATAACCAGGAAGTAGAGCAATTTTACAGAGGCCTGTTTTAATCATAAATATGAGAAAAAGTAAAGCAACTCCCTGACTTTGGGAGGTTAAGCAGAAACTGTGTTGTGTGTCATCTAGAAGAAAAATAGGATGGGAATATGAAACAAAACTCATTTGAAAACAATGAAGAGACCAGTTGTGAAAAAGGCAGAATGCTTCCTGGAAAGCGCTTCCTCGAAAGAGTTTTCGAAAGAAAACTCTGACACGTGTTGTGTGTTTTCACTTTTTATTAGAGAAGTTGGAAGTTAAATTTCAGTCTGAGTTATATCTTCATTTTCTCTGCTTGTTCTGAGGAACACACAGATTCAATTTGTACAAGCATATACAACATATCCGTTGGCATTTTGTGTCCTAAAATCAGGAATCTGATTCACTCCAGGCTACCAGATCTCCATGCGCTCCTCCCAGGTGCAGTGGTAGGAAGGGATCCCAGCACTGCACTTCACGCGTTGTCTGCAATGCAACCACAGCAGGCTTAAAGACCATGCAGGTTATTATGGTAGCAAATCGTTTGGATATTTAACAGACATAAAAAGGTTATTTCCTCATATGAAAGTCTGAAAATCTGCATAAATATTTTCGTGTAAAATTAAATTAGTTATGTATCTTTTTCAAACTAGAACTAGAAGTATCAAGAATGCCCACATAATTCATATACACATATATATAGACTTTTTCATTATGCTAAAAGTCTTGATAGTCAAATTATATTCTGTGCCATACATTTACTTAACTGGTATTTATTTGGTATTGAGGTTAATTAACTGTCTGAACGGGTTAGTCATAATTGGTGCTTGTGTATCATGCAAAACGTAGTTCTAGTATTCCTGTTTTCTAATCTTGTCATGTGGCAATGCTTAGATGATTTTGCACTACAACAGTGTGAATTAAGGAGTATAAATACTTTGTACATGGTCACATTTACAAACATTTGCCAATAACCACTTCACAATCTTTACAGTGTAACAGTGAATTGTAATATCTGGAGTCTGCAGAAGCAATTCCTATAAAGCGGTGTTGGATGTAAACTTTCTGAAACGAGCCTAACGAGTCCCCCGCTTTGAGCACTGATGGGTGTTGGCACAGGTAGGTACACTCTTTGATTTCCCTATTGTTCTAATAAACTTCCACAACGTTTACAGAAAATAGCTTCTGATGGCATGGTAAAGACATGGCACTTACTGATGAGGTAACTTAGGTGTAGAAAAATTCTGCAAAATTATTTGTCTAGAAGACCACCTGCTAAGGAATTTGTAGACAGAACTTCTGTTTGTCTTCTAGTGCATGCGCTTGCTATTGAACGACAATGCGCTATTTTTGATGCAGCTCAAACATGTTCTAAGGCATCACGAAGCAGAGGTGTTGACACCAAGCTCATTCACTTGTGATGGTATATCATAGCAAACATGTTTAAGTTGTGTTACCAGTGGTTCAACTCTGCCTGTGTGGAATAAGAGATTTTTGTGGGTTCATAGCTACTTTTGGCTGGCCAAGGGAAGTTCAATACTCAAATTGTTAAGCAGAAGAACCTTCAGTCGTCCCAAGTCCCTGGTTTCAGGTAGCATCTTGTCTACACAGAAAAGAAATGCTAAGGAAACAGCTTCAGTCCAAGCAGTCTCTGTCAGAAGCTGAGAGTGATCTAACAATGTTCTGTGGGTTTCCTGCTTCAGTTTGCATTCTGGAGTTTCACACCACTGTTGCTGGTCTGCGGTCCATCTCGGCTTCCAACTTCACCATCTGCTGCATCTCCTTCGCCTAAAACATCAGAAACATGGCTTTACAAGGTTGCAGTCTTACCCCAAAGGCACTTTACAGAGCTGACCTCTATCCCCCACTGCATCTGTTGCTTGTCACTCTATCCTCGCTATGACTCAGTGTGGACAGGAGACTGACAGCTTCCACATTTCCTGGGACATCCTCTCAGAAATGCAGAACCTTGCATTTGTGAAAGGCCTACTGAATTAGAATCTGCATCTTTCACAACATCCTCCAGGAAATCTGAGACTGCAGTCCTCCAGGAAAACCACATGAAAAGAAGTTGAGCCAGACAGAGGCTACTTGGACTGCGTTACATCAAACCATTTGATTTGGTGTGCACAGTTTGACATGTGGCTTTGGTTAAGTGGAGGCATCTGAGTGTATAATTTTCAGAATAGTATTATAATTCATTCCCCCAGTAGCCTCAAGCTTAACTAAAAGTAACCTGATGATTGATGCAGAAGATCATGGTATGTTACACTAATTTCTTTAGTGCCCTCTGAATAGAGTATTACAGGAGCAGGTAGGATTCTAGGAATCTAATTATCCAGCTGCATTCCAGAGAGCTCTTACTTCTCTGGGATAATTAATATTTGTATATACTTCCAGGAAGTAAGCCATGACATATTCAATGTCATGAATTAAGATGGTCACTAAAACAACCAGCATATTCAAGAAGTGGAAAGGGGCCCATGGAGGCAGGTTCTGGTGAGAAATAATTGCTCAGTAACATTGGGAAAATCAAATAGTTCAATTCAACTTTTCATTTCCAACTGATAGTCTAGGTGTTTCCTCACAATCCATATGCATGCAACTTTGAGAGAGATAAGAAAACATCTTTTTCTTTTTGTCAGTGATAAACCATTTTGAAATAAAGGGCAGGTAAGAATGGAAACATGGAAATACAAAGATATAACCTGGGAGGAGGATTCTGATGTACTCTGATGACACTATAGATACCTGCTTTGATATTCCAGCTAAATGGAAGGCTAGAGGGTTGGCTAACTTGAGATCACACTAGAAGTATCTAGGTGTCCCAGATGAAGTCCTATGACAAAATTAGTTTAAGTCACAGTCCATAGAGTGAATTTCTCCTTATTTTTATGTTGTGGTTTTCAATTTCATTTTGGCAAGGATGCTTATAAACATCAAGGAAATATATATTTCTGCACAAATTTGAGATGAACGGTTCCCTCTTACCCACAGAAGTTTTGTGCCTGATGTATAGTAATACTCATAGAAAAATGAAGAAATGGAGAAAAAATACAAACATGAAACTATGACACAAATAGTATTCCTAACTGATGACACTGACACATTATTAGCATCAGAAGCTAAGCAAGCTGATGTTCAGTAAATAGTAATTAAAAAGTCCCTACATCTCACCCACTTTTTCATTTAAAGGCAATATTAAACATAATTTAGAAAGAGGAATTATATCACATGAAAAGATGATTCTGAGAGACAGGTTCTTATGTGAGTTGGATGACCATTCATTTCTATTTTGCCTGGGACAATTTAGCAGATGCCTAGCTATAATGGGAATTGCTCCATTTCTCAAAGTTTCTTGTTTTTGTTTCAAACAATAAATAATATGGTCACCTTTTAAGAGGTGATTAGAACTATTGGCCGACTGGATTTAACAGAGAGCACAAGAAATGACATTGTATATCGTTTCTGTACACAGGGCATAACTCTTCATCATTGAATACCACCGACACACTTTTAGTGGGGTGCATTAACAATTAATTCCTTGGTAATACATTGCCTTTGTAAATTACCTCACTCTGACTGAGGTCTTAGCTGAGGTGGATCATATGACATTGTATATGTTCTTAGTGTCTGGAAATGCTAGCTATAATTCCACCAGAAATGATTTTCTAAGGATCTGGGGCATTTCAAAATAAGTAGTATGAGAAATCCAAGCATGAACTAGTCAGGTTTGTAAGTCTACACCTTTAAAATATTAGTTAGTCATGACCAGATGTGAATCATCAGTGGAGAATGTACCGAAAACACTGACAAAGCTAAGAAGGAAAGCAATGTCTTGCTTATCAAAATTTCAGTCCTACCTTGTGTTTGGGATACTGCATGACAGGATTTCAAAAGCTGTTTGTACAAAAATAGTAATGTCAAAATTGAGTCATACATACAAAACAAAGGAAATAAATGAATATTGAAGTGAATTTGAGAAATGAATGCAAAACCATACACAAAAAATCAAAAAGCTAAGAGTAAAATGTGTACGTACCCATTAATGACAAACTTTTCCCAAACTGAGCCCAACAGAAAACAATAAAAAGAACAAACAAACAACTGATGTCTAGAAGCCCCAAGTACACCTCTCTCCTGTGAGACCTGGCCTTTAGTTGAATCCTTTACCTCACTTTATTGAATGACAGGATTGATGAGAAAAATCAATTCATAAGACTTAACTGTGACAGTAATGGAGTTGTTAATGTTTGAAATGGCACATGTCAAGACAGATGAGATACTGTGTGGCTGGGAGGACTGTGGGAAAAGCTGTGTAGGAAGAAAAGCTGAATGAGTAAGTGGCTGACCAAGGAGGCAAAGCTAGAACGAGTCTTTCAAAGGGTACACAGTCCAGCGATCAAGACTGAGTCGTATGAACCCGGGAGCTGTTTTCCCCAATGCTCTTGACATTAGTCTAGTTCATGAAGTGGACCCGCCCAGGCTTTGGGATTTGTATGGCATGGCTAGGAGGAATACAGGGTCACAAGAGACCAGCAAGACACCACAAAAGAAAGGCTATGGAAGGACATTTAAAGTAATTTATCTTGGGTCTACAAACAGGAAACATGTCTTAAAGTTCAATGGTTTGGAAGACTGTTCAAGAAGTCTGGGCTTGTCTGAAGATAGTGAACTGACTTTGCTATAGAAATAGTAATTAGTTATAAAGGGATCTGTACCCCATGGCTCTAGCCCTGTTTCTTTTGAACTGTGCTTATGAGAGAGTGTTGTATCAGACAGAATAACTATGGATGGGGTGCTCTTTGACCTTTAATTTGAATTTGCTATGGAGCAAGTGATTTTTGTAAAATGACGCTTAACATAAAAGGTCAATTCCAAATTGGCACCTTCCAGATCTTCTATGTAATATTTTGAATTTCTCTACCTCGAATCTCATTAAACTTTCAAGAGTCAAGCTTTGTGACATTCGGTGCTTTCCTAAGTCTTAGTGACTCACAACCTCAGCTGTGGGAGGTAGGTGTTTCTTATGACATATTAATAGTCATCATAGGAATTTTTAGAAAGCTAGCAGCGTCCTTCCAACATTATCCAATCAACACAACTATCATTAACCCAGGATTTTAATGCAAGATCTTTGATGTGGTTTGAATTACTTGTGCATTCGTATAAAGCTCAAAGTGATTTCTTTATTATGCTCTCAAGCTAGCAACATTAGACAACTGTATTCTCTAGCTCTGATCTACACCACTATTGTAGTGATGAGTAATTTTTAGCACATTTACATTCTTTAGTCAAACGTGTTGCTAAGCAACAAAATAATTTCTAAATAGTTTCTTAATTTAGACAGTTAACATATAACTGCCTCTTCTTTCATCATGCCCTTCTTCTTCTAAGGAGCCTTTTCAAAGGTATCATTGCCCTTTGCTGTCCTCTGAAGAGGGTTGCAAGGCTTTGGCACATGAGCTTTACCTCTTCCCCAGCCTCATTTCCTCACCCCCTCTGCCCTCAGGGACACTGTCCTCTCTGGAAACAGCTTTGAGAGCAAAACCTTAAGTTACAAAACGTGTACCAGAGCATGATGGGTCTATGTGCTGGCCAAGCAAATTGGACTTATGGAATAGTCAACAGTCTTGTCTCCCTTAGGTAATCAGTGGACTATTCATGAATAGAAGCAATTAGCAGAAAAAGAAACATGGAACAATTCAAAAGTATAAGATGACTAAAATTTCTATTCACCAGAAAGTAATGAGTCTGAAACCAGAGGCTGGCTTTGCTACCCAGTAAAGCAAAACAAAACCCAAACCAAACCACTTTATGGTTTTGGTGTGACTTTCTTAAGGGGGCTTTTTAATGTAATTCCTTTGTAAGTATTCTTCAGTGAGAGCTAGTTACTCTGAAAAAATATGCATGCCTTAGATGGGATTTCTTCCTAAATGGGAGGAAACAGAAAAGAACAATGTTTTACAAGTACTTATTTCATCAAAATTTCTTCAGTTTCCAAATTGAAGTAAATTATGGAGAAAGAACAACTCCCAAACCAGAGTGAAAATGAGCTGAGATTTAAACCTTCTTGAGAGTCTCACTGCCATTGAGCTAGAGGAATTTCCATTAGGCTGAAAAGGCTCAGGAAAGGCTGATGGGCTGCTGGCTGCTACGCTACCCTTGAAGTAAAAAAACACATTTATCTTGGTGCTGAGAGCCATGGTGCTGGGAGCCATAGTGCTGTTAACTATGCAGTCAGAGCTGATAACTAGTTAGTATGGACTTCTTTCCTTAGTGTTTGTCTTTTTAATTTAATTTTATTTTTAGAAGCAGCAGGAGGAGGAAGCTAGCTCACGTTGGGTGGCTGGCTGAGTTAACGGAGGCATGGATATAGATCCCATTCATAAGTCCTAGGAAGGTTTTATGACTCCATTTTTTAGACTGACATTGAAAATAGATGTTCCCTTTTATTTGCTTTTAATATAGTATCACTTGCCTGTAGGCTGCAAATTATGATATTAAATGAAAAGGGAGAAGTATTTTGTAACTTGTTTGTTCTTCCATTCTCTTTTGGTAAAGTCCCTCTTATAATTCATCCCGTAATATATTCAAATGGGACTTCTCCCCCCATTCCCTCCATAGCCACTTTCCTCTCCCACTCCATAAAAAAAAAAAAAAAGGTACTTGCTGTTATTTTTTTTTTTTTGAGGAAATGAAGGAACTGCAGTAAAATAGGCAAGTTCCTCTCTTTACCTTCCACTATACTCTCCAACCAGTGGCCTTCCCCAAAGGTCCCTGTTGGCCATGGCACTGACAGCTTGGAACTGCATGCCTGCTTGCATCTTTCAGTATATCAGGTGACATACCTGCTCATTCTGTTTCTCTAGGAATTCGAGGTGCTCAAGCTGGACTTTTTTCAACTGATCCATTTCTTTGGACTGCTTCATTGCAAGCTAGAAATAAAATTCTGATCAACTTTTGGTTGTCATAAAACCTATGGATGATGGATGACTTACTAAGTTCATAATGTAAATGAGAAAAATCATAATATTAAAAAAGCAAAGAAAAATAGTCTAAAAGCTGGAAAAGTTTAAAGCCATAATACTAGGATGATCTGCCCAAATCTTAGAAAATAATAGTGTACTTATGCATGACTGAAAATTGGCTTCATTTCTGACATAAAATGGTGTCATATAATTACTTTAAAGATTTTACTAAACCATTGCTTTGACTTTCAGGGAACAGATCAGATGGAATATTTAATGTACAGAAAAAAATCAAATTATGTAAATTCACTCGAGGGCTGTGATCCAAGCACCGGTTATTGTTTACAGGTTTCCCTACAAGGAAGAATGCCAGGAAAGACTTGGAATACTCACCCTCTTTCTTTCTTCTAGAAACTTTTTAGTGTTGCTGCTGTTTAACTCCCTGACTCGCCTGAGAACAATGGAGATAATAATTGGGATGATGCTGAATGCAAGTAACACTATATCACTAGGAACCAGTCATATTTCTTGAATTACCTGGATAGTATTATTGCTTCTTTTTTCCCAACAACTTTTATTGCAATATTTTTAAACATACAACATACAGAAAAAATACAAAAATCATATGTGTACACATCACTCAAATTAACCAATACTGATGTTTTGCTATGATCTCACTATTTTTTTTTCTTTTTTCGAAGCAGGGTCTCACTCTGCCCAGGGTGACCTGGAACTCACAATGTAGCCCAGTCTAGGCTTGAACACACAGTGATCTTCCCACCTAAGCATCCCAAGAGCTGGGGTTAAAGATGTGCACCATCTCATATATTTTCTTAAAATTTCATTTATCATCCATCTATATATCGACTAAAGTTGGGAGACAGGAGAGTATGGGTGCACCAAGGTCACTTGCCTCTGCAAACAAACTCCAGATACATGTGCTACATTGTGCATCTGGCTTTACATGAATACTGGGGACTTGAAACCAGGCCAGCAGGCTTTGCAAGCAAGTGACTTTAATAGCTAAGCCATCTCCCTAGCCCCATGTCTCATATTTGTAAGGGACACAAAGTATTGTAGGTATAATTTGAGCTGCTTTTGCATTTTTCCTGATTCGATTTGCTCTTTCCTCTTTCCCTGGAGGTACATTGTTATGAGTTAGGCACATTTTGATAATCTTAATTACAAAAGCATATCTATATGTATCTCAAACTTTTAGGTATATAGAAAAAACCTGGAGGCTCGGGGCCTGGAGAGATGGCTTAGTGGTTAAGTGCTTGCCTGTGAAGACTAAGGACCCCAGTTTGAGGCTCAATTCCCCAGGACCCACATAAGCCAGATGCACAAGGTGGCGCATGCATTTGGAGTTCTTTGGCAGTGGCTGGAGGCCCTGGCACGCCCATTCTCTCTCTTTCTCTATTTGCCTCTTTCTCTCTTTGTCACTCTAAATAAATTAATTTAAAAAAAAAAAAACCCTGGAGGCTATATCAGATACATAAAGTACCTGTGTATACCCTAGAGAGTGACTTAGTGGTCTGCTGGGCCTGAGATGCTGCATTTCTAAAGAGTTCCACATAATATGCTGCTGCTGTCATTATTTGGTATGTTCACAAATTTACCTGAATAGAAATATACTCTAGGATTTTTTTCCCTAAAACTTATCATTTAGTCTCAAGTTATAGAGATGTATCTATGTTTCAAACTATTCCATTATTTTTCCTGCTGTATATAGATTTAAAAATACATAAAGAGATTTATACTATCTCCATTTTGCCATCAAAAAACATTGCTATCGGGACCTAGTACCTAGGAGTTCACCAGCCCTAACTCATTATTTTCACATATTTTAAGAAATACATAAATCTAAGCTATTCTTTTCATCTAACAGCCACTTTGAGTATCTTCCATAGTAAACATTGCATTTTCACTCAGTTATCAATATTGTATACTTTCTGCATATAATGTCATGCATATAGAAATGTATGTGACAGTGGAAGGGGCCACTTGAATCCCATCTTTAGTGTTATCTTCAGGAACATTGTATACTTTTTCTTTGAGACAGAGTCTCTCAATCACCTGGAGCTCACTGATTAGGCTAGACTGGCTGGCCAGTGAGCCCCAGGGATCCTCTTGTCTCCACCTCCCTAGAACCAGGATTATAGGTACATGTTACCACACCTGGTGCTTTTGCTTTGTGTGTGTGTGATGTCTGTGTATTTTGTATGTGTGTGGGTGCACATGTGCAAGTGTTTATGCATATGTGTGTGTGTGTGTGTGTGTGTGTGTGTGTGCACATGATGTGAAGACCAGATATCAGGTTTCCTCCTCAGTTGCTTTCTACCTTATTTATTTATTTATTTATTTGGGGGAGAGAGAAAGAGAGATGGAGGGAGGGAGTTAGATAGAGAATGGGTATGCCAGGGCCTCCAGCCACTGCAAACGAACTCCAGACACATGTGCCACCTTGTGTATCTGGCTTTATGTGGGTCCTGGGGAATTGAACAGAGGTCCTTTGGCTTTGCCTTAACTACTAAGCCATCTCTCCAGCCCTCCACCTTATTTTTTTAAGGCACTATCTCTCCCTGAACCTAGAACTCACCAGTGGCTAGACTAGCTATGCAGTAAGCCTTGGGGATTCCCCGTCTCTACCTCCCTGACCCTGGGATTACACACAGGACTGTGCTCCTGGTATGTTATATAGGTGCCGAGGACAGAACTCATGTTCTTATGTTTGTGCAGCAAGCACTTTACCCTGAGCCATTTGCACAGCACCACTCCAGGCATTTTAACATAGGTTCTGGGGTCCTTGTGCTCATATCGCAAGTACATTTACTAAGCTAGCTCCTCAGCCCCAATCATTATTAGTTTCAAAACAGCCATTTGTTGAAGTGTTGGAAACACCTAGCATTGTATATAATGTTTCAATGTATAAGTGTAAGGAAATTTTTTGAGGTAGGGTCTCACTATAGCCAAAGCTGACTCACTCTTTAGTTTCAGGCTGGCCTAGAAGCCACAGCAATCCTTCTACCTCTGCCTCTCGAGTGCTGAAATTAAAGGTGGGCACCACCACACCCAGCAGGAAAATATATCTTAAAAAACATCGCAAATTAAGCTAGCAGCAACTTAAAACTGACGATAATTTGAAAGCCATGGCTGGTGGCTCACACTTGTAATCTCAGCACACAGGAGGCTGAGGCAGGAAGAGCTCAGCAAGTTGGAGGAGGGTACCCTGTATAACAGAGCAAGTTCCAGGCTATCCAGAACAATGTTAGAACTTAGTGAGACCTTATCTAAAAGAAAAACAAAGATCATTTGACCTCCGCCTCAGTTGAATTACAGTCCACTGTGAAGTGCTTAAGGAAGCATGCCACAGAGCTCCTTTACTGTGAGCACATTCACCACGCTTGATTCTGTATGTCTCTTTGGACACCTTAAACCAACTCAAATGTAACAACACAGTCTAAAACAATTCAAGTTCATTAAAATTAACTTTTCAACCATGACTGGAATACATGAGGTTTTTATGCATGCTACTACACGTGTGTGCTGTGTATGTTTGTATGTGCATGAGTGCATGCACATGTATGTGTGTGTATGTATAGGATAGAGGCTGACATTGGTGTTTCTACCTAGTTCTTTGAGATAGGAACTGTCATGAAGCTCATTGATCTGGCTAGACTATCTAGCCAGTGATCTCCAAGGATTCCTGGTTTCCACCTCCCCAGCCCTATGATCTCAGACATGTGACACTACAACTAGCTTTATGTGGTGTTAGGAACCCAAACTTGGGTCCTCATGCTTGCACACTATAAACTTTACCACTGAACCACCTCCCTGACCCCTATTGGAAGTTTCTGAGGTGAACATCATGTTATTTCCAGGCATGAAAGACAGTTCAAGGCAAATCAAAGTGAGAAAACAACTTTTGTTATTCCTAACTGTCTCTTTCAGAATGGGCAGACCCCAGGCAGGAGAGATACTTGTGGAGTGACCAAGCAGAATGCAAGAAGAGGGCTTTGGGATTATATTGATTACTATATCATGCCTTATATTTTTTTATGTGAATATAAATTTGTTTTACTGGTAGTGGTAAACAATCAGAAAATATTGGAAACTACTTACTGTAGTAAGTACTAAGAATACATTTCCATAGAAATGATCTTAGAACCCACCAGCATTTTCTATCTCAGACTTCTATGGGTCCATATACAAACATGGATGTTGCTGAGACTGCCTCAAAGTCAGGGCCATATTTCTTCTCAGCATTCTCAGACTTACCTTTCTCGTTCTGCTTTATTCTTGATAGACTTATCTTGACTGATGGCTTTGCTGTTTTCCATGGAAATCTTAGCCTGGTGGGCTCGCATTTCCTTGCTTTCCCTACAGGTGAAAAAAAAAAAAAAAAAAGAAAAGAAAACAGGGAGGGAAGATGATGGAGAGGTAGTGTTTAATGAGCACAGCATTCCACTCAGGAAAAGAAGCTCTGGAAGTGGGTGGTGATGGGTAAGGGTTACTGTGTATGCATTTAATGCCAAACACTTAAAGAATGGTCCCTCTGATGTCATGTGTATTTTAAAAAATAAAAATAAAAGGCTGGAGAGATGGCTTGGTGGTTAAGGTGCTTGTCTGCAAAGCCTAAGGACCTATGTTCTATATCCAGGTCCCATGTAAGCCAGATGCACAAAGTGATGCCAGTGCAATGCCATGCATGTGTACAATGTGTGTCACACATGTGCATATGCATCTGGAGTTTGACTGCAGTGGTTAGAGTCCTAGGTGTACTAATTCTCTCTCTCATAAAAAGTTTTAAATAAAATAAAATAAGAATGAGAAAAATACAGATTTGACACATAAATGTATGAGTAGGTCAACTCTTTCCCATGATTCATCTCACTGAGTCACTTAAATTTTTTTGTTTATTATTTATTTATTTATTTGACAGTGACCGACAGAGAGAGAAAGAGGCAGATAGGTAGATAATGGGCATGCTAGGGCCTCTAGCCACTGCAAACAAACTCCAGATGCCTGTGCTACCTTGTGCATCTGGCTTATGTGGGTCCTGGGGAATCGAGCCTTGAACCAGGGTCCTTAAGCTTCATAGGCAAGTGCTTAACCACTAAGCCACCTCTCCAGGCCCTTTTAAAAACATTTTTATTTATTTATTTATTTATTTGAAAGTGACATACAGACAGAGAGAGAAAGAGGCAGATAGATAGATAGAGAGAATGGGTGAGTCATTTCTTATTTGGGGAAAGGAGGGAAGCTCCAGTGGATGCTCAACCCAGAAGAATAGTGAACCACCTAGTGGTGAAGTGTGAGATTGCCTATGAACATTTTTTCATATAAATATACACTTGTGCAGCTGTGTCCCACATGATTTGGGACTCAAAGAGAGGGAAGAGGCAGTAAGCCACAGGAAACAGAATGAATGAATGTTCACAGGTTATTAATCACTGTGTGTAATGAACACTCTTGTCTTTAGATTATCTATTTGTACAATGGACACAGAGTTTGGAATACCAAACTGAACGTGATCAGAAAGAATTACTTTTCTGGAACCTTTGGTAATCTCTTTAATGCCTATAATGAAGCAGCTAAGGAGACCAGTTATCCAATGCCAGTGGCTTGCTCCCCATCAAAAAGGTGCACAATACTACAGGGAAAGCCCTGCAGGGAGCCCCTCACAGTCCCAGACACTGCACTGGAAGAATCACTCTCAGATATTTCCATTCCTTGTTAGTAAAGTGAATGTGTCTGCATTTATTCATCTGTTCATTCATTCATCCACTCATTCATTCAGAAAACAAATGTCAATGAATAAGTCTACTGACAAGTAATCAAAGAGCATGGCATAAATAGAAACAAGACCATCAGGCACCAGAGAAAGAACTTCAGCACCGCTGTGGCTTGGACTTATTTTCTAAGATAAGTTAGCAGACAGTTGGTGGTTTCTTCCTAAACAATACAAAAATTACTTTTTAAAAATTTCTTTCAGACAATGCCTATTATTGAAGCCTAGCAATTTTTCTTTATTTGATAACAAAGATAGTGATTTGAAAAGTGCCTGCTGCTTGGAAATATTTCTGAATGAGGCTAGGATACCTAAAATATGATATTGTAGTCATGGTTAAGGGCAGAATGACAAACAGACCTTTTTCATGTAGAATTGAGAGCGTTCCTAAAGAAAAGACCACTTACAACCCTGCACAAGACCAAAGGCTTGCAACTGCACAGGATGCAGGACACTCCCCCAGGCAAAGTGCCCTGTTATACTTCATTAAGTTGCTTCAACTGAGAATTGGAAAGTATGGCATAAACAGAGTGTTCTTATGGCAATATCTATCACTCACAGTGAGGTGGGGAATTTGGGCATGCAAACAGGTCATTTATGCAGTTAGCATTTAGAAAATGATGAGTTTGATTGATGTACTTGTATAATTGCTTCTATTTTGTAGTCTTTGGTGTCTATCAGTGCTTCCTAACTGTGGCATACAGTAGGCATTACATGGGAAGCAAGCATGCTATGAGCAAGCTGTGATGCCAGGGGGGAGGTGTAGCTTGACCTCTGCAGTATTTCAAATGCAATTTGCACCTTGTTGGAGTGGGAAAGGTAAATAAACTGATGCCTCTTCATTGCCTCTTCCTCAACTCCTGCTTCTTAAAGTGCTTAGAAGTCCTAACAACATAGGAAGGGCAGGGAGACTCTCTCTACCATTTGCCACTAGGTGATCAGTGACTCTAGGAACTTCATTGGCCAGGATTCCTCCATCTGTTTTATCTTGCTAAAAGAATTTGGTTCATTTTCAAAGGCTTTCTATAGAGCACCCAGGACCACTTGGAAGAGGTATTCCTCTGGGGCTGGATGTCCCTCAGTGCCTGTGACACTTTGTAGTAGCAGGTATTATAGACATCTTATCATTTGATCTAACTTTTATGAATGGAATATCTTGCTAACACTGTGAGCTCTGTGATGACAGAGACTACTTCTTACAGATCATCTTGCTGTCACACTGACGGTACAATGTGGCATACATAAAAACTCAGTATTGGGGCTGGAGAGATGGCTTAGCGGTTAAAGCGCTTGCCTCCTAAGCCCAAGAACGCTGGTTCCCATCTCCAGCGGTTCCCATCTCCAGGTCCCACGTTTAGACAGATGCAAAGTGATGCAAGGGCGCAATGCCACACTTGACCACAAGGGGGCAAACACATCTGGATTTCGTTCACAGCAGCTGAGAGACTGCTGGCGTGCCCATCTCTATCTGTCTTCCTCTGTCTCTCTGTCTGTGTCTCTCTCTGTGTCTCTCTCCAAAAACAAACAAACAAACAAACAAAAAAACAAAACTCAGTATTATGTCCTTGGTTCCCTGTGCTAAGCTGGTGTGTGCATGCACGTGCACATGCCAATGGGCATTACACTGGGCAGCCAGCTCTCCTACCTGTCATGGGAGAGCTTCAGCTGCTGGGTTTGCTGCTCGTGAGCGTTGATAAGCAGCTTTCTCAGCAGCTCACACTGTTGACTGAGGTGCAGGTCCCGGATTTCTTGCTCCTCAGCACTGTGGGTGTTAATCATTTCCGACCACTCCTTTGTGTGCTGTGCGACAATCTCTTTGACCTGTTTGCAGGAAATGAGATGGTATCATCTGGAATCTCCCTGGGTCAGGTAAGAACTGAAAATACAATATTGTCCATGCAGGCCCGATCCCTCCCAACTTACTTGAAGAATCAGTAGACACCTACAACCCACAAAACAGTATTTCCAGTCAACAGGAATCAGGAAGTAGCTGCTTCTTAAAGTAAATCCAGCCCCATTGGTGCTAGGCATCTATCTGTGACCTGTTATTTCACTGCCTAACCCGTGCTCTGGTGGGCCTCAGTCCCATCAGCTTTCTCTTCATCGCTGCATGCTTTAGCTTTACCAGCATCATTTCTCCAAGGCCACAGGGCTGAACAGAGAGTTACATGCTCTCTTATTCCTGCATTATTACTTCCTGGGGTAGAAAGTCCTCTGATCTCCCCCTCCATCCCAGTAGTCACATTTTGTGCAACATGGTTTTGGAGCTCTTCTTGTCAATGGCTAGATGCTGTTTCTTCAAGTCCTGGAACCTGCTTTCCTTTGCCAATGAGACAACAGTAAATGCACTGAAAGCTGAGGCCTGGACATGGCTTCCCCTGTTCTTATGGGTGGTGCCCTGTGAATGGGCCTGACTGCCCTGATGGAGTTTTAGAGATCATGTAGGAAAAAGACAGCCAGCGGCCAGAGTCCTACCAGACACACACAGGAGGCAGCAACCCCAGCTGACTGAAGACACAAGGTGAGTGAGCCCTGAAAATTCAGGAGAACCAACTGGGAGAATACAGCCCCAAATTCTGCCCTGTGGGATTATAAACTAATGAATCATAGGCATTGATTTTTGGCAGTGTATTACACAGCAAAGGTGAAACAACACGGTTGATAAAATCACTGCTTTTATATGAAGGAAAAGCATCTAAAAGTCATTGCAGAGCACAGAGAACATCAATTCTCAAATACTCTAGTTAAGAAGAGATAGCATGTGGAACAGCTCTCAAAGACACATGGCTTCCTGCCTCTCTGCACTTCATGCTACATGCAGTGCACAGCACGAAGGAGACAGTCACATAGCACAGCCCTTGTACTAGGTGACAAAGCTACAATTGGTCACATGGAGGCTGTGGGCTTGACCAACAGTTACAGTGGGGAGCTTTCTTTAACAGTTTTTTTAATTTTAAATTTATTTTTTGCTGGGAGAATGCTTGTGTTCTTCTCCAATGCTCACAACTTTAACTCAGGTCTTTCAAGATTCAATTAACTCTTTTTTAAAAAAAAATTATTTGAGACACACAGAAAGAAAGAGAGAGAAGAGAGGAGAGAATATGGATATATCAGGGCCTCTAGCCACTGCAAATGAACTCCAGATGCATGCACAACTTTATGCATCTGGCTTTACGTGGGTACTGGGGAATCGAACCTGGGTCCTACAGCTTTGCGGGCAAGCACCTTAACCGCTAAGCATTTCTCCAGCCTCAATTAACTCTTGATTTAGAGAAAATACAAGTTATTAGGCTCATCTCTTAGACTATCAACTTGTTGTTTTCTCACCTCAAAATTCACAGCAAGGATGTAATAAGTAAAAATAGTACTCAGCCCATAATCTGGGTCACTTTCTGTCATATGCTTATTGTTATTCTACAGGGAAGTATGTTCTATTGTACATAGTGTTTCCTGCTCTCTTTCTTCACTGTTTTACTTGATGCCTCACTGTCAGACTGCATAAATAGGGTTAAGATGTTTCCCCAGACAAGATGAAAAGATGCCCATGAAGTAGCCCTTCTCAAAGGCAGAACACCAAGGCAAACTTGAACTTTGGATCATCTGTCTTCCACTCAAGCCTCAGGCTATTGTTTCTGATTGATACCAAACAAGATAATCCCTTATATAATAAGCTACAAAGTGTCTCCTACAAGTCATTGTACAAAATGGTATTTTCTTACCTTAGATTTGTGATCTGATGTCAGTGTCTGAATTTTAATTTCTGTTTCTTTTTTCATCTCCAGGCAATTACTTCCCCTGAAAATGGAAAATTTCAAATGTATGCTACAAATTAGATATCTTCCAGTTCCCTTGGGCCCTGCAACAAAGCTTTCTGATGAAGACAATATATTCATCAAATGTGGGATGTTATGGCTCATTGGGCAGCATCAGTTTTTGTAGGAATAGATTTATACCTAATAAAATATTATCTGGATCATGATTACCCACTTCAACTACTACACAAAGAGACACTTCCGACCTAACATTATTTCATTGTTGGGGGTCCGCTGTCAGAGTTTCCATTTTGGTTCCTGTTTTTCTTCAAGCTGTTTTCCATTTACTCAATAAAATATTATTAGGGATGAAATTGGGAACATATCATCAGCCTTGAAATGAATTTCATATTCTTCCATTTTGGTTATAAAGCTAGATTTATATTTTTGTCTTTGAAATGTGCCCGTGAGGAAGAAAATAGCATTTCCTGGCACCACAGGGTAATTTTTTCTTCTTATTCTATTGTGAGAGGAAGTATATAGCAGGCACTGCCCAACCCCCAGCAATGCATCTTTCAGTGATGTTGCTTTCCTTTCCATATCCTGGAGGAACCCAGAGCAGGCCCTGGGCTTCTGTCTTTAGCATGTGTGCTCTGACTTACGATAGCTTGTAGCAGCTAGCTTCTCACTGCTGGGACCAATCACTTGATCAGAAGCAGCTAATGGGAAGAAAAGGTTTATTTCAAGTTTATAGTTTCAAGAGGAAGGTTAATCAGGCCAGAGAAAAGCATGGCAATAGGCTCACAACTTCACATCCCTGCAGCAGAGAGACAGCAGCAAGCACATGCTGGCTCTGAACACACAGCAGGCTACACTAGTCAACCTTAAGGTCCCTTTCAGTAACACACCTCCTCTAGCAAGGCTCCACCAGCTGGTGACTAAGAAGGAAGCTTACTCATAAACATCTGAAGCTGATTGGGGCATTTTACAATCAAACCACCACAGAGCCCAAGTCAGAACACTTGATAATAGTATGTATCAATGGGACATTTCTTTGAAGAAGTCATACTCTAACACTGTGGGGACTCTCATCGAATCCATGACTTTTCATGATTGGCATGGAGTATGTCTCTTCTCTTGTCTACTATTTGGTGGGCCTGGAACACTGCCAAAACATTTCTCTGCCTAAATTCTAGACAGTCATCACAGAAAATGCAGAGATAGATAAGTTTCATTCATCACACTTACTGGTTGTCATAAGCTAAGGATCCTGAAATACTACAAATAAAGACTGCATATTTGTTTCTCTCAGATATCACCTTTTTATTCATTTTTGGCTATGGAAGATGGTCTCTGTAACTTTGATTTCTCCAACTGTAGCCTGTCCTTCCTGTGCCTCCTCCATTCATCTTCTCCCTGTCACCTTAAAGACACTAAATGGAGAACTCCAGAGGGAAATAAGTATCATGCCATTATGCAACAGCTGTAGAGCGCTTGAATAGCTCTTTGTTTTCTACTTCAATCACCCCCTTCAGTTACAGGGTGAGTAGGGAACCTCCACAGGTATTTCTTAACTTATGATGGAGTCGAGTTTGACGAACACATGTGGAAGGTAACAGAAAACCAAACTGCATTTCATCCAGCTTACCCTGCCAAACACCCTGGCTTAGCAACACAAGTCCACCGTGGAGCACCAGCTGTTTCCCCTCATAAACATGATTGGTAGATATAGCGCAACACCACAAGATCATCCCACCACCTACCAATGACCCAGGAAGACTCCAGTTCAGAATTAAAGTGCGCTTCCTGCTGGATGCATGTGGCTTCTGCACTGTCATCAGGCTGAAAAATGGTGAGTCAGACCATCTTAAGTTCAAGGGACTTTGTGCCTGTTCTAGAAATGGATCCCACTACAGAAACCTCCAAAGACTGATGATGTTACCCATTTCACAGATATTTCATCAACTTGGAGGGAGTGCAAGCATACACACAACTTTTCTCAGATCAGGCTATCCAGAAGAAAGCATCTGATGTCAGGCTCCAAAGGAAACTTAAATGTATTATTAAAACTTCTATTTCACTGGGCATGGTGGCACACACCTTTAATCCCAGCACTGGGGAGGCAGAGGTAGGAGGATCACCATTAGTTCAAGGCCACCCTGAGACTACAGAGTGAATTTCAGGTCAGCCTGAGCTAGAGTGAGACCCTATCTCAAAAAACCAAAATAAATAAATAAAATAAAATAATAAAACTTCTATTTCAAGCATTTGCAAAATGTTCTCTGCAGAGCCTGGAGGCAGTGCTGAGTTTGGCTATCTAGGCTCAGAAAGAAGTCTCTAGGCAGGTCACCTCAGTCTCATCTACACTTAGGGTAAAAGGGGGCTTTGTGAGTTGGGAGGCCTCCACATCTGCTTCCTGGGCTGACTCGGACTAAGAACAGTCTGCAGCAAATGGAACTTTCATGACACTATACATTTGAGAATAAAAACCATAATGAGGAAAAATAATATTTTACCCAATATCTGATACCTACAGATAGCATTATTAGTTTATTAAGAAAACTAGTATTGTTTTTTGAAAAGCAGAAAAATGCCATGGGGAAGCCAATGGCAGACTGCATAACCAAGATGCTCCACAGTTCCTGCCTAATATGTGTTCTGGTAAATGCAACTGCAACAGAGATGAAGGTATGTCTCAGAGTGAATGCTCTTTTCTGTCTACCACTCTCTTTCTCTCTCAAATAAATAAATAAATAAATATTAAAAATAGACTGGAGAGATGACATAGTGGTTAAGACACTTTCCTAAAAGGCCCAATGACCTAGATTCGATTCCCCAGGACTCACGTAAAGCCAGATGGACAAGGTGGCACAAGCATCTGGAGTTTGCTTGCCACGGCTAGAGGCCCTGATGTACCCATTCTCTTTCTCTCCCTCTTTCAAATAAATAAAAGTAAAAAAAATTATAAAAAGTATGAGTGCTACGATCAGGGCAAATGTATGTAATTATCCACCACTGACTCCTCAAGCAAGTAGTGTTGGTTTCACACCACCCAGTTAGATTTTTGAAATCTAAATTTGCAACAAAAATAGTCAGTTATGGGTTTGGAACCTTAGTTTTCTATGCATATCTTGACTTTATGTTAGAAAGAAGAAAAAAGGAAGGAAGGAAGAAAGGGAGGGAGGAAGGGAGACAGGGAGAGAGGAATCAAAGAAGGAAAAGGGGAAGAGAAATAAAACAGGTAGGAAAAATTATTTTCTCTTTTTGCCCATATCAAAGCTGTGAAAAGCTAGCTGATATCAGCAAGGATTCCAAAAGGTTACAAATCAGGAATCCATTGAATGTGGACACAGCTGGAGCCAAAGCAATAGCTGAGAGACATGGAATATCCATATGCTCTCACAGTATCATCCCCCAAGATATTTCCTAATTATAAAATGCACACTGCAGCACAAACATCGCCTGGTTCTCCCTTAGCCAGGCCATCTAGGTCAACATCACCATTTATGAAACACATCATCACATCCCAATGCCATGACAGAGAAGGAGGCAGCATCACTTCTGCGCTGTGCTCATTAAAGATGCATAACCACCCTGTGCTCATGAGAAAGAACCAAAGCCAGAAATATAGGCATTCTACAACATAACTGAGTAGGACTATTGCAAAATGAAAAGGCCACGAGAAACAGGAAGAATGAGTAGACAGTCAAAGCAGTAAGCAGATCTAGGGCAGATTTTAACAGAAAAGGGGCATTGTGGAGAAATAGTGAAATCTGAAAACTCACTGCAGTTTAATGAACAGGACTGTACTGATGTCAGTTTCCTGGTCTGAGAGTTACACTATGGTTATGTGACATTTGTATATTGACAGTAGGGAGTTAGGGATATCTAGAACTGTCGACTGTTGTTCATTAAAGGTCCATGGGATACATGTTCTAAGACCCCCAGTGAATGTCTAAAACCATAGACAGTACTGAGCTATACTCTTGTTTTCTCTCTACATACCTGTCTATGCTAAAGGTGAATACACACATTAGGCACAATAGAAACAATAGCTAATATCAGAACAGTTATAACAAAGACGATATTGTTATAAAAGTTACTTAAATTTGATGAGTTGGATATTACTAAATTTTTCTATTTAATGTTTTTGGACCATAGTTGGCTGCAGATGACTGACACCTTGGAAAGTGAAACTATAGATAAGGGGGGGGGGCTTAACTGCATTACACTAATTTTAAAATTATTTATGAAATAAACAATTAGTACTAATTCTTGTAGGGGAAAAGCATTTTCTTTCAATTATTCATGATTAAATTTCCTTTTTACTATTAGAACAAATTACAGTGAATCACAGGGTTCAGGAACTCTTATTTTTGTTTTTTAATTTACTTATTGGAGACAGAGAGGGGGAGGGAGGGAGAGAGAGAGAGAAAGAGAATGGGTGTGCCAGGGGCTTTAGCCACTGCAAATGAACTCCAGACACATTTGACAACTTGTGCATCTGGCTTATGTGGGACCTGGAGAATTGATCCTGGGTCCTTAGGCTTTGCAGGTAAGTGCCTTAACAGCTAAGCCATCTCTCCAGCCCTGAACACACTCTTTAAACCACAGCTAAATTGGCCAGTGCCATGCCCTGCTAGGATGCTAGAGGGCTTAAAATGAATGGAGCTCTTATTTTCTCAGAGTAATTACTATTGATGAACACTGAACTGACCATAAGTTCTTCCTCAGCCTACATAGGCAGCTGAATTGTGGAAAAAAACAAACTGTAAAAAAGAGAGGAAAAAAAAAAAACACCTTCAAAAGGTCAGTCTTACCCCTTCTTCTTCATTGCCTTCTCGAGTGTTTTCTCATGAGTTGACTTCTCCTTGTCGTACTGCGCCACGATCTTGTCCACTTGCGTGCAGTGCAGCTTCTGCATGGTGCTGTGCTCCTGAATGAGAGGGATTTGCAGTTAGGAGTTGACATTTACACTGCTGGGCTGCATTCACCTTTCATGAGCTGTCCACCTGCCTTTGTTCAGAAAGTCAAGAAATATTGCAGTCTGAGGAGTAGGCCAACTTTCATTCCTCACTCCAGTAGGAGTCTCCAGCTTAAAGTGTCCCACCACAGAATCCCAGCCTCAGTCTATGAGCATGCTCACTCGCAAAGGTCCCCTCCTCAAAAGTGGTGTGCCCATCTCCTTAGAGTCTTTTTGTATGTATATATCTCAGTATAAATCCCACTCATTCATTCATTTTGGAGGTTTTATTTTAAAGATATGGTCTTATTATCTTGTCTAGGCTGGTCTCAAAATTCTAGACACAAATGATTTGCCTGTCTCAACCTCTTGAGTATGTGGCACATGCCACCATTTGTAACTTACCTATTCATCTTTATTCTAGTATACTGTCCCTTCCACACATTGGTCCTCAAACCACCAAAGTCAGCTGCCATATTTCTTCTCTCTGGTTAAGTTTATCTGTCATATGCCATTGTTTCCAAATTCCTAGCACATTTTGGAATGTCTTAAACACTGTTCTTCCACAATGGGACCTGTCAACTGTGGCTGTCAGCATCAGCTGGACTTTATATTACTAGGCACTGTCACTGACTTCCTTTTCCAGATGCAGTCACAGGGATGAAAAGTGTTCATTGGTCTTCTGTTTTACAGACATTTAAAATGTTTTCTTATTTGTTTCATTTAATTACTGAAACTAAAGTTTAGAGACTTGGAAAGTAACTCCCTATACGCCTTCTCTTCCCTTGGCCTTGCTTAAGCCTTTCCCCTGCACTGAAACATCTCTACCACACCCTCCAAGCTCAGGGTCCATTGTGGAAGAGGGGGCAGAAAGCATGTAAGAGCCAAAGGAAGGGCACGACTCCTTACAATGTAACTGTCCAGACAGAAACTGGCAGTGCCTAGCAAGACCTTCACAAGCCCCTCATAATAGGAGAAAAAGGTGATGTCGTCAAATTAAAAGAGAGACTAATGGAGAGAGGGAGGGGATATGATGGAGAATGGAGTTCTAAAGGAGAATGGGGGAGGGGAGGGAAATATCATGGTGTATTGTCTGTAAGTATAGAAGTTGTCAGTAAAAAAAATTTAAAAAAAGAAAGAAAAAAAGTAACTTGCCATAAACATTCTTTTCTCCTGAGCAACAGAAAAGGGATCTGGTCTAGCCAGTGGCTCTTAAAAATCCAGAGCAGAAAGGAAATGAGAACACCAGGAATGTAAGTGACACTTGATGGTGTAGCCTAGCCTCTCTCTTGAGAAACAGGCAAGTGGGAGAGGACTTACGACGGGAATGGGTAGACGCAATTCAGGTTACATAAATGCTCTCATGGTAACTCTTTCTCTTTAAAGCAAAAGTGACTCAATTTTAAGCCAATTCTCTTTCTACAACAGGCTTGACTTTAAGCACACCTAATTCATGAGCATACTTAAATGATTTCATGACATATAAAGGATAAAGGATTTTTAAACTTTAACAAGACTTATCATCACATATCTGTTAGTGAATTTTACCACAGACTTGATCTATACTTTGTTTATAAACAAACTCTTCAGAAGGGTATTGACATACAAGGCCTCAGCATTTTTGTCTCTGGGACAGAGTCAAAGATGGTGATGCAGGATGGGAGCATTCCAGAAAGAGAAAGGAAGTCAGGACAAGAGTGATACCACCTTGGTTTGAGTCATGTATAACACTGAAGGTTAATTGGTAGTTTGAGCATCCTATAAATAATACCAGTATTGCCAGTGTGAACTCCTGTGTGTTATGAACACATTAGAAACAGAACTTCAACAAAGTGACACTGGGTCAAGGGATTGAATTTTGCAGTGTCAAGCTCTAGAGCAGGTCTGTCATTTTATCATTGGTATAGTAATACCTCATGGGGGTATCTGGGTAAAAGCAAATCTAATAAAGGTAATATTTCAATTACCTTTTATACCTCATTCAATATGCAATGACAAAACAATCTATTTTCACTATTCAATACCCATGATGAAATATAGAGAATAACTTGGGGATCAGATTAATTAAATCATAAACCTATTTGTCCAAGCTTAATCTACTGTACTTGGAATGGAATAACACATCAAAATATAATTGAAGATGTTTACCTACTCTTCCAATGTCTTAAGGTAGGGAAACGCTTGGTAGAATACACCAGCCTTCTTTCTAAGATTTCGAAGTCATGACACTTGGCCAGCATATGGGCTAAGTTTTCTACTTCAACAAATTTCCTGTGTGTGTGTGTGTGTGTGTGTGTGTGTGTGTGATGTGCATGCATGTTGGCATGCACATGGGGAACACTTTATTTACTGAGGCAAGGTCTACTTGGATCCTGGGGTTGCCGATTCAGCTTCACTAGCCAGCTTGCCCTGAGGATCCCCTACCTCTGCTTCCTAAACTCTGGGAGGCATTTTATGTGAGTTCTGGGGATCTGAGCTATGGTCCTCACCCCTGTGCTGCAAGCATTACCCAGTGAACCACCTCCCCAGCTCGTATAAGGGGCTTTCTGTAAGACTCCAGACATACTGAAGGAGCCACATTCCTCTATCTTGCAAATGCCATTGAAAGGAGGCTTCATACAACTGGTAATAAAATCTTTAACTATTCTCTTTAAAAGGAAAAAGGAAAAACTGACAATGTGAGGCTGGAAATAAACTAACACAGATAATATACAAAGAAAATATTCTGATGAACCTTATTAACTAAATTCAATGTGAAGGGTGATTTTGTGCCATGGAGATGTTCACAAGGAATTTAATTCAATTTAATTCCATTAAAGGCAGGGTAAAACTCTGTGTACCAATCTACCAGTACCCAGTCTAAAGCCAGGTGCTAAATAGATACTTTATAAAGATGTAAAGATTTATAGCATAAATAAAAATTAGCATTGGAAAATACCAAGCAGACATTGAGTTCTGGTCTCACCTCAGTTAATCATTGGCCAAGTGGCCTTATGTAATACATACAAATCCTTCCAGGTCTCAATTTAGTTATTAGAAAACTGTAGAGGAAGTCTTTGATAGCCTTGTTCCTGGGTTACTTAGAATTGCAACGTTACCTAATATATGTAGAAATAACTTGAAAAAGTAGAAGTATGATGTATGGTGGTTAATTTTGACAAGTAACTTGATTGAATCCAGAATCACTTAGGAAACAAATCTCTGCAAGGGAATTTCTAGATCAAGTCAATTGAGGTAACAAGACCCACCCTAACTGTAGGTGACACCATTCCATGGTTGGAGTACTGGACGACTGAAATAAAATAAGAAAGTAAGCTGAGCACCAGCATTCATCACTCTCTGCTGCCTGATTGTGGACGCAATGTGACTGACAGCTTCATGCTCCTGCCACCATGTCTTTTCCTCCACAGTGGACCTTGACCTATAAGAAGATGTAACCCCTTCTTCTCTTACATTGCTTCTTTTCAGCTATTTTTTCCCCAGAAGTGATAAAAGTAGCTAATTCACAGACTGAATTAAAGTGATTATAGTTAATTCAAATAAAAAAAAAAGATAGTCCTGCACTATTTTGTGTGTGCTTCTCGGTGTATCTGGAACTCTATCCTCCTATGGTAGGCAAGGAGGACTGAAATGCTTCAAGGTGATCTGTTCCCAGACTCTGCCCCACTCAAAAGGGAAGAGGATCCTGCTTACTGGTTCCTACTGTAATCTGTTCAAGCCACAGCTTCTAGTTCTGTAGAACTAAGTACTTGCTTGGAAATGCTCTTGAAGCCCATTTTATTTTATTTTTGGTTGTTTGATTTTTTGAGTTAGGGTCTTACTCTAGCCCAGGTTGACCTGGAATTCACTATGTACTCTCAGGGCAGCCTCAAACTCATGCTGATCCTCCTATCTATGCCTCCAAAGTGCTGGGATTAAAGGTGTGTGCCACCATGCCCAGCTGAAGCACATTTTAGTTCAAATATGTCAATGACCGATTTGATTCTTTAGGAACTTAATGAAATCAAGAGACTGTCAAAGAAACACGTTCATCATTCAAGTCAAAAGCACACAATCAAATGTGTTGATGTAATTGGGACACTATGGGGGGGGGACATGAAAAATGTAATGAAAAGCTTTTAGAATAATTTTTATGTTTCTCATCCAAGATAATAAGAATACATTCAAGAGCTTGGGTATGTCACTCAATGGTAGAGCACTTGCCTCAATTGTCCAAGGCCCGGAGTTTAGTCCCCAGAACTAACTAACTAACTTACTAACTAGATAACTAAAAATTAAACAAAAAACACTAAGTTCAAATTGACCCTCTTTTGGGGAAACAGCTGCTGTGAATCACACTGTGACATATGTGAATATGAGTATGAATTAGCACCCCACAGATGGTGCTGGCACATGCAGCACAGATTACTAAAGGGCTGACAGTGGTGGCTGCTGGTCACTGCCCCCTTCAACTTCCTAGCAGAGCTAAAGATCTGTCCTTGAGGTCTCAGCATGGATTCTGAGTGCCGAATTTAGCAGTAGTCTTGGAGTGACAAACTATATTGCTTTCATTGCAATGAATAGATTTTCCAACAGTCACTTAGCAGAATGCTAGATTTTACTAAGTGGGATGGTTTGTATCAGATGTTGCCTTTAAACTCATGTGCTTTGAATGACTGGTCCCAAGGCGATGGCAATTTAGGGGAAGGAGCCTTGCTGGAGGAGGTGTGTTTCTGGGACCAGGATCAGAGGTTTCCCCTTGTCAGAGTTTGGCTCACTCTCCTGTTGCTGTTTTCCACTTGCTGTGGCAGAGGTGATGCCCAGCCTCTGCTCAAGCAATGCTTTCCTTTGCCATTATGAAGCTTCCCTTCAAAACTGTAAACAAAAATAAAAACTTTCCTCCCATCAGGTACTTTTTGTCCTACCAATGAGAACATAGCTACAATATTAGGTTTCTGAGACATTTTATTTTACTTATCTAATGTCTATGTCATCTACCCAAAGGATGCAACACCCTCCCCATAAGCTCCCTTTACTGGGAGGTCTACCTGTTAAAAAGAGCCTGAATTAGAGGCAAATATTATAAGGACATAAAATTCACTTCAGATTTAAGGTCCTATGATTCTTCTCTAGAGAACACAGAGAACCCAGATGGCCCTCACACTCCAGAGGGATAGGAACAGTCTCACTTGCCATTAGACAGGGATGAGTGCTCACCATTTTCTGGAGTCTAGTACTGGCCAACTTCCATCAGTTCCTTCTCAGCCACTACATGCATTTGAATGACAATTCTTCTTTTAACACATAGCTGGATTATTTATCCACTTTTAGATTTAAGAATTTCTGCAATAAGGATGTGGCCATCTTGGACAACTGAAAGCATGTCTGTCTTAATGATAGCAGCCCCAGCTCTGGACCTCAATGACTCATGTGTTAGAGTGGAATTAGTTTGTTTAGTTCTCGTTTTTCTGTGTGATCTAATGGACTGCTGAGAACCATTACCCTAGTTTCCACTTCAAACTGAGGAAAGACTTATAAAAGTCTAATTGCTGGCTGCATTCAGAGTCAAAGGATAATGACCACTAACACATTCCCAAAACTGGGCATTTCATGAGCACCTGGATTTCCCTGGGAGCTCCAGGGGCCATCACCCTTATATTTTCTTCTCATTTTCTTCTTAATAGATCACTCACTGTGGTGGCTTGAATGTAAAATGCCCCCCACACCCTCATGTGTTTGTGATTAAGTCTCATATTTATTTCCCATTGGGTGGAATCTTTGGAGGTTGAGTTGTGCTGGAGAATGTATATCATTAGAGGTGGGCTTTGGGGTGTTATAGCTCAGTTCCACTTGCCACACAGAGTTCATGCTCTCTCCTTCCTCCCTGCTGGGAGGAGATGAGATGCTCATCTATCTGCTCCTGTTATGCTTTCCTTGTCATGGCATTGTCCGTTGAAACTGTAAGCCAAAAATGAACCCTATTCTCCCGCAAGCTGCTTCTGGCTGTGTGTTTTGTCCCAATGAAAATGCAACTGATGCATACACATATGTCTTTGGCTCTCTTTGGCAAATGGGAGAGTCTCATATCTCATATTCCTTCTTCATCCTATATCTAACTTTCATGTTTGGACATAAAATGTCTTTTGGACCATTTCTTTCTTAAACCTGGGATTCAGTTCAAGGGTGCTCTTCTCTTAGGTCTAAGAAGGAGTAGAAGTACTTATCTTATAATTGAAAGGGAACATCTTAGGCCACCTTCTCTCCTAAGTCACTGTATTAATGAAGGTTTGGAGGGCATGTCTTAGCCCCATCTTAGTCAGCTTCAAAACTGAGAAAAGAGCTGTTGATTATTTTGTTTGTGAAAGGCTGGGAGGATTTGTTTGCATTGCTTAGTGATAAGAAGGTGAAGCCTGTTTGCTGAAAGAGGGCTGATCTGTATCTTACAGGTAATTAGTGTTCCAGTATGCAGCTGAGGGACAATTTAGAGCACTAAGTAATGTTCCTTAAGAAAGGCTTCTTAAAATATCTTGTGCATAGGAGAGACTGTGTTTAAAATGCATTTTCCACACTTTGCTTGGACACTGTAATTAACTGTCAACTGGTACAAGAATATGCATCTTTGTGAAACTTCTGGCTCCTGGCCCAATAATTCTATGTTGAAAAAGCAGCCCAACTTAGTGAGACCTTGCCTCAAAATAAAAACTAAAAGGAAGGATATGGAAACAATTCAATGGTAGAGTACTTGGATAACATGAGTTTAATCCCCAGAACCACACAAACAAATAATCCCAAGAGGTCAAGACAGTATGCTCTTGAAGTCTCACACTTACTGTGAAAACTTGTTCCTTAGCCCATGCAGAAGATGATGTGTGGAGAGAGAAGCTAGTGCGGGACAACTCAGAGGCAGCTGGGTAAAGTGGCTAAGCGCCTGCCTTCTCAACTTAGATTTGGTTCCAATCGTGCCTCTACAATTTAAATAGTAGGTGATTTAGTCAAGTTTTTCACCCTTTCTGCATGGATGATGTCACCTCTGCAGTGGCTGAATGAATGTCTGCAAACATGGTCTCAACAACTTTCCTCTCTCTATCTACCCTGCTTGGTAATGTGACTTTTATCACCTCTCAAGAGAAAAGTCTTCATCCCTCTAAAGGAGGAGGAAGTGAAGGTATGGTAGGGCTGAGCTGAGGTCTCAGGAGACCTGACATGCTCTGCTTGGGCTTCTGGTACCTGTGCCATTAGAACAAAGTCTGAATTATCCTGTAGGAAGATGAGTGACATACGACAGAGCCAAGAAGTGGTCTGATATAGAAGACCGTCAGCCAGACCACTAACTATCCACTGTTTGCCAAGCTGGCAGACATAGAGATACATGCTTGAGTCCAGCCAAGACTAAAAGAATTCCCAGTTGAAGCCAATCCCTATGGTTGGCCCACAAAACTGCAAGCTAAATAGATGTAAGTGCATTTCAGGCTTATTACTCAGAAAAAACTGTTACCGGTTAATGAACTATAGCATTCCATTATATGTTTTTCATAAGAATACCTAAGAATAAATACTTAAGGAAAAAATCAGTACACATTAACTAGTGTTAGCATTTTTAAAAATGTTGTCAGGGAGAGAAATAAGTAATGGTTAAATAAAGTCAATTAGAGATCAAATACCAAATTTATCCAGTGGTAACAGATTCAGTGCATCCTCTCACTGTCTTCATTCGTTTTCATTTTTCCATGTTAAAGAAAAGCATGTCTGTAGACTAAACCTCAGTATATGTAGACAAGTAAATACTCATATATATTCTTTTTTTTTTTTTTTTTTTTTTTTTGAGGTAGGGTCTCACTCTAGCTCAAGCTGACCTGGAATTCACTATGTAGTCTCAGGTTGGCCTCGAACTCATGGTGATCCTCCTACCTCTGCCTTCCGAGTGCTGGGATTAAAGGAGTGCGCCACCATGCCCGGCTCATATATATTCTTCATCTTTGACATTGGCTGAGATGAAGCAGTAGGAAAATACCAAGAAAATAATCTAGTCTGAAAAACTACATAATGTCTATAGACAAGGTATGGTTATTAGAACAATGTTCTTTCTAAAGCCTTTGATTAGCTCAAATATTTAAAACATGTGTGTGAACATGTGTGCGTGTGTGTGATATGTATGCACATGGGTGTGTAGATACACATGTCCCATATATATGCATGCAAAATCCAGAGGAAAATGTTGTGGGATGACCTTCTCTTATTGCTCATCTACCCAGTTCTTTGAGATGGACTCTTTCTCTCTCTCTCAACCTCAGCTGCTGTCCATCAGAGAGCCCCAGCTATCCAGTGATCCTACAGTCTCCACCCCTCAATGGACTGGGGTATACCAGCTTTTTAAAAATTGTATCTGAGAAAGAGAGAGAGAGACAGAGACTGTAAACCAACTCCAGATGCATGTGCCACCTTTTCCATCTGGCTTACATGGGTCCTAGGGAGTTGAAACTGGGTCCTTTGGCTTTGCAGGAAAGTACCTTAACTGCTAAGCCATCTCTCTGGCTCCCAAATTTTTCTTTCTTTCTTTTTTTCTTTTTTTCTTTCTTTCTTTCTTTCTTTCTTTCTTTCTTTCTTTCTTTCTTTCTTTCTTTCTTTCTTTCTTTCTTTCTTTCTTTCTTTCTTTCTTTCTTCTTCCCTTCCTTCCCTCCCTCCCTCCCTCCTTCCTTCCTTCCTTCCTTCCTTCCTTCCTTCCTTCCTTCCTTCCTTCCTTCCTTCCTTCCTTCTTTTCTCTTTCTTTCATTTCTTTCTCTCTTTCAGAGAGAAAGAGAGAGAGAGAGAGAGAGAGAGAGAGAGAGAGAGAGAGAGAGAATGGGAGCACCAGGACCTCCAGCCACTGTAAACGAACTCCAGATGCATGTGCCACCTTGTGCATCTGGCTTATGTGGTTCCTGGGGATTTGAACTGAGGTCTTTTGGCTTTGCAGGCAAGTGCCTTTAACCACTAAGCCATCTCTCCAGCCCTATACCAGCTTTTTATACTTTTTCTTTGTTGGCTTTTTGAGGTAGGGTTTCACTCTAGCCCAGTCTGACCTGGAATTCAGTATGTATTCTCAGGGTGCCTTTGAACTCACAGCAATCCTCCTACCTCTGCCTCCCGAGTGCTGGGATTAAAGGTGTGCATCACCGCACCTGGATATATCAGCTTTTGATGTGGGTTCTAGGGAGTTCAACTTGGCAGTCTCCAGCCCAATGGACCCTCATGCTTAATTGGCAAGTGCTCTTAAGTATTGCTTATTTCTTCAACCCTTGAAACCTTTTCTATATAAACAATGTGGCAAGTAATAAAACGTGTGGATATTAAAAGCAGGCAAACAGGACTGGTAACCAATATAAAACTCGTTGCATTACTCTCAGCAAAGCATGTTCCTTCTCTGAATTTCATGTCTAAAAGGTTTGGGTTATGTAAGGATGTGAAAATGTATACATAAAATGTGTGGAAATTGAAGTGGCATACCAAAAATATTAGCCTTATTTTCAATACTAGTTTATACAGGAGACTCTAGAATTCAAATTTCCTATACTGTACTATCACTGCAGGCTGAGTGCATTTAAGGTGGAAAAAGGAATCCATTCATAAGCTTATCACACATGTAGGAGACTGAAACACTAGCAGGACAATGAAGTCTCTGCTCAGACTGTCTTCAGAAAACAGCAGAAAAGGACCCTATGTGTCACTGAGGTACCTAGCTCTGTTAGGTTTTTTTTTTTTTTTAATTTTTTTAATTCTCCTCTACAAAAAGCACACTAACACTATTACAAAAGTCCACCCAAATTTGGATACTATGGTACAGGGAGATTTAACAATTTCTTTTATGTCCTATTATAATGTGGGGGCTTCAAGAACACGCTGGTTATTTTCTGCAAGTGAAGTTCACTTCAGAAGCATGGGTTCATCCACACATAAGCGATTAACTGGTTAATGGGTAAGAGGACATTTTTTTTTCTGCCAAGCTGAGAAAGAAAATGGATGGCATGAAGCCTAGGGCACCTTGAAGAGGAGGGGGTGGTCTACTAATGACACTCAGCCTCAGAGAAAACCAATTTCCATTCTTTTTTTTTTAGAGGTGGAATTTCACTCTAGCCCAGGCTGACCTGGAATTCACTATGCAGTCTCAGGGTGGCTTCAAAGTCATGGCAATCCTCCTACCTCTGCCTCTCAAGTGCTGGGATTAAAGGCATGTGCCACCATGCCGGGCTTCCAATTTCCATTCTTAACCACTTTTCGGATCAAACAGACAGACTTGCTGACTGACTTGAGTCACCTGGAGTCTGCTCTACTCCAAGCCAGAGAGGAGAGTCAATGCTTGCTCACCTGATTTATCATGTCAATCTAGTTCCAGAGAATTGAGGAGCACCCTTCTGAGGTAACTAAATAGCTATTGCACTGACACTGTCCAAGGTAGCTGGAGAATTTCCTTAACAACTCTGTGTTGTCACTGTATTTGACCCAAGGAGGGGATAATTGCTTACTTGGTAAAGCAACCAATATCCTTCGCGAATAACAGTCAGAGTACCTGCTCTAGACCGCGATGATATGGGCTCAATTATCAGCTCTGCTACTCCCAAAGTGAGGACATTAGTTAAATGGCTTAACTTCACTAATCCTTAAATTTTTCATGCATGGAATGTTTACCTGACAGAACTCACTTTACAGTGTAGGGAGTGTTTAGTGAGACAATACATGTAAAATACTAAACATGGTATCTGGAAAATATGGAGCATGAGAAACTTCTAGCGCCTGTTCCTGTTGTCGTTATTATCAGTCACAGTAAATTTCCTGGTTAGGCCTTAAAGGGTTGTTAAATGAGGCCAAAAATTATTTATGTTTTTGGCTAACTCAATGGCCATTAAGAGGCCTGCACAATGACAGAAGTTCAATTAAATGCAAGGAAAATCTATTACATAATAATGTGGCATATGGACACCAACTCCATTCCTAATGATTAAAGTCAGTTAAGTCACATCATATTTTATTTCCTCTAAGTTCTCTTTCTATTGTATTTTCCATATTCCAAATTACTGTAAACAAGAAACAAACTTGAAATCTAAACTTAAAACATCTCTGCTTCTAATAGCCTCACACCTACAAAAATCTGTGTTATTTTCCCATTGGACCATGAATGGAATGTCACCAAATGGGATTACTAGTAAAACCTGAAGTAGTTTATGCATTGTGGGAGCAGCAGTCAGTTATTTTGGGGGGAGGGAAATGGAATGGGGGCAGGGATGAGGGAAAAGAGGGGACCAACACATGATGTATGCATACAAAATACGTTGTTAATAAAAAACATAAAATCAAAACAACAAACACTAAGTGACTGGTGTGTCAACAAACATGTGTAAGCATCAATTCAGCAGTACAGGGAGCACAGGCCAGGATGAAGCCTGGCCTCTCAAAGGAGCATGAGCTGTAGAGAAATGATAAGCTTTCTGGCCGTGTCCTTTGCATTTCAGCATCCAGACAGGGGCATCCCCCAAAGGAAGAAGTGGCTGAGAGCAAGGCTAGAGTAGGAAGAAGTTGGGATGTGAGGTCTATCTGAAAGAACTCAGAAGACCTTTCAAATTAAGAAAGGAAGTTTCTCCTGCTCTCATTGCCTTCCATGGCCAAGGACATACATGATCCTGCCAGTAGCAACAGCAGTTGTTAGAATCCTAGGAGGGAGGGAGTTTGGCCTTGTTCTCTTCTCCACAAGGAATGTGGATGCTTGAGAGCTGAGAATCTTTTCAACCTACTGGAGAATTCTTAGGACCACCTTTTGCTCTTCTCTTATTTTTGGAACTATTGTAACATTTCTCCCAATCACCCAATGTTAAAAAACTTCTCATGGGTAAAACCAGGAAAAAATGCATAAATGTTAGGCTACTGGATAGGGTTTACATAGCCCAGGGTAAATGTGAGAAATGCCCCCTCTCCAGGTGCCAGTACTGGGAATTCCGGGCTGTGCTGGGATCTACCTCAATGATCATGTGGGGTGAACTATTTTACAGTGGTGAGGGAATTTAGACACCAAAAATGAAGAGTATGATTTAGTCTCCAACAGCTGGGCTGCTGTCAATATTTCACCTAGTCATATTTAAATGAAAGCATCTTTTGTTCTTCTTTTGAAGCAACTGTCAGAAATTCAGTGACAGTCCCCCAGACTCCACATTCTAATTTCCTTGCAAATGAGTTTAAATGAAAGTCAAGCTGCCTCATTGGCTAGGAGGAGCAACTAAGTGGCATTCTGGGCTATGAATGACTCACTGTAAGTGGCACAGAACAGAAGTGGTGGTCTTCATCACAGAGCTAACAGTGAAGTACACAGGAGTCAACAAAATGCAGATGCATGCATACAAGACACTGTACCTTTGCGTGTTTCTTCTTCAAAGAATTTAACTCTTTCTGCTGCTTCTTTAAGTGCTTTAAGTAAGCCTGTGGGCAGAGGGGTGAGATTCCAAAATGAGTTTTGTTTGTTTTATAGTCAGAATGATTATACTTTGTGAGAAGAAAAAACATATGTATCTATTTGTGTTACTAATATGCTTAGTACAAGAACATTTACAAAGCCTTTAGGTAAATTTACCTTCATTTGCTTTAAGTCTTCTATCCTTATTTGAGGGATAAGTTCAATACCTTAAAAAAGACAAAAATGTCATTGTGTATGTTAGATATAGACAGAATAACATACAAGAACATACAAAATCGAACATATAAAAATCTGTTTAAAAATCTTATCTAATGACTCTGAAGCAGTTTTATGTATAATGTTATGGATAGGCACAATTTAAATTCTCATTACAAAGCACTTAAGCACTTAACAGGACCACTGCAAAGCTTTGTGTCTTAGGTTCACTACCAATAAAGGCAGACTCTTGGGAGAAACCTCTAAGAGCCAGGCTGTAGATAGTGTTCCCCTCCAGCCTCCGCCAGCCTCCGGCAGCCTCCGCCAGCCAGGAGCTCTGCAACTCTTTATCAATACAGCGTTGTTAGGAGTTGCTCTACGTGAATGAAAGGAGCGTAGGCTTTTGTGAGTTCAGAAAAGCCAGTTAGGAGCATCAAAGGTTTGTACAATCTTCCAGGCAAGGGAAATTCCACGGTCTCTGAGCAATTGTGGAGAAGGAATAGCTGTAGTTCCCAACCAGCCAATCTTTTAGCACTGTGGGACAGGCTAAGTGGGACAGGCTAAGGGACCCATAAAGGGGATGTGGTTGGGCACAACAATGACAGTTATAGCTACCTTCATCTTTGTATTTCAAAGTTTATCAATCAACTAATCCCCAACTTAATCTTTACCATAAGCAACATGTTTTTAGCTTTCTTTCACAAATTTAATCTTGGCATTTAAGCAATATGCTATTGAGTACAGCAATGATTTTAACCACAGGAAATAATGAAATCAAACTGCTGTTTGCTAGGAGGCAGCCACAAGAACCTAGAGCCATATGCTAAGTCAGCCTGCTGTCCTAGTGACCACTGGGCCAGGAGTTGCTATAGCAACCATGGTTGCAGAATTCCTAGCAGGATTTGTTTTGACTGCAGATTTTCATCGTAGGTACACAAGATGAATGTACACTGTGTACTATAATTGATTTCTATTAAGATCCCAAAGGCTAGGAATGAGACACTCAAAAAGGCGAGGCATGGAGCAGCAGGATCCTGTTGATTCATTTTAAGATTTGCACTTCCAGTGTGAGGGTTGGAAGGCTGTAGATGGAAAGCCCTGGCTGGAGAAATCTGCATCCAGATCTGTGATACTTTAGGGTACGACCTGAAAGCTATACAGGACTCTTCTTATTTCTTGCCTGACGTCACAAGCTCACCCCCCCTCCCCCCGTCTCATGGCGTACAGTAAGCAAGAGGCAGTGTAGGCAGGGAGTGAAGCCTGGTGTAGCCAAGGGTTTCCTATACCTAGGTCTCACTTCTCTTAACCAGAGAATGAACACACAGGGTTTGGGGAACTGCAAAGTCCTCCAGATATCAAACAACAGACTAAGGAGCCTTTCTTTGCTTATTTGATTTTAATCAGATCTTGAGGAACAGTAGCCTGCAAAAAAAAAAAAATCCCTGTCTCAACCACATATTATATAGATTGAAAAAACACAAATGAAGGGTAAAAACTTTCATTCCTTTAAGTGATTTTATTGGGGAATCCCCATGTTATACAACACAGGAATTGGTGATGTTCAGTTTCATATGCCTAGACAGGTAGGATTACTGTAAGTTTGGGGCCAGTCTGAGACTACATAGTGAATTCTAGGTCATGCTGGCCTAGAGAAAGAGCCTACCTCAAAGAAACCAACCAAACAAAAAGATATCCCACAGGAATGGGAATGTCCTATGTGTGAGATGTCCAACTGAGAGCCACCAACAACATATGGCTGCTGAGAACCTGAAATGTGAACAGTATGAGGAACTCAAAGCTTAATGTTTAAGCTTCAGTGAAGCACATTTGAGAATCCATGTGTGGCCGCTGGCAGCTAACTTGAGAAAGTGCTCATCTCCTGGCTTGTCTGGTATGCAAACCGTTAGGCAGCACATTTTGGGTTCCAAAGATTCTGGCTGAGATTTCACTACATAAAGCTTTTGGTCTTATCAACATAAATCCTTAAATTAACTCATTTTCTCTCAAACTCTCTTTCCCTTGTTCTTTCCCAGGACTACCTGCAGCTTAACCCAGACCTTCCCTGTCATTATCATTCATTAGCTGCCTTATTCCTAAGAAAAGAAACAGCTAGATCTTCCTCAGGCTAGGTTCCAAGGGCACAATGATGATAAGGATGCTTTCACCTGCATTAGCCTCTATGTGCCATTTGGTAAGTGCTATAATGCATTCATGAGTACCAAAATTCTTAGTGGTCCTTAGCAGCGGTCCCTTTCAATGAATTCTAATGCCTGGCATTGCTGTTTCCATTGCCACCTTGAAGTGATCCCAGAGTCCTTCCCAGACCAGGGAAGCGAATTACTTGCCACTACCTATTGTCAAACCCTGTGTCCCTTTTTTCTTCACCTGGCCACTTTCTGTACTGCATTCTCCTAGCTGCCCTCCCTGGGCTTCTCCACCCATCTCTTCCTGGTCAAGTCAGATCTATGGCTTAAGGCCCAGTTCAACAGGGATCTTATCTCTAAATCTTCTCGGGGAATTCTGCTGGAAGGAAGGCCCTCTCCTCTCCTGTTCTGCTAGTCAGCCTTCGTTGTACCTGACTGGGCTCTGCTGTAAAGGAGCCTGTTCTTTCCCTGGCTACCAGTTATGTGAGGTCCCTCAAGGTACATAGGCATTTTTTACAGAATCCAGTCCAGTGACTTTGCAAAGGGTCTCACCAGTATTCTGAAAAAAATGTAATACAATAAAAAAAGGAAACAACCTATAAACCTTTTCTTGGGGTGTCTGAGGGAAAGACTGGAGTGGAAATGAGAGCTGCCCAGCTCCTTCAAACACAGCCTTATTAGGCACCAAGGATGAGGCAGCATGAAACTGAAGCACTGCCTCTTCTGGATCGGAGACTGTTTTGTCCTCTGGCAGCTGGTCCTGCTATATCTTTTCTTTTAAGGTCATTTATACTGTAATTAATCATGTTCTAATACACTTGTGGGTGTGGGTCAGGGAATGTAGCACACCTCTCTCATTTTCCACTACTTAGCTCTATGGCAGTGGTGGTGTTAATACTGACCAAGGCTGGAATGGAATGCCTTAGCCTGTGTCATTACCTTGCTCCATGTTCTTCCCAGAGACAAACAGCTGCAGGGCCAGAACAAACTGGGCTACTTTGTGCAGTCTCATTTTCTAATTTGTTTCACAAAGCTCAATGCACACTGAGTTTCTTGCTAAATTACTAGGCTGCTTCAGTTGGGAAAGGCCTTAAATTGCAGTACTGTATGTACTCATGTGAATGAACAACTTAATTTACTATAACAAGGACATTGGACTCACTTGTAAATAGTAAGTACATAAGCACTGAGGAGGAGAGAAAAAGAAATTCTTACTAAAGTTAGAAGAGCAAACTTAGTAAACTATTCAAACTCAAGTAGAATATTTAAAAACTGCAACTATGAGATGGGCAGCCCTCAATCAGCATGAATGCATGGTCAGCTTGAATGGAAGCCATCTTTAACTATGTAGCACAGTGGCTTCCCCATACATGGGCTATGCACTAGCACAGGGGACATGTGATTTTGTGTGATGATGCTTCTTATAATCTTTTGTTTCATCCACGGACAACCCCATGAAAATGGTCATTAAAATTCCCATCTGATGCTTTTATACAAATAAACAACAGAGCTAAAAATCTACGTATGGGAAAAATTATCCATAATAACTAAAACTCTGTTGGTTTATGAGCCCATTCTATCCAGGTAAGCCCATAGGACTCTGAAAGATGCTGGTAATGTGTTAGCTATCAGGATCACTGTGTGAAGTTTTCTCCCCTGGGCACCAAATTTAAACAACTGTGCAAAACTATGGATAATTTCTCCTAACTAAGGTGCCACGACTCTAGCAGATGAAACATAAATTTTGATTCCCTATTAATAACCCAGAGAAGGAAATTAAGTATATTGTCCCAATCACAAGAAAATATGCTGTCTTTGAGACTTATGACATGAAACTGGTAGAAGTGACAATGCTCATGTCTTCATGAAGAGGCTAAATCTGCAGGGAGATAAGGAGTCTGACAGCCCCCCCTCCTCCCCTCACCTTTCCTGGTTTCTTGGCTAGAGCCCAGGGCAGCTGCGGTGGTCGGTCTGAGCTCGGAGCTACTCTGAGGGGTCACATTTGCTTTGGCCGGGTTGGCTTTGCCTTTCTTGTCATTTTTAGAAGTGTCGCTGGGCACATCGGCTATGTCACTCTGGAACAGAAACATTCACACTGAGTGAAATGAATGTCACTCAAGGCACATCTTTATTTTATTGGAGCCAGTTTGAAGTCCTCATTGTCTCTGTTCCCTTTTCCACACTTTTACTCTCTTGCTTGCCTGGAGTAGAGACTATGATTTTTTTAGGCTAGAGGAAAAGATAAAATACAGGAAAGAAGATCTAACTCTTTTCCAAAGAAGGTATTCTGTTCCTGCAGACATTTTGGTTTGGCTCAACTGAGGAGTCTGGAAAAGCCACATTTAACAACAAAGAAACAAACAGAGGTGTGCGGGAATGAGAGACAGCTGGGGTGCAAGGATGAAAACTGAGTGTCTAGTAATAAGTGTCATTTTTCACCTGTCCACTAAAGTCCTTTAGTTGACATTTCACTGTTACAAGGCATCCAATATTTAACATCCTGATGTGTGGTGGTTTGAATGTAAAGTGTCTCCCATAGACTCATGTGTATCTGATTAAGCCTCATGCTTAATCCCCAGCTGGTGGGGTTTTGGGGAGGTGGAACCTTGCTGAAAGAAGTGTGTCTCTGGAGGAGGGCCTTGGGTTCTTACAGTTCAGTGTCAATTGCCACAGTAATCTCAGTCTTTCTACTTCCTCTGTGCTGACACAGAGATGTGACATCCAAGTGTTTTCTTCTGCCATGATGAAATTTACCTTCAAAAAATGTAAGTTAAAATAAATCCTTTCCTTCCATAAGCCTGTAGGTGTTTTTTTCTCTTTCTAGCAATAAGAAGATACAAATGGCTTCCATTTTACTTCTAATAGAACACACATCTGAGATGTGCTAAGCCACTGATACCAAAGTGTTTTTTTTTTAATAGTGGCCAAATTTTATTAATCATCCTACATTCTTGTAAACCCATCAAACTAATGTTGAATTGATAAAACTTCCTTTAAACTTGCTAATAATTTATTGTTTTATCTTGATTTTTGTATCTTCCTGATAACCAATTTCCCCTACCTGGCTCTCCAAAATCAACCATTTCTACTTACAGTTTCAATGCCCATAGCTCTCATTTGGTCTGCTCTCTTTTCTGTGATTGAAAGAAATTTCTTGGGATCTGATAAAGCATCCACAATATCTGAAAAAAAAAAAAATCAAAGAGCTGTTAATTCTCTGTTTTACTGAAAATACCAAGAAAATATAGTCAAATTCTTGAGAAATAGTTATGACAGCACAACTGGTTGCAGATAAGAAACAAGGAAAGTCAAGGGAGTCAAAGACTAGGCAACTGTCTTTTTACTCTTTCATTTCCCCCTTAATAATGAGGCAGAGTAGCAGAGCAAACACAGTGAATTACCAGGAACTCTTTTCTTTGTGTGTTTGAGGCAAGGTCTCACTCTGTAGCTCAGACTGACCCAGAACTCATGATATGGCTCTGGCTGGCTTTGAGTCTATATTGATCCTTCTACCTCAGTCTTCTACATATTAGGATTATACACAGCTTCCATGAGTTCTTGACTAATTATTTACTTACATTACTTTGAGCCAATTGATCAATGTCCCCATCCTTAGTTTTTCCATCTGAAAATTAGTGCTTATACCAGCTAACTTGTGTGAACTCACTGAGATCATGAATACAGATTAGAATGGGTCCTAAATTCAATAACTAGCATCTTTACAAGAAGAGGAAACATCCAGAAATAAAGAGAGGGTCCTGTTATGACAAAGGCAGACACTGGAATGGTATAGCTACAAGCCAGGAACTTCTGGGAACCACCAGCTGGAGAAGGGACAAGGATGGATTCTGCCATTCATACAGAGAACACAGCCCACTGACTTAATGGATTTATACTTTTGATCTCTAGAACTGAGAGGAATAAATATCCAGTGCTTCAAATCACTCAGTCCATAGTCATTTGTTATGGCAGCCCAAAGATGGTAAGGAAAACCATTCTAAATGTGATTACCAGTAGTGACTGAATAAAATAATTGTGTCACTTAAGTTTGTATGTATGGATCTTTCACACAAATGTGCTTAAACTTTCCTGACAGATTTCATTAATAGGGAGGTACCCCTACCTCCCAACTTCCTGGTTCCTGTCAGGATTGGATCTTGGGGGACCCATACTAGCACCTTAGTGGTTTTCTGCTGGTCTACTAAAGCTTGGAACAAGCTTGCAGAGCTGATTCCATACCATGCTAACTTATTTGACCTCAAATATTGTCAGTTTCTCACAGGCAAGTTGACTGAGGTGTTCTCATCAGCCACTTGCTGAAGAGTTATATCCTTACTGCTTAAATTATACATAAAAGGGGTCTGGGGACATGGCTCAGTGGTTAAATGAACTTGTTTGCAATCCTGCAGGCCCAATTCAATTTTTAGCCACTCACATAAACCTGAATTCAAAAAGTATACACATTTTTGGTGTTTAGTTGCAGGGCTAAAAGACACTAGCACCTCTCCCCCAACACACAAATGAATAAATTAATTAAAATAAGGAAATTACACATAAAAATATAGTGCATATTTATCCATTTGTTGTGCAAATGTCATTAAATGCATTGTGAATTGAAAATATTAACAATTCTAGAAACTATTGGAACTTCTGTCACCAGATCCTGCAATCTGGACTTATTTGAGCCTTTTTGGTTTGAAATGTCTTATTTGCAGCTATCTATATATTGCCTTTAAGACACATAGTAGGCTAAGCTGCGAAGATGGCTTAGTCAGTGAAACACATGCATGAGGACCTGAGTTAGGAACCCAGCACCCAAGAAAAATGTGGAGCACTCAGCTATAATCCCAGTGCTGGGGTCACAGAGACAAGGGATCCCAAGACATGAGATTAGCTTCTCTAGATGAACTGGTTGACTTCAGGTTTGAGGTGATACTGTTGCAAAACGTAAGATGGAGAGTGATGAAGGGAGTCACCTGACTTTGACCTCTGGCCTCCACTTGTACCACACTCTTGTACATGCACAACTCCCTCCACATACAGCTGCACCCACACATGCACGCATACACGTTCACACACTGAACACACACATATGCAAAACTGAAACATAATGGAATACAACATGATAGTATTCCTGACCCAACTGCAACTAAAGTGTACAAAGTATGATTCAGGTTTGTTCAAATGAATTTACATGAGACAAGGAGGAGATCCCAAAAGGACCAAAAGCCTGTACAAGCTATAGCTGTCAGATTATTTACGATGGGCGCTTTATTCTTGGCAATGTCAAATCACAAACTGGATACTTGGAGGATGTGTAATTTGCCATGTGGCAGCAGTGGCCCACTCTGGAGCCAGAGTTGCAGAGAAAGTAGCAATTTAATTTCCAGGGAGTTCCATTCAAATATTTCAACCAAGATAAAGGACTCAACATTAGGGAATGAAGGCATGCCCTGGTCCATTGTAACTCAGTTTTTCCTTGTGACAGAGGCTTCTACAATGAGCATATAGAATGCCACATATTAAAAACTGAAATCAACTTTTAATAGCCACACTATAAAATAGCATATGAATAGGGAAGGAGAAGTTAGACCTCAGGCAGTTGATATCCGTGAATGTGTCTAACTTTGTACATGTCATTTAGTTTTGTTTTGTTTCGTTTTTTACCACAGCAAATTTGAGGAAGTGTCTGAACAAGCCACTGAGCAGAGCTGTCTACACTGGCCACACTGAATCTCCAGCCACACAGAACTGCCAACACACTTAACTACTGACCTCGCAGAATCCATGAGGCTAACATGCCTCAGGTTTTGGAGGCTAAGTAGGGGTTCCAGAACTTTCCCTTTAAAAAAAGAAACCCATTTGCTTGATCTCATCTGTATTTCTCTACTACATTGAGGTAATGCTGTATTTATTTATATTTTTTTAAGAATACCATCTATTTCTGGGTTTAGTGCCATTTCCACAAGACTGGTATCTCCAAGTGATGACTCCACATAGACCATTTGCCTCCTCCTTCCCTCCACCTGTCCTCCCTCTCTTCTATGGAGATTTGAAAGCATCAATTTAGGCATTCAAAAGAATTCAGGGGAAGAGAACAATTCATTAGTATAGACTTCCACATATAGGCTTCTCAGGAACATTCAGGTTTTTTGTTTGTTTGCTTGTTAGTTAACTGCTGCTCTTTGAGATTTTTTTTGTCTTGGTGGTTAGAACAAACTTCAGTCCCTCTTCACTGCTGAGTATGCCCCAGGCCCAGGTTCCCTCAGAGCTCCCCACTCCATTACTCCTGTTGTAAAGAGAGAGGCGACAGCAGAACACATGGTCCCCTGTAAGCTGCAGACTGCTGCTGATGAAGATAACCAAGCTCCCTAAATATTTCCAAAACTTTAAATTTAGGGTTAAGTACAATGTTGTTTATAAGAAATAAAAAACTATGGAAATACCTTCAATGTTTATCAATAGCTACATTAAGGAATTCACACAGTGAAATCAATAAAAATTGATCCAGAATAAAAAATCAAAAAAACAGGGCTGGAAAGATGGCTCAGCAGTTAAATGTGCTCACTTGCAAAGCCTGACATCCTGGGTTCAATTCCTCAGTACCCATGTAAAGCCAGATACACATGCATCTGGAGTTCATTTGCAGTGGCTGGAGGCCCTGGCATGCCCATCCTGTCTGTCTGTCTCTCTCTCTTCATGCAAATAAATAATATTTTTAAAAAATCAACAAAACAAATACAAAAACCAAGAGTAGTGAACAGATAGCCCAGTGGCATCATGCTTGTCTAGCATGTGTGATATCTGGTTCAATCCTCAGTAGTATAAACAAAGAAATAAATAAATAAATAAGAAAAATGAGAAATAAAGAGAAGTTCACTCTGGACAGAGGATTTATAGGCAATCCTTAGTCTATTCTTTGTGCTATAAGAATCTCTCTATGACGTATATTCCTAGCTACCTCATCTGCACAGATAAACCTGCCATATACACACACACACACACACACACACACACACACACACACACATCTTTGTGGAATGAACTAATGAAGGCATATAAACTTTTTTATCCAAATGAAGTTCTATTGATGTATAAGGGCATTTTGCTTTCTTTTTTCCTAGAAAATGTTTGAGTATGATAGTATAGTTTCATTTTGAACTTGTATGCAGTCAGTAAGAATATCAATATACTAAGGGGCATAAATTATAGATTTCCTTCCCTACTGATTGAATAGGTAACTTTCAGGTTTGACTGTGGAAGGTTAACTAAGCCATGAGATGTGAACATGCTGTATGAGTTCAGATATTGTGAAGATTAGGAACTAGAAAAGTAAGAGTTCTCGTATTCTTCTTTTGTTATCTTCAGGTGAGACCTCTAAACTTCATGTCTTCCCTTAGTTTCTTAACATAAAAAAAAAGATGACCATGGGGGTTCCAAGTAAACTGTCTTTAACAACAAATCTGAGGCTAAGACATCTACAGGAGAATCTCAGCAGAGAAACTCCTAATGCTTTGTTAGAAAGGAAGCAGTCAGAAAGGGAGGACTGTCAGTAAAGAGATTCATTTGTGTCAGGTTTAATGTTGACACAAATACATGGTGCATTACATTACACATACAGATGCTTCCTCAGCACACACCTACAAATGCCCAGTTCTGCCAGAACCATTTCATGTTTTGGGACTCCCTTTCTACAAGTGATTAACACAAAGTAGGCGCTCAGCAAGTGATTTCTTTCTTCTTTCTAATGAAATGGCCCATTTCCCTTGGGAGAATAGTCATTTCATTTGAAAATTAACCCATTGCAGAAGCACAATTTTAAGAATTTTTACCAGATGGCTTTATACAACACTTTCTAAGATGTAGTAGGGATTGATTACACTCTCCCTGCTTTCTACTCTGTAGACTATGGCTTCTTTCTGACCTTTCAGGCCATGGCCATGCTGCACACGAGGTGGTTTCTGGGGCTTGATGTGGGGTGGGACATGGCTCCACCTTACAGGCCTTCTGATTCCTTCTTGGGCCCACTCAGCCAGCCCTAGTCACCCCTTCCCAGCCACTTTTATGGGTTCTTATATCTGTTATTCTATGCTGTGGATTCTACTAGCTTCCTTTTTTTTTATTTTTAAAATATGTTTATTTATTTATTTATCTGTATGCTGAGAAAGAGACAGAGAATAGGCACTCCAGGGCTTCTAGCAAACTATCTCCAGATGCATGCATCACTTTGTATATCTGGCATTACATGAATACTGGGTAATCAAACCCAGCTTGTTAGGCTTTGCAAGCAAGTGCCTTAACACTGAGAAATCTCTCTAGCCCCCCTTTTATTTATTTTTTAAAATATTTTTATTTATTTATCTGTAAGGACACACACAGAGAATGAATGAATGAATGAATGAATGAATGAATGAATAAGGGTGTGCCAGGACCTCTTACCACTTCAAACCACTTTGTTCATCTGGCTTTATGGGAATACTGGGGAATTGAACCCAGACCATCTCTCCGGCCTATTTATTTTATTTATTTTTTTATTTTAAAAAATGTTTTATTTATGTGTTTATTAGAGAGTGAGAAGAAGAGGCAGATAGAAAGAGAGAATGGGCATGTGAGGGCCTCCAACCACTGCAAACAAACTCCAGATGTGTGTACCCCCTTGTACATCTGGCTGATGTAGGTCCTGGGGAGTCGAACTGGGGTCCTTAGGCTTCACAGGCAAATGCCTTAACTGTTAAGCCATTTTCCCAGCCCCTGTTTCTTTTTTTAAATGAAAAACATAAATGGAGGTAGGATGGAGTCATAATATACTCTATAACTAAAACACCTTCATGAGTTAATTTACTTTTTGAAACTATAATCACATTGCTAAAAGTTGTAGATTAACTGCAGAAAAGCTGCTTCCCAGAGAAGTGTGCATTACTAAAAACAACTGTTTAACCCCTTACTCTCCCAACAAACCAGTGATGTGTTCTAATATGATACAGGAATCTCATTTAGCTATGGAAACACACCATGTGCATGTCCATGCTCAACCCTTCCTATGCTGGCCAGTGTCCTATAAGGATGAGCACTTACCCAGAAGATTAACAAGGAGACAGTCAACTGCCTTTACTTTATGGATCAGGATATGAGGGGCCGAATGATTCTCTCACTCACCACCAGTCAGCAGTGCAGCAAGGGACTTAAACCTTGACTAATATGATACAGTCATACTACTCTAGCATTTCCTTGTGCTTCACAGACACTGTGACTAAGAAAACTTTGCTTTCTTTTAATGTTATTAAAATGTTATTAGCTCACTGGTGGCCACAAAGAGGCCACCAATTTGGTTGTAGTGAAATTTTATGACTTCATCTAGTTTGGGTTCATTGATTCTCTTAGTAAAGCCAAGATGGACTGATGGCAGATTTTTTTTTCTTTTTTTTGAAACTAAACTCTCCTGTGGATTTGGAAGAAAATTCAGACATGTTGGAATTTAATTTTAAAATTTTAGAATACTGATTGATATGTTTTCTTATTTTTTGTCATTTTAATTGATAGTATAAATATATCCCTCAAAAACCATTTATAAAATGTTAACTAACATAAAAATATGATATTTTAAAATAGGACTTTAAGATAATCAAGCCTTGTCCTTTCAGTTTTTACTAAGAAGCCTGGGGTTACTATTTTCTCTTGATTTCATCAACGCCACCAGGGTTAACAGTATTGGCAGAATAGTTATCATTATTACTACTGGTTTTAGGCACAGACTAACTGTTCCACAGTCTTATAATTTAGGACCTCATCTACATCGTATACTATTTCTAAATGTTTATTTTACCTCCAAATCCATCAGGTACATATGTTTTAAGAACAATATTGCAGAAAATTGTTGGCAGTGATAACGGTTTGTTTCCTTCATTTCTCAGGGAAATGTGTCTGTAGCCTGCTTGGAGGCCATCCAGGGGAAGGATCCTCTGGCCAATCAGCTTGTTGTTGTCGTCATACACTGCTATTCTCAAGACAGCCAGGTCTGGCAGGATCACCTGCAAACAAAAGCAAGGACACTTGGTCTGGGGAGATGACTCAGTGGATAGAAAACTTTCTGCAGCACAGCTCTGAATACCAGTGTCTGGATTCCCAGATGTAATGGAAAAGTTGGAAGCTGTGGTGAGCTTCTATAATCCCATTGTGCCTACTGTGAGAAAGGAGGCAGAGGTAGAATCACAATGAAGTCCATGGACCGGCTAGTTTGGTGAACTGAGCAGTGAATAATGAGACCCTGCTTCAAATGAGGTAGAAGGCAAAGACCAACATGAAAGTTGTTTCTAGTGTGCTGTGGTATGCATACCTACACACACACACACACACACACACACACACACACACCCCTAAATAAATAAATAAATAAATATTTTTTTAAATGACAGTTATAATTGTTTTTTATGATGCATCTCCCAAGATCCATGACTAGGAATTTAGACCAAATCAATTCTGTTCTTAACTATCCCTTCATTGTACAAACATTCCAATGACCCATTTACATTCTGTGTGCTGTATGAGCTCTTGATGTTCAAGACATTGAGAAAGACAATTGGAACAGGTCTTCCTGGGAGTCATCTCTTCCAACATCTTAAATCGATGGATAATGCATACTGCAACTTCGATGCCCAGCTTTTCCTTTGTCTACCCAAGTCACAGTGGAGAAAAATGTGACCTCAATAAGCAAAGTGACTTTTCTTAGTCTCAGAGATTATGAGTGATAGAGTGGAGTCTGGGAACTGGGGTCTTGGATTTTAATCCTTTGATCCGTCTAAGATCAATCTGTCATGGGTTGTTTCTGACATTTAGCACAACCTTTTTTTCGAGTACAGGAAGTATTTCTGAGGAAATACTTCATGTATAAGACAACTTGTTTGCAAATTTAAGTACTCCTTGTTTCTTGCACTCTAATTTCTGGTCACATTTTGGGATATTAAATAGCAGAATGAAGCATAACTAAAATACATTAATATACACTAATTCTAAGAAGCATTAATATATTCGGGTTCTATCCTTATCACATCTAAACTAAATAGAAGGATGCAAAATCTCAGGTGGCAAAAATCCCTACTAAGATAGAAAGTACTGGGAGGGAATTACACAAAAGCTAACAAGGATCGGTTCCATAGAAGCCATTATTTTGACTAGCATTCTATAAGATATAACCACCAATATAGAGGGTGGGGGGGCAGGTCCCGGGACAGAAGGGCAGAAAGCTTTAAAACCAGCAAATCCCAGGCCTGGAATTGGGTTACCTTTCTCCTCCACTATAGTCAACTGTTGGCCTGGGAGACCCATGAGGTCCACAAAACAATGCAGACCATTGCCAAAACACTTGATTACCTGCAAGAACTCAAAGATAAGACGCTATTGCTAAAGTTACTACAGGCTGTGGTCACAGGATACTAGAATGTCATGATGGAACCTAAAGGGAAACTAGGCCCCTCCTGGTTAGTCCTCATAGTGCTAGAAAGCACTATGGGAGCTGTTTGAAGAACATGTTCACCAACAGCATGGATAAGCAAGGGACCATAAAGACTGTGAGATCAACCAGCAAGACAAGAAGAACACCCTTGTGCAATAGTGGCATGCAGCCTCTGCTGGTAACCAACTATTTTCTGATTGGACATGAAGCCCACTCAGTGGGAGAGAACTCATATCTGGTACTGGGAACCAAGTCAGAATCTCATGGTCAGGAAACTCAGACTTCAGAAAGAAGCCCCTACTGCTCTCTGGAGAAGAAGAGTGGGCTTGCATACCAAGAATCTCTCCAATAACTGCACAACCCCTTTAATCCAAGCTGTTTTCACCCATGACTGGAGAATCTGCTTTTATATACAGATGGCAGAGAAAATGGAAAATCAAGATTTATTGATGACACCAGAAGACAGCTGACTGGCCACCACAAGACATGCTGCCAGGGCCCAGGAGAAACTGCAGAGGAACTGGAGACATAAATACTGTTCTTACTGCTAGCCTGACAACCAGTTCCAGGGTGATAGTGACAGACACAGTGATTAATCAAAACCTACCAAAGCAGAAATCCAGAGGCTACAGTGAACACAACACTAAATCAGACTGCCAACAGGCCTTCTGTGGCTCAGGAAACATCTCAGAAGAAGGTGGGAAGATTGAAAGAGCCAGATAGTAGATAGGAAGATCCTGAGACATGGTCTTCCCACTACTCCACAGGGACTGACTGAGCTTTCAATGACTCCACAGTAAATACAATGACCCCAATGGAGAGGGCCCCTAGGGTAACAGGTGCAGGGATAAGGGGATAAAAGAGACACATATACATACACACTCACAATTTAAAATAAAAAAATGAGAAAAATATACAAACTAGAAGCATAACAAAAGAAAATGTGATGACTAATGAAAAATGCCTCCTTATTGGCTAAAAGCAGCCAGGACATATTGGATGTTCTGGCCACCATGTTTAAAGCCAGACTATAGGTTGCTTGCCTGCTACAATTTGAAGGATATAATTTAATTATAACTTTACCAAGGTACAAAGGAGAAGTCAAGCTAAACTTCAGCCAATTTCTCTCACTCTTGATTCTCATGTGGTAAGTGGGGGAGGAGGGGCTTGTGGTTTGCCATTCTTGTCTTGTTATAATAATGCAAAAAGCAAAACAAAACATAGAAAGAAAGAAGACAAAGAGCCCAATACCAGTGAAAGCAATTAACATCTCAAGAAAAGAAAATGCTCCAGAGCTGGCATCATGTTTCTGGAGACAGAAATAGAACATATAAAAACCAAGTTGAAACATAACCAAACTGTTTTTATGAAGCCATTATTAACCAGATATCAAAAGCAGATAAAAGACAACAATAAAAAAATTAGAGACCGATTTTCCTGATGAATATAGTTATAAAACTTCTCAATTAAATACTTGCAAACCAAAGTCAATAATACATATAATGATCAAGTTGGCTTTATTTTAGAGATACAGGGATATTTCAACATATGCACATAAATGTAATATACCACATAAATGGACCCAAGGACAGAAATCACAAGATCATCTCAATAAATGAAAAGGTTTGTGATAAAATTTAACATTCCCTTTGTGATAAAATTCCTAAAGAAACTAGGAACAGACGGAACATATCTCAATATCATAAAGGCTATATGTGGGAAACCTACAGCCAATATTCTAGTGGATGGTTTGAAAGTGTTAAAACATTTCCACTAAAATCAGGAGCAAGACCAAGGTATCTACATTTTGCTAGAGCAAAATGGCAAAAGAAGTCAATAAAAGTTATACAAGTTGGATAAGAAGAAATAAAATTATCTTTACTTGTAGATGATATTCTATATTTAACCGACTCTAAAGACTTCACCAGAAAACTTTTAGAACTGATGAACGCATACAAATTAGTAGTTTTCCTAAGTACCAATAACAAACATGGTGAAGAAGACACCAGGAAAATAGCCCATTTACTATTGTCTTAAAAAAAAAAAAAAAAACCCTCAGAATCAACCTAATCAAGAACATAAAAGACCTCTACAAGGAGAAATTAAAACTCGCCAGAAAGAAACTTAAGAAGGCTCTAGAAGACATAACGACCTCCCATGCTCATGGTTTAGAAGAATATTGTGAAAATTGCTATTTTACCAAAAGCAATCTAGAGATTAAATACAATTTCCATTAAAATTCCAATGTCACTCTTTACAGAAATAGAAAAAATGAATCTTAAAATTCATATGGAAGTACAAAGACCTTGCACAGCCAAATCTAACTTGAGCAAAATGATAATAATGCCAGAGGTATCATTATAGCTGATATCAAGTTATATCCCAGCACCATAGGAATAAAAACAGAATGGTACTGGCACAACAGCAGAATGAATAGAAGAGAAAAAGAGAAGAGAAAAGATAATAGAGAACCCAGATATAAATCCATGCATCTATAGTCACTTGTTTTGACAAAAAATATCGAAGGTATGTATATATTGTAGAAAAATAGCCTTTTCAACAAATGATGCTGGAAAAACTAGATATTCACGTATAAAATAAAGAAACTAAATCCTTATCTGTGTACAAAAATCAAGTCCAAATGAATAAAAGATCTTAACATAAGATCCGAAATTCTAAAATTGTTACAAGAAAAAATAGGCAAAGCACTTCATGTTCTAGGGATGGGGTTGGGGGAGGTTCAGTTAAAGGCACTTGCTTGAAAGCCTGCTGGACCCACATTTGATTCTCTCCAATATCCACATAAAGCCAGTCGCAAAGAGGTGCATGCTTCTGTGATCCCAATGTGCTTACAATAATGGGAGGTGGAGCAAAGAGAAACTTGAAGCTAGAGAGCCAGTAAATCTGGCACACACACTGGCAAAACAGGAGACCCTGTCTCAAAGAAGATCGAAGGATAGGATGGACACCGTGAGGTTCTCCTCTGACCCCTACATGTGCTTTGTGGAATGTGTGCACCCATACACACACACACACACTAAAAATAAAAAAGATATAGGCATAGATAAGGGCTTCCTGAGAAGGACTCTGGTTGGTCAAGAAATGATGCCATTAAACAACAAACGGGACCTTATGAAATTAAAAAAATATAAATAAAAACTTCTGGGCTGGAGAGATGGTTCAGTGGTCAAGACACTTGCCTGCAGTCCCCAGTACCTACATAAAACTAGAAGCATAAAGTGGTACATGCATCTGGAGTTCATCTGCAGTGGCTAGAGGCCCTGACACACCTATTCTCTCTCTCACTCCTTGCAAATAAATAAATAAATAAATAAATAAATAAATAAATAAAACTTTTGTACAACAAAAAACAGTAAATTGAGTGAAGAGATGGTCTGTGAATGAGGGAAAAATCTAGCTAGAATATACCAAAAAACAAAACAAAACAAAAAAAAAACTTAATTACAAGAAAACAACCCAATCAATGGATGGGCCAATGAAATTAACAGTAAGTTGACAAAAGATGAAACACAAATGGCCAATTAACATGTGAAAAACTGTCAAACCTCACTATTCATTAGAGAGATACAAATTAAAACTACATTTGAGATTCCAACTCAAATGGCAGTTGTGAAAAACAGCCACAGATGCTGAGATGATGCAAGAGCAACACTGCCACACTGCTGGGGGATATAAAGTGATCCAGCCACTACAGAGGCTCCTCACAAAACTAGATCTGTCATATGACTCAGATACATCACTCCTGGGTATTTACCAAAAAGACTTCAAGTGAACACATCACTTGCACATCAGTGTTCACTGCAGCACTATTCACAATAGCTACATGATGGGAACAGTATGGATATCCAACAACAGAGGAATTGGTGAGGAAAACAGGGTCTACATACACAGTGCAATTTTGTTTCACACACACATTCTTATACAAAATAAAATCTCTGAGTCTATTCAGAAGAAAAGTTATGGCATTTGCAGGAAAATGTATGCAACTAAAAATAATCATATAAAGCAAGTTAAGTCAGTTTCAGAAAGACACATGAATATTTTCTCTCATTTGTGGTTCTTTGATTTTACATTGTTACATAAAGCCACATTTGTATCTATAATACAAAACTGTCTATGGACTAACAGGAAGGGGGCTGGGGAGAAAGGGAAGAGTAGGTGGACATGGGTGGTATACTCAACAAACATATATGTGTATAAAAATGGCCTTGTGTGACACAGTACCATGTGCAATGAATATACACACAATGAAAAATTTTTTTAAAAGTATAAAAAACAAGTTGGGTATGTACTTATTTATCTAAAAAGAAAACGTAAGATGGGGAGAGATGCTTGATGCTTGAAAAAACATTCTAAATCTGTACAAATGTGTATAACAACTATTTATTTTGTCAAAGAACACTGCTTCATACCAGAAACAGATAAAACTACACAAACTGAGAAAACTTGGGAAGAAAAAAGAGGCTTCAGTGCTAACTTAGACCACATCCTGTCAGGAACAGAGAGGGTAACAATGCTGGAGGTGGGGAATGACATTCACCTCACAGGGGGGAGCCAAAGTTTAAAAATGGCCTGTTTTCTCAAACCCACTTTGGTTTCTCTGTCCTGAAATAAATAAACAGTTGCTATTTTGTTAAGATCAGAGCCTGATTCTCTGTGTTGAATGACAAGCAGACAGAGCAGAAGCACCTACAAATCTTGTGCCTGAAAACACAAGAAATCATCTTGGGCAGGGCAACAGACCAAGCGAGGAGGACAAGCAGGCATCATGGAGAAGGCCCTGTGCACGTGTGCACATTTCAACCCATTTTTCAGTTGACAAGACAAAAGGGTGGATGGGTGAGGAAAGATGAAAAACACTATTAGAAGGGACAACCGCTTATTCTTAGGACCCAGAAGACAGAAGTGGGAGAAGCTAAGCCTGAGAAGCAGACACTTCACTACTGGACAGGACTGCACTCGTGACCCACATGATGACATTTTTGGCTTTGGGTTTGCCTGAAGCTTCCTGCCTGACCCCTTGACTAACAGCAGAGTCACTAGCAGGGAAACCCTTGAATACACAATGGTGGTCACTGGTGAGGACATCATTGATGCAGACTGCACACTTGGAGGTGGGCACTGCCACATGGGAGGTGGGCATGGATAACAACTCTGTAACAGTGATTAGAGGGGTCTACTCCTAGAAGGGGAAAGGTGGACATGCGGGGTGAATCAGACATCATGTAGGGTCTGTGCACGAAATCAGGCCCCCAAATGTTTCCAGTGACTATGGCACACTGATCAGGCCCTACCTTCCGGAACACAAATGATTCTTCATTGTAAACTGGGTTGAGTCCATTGTTCATAACCATGCGGGTTCGGAATTCCTTCCGAATGGTGTCGGTGGGCAACCCATACATATCTACCTCCACGTATGTTCCAATCTTCTTATCTGATAAGAACTGCCCTGATATAACCTGTAGTAACACACACAGGCGGAAGAAAAAGTGACTGTGGCATCAGTGCCAATGAATACCGAGGAAACATGAAATTATGTTGGTAAGGAAGGTTTTTCATTTCAACATAGAAATATTTGGACCCTTCTCTGAAAAAGGGAAAAAAATCGGAAAAAAAAAAAAAAAAAAGCAATTGGCAGAGGTTCTACCTTCTAAAACTATCTCCAAAAAGAAGAAGGAAAACAAGCATAATCATACATTATAAAGACCCAGGAATGGAAGGGATGCATTTGGGTACACCCCGAGATCCCCTCATATCTCTCAACTCTATCAGGCTGTCCTCATAATTGAACTCTTTTAAAGGTCTTGAAAGGGGACACACAGCAGGAAAATTGATGCTAGAATTTTCCCAATATTCTTTACAAATATTGACAGTGGTTAGCTGTGAGAGTATTATTTACTTGTAAAGACCAGTGTTACGTTTTATCTGCTATTAAGTTACTCTATAACTCTTTTTCATTTACTTTCCAAATAGGTACAGCCATTTATTAGCTTTGCTTTCATATTATCTAACAGCTAATAATTTTTAAAGTTTTTTTAGAAGTTTAATATGCAACAAACCATATATATAATTGTACAATTAGAACAGTTTTTGACAGTGAGCACATCTGTGAAACCAATTAAAATAATAAGCATTTCTATCACCTTCAAAAAGTTTCTTGTGGGCTGGAGAGATGACTTAGCGGTTAAGGCACCTGCCTGCTAAGCCTAAGAACGCTGGTTCCAATCTCCAGCGGTTCCAATCTCCAGGTCCCACGTTTAGCCAGATGCAAAGTGATGCAAGGGCACAATGCCGCACCTGCCCACAAGGGGGCGCACACATCTGGATTTCGTTCACAGCAGCTGAGAGACTGCTGATGCGCCCATCTCTATCTGTCTCTCTCTCTGTGTCTCTCTCCAAAAATAAATAATAAAAATAATTTAAAAATTAAAAAAAAAGTTTCTTGTGGGCTGGAGAGATGGCTTAGCGGTTAAGGTGCTTGCCTGCAAAGCCAAAGGACCCAGGTTTAACTCCCCAGGACCCAGGTAAGCCAGATGCACAAGGGGGCACATGCATCTGGAGTTTGTTTGCAGTGGCTGGAGGCCCTGGTGTACCCAGGCTCTCTCTCTCTTTCTACCTCCCTATTTCTATATGTCTCTCTCTCTCTAATAAATAAATTTTAAAAAAGTTTCCTGGGGCCCTTTTGTAGTTCATCACCTCTTCCCTTTGCATCTAGGAAAATCTACTGATTTCCTTTCTGTGGCTGTTGAACATATTTTTTGGAATCTTAAATAAATGCAATCACATAGTAAATACTTTTCTGATGGTGTATTTCATTTAAAATAACATAATTTTACTTAAAAGGTGTTTCAGAAAACAACAGAAAATTTGAGAGCAACATAAGATCTTGAAACATGGTATCAACTATTTTAGCTGGTTCCCTTCTAGGCACGTTTGCCTATATGTGCTTATTTATATAACCAGTGATACACTTACCTGCACTGAGCAAGTGGCTGCAATCACCCCATCAACGGGGGTTTCAGAGAAGGGATCAAATGTCCGATCAGGCCGCCTCATGAAATCTGGTTTGAGAAGGTACCTGATAGAACAGGAGCAGAGCAGGTAATTTTCCTAGGAACTTGTACAAAGACTAAAACACTGTTAGAACAATAGAGGCATCATTTTCCCTGTTGTAGCTTACGAGCTAGGCTTTCCCACTAAGGACCTAAGGATTGAGGACAATGACCTTGCCCTTTTGGAAAATCCTGAAGATCATCAGATAATAAACAGCTGGCACATAAGGGTCAAAGGAAATAAAAATGTCTCTTTGCTCAAACAAGGGGAGGAGGGCATGATAACAGCTTATTTTTGACCAAAAACTCAGCTCCTGAATCTTTCACTTGGCCAGCTTTCTGCCTCCTCCTCTTGTCCTGGAGAATCTAGGCTGAGCAAAAAACTTGACAATAGTGGTTAAGGTGGGCTTGTGTCAGACAGGCAACAGAGACAGAATGCACACATTAAAGTCATTCCTAATGCACAACTACTGAAAAACTGAATCTGCCCTCACTGTTTACAGTAACGCAGATTAAGCAATTCTGGTAGGGCCAGACCTAGAGAAGTCCCTGGCAGTATCCTTGTATCCTTGTGGGAAAGGGAAGCACTCCAGGGGAGAGGATTCATGCGAGAGGCCTTTGGGCCATGGTCTGGGGTTACTCTAAGTGCTGCTTGGGGACACAGGTCAGGGTAACAAAGGAAATTGAGATTTTTCATTTTTATAGAATTGTACTTTCAAACTTTCATTTGAACTTTCAGTGTTTCAACAGAATTAACATTGTGTAGTTTGCTTCTTGGCTTGTGGGTTTTAAGCATGCTATTTAAGTAAACTAGAACATATTCATGGGATTATGTAACTGCTAGTTATAAAACACGAAAAGAATCAAGGGAGGACAAGGGCTGTTACCAACTGAATTAAGTGCAACTTAACACCCACAGCTTCATTTGATATAAAATTAACTTCTCTCCCAGATTTATCATCAGTAAAAATATACATATTTATTGTCTATGTCTTTAGCTGATGTCCAAATGAGTGGCGATCACTCATTCACCTGCCTCCATTATTGAATTTAAAATACGAGGATTAAGCTCTCCAGTGTGTATGATAAACTGCTTAACTTGTGGTTCAAAGAAAAGAAAATCTACTTATCAAAGTAGAATAAGTAAAAAATGTAAACTTGCAAATATAATCTATCTAGGTACTTCACTCATTTCTATCCTGTGCTCACCCTTTGCTTACACTCAGCTGCCCCTAATTAAGAATGGCATGGTTTCATTAAAGCTGTACTACAGAATGCTGAAGCAAGAGGACAATGGCTTAAATCCCATTACTCACCCGCATGATCCATTATACTCAAATTTTCCCTGATTCAATTGCATGGCTAAATCTGTCAACAGACAAAAATAATTTAGCATCTCATCTCCCTGGACAAAGAAGATCTTGACGTGGAGACTAAAACAATACAGCCCAGATCCCTCCCAGTCCTAAAGGCCCAACTGCCAGCTATGTTTTGGGTGCATGACTCTTTCATACTGAAATGACCTCGGGTTTAATTTAAATTAAACAGAGTGTTTTCATAAAGACCATCCTAGAACTGCATATGATGGTCACAGGGAGCAGGTGGCAAGGGGTTTTCAAGGAATGGCAGATGCATACAAAATGGAAAAGATCCCCCAAGTAGGGATATATTTGGGAGCATGCTCTTAAAGCAAAGAGGTTTTTATTTATTTTGAGGTTTTTTCCTTGTTTTGTATTTGTGTGTAGTGTGCCTATTTGTGTGTATATGGGGGGGCATGTGTGTGCACATATGTATATGTGTGGAAACAAGAGGTTGACACTGGGTGTCTTCCTCAATTGCTCTCCACCTTGTTTTTGAGAGAGTATCTCTCTGTGAACCTGGAATGCACTGATTTGGCTAGGTTAGCTAACAAACAAGCCCCAGAGGTGCCCTGTTTCTGCCTCCACAGCACTGTGATTTACAAGCATGTATTGCTATGCTTAGTTTTTTTTTTTTCTTTTTGAGTCAGAGAGAAAGAGAGAGGAGACAGACAGACAGAGAATGGGTGCCCCAGTGGCCTCTCAGCTGCTGTGAACAAACTCCAGACATGTGTGCCCCCTTTTGGGCAAGTGTGGCATTGCACCCTTGCGTCACTTTGTGTCTGGCTAAATGTGGGATCTAAAGATTCAAACAGGCATTCTTAGGCTTAGCAGGCAGGCGCCTTAACCGCTAAGCCATCTCTCCAGCCCTATGCTTAGCTTTTACATGGGACCCGGGGATCTGAACTCAGGTCATCATGTCTATGTTACGAGTACTTTACCAAACAATTCCATCTCCCAATCTCTGTTTGAATTTATTTTGCCAATATTAAAAGCTATGAAGAAAGCCGGGCATGGTGGCGCATGCCTTTAATCCCAGCACTCGGGAGGCAGAGGTAGGAGGATCGCCGAGAGTTCAAGGCCACCCTGAGACTACATAGTTAATTCCAGGTCAGCCTGGGCCAGAGTGAGACCCTACCTTGCAAAACCAAGAAAAAAAAAAGCCATGAAGAAGAATATCATATAAAGTAAATACAGTTTGGTATTATTTATTCTGTCTATTCTATTTTTATTTCTGACTCTAATACTGTGATCAGAGGGCCTTAAGCAAACTGATGTTATATGTACACTTATACAAATTTACTCTTTTGAGGAAAAAAATCAGTATACATAGGAAACCTGTCTTTGAGTATACTTTATAAAGAACCAAATTATAGATTAGTACCTCTAAAAATATCTAACTTCTTATATACCATCTTACTGAACTTATGCTGTAATATTATGTCCTTTTGGGTAAGTGCTACTGTGTCATTGGTGTATGCTAAATGGCCAGAGGTTGGGGTATGTGGTAATTTGAATGTTTGTTCCCCATAGACTCAGGTGTTTTATTAAAGCTTGTGACTTGGGTCTCTAGTTGTCTGGCTGGAGGAGATGTCACTGGGGGATAGATCCTGGGGTCCAGCCCAAAGGTATGTAGAGAGGTCTGATCTCGGGCAGATTTGTATGCTTGCTGGTTTTTGTGCTTGCTGGCTGCTGGTGGCTTCTCTCTCTGCTCAGATTTATGAATGGGAGCTAACTTCTTTTGCCATTGAAGGAACATAATGAAATAAACCCCATTCCTCCAATAAACTGCATTTGGTTGGATGTTTGTCCCAGCAACATTGAAGCTGTCTACTACTGGGTGATTCCCAAAAGAGGAAGGAGGCTCAATTACTCTGCAAAGGCATTCAAGTTCTTCTCACTCAGTTCTGCCTTTGGAAACTAATCTAACCCCAAAAGGAAAACGAGAGATGTATTAGAATAAGGGAGATCTATTTAGCAGAACAGTCATGGCATTTATGAAAAAAACTAAAATCAAAATATTATATCTTACCATTGCTTCATTATCTTCTTTTGGTATTTTACTATCTCATCATTATATAAAGCCAAAATAGCATTATTTGACCATCTGTCGTATACTTTAAAAATGCCCTGAGCCAATGAACGGCAACTGCCAATGCCACCCTATCCAGTTGTTCTCATGGAATTCGGGGTCACTGGACATCAGCTCCTACCTGGGGTTTGGTAGTTCAGTGAAACCATCTGGCAGCCAGCGTTCCAGAAAATCTGAGGCATGTAATTACTGGAATCCACTCGGCCTCCCTTGGGGTAAATGCGGCTCATTTGCCGTTTGTTGTAACTGGGCAACTTATTAAGGAAATCCTCCAAAAGCAGTCTGTACAAAAACACAACAAAGTGCTAAGGCAGTGAGAGTCCAGGACAACAGTGACAGACATGTCAACAATGTGGAACAATCACATTTAGAAAATCTAGTCAGAGCGTGGACCTTAGGAAGCCATCACATCTGGCTAGGTCACGATAGATGCCACGGTCTTTCTCATATAGTATTTTATCAGTTTAAAATCAAAATATGTATTAGCTATTGACCTATTTTTCAACCAATAGAATGTCTCCCACTTCACTCAGAGAATAAGGATACTTTACAAATTCAATTGCATGTGTCTTCAAGTAGCCAAGACCAACCGATTCGTTAAAAGAAGACATGTTATAATGAATATTGCGTTCTGCAAAAGAAAAGCAAAGATGCAATCAGACTCCGTCTTCACAGCCTCACAGAAAAACCAGCCATAAATACAGTCACATTCCCGAATCAGGAAGCTTGTGTGGCCCATGCTATGTGATCTTGTCAGTCACTCTGCATTTCACTAACATTCTGTGGATGTGCTGAATTGACTTTGGAGTCCTTAAACAAATTACATATAACCCAACTGTCACAGTCCCTCCTAAAATATGTCTGCTTGATGATAATGAGTTTGCCAGGCCAGAAATGATTATAAAAATATTTTAACTGGTTTGTATGTTGTGGGAAACCAGCTTTTGATTAAGTCTTGTGCCACAGAACAGCAGGACTAATTCCTTCTAATTAACTGTACCCAAACTTCACTCTCTGCTAACCACAAATTACCTGATGTAACCACAGATAAAGACTTATATTGTACCCCAAAAAGATTACAAATACTATTTGTCATTCCATAAAAGTGAATTAGTTTGTTTAAAAAAGATTAAACCATGACAGCACATGGAACACAGCAGGCTAACAAGTCTCAGTCTCCCTCAGCCACCTTGTGGATGATGGAAAGAATGACAGCATGATCCTACCTTATGCCAAGGACAACTGGCTTTCTACAAATCAAAAGTAAGGTGAGGTGGAGCAATTCCCAGGCCCACAGGGAAAATGGAATTAAGTCAGATCAGAGCTCACCAGTATAACAAAAGAAAAGCAGACAGAAAACTACTGTGTTTAACCTATGCAGTTACCTTCAGCCACATGGAAACCTTGGAACTTCACAGGTTGTGCGTAGTTGATCATTGTAGACAAATATGGATGGATGTTTGTGGTAGCACCTACGTATTTATAAGATGCCATCCATGCCTGCTCATCTTCTACTGTAACCAGACCCTGTGAACACAAGGACGAGATCATATTAGCTGGTAGCTTCAGTAGGACTCAAAGATTCATGCTGCAAGCTTTTTCTAAAAAGAACTTGCATATACACCAGTTCAAAGGTAAGAGATCTTTTTGTGTTTCAACTCTGTTAAAAGTTAATGTCTGTTATAGCTCCAAGTCATGCAGAAGGAGGTAATCCAAAAATACTCATATTACATACTTTGGGTAATGTTGGATTTTCAAAGGACTTTAAAATATCCAAAAAACTATACTGGCACCTCATTCCCATGCTGATAATGATAGCAATATCATAACTCAAGTTGGTAATAAAATTAAAAAGCACTGACTCAGCATTGGTGCATATCAAAATTACCCAAGGGGCTTGCTAAGCACAGATTCTGGCCCCACAGGCTAAGGAGAGGAGAAGTCACAGGATTTCCAACTCCATTGCTAGTTTTCTGGCACTAACGGGGGGTGGGGGGGCTGCCCTGGCGACCATGTATTGCAGTAGCACTCTTCTATAACGTTAGGCACATAAGTAAATGGTTTACATATTTTTACCAAAACACTTATTATTAAAATAGTCTGGCAACTTGTTACACAAGATACACTGAAAGTGCATTACTTTGCACAGAGAAAAACAAACCTCAAATTATTTTATTTACAAAACCAGAACAAAACTAACACAATCAACAACAAAATATAATGGCTTCATAAGTGGCCGGTATCTTGTTGAGAACTGGTCTAAGTTACTTTCCTTGAGGAAATAAACCTAGGTAGAGAAACTGCTCTGTCACACAACAATTAAAATGATGGTCACGGGCTTATTATCACTGACATGGAACCTTTGAGATCAGCCTGCTTTCAACGATCAAAGCCTGAGGTTAGCCATCTAGGAATGTACCTTGCTTTGTTTTTCATTCTTTTCCTTATTTGTCCTAAGTTCCAACCACCACCCCAAATATGGGCAGGGGCTACATCTCTTGCTTGTGGTGTGTAAGTAACACCTGTGCTGTGTGCTGAGCACCACGTCGAAGTCTTGCCTGAGTAGCAGTGTTACTGTCATGATGTATTATGGGGATTAGATTACTCCCACTGGTCACTGGACAAGACTGAGGTCTTGAAGACTGAAATCTTTCCACTAACACACGGTGGAGACCAGGTATCAGTCAGTCTGTGCACTGCTCACTCCATGAACTTGGGAAATTCCAGTCTGTGCAGAGGGTCCTCATGAAAACTAGGAGAGCACTGGCATCAGATCTATTTAAACAAGGAGAGGGTTTCGCCCCAAATACAACAGAACCCCACAGAAAACCAGGCAGTATTCTCTTTAGTTCTGAAGTATGAGAATCCAGGGACAAGGCAAGTTTCTGCCTGCAACTGTCATCAATCTCAGTATGTATCAGAAGACATATATGTACATTATATACATATATATGAATATATGTATATGTACATTATATACACATATATATAAGACAATTTGATTAGCACAAACTACATTGAAGTGGATAAAAGAAGATCAAAATGTAATTTGCCTTCTTCACAATAAAGCCAATGTTTAACAGCATCGAAAAAGAACCCTAAGAGGTATGCAGTGTGAAGTCAATTAATGGTATTTTATAGTATCAATGTGGTCACAACCAAGATCATTTTTCCACTACATTATAATATTGCTCTATTGATGTAGAAGGTCATTTTTATTTTCAAATTCAGTGTGCTAATGATTTATGTAGCTGTCTGCTGGGACTGAAAACTCTCATTCCAAGACAGAAAATAACTTATTGCATTAAACACCTATTTTTAGGGAAATTATCTGCTCTAGTTTGGTGATTTTTTTTTAAATTCAAATTTAATCACTTTATCGCTATAATTTTTTTTCCTTTGATGACTTGTACAGTTAGGTGAATCAGGCCTGTGAATAGTCCACCTGTAAACACCAAAGCTGGTATTGTCTGGACAGGGGAGAGTAATAACACCTAGGACAAGATGTTCATTGAGGGCCGCATGAGTGTCTCCTAAGGAAAGCAAAATGCTTGAGATGATTATTTTGTTACCTTTTTGTTGTTTTCATGTTCAGGGTCATCTGGGGTCTAAATTAGAGAAAGAAAATGATTTGTTTACCTCTCTAAAGGGCAAATTCCAAATTCATTAGCCATATCTAAGCAAAGGTTTAAGTACACATATGTAACCTTGTTATGTGTTTGTTGAGATGGTCAATTACTGATGACACAAAGCCATCCACAAAAACAAGATAGTTGATCTCACTGCTCTGTCTCCTAGAAGTGCTCATGTTCTGACCATCTTCACATGCTCAGATACTGCACTATCAAACCTTCACTAGCGATTTAGTCATGAGGCTGGGGAAATGGGTAATCATTGTGGCCACCTTCCCTGATATGTAAAGAGAAACATGAATGTCACTCCTCAGTAAGCCAACATTCATGTCTGAGTATCTGCTAGAGACTCAATGGCTGTCCCCACCAAACTCACTTGGCTGAAACTAATTCCCAATGTGATGTATTGATGATGGTCCCCAACTTAGTGATGGCTTGATTTATGGGTTTTTGATTTCATGGAGGTATGGAAGTGATATGCATTTAGGGGAAGCTGTGTTTCCATTTTGATCTTTCCTTGACTAATGATATATTTCATGATGTCCTCTTGCAACACTGAACAGTGACTCACAGCAGCCATGCAGTTGTGGACAGACAACCTGTACGTACATAATACTGTGTCACTAAGCTATGATGGTCAGCAGGTTAGGTATATTAAACGTATTTTCAAATGACACTATTTTCAACTTTAAACAACTTTATTTATTATTTACATTTCCATACAGAAATATATTGAATTTAAGCAGATTCTCCACTCCACCCAGTCCCCATCTTCCTTTTCCACCCCATGTCCCCTTATTCCCTTAGACAGTTTGGCTTCTATTGTCACATTATATATGTATGTGTATATATATATATATGTGTGTGTGTGTGTGTGTGTGAATATATGTGTGTGTTTGTGACTTTATGTGACTATATAAAATCTAGGAACAACAAATGAGAGGAAATTTGCATTTGCTTTCTTAGACTAGCTTTATTTGCTAAATATGATTATCACCAGACACATCCATTTTCCCACACATTTTCATTCTTCTTTATGACTGATAAACATTTCATTGTGTGTATATGCCCCATGTTCCTTATCCATTCCTCTGTTGTTGGACATACAGGCTGGTTCCATAACTTAGTTACTGTGAGTAACTAAGAAGCTATCTTTCTCCGAAGTGTCATTTTGGTATCTTTGTTACAAATCAGGTGGCTGTAGAAATGTGGGTTTATATGTAGATCTTCTATTCTGTTTCAGTGAGCTATGTGTCTAGTTTTGCCAGTATTATGTGTTTTCTGTTACTGTGGTTCTGTAATATAACTTGAAATCAGATACGGTGATGCCTCCATTATTCTTTTTGCTTGTGATTGCTTTGGCTATCCAAGGTCTTCTGTGCTTCCACATGATTTTTAAGAGCTGTGTTTCTATTTCTGTGAAGAATAGCACTGGAAATTTTATGCATACTGCATTAAATCTGTATGTGGAAGGATAGCCATCTTCACAATATTGAATTTTTCAGTCTGTGAGCATGAGAGGTCTTCTGGTATTGGTGTCTTCTTCAATTTCATAAGTGTTTCAAACTTTTCATTGTAGAGGTCTTTCACTCCATTAGTTAGATTTATTCTGAGGTATTTAATTTTTTCCAGTCAAGTGTGAATGGGGTTGTTCCCTGATTACATCCTTGCCATGTTTGTTATGTTATATAGGAAGGCTACCATTTTTGCACTTAATTTTAAATCCTGCCACTTATTGAAACTGTGTATCACTTCTAAAAATTCTCTGGTAGAGTATTTAGTGCCTTATGTATAGAATCATGTCATCTGCAAACAAGGATACTTTGACCTCTTCCTTTTCCACTTGGCTCCTTTTTATTTGTTTCTTTTGTTAGATTGCTCCAGCTAAGACTTCCAGTACTATAGTCATAAGAGAAGAAAGTGGACTCCTGGTTGTCTTCCTGACTGTACTAGAAATGCTTTGACACTTCAATCATTTAATATAATATTGCCTATAGATTTGTCCCATACTGCCTTTATGATGTTGAGGTGTGTTCCTTCTACTCCTAGTCTCTTCAGGTATTTTATTATATGAAGGGATGTGAGATTATGTCAGACGCCTTTCTGTGTTTGAGATGATCGTGTAACTTCTGTTCCTGAGTCTCTTTATGTGAGGTATTATATTTACTGATTTACACATACTGAAACATCCTTGCATCTCTTGGATATAGCCAACTTGATCAGACTAAACGATCTTTGCAACATATTCTTGAATTTGGTTGCAAATATTTTATAGGGGATTATTGCATCAATGTTTATCAGGGAGCTGGTTCTATAATTTTGTTTTTTTGTTGTTATTCTGTCTTTATCTCTGTGTGATAGCAGGATGATACTGGATTCATAGAAGAGTTTGAGAAGTATTGGCATTATATCTTTTTAGAAGGCCTCATAGAATTTAACAGAGAATTCATCCTGGTCTGGATGTTTTTTAGTTAGGGGATTTTTTTTTTTTAAATATACTGCTTCAAACTTGTTGCTTATTGTAGTTCTATTTAAATGCCTCTAAGAAACACACCTCACCATTAAAGACAGGTTAATTTAATTTATTTATTTGAGACACAAAGAGAGAGGGAGAGGCAAAGAATGATGAAGGGAGGGAGATAATGGGCAAGCTATGGCCTTCAGCTGCTGTAAACCAACTCCAGACATATGCTCCATCTTGTGCATCTGGCTTATGTGGGTCCTAGAGAATTGAACTTGGGTCATTTGGCTTGGCAGGCAAGTATAGTAACCACTAAGCAATCTCTCCAGGCCCCACTTTTTTATAATATGACCTGTTATTCTATGCCTTTGGGGAAGTGAAAGTATTTATATTCCGTGTTACTATTTAGATGTATGTGTGGATTTTGCCATTTTATTGATTTTGTAATGTTTGGGCCTTCCTACTCCTCTCTTACTTACCTATTATTCAACCAGAGTTTATTCTTGTTGATGGTCTCCTGGATGAGTTTATCTTTCCATCAGTCTAAAAGATTACTTAAAGTGTTTTCTGTATAGCTGGCTCAGTGGTCATGATATCCTTCAATCCATATTTATTGTGAAAAGTTTTTCTTTCTCCTTCAATTATGGCATAATTATGCTTATTATGGTAGTCAGCCTATGTTGTCAGTTGTTATCATTCATAACCTGACGTGCATTATTCCAAACTTTCCTAGTTTTTAAAGTTTTTGTTAAGAAACCTGTCATCAGATTTTGAAGGGCCTGTCTTTACATGTGGCTTCTCTCTTGCTGCTGTCAGTTCTTTTCTCTATATATTTAATGGTTTAAATATAATAACGTAATGTGTGAATATCTTTCTTGGTATAGTCTTTTTGGTGTTCTTGATGTTTCCTCTTTCTGAATTGGTTTTTATTTCCCTAAATTTTGGATATTTCTGCTATAATTTTGTTGACAATGTCTTCTATGCCTTTAGGATAAATTGTTTCTTCTATGCCCAAGATTCTCAGATTTGGTCTTTTCTTAGTGTCCCATACATCTTAAAAGCCCTGCTTGTATTTTCTTATTAATTGTTTGATTTTTTTCATCCCTCTCTTTTTTCTTTAAAGTGTTGTCTGTCCTGACCTTGATCCCTTCAAGTGGTGAGGCTTTTTACATTACTTTTGATTTTGGACTTAACTGTGTTTTTCATTTCTGGTATCTTAGTTTATTTTGTTTTTAGTATTTCTATCTCTTCTTTATTGAATTTCATTTTCATAGTCCCTGGAGACTCTGGCAGTTCATGCCCAGGTATCATCCACCACCTTGTCGCCTCCTCTTGCAATGGGTTTATCACAGCCCCGCTGTCAGTCGAGGAGCATTGGCACTTGCACATGAGTACTTTGGGCGGCCATTAGGTCATGGAAGTGAAGTTCTCAGGATGAGATTTCAGCCATTATATGGAAAAATTTTTAAAGGAACTTGCTTTTCCATTCTCTTTCCACCATGTGAAAAAATTCCTGGGAAGAGAGTTTTCAGTAGAAACTCATTGGCTCGCACCCTAATCTTGGATGTGCCAGCCTCTAGAACACCGAGAAATAAGTTTTTGTTATTTAAAGTAGTTGGCCTACCATATTGTTGTAATAGCCACCCCAAACTAAGACAGTACAGGTGAATACTTTATGTAGTACAATGTCTTGAGTGTTTTTATGATCAGAACTTCTCAAAGTACTCACAATTCCCTATATCACAAAATATAGGGTACAATGACAACATTTGACTCCACTCATCAGACAAATCCTCTCTTATATTCCTACCACCAAGACCTTCTACCTGCATCTTCATCCACTGTCTTTACAGAGCAAGTATTTCTGCTTCCATCAAAGACGACAGCCACATATCCCCACTACCCCCTCACATCTCATCTACTCTTATCTTTTAAAGGATTGCCCAGGCAGTTAGAGCCCTCTTTCCTGGAAGATGAGCTCTCCCTTTCCCAAGTATGCCTTCCAGCAACTTGCCAGCATCCTCCAGACTCATACATCCTAAAAAACCAACCTTTTCATTTCTAAGCACTAACCATTATTTGTTCCTTTCACAGAAAAGCTCTCAAAGCACAGTCCCTACACATTAATCTCCATGTTGCGCTGTCTCCTCAACATGCATCACTGAAGTTTCTCTTCAAGGTCACGTGGGACCTCCATCTACTAGACGCTCCAGTTTTCATACCCAGTCACTCAACAGCATTTGGCGGCTGACTGGTTGGTCCTTTGACAATTGTTTTTGTATTTTCGTTTTTGTCATTGCCTGATTGCCCTTATGCTTTTCTGATAATCTCTTCCTGTTCTTTCCTGGTTCCTCTCCTGTGAGCCCACTTTTAACTATGTGTCCAGTTGGGCCTTCTTTTCTATCACTATCCATGCATCATCTCAGCTATTTACATGACTTCAAACACCATGTCTTGAAATAATATCTTTTGCTCAATGTCCTTTGTAGATCCAGGTGATGATTATATTAGTGATTATGATGATGACCATGAAGATGAAAATAGGGAATAGCAGTGCCACCATGTGCCAGGCTAATTTACTCTTTGGTGAATACATGATGAAATAGCTATTATTACCTTTATTTTGCAAGTGAGGAATCCATGGAAAAGAGAGGTTAATAAACTTACCCAACATTAGACAGAAAATGAGACCAGATAATTTGATGTCAGTGATATACAAACTCCTCCTTAGCACTTCCTCTGAACAGCTCACGGGCACCTCTGATTGTTTATCTGCCTTGAAACTTGAGTCATTTCTCATTCTGTCTTCCTTGCTCCATTAAATAATATCACTGCCTACCCTGTTCTTCCAACAAAGACTTTGGTGCACGAGGAGGTGTTATTTTATCCATTTCCCTCGTCTATCACATTTAATCCATTAGTAAGTGTTCCCATTTTTGCTTCCTCAGTACATCTGGGACTATTCTCTCCTTCTATTGTCTAGTTTAACCACCATGAGTTCTTTCTGACAGTTCTCAATGCTTTTCCTGTGTTTGCCCTTATTTACTTCTAATGGAGGCTTCACATGGGCACTCTACTAGTATTCTAAAACTCCAACCAGGCTACACTGCCCTCTCCCTCTAAATGTTGTCCAATGGCTTCATGTTTCACCTAAGTTTTGGGTTTCTCATAGGTGCTTCCAAACCTCTATCAAATAGTTCCCACCTCCCAGCCCTTCTCATCTTGCTTTTGCCTGCACTGATTCCATCTACTCCTGTCACATCTTTTTGTAGCGATTAGTTTGTTCCCTCTATGTAAAAAGCTATTCCTCAAGTTATCTGCATGGCAAATTCCCCCCTTTCCTTTTTGGTTTTATTATTTCTGTCCCTTCATTTTCTCACTATTCTCCAGTTCAGCACTTGTTTTCATTTTTGTAATAGTACAGGCCACAAACTGAACTGTATCACTGCTTGACTTCTATGTATTCCATTTCTCATCTCTTTCCCTAAACTATAGGAGACCTATAGAAGCCACGTAAGGGCTGAGTTCTAGTTTGTTTTAATATTTTTAGGATATTATGGCCCAGGAGGGCTGTACTTGACAAACAGCATGTACCTAGTAAGTCGTTTTTGTTGTTGTTTTTGGCTGAATGGCTGAAAATCTTCTCAGGCTTACTCCATATTAGGATCCCTCCTAATCTCACCAGCAGGCTTGGTTCTGTACTGAAGCTGGATTTAGAATGTCCGTGAGCCATTTTCCTGATAATACTCCATAGGCTAACCTTTGGTCCTAGGATGCTATCTTCCTGCCCAGCAGTACAATAAGTGGTAAGATTTAAAGGAAAATGACCAGTTTGGTGGTGATCATTATTAGGCACATTTCATAAATGATGTAAAGGTCTTCCTAAACTTCCTCTTGGATGTGTGAGTGTTAAGTTCACATCCAACAGAGAAGTCTCTCCTGTGCATCTATCAGGGTAAGCTCAGGCTACCTCTCCGCTGCTTGTCACATTCCCTAAGCTTCGCGATAGCTGCTGTCCCGTAAAGGTCATGAAAGAGCAGGGACACAAAGACTCTGACCTTCTTGACACTGTTTACAACAGTTTCCTTATGACCGTAGTCATCAGCAGAAAGTTCATTTCCAAATTTGTATTCGGGGTGAGCTTCCTCCTCTTGGTCAGCTGTTGGAAAGACAAAAGGAAAATCCATGAAGCTATTTTACTGCCAGTCAGACCTTGCTCCTAATTTTGGGTGAACTTGACAGAATGTTTCCATGACCTGTATGTAACCAGTATTTGGAACCCACTCACCATCTCAGTAGACCATTCTTAATTTGAAAATCTGACAACCAAAGTGTTCCAAAATCCTACACTTTTTGAGCATCACATCAGCAACCAAAAGGTTTTGTATTTTACAACATTTTGAATTTCACTTTTTTGTTTGTGATAGGGATGTTCAGTTGGCAAAAAAAAAAAAAAAAAAAAAAAGTTTATGGAAAATACTTCAAAAATCTGTTCTTTGTGTTATGGCCTAGGAGTGGTACTTGAAAGATGGAAGCAGGAAGGTCATGAGCTGGAGACCAAACTTTTGTTTTTAAAAAAATAATTAAATAAATAAAAAAAAAAAAAAAAAAAAAAAAAAAAGAAGGCCCATGAAAGCTGAAACACTTGTGCCAAGCAGTTTGGATAATGGCTACTAACATATCTAGTTGTAAACTACCATATGATGATAGACATATAATAATAATATTTTGGGGGAGATTTTTAAAGTTTTTAATATTTTGTTTGTTTGAGAGAGACTGAGAAAGAGGTAGTTAGAGAGAGAAAGAGAGAATAGGTGCACCAGGGTCTCTAGTCACTGCAAATGAACTCCAGATGCATGTGCTACTTTGTGAATGTGGCTTCACATGGGTACTGAGGAATGTTAGGTTCTGCAGGCAAGCACCTTAATTGCTGAGTCATCCCTCCAACCCAATAATATTATGTTTTTTTTTTTTTAGGCAAGCACACACAGACTGGCCTTTTGTGTGTTTGTGTATGTGTGTGCGAGAGAGAGAGAGAGAGAGAGAGAGAGAGAGAGGGAGAATTGTTGTTCCAGGACCTCCAGCCACTGTAATCAAACTCCAAATGCGTGCACCACCTTGTGCACATGTGAGACCTTGTGCATCTGGCTTACATGGGATCTGGGGAGTCAATCATGGGTCCTTAGGGTTTGCAGGCAAGTACCTTAATTGATAAGTCATCTCTCCAGTCCCCCAATAATAATTTTTTTAAGCACATGTGAATACATGTTATCATTTCTTGAGCACACACAGGAGTACAGGCACACCCAAAGCTATATATAATTTTGGTATTGCATACTGGCTGCTTCCTGAGAGCCATGTGTCCTTATGAGTCTCCATCCAGCCTACTGTTGGGACACATGTTTTCTCTGAGAACCTTTCCTATTTCCTAAAGCCTCCGAACAGAGCTTTTCTCTTGACTCATGCTTGGTTTCCTTTGCCTATTGTGCTGATGTATTTCAATTAGAGACTACAGCCACCATGTATAGCAGGATCACACTATGATACAAGGTAGTTCTAGCTAGCTGGCTGACCAGAATTAAAGCCAGCTGTTCGCAGTTACTTTCTTGTTGCTGGGACAAACAACCAGAAGCAGCTTATAGGAGGAAAGGGTTTATTTCAGACTTACAGAATGCAGGGGAAGCACCAGTAATGGCAGAAGAAGCTGGCTCCCTTCCATAGATACATAGTAGAGAGATACAACCAAACAGCCAGCCAACACCGAAAGTTAGAGCTCATACTGCTCTGAACACACCTCAGAGCTGGACTTACGATTAGCCCCCAGTGACACCTCCTCCAGCATGTTGCTTAAGTAGGAATGTTAATCAAGAATCCCTGAAGCTACGGGGGTTGGGGGGCAGGGCACAAAATCACATTTAAACGACCACAGCAGCTATTACTGAAAAAAACCTAAAAACCATGTATATAACTCGTACAGGAGGACTTCTGTGTCCTTAATGAGACATTTGGTAGATGAGTTTATATTTTCAGGAACAGTCTTACTTGTACAGCATTCCATGTGCTACTTTCTGTAAAGGTTAACAAAATCTCAAGTGTATTTTGGTATAATATGTCATTAGAGGCAGTTTTTTGTCCAGAGGAATAATGAAGATATGTGTACAGAAAATAGGAAAGTATCCCTCCCTACAAAACGATTGAGTCACGCTGATCCTCATTTTAGATTACTACATGTACTGGGGAAATACTATACCTGATTTTCCCTAACATTTTAACAACCTCTTTGCACATTTGTATTTGTGTATTCTTCAGAGTCCTCTATAGTAGAGAGCCACTATTGTAAGGTACAAAATGTTTTGACCCTGGAGTCCCCCAATTCTGAGACTAAATCTTGGTACCACTGTCTCCAAACTATGGGGATAATGTGTGAAATATATGCCCTCTTTAAGGTTATATGCACTGAAGAATGAGTGTGAAAAGAGCTATTTCACTGGCATACAGGAAGACTTGATAATGCAAGACTTGGTAGCTGTCTGGTCCACAATGATAGAACAATGGCAGTAGTTATGATTATTTTTTTCTTATTAATTCATTCTATTACTTCTGGTTTGTTTCACTAGCTTATTGCATCAATGCCTTACATACTTTTGGTTACTATCAATGAAAACCTAAATTAAGGAGCTGATATTGTTTAATATTAATCTTTTCATTTTAGGAGTATTTTGTTGCTCTTTTGACATATACATATATACTAATATTTTATTATTAAATATCATTTTAGCTTATTAAATCATGAGTAAAAAACAATTGGCAGTGTTCCACAGACAACTGAACTAACACTTGATTTCGGTAACTCATCTGCCCTCCTGAACTTGGGCAGCCCTAAGACTGCTTGGAAGAATAAAGCAGCAAGGAAGTATGGCTGAGCCAATCCATGCACAACTCTTAAAAAGTTTAGCAGCTCCTACTTCTTCCATCTTGGGGCCAGGCTCTTGGATGATCCAGCCAAGGACTCAAGAGTCACTGCGTTGTGAGAGGCTCAAATCACGCAGAGGCCACAAGGGGGTGCTCTGCTCAGTGGGCTGGGCTGTGCTCAGCAGACAGCAGCATCAACAGCTAGCCAGGTGAGTGTGCCACTTTAGCTAATAAGCCCATCAACCGTCAGATGACACCTGCCAGCAACTATGTGAGAAAACCGAAAAAGACCCAGAACAATGATCCCGGCTGACCCACATCACTATGAGAAGTAATTATAACTGCTGTTTTAGGCTGTCACATTTGGAGGTGGTAGGTTGTACAGTCAGTTAATCATTGCAGGGATCAATCAAATAGTGTGATATATCCTTGCCCTCTCTGATCCTGCCTGCCACATAAAACTGTCAGTTTTCTCTGACAAAGGAGTCAAACCCATGGTTTAGATACACCCTGACTCATCTGCAGTCTCTTCCACAAGAAGGGGTCTTTAGTAAGGGATGACACATATGATTAGTTAATCCTTGCAGCTCTTAGGTTATTAATCTATGTGGTCTAAGCTCTTCTAAAATAATAACTCAAATGTGTGGATAGTAAAAGATTTTCTACAAGTATTTCTAAATTATTTAGTCTTCAACCAGTACATACAGACCAGTTCAAGTCACTTGGTTAGATAATTCTCTGAATCATAATCACTTTCTGTAAATATTTCCAAGTTCTTAAATTACCCATGTATTATTTTTAATGACTGTTATCATCATCATCATCATCATCAGGAGTGGTGTGGTGGTATTGGCAGTGGTGGTGGTATTTTCCAGTGCTCATGCTAAGCAAACATTATGACTGAGTTATATACCTACCATCAATTTTAAACAAAATGTCATGGTCGTGACTACATGGGAAAAGTAAAATAAGTAATTGGCAAATATTCAAACACTTTAAGTAAGGCTGAAATGACATTTTAATACAGGGTTTTCTTTTGACTTTCAAGTTCATTTTGTGCACCAAAAACAATGGCAGGTCATCTCATCCTGCATTCTTTGCCTTACTACTATCACTAACAAGACTGAAGCTCATGCTTTTACTTACAGAAAGGGACTATAAAATGTACTTTTATTCCAACCCTAGCCTGATGTAGCAAGTGTCTCAGGGCTAAATCTTGGCTGTGAATTTTTGTTGAACAGTTGAATGCATACAAGAAGGATGATGGCTAAGCACCTAACATCCAACACCCAGATAAATTAGAAGTAATAATATTAAAAAAAAAACTCTAAGAAGGTTAAGGCGGATCCAATAATACATTTCTGATTATTAAGCAAGATAATGTCAACAAATATAAAAGGGTCCATTGAGAGGAACTCATGTTTTTCTTACTTACAATATAAATATATTTTTGTAACATGTAACTAGAAATGCCAACTCACCACATTCTATTTCCTCTTCATTATCGTCCTCGAGGATGCTAGCTGGAGCAGCAGATTCTCCAGCTTCCATCATGCTTTTCAAAGCTTCGAGCTGTTCTGTTAGCAAAGAAAACAAGATGACAACAGCCGCTACATCACTAACAAAACCTGGGGTTTAAGATCCTCCCTGAGAAGACGGAAGGGGAAGACATAGGTGCCTTCAAGCCATGCTCCCGAGACCCAGTGATGGCCATGGCTGTGCCTGTTGCTACTGTTGTTGGCATTGCGAGGAATGTACAGCCACTGGGCATCACACACATGAGGAAAAACTACTGGACAAAGGGTAACTTTCCCCCCATTTCCAGTTACCACATTTGAGAGGATAGCTCAGGATACAAAGCCGGGTGACAAATGTTCATAATTTGAAAATCTGTTCCAGACCAATCCTGATAAGCAATGATGGGATGTGGTAGAAAACTGACACACACATGGGAGACGAACAGTTCTCCAGGAAGACAATACTTGCAACTCACATAATCGAGGCTGATATAAGTTAAGAGGTGTTTTAAGTCAGTAAAGTCAAGCACTGATTTTTTTAGAGATGGGGAAATACACAGGGGCAAACTATGATATACAATTAAATTAGCTATCAGAAACACAAACAATAAACTCTTTTCTTATTTTATACCAGACCTGTATCCCCAGCATTGGAAACACTGCTGGGAAACATTTCTCATGTGTCACTAAAGCAAGTGTAAGTACCTTTCTGAATGAAAGTATAACAAGATGTATCATAATGTAAGTAGTATTTCTACTTTCTTCTCATTTTTCCTTGGGATACCTCCAAATTCTGGCATAGAACTATACAAATATGCTTTTCCCAGGTCAGGAAGAAGTCAAGGAAACTAAACTTAGAAGGGAATGTGGAGACTTTGCTCTGACAAGTATATGTAAGATAAACTTCCCACCCTTCCCCTCTAGAGTCAGTAGTTCTATCATCCATTTTGTCTAGAAGGCTGTACTGCCCAAACACATGTGCATGCTTTCATTTCTGTGTTGACTTACTTTTTTCAACTTCAGGTTTTAGCCTTTTATTTTTGATGAGAATTTTTCTTTTGAGGTCATTGGGGGATGGCAAGGGCCTGCCTGGTTCAAGCTAGAGATACACAGAAAGAATCAAATTAGTAGTGACTTCTCCAGTAACCCTTCACTCTCATTCCCAGCCCAGAATCAGCACAGGAGACCTGGAGTCATACACACCAACGACCACTAGATGTCAGCCATGAGACACTGTGTCTGTCATCATGCTCCAACCCCGTCAGGTCACTGAACTAAATTACACTGAGGACATGGAATTTAGTCTGCAGAAATGTACAGTCTAGTTTCCCCAGTAGGCCAGGGCTCTGACCTACGGGTTATGGTGGTGGGGTAGGAAATCCTGCTTCAGTTCAGACTTCTGACCTTTTAGGTTCTTCATAAAGTGCTGGGGATCACTGTGTCCATTGGGGCCAGAACTGACTTTACTGGGGAAAGGCTGCCCAGGTCTCCCCTACACCCCTGCGTCAAGCTGTAAGGCTGGGCTGTTCTGCTAACTAGGATGATTCAACTACATGCTGGGGATTGGGGCTAGGTGGTTTCACTTAGGGAATCAGGATGGGGAGATTCTAATTACTGGAATTTGAACTCTCCTCCATTCGCTTATATTTTTATCTGCATAGGAAATGTGTCTCTTTAGGCTGTTGTCCATGTTCTGTGGAACTGTCCTATAGGTAGTTATCTACTCCTTATTTCCTCACCTCTCAATCTATACCCTTATTTATCTACCTTCCCACATGTCCATTTACTTCCACACATCCTAAATAGTAATGGCACCCCTAGACCAGTGAGCCACTCCATCCGTTCACTTTTGAAACTTATTTTTAAGCTATGTACGACAAGCAAATTTCTGTGTGGTCTGTTTTGTCTCAAGTAAAACCTTCTAACAGAATGCTGCCTCCTACAGGCAGCTGGAGGAACTGACCCATTCCCCAGGGATATCTCACAGCCCAGGACTTCTCCAGCAAATATTCAGCACAACAGAAAGCAATGCTCTGTTTCTATGCATTCGTTTTTGTGTCCTCTTCTCACCTCTATCAAGACTAAAAGCTCTTTACAGCTTTATGTATGTATTACCCAAGATTCCCAAAGCCCTTCTCATTTATGAGCGCATCCTTTTGTTAAGGATACAACAGGCTGGACTGGAAAGATGGCTTAGTGGTTAAGACACTTGCCTGCAAAGCATAAGGACTCAGGTTCAATTCCTCAGTACCCATGTAAGCCAGATGCACAAGGGGGCAAATGCATCTGGAGTTTGTTTGCAGTGGCTAAAGGCCCTGGTGCACCCATTCTCTCCCTCCCTCTCTCTCTCAAATGAAGAAAGAAAGAAAGAATCCATATATATATACAACAGCCTTTATACAATAGAAGAACTCTTTCATTAACTAAGAAGATATGCACAGGGCCCAGGTTAAGAAAATTACAGTAACAGTTTGTGTTCTCTTGGAATTAGCCTCTTAGATAAGGTTTAATCCACCAGAAATATATTTGGCAGGTAGCCCCCAGCAGACTCCAACAGAGAGTGTAAAGTGAGGGGGAGAAAAAGTCAGGCATCCAGTCAAGGGAGCCGTGAGGACAGAGGAGAACAGGCCAGACTCAGCCATTGGGCATGATGGAGCAGGAGGTGAGGGTGTTCATTCTTGGCTTGCCTCCAAAAGACATGAGTGGTCAGAGCCTGACCAGTGACCAGAGGTCAAGCTCTAGTAAAAATCTATGTCAGTGACAGCTGCCAGTCAGGTCAGGGTGCAGGGAAAGAGGGGGAGTGCTGGGAGGACAGAGCAGCCCCTGCCAAGATGCTTCAGCAGGCTACAGAGAATCAGGTGGGGAGCAAAGGAAGTAGCCTTGTCTCCCACAGCTCCAGTTCCCATACACACTTCGGGAAAAAAGTCATGGTTAAACCGGCGGGGATTATTCACAACCAGTATGACTGTTCTCATTTACTGTCCTATTCCTCTCTTTCTACTTTATACTACCATGCCACTAGGAGGTTGCATATTTCACTAAAATACGATAATTTTATTAAGCTTTGTTTCCCATAACCTCTTAGAGATCACAGATTCTTATGAAAATGTAATGAACTCTCTGGAATGATTGTGTATGCATTCAGATCCCATAAAACTCATCTGTGGGCCGCAGGTTGACAATTTTTGCTTTATGAAGAAACTGGCATTTATAAAATGAAGTTCAAAAATGCCCATTTGATACTGCCCAAGGATTTATTTTGGGGTTGAGAACCTGAACTTCAGATTCTGTAACATCAGTTTGGGACACTTCCCAAAGCAACAAACTCCCATGAGTTCTGAACCATGGGAATACGTTCTCCCTCCAACCCCCAAGCAGGGCTTTAAAAATATACCTGCTAGTGCTGGAACCAGGGTCAGTTATGCCATCTTGTGGATGCTAGTCCCCTCTCACAGGTGTTTTTGCAGTTTTCCTCAGTGATTCTAACATGTAACTATCATTGGGAAGCAGTATGGAACCTTGACTCTTGGCCTGGGAGCTTTATGAAATTTTAAAGCACAAGATCCAGTGAGTGTGCACATTAACTTGAATCATATGTTTACTTTATATCAATGTCTTTCTCGACGTTGCTCACAAGCATGATAAAAGCTTTTAGTAACGAATAATTTAAATAAATATGAAAATCTTTAGTATCTGTCCTCTTGTGCTACTTGACCTCTGAAAAACGAATTTCAAAACAAATCCATGCTAGAATTATGGCTAAAAATACATACTGGATGTGATTCAAGTGCTTGTTTCAACAGGAGGTCCCCAAATAGATCTTCGCAATATTTGGACATCTTGTACTGTTGATATTTGCTGGAGAGAAAGAAGTGGCATTTGTAAATTCAAATATCCATTAACCATCCAAGAGTAATATCCATTACTATGCAATTAAAGACTCCTACCCTGCAAAATGCAAGAGTGTCTTCATCACATTAACAGAGATACACTTTTGAATGCCACATACTTTCACTGGTACAATTTTAAAAAGAAGTCCTCAAACTAAAAACTGGTAAAAGAAATTAAAATGTCTTTCAAGGTATTGACAAATCTTCCAGCTTAAAGGAACTTTAAGGCAGGTGCCTGGCTTCTCACCTTTTGGGCCCCATAAAGATGACGTCTTTGGAAGAGGGAGTTTGACATGCTCCATGTCTTCCATGGACGATTATTTGTGAGAGTGAGTTTGAATGACTATGTGTCCCCCATGGAGGACTGTTTGCTGCACACAACACTCAGTTATTTCAACAGATAGACAGAAGGATGTGGGGCAAGGGGCAGGAAACAATGCCAGGAGGGACAGGAGGAGAATGAATCATATACCTGCAATGGTTCTCAAAGGAGAGAATCACAGGATATTCAGATGTGACAAATGCAGTTTCCTTGATGGCCTGAATTACATCCTTTAAAGACAAAGAGTGTTAAATGAGAGAATATTTGAATTTACAAAAAGATTAAAGGCACAAAAAGATTTAAGGCACCCCACGACACACTATTTATAATCTATTTATTGACCCTCTCAGAAAGGCAACTATAGCAGCTTTGACCTGGAGAACCCATTTATCTTGATGCCTCTCCAGGGTACCCAGGGTATAGTTACCATTTCTCAAAGCCTTTTTTTTTTTTTTTTTATTTCTCCACAGCTATGGTACCAATGAGTTGTAAGAGATTTCATCTAAGTGGCCTGCCAGTTATTTGTCAGTCTGCCAAGCTAGTTTATCATTCTTTCTCCTTTTCTTTTTTCTTCTTATCTTTTCGTTTATTTCTTTCTCCCTTCCTTCCTCTCGTCTCTCTTTCTGTTTTACTTGGAACCCAGGACCTTGTGCATATTAGTCAAGTGCTGTAACACAAGGCCACAGCTCCAGTCCTCACCATCCTCCTTGAAGAGCATGTAAGCCCCACACAGGGATTGTCATGACAGACTACTCTTCATTTCCTCCCACCTCTAGAGAACTGTGTTTATAAACTAAGGGGTTGACTGAAGCTTCTGTCTGGAAATAGGATTTGGCTATATTTCATCATTCTAATGTAGATGCCTGTGTACTCATGTGACAATCTCAACATTAGCCTAGTGAAAAGGGGGCTCCCCTCTGTCGTAAAACAGGAGAAGCTCTGGCTCACTCTGCACTTGAAACAGCTTTAGAGTGAGCTGGCTACACCCATCCCCACCTGACCATTTATGAAAAAGAAAAGGCTGCAGTAGATGGTTGGCTCAGGTCTCTGTTTTAGGGGAAAAAGATTTTAAACCCACATTTCTATGATCAGAACATCACACTCGATAAAGCCATAAATTCTTACTGGTCTGTAGCTAACCACAGGGCAAATCTCAGCAAATCAAAAACTATTTCACAAACTTTATTTAGGAAACAGCATTTGAAACGATAATGTTCAAGGTTAGATTTTATTTACATATATATTTGGTTTTTCAAGGTAGGGTCTTGCTGTAACCCAGGCTGACCTGGAATTCACTACATAGTCTCAGGCTTGCCTGAAACTCACAGTGAGCCTCCTACTTCTGCTTCCTGAGAGCTGGGATTAAAGGTGCACGCCACCGTGCCCAGCATCTTGGAATATTCTCTTGAGGCATTCTCAGTCTCATTCAAGACCAGGGTGGTCATTTATTGACTCTTGCTGTCACTTGATTGTCCACTCAAGAATTGCCCTGGAGAAGAACTGGTTTTGTCGGTGGCTTCTGCTCTGCTTCCTGACTAGGCAGGCACCCTGATCCTCTGACAAAGACATCGTCTTCTGTCAGTGTGTCTGGCTGTATAAATCCATGGCTTCACACACACTCTTGGTTCTGCTCAGGAAGCATGAACTTGAATAGTTGCTCATCAAAACCCACCCACATCTTGAAGAGAAATGGTACGTGTGGGGGGTTCTGGATAGAGGGCTGAGGCATCTGTGCTTGTAAAGACATCCCTGGTGATTCACTTGTAGTCACAGTTGGAAAATTACTGCTTCTGATGTTGTAATACCTATCCTGAGCTATGCACACCAAAAGGCACTGTCTAACCAACCACAGAAGTTCTTTATTTTGATTTACCATACATGGGCATATGGAACACTCTAAGCAGTCCTTCAAATCGCACATGGAGATCAGCAAAGGTTCCCTTGAAATGCCTGTCCATAAATGACATCTTCCTCTTGATGCCTTGTAGGGAATCTTCTTGCTGGCCTTGACATCGGAATGACTGTGCTTCTCATTTATGGGTCGTAGGAAGCACATTTTTTTTCCTTGCCGTGAATTCTAGAATGGTGGTATGGCCTCCAAGGTTAGAAGATTTCTTGACAACCATTTTTCAATGCTAACTTCATTATCTTGTTCCTATGGGCTCTGTTTGTTATCTTTTTATGCCACCTTGAAGTCCTTTAGGAATTAGTATGAAGTAAGCAAGCAAATGAGTAGATAAGAACATGAAAATCTTTTTGTTTATTTTCTTGAGACAAGGTCTCATTGTATGGCTGTAGTATGCTATATTAGTAAACTGCCATGTGCTGTTACAGCTTGTTAAGAGTTGATTCTGGGAACCAAGAGCCCCTCTTCCCCATCTCAGACTCAAGCATGCTTGCAGCCCAAGGGTTGAAAACACTGTACCCTTGAGAAAAGTTAGAAGGTAAACCATTTCCCAGACTGTCTGGCACCTCTCCTAAATCTTCAGGCTTGAGCAGAGGTCACTGTTGTTTATTCCATGATATAAAAATGCTTGTTGTGGGAACTTGTTAATTGGAATCCTCACCGAGGGAGAAGACCTCTGCTTGGGACTCGTGATGGGTCAGGAACATGTGGGCTCCTGCAGGGCTTCTCCTGTCTTTCTGCTGGATGCTGTGAGCACCGGATCTGATGTGCTCTTATTTATCTACTGGTTTCCACTTGGTTTTTCCACTTTTCAGCAGGGTTGCTAGAGTCACTTCTGCTAGATGCTGTTCCGTGCCTAGACTGCTGTTCTGTTTTTTATCCGCCACTTGCTGTTTCTTCTTTGTCTTTCCCTTGTTATGTTCCTAATAAACTCACTCATTTGAAACTAAAAGTAAGGCTCTTGCAGATCATTTTCCTGGACAAAACAGTTGCCCATGCTGTCCCTGAAATCCTGGACTCAAGCAATCATCTTGGTTCAGTCCCTCAAGTATCTGGGAGTAGAGGTCTACCCCACTGTAGTCTCAGCTTTGGTAAATAACATTGTTCCACCCAACACTGCTTTTGATAAGATTCCAAAACTAAGATTCTAAAACAAAGAAACCTTACCATGTAAGTCAGTCACTATTTGAAATTAGGAAAGATAGCATGATGGGATATTAAATGCTGTTGACATTTGTCTTGAATTTTTTCCCAAAATGAGGAAAAAAAGGAAATATGAAGGTTACAGTGTTAGCGAAAATGAAAACTTTTCTTGTTTTTGTCTCCTTACTTCCTGCATTGTCACAATAGCCTGGAACAGTTGTGGGATGTCATTCTAAAAACATACCTTAAACAGGATATCTGTACACATTGCTTTCCCATGAGTTATTATCGGTTCTTGGTCTTCACCTTTCCCATCCCAACAGTCAAGTTCAACACACCTAGGAGCACAGTGAAATTACAGTAGTGAACTGTTACAATAAAAGTGTGGGTACAAATTTAAAGAAAGACTTTAAAATAAGTTTCTTTCTTATAGGTTAGAAAACGGAATGAATGACTAATATGCTTCTCTGATGGCACTTACAGGTCCATGACACATTCCAATTCTCAGCACACTGGTATCATCAGAAAGGGACTGTGTGGGTGAGAGAATAAGGCTCAATGGACAATACAAGAAACCTAGTTCTGGATGAAATCTTATTTGGGACACAGATACAATAAAAAAATCATTCGAGAACAAGCAGGAAATTTGCAAGATGGCTGGGTTTGGATGACATTAGCATTTATTTAAAATTATATTTGGTAAAATACTATTATGTTTACCATATTAAAAAAATGTTCTGGACCTGGGCCTGGTGAAATAGGCTTGTAATCTCAGCTACTTGGGAGGCTGAGGCTCAAGGATTACCAGCTCAAGACTAGCTTGGTCTACAGAATGAGTTTAAGGCCAGGTTGAAGAATTTAGTGAGATCCAATCTCAAAATAAAGAAGTTAACAGGGGGCTGCAGCTGTAACTAAAGTGGCAGGGCTCTTGCCTAGCATACATGAGGCTGTCAGTTCAATTCCTAGTACCAAATCAAAAATGGTCATTCTCAAGCATTATGAGCAAGTTTGTGAATGGAACCCTGTAGTTAATTCCTTTTACAGTACATCCACACTCAAAAAAGTAGTGAGGTAAAAACATGAATTAATCCAAGAAGAAATCATAATGTAACTACATTTTCTCATTTTTTACTTTCAACATTTTTGTTATATTTAAATTTCAAAATTTGCTTGTACCTGTGAAATAAAAACAATTTTTAGCAATCTCAGAGAACAAATTTTTTGAACTTTTAATATTAAAAAAATATCTATTCAGGGCTGGAGAGATGGCTTAGTGGTTAAGGTGTTTGCCTGTGAAGTCTAAAAATTCATGTTTGAATCTCCAGGTCCCAAAATAAGCCAGATGCAGTGACACAAATGTGTAAGGTCACACATATACACAAGGGGCACATGCATCTGGGGTTTGTTTGCAGTGGCTAAAGGCCCTGGCATGCCCATTCTCTCCCTCTCTCTCTCTCTCTCTCTCTCTCTGCTTGCTCGCTCCCTCCCTCTTTCTCTCTTTCAAATAAAATTTGAAAAACCTATAAAAGTTAACTATTTAGATACTCTTTTTAAGTGGGAAGTGCTGAAGATTGAACCCAAGGACTTGTACATGCTAGGCAAATACTTACTATTGGGCTCTATTTCCAAACCTTTTTGTAACATTAAATAAAACTAAATTTGAAAGTACTCATAACTAATACAAAATGTAACATGACTTTTTGAATTTGGGGAGCATATTTTAAATTTGAGAAAAAACATATCCTTTGAACTACAACATGACTATATGCTTTCCTGAGAAATACTCTCAAAGTTAAATGTCTAATGGAATCCTTAAAAAAAAAAAAAAAAAAAAAAGAACAAATGCCCCCTTTACTCTTATTACTAGTTCCTATTTAAAAGGAAAGCATGTTATAATAGTCCTTTCTCATCCATGGCTCAGTTTCCTATGGTCAACAGTGGTCTGAAAATACCAGATGGAAAATTCTAGAAATAACTCCCAAGTTTTCAACCACACACCTTTGTAAATAGGGTGATGACATCACTCACTGGCCCGGTGTCCTTCCTGGGGTGTGAGTCACCCCAGTGACTAGCACATCACTTTGTACATGCTTCAGCCGTAATGGTCATGCTGACTACCAGACCAACCACTGTATCACAGTGTCATGCTCTAGGAAATTTTATAACACTGGCCCCAAGCACAAAGGTGGTGGTGGTCACAATCTGATCATAATGTATTATTATAACTGGTATATTTCTATTGATGTTAAACTCTTCTTTGACTTGCAAATTAAACTTTATCATAGGTATTTATATATAAGAAAAAAGCAGAGCATACATAGAGTTAGGTATAGTCTACTGTGTCACACATCCATTAGAAGCCTGGAAACACTGGGGCCCATGGATAATGGGGGGATAATTGGAACTCTAAGTGCATAATATACAAACAAAACCAATTGGCATCTTGAGATTCTGACCTGCAACCAGACAGAAGAACTTGTCTGTACATTTCTACTGAAGATTTCCCCCCGAACTGCCGGCCTGTGAGATAGGTATTGTGGGAAGAACTGATGAAATAGTGAGCCAATGGGTGGTCCATTTCCTGGTAAAGTTCTAAGCGATCTAGGAAGACTGGGGCATTTTCATCTGACATCAGATATCTGCAAAACCCATCACTTGATATGAGGCCTAGAGGAAAAAAGAACATCTTAGTAGCATTTCTGGCTCTGAAGATGTACAACTTATGCTTTGTAGAGCAAGACAAGACAGCTTTAAACAGTATGAGTAAAACAATATAGTGTTTCCTGAGAACCTTCATCTTTCAGAGCTTGAATAGATTATACAGTTGCACATCATAGGTAACATAAGGCATTCTATAAGTAGGCGGAATTCTTCCTTCAGGGCCATGATAGCAGAAGTTCACAGTTTGCCAAGGAACTCAGAGCTGTGAAATATGGTTATGAGGGGTCAAGGCCCATTTCTTTAGCTCTGCTTCTGCCACTCTCTCCTATGCTACTTGTCTCCTGACTTCCTATTCTGGCAAGTGTAGAAATACTGATGAACCTGCCTTCTAGAACATTATAGATTATAAATGGGAATACCTTTAAGATGTGGTACATTTTTTGTGTGTATATGTGTGGTGTGCATGAGTGTATGCATATCTGTATACATGTGGAAGGCAGGAGTTGACATGAGGTGTCATCTTTGGTCAGTTTCTACTTTCCTTTACTGAGGCAGAATCTCCAACAGTTCACCATTTCAGCTGGTTGTCTCAGGGCCTCAGGGACACTGCCCCCCTAGCAATTACTACCCTCTGAGCACTGGGATTACACATGGGCCATCATGCCCACCTGGCATTTACCTAGGTGCTGTGGAATACCACACTGGTCCTCACACTTGTGTTTCTAGTGCTTCCTCCTCTGAACCATTGTCCTAATCCCAGTGTGTGGCACTAATTGTAAAGTACTGTTATTCTCATTCAGATGGAGCAGGGATTATTATTTTTGTTTGTTTGTTTTTTCAAGTAGGATCTCCCTTTAGCCCAGGCTGACCTGGAATTGACCCTGACCTTGGGGTGGCCTTGAAGTCATGGTGCTCCTCCTACCTCTGCCTCCCAAGTGCTGGGATTAGAGGGTGTGCCACCACACCCAATGAGGGATTATTCTTGGAGTTGGTGCACTCTCTAACTTTAAACAATTTTAATTTTCATAAGTTATCTAAGAGATAAGGGTCTGGGGCTATGGAGGAGAGTCAATGAAACATCGCCCCAAGAGCTACTGCTCATTTCAGCCACTCTTTTCTGGAGGAGGGCAGGGTCCTTATCAACCACAATCAGGACTTATGCATCTTCTAACCTAATGACCTTTGGCAGACCCTACTCTTTTTATTTATTTATTTACCTAACCAGTTGCAAATATTACAACACTTTCATGCTCACAGAAAAACACAGATGACAGCACAATACACAGCCATGAACCTGGGCACAGCTCTGTCAGGCATTCACACTTTGCTTAACGGGCTTGTCCTTGATAAAGGGAGTCGTTACTTACAAGGGCATTGTAGTGCCTGGGGGATCAGCACAGCTCCATTTTCCTACTGCCTGGCACTAAACACCACCTTCATTCTTATGTGTCCTGCACTTTTACTACAATACACCATTTTGAGTGTTTTCAAATTTATACAAAGGCTATCAATCTGTGTGTTTGAAATTGCTATTTTTAATATACATGTTTTTGGGACTTATCCAATGGATATATATTTTTTGTTCATTTATTTTCTTTCAGTGAACATATGCATGGCAGTCAACATGGGAATATATCAGAGCCCATTATTTTGTTGATGGATATTTAGGCTACTTGTAATTGCAGTGGCAAATATTTAAATAGATGTTTCTTTACCTTTCTTCTTGGACACATTCATTCATTTTAATAACAAGTACTTTTGAGGCATTGAGACAGATGTAGTGATAAAAAAAAAAGTGAACACGCCCAACTTTTATAAAACTCATGTATTATGGGTTAAAGTAATAGGCAAATAAACACATAAACATGCCATGAAAGTGTCTTAGGGACAAGGAAAGTGATTCCGAAGGGTGGGATACCGAGTGAGAAATGTGGCCAATGAAGGCTTTTGATGTCACATAAAAGCAAGGGAGCAGGGCAAGCCGCATACCCATCTGGTAGGAAGGAGGCTTCCAGCCAAATGGATCAGCAAGTACAGAAACCTTGACAGAGCCGCAGTGTGTCAGCAAGGTGGCATGAGTACCCTCTGGGGAGAGGGGTGGGAGTGGGCAGGAGAGGGAGCCAAGCACCGCATCTGCTGGGCACCTGTTCCAATAGGTCCTGGGGATTTTATTCTATGTGTGTGTGGAAGCTTTGAAGAGTACGGTGACAGCTTTGGATATGGTTTTAAAAGGTTTACTCTGGCTGCTGTGTGGTGTACACGCTGAGTAGACAGGAAACAAGGAGTCATGTCTTCCTTGGTAACATAGCCCTTGCAAGGAGAAAGGATGGAGGCTTGATTAGTCTGGGAGGGTGGAGATGTAGAGGAGCAATTTATGTGGAGGCTGCATGTTGCAGAATTTTTCTGATGGGCCACATGTGATGTGAAAGCATAAAACAAGTACAAGCTGACTGAATACTAGCAGCACTTTACAGGTTTGGAAAGGAACAGAGCTGGAGACAGGAAGTCCAATCATATTGCACAAATGAATAGGAAATGCCCATTCAACATCCAGATGGTCGGGGCCACCACTGGCCCATAGTATATGTTAGAGGTTGGGACCAGGAGTTTCCTATGACAGTGCTATGTCTACAGAAGAAACTTACAGCCACTGGAGTGAGCATGGACAGAGCTGAGGCTGAGCACTGTGCCACCCTGGCAGGAAAGAGTCTAGAAAGCATCTCTAGGGTACACACTGTGAATTCGAAAAGCTTAGCTGTCAGATAGGTGTACTTTCTATATTGTCATTCCCAGCAGAAGCTTACAAAAATGCCTTCTGTATTGCATCCTCACACTCACTAGACATACTTTAAACCTTCAGTCATTTGTGAAATGGAGAAGCTACATTGTTGCATGGTGTCCATGGTAATTGAAGGATTTTAAGACTTGGGAGGACTTTAGAAATAACAAATATACACATCTATTATAATAACATTTATCACATTGCCAAGGAGCTGTTGTTGCATTTCTTTTTTCTGCACAAATTGCAACTTCCTCCAAGGAAGTTCTGGATTCCCAGTATTAAGACTTGCATGTGCAAGGTGCTGATGTGTTGGATCACCTAGTCCCAAGCCTGCGACACTGTTTTGAGAGGTTATAGAGCCTTCAGGAGGTGGGGTCTGACTGGCATAGGTAAGTTGCTGGGGGCGGGTCTTTGGTGGTATAGCCCAGCCCTGACTCCTGTGTGGCTCTCTCTGCTTCCTGGTCTTGACATGGCAGGACTAGCTGCCTCACACTCCTGTCAACATGCTTTCTCCTTCTGTGATGGACCAAAATCTTTTGAAAGTGTTCAATGAAAATAAATCCTTCTTCCCTTAAGTTATTCTTTTTAAATTTTTTTATTGTTATGTTATTTTTGGTGACAGTGACAAGAAAAGCACAGTGCTTAGGACCCCAGTCAGCCTATCACAATTAAAAAAAATGTCAGTGGGGCCCTGTAGTATATAGCTCAGTGGCACAACATATGTTTAGCATGCACAAGACCCTGGATTCATTCCCAGCTCCCCAAAAGATGACAGTAGAGAAGAAAAATACTAGAAAATGTCTATATGAGTCCTACTATTATAAAAACAGAGAAACAGAGATCCAGCCAGCTATTTTTTTGCCTGAAGCTATAAAACTACAGGGCAGTGACAGGAATTTGATCACCTTCTACTGCTGTTCCTCCCTCTGCTTTCACATGATGTAGAAGAAATGACAGTCTTCAGAACATTGATGGAGCAGTAAGTAATGGAACACTTGCTGAGCACAGGACTGTGTGATGCCAACATAAGGGATCAATGTATGACTGTACCAAGGAGAACTTGTCAGCAGTCTAGAATACCATGTGGAACCATAAACAGATTACTACTGGGGAACATGTCAACCCTAGAGGCACATTCATTGGCAGTTGCAACAAAGAAGAAATTAATTTAAAAAAGATAAAACTGGGCTGGAGAGATGGCTTAGCAGGTAAGCACTTGCCTGCGAAGCCTAAGTACCATGGTTCAAGGCTCGATTCCCCAGTACCTATGTAAGCCAGATGCACAACGTGGCACATGCATCTGGAGTTTGTCTGCAGTGTCTGGTGGCCCTGGTATGCCCATTCTCCTCTCTCTCTTTGACTCTTTCTCTGTCTGTTGCTCTCAAATAAATAAAATAAAAAAATAAACAAACAAAGATAAAACTGAGGACTCAGGACCCATGAGGCTGGCAGCCTGGCAGAACGTCAGCATTAGCTCTGCCATGTTCTGCTGTGAAGTGGACCTCCACATCGCCTCCCTGACAAGGGCCAAAGTCCACACAAACAACAATTTGCTAAAGTGATTCCTGTTTAGTTTCATATCCAGCTGGGCGTGGTGACACACACCTTTAATCCCAGCACTTGGGAGGCAGAGGTAGGAGAATCACCAAGAATTTGAGGCCACCCTAAGACTACATAGTGAACTCTGTCTGGGTCAGCTTTGGCTAGAGTGAGACCCTACATTGGAAAACAAAATTTATATCCACTTTTTTTTTTTTTTTTGGAGAAAGACAGAGAGAGAGAGAGAGGGAGAGGGAGAGGAAGACAGATAGAGATGGGCATGCCAGCAGCCTCTCAGCTGCTGCGAACGAAATCCAGATGCGTGCGCCCCCTTGTGGTCAAGTGTGGCATTGCGCCCTTGCATCACCTTGCATCTGGCTAAACGTGGGACCTGGAGATTGGAACCGCTGGAGATTGGAACCAGCGATCTTAGGCTTAGGAGGCAGGCATCTTAACCGCTAAGCCATCTCTCCAGCCCTATATCCACTATTTTTATCTTCCATCGTAGAGGTCAAATGAGGGGTGAGAGGGGAGATTAGATGATGTGTTCAATTTATTAGGTTTGGCAAAAGGAAAAGGAGAAAGAGAAGGTATAGATTCTTATGTGACAGAAATTGTTTTCAGTGATTAAAAAACAGACACTAGCTTTAGTATTTTTATATTCTAGGCTGTATCTAAAGCTAAAACAATATGAGAACATACAGGGGGAAATATCACTATAATGTATGTAATAGCACAATACACTTAGCAGCATTCTTCAGACAGCATGGACTCATTTTGATGGTATATAGAATTACAGTAACAAGAGCAGGAGAAGAATACATCAGTAACTATTCTACACAGCTACAAAGCATTTCATATATGTTTAGTGGGCTGGGGTGTGGCTCTATGGACAAAGCACTGGCTGCTCAATTGTGCGGTTGTAAATTCAGATGAGCACCCATGTGTAATGATGTGCCTAGCCATGTACTCCTGGAGTCCCAGCACTGGGCAGGCAGAGAAAAGGAACCCCGGTGGTCACTGGCTAGCAAATTTAGCCAAATCAGTGTGCTCTAGGTACAGAAAGAGACCTTGTCTCAAAGAATAAGGTAGGGAGCAACTGAGGAAGACACTTGATGTATGAACACACAGCACACACATATGCACACCACTCACACACAAGTGAGAGATACTTTCAATTGTAATTCAAGGGGTTTAATGCTGTACCTTTTCTCATTTAATACCAAAAATTTTAATTAATTATATTTTCATTTATATTACCTTTTTTCTTCAAATCTTCATCAGGCTCATACATCTCAATGATCTGCATTGCCCTTTTAGCATCATAAAATGGGAATAAAATTTCATTCAGCCGTGGGTCTCGCTGATGCTGTGATGAGAAAGCAGCTTATTAGGCTGACCCTTCTTGCCCATGAGGCCCTTGCATGCTCCCCAGTGTACAACATCTAGAACAAGATCCATCTAGACTGGCATAGTTGTGCTGACAAAGATCAGACTCTGGTGCCTTCCTGCCTTTCGTCCTAAAGCCTATGTCAAAAAAGTCCAAATTTGGGAGTGCACACTTGGTGTCTCATGTTGAACAGCAGAGAAAAAATGGGGTTCTATCCTTAAATGTAGAAGGATGCATGACCGTGTGTATGCTAACTGCACTACCTTCTAGTTCCAGGGCACAGGTAATAGATTTACTAGGAATGTCTACCAAAAATGAAGTAAAACAAATCTTAAAAGTTTAATATTAAGACTACTTGGAAAAAGTAAAAATAAGAAAAATAAACAAATTGAATAAATACACAGGTCATATATAAGTGGTCAAAAGCCTCAAAAGAGTAACAACAAAAACCCCAATGGTAACAAGCAAACATTGTACGTGTTTCATTCTAATGTGATTTTTTCTATCAATTAGCACTTTCTTGAATGCTCTGCAAACTTCCTTTTCTTGAGTTTATTGCCTACAACATGAACTAATTGGGAAGATGGAATTAATCAGCACAAGGATACTCATAGCTGTAAACCATACAAAAATCTAAATTAAATATCAGTTGTTCAGAGCATATTTCACTATGAAATTGAACTCACTTTGCCCTAAGAAAATTCCCCAGGCAGAGAGAGTACATGGAGGAAGGCACCTGGGGAAACTGGTGACATAATCTTTCCAAATTAGCACCTAAGATGCTCCTGGTACTGCAGGAACACCAGGAACAATGTACTTCCTGTAGTGATGCCATCCTGACTTCCTGGGATGGTGAGCAGTCCATTAACTAGGTAACTCAGTATGTGTGTGTCTCTCTCTGTGTGTGTGTGTGTGTGTGTGTGTGTGTGTAGGCAGTGGGCCCATGAAACTTCCTTATTGTTCACCAATAGCTAAATAGAGCAAAGTTCCATGTAATAAGGATAAGCAGATGTAAAACTTGGTCAATAAGTAGCATCTTGTAAAGTAACAACAATTCTTTACCCAAATATATGCACAGACTCTGAAAATATCACTGCAAAGGTGTTTATAAGAAGCAACTGCTAAAAAGTTCATAAGGATTTCCCTGCACCGTTTGTTTTGAGATAATCATGTGAAGGGAATGTTACACAGAATGGCTTTTGGCCAATGGGACTTTTTGTTTCATTTCCTAAAATATTGATAGGTCTAGATTTTTCTATCCTCCCCTGTTTTAAGAGTTTTAAATTATAAGGAACCAGTTTCTTTGTGACAGTTTATCCAGTTGGAACATTCTTCTCTTGTAATCTGGGGGATTATGATTACATCTATGCTAGATATGCTAAAGTGTAAACTTAGTACAGGCCTTGACACCATCAAGAACACAGATGATAGGCTATTTAGTGAAAGGGAAACTGACATGGACCAGGTGGGTGAAGGCATGCTTCACCACATGGACGAAGGTGATGCCACCATGAACTACAGCTGAGTATCCAAGGGAACCAAGTACTCCACACTGGGTGAGGATGAATTGTTTGAAAAGCAAATGAAAAAATGAAATAAGCAAACGCTTCCTAGACACACCTCTTTCCTCATAAACAATATTATGGAAGAGGATGGAGAAGGGCAGGAAAGCATCCATTTTAGACTCCCAGCATAGTTATCTTCATAACTGGGTTTCCCTTGTCTAGTAAAATTAAGTCTTTCAATTTAAAGATAAGCTCATTATTAAGTATTCAGGACTCATAGAAATGATGGGGCAAATTCATATGAATTAGAGAGTGAGACAAAAAAGAGATTCAGCTATGGGGGTGGGGGAGAGTTATGGAGCACAGAGCCACTGTAGACGTGTCTGTTTTGACACATATGCATGACATGCTAACACAGTACTACTTGGTCTGTGGATGGCAACAGCAGCATCACCATCACCATCACCAGTGAAGAAATGCAGATTCTGGGGTTCCTCTTCAGATGTACTAACTCTGATTTCCTGGGGTGGAGCAAGAGATGTGTTCTAGTCAGCCTTCCGGGTGATTCTGTTTAACCTGGGTTTCAGAAGCAGGCTCTAGGTGGGGATGTAGCTCAGGGAGTAAAGTGCCTGCCTAGCATGCAAGAAGCCCTGGCTCCCATCCCCAGTACCTCACAGCTGAGTGTGTGGGTGCATACCTGTAACCCATCCTAGCACTTAGGAGCTGGAGGCAGGAGACTCAGGGTGCATGGTCATTCTCAGGTACATAGCAAGTTTGAAGCCAGCCTGAACTACATGAGACCCTGTCTCAAAAAACCAACAAAACAACACTTGTAATTTTATTGTGTAATCATATGCATTCAACATATTTGCATACCTGTGATTACAAAGTCCACATACCGAAGTCCTGAAAGGATAGTGCTAACTGTCTGACCTATCCTTCCAATGAAGCCCCATTCCAATGCAGTCTGAGGGCTTACTATTCATGGGATCCTCTATCAGAAACAATAGCCAGGAAAACTAGGATGTATCATAATCCCTATCTCAACATTACATTCTCAGCAAATAACTGTTAAACATAGACAACAGGAAATGGCATCTTGTCTTTGCACCTGCTCTGCCACATCACATAATCTTTTGCTTCCCCTGAAATTTCTCATTTTCACAAGGTAGCAGTGTACCATCTGAAGAACCTAGAGGCAAGGAAGCAAATGCTGAAGCATGCTGTGGGAAATGAGGAGAACATCACAGCTAGGCAATCTCAGAGTAACAGGGAGGAGAAGAGTATAATAGATATCAAATAGTAAGGCTAGCTGCTCACTGCTCCAAGGTGCCATTGGTCTCACTCAGATAAACATCGTACCCAGTAGATTCACCCTCTGGAATCAGTGCTACATAACTTCAATACTAAGTGACAGAAAACTGTGCCCAAGTAACTGAGGAGATAGATAACAGTCCCCGGAAATCTGCCCTTCCTTACTGAGGAAAGGCACCCACTGACTTCAATAAGTAGCCCTGGGAGCCGGGCATGGTGGCGCACGCCTTTAATCCCAGCACTCGGGAGGCAGAGGTAGGAGGATCGCCGAGAGTTCGAGGCCACCCTGAGACTACATAGTGAATTCCAGGTCAGCCTGAGCCAGAGTGAGACCCTACTTTGAAAAACCAAAAAAAAAAAAAAAAAAAAAAAAAAAAAGTAGCTCTTGGAAAGATGGGCATAAGTAATAGTCAAAAAAGACAAAATGAGAAAGGAATAATTGAGAAGTTTACTCATACAATGCAAACTCCTCTATCTTTGTCTGTTCATTAAAGAATAAGTATTCCTTGAAAGCCCTTTCACCAAACAAGGCCCTTCAAAGATAAGGCACAGCCTTACTGTTAAGGATAAGCAAAATAGGAGATACTGGTAAAGAACAAAAGGATATTACTGCCCATTGCAAGAGATGGATATAGGCTTGCCTCATAATAGAAAACATGAATGGCAGAGCAAGAAGGTATGAAGGGAATATTTTCTTTAAATGCCTTAATTTTTTTTTTTTTAATGTAAAAGCCTAAAAGGTTCTACAATAAAACAAAACATCTTCCCGAAATTACTTCAGGGATTGCTGTGTAAGCCAATGAAAACAACCCATAGAGAAGAGAAAGGGAGGAAAAAAAAACAAAAAACAAAACACCAGGCAAGAGCATGTGATGGCAACACCTAGAATCAGGACTTCAGAACTGCTTCTGAAACAGGACAGCAAAATCCAGTACAAAGAGCTCTTCTTAGTAGATGGCTGGGGGCCAGCTGCACCCCAAAGTGCAGAGGCCTTACTGTAGGAAGTGATGAATGGATGAAGTGATAGATATTCTCCTCACTACCAAACCATCCTTCTGTTAGTAAGAAGCTGGATTCCTGCCCATGTCACCAAATTTAAGATCAGTAACCAAAATGCATGAAGAGGCTGAGGGAAATAACCAAACAGACAACAAATGGAGGAAGGGGAAGGGATGACGGAGTTGAAGCAAGGCACTTTACCTTCTGTGCAACTGCAGCACAGGGATGTGGATAGTATCTGGGTAAAGATTACGAACATAGTCTGTGCATGACTAAAATCTAGTGAAGCGGAAGAACTTGAGGTGTTTTCAAGTAAAATAAACATGGTTTTGTACTGAAAGGATTAGTTAAAAGTGGAGGTATCTGTGTGGATGCATGGACTCTCTCTTTCTTGCCCCAGTGCTTTTAAGCTTTGGTTACCATTGTTTCTGAAGTGTAACCCTGTAATTGTAAGCCACCGGATGAGGGGAAAGTGAAGACCTTTGACACACATGTTTCTACAAAGTGACAAACCATGGACTACCTGTTCCCTTTTATTAAGGCCTTCTGTGTCTATATCTTTATTTCTCTCCTTTTCTTCTCCCTTTCTCTCTCTCTTCTGATGCTGGATTTCAGACAAAGGGTTTGTGCATGCTAAGCGTGTACTCTACCATTGAGCAACACTACCAGCCTAAATCCTGTCATTTCAAATATTTCCCTTTATATGGTATGATTGTTAAATGAATTTTGAAGAAAAACATGTCTTTTATTCCTCAACCAAGTCTTTTAACTATTTATATTTTGGGAAAAAAGTGAATTAGCCTTTGCAGATTATAAAGAGCCTTGTGTGTGTTGCTAAAACACTTTTTAGTATATGTAAAAAAAAAAAAGTTATAACAGAAGTTATACCTTTTAGGTTTCTAAAATATTTTTCCCTTGTGCTTAGGCAAATATTTTTAAGCCAGTTTTTTTTTTTTTTTTTATTGTTGTGTTGTTCTAAATTTAGGTCTGAGCTTGTTTTAGAAACAAAAAGTAAATCTTCACCTTCAATACAATTGGCCTAATACTATTTTTTTTTCACCTAGAAGCTCAAGTGTTTTGTTATCAACATATTCTATTTGAACCTCCATATTTTCTTACATGCAATTCATTAAAAAAAAAAAAAAACCAACAAGAACAACAACAAAAAACTTCCAGTCCATGCAAAAGTATGAGATTGAGTTAGCAATGGAGAATCCAACTACAGTGTGATAAATTCAAGTTTCTTTCTACATATTAGATGAGAAAAATATCATAAATAATATCATCTTGCAAAAAACATAGACACATTTAATTAAGTAAATATATTACAAATTTCACACATACACACAGAACCAGAGCGAGAAACCAACAGAAAGTGGTGAGCGAAGCCAGCGTGGAGGAAGCACATGGACACACGGGCAGTAGCTGATTTTTGCACCTGGTAAAGCCATCATGGAAAGATGAGCAGGTCAGAAGCGAAGCAGTGAGGGATAGAGGGGCAGGATGCAATGCGGGCATGCTGTGAGGACATGGAGGAGGCAAGCCACTGCACACAGACTTTATGGAGTTAATGTATGAAAAAGCTTACTTCATTTAGAAAGCTCACTAATTGGTCTACCGTTAAATAATCAGTTTTGTCTCCATTGCTGAAAAGAAATTTATTAGAAAAAGTAAGTTTTTGTATATGATGCTACAGCAGGTACGATTTACATGTTGACATTTGTGGCTGATAATTCTAAACTCATTTTCTAACCCTAAAGCAAATTATGGTAAATTCTTAAAGTGCCAGAGACTATAAAAACCATCAACATTGACAAAGGAGAGAGAACATTCCCACAAGATCACAGAACGTGTCTGAAGTTCTTAGCATTATCAGATACTGAAGATACTCTTTCAGAAACAACATGTAAGTCATCCATTTGAAATAACTGGAATGAATGAACTTTTCAACAACATACTAACATTCCAAATTAACTCTAGTTAGTTCACATAATGGGTTAATACCTAAAGGAGCAGGTTAAAATTGTAGGTCGTTAGTAAAGCCAATGCCAGGGGGGAAACGTTCCAGGTGCTGTATTTCATTTTATGCTAAAGAATCTCAAAAACTCAGAGTGGACTTTTACACCATTAAACTAAGGGGTAAAAATGTAACTCTGACTAGATTTTCCTAGAACTACAACATACTATATTAAACTATTATTGCAAAAACAACCATTACAAAATCTCAACAGATGGCAAAACACTTCCATTACACTTCCTGGCCACTAGAACTTACATTTTTTTGAAAAGATCTTCTATATCTGTCCGAGGACATATCTTCTGTGTGAGTTCATAGAACTTCTCATAGGTGAATGCAGCAGGCTCGATTTCATCATTCTATGGAGAATAAATGAATATCATAAATGACTGATTTCTTTTCTCCTTGCAGGGTGGGGCTCTCCAGTGTCTGGAAGCACAGTGACCAGCTTTCAGGCTGTACTGTTTGATCACAGTAGGTAAATGAACATCTAGTTAAGAGGATGTGGAATAAATCAAGCCCAATATTTAATTTTGCTTATTTTATGAATTTTTTATAAGGATGCAGACAGGAGCTTAGGATGACAATGTAAGATCTTAGTTGTTACATTGAAGTGTAACTTTCAATAGGACTTGTATAGGTCATCACAGGCTTCAATATTTCTATTAGTTCATAATTTCAATAACTTAAATCTGGAGGATTGTTAACAAATGGTCAGTGTAGGGAGGAATGCTTTACAAAATAGTGAAAGGTCACCTTAGTGAACACCATGGATCCACTAATTATTCACACTGATGCTGTGCTTGGCTAAGGCCATGAGGCCAGGTGTCTCTAAAATAAACTCCATAAATTGTGCAAAGCATTGCCTGGCTTTCATTTTCTTATCTTAATAAAGCTAGTAAAAGTCATTTGGAAGTAAGCTAGTTAAATTTTAAAACACCTAGGATAACATACAGAAACAGAATAAAGAGAAAGATTAACTGCACTATATTTCACTGAATCTCATTGAAATTGGTATAATATAAACCATCCAGTTTATCACATATGTAAACACAAGTAAACACAGCTTTAGAAGCATGCTAGTAATACAAGAATACCTTTCCACTGGGAAGACCTAATTCCTTGAGAGCTTGAAAGATCACCTTTTCTGTTTTCCCCGATGCAAAGGTTCTGGTAATACTAGGACAGGAAAGAAAGAAAAATTCGAGTTATTGTTTACTCTGCTTCCGCTGATGCAAAGATCCAAATATTCTTAGGGATGGTGGGATTGGGGAAAAGGGAAAGGAGAATAAAACTATGTTGTTATTTGCAGGTTCTGCTCCCCAAATAGCTCCGCCTTCATCCCTCTGGTTACCAAGGTGGATTCTGCTACTGAAGCAGCTTGACTCTAAGACAAGTGGTTTTCCTGGCTGGTTGTGAGCAAGGAGGATGGATGTACACTCTTAAGACATAAGCAGTGATACATTTTGATCCAAGGAAACAATGTCCTTAGGGCAAAGGGATGAAGCAGATGGCACAGTAGCTCTCAAGGCACTCAGGGAAAGAAGCAGGCCACTGAAAGTCCAGCCAGCCAGGCCTGGCATTGCTGCTGTGCTGGTTTCCATGTTTATATATGTGAACAGGCAGACTTCGACTTTGTGTTGACACTAAGCACTCTTGAGTCACTCTCCTGTGCGAGCTGCCCAAGGATACCTTGAACGTGATGGGAAGGGGGCAATTCTTTAGTGTTCCCTCAGAATCTTGGCACTGCCTGAGACATGGTGTTTCTGAGTTTCTAGTTTGTAGCTAGCACAGGGAACATCAAGGCTATTCTCACATGTAATATAGTTGCTCAAATGTAATATGTTGCTCAAAGTAGGAACGAGAGACCCCTCATTATAAGTATATTGGAGACACTTAGAAGGAATGGTATCAAGGCAGGATATGATACCCTGGAACCTCACCCTTGGCTCTCAGCTATGCCTCTGCCATTCAAGAAACCTTTATTTAGTCCCTGACTGAAAGCCCAGGTTGTAAGTTACCAAAATCACAGAAAGCTAAATTCACAATGGCAGCCTTGACTTAAAGATGGTGGGGTGGAGGGGAGGTGGGCCTTCACCCATGAAGTGTGGCTTTGGAACAGAGCACCTGCACCTCCCATCCAATCTTTACACACTGCACGCTGCTGGTGTTCAGTGAACATGAGCACCTAAAGCCAGTCCATCCTGTGCATGGGGAAGGCAGCACTTCACTGCAGAGTACAACTCCCAAAAACAGGCCAGGAGGAAAGAGCTTCAGGTAAATGCATTATGATGAGTTCATTCAGAGCATGATTGTTTCAAACTAGGTCCAAGAATTTTAAAGAAGTCCATCTGTATGAATGTTAGAGGGCTGAGGATGTGGCTCAGTTAGTAAAGTGCTTGGCTAGCATGCATGGGACTCTGGGTTTAGTCCTTAGCACCCATAGAAACTGGGTGGAGAGGTACATGCCTATAATACCAGCACTAAGGAGTTAGAAGTAGGAGCATCAAAAGTTCAAGGTCTCTTACAGGGCAAATCACCTGCTCTGTGATCAGATTGGAGGCATGTTCCCCAAGAGTGAATTCATGCCTGGTACTGAAAACCTAGTCAAAAGCCTATGGCTGGGAAGGTCATAAGCCCTAGGGCAGAAGCTAATACTGTTGTTTGGCTAAATGCATATGCCATGCCCACCAAATTGCCCTCTAAATATTTAAGTTTATACCCATATATTAGCACTGCTCTTACTTTAGGCTACGGAAGCTTCTCTTTTCAGATGACAATGACTCCTGGGAAGACTCATAACTTATCAAAGTGCAGAGAAGTGATACTTGAGTGTTCAGTACTATTATGGAACTAACACAGAAACATCTCTATCACACCCTCTGAGGCTCTGGGACCACTGCAGAAAAAGAGCCAAAGGATGGAGAAGAGTGCTTTAGGAACTCTTCCAGACACAAACTGGTGGCTGCACTTATGGTCTTACAGAAGCTGGCTGTCCTTATCTGCACATTAATAGGCCCATGGAGGACCAAAGACGACAAAAAATATGACATCAAAGTAGACGAGGGGACTAGTTGGAAAGAGCTTCAGTGGAGGAAAGGTAAGGGGAGGGCAGAACAGGGGAGTGCTGGGAGGGGTTATGATCAGGGCATGCTGTGCATATGTGTGGAGGGTGTCAAGATTTTAAAAATAGAGTATGAGAGAATGGAAGTGTTTGTAATAAATAAATGAATTTAACTTAAAATATAAAAAGTCCAAGGTCTCATCCTTAATTCTTAGTAAGTTTGAGGCCAGCCTGGGCTAAATGAGACCCTGATTAAAGAAAATACAAAGATTGCTTGAGATACTTGTATACGGAGGCCTGGCAGGATGGAGTACTGGTGTGTTGCAGCACCGAGTACACTGGTTAACAGATTTCTGGTGTAGAGTTCCATGTCTGTATTTTCTCATATCTTGAGAGCTCATGAAACTGTTAGGCACTGAATCAGGGTCAATGCACTTTACCTAACAATTTCAACTTAAGGAAGAGTGGCCGTTCAGCCCATCTTTTTTGACAAAGGTATGTGTTGAGGTAAGAATTACCGACTGCAAGATCAGGGACTTTTATTTAGGAGGAAAATGTTGTGCATGGCAATCTCTGTAGTATATGCTAGCCAACTCAAGGCTGCCAGGTTAGACAGGTCTGGATGCAACATGGTGAGAACAGACCACCACACCATGAAAAGGCAGGTAAAGAGCTGAGCCCGAGTCCTTCTGGGGGAACAGAGCTTGGGAGCCTTGAGAAGGGAAGAGCACAGAGGTGATCTTTTGTGGACTGCATGGCTGGTTGCTGAGAAAGAGCACATATAACAGGAGACTGGGGGACAAGGAGAGAAGACAGGGACTGACTTTTTGAGTCCACCTATGCAGACAGAGCTCAGGCTGAGTAGCATGGAGATTTGCTCACTTACTCTATAAAAGAACAAACCCCGGATGGAAGATAGGAGTGGGGAAATCCAACAGACCCTTTCCCTAGAGTAATGCCTTTTCCTTTTGTTCCAGGCACCTGTCTGACAAGTCTGGCAATGGATTCACAGGGGTATGAAGGCCATGGAGTGAAGGCGAATTCTTGAGGTTTCCAGAAAGATGTTGTCATTAGAATTTTTGGCTTTTAACCAGTGTTCTGACATTTTTGACAACAGCATGGGAATATTTCATGAGACTACAGCATGCTTATAAAGTGAAGTGCTGGTAAAGTGGCTGTGACTTTATTCAACCCTTGTAGACAGCCTCATGGCCACAGAGCTCACCTGAGAGTTTCACAGTTAACAGGTACTCAAGTAGAATTCATTACAACAAAAGAAACTGTCACCCCTTTGCTAAAAGCAAATAAAGTTGAGTGGTAGCCAGTTTTCCCAAGTCTAGGTTATAATCTATGTTCCAGGGGACCTTGCAAATGACTAAGAGAGCAATGATCCCAGAAACTAAGAGAATCATACCTGCTGGCAGAGGCTTTGCAATTTCCTGAGATATATATATATAAAATTTATTTACTTATTTACTTGAGGGGGGGATGCAGATAGAGAACGGGCACGCGGGGCCTCTAGCCACTGCAAATGAACTCCAGAAGAATGTGCCACCTTACACATATGGCTTACGTGTGTACTGGGAAACTTAACATGGGTCCTTAGACTTTGCAGGCAAGTGTCTTAACCACTAAGCTATAGCTCCAGTGCAGGAGTGGTAAGTCCTGCTCCTCACAGACCACTGCAGTCTCAGGGCATGAATGCCTCATGTAGACTGAGCTACTGGGAGCAGACTTGAGGCTCCTGGCCCTTTTTGGTACAGCTGTCTCCTTTAGCCATTATCTACAATCACTGTGTGGTTCCATCACTCAATTTTCTAGTTTTTAAGTTTAGGGTTTTTTTTTCTTCTGTTTTTGGTAGGATCTCACTGTAAGCAAAGCTGATCTTGAACTCACTCTGTAGCTTAAGCTAGCTTTAAACCCGTGGTCCTCCTACCTCAGCCTCCCAAATGCTGGGATTCAAGATGTGAACCACCACGCCCTGAGTCATAACTGAATTCTGTAGCCATAGAGCCACTCCAGGTTACAACGGATGGAAGATAGCTCTGGTGTAGGTGGCGGGATAAACTGTATGTGACTTTATAAATTTGAGGGAAACAAAGACTTATAAGATTGTTTACATGAAAAGAAAAGAGAGACAGGAGGAGGGAAGCATTCTGCATCTGTTATTCATGTAATTTCCTCAACATTATACTTTTTTTTTTTTTTTTTGAGGTAAGGTCTCACTCTAGCTCAGGCTGACCTGGAATTCAGTCTATAGTCTCAGGTGGCCTCAAACTCTCAGCAATATGCCTACCTCCTGAGTGCTGTAATTAAAGGTGTGCGCCACTATGCCTGGCTTCAGTGTTATGCTTTGGTAGAATGATTAAGAGCAGAGGCCTTTCCCAAGCTATGCAATGTCTAGGAAGCCAGATCCCTTTTAACATGATGTACCCTATTTTAATAGTTTCCATTTTTAAAACTGTAGTATGATAGTGATGAAGTGACATTTTAAAAGTGTTTACTCTTCCTATCCATTAAAACCTTCAGAACAATTTCCACCTAACCCTTGGCAGTTCATCCACCACAAGAGTGATCTGCTTTTCATTGGCATGGCATCAATTCTCTATCAACTCTAATAAACTGCTCCTGAGTCACAGATGTCTCATGTCAGACACCTGTGAGAACTGGCAAACACCAAAGAGTTGACGTCAAAGAAAACTAAAGAAGATGCCAAAATACCTAGGCTATTTCTGTCAAAAAGGTAGTAATAGTTTTGTGTCCAACATGCTGTACTGAGGCCCATGGAATAAGAAGAGGCTGCCACACTTCTGAAGGCAGGGCTTGATGGGTAAGACACATGCAGATGAAACCGATGCCAGTAGAAGCACTCTGATCATAGTCTATGTGATTCTACTTTGTACAGTTCCTGAAATCGTCTTGGAAGAAATAGCAGGATAGGAAGACATGACAAACAGTCCCAACTTATACTTCTGTTCATCCCATCACCATCTATACTTACTAAAATTGGGACTTCTTTCCCTCAATAATTTCAAATAAAAAATGCACTACCTACAAGACAATAGCTATAGGGCTGCTGAAATGCACTAAAATAACTGCCCTGCTATTGCTCAACTGATCAGTTTTCAATAAAATAAGGACTGGTGTGAAAGGTCTTTGCCAAAAACCATGAGGCAAGGGTGCTGATGGGGCCTTTGCAAACTTCTAAGTTTAGGAAGCTGCTAGTAAGTGAGTAAATAAAAACCAGTGACTTGTATGCATGGATTTGTTAGAGCACAACAAATGCATGAGGCTGTGATGTGTTCAGTCCTTCCTCACGAAAGGGGGGCTGCACAGAATGCTGCACAAGGTCATCTTCATGGTTTCCATGCATTCCAGGTTTTCTTCTAGGTATTTCAGCCGTATCACTTGGGTACTTAAATTCATGATTTCGTTGTGGTGGTTTGAATGTAAAATGTCCTCCAAAGCCTCACGTGTTTGTGATTAAACCTCATATTTAGTCCCCAGCGGGTGGGGCCTTTGGGAGGTGGGGGACTTTTGAAGGAGGTGTGTCACTTGGTGAAGAAGTTGAGGCTTGTTAGTCGGGCCCCACTGGGTGTTCATAACGAGCTCATGCACTCTATTTCTCCCCTGCTGATGTGGAGTTGTGACACCATTGCCTGCTCTTGCCAGGTTTTCTCCATTATGATGAACCTTCATCCTTGAAACTATAAGCCGAAATAGACCCTTCCCCTCCATAAACTACTTATGGTTGGGTGTTGTGTCACAGCATTGAGAAGTTAACTGCTACACTATGGACGCAAAAGAAAAATGATCACCCCTAGGATGATTCTGCTCAATGTCATAAGAATAACACGTGGCATAGGGGAGCAGGGTGGAAGCTCTGAGGAGAACAAAGAGGCTGGGAGGCGGTGAAGAAAAGAAGAGCTGGAAATGGCTAGGCTGAGCAGCAGGCCACTGCTGAACTTCATCCTCTCAAATACTGTGCACTTAGGGCCCTGTTTGTCTCATGGGACAAAGATAGGTGATGTCTATGACTCTATTCTGTGCAGGTGTTATGGATTTCATGTTTTTGCCAGTCTATTTCTTTGCTGAAAAGATATCCCGAGAATACATCAACATGAACTTGAGTCTGGAGAGCCTAGGAAGAGTGGGCTGGTACAGGAGGACCAGGTGTTGCTTCAGATTCATGTCCCCAAGTGCCTCCTGGCTTCATGTGGATAGCTAATGCTCTGGGATCAGGCCCAGCTTCTGATGTCCGTGAATGCTTACATAAACACCAAGCAAAATGGACCTGGAACATTTAGTAAAGAATTCCCACTGCTCCCTTCACAAGTACTTCTAACTACACACACAGACTATTAGCAAAGCCCAAACTATAAGAGGAAGTGAGAAGCAGAAAAGAGGGATGCCTGGGGCTCCTCAGAAGATGAAATATGTCAGAACTCTTACAGCACACATGGGGAGGGTGCGCCTGGTTTGTGTCCTCTTCCTTTTGGCTTTTATTCTTTGCACTGCTAAGTAGGACTGAGTGCGGGAGGAAGCAGCAGCTCTGAAGTGTGTGTGTGTGTGGGGGGGGCAGAAATCCTAATACAATGTGATGGTATTGGGGGCTGGGACCACTGGGAGGTGGTTTCATCATGAGGGCCAGGGAACTCCAGGAGTGGGATTAGTGTGCTTATGAAAGAGACCTCAGAGAACTTTCTATCCTTTCCCCAGATGAGGCAACAGCCAAGAGACAGCAATCTGAAGCCTGGAAGAAGGTCTTCCTGGGAACTGGACAGTGGTGGCGCTCTGACCTTGGGTGTCCAGCCTCACAAGCTGTGAGCCATGAACTTTCTGCTGTGTGGAAATCAAAGTTGACTACTTTGTAGGAGCAGCCAGAACAAAGGCAGAGCCCCACTTCCTCTGAATCCAGATGAGCAGAACGTCCACTGTCCAGAGGTGGCTGGCTTGCTGGCATGGTTCATCCACTGTCAGCATGAAAGCCCTGCAAGGGCTTCTTTAATCATAGCAGCGGTTGCTCAGGCAAGTGGAGGAACACAACTCAAAGTCCAAAATTCCACTTATTTTAAGATTAAAAATTGATGCCATATTTCAGATATTCGTTATTAGCACCAATGCCACCTGGCCAGGGGAAGTTGTAACTTTACTTTCATATGCCATTTTTATAAATTGAACACAAAATGATAGAAATTAAGCTGCTAGAAATATCTTAAAGATATAAGGCACCCATAACTTGCAGCAGGCTGTGTTTGGTTTGGAATGGTTGAAGGCTCATGCAAGGCAGGAAGCACGACCAAAAATGACTGACTTACCTCCTCACTGGAATTTTACCAGTTGTGTTGGTCAGAAATGCCAGTTTCATCCAGCTGGAAAACAAGAGCAAGTCTGTGTGAGTTCCTTACGAGGACCTGTTTTATGTTCATTAAGAAGTTTGAAAGAAACCGTGTTCAAAAATGACACATTTGGGCTGGAAAGACAGGTTAGTGGTTAAAGTACTTGGCGGCAAAGCCAAAGGACCTAGGTCAATTCCCTGGTACCCACATAAAAATGGATACACAAGGTGGTGAATGCATCTAGCATTTGTTACCATGGCTAGAGGCCCTGGCATGCCCATGTGCTATCTTCTTCTCCCTCTCTCAAATAAATAAGTAAAATATTAAAAAACAAACAACCAGAGCTGGGCATGGTGGCGCATGCCTTTAATCCCAGCACTTGGGAGGCAGAGGTAGAAGGATCGCTGTGAGTTCAAGGCCACCTGATACTACAGACTGAATTCCAGGTCAGCCTGGGCTAGAGTGAGACCCTACCTAGAAAACAAACAAACAAACAAACAAACAAGCAAACAAACAAACAAGCAAAGAAAGAAAGAAGGAAGGAAGGAAGGAAGGAAGGAAGGAAGGAAGGAAGGAAGGAAGGAAGGGAGGAAAGAAAGCAGGCAGGCAGGCAGGCAGGCAGGCAAGCAAGCAAGCTGGAGAAATTTAAGGTGTTTGCCTGTGAAGCCTGAGGACTCCAGTTCGATTCCCCAGGACCCACATAAGACAGATGCACATGTGGGTGCATCCGTCTGGAGTTTGTTTGCAGTGGCTGGAGGCCTGGCGTGCCCATTCCTTTTCTATCTATCCCCTCTCTCAAATAAATGAATGAATGAATAAATAAATAAATAAATAAATAAATAAATAAATAAATAAATGAAAATGAAACAGATTTGTGAGGGGAGCACAAGCATACCTAAAAAACAAAAAAGCACAAAACATTCATTCTAAAACTCAAGAGACAAGTATGCTGTATGAAATGCATTTAGGTCTCAGATTTAATAATTAAAACTATAGTACTATTAGATAAATTTGAATTTAAGACAGGTAATGTAATATTTTAGTGTGCTCTGTGTAATGTTTAGGACACAGTTATAATAAACTATTATCTGTTACTTATCTGAAATTCAAATTTAACTGAAAGTGTTCCATTTTAAAAACTATAGCCTTGGTTGAACTAGGAACTGGGTGTTTGATGCTGCTCTTGAGTGGCACTCAGGTCATACTGGGTAGCCCTGTACTGAAGATGCAATGGGTTTGCTGCTCCCAGCCTTCAGCAAGACATGGAGAGTAAACAGGAACTTTGCTCAATCTTTCAGTTGCCAGTGACAGTGCTCATAAGGGTGGGTAACTCCTTGCCTACCCTTGCTCAGGATCCATGGAGACTAGGTGGATCATGGAACTAGGACCATTCTGAGCTAATACCACCCATTCTCTCTGTTTCCAGTCACAACAGCCTGACAATCTACAGAATACTGTGACTTGGTAAACTTTCTGTCTAAAATCTGAGAACCCCAAGTCACCATTCGGTCAAGAGATGAATGTAAGACAATGGGGGAAATGCGGCAGATTCATAGTGAAAATGTTTAAACAAAATAGTAGTTTCAACAAGTTTTTAGCGTGATCTCATGGGATATGTCCTCACCTTGGTGGCACAGGTTTTGGTTTTGTGGACCCTGTTTCAGCCTTTCACTGACTATGAGTTTCCTAAAGGAAGAGACAGGGTAATAGCTTAGGCATGGGGGCTCCCATTTAACAGAGAACGATGCTCTGGAGAAGCGGCCACATCTGCACCTGTGGTGGGCTGTCGATGGCTAGATGAACAACTGTCTCTTTGCTCCAAGCTCTGGTGTCTGGTCATCATTCATGTAGAAGCAAGCCTTCCGTAAATCTTTGGTCCCATAAGTCTTTGGCATCACCCAAAGCAAAATGAAAAATTTACTAGGGTTCTGTCTAAGAATATGCCAAAGGCATTGCTGAGGAAAAGAAAGGCAGCTATACAGCAGAGAGGGATCTACAGACTTCAGTAACTTCTCTCCACTGAGAGGGTGGCGAGGAGGTTAGAGGGAGACTATAAAATATAGTAACTAGGATTGCACAGAGAATGACGGGAAGTCCAGCAGTGAGGTAAAGTCTTTCCAATTAATCTACATGGTAACTATTATTCAGATGCGGACAATGAGGCTAATAATTTGCCTGAAGTGGCAAAGCTAGGATCCACAGGCCAGAGTCACTACTGTTAAGCCCCTGCCACTTGACCAGGAGGCAAGGGTAGAGGATGTCTAAGAGACTGGCCTGCTAGGCAACAAATCAGGGAATTACATTTTTAGTGTCACGGCCTAATTTTAATAGATGGAAGCTTATCTCTACAATTTCTTCATTCATCCCTTTGTCACCTCACAGCTTCCTGCCTCTAGAGTTATATTTAGGGAACTTTCATCTGATCCTAACAGGCTATTTTGGCTGAGGCTAAAATCTACCACTGTAGTTCTTCACGGGATTTTAGACCAAGTGAGCTGCAGTAAGATGTTTGGGTCCTTGATTGACTGGTGATAAGAAGGTATTTGGAAGAACATTTGACTCTATCACATACTAAATAAGAAGCATTATACCTGGGGTCAAGACGTCCTGTTTGACCTCAGCAAATGTTTCTTCTGATTCTCAGTTTCATGCTGTGGAGGCTTGAGCTACTGCAGTGAGCAGCTGTGCCTCCAAGACCACACAACTCACTATCTGTAAGACTTAATTTGGTGACATGATACTGAGCGGCCAGTAGCTTTGGGACATCAAACTTCCATTTGATATGGATGTGGAGTTGAGGATGTATCATGCGTGTCCTGCTGGGTGGTATAACACCACAGGTGTGTACATGTGGATCAACTCCTCCTCCAAAGTCAGGAGTGTGGTGTGAAGGGCAGACAAGTGTGCACGGAAATGATACAGCTTTCATCTCGTACTTGAAATGCTTGCTTGGCAATTTCCAAGAACAAAGGGAGATGCAAGGAAAACTCACTGTTTCTTGAGACATGTCATCGGACTGACGTTGTTTGCCCTGAAGTTGTGTATGATTGATCTCAGTCCTTCTACCCATTGCTGAAAGAGAAAGAAACAAATGTTCTCAGTGAACAAATCTGTTGTAGCCAAATATAGTGATTTTTTTTATTAGCCAGCCTGCATCCAGCTTATGCAATAAAACTATAAACTCTCCTTTAATCCCCTTACTGACACAACCATCTACATTTTGTGTGCTAATATTTTATTCTTTAAAGAGCAGCTTTCTTTCCTTCCATGAAGACAAATGTGGCGTCTAGGCTACTGCACAATCTAGAAAATACTTGGTTGCCTCACAGGAATGCCACCCCGGATGGACTCATTAAGCTTTCTATTTGTAGCCTGTTTAAAGGCCAGCCCTGGGGCTGGAGAGATGGTTTAGCAGTTAAGGTGCTTGCCTGCAAAACCAAAGGATTCTGGTTCAACTCTCCAGGACCCACGTAAGCCATACGCACAAGGTAGTGCATGCATCTGGAGTTCGTTGGCAGTGGTTGGAGGCCCTGGCATGCCCATTCTCCCCCTCTCTCTTCTCTCTCTTCCTCTTTCTCACTCTCAAATAAATTAATAAAATAATAATAAAAAAGGCAAGCCCTCTGGTAGCTGGCAACCTTGGTTCTTTCTAAGCAACGCTATACATGCTGATCTGTTTTCCTGTTCCCATTTTAGAGGAAGGAGGTGTAGGAGTGTGCATTGCATTCTGTGACTCTTTCAATCTGCATTGTATATATCTTACCTGTGTTTGTTTGTGTTTCCAGAAAAGCCTTAAAAAGTAAGATTCCTTGACTGTCAGCGTAGCCAGGACAGGCAGTGATGTGCTCACATAATGCCTGTATAAGGACTTGGACCCCACTGTAGTTCATAACATCACTCCACAGGTTTACAAGGAAAAGAAAGGAAGGCAGACTGAACAGGGAAATGACAGGACTGGGCCTCCACACGGCATGTTACTAGAAAAGGCTGGCTGGCCCGTGAGCTAAGGGAGACTCTGCTCTTGGATCCATAACTAATGCCAATGAATGTCATAAAAGAATGATGCCTGGGCAGCAGACTTTGTGCCACACTGATACTACAGGACATATGCAGGATGCCTTGCATAGCTGACTCCTCACCTTCTCAGGTGGACAGCCTGGCTACTTCGGCTCATGACTAGTGCTAAAAAAGGGAAAACCCCCAGTAATAGAGAGCAATGTGGACGTCAACTCTACTGGCACTGTAAAATTCAGATTGAATCAATCCAAAATTGAGTGCCTCAGCTATACATTTAAGCACTCTAAAGCCAGCACGGGGCTGACAGGCAGCACACTGGAGAGCACCAAACAAGGAGCACGTCCATCATCAAAGACGTTTCTGTTGAGCAGCAAGACCCTATACCACCATGGTTAACACAACTGGGTCAAAAGATTTAATATTGCTGGATGTGGTAGCACATGCTTTTAATTCTAGCACTCAGGAGGCTGAGGTAGACAATCACAGTGAGTTCCAGGCCAGGCTGAGACTACATAGTGAATTCCAGGCCAGCCTAGTCTAGAGTGAGACCCTATCTGCAAAAAATTGATAATAATAATAATAATAACCTGGGTGTGGTAGCATCCACCCACACTTTTAATCCCAGCACTTGGGAGGCAGAGGCAGAGGCAGGAGGATTGCCATGAGTTTGAGACCACCCTGAGGATACACAGTGAATTCCAGGTCAGCCTGGACTAGAGTAAAACACCACCTTGAACAAAAGAAAAAAAAAAAAGAATAAATTAAAAAAAAAAAAAAAACATTTAATGTCTGCAAGGGCCTGAAGCAGTGACTGGGTTATAAGGGTGCTCTTTTTGTTTTCCTACTTAATTTCTTTTCATTTCAGTTGTGATACAATACACAGAGCACAAAACTTGTCATCTTAACCATTTTCAAGTGTACAGTCCAGGGACAGTAAGTACACTGAGCAAGTTATGTGGCCATCACCAGCACCTTGCTGTATAGCTGTTTCCATCCTACAAAACTGAGCCTGTACTCACTAAACAGCAATTCCCCAGCTGACTCCCAGCCTTGCCCTCTGCAAGTAGAACTCTACATTCTGTCTTTATGATTTTGATTATGGGTGTCTTACAAGGGGAATCACACAGGACTTAACCTTTTTGGACTGGTTTATATCATTTGGCATAGTGTCCTCAAGGTTCATCTAAATTTTCAAATGTGTCAGAATTTCTTGCCTTTCAAAGGGTGAATACTATTTTCTTGTATGTGCATACCACATTTCATGCATGTAGTCCTTTGTCAATGGGCATTTGCTTCCCCTCTTGGGTTACTGTGAATAATTCTATGAATGATTTTGGAATACACACACACACACACACACACACACACACACACACAGCTATTTCTCTAGCCCAATTGTATGAATGACTCTGGAGGGATCACGTGGTAATACAACTGTACTGCTGTACTGCTGTCCATGGTCACCCTGCCATTTCACATATCTACCAATAATACATGGATGTTCTACGTTTTCCATATCTTCACCAGCAAAGCATATTTTTCAATAGAAGCCATGCTGATGGGTGTGATGGCCTTTACTGTCTTTGTGTGTTCCAGTCACTTGTAACAGTTCTCTAAAGAAAGTCTGAGAGCTTTAAGAGCTATATTTCTTCTGCAAATAGCAAAGGCCATTGTTTAGAGAACTGAAAATAGCCTCAAAACCTTCAACAAATATGATGGTGAGATGGGGGACTGTGAGGGAGAAGGAAGAAATGAAAGAGGAGCATTAAAGAATGCCTTGTTTTTCATCACCAGCCCTCTCTTCCTGTCAGGCTAAATATGGACTTAACTCCCAGGAGATTATCAAATATCCTGTTACTGGCCTAACAAACCACAGGCCCACACAGAGTTTCCCAAGACCAGACAGAAAAAGTACAAATAATTTGGTTGGCATTAACTGGGGAAACGTCCTTTCAACCTGAAGGCTTGTGGCGTGTTCCAAAACAAAACAAAGTCTGCAGTTTCCTGGGGCACGAAAGTGGACAATTCAGTAAGAATGTCACTGGCTTGTTCTGACCATGCTAATTTAGTTGTTTCTAGAAATAAGTTGCAGAGGTTGAGGAGGCTTAAGCAGCCTTCATCTATCTTCAGAAAATAGCACGGGGGAAGAAACTTGTTTACTAGAATGGAAAGGTCATGGAACGTGACCTCTGAGGTTACCACTCAAGTGACAGGGCCCGCAATTTAGTTAGCAGTCAATGCCACCAGAGTCCTCAGAGGCTTCATCAGACCCTGAGAGGGGAGGCTCTGTGGTTTTCTCCTTGAATGATGAAAGCAAGGTCAAGGGCTTTGTCCAAGTGTAGTCCTTCATGTTAGGATTATCTCCACTCAAGACCCTGTCCACACCTCTCCCTGTAACAAAGACTCTCTCTTCCTTGTTTTCGTCAAACACACCGAGGCTCAAAGACTGGGGAAAAAAAAATGGGAATGCTGATCTTGTTTTGCTGTTCTTCTTAAACATTAAATAGAGGCAAAGCCAGCAGGTGTCAGTAGAGTCCTAGAGTTTCCCTGGAAAGTTTTGCCAGGACAAAGCCTATCAATTCTTTGATCATTTCTAGATTAACATAAAAAAAAAGTGATAATTTTCTTTTTTGAACTGGAGAAAATAACATGAATAAGTCATCTGCATTTCACATGCGAAGGTGCATATGTAAGCCTTTGGGATGAATCATTGTCGGGATGGGGAGAGCCTCACGCTGGCTCTCTGAAACACTGACACGTTTCTTCTAGTCCAGTTGTTCTGAGTGAACAAACGCCCTGGGTGCTGTTGAACCCAACCATGGCAGGAAGTTATATCTGACGTCAAGAGGGGCATGGCTTTCCCACTTTCCCAGCAGGCTGTATTGTTACTGATTTCTTACATATGAGCTATTCTCTCAATCTACAGTGCTTTACAGAATTTTATTGAACACTTCATATGAGAGGGTATATGGGACTTCTTGCTGCTGCAAACAAACTCTAGATGTGAGCATCATTTTGAGCATCTGGCTTTAAGTAGGTACTGGGGAATTGAATCCAGGCCAGCAGGCTTTATAAACAAACACCTTTAGCTGCTGAGCCATCTCCTGCCGCTGAGCCATCTCCTCAGCCCTGTTTGACAGCATTTTCTCAAGTAACTTGAGGTTTATTATTGTCCTAAGGAAAATGGGACAAGGGAGAGGGGTAGATCCTATAAGAGACTTTTGAAGAATTCTGCAGGGCATTTTGGGGAGGGAGAGACAGGAGCTACTTCTAATTCCTAGGAACGTTAAATATCTCTTCCAGGACACTTAAACTTATTTTTACCATGCTGACAGCATCCAGCCTTCTGGCAAATGTCTGAGCCTTCTCATGACTTGTCTTGGTGCTACCTAAACACTAGGACTGTCACAAGCAGAGAGAATCCCCTTTCCATTAAAAGAATAGCTGGGTGTGGTGGTGCATGCCTTTAACCCCAGCACTCAGGAGGGAGAGATAAAAGAATTACTGTGAGTTTGAAGCAAGCCTGAGACTACAGAGTGAATTCGAGGTCAGCATGGGCTAGAGTGAGACCCTAACTTGAAAAACAAACAAACAAACAAACAAACAAACAAACAAACAAACAATATAAAAAGGCATAGTAATAGCTAACCACACCAACTTACAGGGGGTATAAACATCAATGTTTTCTTTTAAAAACATTAGTTAAAGCAAGGGCAGAAAGACTACAACAATTTTTAGGCTGGCCTGTTCTACATAGCAAGTTCTAGGCCAGCCAGGTTTAGGTTTGCCATGGTTGTTTTCTTATAACTGCTGATGCCCTTGACAAAAAATGTAAAGCAAAGACTAAAACAGAAGAAAATAAGCATCAATTCAAATCTCCTTAGGCACACACACACACAAAAAAAACATCCAAAAGCATTTTCTTTGAGTCCTTATACTCCTCTGAAGAGAACCTGACTCTCAGATAATTAGTCCCAGCACTGTGCAATGAGCTCCACTTCAGGCAGAATGCTCTTCCTTCATCTTGGTCTTATCTGAAAACTTTGTTCCAGAAGCATCCCTTTCAGCTTCAGTCAAAAAAGTGAATTGTGAAGGTGAGTAAGAACAGATGCACTCTCCAACTTTGCCCTATAGTATTCTCCAAAGTGACGGGCAGCATCCTCCTTCACTCTGGTGTCTGGCCCTGTTTATAAAGGGGATGCCATTGGGGCAAGCAGCGGAGTCAACTAAATCAACTCAGAAGTTAACTAGAGACCTTACGGTTAAAGTATTCCAATAGCCATGTGTACTGGCAAACATCTATGACTCCAGCCCGATGGGAGATTTTGAGTTTGAGGCCAGCTTATGTTACATGGTGAGAACCTGTCTCAAAACAGACAGACAAACGAATTCCAGGGACCAGCAGCACCATCAATTTGAAACTGATAAAAGGTAAACAATCAGGCTAGACATGTGAGGGATATGAAACAGAAATCTGTTTTATTTTTTCACAAGCTTTCCCAGTGACTCTATAAATTCACATAGAAGGAGCAGATTCGAAACCCATACAAAACACTCTTGTAGACAAGATCCCCAGGGAGTTGGTAAGAAATGCAGTCTTGGGTCTCACCCCAGACCTTCTGGCTCAGACTAGGTCTCACCAGCTCTGCAGGGACCCTGAGCACATTAATTTGAGAGGCATAGTCTAGAAGAGTGGCCTCTCCCAACTTGGAGGTCTCCTCCCACTGCCTCACCTTGGAAGGTCTTGGCTTGGTTGCTTAGTCTGTTTAAGCAGCCATAATAAAATACCATAAACAGGGTAGCTTATAGACAAAAGAAGACAAAAGAACTATTTCTCATGGTTCTGGGTTCTGGGAAGTCCAAGATGAAGATAGCAGTAAATTAGGTGTCTAGTGAGTGCCCGTGTACACATACACAGTGCAGAAGGCAAAGGGTCATTTAAGAAAGCATTGGCCCATCCTTATGATCTCATCTCCTCTAAAATGCCCCACCCCATAATGCCATCAACTTGAGGATTAGGATTTCAACATAAGAACTTTGGGGGACACGCGTTTAAGGAAGACAACATTCTATAGTGTGCCATGACATGTGGTATCTGATTTAGTGGTGGTTCTAGACAGACCCTCAGTTCCTGATTGCTGTGGCTGATATTTTTATTTGTTTATTTATTTATTTACTTATTTATTTGAGAGAGAGAGGCAGACAGAAAAAGAATGGGCATGCCAGGGCTTCGAGTCACTGCAAATGAATTCTAGACACATGTGTCACCTCCTTGTGCTTCTGGCTAAAATGGGTTCTGGGGAATTGAACCTAGGTCCTTAAGCCTTAACTGCTAAGCCATCTCTCCAGCCCTCTTGTTTGTATTTTATCCCACACAATCTGTCTTGAACAAATCTGTGTCTTCTGAGAATGACATTTCAGACTGGTATGTTGAGGGGACTGGATTTCACTTCTTGTTGGTAGAAACAAGATGCTGCCAGCATTCACTTTCACCTTCTCTGTCTGATGTAGGAGAAAAATTGACAGTAGAGCTGCTATAGTTTGAATATTAATGACCCTCCCCCCCAACAGGCTCATGTATTGAATACTTGGAACCCAGCTGGTGGCACTATTTGGGGAGGTTCTGGAAATGGTAAGAGTTGAGTGTAGTTAGAGCAGGTAAATCACTGGGGTTGGGCCCTGTGAGGTACACTAGCTGTGGTGGTTTGATTCAGGTGTGTCTCCCATACACTTGTTCTGAATGTGTTCTGAATGCTAGGTTCCCAGCTGATGGCAATTTGAGAATTGGGGCCTTCTGAAGGTAGTGTATTTTGGGGGGTGATCTTATGGGTGTTATAGCCAGTTTTCCCTTGTCAGTGTTTGGTACACTCTCTGCTTATGCCATTACATTATTTTCCCCTGCCATCACGGAGTTTCCCCTCAAGTCTGTAAGCCAAAATAAACACTTTCCTCCCACAAGCTCCTCTTGGTCAGGTGCTTTCTACCAGCAATGTGAACCTGACTGCAACAGTTAAAACTTGTACTTAGAAGTGGGGTCATTGCTGCTAGAAACTGGACTGTGTGGTCTTTGGCCTTTTGGAACCAATTTGAAGGACGGATGTGGAAGGATTTGAAATCTTAGCCTAAGAGATGCCTTGCCGTGCTGTAAGAACAGCTTAATAGACCATTCTTGTCAGAGTTGAAAGACCATAATGCATTAAAAACTATAGATGGTGAGGTTTGACTTATGAGGGGGAAGAAAAAAATTGTCAAGACTGATCTGGAAGCAATTTGTGTGAGAGGCTTGTTACATTCTGCCTGCCTGTGTCCTATAAACTTGTGCAGGGTTTCATTTTGTAGAAAGGAAGTAGTGTAATCAGAAGGATATGGCATGAAAAAAAAGGAAATCTTGGGGCTGAAACTTCTGCCCATTCAGCTGCAACTGTTTGAGAGATTACAACCATGGAGATTGGGGCAGCTAATTTGTGCTGGGACAACAGGAAATATGAGGACTCTTTTGAAAGTCAGGGCCTGAATGCTGAGGGACTGCACTATTCCTCAAAGTCTGCTTTATTTCCCCCCTGGATTAACAAGTTGGTAGCCCATCTGGTCCTGTGGAGTATAACAAATGCAGGAAGGTCACTGAATTTGCAACATGGTTTTGTTTTTCTAAAATGGTCATGGGCAGTGTAAAGCAGGCTTGTTGAATTACCTGCGTGGAGGCCAATGGAACCATGTGGATGAACCATGGGTTGCAGTGGAGACTCAGTGAAAATGCCAGGACTATGGGATGCCTGCCAAGAAGAACTGCCGGCACCAGAGGAAGTTTTCCGGGACCATGAGTAGCCTAGCTGGAAGGGTGGAATTGGAATTCCAGAGACTTATCACTGGATATAATTATCAAACTTGAAGACTTGTCACTGACTAGAGTGATGGGACTCAGAGCTACAGAGTTTGATGTCTGCCCTGTTTGTTTTAAATCTTGTATTGGGTGGATATTTATTTGGTATGCCAAATGCCATCTTTTGCAGTGTGAATGTTTATTATGTGCCATTGAGGTTTTTATTTATTTTTATTTTTTTGGTATTATGGTTCAGTTAAAAGACCTTGGATTAAGCTGGGCATGGTGGCACATGCCTTTAATCCCAGCACTCGGGAGACAGAGGTAGGAGGATCGCCGTGGGTTCAAGGCCACCCTGAGACTACATAGTGAATTCCAGATCAGCCTGGACGAGAGTAAAACCCTATTTCAAAAAAACAAATTAAAAAAAAAACCACCACCAACAACAAAGATCTTAGACTATAGGATTGATAAAAACTATGGGGACTTTCTTTTAAAGTTGGACTGAATGCATTGCATTTTACATCATGGATGGTTATCAGTTTATAGAGGCCAGGGACAGAATGTGGTAGATTCAGGTGTCCCTCATAAACTGAAGTGTTCTGAATTCTAGGTCCCAAGCTGATAGCAATTTGAGAATTGGAGTCTCATGGAGACAGTGTATTAGTGTGGGCTTATGGGTGTTATAGCCAGCTTTCCCTTGTCAGTGTTTGGCACACTGTCCTGCGGTTGTTGTCCACCTTATGTTGGCCAGGAAGTCATGGTCTGCCTCTGCTCATTCCATCATTTTCCTCTACCACCAAATAAACTCTTTCTTCCCACAAGCTGCTCTTGGTTGGGTGTTTTCTGCCAGCAACGTGAACCTGATTGCAACACTAGCCTTCTTGTCTTTCTCTGTTTCCTCTCCCACGATGTGAAGAACTCTTCTATTCTGGAAGCCTAACACCACTATATTATGCTCAATGAAGGGACTAAGCCACCAGGAACTGAATCCTCTGAAACCATGAGCCAAAACAAATCTTCCCTTCCTTTAAGTTGTTATCAAGCATTTTAGTCAGTGTCACAAAAGTAACTAATACAGGAGCTATGAGAAATATTTAAAACCTATTTCAATTTGCTGTCCACTATGTGTCTAAGTATTGTATTAATTAGATTTCATATGATCAAATAATGTCAAAAATTTATAAATTATAAATACAGCTTTTAAACCCTTTGTACTGAACTCTTCTGCTGAGATTAAAGGAAAACAAATGATAAGAAGACTCAGTTCCTGACTCAGTTCCTGGCACTCAGAGCCAACTTGGAAGTTTTCTGAAGAAAGACTTCCATAAAGCATAATCTTCTCAAAAATAAGATTCTTGGGCTGGGGAGATGGCTTAGTGGTTTGGGCGCTTGCCTGCAAAGCCAAAGGACCCGTGTTCGGTTCCCCAGGACCCACATAAGCCAGATGCACAGGGTGGCGTATGTGTCTGGTGTTTGTTTGCAGTGGCTAGATGCCCTGGTGTGCCCATTCTCTCTCTCTCTCTCTCTCTCTCTCTGACTCTCTCAAAAAATAAATAAATAAATAAGATTCTTTACAAAGTGCTTAGGATGTGTGATTACAACATATCATGACCTCCAGGTGAATACTAGTCATTGGAATAGATATATCTTTACATTAGACAATAGAAACTTGTTTTTAGAAAGCATTTAAGCTAAACACAAGCCAGTGGCTCTGGTTCTAACATGAAAAGACTGCAGATACAATACCAACATGTTTCCTCTTTTGAGTCTATAAAAACATGGTGATAGAAACTGCTTCATTTAAATCCGGTGAAAGTATTAGTTGGCATAAAATTTGCAGTACTTAATTTGGGGGCAGGCTAAAACGAAGATTTCTAGCTGGTACATTGTTAAAAGGAAACCCTGGGTACAGACTAGATTAGTAGTTCCCAGGTCTCTTCATTAGCATCACCTGAGGAGCTTGAGATATTTTGGAACCCTGATTCCATGCTTGGAGACTCTTATCAACATCAAGAGTACATCTGGGCCATCAATCTATGTTTTAAACTCTATAGGTAATTTTAATGTGAACCTATAATTAAGAACCATTGAATTAGATGATGTGAGTTAAATTTGGCTCAAGATGTTTCAAGGACTTTCTTGTGCACTGGGATCACCTGGAGATTTGGTTAACAGATTTGTATTCAAAAGGTCTGGCATTTGCACTGACTTCTGCATTTCCTAACAAGTTTTCAAGAAATGTTATTTAAGGCATGTTTGATTCTTGTGAAGTATTCATGTGAGAGCAGTAAGCCCTGTATGTTATTTATAGATAAATTGTATATGCTGAATACCATGAATAAATCCATCAAGAAAAGGGCAGTTCTATCTCTTGCAGGCCAGGTCTTGTGGCTTGAATATGAAATACCCCTGTCAGGTTCTTGTGTTGAAGGCTTAGTTCCCAGCTGTTGCTTTACTGGTTCATGGGGGTGAATCCTTGGGGGCTGTATTGTGTCCTGGATCCCTTTGTCCATATGCTTTGGCTTCTTGTGTTCCCTGAGGTAAAAAATACCCTCTGTCTTATTTTCCCACTGCCATGATACTCTGCCAAGCATATGAGATCAAGCCACCATGGACTGAACCTTCTGAAACCATGAGCCAACATAAATAATCCCTCTGAGTGGTTTTCTTGGGTTTTATGGGCACAGTAACAGGGAAGTGAACAGATACATCAGTGGTTCTTGGGAGAGGTTCTCCAATGAGCAGTTTGAGCACCACGTAGGAGCTTACCAGAAGTATCTTTTCTGGACCTAATGAATCAGCAATTCCACAGATGAGGCCACTAAGCTGTATACTCACAACTCTGCAGGTGGCTTTAGTGCAGGAACCTGTGCTGGCATCAAAGCATCTGGCATTAACAAGAGACAAGGATACCTGGAGGATGAGCATGTCTTAGGAGATTAGTGCCTCACCCACGGATGCTGGGCTGAGCAATCTGTGTCACTTATTTTTGCATGTGTATGTGTGTGGGTGCACCTGTGTGTGGACGTCAGCGGTAGACCCTGGGTTTCTTCTTCAATTGCTCCCCACTTTATTAAGACCAAGCTCACTGACTCAGTTAGTATACCTAGCCAGCTTGCCCCAGGGATCCACCTGTGTCTGTCTCCTCAGCACAGGGATTTCAAGTATGTGCCACCACACTGGCTTGTACATGGGTTCTAGGGATCCAAACTCAAGTCCTTATTTTTGAGCAGCAAGCACAGAGTCATCTCCCCTAGCCTTTATTTTTACTTTCAGTCCTTATTAGTGAGGAAGGATTTCTATAGAACAAATATATAGAATGAATAACCTTTAGGCTTCTGAATCAAGTCTTCTAATGTGGTTAGCACTGTCTATCACACTTCATATTTTAAATCATCATTTCCCAGTCTTGGATTAAAATTCTCACACACTCATATCCTATACCCCTGCCACTGCATTGCTAATATAGTTCCTAGATCTTTTGGGGAATTATGAAGGTAATGCAGGCAGCCACATGGATCATGGCTAGAAGATAGAATACAGCAGTCAGAAACCTCTTAGATACTGGCTTTTGAAATCCCATGGGCAGCAGGCAGATGGTTTGTGAAGTAATAGCATCTCCTTCTCAACAGAGATGTGCACAAAATCAAGACAGTGACCTGCTCTGAAAGGCGTGGGTCCCATGGGAGAATGCTTACTAGACCACTGGGGACAGAAACCAAAATAGGCCCACTTCACAGGACAGTGGTAAGTGATCGGAATGTGGTAAGCCACCAGTGAAGTCCAAGGCTGGAGCCAGCACAGCAGCAAGAGACGACAGTGGAGGCTGATGGCCAATATTCCAAAGTCTCCATGTCACCATGGCTCTTGGGCCAGAACTGAAGCTCAAGAATTAAGAAGCTGCAGAGAGTAGAGGCTAAGATTAGGTAGGAGTTGACTAGCAAAGTTTGTATAATAAAACATTTCTCTCTTTCAGGCCAACTACTTTCTTCTGGCTCTACCACACACAGAAGCAAGCACAGGTACTAAGGATGCACCTCCCAAGATGTGGAAGCCAATGTTGGAAATTCCAGCATGCCTATGGATAATCATACAATACAATACAATACAATACAATACAATACAATACAATACAATACAATACAATACAATAAAATGGATAAAAATAGGGTAAACAGGCAGGTGGTGACAGTGCCAATGGAAACAAACAAAAGATTCACCATCAACTATTGGCACATGTAAGATGGGCCAGGCAACAGAGCTGGTGAGCAACTGAATTCTGTGCATGATAAAGGCACTAAGCTTCTGTCCTAGACAAATCCAACTGATACGCTCAAGGTAGATGGGAGATTCCTGAGCTCATGATATGAAACTACAAACTACTTCTGAGACTAGTGTCCAGAACAGGTTTGTGAGAAATTCAGTAGAAGAAACACAAACCAATTATAATAACAAAATCCTCAGGAACTCACTGGAAATTCTCATAAAGTGTTCATATTTGAAAAGAGGATTGAAGAGAAGACAAGAGAGCAACTGAGACCTTTTCTTGATGCAGTCTGAAAGTCCTGCAGGTCATACACACTGTACATCTATTTACCTGCTCTGTTCTGAGAGATGCTGACAGAAGTTAAAGGTGGACTGTTCTAAGTGCCATCTTATTCGTAAATCACTTTCCCGGCATGGCAAATGAATATCAGGCAAGAGGTAAGCTGACAGCTATGCGTATGGGTGGATGTTTCTGACAGACAGAACCTGGATATTATTTATGTGTTCTTAGTTTCAATTAGTCCAGTCACTCACAGATAGTCAAACAGGCTGTCAGCTTGCCTGGTTAGCTTGATAAGACTGGTTAGTTAGGCCAACAGTGATCTCTAAATAGTCACTAGACAGGAGCAGACACTGCACTACTCCTGATACTGACTCAGGCAAAATATCAAGTTCTGATGCCATTTGCACATTAGCCTTCTAAGAGGCATTTTTTTTTTTTTGGCGGGGGCATGGCCTAAGCATGACTCTAGACATTGTGTAACAGTGTGCTTTTCAATCTATAGAATCTTATCCTTGTAACTCCATCTACCTCTAAAAATAGATGACTATATATAAGGATCATAAGGAAGAAAATAAATGTATATGCAGTGCACAGCAGTGTCTTATGCTTGTACATACTGCTTTCAGATAAAGAACAGAAGGCAGTCTGGTGTGGTGGTGCACACCTTTAATCCTGCTCTGGGGAGGCAGAGGTAGGAGGATCACTGTGAGTTTGAGGCCAGCCTGAAATTACACAGGGAATTCCAGGTCAGCCAGGGCTAGGCAAGACCCTACCTTGAACTCCTCCCCACCCCCCCCAAAAAAATCCACCACCACCACCAACAAAAAAACACAAACAGGGGCATGCCTTGGTGCCTTGGTCCACAGAGGAGTGCCTATGTCCCTACAAACTCCAGACATCATTCAAAAGGAAAAGGAGGTATTACATTTATTTTCTGTAACACTTACTTGACATTCCCATGGAATGCTCTAAAGTAATCAAAGAACGTCAGAGATTTTCCTAAAACCAAAAGCATCAATCTTCATATTTCAGAAACCACCAGCTTTTTGGAATATGTATTTTTTTGTTGTTGTTGCCTGTCAGTTCTACAGAATCCTCGTAGTGAGGAACAGTAAACAGATGGTGCATGAAAAGGTGTTCATGACAACGCATTTTTGGTTGATGACTACATTTACAATGTCTAAGGTCACCTTCTTCCTGATATGTGCCAACTGACACTGTTGGAAATTGACCTCGTGCCAAGGTAAATAGTATTTCAACCCACAAATCACCTTAGCTGTTGAGTCTCTGTGATATTCAAAATCAGCCAAGGGGCCTCTGATCTACTCTAGTCTAGGCAGTGCCAACCTGTTTAGTGTAAACAAGTCCAATCTATAAGGTGACCCTATAAACCAAATAGGATTTTCAACATAAGAGGTATTAAAAATTATAAATCAGCTATCTGTAGTTTTATTACCTAACATTCTATCTTTTGGGGAAAGGCCCCTCTACATAAATATCTAATGAAGGGGAAAGGGTGTCAGTAACACAAACCCTGGGACAATAAACAGAATATTTATGGTGCCTCACTGTTTGGTTACTTTTAGAAGCATGTTTGGCTGAAGAATGCTTTTATGACATCATTTACTGACTTGGCCTGTATAGCAACAGTCTTGAAGGATCTTAAGGGGTGTCCCTTCCATAGAGGTAAAAAGCCTGCTTGGACCTAGTTTTTCCTCCATATAATGAGGATAATCATAATATTCCTCTTGTCGGAGTTCAACACTTTGAACAGCATCAAAATGCCTGGGAATGGAAGTGTTTGGTATGCCTTCAGATTGTGACTATCTGCATATACATAATAAAATCTCCCTAGGATGGACAAACTCATTTGTATTTTATGCATTCCTTATTCACATAGCTGAAAAGTAATTTTATAGAGTATTTTTACTGAACCAATATCTTGACTATGACATGCTATATGAGGTCAGCTATGAAATTTCATAGCTTTTAGACTCATGTCTGTGGCAAAAAAATGTTTTTACATGGTGTAATATTTCCAATTTATAATTCTAGGATTGAGGATGTTCAACCTGTATTACTGTTAGGACCAGAAAAAAATTTCATAAAAAAGGAGAAATTTTTAGCCTTGGGGACCACATATGTTCTTTGTTGCATGGTTTTAATGCTTATATGTTTTGTTTCAGCACATGTAATAACTTAAGCCAGGAAGTACACTAAGGGCTATACATGGAACCCCTGAATTATGATTAAATTGTTCCAGACTATAAACTCAGAGGCAACTTAGCTGTATCTAAAGTGAATTGGCTACCCACCCTCTCATGCATTCCAGTTTTGTTTATTTTTTTGATTTTTGAGGTAGGGTCTCACTCTAGCCCAGGCTGACCTGGAATTCACTATGTAGTCTCAGGATGGACTCAAACTCAAGATAATCCTTCTACCTCTGCCTCCCAAGTGCTAGGATTAAAGGTATGCACCACCACACCTGGCTTAGTCTTTTAAATTTTATTTATTTAATTAATTAATTTATTTAAGAGAGTGAGAAAGAGAGAGAGAGAGACAGAGAGAAAATGGCTATGCCAGGGCCTTTAGCCACTATAAACAAACTCCAGACATATGTGCCACCCTGTGCTTCTGGCTTATGTGGGTACTAGGGAATCAAATCTTGGTCCTTAGATTCCACATGCAAGTGCCTTAACCACTAAGCAATCTCCCCAGCCCACATTCTAGTTTTTTTTTTTTTTTTTTTTTTTTTTGGTTTTTGCAAGGTAGGGTCTCACTCTGGTCCAGGCTGACCTGGAATTAACTATGTAGTCTCAGGGTGGCCTCGAACTCTTGGCGATCCTCCTACCTCTGCCTCCCGAGTGCTGGGATTAAAGGCGTGCGCCACCACGCCTGGCCTCTAGTTTTTAATTATGCCCCAATAATTAAAATATACAAACACATGTATACCCATGTTATACACAAGAAATGTTCCCAACAGCAATTTTACTAGCCATGAAAACTGGAGCTATATGAAAAAATGGAGAAATGATTTAAAGCTAGTGGCATTTTTCTCTCCCAGGAGACAAAAGGCAAATTCCTAACTTCACATTATGCTTCCGATGTGATGAGTAGAGTGCTATATCCCCTGGTGGAGCTTTTGGTCACCTGCAGTTAGGACAAGTGAACTGCTCTGGCTAGGTCTAGATGCCATTCTTCAACTGTTCAAGTTCCAGAAATACAAGGAGAGAGTGGCTCCAGCAATGAAATGTACAGCTCCCATGAGTACCACTGCATTTCAAACAGAACTGCCCAGGAGGCTGAATGCTTTATGGAGAAAAAAGAGCTAATCAAACCCAGAAAATCCCTCTCAAAGATCAGGGGGATTTACAGTGACATTAAAGCCCAACACAAAATTTTAAAGACTAAGAAAATGCATGTGATAACCCTGTAGGTGATAAAATGAAATACATTAAAATATATAAATAGCAGGAGACTAAGTCGATATAAGGGAGAATTGCATGTGCATAAAGAGGCACATTAGGATGGCTGCCACAGGTTGCGGCAGCGGGGATGGTGTTTCCTTTGGGGTGAAGAAGGTATTTTGGAACTAGGTAGCAGTGGTTGCAGAGCACTGCAGAGTACTAAATGGCAATGAATTTGTTCATGTCAAAATGCTTAATTTTGGGCTGGAGAGATGGCTTAGTGGTTAAGGCATTTGCCTGCAAAGCCAAAGGATCCCAGTTCGAATCTCCAGGACCCACGTAAGCCAGTTGCACAAGGGGGTGCATGTGTCTGGAGTTCATTTGCAATGGCTGCTCTCTCTCTCTCTCTCTCTCTCTCTCTCTGCCTTTCTCTCTCTCAAATAAATAAATAAAATATTTTTTTAAATGCTTAATTTTATATTATATGAATTTCACTGCAGGTAAAGAGAGTCACAGGAGCTTGGGGAAGGCATTTTAAGAGACTTAAGCTTTCTTGTTACTCTGTTGCACTGCCTATATAGAATATGGAGCAACTGAGGCCTTTCAATGAGCCTTTCTCCTTCTGCATTCAGAAAACAAGAGGTAAAAAATGCAGTCTCTACATCTGCGGCTGGAGAGATGGCTTAGCGGTTAAAGTGCTTGCCTATAAAACATAATGACCTGGGTTCGATTTCTCAGTATCCAGGTAAAGCCAGATGCACCAAGTGGCACATTTGCAGTGGCTGGAAGCCCTAGCATGCCCATTTTATGTCTCTCTTCTCTCTCTGCTTACAAATAAAGAAATAAAAACATTTAAAAACATGTAATCTCTATGCAAATAGTTAAAATGACTTGGCCACTAACTTTTAATGGATGGTCCATAGGGAATTAAGACTGGCTGCAAGGCTTCTTTCTCATTTTGCTAGGCTCATTGCCCAAGGAAACCTCAGTGATGCCAGCGATAAAGCTCCATGAAGACAGCAGCAAAACTTTCACTAGTGCTGGTGTCCCTGTCCCTGACCCTGTACCTGGATAGGCATTTTGACAATTCTCTTTGTCTTTAAGTAGTCTGGCACTAAGAATGACAGTTAAGGGCTTTTAGAAGAAAACAAAGACTGTATGTTTTTCACAGTGTCGAAGGGTTAGAAGAGCAGAGCACAGAGCTGGTGAGGCCAGAGCTGGCTCTGCAGACAACCTTCTAAGCAGTGAATAATCTTGTTCATCTTGTAGGATCCACAGAGGTCACCTGGCAAACAGATTCTTGGGAAAGCACATTTTAAAGACAATTGCTATCTCTTGCTCTCTCATATTCTAGTTAACTCTGTGCTTCCATTTCATCAGACTTAAAATTTTGTCTTGACCTTAGTGTGTGATGTGCCATTTGCCATGTTCCAGTCTCTGTGCATCTAAATCGATTGGTATTTTACTCATGATTAATATGACTATGCAGCTTTGACCTTTCCAATAATGTAAACTATGCCTGAGCCAAGCATGTGGCCTCACAGTAAACTTGACAGCAAGCTGACTGACAGCTAATAGTGGCAAGAGTGTATTTATAAGCAAATCAGAGTCAGTGGCTAGGACATTTCCCTCCAGAATTGGTATGCAAACTGAGATAACACAATTTCTGGGCCTATAAATACTAGTGCCTCCAGGCTGCCATCTGAGACCTATCTTGTTGTGAATCCACCCTTGGAGGATTGACTCTGTGGCTCAATCGGAATAAACACACCCTTTCCTTTACTGCTGACAACCTGGTGGCTTTCTAGACCCATTTGAATGTCATCTTGAGGGGACTAGTCTCCTAACATAAACTGGGCCACTTCTTTTGTGGCTGGGTTTGGTCTATTGGTACTGCTCTCCAATCACATGGTTTTTACTTAGTTTTATCTCTTTTTGTGTATTCTTTTGCTGAATCTTGCTAATTCTGTTTGTGTGCATTGCATCACGCAATTCAGGGACCACTCTTATTTCATAGCACTTGTCCTTTGATTAGACAATCAAGAGACTGCTTGTCTTGAAGAAATTGTAGTACTTGATGTTAAATTGTTAGTCCTTGAGATAAATTGTGGACAGCGGGCAACCCCTGCCCTCTAGCTTCACCCAGGAGCAAACCTGGACCCCACATCCAAATGCCTTTGGTGTATTTCTTCCTCTCTATAATATGGGTGAAGCCAAGAATGGCTGATTTTCTCATGTTCTGCCCCTGGACTTTGAACACCTTAATGTGCATAGGGAGCACTGGACATCTGGTTGCAGTGCAGATTCAGTTCAGCAAGCTGGGATTGGGTACAAGCTAGGTGATAAGATCCTTGATCATATTCTGGGCAGCAGAGCTCTCAACCCCATGTTGTCACCTTGTAGTACTCTTCCTAGAAGGCAAACTCGTGTGGAGTTACAGGATCTTCCAGAACCTCCACAGACTCCTGAGGATAGATTCCATAAGCAGCTTACATGGTGCTCAAAGCTGGCCAGTCTGTCAAACTTTTTGAAGCACACACAATGTTCACTCTGGCCTTCTCATTGGATACAACACTTTTGAGTCATGCATTCCTCTGATTCTGTCTTTGTTCATGCCCTACCTATGCAGGTAGGGATTGGGGCATGAGTATTCTAAATTCAACCTAGGAATAAAATTAACAATAAATCCCATCATCTTTACATGGCAAGAAAACACCAGTGGGGTAGGTCATTTATGGCTTGAGAATGCACTTGCTTCAGGAGTCTTCTAATGCCCCTCATTGATTTGTTTTCATGGAGAGCAAAATAAGCAAGAAAATGGCAACTTTGAGTCTTGGGGGCATAAAAGACACACACTCACTTGAACCTCAAAAACCTGTGAGGCAATGTTTTAAAGAGAATTGGTGAGTATTCTGGGGTGGGTGGGTGGCTAGGTTGGATAGTAGGCAAGAAATTCAGTTTTGCAGGGGAGCTACAGAAACATGTAGCAGGCAATCTCAGGAGATTCTGGGCAGTAGACTATCAAGATAATATGAGCTCTCCCAGGCTTCTTCAAGAAGAGTCAGGGTATCAAGGCTGGTGGTGGAGTGTTTCTATATAGCACTGGTTTTCATACATGAGTGTGCATGATAATCACCTGGAAGGCTAGTTAGATGCAAGAACATGGGCTTCTGATTCAGTAAGGCTGGGTTGGTCCAGTATTTCTAGTGCTCCTTAGTACTGCTGGAGTTTCTAGGGGTCTGGAAACCACCAGCCTATATGCTAAAATTAAAAATGCATGTCAATGGGTGCTGGAGAGATAGCTTAGAAGTTAAGGCACTTGCCAGCAAAGCCAAAGGACCTAGGTTTGTTTCCCCAGTACCCACATAAAGCCATATGCACAGGTTGTAGTGGCTAGAGACCCCATTGTGCCCGTCTCATTCTTTCTCTCTCTCTCTCTCTCTATGTCTCTTTCTTTCTCCCACAAAAATAAAATATTTTTTGAAAATGCATGTTAAGAAGGAGTGGCATTTTGAAGTCAGGCGTGGTGGCACATGCCTTTAATCCCAGCATTTGGGAGGCAGTGGTAGGAGGATCACTGTGAGTTCGAGGCCAGCCTAAGACTAGAGAGTGAATTCCAGGTCAGCCTGGGCTAGAGTGAAACCCTACCTCAAAAAACCAATAGGGCTGGAGAGATGGCTTAGCGGTTAAGGTGCCTGCCTCCTAAGCCTAAGAACGCTGGTTCCAATCTCCAGCAGTTCTAACCTCCAGGTCCCACGTTTAGCCAGATGCAAAGTGACACAAGGGCACAATGCCACACTTGACCACAAGGGGGCACACACATCTGGATTTCATTCACAGCAGCTGAGATGCTGCTGGTGCGCCCATCTCTGTCTTCCTCTCCCTTTCTCTCTGTCTCTCTCTGTGTCTCTCCAAAAAAAAAAAAAAAAAAAAAGTGGTGGAAGTTTGAGGTTTGGAGGTATAATTCAGTGGTACAGCATTTGCCATTCACACACAAGACCCTTGGTGTGATCCCCAGCAACAAAACAACTTAAAAGATTACTTTAAGAAGCAAGATTTTTAACATAAGGCACATTAGAAAACAAACATTTCTAGACACATAGGAACTGCTTCACCTCAATGTCCCTGCCCTTGTTCTTTCTTGGAGGGTTCTAACCCATGGCTGAGCCAGTGGAACAGGTAGCTCCACCAGGCTAACTGAATGCTGCAGTCAATTTGATGAAAACTTGTTGAGTTCAAAACTAGAGATTTGGGGTCTAAATCTACTGGTATCCTAATCCAAAGGGCTCAAACATCTCTTTCCATTAGGTCACCTGGGAGGCTTGGTCAAACATTACTAAACTCTACCCACAAGTGTCAGATTTATTAGTCTGGGCTGGGGCCAGAGAATCTGTATTTCTCAGGAGCCTTTGTTTCAATATCTGCACAGCAACTAGCTGGAGGTAGAGAGGCTCAGCAGGAGGGAACCTGATTTTGTTTTCCCAATAAAACAAAAACTCAACTCCTTCTCTAGGAACTGCTGAAGTAAGCCTTCCAGTCAACATAAGTCAAGTTCAACCAAGATGATTTTAACATTCAACTCACTTTGTTAAAACAACATTTATCACCTGTAACAAATTACCCTCCTGGCTTTATCATTTTTATACACAAACAAAAACACATGCTATTTTTCATAACTTAATTTCTATAGTAGTTATTCATGCGCTTATTTGGTGACTTAATCATAAAGTATAATTTATGAAGTTCACCAAATATTTACAACCTGCAAAAAGTGTAATGAGCAGTGTGGAAATTGTCTAAACTCAATCCGAATCTTTGCATTTGGAATCTCATAATAACAGCTTATTTTTGTAATCAAAGGAAAATTCAAGTTGGTATAAAATAACTGACTTATTTGTGGAAATGTTAAATGTGGGTTGCATTTAGTCTTGTGTGTCTACAGTGACTGATTTCAGTCTGCTGTGCAGCTCCAGCTGTAACTTAATGAAAGACATCTGAACTCCCTTCCACTTGCCTGAGACTGAAATCCTGAGCTGGTTCCATTCTGAGAACACACCATAATAATAATAATGATGATAAATAAAAATAAAAATACATGAGCAAAACCAGAGTAGCTTTTCTAACTAAATAAGTTGTTATAATGCTTGCTATTAGGTAATTTAATGGGCAAAGAGATGAACATGATTCAGAAGGGAAAAGGAGCTTTATTACAGTTTAGAAAAAAATGGGGCAATGCCTTCACTGTGTGGCGCCTATACTATCACATGTTGTAAGCTTCAGGACACACCAGGTCTGGATAAGAATGGTAGCAATTGGTTAGCAATTCTTTTCAATAGCAGGCTTTTCAGGAGAGGAAATGAAAGCTAAAGTTTTCTGACTGGAAGGCCAGGAAGGATTTAGGTAAGCAGGATATAATGATGGAGGCTGGGAAGAGGCCAAAACATCAGGGTCAAAACCTCCAGCTTGTCCTGGATGCTGCAGTAATCCCATTACATCCTGAAAAATGACTCTAAAAATAGCACCCTGGGATTACAGAGCTTTTTGTTGCAGACTGTCATCAAATCACATTCTTTCAGTCTTCTTGTCAAAAGACCATTTTCTGGGGCTGGAGAGATGGCTTAGCGGTTAAGAAACTTGCCTGCAAAGCCTAAGGACCCAGTTTCAATTCCTCAGTACCCACGTAAGCCACCTGCATAAGGTGGCACATGTGTGTGGAGTTCGTTTGCAGTGGCTATAGGCCCTGGTGTGCCCAACCTCTTTCTCTCAAATAAATAGAAATAAATAAAAACAAAAGACCATTTCCTAAAAAGACCATTGGTCCAGGCTGACCTGGAATTAACTATTTCAGGGTCTAACCTAATCTGCCTAAAATCAAAGCATAGTAGCACCTAACTTTTTCTAACCTAATCTGTATAAAATCAAAGCATAGTAGCACTAAAGTGATACAATAAATCCTTTTAGCCAGTGACACTTAACAGGATATTACCCATGGTCCAAAAATAGTAGATGAAAATTTACAGAAATAGGCTACTTACAAGTCTCAACCTGCATCTCTCTCTGTAGCAGAAAGAAACCTCAGGTTCTCTCATCCTACCCGAATCATTCCTCTGCTTTGCAGGGCCACAGTGTAGGCACTACCTTCTTGTTAGAGACATGCTAGCCACCTCTGGTGTCAGATCCAATGCCAGAATATCACAGTGCTTGTGTTCAAGTTAATAATGGTCCCCAAAGCACAGGGAAGAGATGCTGGCAAATTTATTGCAATGTATAGTCAAATGTCTTTCCTTTTATTATTAGGTGTCATTACTCTTTTTTATAAATTAAACTTTATCAGAGATCTGTTAAGGAAAAAGGAATTTATATAGGGATCAGTAACCATCCATGGTTTTAGGAATTCACTGGGGTGTCTTGGAATCTATTCTCCACAAACAGCAGAGAGACTACTATCCATATGGACCACTTGGGTTACAATTTGTTCACTCAGAAGACATAAATATCTCCAGAAAATAAGTAATGAGATTCACTGAGCACTTTCTACATGCTTGATACTGATGTTTGTAGGTGCTAAAGAGACTGAGGTGAGTATAAAAATGACCCTCCTGTGGACACAGGAAGAGAATAAACAAACATATGAAAAGACATGGTATGTGGACAGTGCTAGGCTGTTTGAAGCCACAGCAAGCAGGCAGAGTAGGGCTCAGGGGTAGCAAGAAACAGAGTTGCCATTGAGTGACATTCCTGCAGGGACCGGAGGAAGACAAGGGAGAAAACTCCACATGTAAGTGGGGATAAAGAGCTATTGGCCCACCCAGGGGATCACCCAGGACAAATTCTCAGAGGCAGGAAAGAAATCTGACTTAGGAAAAGGGAGATGGGGGCAAAACAGGGCTGGGTCTTACATAAACTTGGCAGCCTTAGAGGACACTGGGTAGTGAAGGTCCCTGGGCTGAGTTACATATATAAAATAAAAAAGTCCTGGTGTTATTATGGTGAGAATGAACCACAAGGAGCAAGACTGCAGTAAGAAACCTCTTGGTTCCAAAGAGAGAGCAGCCAAGATATGGGGGTGGTGATGGTGAAGCAGGTGGATTCTACCTAGCGAGGAGTTGGAGCTAGAGTATTAAGTAAGGGATGAAGACGTGACGTTAGAAGAAGGTGTTTGTGGTCTCGGGACAGAACTGGTAAGATGAGGACCACTGTACAAGGTACAGGAAAAGCAGGTGAAAGGCTTGGTTTGATACTTGAATTTAGGATGGCACTCAGTGGAGGAGAAAGGTAAGTCAAGTTTGTTTACCCAGTATGGAGAGTAGCTGAAGGAATTACAAGCTGAGCTCCAGTGACGTCTTTTATAATGCCTTCATCATTGATTGATAAATGCACAATCATTTTCAGAGTCAAATGACTAAAAACATTAGATACTAATTTGAAATCTCAACTTTGAGAAACTCAAATCATCTGGATTTTATTGACTCTAAAAGGAGAAGAAGTGAAGGGGTAGAAAAATATCTAAGACTCTCTAGAAAGTAGAACAAAAACAGTAGAGATTTGCTCCAAGTTAGGAAATGTTTCCTGTGTGAAAGCTGGCCCTTCATGTAGCCTCTATTAAGATCCAACATGGCCCCTTTGCTTGGGCTAAATGCTTGGGGAGGTGAGTTCTTCCTAACAGTTAGATGTCAGGGTAATAACAGCCCAGGAATTTGGACCAGCCTAAAGAACTATGGACAGATGCTTGTAAGTACATGCTGTGCTGGAAGCTCTCTGAAGTTATACCTCATTGGTCAGAGCACAACTCAGTCGAATGTTCCTAAGACAGACAAAACACACCGAATGCCCAGGAATGCTGAACTCCCTGGTAGGAAGTACTTGCTCATGTATCAAATCCTTTTGTCATCACCTTACATGCTCAGCATGAATTACTTGTATTTATTTCCAAACCTTTTGTGCTACTTGTAATAAGAAATTACATTAACCAATGACATATTCTAGTAAAAAGAAAAAGGGTTGATGACTCTCTAGTGAAATATTCATTCTGGAAAGATTTCATTAAAGTCAAGTTGCTGGGTTTTTTTTTCCCCTCTCCAAGCACTGTGTGGACAAGACAAGTACTAGACCAGGGAAAGAAGTCATTCAACTACTGGAAATTGCGCTTAGACACCTTCTGCTCCATGCATGTCCTCAATGTCTCATTTCCACTTTAAAGAAACCAAATTAGGTATCTGAGGTAAGGCATTAGTGGTGAGCTATAGATAAGAAAACTTCCCATTATACACTGTCTTTACAGAAAAGTCTGTAGTCCTCACATTAAAAGCTCTGACTATTAAAGTCATTAAGGCCAACAACTAGCTGAAGAACAGAACTATCATATTTGAGATATATAATGCTAATGTGTTGGCATTCCTGTGCATGTGCATATGTGTGGTGTGGTACATATGGTACATACACATGTGTGTACAGATGCATACACCCCATGCACATGTGTGTGGAGAACGAAGAAGAATGTGGAATCCTCTTCTGTTGCTCTTCCAAGTTGTTTTCTTGAGACAAGAGTCTCTCAGAAAACCTAGAACTATCATTTTCTTGGTCAAACTGGTTGACCAGCGATCCCCAGGGATCCTGCTGTCTCTGTCTCTCATGGGACTGGGGTTACAGGCATGGATGGCCCAGGCTTTTTACATAGGTCTTGGTGGTTGAACTCAGGCCCTTGTGTGTGTGCAGTAACTTAGATGGTGTCATACGGTCTATGACTTGACAATGCTGAGTGAAAAAAGCCCAGACACAACTCTACAAAACTCTTTTTTGAAAAATTTCAAGAGGCTTTCCCACAACATTCCACTCTTGGATCTCAGACTGTTGACCTCCACGAGTGACGTCTAGATGAATATCATGCTTGCTGAGTGTTCTACACAAATATGCCAGCAATGCAATGAAATTTTTAAAAATGTAAATGATCATATGATTATAAAATCTATATGAAAACTATATTGAGCATAAAAACCATGCAAGCACATACAATGTGGAGGAGAAAGACTGTCTGGGCGCTACCTTTGTTACTTCTGCGTTTTCAGCCACCATGTATGTGAAACCAATGTTCACCAGATCTGTTCCACTGCAGACACAAACTATCCGCCCTTCCAGATCATTTTCAGATTTTCCTACAGCTTCAAGAGCAGCCAGAATTTTGGGATCCTGTGAATGTATAAAAATAGGAAAAAAATATGTTATATCACAGAGCATGGAGGAAAACATGATAAAAATAAATCACATTTGATACAGAATATATACTAAAGGGAAATGGTTACCAACCCCCTTCATATAAAATGCCTGGTGAGCTGGCACTATTCCAAACCTGGAAACCTGAAATTCTAAAACTTCCCCGTAAGAAGGGTTTATACGGTTTTTGCTTTAGACAACTAGGATGGAGGGGGTCTTTGTTTATGTGGTTTTGCAAGTCATTACTGGAGGATCTGGGATTTGGCAACGGGACAAGAAAGACTGATCGGGATGCAACTGTGTCTGTTACAAAGATCCAAGGGGCTCTCACCATACGAGAGTCGCCGGTTTCTCATGAAAAAAATGTGGCCTTGTCACAGCCAGTTACCACAGGTAACAAAGACTGAATGTTTTCATCCCTTCATCCGTATTTGAAATGAAAGCTGTGAAAGTTTACCCCAATTCCTAAATAAAATAGTGTCTTTGTTCTCCAAAAGATCCAAGGAGGAAATGCCAACATGTAGTTATATCGGAAATTTAGCTAACATGAAAGAGGAAGGCTGAAATAAAAATGAAAACACAGTGAGGAATGGGGTCTTGCTTTGGATGTCTTAGAAGAATGTAGGACTAATTACAGAAAAGGGAATATGGTAGAATAGTCTACAAAGAGTGATCATTTCAATCCCTAGTGCCACCATGCAGATAGCTGCTCACTCAAACAAATTGCTCGCTTGAAGAACATTGACTTCTGTGCTCTGTTTGGATGCTTGTCCTGTCAAAGGCAAGCTGAGCTTCCGGGTGAGCCAGAGCAAGTGCAGGGCACCAGAAAGGAGCTAGTGCAGCCATTTGCACTGCCACATCAGCCTCAGATGAAAAGAGAATTGCTGTTTGATACTGAGGCGATGGCTATTTTATTTTATTTTTTTAGGAAGGGTCTCACTCTAGCCCAGGCTGACCTGGAAATGACTCTGCAGTCCTAGGCTGACTTTGAACTCACAGTGATCCTCCGAACTCTGCCTCCTGAGGACTGGGATTAAAGGCATGTGCCACCACATCTGGCTAATGATGGCTTTTAAAATTAATTTCTGAGCCAAAGGATCTGTCTCTCTGATACGGGTATCATTCAAGGGGTTTAGACAGTTCTAACACAATTCAATTCAAAGCAGCAAATTACATATGAGATTTGAAACTTCTGTCCATTCTTAATTCCCAGCTGGTATTTAGGGGACAGTAACAAGTTAAGTTGTATGCTATAGAACATTTTCCAAGCTTTACACATCTATGGTTAACAGAAATAGCAAATACCAATCACAAGTACCTTTGGTACAGCTCCCAGCCGAATACTGTTGATGAGGGAGCATTCTAGAACTTGTCCTTCCTGAAGAGAGAGCATACAACCCAGTAATAAGCTTAAATTTCCCAGACCAATGGCAAAAAAGGGTTTAGCAAATATTTCTGATGATAAAGTGAATGTGATCAAAGAAGAAATGCAAACCAATAAACAACAATGATTATTCTTTAAAATGAGAAACAAAAACCCTAAATTTCAAATATATACAGGTAAATATAGATATCTGAGTGAAACTATGAAAGATTATTTATAAAGTGCTATTACATCTATATAATGTTGCTAATAATTATTATTGATAATTAAATATAAAGTTTTACACAAAATATTAAGTGGGATAATGCTAACTTGGTCTACTTGTTGAGCAATGAAATCGATTCACCCAGAAAGCAGCAAGAATACTTGTTGTTCTTAGGCCATACCTTGCCTTCACTTTTCCAGGTCAGAAAGAAGCCAAATTCATCGACTTTGAAGAGGCAGTTGGGTTCAAACACAAAGGATTCCTGTTAAAAAGAAGTGAAATGATTTTCATGATGTACAATATTTTGAGTCTAATAAAAATGCAAATATCTTTGCACCTCCAAATAGGGAAATGAGAATCCACCCTTTTGCATCTGTATTCTAAAAACTTCATTTCCTTTGATGTTTTGGAATGTTTTCATTTTAAAAACTCTGCATTCTTTTTCTATATTGATAGGCTGATCAATTAAACAGAGTCTCTTCCTTTAGAACCTTCTAGAACACATTTGAAAATAAATGGCACTGATGTCCTGAGTTTCACACAGCAGAGCATTACCCCTAGATCTCAGACAAAGAGTTCCTGGAGGGACAGACACCCAGATACAGCCTCTTGTCTTCCTCCATGCAAGATAACCTGCTGCCTGTGCCCAACACAATGTCAAGCCAGGACCAGTGACTGGCTCCCACAGCCCTCCCTCCCAGGGTTCTGACGCCCACTGAAGCTTGAGAACCATTGTCATGGATGTTAACTTTAGAAACTCAGTGAAAACTAGATTCAAAATTTAAACAGACGGGTGTTCACCAAACATGGGCACCAGAACAACTCTGCCCTGTTTGCCAATGGGCTCCTGGTCTTTTCTAAGAAAGCACCACTGTGTTGAGGAACATCAGGACAATTCTATGTTAATGAGAGAAAAAGAGTGACCAGGAAATGAACTCAAATGCCCTGTGCCCTCTGTTTGCATTACACAAAGACTTGGCACCATGCTTCAATAAATCTATGCATTCTTTTCATGATCAAACTTGTCTTCCTAGATCATTGTAATGCCAGCAATTAGAAGCCAATCCCATCAGTGGAGGGTGGGGAAGGAGGGGATCAAGGCAGTAACATAAATAAATAGCAATTACAGGATTAACATTTTAAGGACGTTTTAAACTCTTAGTTTCACCCATCAAAATTTATTTTTATAAATTAAAAGAAAAGAGCATGCATCAGGCTAATGCAATGTCAAGCGTTTGGGCCACCATTATGTGGCAGAATTTAGAATCCTGGGCCCTGAGAGAAGTTAGTCTTCAATCTGTTTGGGTAATTTTCTGTCAAACAATATCCACATGTACCACAATTCTATACCAAGCACATTCTGAGCATCACAGACAGAACACTGAATAAGAAGCAAAACCCAGTTCTACATTTTGTCTTTACCTTCTCCTCGAAAGACCACTTGTGTCTCAGCACCCTTGACTCCTGGAAGTGTTTATCCCACATTGTGAGTGTGGCATTAAATGAGACAAAGGACGCACAGATACAGCAGAGTTGCAGCTCAGCCGGCAACAGCATTGTTGGCAATGCATAGTTCAAAAGTGCAACTGTAGCAAATTACTAACAAGATGAAACTGTCTCCTCAAAATGGCATTTTTAGATAGCTCAATCTTCTTTGAAAAAGCTTAACACAGAAGCTGATACTTTGGGTGGGTCTCCCATGCCACGCAGAGAAAATATTATTCATAGATATGTCATGATTATCTGATACCGGTGAGGGACTTCTGGGGAGTTTGTATAAGTTTTGTGGTAGGAAAAGAGATAGGATACATACGTAAGAGTTAGATCATTGCACGGGTCTTCTATGTCACAGAAAAGACACTAGACATTATCAAATGGCCATGACAGTCTTATACTGCTACTAATAAAATGATAAGTTCAGGCTCAGTGTTCAAAAGTATGTCTTAGGGCTAGAGAGATGGCTTAGTGGTTAAGGCGCCTGCCTGCCAAGCCTAAGAATGCTCGTTCAACTCTCCAGGTCCCACGTTTAGCTAGATGCAAATGATGCAAGGGCGCAAAGCCGCCCTTGTCCACAAGGAGGTGCATGTGTCTGGAGCTTGTACACAGCGGCTGAGAGGCCGCTAGTGCGCTCATTCTCTCTCTCTCTCAAAAAAAAAAAAATATGTCTTAAAATGTGTTTATATAGTAAAGCCACAATGAATTGGCTACTAGGATTACTTGTGTGGACACTATCATCTAATTTCAAACCAGCATTTGAGATGACCCATGCAAAATATACAACAAGTAAATATAAACCAAACAGGTGGTTTTTCAATCGAGTTTGAAGCTGAGCTTTCACTTCCTTCACCTTACGTGCAATGACTTCTTCCTTCTTCTCCTGTGTACGCCCCAGTTTGGCATCATTGTTGGAGATTCTGACTGCTAGCATCTCACACTTAAGTGCTTTGATCTATAGGCCTTCCATTCCTATACTTGGCTCCACATACTCCTATTCATTCTTGCTGCCAGTCTCTTGCCATCCATTGGACTCCTCCTCCTCTTCCTCCCATCTGTACCTAGGTTATGGCCATGTCCACAACGGCAATCATTCCTTTACAGATACTAGCATCTCCAACAGCTCATGCTGGTTTATTGACCAAAAAACTCAAGTCTCTCCTAGTCATGTGGTACCACTGATGCTGATTAGGATCAAAATATCCAAGAGTCTGGCTTTAGTTTATATTTAAGACTGTCAACATCAAAAATAGTCAAAGGATACTTTCTCTTGTATTGACAATTTTCATACATGTAAATAGAGTATTTTAATCATAATCTCTTTTGATGGCTTCTTTCAACGTAATTTTGCTTTCAGTAGCTTACCTCTCTGTGAAACTCTGTCTTTTCCAGTCAATTAAAGTGCTTCACTGTATAAGGAGACATCAAATGGAAACCCTCGTCTCCCTTCTTCCTAAGACAGCATGCTTAGTTCTAGCCGAGGTGCCCACTCTTGTTCCTGGGTTATCATCTTCCTTATGCACTTGGGCAACAGTGTTTCACCACCCGACACACAGCTGGATGTTTTGCTCTAGGTGTCCCTACATCTGCTCCTGCATGCAGCCCTGTATCTTTTATCCCTCTCTCAGCTCGCTATCTTGATAAGTACGCCAATCTTCACAGGTTCCATGGCACCCTTGACCAGTTCTATTTGGCTTCCTTTTTTAGAATCTTCTAAAATTTCTCTGGCCAGCCCACAAGCTGCCTAGGGCAGTGAACAGATGTGATATATTCTCTATTCCTTTCTGCTTGCAACACTCTCCACTTAAGGTGTTGGCTGTGCTCCATGCCCTTAGTCTCATTTCTTGCCTTTTTTTTTAAACCCAAATTCTACATGTTCCCCAGGACACAGACGTGGGAATTCTTATTTCCTCTGTGATCCTAGGTTCCCTTCAATGCCATGGCTTCAACACCAACTTATTTCTGACGTCTCCAGAATTTAAAATAGAACCCCAAACTCTTCAAGTCTCAGCTCAGATAATTAATTTTCTACTTGGCATCCCAACTTGCACATCTCAAAATTAACATGTCCATTTCTGAATTTTTAACCTGATATCCTTACCCTAAGCTTCTTTATCACAAACCGTCCTTAGTTTAATAAATGTGATTAGTATCCACTCTCTGAAACTGACAGTTACCCTTGTATTTCCCTCTTCCTTTCCTTTCAGCTCCATACTAAGTCTACTTGACTCCATCTCCACTGTTACCACCTTGGTCCAAACCCTCATCACCTTCCCCACAGTCTTCCCACTTCTCTTTTTATCCACAATAGCCAGATTCGTTCTTTAAATTCTGAATCAGTTCATTGAAATCACAAACAAATGGATTTCTATTATATTTGGGATAAAACCTCAACTTCTATATGTTCTTCATGGCTTACTTCAGCCACTTCCTGTTCGCTGACAGCCTTCTTATTCACTACTATCAAAATCTGTTTTGGAAGGGTCAAGATGTAGCCAAGACCAAATGTGCCCAAGCTACCCATGAAAAAATAGAGTGCAACCCCGAGGGCTAAACAACAGTAAGCAGAAAGGGTCTAGAATGAATGCACTCTGCTTAGGTTTCTCTACTTCCCACCAGCAAAGTCAGGACAGAGCCTCTCTCTGGTGGCAGACACAAGGTCTGCATTCTTCTTTCTCCAATAGCAGTTTTCCATCTCACATGGATATGCTCCCTGTCTCAACCAAAGCAGGGACATCTTAAGACCCACAGTCAGGGACATTGTCCCCATCTCACACTGCAGGGAACATTGTGAAAGGAAGCTAGGCTTTGTCGCTTTTGCAAATCTGTTCCTTTTCCAGCGGATAGTAACAGAACCTTCTGGGAAGGAAACAAGCCACACTGGTATTTGTTTCAGGAAGCCCAGGTTTTCAGTACTCACGACTGCACTGAAATTCATCACAGTCAGCTATTGAACTCAAGGACCCATTTGGATACCCAGCCCACTGGTTTCCTTAGGTAACAGGAAGGCAAGAGCTAGAAAAGGCCAGAAACTTCTATGAAAATACTGGACAAGTGGTAGCCAGAGGCCACACTGCCAAATAGAGGCAGAAGCACCTCTCTGGCTGGCAAGCCACTGTTAGAATCTATTTCTGGCACCAGGATCTCTGCTCAGAAGGGGCAGTGCCATGCCAGGCTTCTAGAGACACTGCCCATCTCATCAAGCACAGAGTATATGTTTAATCTGGATGGTATTGTTTTATATGTTTCCCCAGCATGAACTATTTCCACATTATTTAATACCACAACCTATCAAAAGATTCGAGTTACTTTCAGGTTGATTTAGCTTGATAATATTTTTCCATTCTTTCAATTTCAAAAGATATCCTGTCAAATAAAATTTAATACCTTTTCTTCTTTGAATGAATGGTGGGGGACTCAGCAGACTGCATATTCTGATTAAAGAGGATGCAATGTTTGACGGGGCATCTGGAAAATAGGCACCTGATTTTGTTTTTGCTGTGACTTGTGGTTCTTCTTCCTCTTGCTCTCCTTCCCTTTCTCCCACCACAGCTGCCCTAGTTAACTGCAAATATCTGTATCTTTCTACTGTGGGGCTTAAATCATAAAATAAGGTACAGTCAACAGTAGGCCTTACTTCACTAGGGCTCATGCCAAACTGTCCTGTAAGTACTTTTTAAAATGTTTATATTCATATATCAATGCGACTCTCACTTCTGCTCAGAGAAGCTTCTCTTTGCAGATGGTGGTGACCACTGGGGTGAGTCAAAAGTCACCATAGTTCTCAGAAGAAGTGACAGTGCAGTGTCCAGTACTGAGACATCTCTATTCCACCCTCCAAAGCTCAGGGTCCATTGCAGAAGATGTGGCGGAAAGAATGTAAGAGCCAAAGGAAGGGTAGGACTACTTACAACATAATCTTCTAGACATAAAAGGGCCTTGATATTCATGTCCTCTCAGCGCCTGAAACTGCTTACACAAGACTGCCATAATAGGAGGAAAAGATGATGACAGTGAAAGAGAGACAAATTGGGAGGGGGAGGGTATTCCATAGAAGGTGGACTTGAGAGGGGGAGAATGGGAGTGCAGGGAGGGAATTATGGTTTTATTGTCTATACTTACGGAAACTGTCAGTACAAAGTTAAAAAATATAAGGTATAGCCAAGTCTTGTTACAGACATTTTAAGTGGCTAAGAAAAGGTTTGACTCAAGTGTATTTAATGAGTTGCTCTGGGGCTCGTCTTTGGTAGTTGTGATTAAATGGGGAAATTAGGGCACAGGAGCAAATGGAGGTGAGGCCTTCTGTATTCTATCACAAATATTCTGTTTCCTGAGAAAGAGCACCTTCAAAGGGAGTGGCATTCCACTGTGACTTTTGGAGGGTAATGTCTCCATACCCGGCACCTGCTCACATATTGGCAGCAGCTCAATTTTCCTATCTGAAAATTGGGAAAATGCATACCAAACTCATAGGGCTTTCAAAGAACTAAACTCAAGGAAGTTAAATAGTTGACATAAGGTGAATGCTGAGTAAGCCACTATTACTGACTTTACTGCTGGTACACCAGACATGTCACAAATACTACAGTGCCCAGCACTTGTGAGAACCGTGCAGGCTTTAGAATAGATAACTGTCCAACAGTTTTGCCATAATGTTGCAAACGGGCCGTGATCACCATGAAGTAGTGGAAATGTGGATGTGCAGCAGAGGTGCAGATCTTTTAATTTTAATCAACAGGCACATACATGTGGCTAGTGGCTACTATCCTGGTCAATCTAGCTTTAGAGAGAAGGGGAGGGGAAATGTTTCCAAGAGAAAAAATTCTTCAAAGGCATAGTAGATAAGTAACAAACCTGGGATTTGAACTAACTTCTCTGATTCCAAAGCCCAACAGATTGTGAGATGGTCGATAAATGAATACTGCACAGGTAGACATCACCTAGAGTACACATGGGGCTCACTCTACCTATTTCCTCGTTTGATAAGAACTGGGTGGAATCAAAGACGACTTTGCCAAGGTTGGAGGGAAACAAGAAGTCTGAGGAAGAGGCCATAGAAGATTTTACCCAATCTTATCACTATGTAAATAAATGACTAAGTCCAAAGAGACTTCATCAAAGTTGGGCAGCCCCAGATCTTCAGTCTAGGAGTACAGACAGGCTTTTTAGAGGGATAGTGTTTATCATTATGCCAAATATCTTGTAAGAATTTTCTTTCATGTCCTAGTACTAAGAGAGACTCCACCCTGACACACTGCTTGCTGTGCTTGCAATGCAACAGACACAGTGACTTTTGACCATTTCCTTCGTGCATTGCTCAAGAGCACCAGGAGCAAATCCGCAGCTCATGACCATTAACTTTCTAGGATGTTTTTGCTGCCTACAGAATGGCTGCCCTTGACTTGGTGTCTTGTCCATTGTTTTATCTAGTGGTATGACTTTAGCATAATAGCTTCCTTTGAGCTGGGCGTGGTGGTGCACGCCTTTAATCTCAGCACTGGGAGGCAAAGGTAGGAGGATCACTGAGAGTTTGAGGCCACCCTGAGATTACATAGTGAATTCCAGATTAGCCTGAGCAGAGTGAGACCCTACCTCGAAAAACCAAAAAACAACAACAACAACAACAACAACAAAAGCTTCCTTTGGACAGTGACACAGGTGACACAGACACCTAAGTATACAAAACCTTTCATAAGTACCAGAAATGGCTGGGTATGTCACATCACTTTAGAGAGGTCCATACATAATCGGAACCCAAACCGGGCATTGTGGCACACACCTATAATCCTCTCCCAGGCAGGCTACAGGGGGAGGATTTGCACGTGTGTGGACAGCCTGAGATGACCTAGTAAAAGTTTGGACTCATAAGAACAAAACTCAGCCAGGCTTGGTGACTTGTGCATTTAATGCCAGCAATCAAGAGGCTGAGGTAGGGCTGGAGAGATGGCTTAGCAGTTAAGGTGCCTGCCTGCAAAGCCTAAAGACTCAGGTTTGATTCCTTAGTACCCATGTAAAGCCAGATGCACAAGGTGGTGCATGCGTCTGGAGTTTGTTTGCAGTGGCTAAAGGTCCTGGCATACCCATTCTCTCTCTATTTACCTTTCTTTCTAAAAAATTAAAATAAAATATTTTTAAAAAGAGGCTGAGATCAAAGTCAGCCTGAGCTACAGAGTGAGTTCAAGGTCAGCTAAGGCTAGAGTGAGACCTGGCTTCAGAAAACAAACAGGGGCTGGGGAGATGGCTCAGCAGTTGAAGGCACTTGCTTGCAAAGTCTGCTGGCCCAGGTTCAGTTGTCCCTAGCCACTCACAGAAAAATGGGCAAAAAAAGTGGCACAAGTGTCTGGTATTCATTTGTAGTGGTGAGACCCTGGAGCATACACACAAACACACATGCACACAAATAAGCAAAATTTAAAAAAAACTAAACAAAACTTTAAACAAGTATATGTTGCCCATATCAATCATCAAATAAACAAGTAATGTAAATATCACCATCTTTACCTTCAGACAAGGAAAGTGATCTTATCTGAGGTCAGGCCAGCTACCTAAGAGGCACGGCTCATTCAGAACGTGAGGACGAGCTATGCCGTGTTTCCACAGGGAATCCATTTCTATTTGGTGGATCTTACAAAGATCAATGGTTTTTGTTTCCTCTGACATAGAATGCAAGTCTCCAGTTCCCAGAAACCCAGAATTCACAATTACTGTTGAATTAGCTTCACTGAATGTTTGGTTTCTAATGGAGAGATCGGCTTGGGGTTGTTTTTCTCAGCCTCCACCATCTCGGCTGAACCAGCCTCTGTCAACATTCCCATCTAGAAACAGTTGGCATGGTGAATGAGCTGTTCATGGACAATGTTGTGCCACTGCTTCCTCCAGGCTGGACATGACCACTGCCATCTTGAATGTAGTAACATTTCCTCATGGGAGAGGGAGGCTTAAGTGGTCCTGGAGCCCTCGTAAGATGCTCAGATGGCCTTAACCCTCCCTAAGGTTATCAAAAAGGTAAAGGATTCATCAGAGTAGGACTCTTCATTACAATAGCTGCCCTTAACTTATGCAGACTTCCTGGTGGTCTAACTGCCTTTACGTGATCCATGCTCCTGTAAGTTAACCCACAGTGGTCTCCCAGTGTCCATCAATCTGGGGTGAATAGACATGTCTTTATGTCTCTCCGCAGGAAGTCATCGACACTGGTTTGAGTCCTCCCCCCCTTTTCACAGGCTTAAGTTGGGGGCAGTAAGCAAGAGAGATCACCCTGCTCCATGTCTCCAGACATAGGGATCACAGATCATACTTAGGGAGGAGGGCAATCTTGTTTTAATTTAATCAGCAAGTTTTAAAGTTGAGAATAAAGAGGTTAAGTCTTTGTGACTTAATGTGTGAGGTCAGCCAGTCTGAGCTGCCAAACTCTCTGCATTCTTCTCTCCCCACAGGCTCTGAGATATGGGTGTTTCCAAGACCAAGGATGCTTGGATTCCCAGAGGGCCTATGTGCTGTAGGGGGACATGAGGTGGGTGGAGTCTCTAATTCTTCACAGAGAACATAAGAACAAACTACTTGTAAAGTATCCAACAAATATGTCTTCACATATAGAACAACAAACATGACTTCAAGGGGAGCAAGAAGTCATTCAAAGTGACTTTGGGGTGGGGCAGGAAAATTGTCATATTAGGCAAAACATTTGCCTTAGCAACTAAAATAAGAACAAAATGGGATCAAGTAAATACATAAGATTTATTAATAAATATTATTAATTATATAAAAGTATAAAAACAAATATTTATTAATAAATATTATCAGCAACTATCAAAACTATATGTCAGTGCCCCCACCTCTCTGGACCCTCCAAATTCCAAGAACAACAGGAGGGGTGTTCCAAATGAGATGTCCTTCAAACATGATGACAAGTTGATAAAATCCTCTTTTTAAGTGTTTCTAATTGAAATAAGATTCATTCCACAATAGTAAATCACACCAGGTCATTAAATACAGACTGAGAGGAAAACATGTATCTGAAAATGCAGGTCTAGGGAACAACATTTTAAAGTATGACTATGGACACGACAATGATGAATAAAGTCTTGAAAAACCAGGACTCTCATGATTTAAGTGGGACATTCCTTGAATGTATGCATTTCCATTCATAAGAATGCAGCTTTGGAAAATGTTCTTCATAGCAGCTCCATGATATGTTTTTTTTTTTTTTTTTTTGCTTCTGTGTATATAATGTGTGTGTGTGTGTGTGTGTGTGTGTGTGTGTGTGTGGTGGCTATGTGTGGTGTGGTATGTATGATGTATGCACTTGTAGGCGGCCTTGCCATGTCCCATGTGCTTGCCTGTGGCAGGGGGTGCTTACCTGTAAGTGGTCAGAGCAGTGTCAGGGGTCCTGCTCCATCACTCATCTGCCTGTTCTTATTAGAGCTGATTCTTATACTAACTGACACCAGAGCTCTCTGTTTTTCACAATGGGGCAATTCCTTTGTCTCTGCTCCCCTTTAGTGAACTTGGATTACAGGCACATGTGGCCATACCCATCTGTTTTCATGGACTTCAGCCTTCATGCTTGCTCAGGAAGTACATGGAACTGGAAATGTTGAGCAATCTCTCCAGCCCCAGTAGGTGCTTCTTAAACTGTCAGTAAGTGGTGAATGAACTTACTACTCAAAAAATACCAATAAGTAGAGACAAAGTCTTTGCTGTCAAGGCCTATGTGTTATCTAGATTTTGCCAATGAATAACAAATAAATATTGGATGGTAATAAACATGAAGATAAAAAACTCCCAAATCAGTCATGGTGATTCATGCCTGTAATTCCACTACTGAGGGAGGTTGAGATAGGAGAACTGCTATGAATTCGAGGCCAGACTGACCTACAGAATGAGGTTCCAGGCCTTTGATGGCTAAAGTGAGACCCAACCTAAAAATAAATAAATAAATAAATAAATAAATAAATAAATAAATAAATAATTTTAAAAGGGCCTTTTGGGGGCTGGAGAGATAGCTCAGCAGTTTAGGCACTTGCCTGCAAAGCCTAATGACCCAGGTTTAATTCCCCAGTACACATATAAAGCCAGATGTACAAAGTGGCACATGTATCTGGAGTTCATTTGCAGTAGCTGGAGGCCCTGGCATATCCATTCTCTCTGTCTGTCCCTCTTTTCTGTATCTCTCTCTCTGCTTGGAAATAAAGAAATAAAATATTTTTTTTTAAAAAAAAAAGCCTCTTGGAGAAAGTAAAAGATAAGTATGAAGTAAAGCAGGATGCTTGATGGGAGGGTGGGAGGGATTCCAGAGAAGGAGCAGCAGGTACAAAGGCCTGAGGTCAGAGTAGACCTGGTATGACCATGGAGCAGTGACAGAGAGGTGAAGCAGTGGGTCATGGAAAGAACACACAGGCCACCAAAGGAACTGGGAAGTAGTTTGCAATGAGGTAGGAAACTACTGAAGGTTTAAACCAGGAGAGGCATGCAATTCCTCATAAAGGCAATCCAAAGTAGGCATCTTATCAGGGTCTCACTCTGGTCCAGACTGACCTGGAATTAACAAGGGTGGCCTCAAACTCTCAGCAATCCTCCTACCTCAGGCATTTTAGGCATTTCATTCCCATTTTCAAATAAGGAAGCATGTGCTTAGTGGGTTTAGGACAGATTCAAGGTCACATCTTCGAGTAGCCAAGCCAGAACTGAGCCTATTTCTGTTCAGCTCTAAACCTATCCTCTCAATCAACTCTATTTTAAGCTTTGGGAAGGATCTCTTTGGCCAAGGCTTTACCAATGCCACTTAACAAAAAACCTTTCTTTATTTGTAAATTGCATTCTGGCCACTTGATTTTGGTGAGCACTGACAGCAAACATTATAAGGGTCACTCTCTCCCTGGGGCACCTGTAAGAAGTAGAAGCACAAGAGAGTGGAATGACCTCAACGCTGTCCCGTGGGTGACAGAGGGTCAGCCCAGTGTCCTGGAGGCTGCACCCCTCTGCCCAAACATTTCCATATCTCATTCCACAAAGCACCATTTCATGGTAACTGATTTTTAGGGCTTTACGAGAAAGAAGCTTGAGAACCATGTACGCTTGAAAATTTTATTAGCACAAACATCAACTATTAAAAAGACAGGCTTTCCTGATAAGAATATCCTGTGTCTGTTTTCATCAATTGAAAGGAAATATTATGTTCTTTTCATAAGGTACATTTTACCTAACTTTTCCCCTGAAAAATAATTAGTCACTGAAAAATCTCTAGTTAATACTTTTCTATCGTTGATTTTTCTTGATCATTAGGGGAGTGTGTTATTGCTGCCTGAGGCACTGATAGGCAATTATATGAAAAATAAATTTTTTCCATTCTCATGTTCCTAAAAGAATTAGATTGAAAATGTGATGGTATAATCATTATTGTCTAGAATAGTTAAAGCAATAGTGAATAAAAAAGTGAGACATGCCATCGGGGATGGGGATGTCACTAAGAGCTATAGCACTTGCCTGGTATGCATGCAGTGGGTTCCATTCCTAGCACCAAACATTAAATAAGTGTGCAAACAAACACATCTTTGATTCTAGTTTCCACTGCCAAATTTTAGGAAGATTGCTATTAATTATTGATTTCTTACATTCATACTTAATCTTCAAAATATGTTTTTTCTATGGGCAGCCATTCTAAGGCCAGTACATTCTCTTGTCCACTTGTCCGTTCTGGAGCCTGACTCCACACTTACTATGCACTGGCTAGCAGGCAATTCCTTAGATGACCTAAGCTCCACTTTCCTTCCCTCTAAACTCTGAAAAATAAGCTCATTTAACTCATGTGCATCTGAGGGTTTCAGCAGACTGATGTTGAATGCACTGTCTGCACAGTGCTTGGCACACAGAAGGGCTCAGTGGAATCTCTATGCCCAGCCTTTCATTCAATAGCTACCCTTTCTTTAATCACACTGCTTGAGGAAGATCAGCTGCAAATAATTTTAAATTCATTGAATTCATTCCCTCTCCCAAGTAAATCTACACTCCCTGTCCAGCCTGGTGTCCAGTGGTGCCCAAATTCCAGCAGCATGGTCAGAATGGCTGGGAGGACTCCTGACACACAGAGTGCTGGCGGCCCATTTTTGTCTTCTGAATTTCTGATTCTGGATGTCAAGAATGTGCCTGACAAAATCTGCAGTTCTTTCTTTTTAATATTTTTGTTATTTATTTATTTTTTTATTTATTTATTTGAAAGAGAGAGCAAGGAGAGAGAAAGAAGAAAAATGGGCATGCCAGGGCCTGTAGCGGCTGCAAATGAACTCCACACATGTGCCACCTTGTGCAAGGGGGTTTATGTGGAAACACACATGGAGAGCCACAGTAGACAGGTGCTATGGAATCTGTGCTCAACCCATGACCATCCTAGGGATCCTCAAGCAAGGACTTTTTAGCCACTTAATGCCCCAAGTTTGTAGAGCATATAATGATGAGGAAAAAAAACAAAACTATGTAACAAGTTTGTTATGGAATTTAAATAAAGTGGTGTCATATACCTTTTACAGAGCATGAAGTCAAGCACCACAATGGTAAGCATTTCTACTGAAATCATTAAAAAGCAATACAGTCACCATAGTTAATTTATGCATTCACTTGTCTGGGCAAGGGGATGTCCAGAAAACTGGTAAAGTACCTCTTTGTGGTATGCACGTGTGGGAGTGATTAGCATTTGTGCTGGTAGCCTGGGTAAAGATGATGGGCCAGCACAAGTGCATAGGGTATCAACAAATTCCTAGAAGGTGGAAATAGCAAGTGGTGAGGAAGGGCAAACCCATCCCCTTTGCTGGAGCTGGGGTAGCTGCATCGCACTCTGGGCTACTGGTGCTCCAACTCTCAGCCCTGTGGTTTGGATCAAGACTCAAAGCACCCTGCTTCTAGACCTTAGGGTTTGGGCTTTGCTGGGCCTCAGTTTATACATGGAACTCCACAGACTTCCCAGCCTCTGTATTCAAATGAGTGAACTCCTTATAATTAATGTCTCCCTGTCTCTGCATCTATCTGCTCATTCTGTCTGGAGAAACTGAACAGCACAGTACCTTCTCTAAAACCATCAAGTCACAATAATAAAAGGCATTCCTCATAATATTTAGTAACAAAAATTCATTCACACAAAATTGCATTGGGATTTCAAAATCACTTTAAAATATGCTGTATATTTCATCTGACTGCCCATCTGTTCACACTTGGTTGAGCACTATTAATTCAACAGCTGGACCATGTGCATTGACAGAGTACAATGCCACAGAGAATATGCAGAGAAAATGAAGCCAGGATGAACTCTGAGCCTCCTTTCCAGTCTGCAGAGGCAGAAGGTTGCACTCCTCAACCATCATGGAAACCACGTGGTGGCCACCACCATGCTGTTCACTGCAGCCCCGGGGTATGACTTGAACACACTAGTATCAAGTACTTCCTACTTATACTAAAGGTTGAAAATAAGCCAGAGACAGCACAGCATGGACATTTTATGTTGGAGTTTTAAGCTCCTGAGCAGTTAGCACCATGTGAGAAGATTCAAAGGCTACTTGGCTAATTCCGTATATATAATTGTATTGATTCACTGTCTAGCTATTTTCTCTCTGCTTTGCTTGTTTCTACAAACACATTGTAGGTTTAGTGTCACAACAGCCTCCCTTCACTGGTTTTCTACACCTCATTTTAGCCAAGAAACCAAGAAGCGATCCTTCACTAGTTTCCTAACAGATGCGTCTCATACCTACCCATGAACAGGCTGACCAGGGACCCTAGAAACACAGATCACAAGAATTAGTTCTCTGCAGCACTGACTCAGACAATATTTCATGGGTGAAATTCTTCTGTCCCTGCAAGAAATACAATTACCCTCCACTTTCTGTGAAGAAATGAATAAAGACAAATTCAAAGAAACTTTAGAGAGTGAATTTCAAAATGAGAATAGCTAGCAATGCAAAGAATGATAAGGGAGACTTCACAGTGGGGGATCACTTCACAGTGGGGGATCACTTCACTGTGGGGGGGTCACTTCACTGTGGGGGGTCACTTCACTGTGGGGGACCACTTCACTGTGAGAGAATCACTTCACTGTGGAGGACCACTTCACTGTGGGGGATCACTTCACTAGGGAGTGTTACTTCACTGTTGTATATCACTTCATTGTGGGGATTAGTTCATTGTGGGGGATTACTTCACTCTGTGAGGCTACTTCACTATGGGGTACCTCACTGAATGTATGTCTCCTAATAGACTCAGGTGGTATTAAAATTGAGTTTGCATGTCTGTAGAAATGGCATAGCAGATAAGTAACTTGCCTAAGAAGCCTAAGGATCCAGGTTTGATTCCCCAATACCCATGTAAACCAGATAGGTGGTACATGCATTTGGAGTTTATTGCAGTGGCTAGACACCCTCGCCTGCCCATTCTCTCTCCCTCTCTTTGCTTCTTTCTCTCTCTAAAATAAATGAATAAATAAATAAATAAATAAATAAATGGACATTTTAAAAAGTTTTTTTAAAAAATTGAGTTTGTAGCTTCTGCCCCTAGCAGGCAGACTCCTGCTAGGGGGTTTGGGAGTGTCATGTCACTGGGAACAGATCTGAATTCCAGCCTAAGGTGTGCAGAGTGCTTAACCTCTGCCTGGAGTTTCCAGGTATGTGCTTGCTTTTGGTGGTACTGGTGGTAGTTTCTTCTCTCTCTGCTTGGATCTGCAAAAGGGGGCCAGCTTCTTCCACCATTATGGAACTTCCCCTGGATCTATAAACTTCAAATAAATCCCTTCCTGCAATAAACTGTGTCTGGTCCGAAGGTTCATCCTAGCAATATGAATCTGAGTACAACACTCACGATGGGGACTTCACCATACAGTGAACACAGATGTAAAGTCGCACTGAAATGAAAGTAATTGAGGATGACTAAAATTAAAAATATATAAACTGTGGAAACAAAAATGCACAGCTAGAAAGATTTGACCCTGAAATTATTTCCTCCTTATCATCAAAACTGATTTCTTACTTATTCCTGTCTGTTATATCATTAGTCCCTTCAGCTGGATGTCCTAAACTACTGCCTGAAAGTCAAATCTACTCTGACACCTGCTTCTGAAAACACCATTGCATTGGAGCACAGGCCAGTCTTGTATTTCCATATCCCTGGGGTTCCATGGCTGCCTTTGTGCTGCCATGACAAGGCACAGGGGCTGTGGCAGGACCTGATACATGCCATTGCTTCTTTACAGAAAGAGCGTGTGGGGGCTGGAAAAATGGCTTAGCTGTTAATGTGCTTGCCTGCGATGCCTACAATCCTATGTTCCACTCTCCAGATCCCATGTTAGCTAGACACACAAAGGTGAGGCAAGCACAAGGTTGCACATGCCCACTAGGTGGCAAAAGCATCTGGAGTTTGATTTTAGTGGCTGAGGCCCTGGTGCACCAATTCTCTATATCTCCTCTTTCTGTGTCTCTCTTTTTTGCTCTCTAAAAAGGAAAAGTAAAAAACAAGGTGTAAAAGTGTGTGGAACCCTTCTCGACACCTGGCCAAGTGCACAGAGAGCACATAAGGAAAGAGGTTCTTTGTACATAAGGCCACACTCCTCCGCCCCTCCCTGCTTCCAAGCCCTTGTGATGGGACTTGTCATCCTCTCCCACCTAGCAGGTGAATGTGTGTTTCCCAATGCTGAGTCTGGCCCTCATCTTGTGACTTGCTGTGGCCTACAGAATGTGGTAGAAATTGGATGTACGCAAGAAAGAGGCAGCCCTGCCTGCCTAAAGATGATGAGAATCAGGTGAGGCAGAGGGAATCCTGCACACACCCATCCAGGCTAGCCCAGGATAGAGTACCAACTGTCAGAATACACAGAATTCTGAGCCAGATGGCTGCCTTTTTACTATTTAACTTAATGCTTTTCATGTCTGCACTTGGATAGGGGAAAAAAATTAGTAAAAGCATATACTAGAAGCAAACAAAATAGGTCTTATCATGCAACAATACATCTTAATTATGTCTATGCATACAACTAATTAAGATATATCATTACTATAGTTTAGACATTGCAGTGTTTTCAAACCGAACACAACAGAGACTTCTAGAGCATTTTATAATAAAGTAGTAGGTAATTTTTCTTTGTAGGTACATCATGCATGTCCAAAATACAAATTCTTATACCCAGTAAGTACTTTAATTATAATGAACACTTGAAGTATGTGGGCAGCTTCAGTACAGGTGCACCTTCCTATTCACCAAAAGTGGCTCATCTTCTCTGTAGCTCACAAAGAGGCAGATTTGAATGGAAGATGGGGCCATAAACGTTGGGATTTGAAATGGCTATGCCACCGGGTGTGGTGGCACATGACTTTAACCCCAGCATCGTGAGGCAGAGGTAGGAGGATCGCCGTGAGTTTGAGGACACCCTGAGACTTCATAGCGAATTCCAGGTCAGCCTGAGTTACAGAGACCCTACCTCGAAAAACCAAAAAAGAAAGAAAGAAAGAAGAAAAAAGGAAAAAAATAAAGAAAGAAAAGAAAAGAAAAGGCTATGCCAACCTTGTGTACAAGGAAAGTGGTACATGTGCATCAGGGATCCACGCAGCAAATGATGTCATATATTCAGCTAGGAAGGCAACAAACTATAGTGCCAAGTGGAAAAAGTAGAGTTGCAAATATTTTTAAAGCTGTTAGATTTTTTAATTACATACAAAAATGTATTCATTCACTAAAGTAAATAAGACATGATGTATTGAAATGTCTCTACTACAATAAGTACTGACTAAATAGACCTCAAGCACTATGGGTAGTATGTGTTTTGCTACATATTTTTGGTTACTGAGGTAGACAACACATATGTACCAAATTCATGAAAACCTTGAAAATACTAAGATATGAAAAGAGTTTCAAGAAGAAAAGATATTTTCATACAATTATGTACACTCTCACTGGGTAAGATTTTTGTTTCTTGGAAAATTAATAGATGTTCTGAGAGAATATTTTCATTTGTTTTGGTGCATTTTAGTTTTTCTTTTACATTGTTATCTGCTTTTTTTTTTTTTTTTTTTTTTTTTTTTGGTACAGGGTCTGCAGTTTTATGACTAAGCTTTGTGGTGGTTTTCTGAGTGGCAAACATTGATTCAATTATCCAGTCCTTTTAAACCCTGTCTCTTCACATTCCTAACACATTCCCTTTCCTCCCTTTAGACCTCATCACCAGACTAGAAGTCAGGCTTCCTGGAAGGGAAACCAAGCTCCTCCTGTCCTCTGCCTCCTCTGGGGCTGAGGCTTTCCCCTGCAGTTGTTCAAGTGTGAGATGGTTATTTCTCCTCAGGGAACCGGGTCCACTTCATTACAGGCATTGTAGATCCCTTCTAGCACCAAATTCTATGAGGCGAGGCCCTTTAACTTTGCTGTGCTTCTTGTTTAACAAATACAGTCTCTTGCCCCAACCAAGATACACCTTCCTTTTTATCAACAGTGGTTCTTCTCTCTAGCTCACAGACAGAGGCAGTTTTGGACGGAAGATGGTGTAACAGGGTGTTAGGGGTTCAGGAAAGTCCTTGAACCCTACACCCTAGGCTTGTGTCTAATTTTAATCAAAGAATTGAGTAAGTTACGACTGAAAAGGATAACTGTTAAATTATTATATTTATTTATGGAAGTAAAGAGCCAAGGGAAGAAGAAGAATACATCCACATGGTTTGAGAGCCCATGTGTTGGGTCTAAAAAAACCATAGAGAGGAAAGAAAAGAAAGTACAAAGAGCTCTTGCCATGTGGAAGGCAAGAGAAGATGAAGGGTCCATGTGGAAAAGAGGGGTTAGGCGGTTCTCCCCTGAAGCCAAGGAGAAACTAGCCAGGAGTGATGAATGGGCTGCCAAGAAAAAAGAGGCTGGTCCCCTCGCACACATCTATTTATAATGTTATGGTGGTAGGCCCTACCTTCTGTCTCTGGTGAGCCAGAGAAATAGTGATTGGTCTGGGCTAGAGACTATCTTGGGAAGAGGGTAGCCAAGACACCAAGTTCAGAGGGCTGAACTTGCTCAACCACAATGTTAGGGCTATATTTGAATCATACGAGAGACCTCCCTCCCAGGAAGGGCCCAGGTTGTTTGTGGAAAAACAGACCTAGGGAAGAGATAAGAAATCATACTTTGATCTCTAGCAAAGTGGAAACTACAAGGAGAGGCCCAAAGACATTCCTGCTTCTTACTCTCAGGGGCCCAGTCACCCTAACTGCCTAACAAAGCTCCCTGACTCCCTCTCAGTGTAGTCATAAACATGGGGATTTGAAATGGCTATGCCAACCTTATCTACAAGTAAAGTAGCATGTGTACATCAGTAATACACGCAGCAAGCCACAATTACTTTGGACTGCTGTCAATCAACGGCCCCTCGAGCGCAGGCAGTCAAAATGGTCAAAGGTGGGTTGGAGGGTTAAATGCGCTTTGCAGTTAAGGCACTGGCCTGTGTATCCTAAGAACCCAGGTTTGAATCCCCAGTGCCCCCATAAGCCAGATGCACCAAGTGGTTCATGCATGTAGAGTTCATTTGCATTGGATGGCGGGTCTGGCGTACCCACTCGCTGTTTCTCTGTGTGTTGTGCCTCTCTCTTTTACTGCCTCTTTCTCTCAAATAAATAAACAAAATACTTTTTAAAAAATGGTAAAAGCTATGCGAAGCCAAAAGTCTTTTAGTACTGGAAACTGTCAAGTCTAGTTATCAGGAATCGCTCAGTAAGAGCAGGCCAGTAACTGCTTTCTATGGTCTGTAACTGTGTTCACTGACTTACTGCCTGTGCATTTCATTGACCCTGGGAAAGTACCAGGCACACAAAATCCACAGAAAGTGTCTACCACGGTGGAGTCTTCATTCTGAAGAGGCGTCCCAATACACTAGGAGCCGCCTCCTCTCCTCACAGGACACTCTGATGTCCAGGTGCTGTTTGCATTTGCTCAGACAGGTGAAAGGAGTTGCTCAAAGCATTACTTGTAAATGCCAGGGTATGGCTCATACCAAAGTTCTTTGCCTTCAGGCCCACTTACTTTCTAGAACTTTCCAAACCATGTGACCCTTTGTTTAAGCATTACGTGCTTGGATGACAATGAGCTCTGGGAGTAGGAAAGCCTAGATAACATTATCAACACTGTCATTTCACAGGCTGGTCTAGAGGAAGGAACTAACCTGTGTGTTTTTGAAAATCTTGGCAGACAGTAAGTCTTGCATTTCTGGGTTCTTTCAGCATTTGGGCCAAGCGATGTCATGCCCAGTTGCCTGGGCATAGCTTTTTTTTTTTTTTTTTTTTTTTTTTTTTGGTTTTCAAGGGTCTCTCTCTAGCTCAGGCTGACCTGGAATTCACTATGTAGTCTCAGGGTGGCCTCGAACTCACAGCGATCCTCCTACCTCTGCCTTCTGAGTGCTGGGATTAAAGGCGTGCGCCATCACGCCCGGCTCCTGTAGCTTTTTTTTTTTTTTTTAAATCTTAGGAAGGTTTTGGTTGTAATGAAGAAAAATGACTGAAGGCAGGCAGTTTAAAATCAGAGTTTTCACATTGAAAAACTGATTTTTTCAGACCCACCTATCACACAACCCCTATTTTCTACCATAGCAATGTTCAGAAAATTGCTTGAGTGGCTGGGATATAGCTCAGTGTTAATGCTCAAGGCTTTGGAGCTGGGGATGGTGACATATGCCCGTAATTCAGGAGGCTGAGGCAGGTACATTACTTGAGACCAGGAATGTGAGCCTAGTCGGAGTAGCACAGTAAGATCCTGCCTCAAACAAACAAGCAAATAACAAACAAATAAGCAAAAGGAAATTGCCAGTGGAGACGTAACCAGTAAGAGGAAGGGATAAGAATCAAGTTAACTGCCCTTAAAGTGCGGATGCTCCCCAACCACAGGCCCCTACTATGTGTCACTGGCTTACTGCCTATCTCCCACTGGCATGTAGAGTCCTCAAGGACTGACCATTGCTTTGTTCACTATATTACTGCAGCTTTAGAGCATGGTGGGTTAAAAGCATGCATCATGTTTAAGTGTCACTGGCAACAGCTGAAAAAAAAGTGCCATGTATGTTTTCTAGCCCACTCTGAATCTCATCTAAGACAATGTTTTCTCATTTCGTCTTTCAGAACCTTATGATGACAGCAGATGTAAGTAACAGAAACTCTGCTAAAACAAAGTACATTTCTGAATCACTTAAGGCTCATGTGTACCATAGGCTGTTTAACACTGATGCTTGGTAATGGAGATTGTCATGTCCCAATGAATTATATCAGAATTTTCACACAGCCCACAGGATTGAGATACATACATAAAATATATGTTATATATAATAGATTATTCTAATCATGAAAGTTTTCTTTTTCAAATCTTCCTTCATAATCAGGCTCTTGAGTCAGTCTGATGAATCCTTAACATCAATAATTTACTCTGAGATCATCATCCAATCACATAGCATCAACAAAGTTCCATAAGATTTACCCTTTAGGCAATGCGGTCCTCAACATGAGCCATATACTAGATTCACCTGCACAGAATGATTTTCAGGGTTAATGCTTCAGCCTTCAGCCAGTGGGGGGTTTAAGCACATCTTGTGAGGGAGTGGGCATCAGAGTTTGTGATAAGCTCTCCAAGTGACTGCAATTGACTGACAGGTATAGGACAAACTTTAGGGGACTAATTGTGGTTAACACTCCGCCTCATCTCATATCATTCCCATTGTAGGGAGAAGGTGAGACAGCCATGCTAGAAATCTCGTTACTACGGTCTATAATAATTATTTGGCATAAAATAACTATTATTAAAAAATGTTTCAGCTACGTATGGTGGTGTATGACTTTAATCCAAGAACTCAGGAGCCAATGGTAGGAGGATCACTGTGATTTCAAGACCACCCTGAGACTATGTAGTAAATTCCAGCCTAGGCTAGAGTGAGACCCTACCTCTAAAAACAACAAACAAAGAAAAAAGAATGTTTCAATATTTAAAAGAAAATGTTCCTGTCCCCTGGAAATAGCACCATCCATCACAAAGGCTATGTGGAGAAAGTTCTCTAGGGTCCCACTCTGAAATCCTGCCAGGATGCCAACCACCACCCTGGGAGGGTGACTGAGGAAGGAAAATGCATCCATTTCCTCATTTTCTTAGGTGTTTTTCAGTTTCTTTTCTGCTCAACTTATTTTTGACTACTACTTGTAAGTCCTAAGAAAAATGGTCCTTAGTCGTTGAAGAAGATATATTGATAAATTTTTTGGTGTTATTTTTTCCTACTTCAGGGATAAAATCCATAAAGGTGCCTGTCTCCTGCAGTCTCTCTCTGCCTCACATCACAGCTGCCCAACTTCCCGTGTCAGAAACCCAACCTCCTTTTCCTCTCATCTTTTCCATATACAAGGTTAGAAAAATCCTCTATTGTTTTTCATTTGCATGCTTAAAATCTCTCCTATTTCTCAATATGTCTGATCACCTTTCCATTCAGTCCTTCAACCCCACCTCTACCCTTCCAGACTGCTGCCACAGGAAACTGGCCCTTTGCATGTATCATCCAGGTCCTTCTGCTTCCCTGACAACATGCCAACATGCCAAAGGTTCCCTGTCACTTTCAGGATCTAATGCTGGAAAGTAAAGACATTTATGGTGTGTACAGTGCCCATCTGTAACTTTACCTCTGTTCCCCATCACCCTGTACCAAGCAAGGTTGGACAAGCTTCTTCCCCTAGTACAACTGTAGCCACTCTAGGACTTTGCACAAGTTCAGGCCTAATCTTAACTGTGATATGATTGGTTCATTGACTTGTCAATCAGAACTCAATCTGAATGAGGCTTATGTTTTGTTTTGTTTTGTTTTGTTTTGTTTTGTTTTGTTTTGTTTTGTTTTGTTTTGTTTTTCAAGGTAGGGTCTCGTTCTAGTCCAGGCTGACCTGGAATTCACTATGTAATATCAGGCTGGCCTTGAACTCACTGCAATCCTCCTACCTCTGCCTCCCGAGTGCTGGTATTAAAGGCATGCGCCACCATGCCTGGCTGAATAAGGCTTCGTATTTCGAGTCTCCAGTCAGAACCTCACCCCACTGCCCCTTCTTTTCTTCTCATTGCTGGTGAAGGAACAAATTCTACTACCTTCCTCTTAGCATGACTACTGGGAGAAGTGGAAGGGAGAAGGAAGAGGGACATCAGGTGGATAATAACATGACATCAAAACCATTTCTTTTTAAATGTCCAATTATAGTAGGGACTGGAGACTGAAAAAATGCAGAACTCATGGAAAGGCAGCCGGTAATTGAATAAATGATCTTCCAGGTACCTGCAGTCATGGCCTTAAGGTAAAAATACAGAAATTTAATTCCATTCAGCTATTTTCCTACTTTTTCTCCCCATCTTCTAGTTTTGAAATTATGTTATTCTATCAGCCATATTTCCCACTGAGGACATAAACTTCATGCATTCTCTTAAAAGTTGTCAGCTTCCTTTTACTTTCCAAACTCTGTATGAGCCCAGTTGTTTTGTTGTTGTTGATGATGATCTGTTTGGTCAACAGAATTAAATAGTACTTTTTAGTTGATACTAAAAGTTGGAAAACTAGCCAGCAGGATTACACCTACCATGCCATCTCTGTAAGTATTCTTCAGTGTAAATAGGGCATGCTACAATCTCTTCCCCTCAAGTCCAAGATCCTGAACTTGAAGGTATAAGTTTAAACTAGCCAAAGCTAGGAAATAATATTAAAATATTGCTCTATCTTTTCTCAATGCCACATGAGAACATGTTTAAAAGCCCCCCCCCTCCAAAAGAACGATTTACTTCTACAAAAGTATTTACTGTTGTTTGATGTGCATCTACAACTCTTTAGGGCCAGATCTTTTTGACATTAAATAGCTAAGTGATAAGAGCAGGCTTTCTGGTTTTTTGTTTGTTTGGCTGTTTTTTGGTTTTATCATGTGAGTTGATTCAAATAGTCAAAGAAAACCCCATGATAGGTTATAGTTGTATTGCTCTCCATGGTATTAACCTGTCAGTATCTAACTGATCAATCTCATGTCAGCTTTCCCTTTCTACCTCCAAGTGACTGTCTTCCTCCAGCACCTTCTTCTTCTAGTACTCGTGTGACTCCACTCACCATCATGTACTTGTTCCTACTGAGGAGTTACATGTAAATCAAAATACTTTACATGGGAGGAGTGCTTTTAGGTTTCTGGAAGCTCTATTTGGAAAGGCTCTGCCTTGCTGATGGAACAGCTGGTGGGATGCAGGCTGCCAGGGCTTTTTCTGGATTTCATGCTGTGGGCAAAAAATTTGATTACAGAACTGCCTTGGGAGGCAGCTGAAAGCAGTTGGTCCCATTTACCTAGGGTTTTTCCTGCTTCTGGCCCAGGCTGCTGCAACAAATTCCATTTTCCAGGTAGCAGTGAGCACTGACTGCCTCTGCTATGTGTGTATAGGGGAGAGGCCTAGTGTTAGGGAAGCATCACGTAGCTCCTGCTCTGGCCCTACTAGGCAAGAAATCACAACAGTCTCTCAGCCTAAAGACATCTTACCAAGTGGAAACAGCCAGCTCTCCCAACCAGGCCAGTTTCTGGCTGAATCCACACACAGAAAAGGTGACCTGAAGAACATGACACAGCCATGGTTCTACTATGCCATCTCCCTGCCCTTGTTTTACAAGGAAATATGTCATTTTTGTTGCTTCCGTTTTTCTTCAGACTTCTTCTTTTCATAAAACCAGTCTTCTCTGGGTTCAGTGGAACACTTGCTTTATTTTTTGGAATGAGATATTTCCTAACTCTAGAATCAAAACTAAAGCCATGCCAGGGGGATAGCTCAGAGCTAGGGTGCTTGTATAGTGTATTTGGAGGGAGGGAGGGAGGGAGGGAGAGAGAGAGAGAGAGAGAGAGAGAGAGAGAGAGAGAGAGAGAGAGGAAGCATCAAGCTAAGCTGTTATAATTTTTGTTGACTGACAACACACAAAGGGACTAGGCATCTCAATACAAGAAATCCCAAGGATGAGAGTTGGAGAATTTGTGATGTGAGGATGGGGTTGGTGCTGTGGCGAATCTACAAAATGTTTAAACCTCTGATCTGGCTGCCACTAAAAATGATTTATAGGTTGTGTCAAGACTTATAGATTTTGACGAAGGAAGCTACCTTGGGAGAGAAATTCATGTTCATAGAGCTGGTTGTAGTTTGAGATGATTGTTTGCAGTGTCCAATAACTAAAATGAGACAAAATGAAACCCAGGTCCTCAATCCCACTAGCCACAAGCCCCAAAGAGCCTGGCAGGGCCATGAGGCTGCTGCCATGGGCAACACAGAAAGAAGTCCTGCCCAGGAATGCTTGCTGAAGGCACAACCTTCTTAAGGACAACACTCCTTTAAAATTGAGTTAAAGTGTTGGTTTTTAGCAATTCATTGCCCTATAAGCAAGATAAAGGGCACCTGAGACTGTGCAAGGAAGATCCCAAAATTTAAAGAGCAAATAGTATGAGCAGGGATCTGAATTTTCTTCTCTGGCTTGGGATGGAGAATTTACTTTTAAAAAAATATCTACACATGTATTTAAAAGAGAAAAGGAGAGAGAGAAGGAGATAGAGTATGGGTACACCAGGTCCTTTTGCAGCCACAAATGAACTCCAGATTCATGAACCACTTTGTGTATCTGGCTTTACTTGGGGAATCAAACCCAGACTGTCAGGCTTTCCTAACAAGTACCTTTAACCACTGAAATATCTCCTCAGCCCAAGAATTTCCTTTTCTTTTTTTTTTTTTTTCTTTCAGGTAGTTGGGGAACAAATCTGGAACAGAGCAAGAGAGTAAACTGGGAAAGAACTCTGGGGAGTAAAAAGAAGACGGAACATGCAGCCTGGTGGAGGCCTGGGGTGAACAAAGACAGCAAGAGCACTCAGGCAGAGCACTGGCTAAAGGAATGTCTTCCACCAGAGCTCTGGGTGTTTAATTTTAAAGTGTATCAATGTGTTGTAATTCTCCCCAACAGACTCCACAATCTCAACCAATCACATAGTATCCCTGTGTTACTCGATTTGATGACGTAACGGGTTTTAGGAGCAAGCCAATTTGCAGGAGCATCAAGGATGGAACTGAGATGGAAGATGGCCTTGGAGGACAGAAGGATTCACCAAGGAAGCATGGTGCCTAGGAATGCTAGGAAAGACAGCGGAACACAAAACTGCTAGGCACAGAGTCATAGTTCTGTGGCATGAGTATTAAAGAGAAGGCAGAGATTGCTCCAATGAGGTATGTGGGTTGCAAGTGTTTGCAGAAGCGCTACTTCTCCTGTCCTCCGCAAGAAAGCATTCACTATTTTAGAGACTTAACAGTAGGCATTTCTCAGCAAGCACAATGTACTTTCATGTAAGTAACTTAAAAACTAACTATAGTTAGGAAAGAAGGGTTTTAAAACTGATATGGCAGTAAAATCTGTAATATTTGCTTTCTGAAATTTTGGCTGCCTTAAAAAAACTCCTCAGTAATTCAGAAATTACAAAATAAATGCTAAAATGCAACACAAAAATTGATCATTTTAAAAAAAAACAGTCGCTATTATGCATATTTTTCCTGACCTGGTGAGTTCTCATGTACTGCTGAAAATATTTCCTTGCTTCTGACTCAACATATGGGATGTAATCTATGTCACTACACACATTAGCAATTATATGGGGTGAAGAGCATTTCTACTCTTTGACATGCTAGTTTCTTTGTTATGAGAATTATGGGATGCCTGGGCTTTCTCTTCTGTAATATCTGTTCAACCTACTGGCTGTCAGCTGTCATCTCTCAGAGTTGTTTACACCTAAACTGAAGAAACGAGCCTTTTCTGTTTAAATTTTTACAGCAGAGTAATTTAATGACTATGCTTCCAAAGAACTGCATCTTACAGAATTGGGAAGTGATACAAAGAATTGGCTGTCAACGGTATGCAATGTTATTTGGCTTTTGGGTTTGATATGTTATTAGGAGAGGACATGTTTACCTCATACATTTAAACTCTTGCTTTAAGTGTTCATGAAACAGCGCTCCACACAGTTAAAGCTCAAGCCAGTGATCACATTTAATCTCTTCTAAATAGCACTCATGGAAGACACAAGGACTTTTACTGTAACAGGTTCCAGGGTTCAGAAAACTTCAAATCATTTCGGTCACTCTGGCAGATTCAGGGCGTATGCTTCACACCAGCTCATACTACAGGACAATGGTACTGACAGGGTTTAGGATAGACTACCCCAAAATATGGTACCTTGACTTGTGAGACAACACTAGGAGTAGGAAGGTCACTCTCCCCTTTTCTTGTCCCCTTCTCTGAAGTAAATCTATCTGACCTCTCCTGAAGGTCAAAGGATCATTGTGCCAGCAGGATTCTCCCTAACCCCAGAGAAAGAAACAATCTTATCACTGATGAAGAGCTTTAGCAACCAAAGCTTACTGGCTAAGTCTTGCCTCCTTGTTTATTATTATTTCATCATGCACCCTGTCTAATCACACTTCTGCCCAACTATCCACTCTCCATGAGGTCCAAGCATAGGCCTGCACACATTTCTCTGAGTCTTCATGAGGCTGCTATATTATACAAACATATTAAATACATGTTCATGGTTTTTTTCTGATGTCTTTTGTGATGAGGTCTCAGCTATTGCCTATCAATGACTAAAACAAAGATAATACATTTTTTCACCTGCACTGTCATCCTGGAGACAGTGGTATCTATTTTGGACCAGCTTACCTGGAAGAAAGACTTGAATATTCTTCCAGCTTATTCCTTGACCTTCTTTGCCATGTTGTGGGAAGGGAATATAAGTAGCCCATTGTAGCCACTAACTTTGTACCTAAAACAATTGATAATGCTGACATGCTATCTAAAAGGAAGTATTCCCTATGGTCTATCCTAAGAGTTTTTCATCTGTAGAATGCCAGATCACCACATGGGTCTCAGGAATCATCAAGTCCTCTCACCATTTCAGTTATGAGGAAACAACAAATCAGGAGTCAAGTTTAATGGTAATTTGAGTGGTAGGCACATTTGGGACCCCGGGATCCACTGCCAGCACCAAACAGAGAAAGGGAGGAGGAAAAGAGGGAGGAAAAAAGGGTGGGAGAAAGGGAGGGAAAGAATACCACCAGACTGGGCTGTTTGTAAAATAAAACTGATGCTAATGTCTATAATAATCTTGACAGTTATGATCATTCAGCCCATAGTAAGTGAAATATGGTCCATGATTTCAAGAAGCTCAATCTACTCCAATCGAGACAGAAACATTAAATGAAATGGGAAGGAAGTGTAACATGTAAAGATAGAGCAGTGGTCGTACAAAGGAGTGACTGTTTCCTGAATGGGTCAAGGAAAATGTGTAAGTGCAGCCTTCTCGTCTGAGTTCCGAAAGATGAGGAGGTTTACCAGTCAATCAAACTGGAATAAGTACTTCTCAGGAAGAGAGCCCATGAAGAGTTTATGAAGGACTTTTAAGTGGCTTTCTATGGTTAACATGGAGAATATATATAAAAAACTTGTGAGAAATGAAGCTGTAGTAATTAGGGAGAAACAGAATTATAGAATACTTTTACATTTTATTCTTTTTTATAAATCCTTTAACAGTACTGAAACCATATCAAAGTGAATACAGAAAAGATTATTCTATGATCTCAGCCATAGAAAAGGGAGAAAAATAACAATAATAAAAAGACTAGAAGAAAACTGCCAATTAAACAGTAGTGCTTCTGGTGGTGGAGTGTTATTTTACTTTATCGTACTATAGAATATAGATAGCTGTTACTTCCTAGTGATGGCAACGTTTCAGTGAATGTGAATTGCCTTTTACTTTAGTAACTGAAGACAAGTTGTGCCTACATTTTGGTTCATCATTTGCCTTTTGAATTTCATTTACTGAAAAAATTGACTCACATAAATCTAGATATTAGCATGATACATGCAGGGAAAAAGTCAAATCAACAAGTACTAAGTCATTTCAAAGGTAGCTGCTACACTTGGCAGTCACACCTTGCAGGGAGGTTGGCTAGTCAGCCACCACTTTCCTTTTCTTCTTTTCTTTTCTTCTTTCTTTCTTTTCTAACAAAGGAACCAACCTTGGCTCTAAGTACAGCTTTACCATTTTTTTCCCTCAAAGGCAACACTGATTTCATCACATAAACCTCCCTAGGTTATTTCAAATTCAATTTTTCAAGGTGAGGCTTCAACTCACCTACCAGCCCTTTTAGCAGAAGGATCATGCAAAGCAGGGCTCTAAAGGAAGCCTAGAACCATTAACACCTTGAAAAGCAGAAAACAATAAATGACAGAAACAGAGACAAACAAACCTATAGTCACATGTGCCCATACAAATGGACCTAGAAGAACAAACTGCTAGAACCAATCTAATCACTATGACATTTATAACAAATGGGAAGGTTTATGAGGAAACCCATCTGTAAAATCACAATACTAGCAACAGCTTTATAGGGAGGTTGTTGGGAAAAATACAACAAATAATCCACATAAAGTTCTCAGAAGATAGTTTGGCACATAGATATACTGAGTAAATAATACCATCATTCTCATTATTTCATCTGGTACACAGTATGCATAATTATTCTGACAACTTACCTCTCTCTAATCATCCCAAACTTGAGTCCTCAAAGATTTTACTTATGTCAAAGAATATTCACTCAGTATTGTAACTAAAATTAGATAATCATTAGAATATCTTGAGAGAAAAGACTAATAACACTTTGTTACCTCTTCATATCTGTCAAAAACTGCTCCTTCTTGCAAAAAAGAAGGGACTTCCTTTTGCCAGTTAAATTCATAAGGTTTGGCCATGGTGATATTCAAGACCTAAGAATGAAAATGAATATCCCATTAGTATACAAACTTAAAACAAATAACTCTCAATGGTTAGCCACTTTGTATTAATGTGTTTGCAAAAGATTGTTTCCAAATGTGGGAAAAAATGCATATATTATCTCTTTTTTTTCTTCTTCCCTTCATTTGATCCCAGCATTTTTCCTTTTTGTTAAACTTGGGGAGAGATTTTTCAACCCTGTCTTTTATACTGTGAAACAGATCTGTACAGAAAACCAATCCAGTAGAACTTCAATAATGCCCTGCAGGAAGCTACTGTCAGCAGTACAGATTAAAGAGCAAGAGAGCAATGGAGTAGGGGTGGGGGCTCAGCACGTGTGAGGCCCTGGATTCAATTCCAAAGAAGATGGAGTGGGGGAGAAAGAGAAAGTTCAGTGGGAAGGGAGACAAAGGGAGAAGGGAGCGAAAAGAGGAGAGAGGAGAGGTGAGGTATGTCTTACAGTCAAAGATTCTGCAGATTATGAGAGCTGAAATGGGGCAGAGACAAAATTATTTTGAGCTACCTTTAATTCCTTTAATAGTCATCTATCACCCACCTCTGTATCTGATCCAACATCCCCCGGGAATGTATTATGTGCAGATCACTAGCTTTCATCAACTCACAAGCTAAGAATGGCAACAGATAGCATCTGATGTATCTACCGGGGATTTCCTCATGGCCGTATCCCACCTACCTACTGTCCTCACCTGTGTATTTGGTAAATGCATTGATTTATGACTGGCTTTCATGCTGTGACTATAACAGTTCATATAATCACTTTCCAGGTATGATTCAAAGCAAACCGAATTCATGTTTCCTAGCCACAGTCACTCACATTTGGCTCAGAATAAATGATCTCTTTCTCTTTTTGGAGCGAGCATGGTGTCTTCCATTGACATTACCTATCCTAAATAAACAGACTGGCTATAAAAACAATATTGCTCACCCCTCATTTCAATGTCACAGCCCAGTTGGATCAAGATATTGGCAAACAATATCTTGTTTCTGGACACATCTTATTTACAGGTACAGAAAGGAGAGAGACTATATAAAATCAGGTATATTTCGGGTACCTGGGTGTGCTAGGCTGTAATAATGCCCCCCCAACACATATTTCTATTTGTTGTGAATGACACTTTATAGAGCAAAGAAGGACTTTGCAGATGTGACTGGAAGACCTTAAGATGGAAAGATGATTTTTGTATCATTCACATGGCCCTAAGGAAAAGTGCCCTTGTAAGAGGGACATGAGACAAGGGCAGGAAAGGATGAAACCAGGTAACTATGGAGGCTGGAGTGATGCAGCCACAAGTCAAGTACTGTTGGTGGATACCCAGGGGTGGATGAGGCCAGGAATGTACTTCTTCCTAGAGGCTGGGGGACTTTGGTCCTGAAAATACCTTGATTTCATACTCTAACTTCCAGAACTCTAAGAGGAAAATACCTGTTGTTCTCAGTAAGTAGTTCATAGTGATTCTCTCAGCAGCCCTAAGAAATGCACTGGGCCCCCGCAAGATGTGTATTATTTCTAAATGACCAGAAAAGTTTCCAGAGCATAGCTGGGTGTGGTGGCATACTCCTTTAATCCCAGCATTCAGGAGACTGAGGTAGGAGGATCACCGTGAATGCAAGACCAGCCTGGGACTAATGAATTCCAGGTCAGCCTGGGATAGAACGAAATCCTACCTCAAAACAAAAAAACAACAACAAAAGTTTCCAGATCAAATTGGTATAAAGTATAAAGATGGCAGGAATTGACATACAGCATGTAACATGAATTTGTTCCCCAGAATCTAAGGAAGATGGAAATAAAAGTGGAGAAAAAAATGGAACCTAGAAACAAATCCAAACATCATGCTTCTATACCTAATCCCCACTGAGCAGTCAAGATATTTCTGTTTTTAATTTTTAATATTTATTTATTTGTCTGCGAGCAGACAGACAGAGAATGAGAAAGAGAGGGCATGGGCATGCCAAGGCCTCCAACCACTACAAACGAATTCCAGATGCATGTGCCACTTTGCACATCTGGCTTTACATGGGAATCCAACCAGGAGCTGTTTTGCAAGCAAGAGCCTTTAGCTGCTGAGCCATCTCTCCACCCCCCAGTCAAGATATTACTATGGTATATTTTTTACTATGTTCCATATCTCTTTAAACAACTTTGTATTTCTGCAATAGATAAAAATTTTAAATAAGCCCTGAAGCTTCCCCCAAGCTATCTAAGACATTTCCCATTTTTTTTTTTTCGGTTTCTATTTGTGAGCAAAGAAATGCATTTGCTTTCATTTGACAGCAAACAGCTTCCAAATGAATAATGTGTACCATGCTGCAGATATGAATTTGATTAAGGGTAACTTATCTTTTATATTTTACCTTTAACCTTATGACAAAGACATTCCATAAGGAATTAAAAACCCCTTCCCCATACAACCTTACAAATCTCATTAACCCAAAAAACATTTGACCTTAAGTGACTCCATGATAAAAACATCCAAGATAATTTTTGAGATCAGAGAAAGATAAAATATCTACAGACCCAAAGTAAATTTGTTGTTTATACTTCAGTCTTTAAATAAGAAATTCTTTTTTTTGTTTGTTTGTTTGGTTTTTTTGAGGTAGGGACTCACTCTAGCTCAGGCTGACCTGGAATTCACTATGTAGTCTCAGGGTGGCTTCGAACTCATGGTGATCTTCCTATCTCTGCCTCCCGAGTGCTAGGATTAAAGGCATGCACCACCACGCCCGGCAAGAAATTCTTATATTTTAAAAACAGATTGACAGCTTGTCATCATGTCATCCCAACTTTTAAATACATGACTTTACTTCAAGAAAGAATATAATTTGACATGGACATATTGTATCTTAAGTGATAACTTTCCCCATTTCTAAAACTGCCTTTTTCATCAAGATATTAAATAACCTTTTCAAATATCATATAAAGAGTATAAGACTAAGAAAATGATAATAGGTAATACTGTTGAAGGTTGAGTATAAGGGTGTTCTTATAGATCCTGGGGACATAGGATGTTGCAATACATTTCTATAACCTTGAAACCTGTCTTGGATGCCTTGAAGGAAGCTGTGGGGCTTATATAAAATTTATATTCATTGAGATACAAAGTTGTTTAAAGAGATTTGGAACTCAGAAAGAATTCACCACAGAACTACCTTTATTGTTCTATGAGTTTCAGGAGAAGAAGGATAATATTATCTGTCTATGACTTAGTAATTTTATAAGTAGGATTTACCCAAGTAAATATGTGCAAAACCTATGTACAAAGATACTATTGTGCTGTTTATGGTTAAAATAAAAAGAATGAGCTTAACTAAACAATTGCTTAAATATACCATCCATTTAATGCCCTTGTGGATTTTAAAAATAGTGCCATAAACTAGTAGCTGCTTGCTTAACAATGGAAAATTTACAAGAGTTCTTAAAATATTCACAACATTTGCCAAGAAAGTATAATTACTCTCAAGATGTAAAGCAAATAAAAAATAAGTGAATTATTATATGCTATTGTTATGTTTTAGATCTTAAATGTCCCTCAAAAGCTCATGTGTTGAAGGTTTGGATCCCAGTATGATATTACTAGCGGGGGATGGGGTTTGCAGGAAACTCATTGTGAGGCCTCTGACCTCATGAATGTATCAGGACTGGAGGAGGGGGCTCTTATAAAGTGACCTCTTTCTGCTTCCTCACTGCCACGAGCTGAGTGTCTCTACTTCACCATGATGTTCTGCCCAGCCATGGGCCCAGCAATGGAGTCAGGTGACTATGAACTGAAACTGAGAAATTGCAAGACAAAATTGTTTCCCTCTCTGAGCTGTTTTGTTTTGTTTATTTTTGTGTTTTCAGGTATTTTCTCAGAGCAATGGAAAGCTAACACAGTCTATAAGGAGATACACCAAAATATACACAGCAGTAGTTACATTTGGTGATTAAAATTTGAAGTGATTTTTATTTTTGTAAAGACTTTTCTACATTTTAAAATACAGAAAATTATAGTGGCCACAATTTTGAGGTTCATGGAAAACTTACATAAAAGAAGGATGATATTCAACAAATTATTTCTTTTCACAAAAATTAGATTTTAAAAATCTGTGATTTCCACCAGAACTCCTGGCAAGAACAAACAGCAAGAAAACAGAAAGGGAACTATAAAACGATTTCTTTCCTCTTCTAGGATTTAACTTCTTGGCTGACCATTGGACACCTTCACAGAAAATGGTTACAAGTGGTTCTTATTCACTACTTAGCAAGGAGTTACTCAGTAACATTGGCACAATTTGCATATTAGCTTGGAAGCCTCTGCTATCCTTGTAGTACTTAGAACTAAAACTGATTACTTTGATGCTGTAATTAGTCTTTCATGAATTCTAAACTATCAAAATACCTATGGCCTTTGCTATAATTAATCCACCATAAAGCACAAGCTGAACTCAAGATAACTTCTGGGAATTTATTAACAACTTACAAATCATATGTGAGTAAAATGAGAACAGAAAGTAAACAACCATCTCATGATTAATCATAATTAAGAGGCAAATCAAATGTAGCTTTCTTTAAGTAGGATAATTTAAAAAATAGATGAATAAAAATATTTAAAAAGAACTGTCCCGATAAGTATATTAGGTGATATTTATAATCATATTATGGGCTTCATTATATTAGAGCCTTACAAAATATATCTAAAACATGCTTAGTTATATGAGGCATTCAGAGAACCAGCTTAATTTGAATATGATGATATCCATTAGCATAGAATAGTGAAGCAATAGGAATAATCTTCTTTACCTATCTATCACAACTGACACCCCTATAGCAAAAGAGATTTTACTGAAAGCATGTTTGCATGACATGGAGTCCTTCAGAAATGCCAAAGAAGCTGGGCGTGGTGGCGCACATCTTTAATCACAGCACTTGGGAGGCAAAGGTTGGATGATCACCATGAGTTCAAGGCCACCCTGAGACTACATAGTGAATTTCAGGTCAGCCTGAACTAGAGTGAAACCCTACCTCAAAAAGCCAAAAAAAAAAAAAAAAAAAAAAAAAAAAAGGGAGACCCTTTGGTTTTTAATGCTTAGACTTCCTGGAAAGTGGGCAGATGTGTAGAAGTTATAAACTGGAGGAGACACAGCAAACCTAGTCTGATCAGGCTCTTTTGACATTCTGTTGGTCATTTTCCTTGCTTCTGGGTAGATAGCAGGACATAAGACACATGAGGGGCTCTCAGGGGAAAAGAGAGAAGAAAGGTCAGAGAATGAACTTGTTTGTACAGTTTCCCTCATTCTAAGACACACAGTACATAAAGTATGAGTGTTAGGATATGTTCTAAGCCCAGCAGTAGAATTCAGTCTGTGATGACCAGTTTTCAAAGAAGTAGAATACAGTGACAGGCAATTGCTTCTCAAGAACTGATTGGTTACAAAACACTGGAAGCTGGCCATTTGTGTGAAGCCATCCTCATGCAGATGACATCTGAGTTTATTTGCTGGCCTCAATGATCTTCTCAAACATGTTTAAGTGGCTGCAATTGTCTTAAAAGGAGTGTTCCGTGACTAAGGTTTTAGGCATGATAATACAGTTACTCACCTTTGCTTGGAAGCTCAGACCCTTTGAAAAGTGCAGGTAAGGCTTCCATGGGGGAGGCCTAGAAGTAAGGGAGGAGGCTTTGTGTAAAGTGAGCAGTATCGATGGCATACTATGTGCAATGTCTTCGAGGTGCCAGGCTTAGTGGGCTTAACAATAGAAGTTGTGATGTGCATATTAATCCTTTTTATAGCAATGAATTACAGAAGTGACTACTATAAAGAAATTTTGCTTAATAGGTTATAAGCAAAGATATATCAATTATTAGAGGACATATACATAGCTATTCACATTAAGATTTTCTTTGGTCAATAACAGGCCATGTGTACTGGATGTTCCCATCACAGTGCAATGGAATGGAAAATTTCCTGTTACTTAGTGACAACATAGTCATCATAATAAGAAAGTACCACACCATCAATCACTCATGTTTGAAGTGATGCTGGTAGAAACAAATTACTGCAATGCCAGTCATATAAAAGCACAACTAAGACGATCTGTGGTGTATAATACTTGATAGATACTGGTGATACGTGCTCACTTTACTGGTTGAAGTATTTTTAATACTCTACTTTTCAATTGCTATGTTACCATGTAGTCCTATTTCTAAAAAACAGTAAACTTTCAAGCTGTGTGTTACCTGATACAAGTCCTATATAGCATCTATCAATATTGTATCAAAAGGGACTCAGAGTGGTAGTACACTCCTATAATCCCAGCACTTGGGAGACGATGGCAGAAAGATCAGGGGTTCAAGACCAGCCTTGGTGACCCAAAACCTTTTCCTAAAAAAGCAAAGACTGCATCCAGAGGCCATGGGGAGTCACTGACATAAACCACAGAGGTTTGCAGAGTGCACTTGAGGACACAGGAACAACAACAAAACCATCCAACAACATAATTCTCAGAATGTGACATTTCTCAGACTGACACTCTCAGACTTTGTGCACAGAACAAGAGAAATGAAAGTTTAGGAGCTCCAGGATAGGACTACACAATGTAAAAGTGGTACTTTTCTATAAATTTATGAATAGCGGACTTGTTTGAGAAGTTTTACATGTTACTAATATAAATATTCTGTAGAATAAAAATATATTATTGTTCTTGCCGATGAAGTCAAGGCATTCAATGCTCACTAAAAGGGTGCCCTGAAGAGCAGGGGTCTTTATTACAGCCTGGTATTGAGAAGAAGCACTGTTTATCTCAACAGCCAGCCTCAGACATTGGTAAAGCTTGTAGGATCAAGAGCCAGAAGGAACTGTGCTGTTTTTGTTGGCTTATTTATTCTGAAGACAGGGTCTTCTTGTGGCCCCGTCTGGTTCTGAACTCTTGGTATCAAGCAATCCTCTTGCCTGTGCCTCCCAAAGAGCTGGGATTATATATAACATTCAAGTACCTCAGATGGGAATCTGCTCCTTACCCACAAGAAGTAGATGGATTTGTCAGTATCTTCAAGGACAGAAGAGAAATATAGTAGGTGCATACAGTGTATCATGTGCCAAAACAACTCCTCCCCCTAGTGGTAGGTGTTAGAAATATAGAGCAGTGGGTAGAGAGGAAGTTGGGGCCTCCTTGCTCCCATAGACAGGTGTCCATTTAAGGTTGGGGAAAACAAAATAAAACAGTAATATGTACAGATAACATATAGTTTTGGAATAAGGACACAAATAGATATAGAAAAGTCCTTTGGCTTTTGGTTTAAGGTATCTTAACCCAGGGTTTTCTGATATGAGATGAGCCACTGTCCTTGGAAAGTTCAGGGATACCAAAGTGGGGCCCATGAGAATGACAGCTTTTGTTATTACCCTTGAAGTTTTACTTTCCTCTTCATTGGAGCACTCTTTGAGCTATGGGTGGTAAGTTCTGGAACATCAAGATAGGGATTCAAGCCAGGAAGGATTTGGGTTCTATGGGCTTGTCTTAAATGAATGGTTTTCAGATACTGTGCTGGTTAATCTTCACTTTCAACTCTACTGGGTATGGAGTTACCTAGGAAATATACTTCTGGGTATGTCATTGAGGGAGCTACCAGAGAGATGTAAATGAGGAAGGATCACCCTAAATGTGGGAGGCAACATTCCATGGCTGAAGTTCCAGGCTGAATAAAAAGCAAAAAAGACATTGAGCGTGGTGACACATGCCTTTAATCCCAACACTCTGGAGGCAGAAGTAGGAGATCACTGTGAGTTCTAGGCTATCCTGCAACTACATAGTAAATTCCAGGTCAGCCTGGGCTAGAGTAAGGAGAAAGCCCTGGCAGACCCTGTTCTTTGCTTCCTGGTCCCCTCATTCCCAGTGCCATCAACTCCACCCATGCCTTCACATTAGGATGTACTCCAGCCTCTTAGCCATGAGAGCAAATAAATCCCTTTGCCTACAAGTTACTTTTGTTACAAAAGTAACTAGTGCTGATACCCAGACAGTAAACATCAACTGGGAAGAATTTAAAAGCATATAACCTTAAGTTTCATCTTCTAAATCAGAAACTGGGAGGAAGAAGGAGAGGGAAGCACAATATGTATATAGCTGGGCAGCTGATTCTGAGGTAAACTAAAGTTCATGAACACATGTTTAGAATCCTCACCAGGAAGGATGGGGATGTTGCCTATGAATCTTCATACCTGACTGGTGGGCAAGAGACTAGCTGGGTGCTGAGGACAAAAGCACAGGTAAGTTACAGACGTGGTCAGTTCGTCTATAGTGGCAAATCAGGAACTTATTGGCATGCAATTTCCAGTGAAGCCCAATAGTGGATACCGAGGGTCTGAGTGTACAGGTAATTTATTCAAACATTTCTTTCTAGCCTCATCCTTTAGGGTTAGTCTGAAGGCACCAGTTAAAGATGGCAGGAAATGTGAAGAAAGAAAACTAAAAAAAGACAGAACCAGAACCAAACATTCATCTAACACAGCAACCATTTAATATGTAACGCAATTGCTGCTGTCTCTGACAAGTAACTTCAAAGAGGTCTCTTCTTTTGGTCCAGTCTTTATGGGGCCTGTGAACTAGAAGCTGGGAATGTTAATATTTATGCAAAAATCTCAGGTGGGACATACTGGGGAAATCAAGATTCAATCAGCAATTGCTAAGTTTAAGGAGCTGCAATTATCAAGTGAGCTGAACTGAAATTTACATATAGACCCATTTTCACAGTTGTACTGGAAAGCAGAGGAATCTCTCACTGGTCTCCTCTGGAGTGGCCACACTTGATTCTTTGCCCCCAGTCTGAGCTGTGTACACATTTCTCATGCATCTCATTCCTGAGTGTGCTAACTACTGGTTACCCAGAGTTAGGTCCCCTCCCTCACATTTACATAGGCAGCCTGTAAGAATCCCCCCACCATATTACACTGCAAACAACCTCTATCTTTACTACCTGCACCTCAGCTGTGATGATAATATCAATATATCAGGAATAAGTAAATAGTGAAAGACTGAAATTTAAAAAAAAAAAATGAGTGACTATCTTGCTCTGAGGAGGAACTTCCAGCCAACCCTAAAAACAAATTAAAACAGAAGACAACAAATGCTTCTCCTGCTGTCACCATCTTTGCATGAGCCCCCTCTTCCCTGCCCCACCCCCCAAGTCTTGAGCTTTGTTCTCAAAACAACAAACCCTGCCATCTGCTGGAACCCAGTCTACAGAACAAGTTTCCATGCTCTATTGCTCTCCTCTGCCTGGACCTAGGAATGACTGTCTTCTAGGTGTAGTGTTTGCAGGTCTTTGAAGCCTTGTCCCTGGGTCTACACCACAGCTAAGTGATGCCCAGTGAGAACTGCTCACACTGGCACTTGGGTCATCAAGGGTGGAGCTATACCTTGCATGTGTCCACATGGAATGTATGGCTTTTTTTGTTAATATATTTATTTATTTGAAAGAGAGAAAGAGGCAGAGAAAGAGAGAGAGAGCACACCAGGGCCTCCAGCCACTGCAAACAAACTCCAGATGCATGAGCCCTCTTGTGCATCTGGCTTACGTAGGTCCTGGAGAATCAAACCAGGATCTTTTGGCTTTGCAGGCAAACACCTTAACCACTAAGCCATCTCTCCAGCCTGAATATATGGCTTTCTTATAACCTTTTAAAGGTAATTTCAAGCCATGTATGTGGTGATTCAGGTCTATAATCTTAACCTCTGAAGACTGAAGTAGGAGAAGCACTGTGAGTTCAAAACCAGCTTGGGCTACAAAATGAGGTCCAGATCAGCCTAGGCTACAGAAACACCATGCCTACTAACTAACTATAAGGGGATCCCATAGGCTGCTGGGAAGGTCCTCCTCTTGCATCTGTTCCTCTGTACTCTGACCTTTATTTGCCTTTGGACTGAGTCTGCCACATTTAATAGGCAAAGACATTACCCACACTAATCAAACTTGTCAAGAGAAAAAGCTTCTCGACTTCACAGGCTCAATTTTTGCCTTAATTATCTGACTATTTCAAAGGAAAGATTTTTATTTTATCTTTGCTTGAATAATCTTTCTGAAAATTGCCTCAGGCATAAGTGTGCACCAAGTCTGAGGACTGCAAGACAGGACTTCACAAACAGGGAGGCACCTTTGGATGGGTGCAGGCACAATTTTAAGGATTCAAAGGGTCCTTTGTTTTAAAAACTATTTTCTTACTAAAATAAACATGCATACAATGGGTTATTAAATTTAATCAAGTTTCCTTATGGTCCAACACTGGCTAAGCTGTTTTATAAATAGGTCATTGCTGTTATTATTCAGGAGTCCTAAGCAGAGGACCAAGAAAGACTAGACTTACGGGAACTGAATCCAGACCATATATGGAGAAAATAAAATATCAGGAGCTAAAAGGTTTTGGAAAGAAAGAGTGTTCATATGTTCATACCTACCAAGGTACTCCCCATGTCTTAAAAACTAGTTTAGGTCAAAGAAAAATAACTGAAATAAAGAAAAATAACCTAAATAAATGATAGTCTTCAAAACAATGTTAGTTAACCCTTGTATTTCAAAATATTCCCACCACAAATGCTTAAATGAAATACAGCAAAGCACTCAGTACCATAGACAGTGAGAAAGAAGTACATGAAAGTTAAGGTTTAGGAAAGTAGACTTTATTTTTTAAATCTAGGCAAATATTCTTTTAAAAAATATCAAGCCTTTCTTGCTATTTATTTAAAAATGCAAATACCCCCCCTCCTTCCTTTAAAAAGTGCTATCTTTCCAGGTTTCCTTCCTCTGGGTTTGGCATATCTATCTAACTCCTGTTTCAAATGAAGCTGGTTCACTATTCTAGGAACTGGTGTATAGGAGTAAGAGAAGGGTGAAGTTAATGTTTCATCTCAAAATATGCTGAATTGGCATATTGGGTATTTCAAGCTGAAATCACTAAAGAAACTGTAATTTCACGAAGAAATCCACAGTCTGGCTTCTTACACATAAAGACTCTGGAGGGGGATGTTCTTCACATTCCAAGATGGAAACAGTCTTGGTCACTAGAGATTGTGATGACACCAGGAAACTCACTAGAGTGGCTCTTATCTTCCACTAGCTTTTATGCCTTCCTCCCTAGGTATTTCTTAGTGAACAATCCCTAAACCCATTTATCCTACCATTTCTGCCCAAGTTTATTGTTTTTGATGTTATTTGTTGTGTTATTGTTGTTTTTGCCTAAAAGTATAAAAGTGTCTTACATTTGGTCACTTCTTCCAGCTTCACTCCCTTGTTGAGATCCTTGTGCACAAGTGAGATATGAAAATGTGCCTGCTTTTCTCTAGTTGATAAGCTCTATGTTGATTAGACTATAAGGACAAGCCAAATAGATGACATGAGAGATAAGGAAAACTAGCAGGGGCCTCTTTTTCTACACGAGAGCACGTTAAAACCAACAACAACAACAAGGTGTGGTTCAGTGGCAGAGCATGTGCCTTCCATGGTCAAGTTCCCGGGTTCCTACCCTAGTATCACAAATAAGAGCAAAGCTCTAGGTGTACACAGTAAATGCTGTCTTTGGCTGTGTGTGAAAGACTGGCCAGGAGTCTGAAACTAAGTCCTTATCTGCTTCAGGCCTGCTAGCACCCACGCTTATGTAATGTGAGGCACAACTTTCAATAGGATATTAGAACACATACACTGGCTAGTTCTCTAAGTAATCTGGCCACACCTTAAAATATATCTGACTATAACTACATATTAGACTGTCTTCACAATTAACATTAGATTAATATGGTCTTTGCTGCTTATTGAAATGGAAACAGAGGGACAATTAGAGATAGGTGGCCTGGATTCCTGCTTCAGCTCTGTCCCTTAAAATGGAGGATGATACAGACATTCTTCTGATCCTTTGTAGTTTAGATGAGTTGGGGTAAATATTAGGCTATAATATTAAAGTGAGTTACAATTTGTAAAGTACATAATATTTAAGAACCTACATGCCCTTCTTATAACGTATTTTATTTTAAGAAATGAAACTCACGCTGAATCAGGTCCAAGTAAGACGTCAAACAATGTGTTGCTATTGTGTATTGAAGAGTAGTCAACACAGTAATGACAAGGTGACATTTCTAGAACAGCCCTTCAATATCAAAGCACACTTATAAGATGCCAAACTCTTGCCCAACCCTTGTGCAGTCAACAATCTTTAAATAATTGCCCCTTTCATAAGATGTGTGCTTTTACTGGACTGCTTTAACATGGGTTTGTGTCCCTGGCTTCTACAGAAACTGAAAAACATCCCTTATTCTAGCAAAGCCCAGAGGCAACGGGAGGATATCAGAGGTCAGAGAGTCACATGTGAAGACATCCCTTATTCTAGCAAAGCCCAGAGGTGATGGGAGGATATCAGAGGTCAGAGAGTTACATGTGAAGACATTCCAAGAGTGTGCATCCTACACTATTTTAGCAAATGTCAGTGACATTTAATTTAAACCAGTCAAGGAAAAGAAAGCAACTTCTGAGTTTCCTTAACTAAATTGGCTGCCCCTTGGAGGACTGGTACTTGGTTTCCCCAAGCGTCCTCACTAATAAGCAATGTTCCTGGAAATTGCTTTGGTTCTTGGGTCTGCAATCAATTTTATTGTTTCTTAGGGGGAAAAGCTTGACCCAGCATATTCTAAGGCTGCAAAAGCTATAGGCCTGACTGGAGCCCAGGAGAATGGTATTGTCATTAGGCAAAAGACACCAGCTTCCTACTGCTAGGAGGAAGAACAGGCTCTAGATACCAGTGGATTCTCACATCTGTGTCTCACGTGTACATATGGAGGCACTGACCACTATCCCTCTTGAGATAAGTACACCCAACGTGGACTCAAATCTTGACTTACCATGTATTTTTCCATAATCTACTGAAGTTAGAAATCACCACACAGCTAGTATGAAGTGGAAAACAAAGCTTAGAGGTCCTGAGGACTAAAACATAAACCTGAGGTGACTCCCAGCCTCATGGATGGACAGTGGTCTATAAAACCAAAGTTCCTAAAATATAGTATAACTCTGAAGACATGGCCTCTGAACAAAATGAAGGAAGGTTTTATCTTCCTGTGATTAACTTTAAGCTGCTTGATAACATGCAACTGAACCAAAACTAAACATTGCTTTACTGGGAGATTCCTATGACTAATACCTTCCAATTTCTTACCTCAGCATTACCTCCAGACAGACCTTTGCAACTTGAACATCAAAACCAGGAAATGGTATGTGTTCACCATAAGAAATAGGAAGTATCTTTCATTTTAATGTCCTCATAAAATAAACACTCACTTTTCAAACCACTGTCATTTTTTGTTTTGCTTTAGAGTATTTTAAATGTGATAAAAGAAATTTAGTCGTTTTTTTTTTTTTTTTATTAAGCAGGAATTATCCATCTGTTCCATTGCATTAACTAGCCTTACAACAAATGCTATTTGAGGAACACTTGTAATGGACATGGTAACAAAATTAATGTCATTGCCTACATTTAATATTGGTAAAATCACAGGTGTCATTATGTGTATTTTTATCTTCATTCTTCTCTTTTTATAGCTAACCTCCAAGGTAAAATGGGAAAGGAAATGGCTTTCAATCTGACTACAACTTGAGTGAATCAAGTTTTCTGGATAAGACCCCTACTGTCATTAAATTGTTTGAAAGAAGGCTTATAACTAAAGTATATTTTGGCCACTGAAGCACATCCTCCCATGGTCAAATTTCCTTGAAAAAGAAAAGGTTTACTTTTGATAGTGCCAATTCCTAACTACTGACTTACTGCGTATGTCTTAAAATAATCATTTTTACCAGAAACCGCAGAGGCCAAAAGATAGCTGGGGGTAGCACTGGAATTGACACATGCAAAGTAATAAGAGAAGTTTTTAGAAAACAATGCCTACGTGAGATGGATGCGTTAACTAGCATGAGTGTGGCAATGATTTCACAATGTATATGTCCATCAGTACATTGTATACCTTGATATGTGTAATTTTATTTGTCAATTATTCCCTAATAAAGTTCAATAAGGCTGGGGAAAATGTGGAATCTACTTCAAATGTTCAGTTCAAAATGCTTTTGTGAGCAACTGACCTTTTAATCTCCAAACCCAATGGATATCATGCTATATTCTTCCTTTGTCTCCCTAGAACTCAACTCCTATCTTTTGTTCTACTCTGTCTCCAAATTATTGTTATCTTGCTATAGCCTTTCTCGGGCTCCCAAGAATTTAGCTCTCACTTTCCTGTCTACCTGATGGGCCCTCTTTCTTCACCAGGTGCCGGCCCTCCTTTGAAATGGAAATGCTGAGCTATCACCATCTTCCTCTTCTTCCCAGAACTTCACATCTTCATTTCTAGCAGCCTCCTGGGATATGTCTACCATTGTTCCTTCCCTGTATGTCAGGTGTCTAGAAGTGCCCTGAGCTGAGCTCACTGCTCCTAAAGGATTCCTTGGAAGAACTCCAGCCAGCTGTGTGAGCAATGAGAAGCTCCGTGGATGTCTCTATGGTTTGGATAAATGTCCTCCTAAGGTCTGTGTGCTAAAGGCAAGGTCCCCAGCCCACATAATCCTGGGAAGTGTTAGAACCTTTAAGAAGTGGGTTCTGATGAGCGGTCTCTGGGTCAGGAGGTACATGCTCCTGAAGAGGACATTGGCACCCTGCCCCTGCTTCTTTCTTTCCAGGAGGTTTTACTCTGCCATGTAATTATATGCAGCCTACCACAAAGCACTAGCATCAACTAACCATGAACTTAAGCCTCCCAAACCATGAATCAAAATTACTTTTTGTCTTTATAACTTTATTATCGTGTGTGTGCGCGCGTGTGTGTGTGTGTGTGTGTGTGTGTGTGTGTGTGTGTGTGTGTGTGTGTATAACAGAAAGCTAATGCATAGGTTTCAAACAAAGAAAAGTACAGGACAAAGGAAAGTGACCTTTCATATAATAAGCATCTAAACTTTTGGTGAACTCAAACCTTGTGATCTGAATGTAAAGCATTCCTCATAGGCTCATGTGTTTTAACACTTGGGCTCCAGCTGGTGGATCTGTTTAGGAAGGTTGTGGAACCTTTAGGAAGTAGAACCTTCCTGGAGGAAGTAGGTCACTGTGGGCATGCCTTGAGCCTGTTTCTACTCCTTATCTATCTTGTGCTTCCTGACTGAAATGGGACAAGCTAGCTTCCTGCTCCTGCCACCATGCCTTCACTGATGTGCTGGAATGCATTCCCTGAAATTGAAAGTCAAATCCTTTCCTTCCTTAAATTGCTGCTGTAGGATATTTGGTCACAAGCCTTAAAGAGCTAATGGTGAAGAGCTAGTTGGCTAAACCTTCATGCAGTCTTATGCAGGGACTGACTAAAAGATACAACAATCTCAGGGAACCTTTAATTCCTGCCATGGCTTGGAATGTTGTGCCTCTCTGTGGCACATGGTAAGAAGCCTATCAGTAGAATAGGGGGCTAGTAGAGAAAACGAATTTAAGCCATACTGAGTAAGAAGATCCTAAGGACTTCAGAGTTCATCAGAGCTCTTCCTGTAATAGGGTGGGAGTGGAGACTAAGAAACATTTGGCAAGCTGGGCATGGTCCCATAACATTCTTGAATTGCTGGTCTATAACTCATCCCCTCTCTATCCTGACTCACAGGCCAGAGAAAGAGAAGTGCTTTCATGTGTTTGAAAATAGTCCATATGGACGAAGGACTAAAATGAAAGGAAAAATTCAGTACAGGAGGAACTACCCAAGGTAGTTCACTTTGCTATGTTTTTTTTTTTTTTTTCTCTGTGCTCAGTCTATGGTCTCAGGATGTTTGCTTGCTTGCTTGTTTGTTATTTTATTTATTGATTGATGCCGTGCATATGCCAGGCAAGTGTTCTACCTGTGAGCCACATTTCCAGCCAGAAATTTAGAGTATTAAAAAATTTTATATTTTATTTTTATTCATTTATTTAAGAGAGAAAGAGAGGAAAAGAGGCAGATATAGATAGATGAGAGAGAGAGAGGGGGTGGGGAATGGGCATGCCAGAGCCTCTAGACACTGAAAATGAACTCTAGATGCATATGCCACCATGTGCATCTGGCTTATGTGGGTACTGGAGAATTGAAGATGGGTCCTTAGGCTTTGCAGGCAAGTGTCTTAACAGCTAAGCCATCTCTCCAGCCCAGATTTTAACTAATCAGGAAGCCAAGAATGATTTAACAATTTAATGAGCTGCATCAGAGTAGATCTCATTCTATTCACTTAAAGGCAGTTGATACTTTCTGTTTCTAGAGGTTACCGAAGGTTTGCTGTGCTGGGTCAGTGATGGGATTAGATGATCCTCTACTGTCTTTCAGAAAATAGCATCGAGCCAATGCATTTCACCAGGACACTACAGGCTTCTTCCAAATTCCTCTGAATTGACATGTGGCCATGTCTTCACTATAGAAATGCACTGAGACAAGCTCTGGTAGAGATTCTGGTGAGAGCACTAACTACAGCTCAGGTGGCATGTAGTTAGCTGCAGAAAGATGGCTATGTGGATGCCTGTGAAATTGTACATTTGGAAATGGTTTTGGAGTTCATACAAAGAATAACTTGCTACTCTTTAAACCGCCGCCATTTCCTTTTGGTTTCTGGACTTGAGAGGGACTCTTCAAACTGTCAAGCCATCAGGAAGGCCACAAAGGGCAGCTGAGAAAGCTGTGCTTCACACTGACCACATTTCCGAAGGCTCTACACACTAAACTGGAACTGACAACTATATGGGCTTCACATCTGATCATTTTTGATCATCTGTATGCTAGGCTATAGAAAACAAAGAATTCTAATTTCAGGATCCTAGCCAACATGTGAATTTTGGGAAGTTGCAATTTGTCTGCCAAACAGTCATTTTGTATCATAAACTGGATACGGTATCCTGAATTAACACTTGTCAGAAACCATTATACACTTCTGCTTCATGCCCCTCTCCCCACAAATGGTATTTTGAAATTAAATACCAGAACCTTACTGGTGAAATTTTCTGTCTCATTAACTTCTTTCTAACAGTGTGGAAACTGTTAGAATCATCAAGGCAATGGCCCATGCCGGCAGCAGCTAAATGAACTGGACTTGGGGAAAACATGCCTGTGAAAACTCTGTACTATAGCTTTAAATTATGGAAATTACTATTGTTTGGCTGAAGGGAAAGAAACACAAGAGATCTAAAGAAATGAGATATAAGATGAACTACAGAATGCAGATAAATCACACATGCTTTTATTCAAGACAGTTCTCATGGCTTTGACAGTGTATGTCAAAGAGTACTTTTATTATAGCTTTATAGAAAGGTCACCATTGCATTTCTATAATATTAAATCTATTTCAGCATTCATAAACCTCCAAAGCATCTGAAATATTAGCTCAAGCCTAAGATTATTAAGAATTTGGCATGATTCAATATTAACTTTCTCTATAGATTACGACAATTTTCATATCAAATAAGCAGCGTGAGATAAAACTGTGGATCATAAAAATAAAATCAGAAAACAGCTTCATCGCATATTAGTTCTAAGAGAGTATCTTAGAGAACATTCTAAAATTGTGAGGCAGCTTATAAAAACAGCAACTAGATGGAAACATGGCTTAGGTCTCAGCAAGTACCAATAAAATAATATTCTTAAGATAAAGCCTAAAGCAAGTGTCAGTAACAGCTTTATCTTCGCAGTCCCGTCTGTCTTCTGAGCCCCTTACTGGTGAGCTGAATGATGCCTGGTGTATAGGTCCCTGAGCCTGTGACTATAGTATCTTAAGTCTTCTATATCATATATTCCAGGAAAGGAGTCAAGCTTATCTGATATGATAAGGTTTGACAATGTGTGATTTGTTTAAACTTTTTACTTATTTATTTATTTACTTATTTGAGAGAGAAAGAAAGAGAGAGAGAGAATGGGCACAACAGAGCCTGTAGCCTCTTGCAAATGAATTCCAGACACATGCACCACCTGTGCATCTGGCTTATATGGGTACTGGGGAATTGAACCTGGGTCCTTAGGCTTCACAGCCAAGTGCCTTAACAGCTAAGCCATCTCTCCAGCCCAATGTGTGTTCTTTTTTAATATTTTATTTTTATTTATTTATTTGAAAGAGAGATACAGAAATAGGCAGGGAGGCAGAGAGAGAGAGAGAGAGAGAGAGAATACGCAAATAGGCACACCAAGGCCTCCAGCCACTGAAAATGAACTCCAGATGCGTGCACCCCCTTGTACATCTGGCTTTACATGTGTCCTAAGGAATCGAACCTGGGTCCTTTGGCTTTACAGGCAAGCACCTCAACCGCTAAACCCTGATTTTTTAAAAAAAATAAAGTAAAATCTCCAAGAAACATGTAGATTTTGAAAAGGTACTCCATAAAGTTGACAGAGCACCCACCATCTCAACATACCCTCCCATAAAGGGACCTTTCTTTGATGCATAGATAGGCTATCTGGCAAGAGACTGAAGAGCTAGGACTATGGTCAATGGGAAGGTGTCTAGGAAGAAGGCCACAGAAGCCTTCCTGGTTAGTGGCCATAGAAATCTGCAAAGATGCAAAGTTTATACCTAGATGTTCGTGGAAATGCATATCTTCTGGCCTCAGGAACAAAAAGAATGGAGACTTGAGGCCTAAGGAAACAGATATGAATACAAACCAGAAGCTGAAGAGGCTTCCTGATTAGTATCTTACACAGTTAAACTAAATCTGTGTCATCCATCATACCTATTTCCTCAGCAAAATATTTACAAAGGCCTGAGGTTTTATTACTGGAGACATCCCACAAAAGTGCTTATTATATTTTTAGTGTCTTTGATTATTAATAAATTACCCAAATATGGGTGTCAATGTCCAAGCAATGAGAAATAAATGTGGGGAAACCCTGATCATAATAATCCAGGCTAACTGCAAACACCTACCAAAGCACAAGGCATCTCAATTTTATGAGAAGCATGGCAGTCCTTTAGTGGCAAAAGTGTACTCTGGAGGTTGGGGAGATGGCTCAGTAGGGAAAATGCTTGTGGGACAAGCATGATGACCATAGTTCTCATCTCCAGCACTCATGTAAAATGTTAGGTATAGTGGCATGGGCCTGTAATTCCAGCACTGGGGAAACAGAAGGACCTATGGGGCTTGCAGTCTGTCTTCCCTAGCCCAATCTGTGAACTCCAGTTTTAGTGAAAGATCATCTCCAAAAGTAAGGTGAAGAATGACTGCATAAGACACCAGCATTGATCTCCAGCCTCACATACATGTCCACACAAGTTCATGAATATAAATACATGCACACACAATATAACACACATGCATGTGGACACACACACACACACACACACACACACACACACACTCCAAATGGGAATTACTGTTTTAAGACCTAATTCAAACAAATGCTGCAAAGTCAAAGAGAATCCCACAAAAGCATAATGGAGAAACCTCCATATCTAAAAATAGATATGTCTAAATATCACACTAAAGAAAGTTCCCAAGGTAGAAGGGAAAATGAACACAGAAATATTCCCAGGGTTGAAGGATGATGAACATGAAAATGTTCTCAGAACAAGAGCTTCCTACACACTAACACAGCGGTCCATTTCATAATAGCCATCGAAGTTATTTTATCAGCTGCAAAGCATTCTAAGCTTTGCAAGTGAGCACTAGGCTTGGCCTTGACCTTGACATTGTGCATGGTCAGGCAACACAGAACTTGTCTGCTGACTCATCAGTTCCACGTGCCACACTTACTCCAGTCTTTAAGCCTCCCAATCTGTGAAAAGGATTAGAAGAGATATTCCGCAAAGCCCTTTCAGAACATAAAACTAATGCCTTTGTTCTTCATATTATTTTCATGTTTGGGGACAGCAAACTGTCTAGCCAACCACTCAGAGAAGCAGAGTATCTGTGACACTAACTTACTTAAATACTTTGCTGACAAAGAAGAAACTCGGAAACCAGGCCTCCACTGCAGCAACAAGCATGTGTGCAAATGAACAACTTCAGGTGTTTGCCTAAATGGGCTTCCGGACTGGTTATGAGTTCAGTACGAGCACAGCTACACTGTGTCAAGGGGTGGGATAAGGCTGCATTTCCTGAGGTAGCAAGTAAAAATGATAATTTAATCCTGTCTTTGATTCAACACTGCACAACATACTCCAACATTACTCACATAAAACAGTAAGTCAACTACAATCAAATAATCATATGTCTGGCTGGCCTGGTTTGTAATAATGCCATTATGAACTGATTATAATTACATTTTCTAAAGACACTGAAAAAGTCTAAATTTTTTGAATTTATTATGTTAATTTTGTAATATCTTTTTGAAAGTTACTCCTACCACATATACCCAGAAAGCCTCTAGTTCTTCATAGAAAATGCATTAGAGGGCTGGAGAAGTGGCTTAGCAGTTACATTGCTTGCCTGTGAGACCTAAGGACCCAGGTTCTATTCCCCAATACCCACATAAGCCAGATGCACAAGGTAGCACAAGCATCTGGAGTTCCTTTGCAGTGGCTAGAGGCTCTGGCAAGCCCATTCTCCGCCCCCCCCCACTTTGTATATGTGGTTCTGCCTGTGTAAGTCTGTCTCTCTCAACCAAATAAATAAAATATTTTTTTTAAAAAAGAAAATGCATTGGAGAAGGAGCAGAAAGAAGAGGGGTCAGGGAGGGAGAGGAAGAAGGGGAAGATGGGGATGGGAAAGGAAGAGGAGAAGGAAAATGAGAATGAGAAGGGGAAGGAGAAGGGAGGAAAAAGGAGGAGGTATAGGGAGAGGGGGAAGAAGAGCAGGGGAAGAGGAAGAGGAGGAAAGAGAAGAAATCCTCGTGCAGGTTGTTGTATCATGCCCCCTGCATCTTCCCACTCAGAGTCATGTCACCTCAAGCCCCAGTAATTTAAATAATTGTTCTTCCTTTTTATTTATAGCATAGTTACTGGATTAATGGTGGTGAAAAGGCCTAACTGACGTCATGGGAAGAGACTGAATAAAGGAAAGGTGGAGGGAGAGCTAATCAAAATCTTTTTGAGAACTTAAATGGTGATAAAATAAATAATAGACACAATTTTAGGTGAATTAAATCTGGTAAAATGAAAGAGGTACCATATAATTATATAATGTATTTATTTTGATTCCAGTATCTATTTCTTTCAGAAGGGATTTAGGGGACATGATTGTACATTGATGATCTTTTTTTTTTTTTCAAGGTAGGGTCTCACTCTAGCCCAGGCTGACCTAAAATTCACTATGTAGTCTCAGGCTGGCCTTGAACTCACGGCGATCCTCCTCTCAAGTGCTGGGATTAAAGGTGTGCATAGATGACCTTCTAACAAAAAAATCAATCTTGAATGTAAATTCCCACAAGCAGAACAAGGTTAAAAAACTCTTTAATTCAATACTGGGTGGGGGGACTGAGACACACCCTCACTTCCATGTCTCTCCCCAAACCCGTATGACCCTTTCCTTTCCTCTTTTCTTTTCTTTCCATTTTCTTTTCTTTCCTTTTTTTTTTTTTTTTTTTTTCCTTTTCTTTTCTCTTTTTGGTTTTTCGAGGTAGGATCTCACTCTAGCTCAAGCTTACCTGGAATTCACTGTATTCTCAGAGTGGCCTTGAATTTATGATGATCCTCCTACCTCTGCCTCCCAAGTGCTGGGATTAAAGGTATGCACCACCACACCTAGCACCCCAAACCCATATAATTCTTGATATTTTGGTTCTTTATCTTTTACTTCTAACTGCTCCCTTGACACAAACCAGTCCACACAATGCCCTGTAAGGCATCATACGGCCTCGCTTCCTAAGTCTCTCCCCTCATCTTATTGCTCTACCCATATTGCCTTCGCTTATACCTCACAGAGGCCATTCATCATTCTGCCAAAGGAAAGACAGATCACTTTGTTATATGGCTTGCTCATTCACTGCTTTCAGATCACACTTTAAATGTCACTATATAAGAGAGGTCCTTCCTGACCATTCAATACAAGAGTATCCCATCACCTCCAGTATGTCCTTTTCATGCCTGCTTTTTTCCTACTTCACATATACTAATATTTGAATGCATTTTATTCATATTTTCTATATATCTCCACCCAGAGGGACAGCACAAGGACAACAACTATATTATGTATTTTTCTTTCTCCTACATCATTGTCATCTGTGGCATTCAGTTGGTGCTCAATATAGACTTGCATGAGATGGATGAATGCCTATTGCTTCTTACCTTTGTGCAATCACAGAATTAACAGGGCAATCTATATATGACCCAGGGAGAAAGAGAGCACACTTAAATTGAACTTAAAGCATAAGAGTACAGCAGAACGAAGTAGACATGAGGATTAAATACAGATTCTTCCTCCTTTGCCTCCTTAGTGATTTCACTGTCCCTGCTATGCTACATACTGTCCCTGTGCAGGCTTCCTCAAGGCCCAGGCATAGATACCACTGAGGACATCTCTAATCTCCAGAACAAACATTGGTGGACAGTCCAGCTTGGGCAACTTAATATTTTAAAGGTATTTGGAAACAGAGAAGACCAGGACAGGAAGGCTTCCAGTAGAAGCCTGTTGGGCTGGGCCTTGAGGGACTTTTAATGAGACTTTTAATAAGTGAAATCAAACATGATTCAGAGGCTGGAAGATTATATGTGATCAGTAGAAAGGAGGCAAGACATGCTTCTGTTTCTGAAAAAAAAAAATATTTTATTTATTTATTGAAGAGAGAATGAATGAATATGAATGGGTCTGTCAGGGCTTCCAGCCACTGCAAATGAACTCCATACATGTGTACCACCTTGGACATCTGGCTTATATGGGTACTGGGAATTGAACCTGGGTCATTAGGCTTCACAGGCAAGTGCCTTAACCACTAAACTATCTATCTAGCCCTGTTCTTGAAATTTTAAACCACTTCATCTAATTCTTCCCCCTCCCTACAAGCTCCCACTAACTGGAAGACTGGCCTCCAATCACGTAGGCATCAATGGTGTGAAGCATGGTACCTGAATATGGCTCTCGGGGGCCAGCAAGGATTTTGCTAAGGGTAAAGAAGCAAAATGAACTTTCGTTGGAGACAAATGAGTAGCTGTCTGCACAGACGGCTTTGGTCAGGCCCTATGCACCCAGCATCTCTCCTCTGGAAGGAGGAAGAACATGACTTGCTCCAACCCATGTGCAAGAAGTGTCCCTTTCCTCCTTCATTTACTGCTCCTTCTCCAGGCAGGGCTGTCCATTCCCAGAATAGTCACAGAGTTGCTGCTTCCTTGTGTCATGCTCCTTTACAATGTGACTCCGCAGCTTCTCCCATGAAGACAGAGAGAGTGTCTCTCCACATGGATCTAGATATGGGTTTAGGCATACAAGGTACTTTGATGTAAATCATGAGAGTATTCCTCCTTTAGAGCTTTCTTGCTTGCTTCTCTGTGGAACCCTGAAACTACTAAGTGAAAAAGCAGGGGAAAGTATATTGGAAGGTAACGGACAATCTGGGGAGAAGCCTCAGTCGACTTACCCTCTGTAGGCCCAGATTTAGGAATGAGACAACCCTAGATCACCAGCCCTGACTGAGCCAGTCAGACAAGCAGTATTAGCAAACCAGCACACAGAATTGCGAGAAAGAAAACACAATTGTTTTTTAAGACCCCAAAATGTTATGATGGCTTGTTACACATCAAAAGCTACCTGATATGCCTACAAAAAAATAAGAAAAGAATGGGCTCAGAGTTCTCCACACGGCTCCAGTGATTAAGCAGGCATTCAGATTAGGTTCTAAAACAGGATTTCATTAAGGAATTTAAGAAGATTCAAGGAAGAAGGAAGGAAATCCAGGGGAAGAAGGAAGGGGCATTTAGAAACTAGCCAGTAATGCAGTATGGAAACAGGAACGTGAAGGAACTAACGTCAGCTTTCTGTAACCTTTTTAAGCAAGCACACAGAACTATTACATCACCTTTTTTTGGATTATACACTAACTATTATGAACACAAACATTTTCACTTTAGTGTGAGAAAGACTTGCATCTTGTCTTTGACTCTTCCCTTCTCTGCATCTGTGTCTGTCAAGGACAGGTATTATTTTAGAAACTGACTAGAAGCCAGGCATGGTGGTGCATGCCTTTAATCCCAGCACTCAGGCGGCAGAGGTAGGAAGACTGCCTTGAGTTCAAGACCACCCTGAGACTACAGAGTGAATTCCAGGTCAGTCTGTGTTAGAGCATGACCCTACCTCAAAAATAAATAAATAAATAGAATAGAATAAAATAAAATGAAAAAATTAAAAAGGAACTGACTAGAGACTCTTTGAATCAGTGAGTAACTGGATACATGAATGAAGAAACAATTGATGGCCATCATTCCATGTGATAACAAGGTTGTATGCATTAAATTTATTCTAGATTCCCTTTGATGTCAGCCTTTGTTTTCTCCCAAATTCTTACTTCTGGTTTCTCTTCTCTTCCAAGCACTGGTAATGTTCGGTATGAGGGCATATGGATTTTATAACAGATGTTGTAGCAGGGAAGGTTCATTTGTAGATGTTTTACTTTTTGTTTAATTTGGGTGTCTGATGTTAGTAAATCAGTTCTTTATAAATAGAATAATCACTTAGTTATTGAAATTTTAGTATGTTAATGCTTTAATATCACTTCTTTTCAATTAAAGTAAATAAGACGGAAAGATATCCACCACATAACCAGGGACAGTTTTCAAGGGAACCTGGACATTTAACTCATCCCCAATTTAATTTTGCAAAGCAATCAACTTGACGTTTCAGAATAAATATTGTTTTAAGCATAACAGCCTATACTTTTGTGGGAATTTAGGTAATAAAACATTATGTGATAAACATGAGACTAAGATATCCAACAGTTCAATTTTATTTACCCATCTATTTAGTTTTACAGTTCAACTGAATCACTTTGAAATGCTCCCAGTCCAGAGCATTCTTATCTTATCATTTTTATCTAATAAATCATACATTATTTTCCATATGCTAATGTGCCTAACCTAACAGACCAGGCTCATAGCAAAGAAAATACTTGTTCAAAATCCCATTTTGCATACATATCACTTGCTAATTTGCAGAATAATAGTAACATTTTAAGTGCTAAATTTGACTTCTGTCCTAGATTCCACAATGTTCTCTTCCCTCTAATCTCCATGAAGTTGCTTTGTAACAGGTGTTGTTAATGTGACATTTGAGAGAGGAAACTAAGGCCTCATACAATTATATCACTTGTCCAAAGTCATAAAGCTAGCAAAAGGTGGAGCCAATATTTCAACAAAGACAGCCTCAATCCACAGTGAGCACATTTAAAATTATGAAACCCTACCTTTAAAAAAAAATAACAACAGTTCTTTTTTAAAGCAAAGCTCCTGAGAAAGTCTGAAACATGATTTAATGTGGGAAATTAATTCTGGAGAAACTTTCGAAACAGCATGTATTATGTAAAATGTGGTATGCCTCTCTTTATTTATTTATTTATTTATTTTTTGTCCCATGGAACAGATGTTTCTTTGCCCTGAGCGAAGAGTCTCCTTCCTGTCTCCTTCCTTTGCTGAGCTATAGCGCTGGCCTCCAGGCACTGGGTTTGGGAGCACATGCCCAGCCCAGGGAGCCACTTGGCCCAGCACTACCTTCTGTGGGCTGAATTTCCTGCAGGGTGCTCATGAAGACCTGTGTTTCTTTCCAACCTGTTCTCTTTTCTTACAGTGAAAGTTCTTACGGTGAAAGTTCATGAAGACAGAAGAACAAGGAAAAGGAGAGTCAGTGCAATGTGGACCAGGCTCACAACATGCAAAGAACAAGTCACAAGTATGGGTTTGGGCAACACTAGGAACCCAAGCACATCAGGGCTGCTTGCCATTTCTTTCTTCTTTTTTCTAAATCCCAGGGAAAATGCCTGGCTGGCTGCTGATTCCAACTGAGATGGGATGAGAAACCCACTGACATGAGGTCAGACTTCCACCTCCCTCTCTGCCTCGACCAGCTTTCAGGGAAAGTGGTACTCGGTGCCCTCACCTCTCATATGCGTTTCTGCTGCTTCCTCAACTAGGAGATGAAAGCTGAAAACCCAGCCTCCTGCCCTGTCCTAGGTATCCAGAATTTCCCCAGAAATGAACGAGCACCAGAGGCCAGAACTACTGACAGTAGTACCCTGAACTATGACACATGACCTAGGTTGCTCATCAACTGGTCCCCCTAGAAGTGCCACAATCCCCTCCGGTCAGGCACTGCTTTTGTGCATCTGTCTCGTGACTTCTCCTGCTGCAGATTGTCACACTGTGGAGTCCTTTGCATCATGACCTCGAAAAACTTAGGCACATGGTAATATTGAGAAAAATGTGGAGAAGTCTCAATGTGTCAGGGCAAGTACGCTTGGGATTTCATCCTGCATTCAGAGAAGAGAAAGGGGAAATAAGAAGGAAAGATATGCTTTCTGAGTTAGAGCTCTGAGAAGCAGGCAGGCTCAGCAGTGGGGATCTGGAGCAGCAGCACCGGGGAGAGGATGCTGGGGTACAGTCCCCTACCTCACAGGGGACATGACATCCCTCCACCTCCTCGTCATGTCACTAAGGGAAGGATGATCTCTGGACCAGGTGTGAGGTTAACAGGTTCCACTAGTTCACTCTTAAAGGAGATAACTTAGTCTCCACCCAGGGCCACAGGACTTTAGCTCCTCTGGTCATGCGAAAGTGATTGTTTCCAGTCAAGGGGTATTTAAATTTCTATGGAGATGTGATTGTAATGTTTCCCTTTCTAATGTTACCAGGGAAGCAGGAGGTAGGATTCAATCTTCCCTGACCCCCAAGCCTAATGTTGGCCAACCTGCAACATTCCTGGCTTTGAGAGCAAGATCATTCTCATCTTAGCTGTTCCAAGGGTCTCGGCTCTGTCAACTGAAAATAATAAGGGTTACCTGGCCAGCAGCTAGCCAGTCTACTTACAGCAGCACAAATATGGACCACTCCAAGCCTCCAAAAGGGCAGCTTAAAGTCAGCTGTGAGCAAGTCACAGCATGAACAGGCACAGGGTCATGAAACACAATACCTTCAAGAGCTTCTCACAACATGGGTCAATGCTTATCAGTTTATTTTAATGAAATATATGATGGAATTTATACAATTTATGATATTAACTATTCAGAAAGATGTGCAGAAACAAAATGCAAGAGAGTTGAAGGAAAATATTCCAACATTAGCCATGGTTTTCCTTTAGGTGAAGGTTTCTTGCCATTTTTTTTTTTAATATGCTTTCTGGATTTGTTTTTTAGAAATTACTTTTGGCTGACTCACTTGCCCATATTTATGAGGGTACAAGATGATGTTCTGATTGATGTACAGCTTTTTAAATGATATTTGATTTGGATTTTAAAAACTCTAATTTTCTTAAGATTACTATAATGATGATGAACTCCTTGAAAATTACTTAAAAAGTCAACTGTTGGTATCTCTGAAGGATCGTTCATATCTACAATCTCTGCTAAAGTTTTGCTAGTCACTCTTCTCTATTTAACCTATTGTTCTCTCAACCTAAGAGGAATTTCCTCCAAACCGCACTCACCTCCCCATCCTATGGTCCTACCCATCCTTTGAAGTCTGCCTCAAATGTCACTTCCCTCCTGATTTTCTCTTAAATCCTACAACACTTTATATATATACCTCTCCAAAGCAAAGAGCATTTTTACCTAGTTGCAGTCATTGTTCCAAGCTCATGTACAAGTCTGAAAAAAGTTTTAGATGTACAGTAAAGTGGACTCACTTTTATATACTGTATCTAATACCATAAATACAAAACAGCCAATACATGCTTATAGATAAAGGAATAAATTAAAAACTGAATTATTTAATTAGAGGTTTAATTTTTGTAATCCATCCTTAAAGGTTTTGCTATTTTTAATGACATACTTCAAAATTTGGCCAGTTATAAGTTATAAGCCATCTTGCTTAAAAGGCATCAAGTGAGTGAGAGAATCTGCGGCTGTAGGGTTGGGGCATGTAAGGCCACTGTTCACTTTGCATGTCAGCTGCCATCTGGTACTCATGCTGGTGATTGCTCAATTACTGCAGGAGACAACAGTGGAACCCCAGCGATCACACCAGCTAGCTGTGGAATACCACGCAGCTTCAGCGAGCTGTAAGCTGTAGGTGATGATAAATCCTTGTTAGAGTGATGTTAGGTGATAGGTAATACTGTATACAGAAAGCTGAGCACAGTGTCCAGGAACGCATAAGGTGTGTCATGGGTGGAATAACCATGAGTGAAGTACTAAGCACTTATTTTTGCTTAAAACCTTTAATTAAAATGTAAGTTTACAATATATGAATAATTTTCTTTGCCTCTCTTCAGTAAAAGTACTTGAAAAAATCAGATTCTGTATGTCCTAATTGATGCTCACTTTCATAAGTCAATGCCGTTATAAATCAAACCAAGCTGGAAACCCTACATTAGAATGTCAATACCAACTTGTTCCCAACTTGAATCTAATGAAACACACCTGCATAAAATGGCAAATCCCTTCCTTGATTTACAGAGCATTTAAGCTTGTAGTAGGTCACTGATAATGTATTAAAGTCTTTAGCTCACAAGCTACCTCCACTCCCATGGGCTGGTGAACAGAGCTGTACATTGGGCAGTCTGTAGAACTGAAATTGTTTGTTCTGACTTGAAGCACGTTTCTGTTCTCAGTGTTCAAATCTTCCAGAAAGCAAGATGGAAACATGAGTTCTGAGTGGCTGCTCAGATTGAATTGAATAAAAACAGCATGTGGTGACCCTCTAAGGCAGTGGGCGTGTGGAGGATACACAGGGTCACATGCTGGACCTGATGTGCTGTTCCTGATTTGTTTATCCTACAGAAATATTACACAGAGTGAGACAAATGAGAGCAATCCTTTCAGAAGACAGCCAGTTGATTCCAAACAGTAGTCTGTGTGTCCCTTGGCCTGGGGGCTTCAGGCTCATTCATTGGCGACAGAAAGGCCTGCCAAGCCTGTCTACATCATGTGCCATGGTGTTTGGAGCCTTTGGTAATTATTCCTCCTGGCGCCTCGCCTCCTCTCCAGTGATGGTGCCCCAAGCAAGCTATTGTCATGAGACTCACAGGGGAACTGCTGTCCCTAGAGAAAGGCCCTCCCTGACACACGGAACTATTGAGTCTCTACCAGGGCAAGGTTAACAGCTGATAGGCTGGTAATTGGTCTGCTGTGGGGCATTTGGAAGCAGAGGTCAAATTGGTTGATAGTGTGTATCTTTAATCTGGTTTTGCAGTGTGTCTATAAACCAGAAGGGAAAGTGTGTGGGCTAAGGATAAGAATGCAGCATTCTTGTGTTCTCAGGGAAGGAAACAAAGCTGTTCTTTTCAGAAAATCAAATCATTGTCCACAACCAAACCAGCAAAGCTCTCTTTTCCTGTACTTTCCATTTGGCTGTTTGGCTTATCTATGGAAACAGCTCATGTTTTTCAAAAAGTGGGCCAAAGTAACCTTTCAATATTATGTTGCTAAGTAGTCCTTTCTAGGTTAAATATGTTTACTATTCATCAAAGCTGAAAGTTGACAGGAGTTATAACCCTGGGTAGCTAACATGTAGATGATACAATTCTGCATGTATGAGAGGAAGGTGACAGTCATACAACAGAATCAAAGTGAGAACCTGGCTTCTAGGAATCTAGTTCAGAGTGTTTCAAACTTTACCATGGGACCAGATTATCAGAGACACTGTTAAAAAAAAAAAAAAAAAAAAAAAAAAAGACCACTGTCAGTCTGACAGATGGCTCAGTGGTTAAGATGCTTGCCTACAAAGCCTAATGACCTAGGTTCAAACTCCTCAGTATCCACATAAAGCCAGATGCACAAAGTGGCACATGCACTTGGAGTTTGTTTGCAGCTGCTGGAGGCCCTGGCATGTGCATCTCTCTGCCTGTCATCCTTCTCTCTCTCGCTCTCTCTCTCCCCCTCTGATTGCAAATAAATATGTATTTTTTAAAAGACTATTGTCTCTTGGCAGGTCTCAGGTAGAGGCTGAAGTGACATATATCTTTTATTTTTATTTTTATTTTTAGTTTTTCGAGGTAGGGTTTCACTCTAGCCCAGGCTGACCTCGAATTCACTATGTAGTCTCAGGGTGGCCGCAAACTCAGGGTGATCCTCCTACCTCCCAAGTGCTGGGATTAAAGGCGTGCGCCACCACATACCCGGCTGAAGTGACATATTTCTAACATGTTCCCTGTGACATCAAGGTGTCATCCATGGCCACATTTGAGTACAACTGAACTATTTGGAATTTCATTTCCTTCAATCAGAGGCTGTGACTGTGACAGTGAGCTAGAGACAGAGACCATAAAATGATGGAAGAAAGAGTAAAGCTGAAAATGGCTGCAGGGCTTCAGGGAATGCTCAAGGGTCAACATTTTGCTTTGTGAAAGAAGACCACAGTCCCTGTCTTGCAGGAGAATATGAGGTGCAACTATGCCACAGAGACATGATTCTAATAGGAGCTTGTGACCTAGTGTGGCCTGACAGTTTCTTCTTTCAAGGCCACACCTGGGCCTCAGAAATGTAAGGGGAAGTCTCTGTGTTAGTCTCTAATTCTTTAAAAAGTATTTTTATTTATCTATTTGCAAACAGAAAGAGATAGAAGAGAGACAGAGAGAATAGGCATGCCGAGGCCTCTAGTTGTTGTAAACAAAGTGCAGATGCATGCACCACTTTGTGCATCTGGCTTTACATAGGTACTGGGGAATCAAACTCGGGTTGTTAGGCTTTGCAGGCAAGCACCTTAACCACTGAACAATCTCTTCAGCCCTGTGATTTACTTCTTTAGCGTTCACCCCTAGCTGAACGTGGAAACTGCCTGCTAAGGATGACAGCACTCCCACTAGCTTGGATCCCTGAATAGCTGAATGCAGGTGTCAGCCCCACCAACCCTTTTGGCTGCCAGTATAGTCAGATGACAAAAACTAAATGTGGCCTATGCTTGAGCCATTTCTATACCCAACAGCTAACCCATTGATACATTTCCTATCCATTTCCTTTCCCCCTTTGTCTTCCCACCTCTCTACTATGAGCTTTCCCGACATATATCCTAAACCATAGAACATCAGTTGAATTCAGATTAGCTAAGTCCAAATTCACTTCTTTCCTCTCTGTATATAGGAATGGACAAGTGAGTTTTGCTAATTAGCTTTTGGGTACTGTGACAAAACACATGGGTCAGTCATTGTAGAGGAAAAAAACATTTATTTTGGCTCATGGTTTTAGAGGTTTCTGTCTTAAAATAGTCACCAATAAGAAAGAAACGTTAGCCAGGTGTGGTGGTGCACGCCTTTAATCCCAGCACTCAGGAGCAAAAGGTGGGAGGATCATGAGTTTGAGGCCACCCTGAGACTATGTTAGCAAATTCCAGGTCAGCCTGAGCTAGAGTGAGACCCTACCTTGAAAAACCAAAAAAAGAAAAAAGAAAGAAAGAAAAGTTGCTCACTTCAGAACACCAAGACAGAGACACACATAGAAAGAATGGCTCCTCAGTGACTGTCTTCCTCCTAACAGCCATCAGTTTGCACTCATGCAGAGGTCAATGCATTGTGAAGTAAGTACTCTCCCCTTATGCTTCAGTACTGACACCAGCTGGAGACCAAGTCAAACTTTCTCCATCTGAGCCTTTGAAACTCTAAGGGAAAGGTCTGGAGCCCTGCTGGGACAGAGGAGACATCTAGGACACATTCATGCCCTTCCATACTGAGAATGGAGGCGATGGAGACCCAGTGGCCTTCCACTCAGAAGAGAACTGGTGTACTGTCTCACAGACAGATCAACATATCTTTTGGCATTTGTCTTGTGATTTTTATGAATTCTAAGACTACAACAGGCACATTGGAGAAGAAACTAAGTTTGCTCTCTCCACTTGCACCAAACTGTAGATAAGTCCATTTCTATTAATTTTTGATTCCTAATTTCTTATAAAGTACAAGGAACTGAGCAATGGGTTTCTGGACCTGAGTGACCAGCATCATGGCCCATTTTTATCTAGAACATGACATAAGCTCCATATTCCCAACTCTCACTTTTGTCATCCATCATTGCTCCCAATTCAGGAAGGCTGAGAGACTGCCCAGCATCACCGGTATCACCTGGCACAGACAAAGTAGGTTCTCCATATGCAGGAGCTTCTTTTCCTTTTATTTTGTCTGCCATACATGGAAGGGTTTTCCAGCTGCCCTTTTCCTTCCCACCCAGTAATGCTGTTTCATAAAAAATGTGAATTATGGGCTGGAGAGATGGCTTAGCGGTTAAGGCACCTGCCTGCTAAGCCTAAGAACCCGGTTCCAATCTCCAGGTCCCACGTTTAGCCAGATGCAAAGTGACGCAAGGGCGCAATGCCGCACTTGACCACAAGGGGGCACACACATCTGGAGTTCATTCACAGCAGCTGAGAGACTGCTGGCGCGCCCATCTCTATCTGTCTCCCTCTCCCTCTCTGTCTCTCTCTGTGTCTCTCTCCAAAAATAAATATAATAATTTTTAAAAATTAAAAAAAATGTAAATCATTGCCTATAAGATTGGAGATATCAGTATTTTCCCATGTATGGTAAAATTCTAAAGAGTCTTCATTGCATATTAAAGAGTTCAGAACTGGAGGAATTTTTCAAGCACCTTTTATGTATGGTGGTATCTGTCTTACAATTGCCTAGATGAGTATTATACAATCAAAAATGGAAAAGAAAAGAATCAAATAAGCAGTACAGATGTTTTAAATCTTGATAAACAGAACTGTGTAGAAAAGGTAGGGCCACCAGTCAAGGAAGATTATTTATATGATAGAACCATGAGCCAGGAGAGAAGCCCTACAAAGAGGAGCAGCCACTGTGGCCCAGGTAGTGTATTGGATCAAAGGGTGGAGGAAAGCCCCAGACACAGTTCTCACGAGACAGGGGAGAGATATTCTTTAACACTCTGCCTGCTCAAGAATAGAACTCCTCATTACAGAAGTGCATTATCACAGGGCAAGGAAGACAGCTTTGCTCTTCCAGCCATGCACATGAGACTCATGCATACATGAGATTTCTTTTCTTCCTTCCTTCCTTCCTGGCATCCTGTAGATCAGGCTGGCCTAGAATTCACAGTGGCAAGCCTGCACCAGCCTCCCAAGTGCTCAGTTTATAGGTGTGAACCACCACAAGCTGTGAAATTTCTTTTCTTTCCTTTTATTTTTTGGGGGGGCAGTTTCATTTGTGGTCCTCCTGCCTTTGACTCAAGTACAGGGATGAGAGCTGTGAGCCAAGAAGACGAGCTCATACATGTGAGTACTAACATGTGCACAGGTGTAAGCAGACAGGTTTGGAAGCTCATCAAGTGGTGCTGTGGTTGGTCTCAATGCTTAAGGGGTATGGCATTCTTCATACTAGAGAAGATCGGCGTAGTTTCTTTTTTATTATTTATTTATTTACTTATTTATGAGAGAGAGAGAGGACAGAGAGAGAGAGAGAGGGAGAGAATGGACACACCAGGGCCTCCAGCCACTGCAAACGAACTCCAGGAGCATGTGTCCCCTTGTGCATCTGGCTTATGTGGGTCCTAGGGAATCGAACCAGGAAACTTTGGATTTGCAGGCAAGTGCCATAACTGCTAAGCCATCTCTCCAGCCTGTCGTAGTTCTTTAATGTCTTTTTTTTATCCCCTTGCTGTTCCAATGGCAAATTAGAGAAATTACAGCTGTTACCCTTTAAAAGTTGCATGCATGTGTGCATGTGACATGTGACCAAAGAGGAAGGGTTACACAAGAAGACATGGAGTTGGGGAAGATGAGGAGCTAAAAAAAAAACTGTGCTTGAAAATTCCATAATGGTATCTAAAACTCTACTCACTAACGAAATAAATAAATGAACAAATAGGAAGGAAGGAAGGAAGGAAGGAAGGAAGGAAGGAAGGAAGGAAGGAGGGAAGGGAGGGAGGGAGGGAGGGAGGGAGGGAGGGAGGGAGGGAAGGAAGGAAGGAAGGAAGGAAGGAAGGAAGGAAGGAAGGAAGGAAGGAAAGAAGGAAGGAAGGAAAGGATGGAAGGAAGGAAGGAAGGAAGGAAGGAAGGAAGGAAGGAAGGAAGGAAGGAAGGAAGCTGCATGAAGTCAAGGAATCACAGCACAGCAAAAGTCCAACAGGGCAGGAGCCCATGGAAAGTATGTGCACCTGGTCCTCTGACATTTAACCTACTCTTTGCTTGCACAGAGACAGGAACTAAGGACAATGACATGCTAGCCTGAAGAGAATCTGTGAAATTCAGATCTCATTCTTGGCAGTACTCTGAAGACAACTCCTCCCTCTAACTCCTAGGGACTCTATCACCTGAAGCGCCATGTATCTGCCCCCTTTCCATCTTAGGGAAAGAGAGTCCCCAGAATCTGCCCAATAGGATACCTGATACCAATACCAAGATACCAATAAGGAGCCCGAGACTGGGATAACTTGACTGTTTCTCTCTCTGTCTCTCTAGTGGTTAGCTATTAAGTGCTTTCTCCTACAATATTAATAAACCATTTTCTATGATGAATTTTCAAGATTTGGTGACGTTTTAAAAAAACTTGCTGAAATTTATCTAGAGGAAAAGTTCTAGGTAAAGAAAGCCAAAAAGGTTCTTTAAAAAAAATGACAATCTAAGTGACCTTCACTAACCCATTAGTTCTAATCTGGAACCAATCAACAATATTTGTAAATACATTATTGTTATCTTTTGGAAACTCCTGGAGGGTAAAGAGGGACACTTGGTATGTTCTATGCAGCACACAGTCTAAGAACAGAGTTCCGTGATGAGATTTATCTAATTATTGGCTCCTACTCAAGAGTCATAATTAGATTACAAACCTCGTTAGTCATCAGTAATGAACATGGACTCTGCAGTCACCCAGGAAGGGGAAGACATTTGTCTTCTTCACTAAAAACTTCATGAGTAGGAGACATCACAGAAATCATACTATCCATGTTAATTAAAAATATATGTGGAAGAGCTGCGAGTGTAGCTCAACAGTCTAGCACTTGCCTAGCATGTGTGAAGCCCTAGGTTCAATCCCTACCACAACAGAATATATGAGCGAGAGAGAGAGGGAGAGTGTGTGTGTGTAGGAGGGAGACTTTCAACAGAAGGAAATAAATGATGTTCCCCCAAATCAATGGCATACACTCAAACTGAGGAACTCCTCATGCAGAAGACATGAAATTCTAGTATTTAACAACACAGCTGAAACTCACATGTATTGCATTAATATCAGACTCAGTGCACTCTGTGCAGTAGTTGTGACAGAGGACAGAGCAGCAGTTGCCAGGAAGATGAATGAGGAGGAAATGTGGTAGGGAGTGGGAAGGTTTTGGAGTGAAGGACTGCTCTGCATACTGAGTGTGTCAAGGGTTGCAGGATACAACAAATGTGTCAAAACATATACTTTACTAGCTATAAATTTAAAAGTAAAGTTTGAAAAGAAAAATGGGATTCACCATTTAGTAAGCTTTAATGTTAAATTTTCTTTAAGCTGCCACACACATGTGGTTTCTCTTGAACTGAAAGAGAATTGTTAAAACTCTCAGGAAAACCACTTTTTAATACTGTAGTATGCACAGTGAAGTGATGACACACATCTCCGTTCCAGTCCTCAGGGAGGCCAGAAAGCAAAACATCAAATCAGTAGCCATAGTCCTGCTGCTAGCACTCCGGTCCATAAAGCTCTGAAGGTGTGCGTTTTAGACGGAGTAGAAGCAGCCATGGGCACAGTGCTGTGCTACAAACTCAAAAGCCTAGACATGGCCACATTATTACTCTTTATCTAACTTTTCAGGGCATTCTGTCAAGCACCTCAACCCTTATATTAAGCCCTTTCTATTTGAAACACCTGGCATAGTTTCTTTTCCTGTCTTACTATCTTGATACAAAAGCCAGTTTACTTGAAAAAAAAAAAAAATGCCCCAGGTTGCTGGGCATGGTGACTCATCCTTGTAATCCTAGCACTTAGGAAGCTGAGGTATAAAAATCACCATGAGTTCAAGGATAGCCTGGATTACTACAAAGTGAGTTCTCGGTCAGCCTTGTCTACAGTGAGACCTGAAGAAGGAAGGAAGGGACTGAGGGGGAGGGAGGGAGGGAGAGAGGGAGGGAGGAAGAGAGCCCATGCCATACTTCCCAAAGACACAAAAATTCAGAAATGCAGTGTCACTCGATTTGAATCCAGCCATCTCATAGACAAAGTGGCACAACTTTTTGATTTATTAGATTTATCAGTGCCCCTCAGTCCCTGCTCACCATCTTGGACTGGTGACATATGTCAGTTTAACAAATGAGGTCTTACAGCTGACAGCACTAGGCTCATCCCCAGGTTTCTCAGCAAAGTCTCAGGACTGAACTTGTAATTGTTACTGGACAGATCTGGGTATTTTGTGATTCCTGACCCAAATACACTCCATCCCTAGACATGGAGGTCACAGCCCAGGTCACTTCCATCACTGACAGAACATAAAACCTTTTACCCACTGTTTAGCTATCAGCATGTCCTCCATAGATTCTCTGCTGTTCATCACGTGGGGGGGGGTCTCAGTGTATCTTACCTTCTCTGTTAACAATTAACCAGATTAGCTAAGTTTAAAATAAGTACTTCAGACTTGTTTAAAGAAAAACTTCCCAGGAGGGTTGGCAAATGTAGCCTGAAGTGTTCAGAATAAGCCTCATTTTAGGATGCCGAGGGAATGAACTGACTGCATTATTAGATCTCCTGGGAGAATCTAGGAGCAAATTCAACACAATTACCCACCCTGCTCAAATGCTAAGACAAGCAGAGCATTGTGCACAAGAAACCCTACTGGTTCAGAGGAGAGAAACATCAGTGCAGTCAGGGTCAGGGATGCAGGGCTGGGACATCTTGTACAGTATGTGCCAATGCTCTCTTGAGAAAGGATGAAAGAGATTTGAATGCAGTGTGTGTTGTATGCACTTGGTTGCCCTTAGCTAGATTGCTCTGCCTGTAAAGCAGGGGCTGCTTATGGCAGCTAAGTTTGCCCCTTAAACCATTTTCTTAGGAGAAGACTGTCCTCTTGCTTGTGTTGAAAGCCTTCCCTCCCTGCTGTCAGGCTCTGAGTCCCAAAGGTAAGCTTGTGACCACAGCCTCAGAAAGGGTCAGAATACTGGGACTGGCCATTCACGATTTACAAGCTCAGTTTTGAGACTTTATGGAACATACTTGGGAAAAAGAGGCCTTTTGCAAGAGTCAGTATTATGGGCTGTCAGCCTGGAGCTGTTGGGGGGAAGTTCAAAATTACTGATTGCTAGAATGGTGACTAGTGCACCTAAAGGATGAAGTGATTAAAAACACTATTTTTAAACCTGTAATATAGAAACACACATACTATGCAACATAGGAATTCACACATAGCATTGTAACATAAACACACACAGCATGTAAGATAGGAACACACATAGCATCTAACATAGGAATGAACACACACAGCATGTAACACATAAACACACAGTATGTAACATATAACATACACATAGCATGTAATAACAGAATGCGCAGAGACCATGTAACATAGGAACACACAGCATGTAATAGCATGTAACAGCATGAAACAGGATGAAATAATGCAAATACAACATGTAATACAGGAACACACATACCATGTAATATAGGAATGCACACACAGGATGTAATGCAGAAACACAAATAATATGTAACACTTAATACACCCAGCATGAACAGAGAACATGTAACACAGGCACACACACAGCATGCTTGATCCAGCTCAGTGGCATCACAGAAATGTCCCCATCTGTCTATTGGAGTCACAGGCTCCAGAATCTCCCTGCCATGATGGTTGCACAGGCTGGTTCCTCACTGCTACTGAAGAAGGTTCTGCTGCTAGGTCCTTAATAAATTCTTCCCTCTTAATAAGGAATTTTTGGCTTAGTGTTTAAGGTGCTTGCCTGAGAAACCTAAGGACCCAGGTTCAATTCTCCAGGTCCCACGTAAGCCAGATGCACAAGGTGGCACATGCATTGGGAGTTTGTCTGTAGTGGCTAGAGTCCCTGGTGTGCTCATTCTCTCTTACTCTCCATCACTCTCTCTCTCTCTCTCTCTCGCTCTCTTTCTCTTCATCTCTAATAAATAAGTAAAAATAAAATCTTTTTTAAAAAAGGAATTTTGCAATTTAATACACATCTAATTTATAATTTCTTGCACTTTAATGTTAGTCTTCTAATTTACATTTTATTGTGACACAATTTTTAAAGTTTTTTTTACAATTTTATTTTTATTTATTTATCACAGTCAGAGAGAGAGAGAGAGTGAAAATGGGTGCACCAGGGCTTCTAGCCTCTGCAAACAAACTCCATGTGCACCTGGCTTCTGTGGGACCTGAAGAATCGAACCTGGGTCCTTAGGCTTCATAGGCCATCTCTCTACCCCATGACCCATTTTTTATTAGGTTACCTTTATGTCCTACTTTCAACAGTATAAATCAGGAGTGGAAACTATCTGGCCACGTTGAAATTTTGCCTTGCCCAGGAGTTAAAAATGATATATGGTTTTGTGTTATTAACACCTGTGATCTATTTTGGTTAACCCATACTTGGTTGCAATGGTCTTGATTTAAAAGTCTGTAATTCTGGGGGGATGAAGAGATGGCTCAGTGGTTAAGATACTTACCTGCAAAGCCTAATGACCCAAGTTTGATTCCCCAGTTTCCATATGAAGCCAGATGCACAAAGTGGTGCATGTATCTGGAGTTCTTTTGCAGTAGCTAGAGGCCCTTGTGTGTTTATTCTCTCTTTCCTTCTCTCTCTTTTTCTTTCTCTCTCTCTCTCCCCTTGCAAATAAATAAATAAAAACATTTAAAGGTTTGTAGTTATGTTTTTTTTATAGATGCTGCTTCAATATAAATCAACTGTTCCATATGTCTATAGTCTTATGTTTTTCTAGAAAAAGTGTCAACATTTCATGTTTAGCAGTGATTTCCTCTTGACCATAGGCAAGAAGAATTCTCCTCAACATTTCTTCCCCCGTGTATTTGTTATAGAGCAGTAATTCTCGAGTTGGAGCACATATCAGTCTCTGTGAAGGCTGATAAAAAGAAATTGCTGAGTGCTACCTAAATATTCAGACAGAAAGTCAGTGGTGGGACCCTGGGAAGCCTACATCTCTAAGCACCTCATGGTGATGCTAGGAGAGCCATGATCACTGCCATGGCAGGTTTCCCTAAGAACTGAAGCCAACGCAAAATCAGCATCTGACATCCATGAAGAGATGGAGCTTCAAAGCCTTGAGATGAATCATTTCCAAGGTTCTCGTTTAGAGATGGAGAGCTTGGTTCTCCTACCTAGGGTCACAGAACCAATAGGAATGGGGAAGTGTTTCACTTGTTGCTAGCCAAGCAGACCTGCCTTATGTCACACAGCTTCATTTTTATCAAGAACACCAGGATCACTTACTTATAAGACCTTAGTTATCTAACATTGAACCCATTTTAGTACTGCCAGTCACCATTTTTTTTTGTATGGGAGGGTAGGTAAAAAGTAATTTTAAGATGGTGCTTCTGAGCATAGGCCAAAAGCATGATGGGGTGTGGTCTTGCTTAAATATTCAGATTCTTAAAATTGTCCCAACTTTGCTGAATCATTTTTTTTCAGGAGTTCTGTGGAAACCTATATTTCTGACAAGCCTACCTACCCTCGACTTACTTATTGTAATTATTTGACTATAGGCCAATATAATGATGATTCTCAGCGTTGGCTGGGCATCAGGATCCATGGGCAATGGGAAGGGTTGTGAAGTTCCATGCCAAGGCCATATCCAGAGCCCTGTAATCTCTGGGGATCCCATCAGGAGTTTTTAAAGTTCCCCATGTGATTCTAATGTTCAGGCATTATTGACATGGGTCCACCTCCAGATTTCCAAATACTTTCAAAGTTTTATCCAATAATAGGATATCATAGCTCCAACCTAGTGATATTTTGTTTTAACAAATGCAGAAATTTGGTCATACAGAGTACCAAGTACATACAGTTCCTGGTTCCAGCAGTCCCAGCTAACCCAGGAGAACTTTACAGTAATCTGGCATCAGAACCAGCCTCACTACAGCTCTGCCCTTCTGTCAGAAGGGTCGCAGTGAGGCGCAGCCTCCTGCTCACCCACAGAATCAGAAATGCTTCTGCTACCACAAGGTCACCTCGTGTGGTTACTGAGTAAGGATCTTTTTCAGAAAATATCTGTATGGATTTTTTTTCAGTGTAGTTGCCAAATTATAATAAAGGTTCCTATAGATGAGCAGACTGTGTTCATAGTAGCATCAGATTATAGTGACACACTTCATTGCCAGAGCTTGTGAGGAAGTAAACAAGAGAATCGGAGAGAAGACACACTTCCGTAGTGTCAGAGCCTTTTGACTTTAGCCTCCCAAATCCAAAACCTTGATGGTTTCCATTTCTAAAGTGCCAACTTGACTGTGTCTTCTTTCTGCTGATTTTTTTTTTGGGGGGGTGGTTTCAAGATAGGGTCTCACTCTAGCCCTGGCTGACCTGGAATTCACTCTGTATTATCAGGGTGGCTTCAAACTCATAGCAATCCTCCTGCCTCTGCCTCTTGAGTCCTGGGATTAAAGTCATGCGCCACCACACCTGGCTTATCTGCTTTTTTTTTTTTTTTTTTTGAGAGAGAGTCTGCATAGCTACACAGATTATCTAGTAATGTCTCCAACAACCAGAAGTTCTTATTTTCACTTGCATTGTTACAAAAGACTGCCAAAACCTGCAGAGCCAGCTGTGAAAATGGAAGTAACAAAGATTTAATACCTAAGTGGCTTCAAGATAATGACTGTCCAATTAAAGGTGCCATCCTGATGCTTGTATTTTTTGTCACAGCAACACCATTACTGCTTTCCCCTTTTGTCTTTTCATCCTATTGATCACTCATGTGTGCCAGCCCAGAACAAAATCCAGCCGTGGGAGAAGCCATGGCGGCAGCTATTACCCGTGACTGGATCCTGACCTCTCCTCCCCTCTGTCCTCGTTGCTTAGACATTTGTGCTTTGCTACTGCCAAGGGTCTTGTGAACCACAAGCGGCAGATTCAACAGGTACATGGGAAGACCGGGATTTTACATTTTTACCAAGCTCCTGAGTAACGCTAGCATTTCAGTCTCCTGACCACAATTTCAATAGCAAAAACCCACATAGTGTTCTTGCTGGGAAAGAAAACATGCAGAGATAGCAAAGGTCAAGTTTGGAGCACTCATCAGGCCCAGGACTGCCTTCTTTTATACCCACTATGAGACCCTGCTAAAGTTTGGATCTAGACTGTTCCCCAAAGGCCCTTAAGTTATAGTCTTGGTCCATACATTGTAGCTATAGGTGGGGGATGAGAGGTTATAAGAGGTGAGGCCTAGAGTAAGGTCTTAGGTCACTGAGGAAGTGTTCTCAAAAGGTGCTGTGGCACACCCGGCCTTTCCTCTCTGCTTGCTGTCTGTAAGGAGGTGAGAGGATGTCTTCCCTCCCTGATGTCTTGCAATGCCCCAGGCTCAAAAGCAATGGGTACAAGTAACCACTGACTGAAACCTCCAAAACTCTCAGCCCAAACAAAACTTTCCTTTTTGCAAGTTCATTATCATTTGTATTTGTTACAGTAATGCAAAGCTGACAAACCCACATGCATATACAAACACAGACCCCTATCCACAAAGGCTCATACCACCCACATTAGTTCCAGGGAGGTTCTGTGGCCAGAGCAAATTGAACCAAGGATGGGCATGTGCTCAAAGCTGAGCAAATTGGTATCTTCCTCCCTTGAAGGTTTGGAACTGGACTTCAGGGATGTTAGTGATGAGTTGCTTGAATAAAGGATGGATGTATTTGAGGCCATCAACCCATGCCATGTGAAAAGGAAAACAGAACAAGGGAAAACAGCATCAGAGAAGTGGAGATAACAGGAGCACCTGAAGCGAACTGAGCTGTGGCTAGGTTCAGGAACGTGCTCCTTACAATGCTGAGATGTGTGGGGAGAGCCCCTGCATTCTCCCAGCAAATGTCCTTTTTTCCCTTGATTAAACTAGCTTGAGAGAGCACATGCAAATTCCAGTGCAGAGAAAACACAGTTTGACTTTGCACCATACAACACATTGGTATGTCAGTTCAGATGTTCTAAAAACATCTGCCCCAGATATCAGAATCCACAGAAATAGTTCAGGTTCAAATCCCAATGTGGCAGGCACCTTCCTGGGGTTCCAAGGCAAAAGAAAAAAGAATTGTGTGGCCTTCTGCAGGTCATTTAACAAGAAGCTTTCTTTTCCTCATGGAATGCCACATGGTGCCAACTTTGTAAGGTGCTCTAATAACAAAACAACTCACTTTAACTTGCTTCCTCCTTCCTTTCTGCAACTTATTGTCCTTATATGTCAAATGAAATTAAACACTGTCTTGTCTTCCATCTCTCCTCCTATGCAGATGATTCCCACGCTTCCTCAGGGGGAGAGACAAGTGACTGACCCACGGCTGTCCAAGAGGTGGGAGCTAAGATTTTTTATTTATTTTTTTTATTTGCTTTTGAGGCAGGATCACTATAGTCCAGGCTGACAAGGAATTCACTCTGTAGCTCCAGACTGGCCTCAAACTTATGGCAATGCTCCTACCTCAGCTTCCTAACTACTGGGGGATTAAAGGCATGTGCCTCCATGCCTAGCCACTAAGATTTTTATACATTCTCCCACTCACTCATTCATTCACCTACTTAATTACCTACCTGTTTTTCCCCAAGGTAGGTTCTTGCTCTAGCCCAGGCTGACCTGGAATTCACTAGATAGTCTCAGGGTGGCCTCAAACTCATGGCAATCTTTCTACCTCAGCCTCCTAAGTGCTGGGATTAAAGGTATATACCACCACACCTGGCTTTTACCTACCTTTTAAATCCTCCCATTGCAATCTTTATTATTATAATTTTTGCATCTATTTACAATCTTTAAAATGCATAATGGAGACTGGAGATGGCTTACTAGTGAAGGCACTTGCCTGTGAAGCCTAAGGACCCAAGTTTGAATCCCAGTACCCACCTAAGCCAGATGCACAAGGTGGCACATGCACCTGGAGTTCATTTGCAGTGGCTAGAGATCTTGGCGTGCCCATTTTCTCTCTCTCTCTCTCTGTATCTCTCTCTCTCTGTGTCTGTCTGTCTCTCTTTCTCTCTCCCTCTTTCTCTCTTAAATATATTTTTTTAATATGTAATGGCTCTTCCTGGATAGCATCAGCCCCAGATTCCAGTATCCCCTACCCTATGGACCATCATGTTCATCCATGTGACCACAGAAATAGGAGTGCAAATGATCCCTTTCCAGTCGGGTTACCACATCCCATTTTTCATAGCATGCCTGAGACTGTCACAGCTGGTTTAAGCAAGTCAGTCCTTAAAGACAAACAACCCAACAAAGAGGAAACTGTGTCTCTGCCTATTTCAGACACAGACAGATCATAGATCTGTGTCTGAAGATACAAAGAAGCTAGCCCCGTGTCACTTTGCATGAATGAAGTTTCTGCCTTTTCAACATCAGTAGGCACTGAACCCCTGAATAGTTTGTTCCCATTAAAGATGTGGCTGGCCTTGGGTATGTTTCCATATCCACAGGGAAGGCAGGTCACCTAATATTCACAGCTAAGGAAACTGCCATTGATTATGACAAGGTCAGCATCTCATTATCTTCCACTTACAGGATCCATTAAGCACTCAGCATCAAGTACACAAATAGATGTGTGCAATTCTAGCCACAATCAAAATATTCACCCCCAATTTAAACTCCTAAAATATTTTAATTCATTACTCCAAATTATCTGTTGTAAAGTCTTTATAACTATGAAAATATGAAAATATTCAAAGTCATAAAAGGGCATTCTCAATAGCATGTCTGTGTGTGGAAAAAATAGGATATAAACTCCCACTATGTGTTCTGAGCTTTGAAAATGGTTGTAAAGAGATGTCTAATACAAAATATTATTAGTGCTTCTAAAAAGATTACAGAGTTACTTAAGTATTTAGTTTTTTTGTGATTCTCAGTTTTCCTAATACTTTTCAATACAAGTGCCCAGAGGTGATTAGTGAAATAGCACTTCCAACCAAGATTCTCATTCTGCTTTCAGTCTATCAAGAACAGCTCATGAATCTCCTTGCTGTCTGCTACCTGAAACAGTTTAATGATTCAATGTGATTTGTTCCCATGCTTCAGAAGCTCTGCACTAGGAGTACAGCACACAAGAGAAGATTGTTGGATTCCTTAAAAGCATCTCCACACAGGACCAGTTTGGTAGTTTGAATTTATGTCCCCCAATAGACTTGAATGTTTCATTAAAGCTGTCCCTTGGATTTCCATCTGCCTGGCTGGAAGTGGGGTCACTGTGGGTGCATCTAGGGTCCAGCACTAAGATGTTACTGGGGGGAGGGGAGGTTTGTTTTTAGCCTAAAGGTATACAAAGTGCTTGAGCTCTGTCTGGGGTTCTCAGAGTGTGTTTGCTTTTAGTAGTGGTGGTGGTGGGTTTTCCCTCTGTGTGGATCTGTGCAGAAGAACAGTGCCAGCTTCTTTTGTCGTTATGGAACTTTCCCTGGATCTGTAAGCCTGAAACAAATCCTGTTCCTCCCATAAACTGTGTCTGGTTTGAAGGTTTATCCCAGTGACAGAAATTGGTACCAGAAGTGGGGTGCTGCTGCACAATGAATCTGTGGATTTTGGTCTTTTGGAACTTTTGTTTGGGAGGAATGGGCATGCACTTGCTACTTGCAACTGAAGTACTTGCTTTCCGGAGTGGTAAGCTGAGTTTTATGGACTATTCTGGTGAAAGGTTGAAAATTCTGGGTGCAGAAAACATTGTATTTGGAGGTTTGCTTATGAACTTTCTAAGGGAAAGGAAAGACTGCAGAAAACTTTATTAGAACTGGGCTACTGGCATGTGTCCTTCTGCCCATGCCCAGAGTGTTTGATTAAAGTTAAATGTAAAAGTAATGATGTGCTTGATAGAAGATATAAAATTGAGAAATTTAAGATTTAAAGTTAGAAAAATTCAAACAAGTTTAAAATTTATAGACACAAAGACTGATTTGAAGTTACTAAAGCTGCTATTGTCAACATATTAGCAATATTAATGAAGATGATCGAACTACTTTCATCAAAACAATAAAAAACATACCTGAGGTGATTCCACCCCAGAAAGACTAAATGGCAGGAATGCAAACTCTTTAAAAAGGAAGGAATCTGCTCTTTAAGATCATGATTTCATCCCTGAATTAAGAATATGGCTGTGTCCTGCTAACCTGTTTATTGATTTTGAAAGCATAAAAAATGCATAGAGTGGGTCATTAAGGTACCCGTGGTTTCAAGAGCCACTGCTGAGACCATGATGAGGAGGCCAGTGGAGCTATTAGAAGGTAGACCATGATTTGTTGTATGGAGACCAGAAGATGTTTTGAATATACGAGGACTATACAATGGCTTCCATGAAGCACTGTTGGCTAGGGATAAAAGTTTTCCGTGGATACTCAGCCCAGCTAGAGGGGCAAAATTGAAAAATACAAACACTTGTCATTGAACACTGGTTATAGATATCAGACTTGAACTACAGATGTTTACCTAATGGTTGTTGAGTTAACATTGGTTCAGTCTCTCTCTCTCTTTTTGAGGTTGAGTCTCGCTCTAGCCCAGGCTGACCTGCCAATCACTATGTAGTCTCAGGATGGCCTTGAACTCACAATGATCCTCCTACCTCTGCCTCCCGAGTGCTGGGATTAAAAGCAAGCACCACCATGCCTGGCTCAGTCTCTCTTTTTATGCCTTATTGCAATAAATATGTTTAATCTGTGTTTGAAGTATGTAACTTGTTTTGATTTTACAGGACTCACAGTTAAGAGACAATCTGTTTTTTTTTTGTTTGTTTGTTTTTTTTTTTTTTTTTGGGGGTGGGGTTGAGGTAGGGTTCCACTCTAGCCCAGGCTGACCTGGAATTCACTGTGTCATCTCAGGGTGGCCTCAAACTCCAGGTGATCCTCCTACCTCTGCCTCCAAGTGCTAGGATTAAAGGCATGCACTGCCATGCCCAGCTTAAGAGACAATCTTAAATCTCAGATGAGACTTGGGACTTTGGAAATATCTTAAATTGGTAAAGAATATGGAGACCATTCAAGTTGCATTAAATACAATTTACAGTGTGAGATGGTTATAAGTTTATTATTTTTAGACTCAAAGATTTTATTAAAGCTGTAACTTGGATTTCCAGCCACTTTGCTGGTAGAGGTGTCACTGTGGGCAGATCTGTGGTCCAGCTAAGTCATGCAGAGTGCTTGAGATCTGCCTGGGGTTCCCACAGTGTGCTTACTTGTGGTACTATTGGTGGTTTTTCTCTCTATGCTGGTGTGTATAAAGAGAGCCAGCTTCTTCCACCATGATGGAACTTCCCTGGATCTGTAATCCTGGAATAAATACAGTTCCATCTATAAACTGTGCCTGCTTTAGGTTCATCCCAGTAGTATGTAGCTGACTATGACAATCAGGTAAGTAACAGATTGTAGGATTGTTTTCAAAGTGGTAACACTGGCCTCTTTGACTAATAGATTTGGGGTGGAAGAGAAGAAAAATGATTGTTTTTTAATATTTCCCTTGCAATTTATCTTGTTTTTTCCTTCTAAAAATTAAAAAAAATATATTGCTTTCTACCTTCTAAGGCAATTTGTTCTGTTCTAAGAAAACTAAACTGTCAGGACATATTTCAAGACTTATTTTTATCTCCTTAAGGCATTTCTATTTGTAAAACACACAAAAAATAATTAAAGAAAAATATAAGAAAATAAAATCAATTCTATTTCATATGTCTATAAAAACTTATTCAGTAAGAATATAAAGTTTCCTCCCTTTCCTTCCCAATCTGACTTCTGAGAGGTAATCACAGCAATGTACATACATGTTTATATGTACATAGGCATATATCACATGATATATGAAAATGACTGCATGCATGGTATATGTACACTATAAAGACATAAAACAAAGCTAGGTATTGTGGCACATGCCTTTAATTCCAGCACTCATGAGGCTGAGGTAGGAGGATCGCCTTGAGTTTGAGGTCACCTGAGACTACATAGTGAATTTCAGGTAAGCCTCGACTGGAGTGAGACCTTACTCTAAAAAAAAAAAATTAAACACACACACATATGATTTTAAAAACTTAAAATGACATCAAGCCACATACATACATACATACATATATATATACATACATACGGCAGTTTGCATATTTCAGAACAAACAGGACACATTTCAGATTTCTTAAAGGGAAGTATTACATAAAATGGAATATGCATTCTAAGAATCAATACTGCCCAATGACAAAAACAGAATAAAAACCATACAAGAGATCTTCCACTATGAAATTTTCTTGAAAGTGGGTCCCTTTTATTATTGAAGTGATAATAGTCCAGTAGCCTGAAGCAGGAGGGAGAAATGCAGTCAAAGTCAAAGGTATTTTCTTTTTTCCTTCAGCTTGATGGTGATCAGGGTGTGTGTTGCCAAATTATATCTTGTGCTCTGCATCTACTTTATGGATATTCTTTTGATCATCTTGATATTGAATAAACATAATTTGCTAAAACAAATAAAAGACAAAGTGAAAAGTTTTTTCCATTGTATCCCAGTCCACCTCTATTATTCAGTGGAAGTATAATGTGAGCCACAAGTTCAATTTAAACTCTTCCAGTAGTCATACTAAGAACAAAAAGTGTTGGGAGCACAGCCCTTTTAAGTAGTCCAGCATTTGCTTAGCCTAAAGGAATGCCCTGGGTTTCACCGTAATACACAGAGAAAGGGAAAAAAGAAAAGAGGAAAGAAAATGGTAAAAGGTAAAACTATTGTCAGCAAATATATATTATTTAACCAAATGAATCTAAAATGGTATATAATATTGTACAACATGTACTCAATATAATAACTGAATTATTTTACATTCCTTTTTCATAACTTGGCTGTGTATCCAAACATGACTCTTGGACGTGGTGTTGAAAAGGTCAGCTCTAGAAAATATGATAAGCTCCTCCTTGTTCATTTGTCAACTTAAGAATTACCCTGACTCTGTGCTATGCTGCTGCCTCTTTTGCTCCGCCACTCAGCCCGCATTGCTGCAATGTTAAGTCATTCAAAGAACTCTGAGCATTGGGTTTAACCCTCTTCCTTGGCTCACAAAGCTGAGATGGTCTTTCATAAGCTCTCTTCTTGGTGAGGCAATCTCTTCCTTCTTCCCATCTTACCTCTCACCCTTTCTTGAGCAGACTATTGCTTTCACACAAAGTTCTCACGTACGCTACTTTCCATGCTGCATGTTTTATACACGTGGACATTTAAAATTAGAAAATAACATTCACATATAAAATTATGTGATATGGGCATTAATAACAGCTGAGTCAGTTGTAAAGTGTTTGTCTAGCAAGTTCAAAGCCCCAGATGCAATCCCTTGAACCAGAAATAAAAAATATTTAGAGCCAAAAAAGATGTACTAACCTTGTATAGAAATAAGCAGCATGTATGAATGTGAACAGAAAGGCACAGAACCATGGCACTAAACAAGCAGTGTGTATGGATGTGAAAAAAAAGGCACAGAACCCTGGCACTAAACTCTTACTGCACTTAGTATACAAAGAAACACAGAGATGGGGCTCTACCCAAATACTCTCATGGCTTCTGCTCCCCACCATTGTTCACTTTCACCACACTTTTCCAAGTACAGAAAAGTCATTTGCCTTTAGATTTTTTATACTTACATAGAAATCTATTTCAACATGACAGCTTATAAAAGAAAAGAGATTGAACCAATGACTATTGTCTTGGAACTCTTCTGGATCTGCTCCTGGAAGCCCCTTGTCTACTTTGCTGGGCTCCTACTGCACTCATTCCTCCTTTAGGCATGGTCTGAAACTGAACAAATGTTTCAGTTCTTTTGAGTCTGAAAATGTTTTTGTTTTCTCTTCCTACTAAATTTGTAGCTTAGCTGGGAACAGAATTACAAGCTTAAAATAATTTTCCCTCCAAACCGTGAAGAATGTTCTCCAGTCATCTAGAAATTATCACTGTCACTAAGTCCCACTCTACTCCCACTCTGCATTCTTTCAGTGCCCTCTCCTTTTCCTTGGTGATGGACATCTCACAAGAATGTGTTTGGTTATTGGTCCATTTGAATTCTTATTCTTACTTGGCCTATTTTGTTTCTTAAGGGCTCTATGGAGGGTTGATAATAAAGAATTTTTTAATGTGTGTATTTGTGTGTCTTTAATTATTTTATCCATTTCTTTTTTTCTTTTTTGAGACAGGGTCTCATTATGTAGTCCAAGCTGGTCTCACTCTTTCTGTCTTCCTACTTCTACCTCCCCGTGCTGGGATTTCAGGTGTGTATTCCCAGCTCCTTCCACTTCCTTTCAATTTCTCTTATTGGATGCTCTAAATGTAGATCACGTGGAATCATCCCCTAATGCCTCAATTTTTCCACTCATATTTTCTAAATCTTGGTTTGTTCACTCTGTTTTCTAGAATGTTACTTAATCTTTTCTTTTATCCATCATATTCTTTGACTTTTTGTTAAAGTCATCAATCACAATTTTTATGGTGCTAGGGATTGAATCCAAGAGGCCTTATGTATATTAAACAAGTACTCTACCACTGACCTACATTCTACCAGTCACCAATCACATTTTAATTTCTAGGAAGCTTTTAAACTATTCTTTCCTTTGATCTTCACTTTCTGATGATAAAATCTAGAGTTACTTAAAGGGTTGATCTCTTCTCTAACTTACTGCTGATTTGATTCTGACTCAGTGGATAAATCTGTTCACACTGGCTGTTCTCCCTGACGCCACTGAATCTATTTTGTTCAATATATTAAAGTATGAGGGCTGAAGAAATGACTTAGTGGTTAAGGCACTTGCTGGCAAAGCCAAAGACCCAAGTTCAATTCCTCGGTACCCTTGTAAAGCTGTATGCACAAGATGGTGCACACATCTTGAGTTTTTGTGCAGTGCCTAAAGGCCCTAGCATGCCCATTCATTCTGTCTCTCTTTTTCTCCCTCCCCCAGCTCTATCTATCTGCCTTTCTTTCAAATTAAATGCAATATTAAAATAAGGAATGATCCAGAAACAAAGGTGGCTTTAGATCTACATATGCATCCACATGGCTTTTGCATTTCTGCTAAGTAAACTGAGGATAATTCCATTTCTAATAACCCCATAAAAAGGACTTTGGTGATCTTTAAATGCTGCTACCCCTAAGAAGCACAAACGTTTTGGAGTAAAGGGTGGGTTTCTTACTGAAGTTTCTGACAATATGGCAGATGACTAGATGTGGTTCAAAAGTGTTCTGGCTTATAAAGGGCTATGGTTGCCCTTCCTCACAATGTATCTACTGAAGCAGATTCTGGAATTAGCCCAGTATTATAGAATTTAGTTAAACAAAAATTCACTTACATTTAAAGTCTACCCAAAAAATGAATGCATTTTTTCACACTATTCCCACTTATGCCATTTTAGGATATTCTACCAAGACAAAGACACAAGTTACCCTGTTAGGTTCCCCATCCTTCTTTATTATGTAAGTCTTACATTACATGTAAGTAGCAAACAGTACAAGTTCAGCATGCTGCTTCCCAAAGGAGAAGAGATACTGCCTCAGAGAAAGGACAAGAAGTTTAGGGTCACCAAGCAAGAACTGAAATGGCCTCAGTTTGCCTACTTAATTGTTTTCCTCTCAAACTGTACACAATCCAGTCTTTTATTAACAACCTCCATATATACACAATGTGTCCCATCATAATTTCCCACCACCCTCCTTTGCCACCCTATCCCTCCTCCACTGAACCATTTCTTCTTGTATCAGACTATATTTTAAGAAAGTGAGTGAGCAACTGTTTCTTCTCACCATATTCTGAGTTCATCAAACCTTGCTTCCAGTGTACAGTCATAATCCAGGAGAAAAGACATGCCCTGGAACTCAGCATGTTAATGGGCAGTGTCCCTCTGATTTCAACGTTATTCTCCCTAAACCTTGCTAACCTCATATCTAAAAGTCATATCTAAACAAAGATCTAAACTGAAAAATCCTCAAAAATACATTTCTGAAGTATATTCTCAAGTAATTATGCATGTATATTATATAACATTTACACAAACTGTGAGTAATGTTATTTAATTTTCTAACTCAGAGGAAAACAAGCTGGTAATGTTGGGGATAGTTAAAAAGATATGTTGCTCAGGGGAGATGATGATACAATGCTAAATGTCTGTAATGAAATATAAAAGCCACCAAACCAAGAACAGATGCCTCAGCAGATGGTGTGCAATTTGCCCACCCAACATTCTTGCTCCTAATTTCAGAGGGTGATAACAACGATCCCAACTAAAAATACTTGCTTCCTAAGGCTTCCTTCCAATCCAACACAAAGATTAGTGTGATACGAGGGGAGGAGTCTAAATTTCTAATGTAATGCAATACTCTCTGCTTCCTTTTTCTGCTGGAAGTGTGCATGTTGGTACCTGAGGGGCATCTCCTATCTTGACCATCAGGATAAAGGCTTATGAACACAGAGAGTTGATATGAGAATAAATAAGAATCAATGAGCATATAAATGGAGGCTGGATCTCTGAGAAAATTATCTAGGTCGTGCACCAGTGCATGACCCATCTCTGACCTTGTTGTGTGGGACAGATATGAAACTATGTGTTTTAACACTGTGCTACAGAGCACCCCCCCCCCAACACTGTACTAGCAGTATCTGAACCATATTGTCCCTCCAGCCATGTGTATACAAGGATAGCAGTGTGGGAGCCTAATGATGTCTTCCTTACAAATTTTAAAAATGAGCCCATGATCTCTTACCAAATAGCCCTGAGGTCTGACATGTTTTAGAATGCAGAAAGGTAATATATTGTCACTTCATCACGAAATGGTCCTTAGAGATCTGAGCATCATTCTCTAGTCCAGGGGTTGGCAAACTCTAGCCAGTGGGCCAAATCTAGCCTGTCATGTGTTTTGGAAAGTAACATTTTATTGGAACTTCACCATATTTTCAGTTACATATCATCTAGGGCCTCTCTAGTTATATAGTGACAGAAGTGGTGACCATAACAGATAGTATGAATTAATAACCTGGTCAATTACAGAGACAAAATTGCTGACTATCAAGTACATAATTATTTATTGAAATGTAAGGAAGGAAACCTGTGGCTCTTCACATTAAGTAAGACAAACACTAGAGCTAATCTTGTACCAGTTCAGCATGATTTTGCCAAACTGTGAAAAAAAAAAAAAAAACTAAGTTTTCAAAGCTTAATGTCTTCAGAATTATGGAGAAAAGAAAACATGAATGTGTAGGAGACGGAAGAAAGGAAGGATTCAGAGAGGAAAGAAAGAGGCCTGGTGCAGTGAAAAGAACTCCAGTTGATGGGCAAGAATGAGTGTTAAACCTGCCATTCTTTTCTCTGTTTACAAACATGTCAAATGAGACCATAATGTTCTTCTAGTAACACAGAAAATGGAGAGAGTGTTTGTGACAGTGCTGACATGGCAAAGCGTAAACACAAACATCCAGATTTCTAGATGTCAGGTGGATTTAATTGTGAGCTTCTCTCCCCATCTCTTTCTCTTTTAACTGAATAGTGTTTGACTGAAGAGAAGTCAAAATTTCTTTCGTCTCCCAAAATGAAAGGAAGTTGCTCCAATACTTGCTAAATGGGAAACATGGGAAAGTTGACACTATACCTTTAATTCTAATGTTGCACACAATGTTGCAGTCATATGGACCACATTTCTTGGTGTGTCTCTCAATAAGTACTGGAAAACTTGAGACAGAAAAAAATTCATGGGGGATTTACTATACTCACTTTTTTGCAATGTACTTATAAGACTGATCTTTTTAACTTTATAACATTATTTTTGAGGGTCTCACTTTGTATCTTTGGTTAGTGTAGACTTGCTATGTGATGTCAAATTTGCAGCAATCCTACCTCTGCCTCCTGAGTACTGGGGGTTCAGACATATACTACTATATGCCTGGCTTAGAAAATATTTTAAGTGCTACATCACAACTGAAGTTTCAAAGTTTTAGTTTCTTATCTAAGAACTTTTAAATCATAGGATCTATACAGTTAGAATACTCACCTCGTCAAATATAAGCTGAAAATTGATTTTGTTGGCTAACTCCTATATTCCTGAAAGTGCTTGGTCTTCATAAACTTTTTCTTGTATTGATGTAGTGATATGCCTGCATATATATATATATGTTCATATGTGTGTGTGTGTGTGTGCGCACACGCACACGCGCGCATGTGGAAGCCAAAGGTTAACATTAGACATCTTCCTCAATTTTTCTCCACCTTACTTCTGATACAGGGTCTCTCACTGAACCTAGGTCTCAGTGAATAGACTAGACAGGCTGACCAGCAAGTCCCAAGGATGCTCCTGTGTCCCCCTCCCCAGCCCTGGGATTACAGATACCATCATGTCTTAGCTTTTATATGGGAGCTTGGGATCCAAACTGAGGTCCTCAAGCTTGCAAAGGAAGCCCTTCACAAACTTGATACCAACTCCTACTAAGCCAGATATCCAGAGACACAGAGGCTCCCAAAACCTCATCACTGAAGTAGAACTAAAATGACCCCAATGTGGCTTGGGGAAATTTGCGGAAGAGGGAGCGGAAAGAATGTTAGAACCACAAGTTGGGGCATTAGGCACAGAGACTTGGCCTATCCCCCGTAACTCTTGACTACCCCCACAATGCATGACCCACATTCCCATTGATAAGGGTCCCTTTGGAAGAGGAAGGACAGGGAGGAGGATAATGGAGTCAACATTATGAATGTAAAATTAGAATAATATAAATAAAAAATAAATTAAAATAAAAGACCAAAAAGATGTAAACTTTAATAATGGTTTCTAGAAAATGATAGCATTTTTCTTAGCAATTAGTTTTCTCCACATAAATACAGACCAGCATGTTGTTACGTCCTTGATTACTGAGTGCATTTTACAGGAGACCATGTACTAATTCCACAGCAGCAGCTCAGGATAAGAATGTAACACAGAGAAGCTTCTCTATCAAAACTAGGTTAGATTTCAAAAGACTGGTGGTCAGTGCCTTTGTTCCAGAGTCCAAGAGACACGAACATGCTTTTGTTCTAACATAGCTTTGTTCTCACTGAGGAGACTCTCAGCTGATTCCCAACAGAAGAGTTTTCAATTAAGTACTGTAGCTCTTTCCTCAGAAGAGAAACACTACCTGTTGGGCTTGCCCGTGCATTATATCCATCTGCAAGCCAGTGTTCTGAGGTATGCACACATTCTCAGTCCCCAGGGGTTCAGAGAAGTACACAGGGGCAGCTTACCATGCACCCAAATACGGTCATAACACCATATCTAAGTTTTGGCTCCTAGAGCCAAGGCTGATTTAAGTGAGCAGACTTTATGCCTAACTCATCTGAGCAAAGCATCAAAACCACAGGCAAAATACCACAAACAGAGCAATCACAGTTATGAGCACCTGAGGGCAAGGTGCACTCTGGAGAAGGACCACTAGGAAGTAGGCACAATGAGTGGAACATGGGCAGCTGTGTTGTCCACAAACAACAAGGCAACAGGGAAGAGAAGACATTGCATCGGGGCCCCAGTAGGGATTAGCTGCTTAGCACTGGAAAGAACCTGGCTGGCAGAGCTAGCTGATGGCCTCCCGGTCGTGGCTGTTCAACAGGACCTCGAGCCCCATCTGTTAGTAACATGAAGCAAGAAGGTGAGAATGGGAAACTGAGACAGGAAGGGAGTGGATGGAGACTGATCAGGAATGTGCAACCCAAACAAGCATAGCAGATGCCTTACCCAGCAGGAAACTGCCGTGGATCTGAAGGAAGCAAGTTTGAAAAGCTACTGTTGGTTACTTCCCCAAGAGCAGCTCTTGCAATACTGCTTAGTGTGCAACACACCCAAGTGTGAGCTGAAGAACCACAAGGCCAGTGGTTCTCAAACTTATCTGCTATGTCAGCCAGGGATTTGCAGACAAAGGAAGCTGGCTGGATGTGTACATACTCAAAGGGATTTAAGATGAGGGACTAGCTCACCCAACTATCAAAGTTGAGAAGCATCAAAGGCTATAGTCTACAAGCTGGGACCCATGAGAACTGGTTAAAATCAGAAGGCCTGAGAACCAGGAAAGCCAGTGGTATCTCAATCCCAGTCCAAGTTCAAAGGCCTGAGAACCAGCAGACTAGTGTCCAAAGACAGAAGACATGCTCCAGCCCAGCACATGTAAGCTTTATTCACCTTTTCATCTATTTGGACCTTCAAGGCATTTTCAGCAATTGCTTTTGTGCCAGCTACCTAAACAATCATTCAATCAGCAAATAAAATAACCTTGCTCCTCAGAAACTAATTTGGATGGATTATTAGAAAACTTTTAATTGATGTAATGAACAATTAATGTGAATGAAGCTTTTTTTTAAATTGTGACTCTTATGAAGTCAACTGTAGATCGAATATATCCATCAATGAGCATTTGGCATCTGAACTCAGATGTGCCATCAGCTTTAAACATGAACCTGTTTTTACCAACTTAAGAGTAAAATCTATAAAACACTGATGACATTTGTATGCTGGTCACATGTAAAAATTATGATGCTATGGGAATATTTGGTTAAATACATTATTAAGATGAGTTTCTCCTCTTTAATTTTTACTTTTTAAAAAAATGCAGCCACTAGAAAATTTTAAATTATATATTAATGTCTTGCACATTTCTTTTCAATAGTGCCAGTTAAGACCAAAGGTAATTAAGGTCTGTAGTACTACCAGTAATGTCTTTATGCCAGTAACTGACATAAGGAGTAGATAGATGCTCCAGACTTGGCTGATAAGAACACAAAGGAATCCTGATAGTGCCCTTCTGGGCAAAAGGTCACCCTCAATAAAGAGGGAGCCACATAGAGAAGGTCACGTGCCACTGCCTCTAGCTATCACATATCAAGATGCAGCTAGCAGAAGACACAGTACATGGAACTGTAGCCACAGTCTCCCACTATATGGAGAGCCTCCATCAATAAAAACAGGACACTCTACTTTCACATTCTGTGTTAGATGAAAAAAAATTCTTGTGGCTTCAGTAAGGGCTTCTTAAATGCTTTTGCTCATACAAATAACCTATCTTGTTAAGAACAGATTGCCTTGTAGCACATCTAGGTGGTGCCTGAAGTTCTGAACTTCTAACAAGCTCCAGGTAATGTCTACACAAATGATCCAAAACCATGTGTTCATGAGCAAGGGCTCCCGCTAGTATCATTTAGGTATTGTAGTGCATGGTGCTGAAAGCATTCCTAACAGACATGGGAGGCAATACCATCCCCTCCCTACTAACACCAGCTTCACCGTCATGCCAAGGCTGGGAGCTTAATCACAAATAGCCAAGTATGGATTTAGGACGCAGAAAACTGTCCCTCTCTCAAAAGACAACAGCCACAAGAGCAAGATAACAAGCAGAAAGAAGGCTTCTGTGCTTTGATGAGCTTGTCTGAAAACGCCAGGGTTTCAAGAAGTAAAAATGCCTTTCTCTACTGTTCAAGAGGCACAGTCCCTCCTATGCTAGTCCACTCTTTAATCCTAAAAGTACTGGGCTGGGGGTATGCCTCAGTGGTAGAGAACTCACCTGGCATGCAGAAGGGTCCTTTCTTTGATCTCCAGTGCTACAAATCATTGTCAAAGTATTGTTGATTGAAAATTTGATTACAACATACTTTCTTTCATAGATAATAGCATTGGATCAATGTGTCATGGGACATTATTTGGAAACACTGTGCACTGTACATATCATGTGTCAGTAGAAAACCTCATGGACTGCAAGTCATGATGCCAGAGGAATGCATTTGTGTGGTGCAAAACAGGCCAGGTGCAGTGAGCTTGAGGTGGAGTTGCTCAGATTCAAATTGTCCACCATGCTGCACATAGCACATGCTGGCTGCGTGGGCTGGAAAAGCCACTTACACTGTATTTTGTAATATTAATGAGAAAACAATGGCTGCCTATGTCACAGAACTGTGCTAAGAATATATGCTCTCTTGGGCTGGAGAGATGGTTTAGCGGTTAAGGTACTTGCCTGCAAATCCAAAGGATCCAGGTTCACTTCTCCAGGACCCACATAAGCCAGATGCACAAGGTGGCACATGCATCTGGAGGTCGTTGGCAGCAGTTGTTGATGGCCCTGTTGTGCCCATTCTCTCCCTCTCCCTCTCTCTCTCTCTCTCTCTGTCCCTTTCTCTCTCAAATAAATAAATAAAATATTTTTAAAGTGAATAATTAAAAAAAAAAAAAAAAAGAATATGGACTCTCACATCTCCAAGGAAAATTTGGATGTGCAAGACTTAAAACTTTAAAAAATATGTTTAGGACTACACAGATGTCTTTGTAACATACAATATATAGCCAGTGTGGTGGCACACACCTTTAATCCCAGCATTTGGGAAGCAGAGGAAACAGGATCATTGTGAGTTCAAGACCAGCCTAGAACTAGAGAGTTCCATGTCAGCCTGGCCTAGAGTGAGACCCTACCTTGACAAAACAAAGTACAATATATAGCACATGTGCATTCTTAAGACTTAGGGGGACCCGATTAGGTGTTTCAGCATCTTAGGGAAGTCATTCATTTTCCTCTGTCTAAAGGGAACTTCATAGAATTGCATGTCTGCAAGTGCTTAGAGCTTCAGGAAGTGTTGCAGGTACCATGTGGAAAGCACAGGCTATCTGGCAAGCAAGTCCCCTCCAGGAGTATGGACATCACATTCCAGAAGGTATGGGTTCAGATATTAAGACACCCAAGAGATTCTAAGGCTTCATGGAACTGATTCCTGGAAGGTCGACAAGACTTGAATAATTTTTAAATGCTAAAATATTCATATTGATAAAATATCAGGTGATGTTTCAGTAGATCTAATTCTTTGACAGTAAGGCCGGTCACTGCTTAGAGACAATGTTGCCCAAGGAAGAACTATTCTCTGTGGATAGTGCTAGTAAATGTCTATCGATTTTTGTCCATTTCCTTTTTCATATATCTCTACAGTTGAATTTCCTCCTTCTTCTATCAGGTACTCTCTTTGGAGAGAGCATTATACAAAATCATTCATTTGCTCAAAAATATATACTTAGTTCTTTCCATATTACTGTAAACAGGAAGAGCAGAAAGAGAGCAGGGTCTTTTCCACAGTTTATTATTTTTATTTGTTTGCTTAAATTCTGGTCACTGAACAGAAGGCTTCACACATGCTGGACAAGTGTTCTACCCTTTTGCCAGAGCTTACAATATAAAAGGGAAATAAAGCAAGCCTGTAAATCACAGCAAGTCGAGAGCATGTTTCACTAAAAGCTCAGACAGGCACATGGATCCCTCAGGCTCTGCAAAGATGCCCATTTGCCAGTGCTCAGAACCTGTGGCATTTCCTCAGCTACACAGCAAAGGGGGTGGGGGTCAGGGTCAGGTTAGAGGTGGCAGTCAGACTGCAAATCAGCTGCCCTTGAAATCAAAGGATTATCCTGGATTACCCAGCAAGCCTCAGCATAAGCACACAGGTCCTTAAATGGGGAAGGAGGAAGCAGAAGAGTAGCAAATAGAGCTGACTTTGTAAGGAGAATGGCTTGGCAGATGGGAGCTAGCCACAGGCCAGGGAATGCATGTAGCCTCAGAGTCAGGAAGGAGGAAAATCAAGCCCCATGGAGCCCTCAGAAAGGAAGGCAGCAGCAGCCCTGTAGACCCCTGGATTATAGCCTAGGCAGACCCACCTCCAAATTCAGTCTTGAATAACTGAAATATTCTACATTTGTGTTAAGTTATTAACTTTGTGACAACTGTCTACAGCAGCAATAGGATGTTAATGCAGCGGCGGTCAGAGCAAATATGAAGGAAGCACTGCAGACGCTGGGCCTTAAGGAATTTGAAGACATTACTGTGAAACTTGATAAATTAAAAATAAATCAATCCACCTCAATGCCAAACATTCACTAGGACTGATTTTTTTTTTCATTCAATGAAACAAAACAAAAACCAAACAATAAGAACTCTTACATAATTTTACTAAGTTAATTCCACATAAAAGGCAGCTAGCCTTTTTATACCCTCCCATGTGTAAGAGGTGCCAAGATTAATAATCAAAAAACTATGCCCTGCCACATTTATTCCTAATCTTCCCAAGTATTCCTTTATCCCATATCCAAAACTATCCAAGTTAACCTGGTATATTAAAATACTTCCAAATTTGGTATTAGTTTCAACCAACCCAGAGTGCCTCAGAGTCAAGAGGCCTCAGATGACTGAATATCAAGCATACAAAACACCGTGCCACAGTTCAAGTGAATATAATTTTATGAGAGTTTTAATCACAGAACACACCCATATCCTTGCACACACTGTAATGGATAGAGATATACCCTGCAGGCCTATCTTATTTTCATAATTGCTAGAGCTAGCAGGTACTTCCCTCAGTACTACTGTTCTCAGTGTCCCGAGAACCAACATCTTGATTCTGTTTGACTAAAATACCATGCACTGTAAACCAGTGGTTTATATAATGAAGAAATCAATTGTATTTCTTTCTCATAAAAATAACAAAGGGAATGTCTCAGTTTGGATCTTAAATTCTCTCCATAAGTTTATGTGTTAAAGGTATCGTACCCAGCCCATTAGTGGTGGGAGATAGTAGCACCTATGAAATGGGGCCTAGTGGGAGGTCTCTGGTCATTAGAGGCCAATACCTGAGGGGCATAGTAGACCCCGACCCTTCTTCTCTCTCACTTTTGTTTCCCATCCATGAGGTAAGCAGTTTTTCTCTAATACACACTCTAGTCATGACATACTGCCTCATGGTAGCTCCAAATCAGTGGTGCCAACCAACCACATACTGAAATCCTTAAAGCCTGAGTGAAAATAACTTTTTCTCTTTTTTTTCTTTTTTTATTGACAACTTCTATACTTACATACAAAAAAATGCAAGATATTTCCCTCCCCTCCCCATTCCCCTACAGAACTCCAGTCTCCATCATATCCCCTCCCTCTCTCCATTAGTCTCTCTTTTAATTTGATATCATCATCTTTTTCTTCTATTATGAGGGTCTTGTGAATGTATTGCTAGGCACTGTAAGGTCATGGATATCAAGGCCAATTTCTGTCTGGAAAGTTGCATTATAAGGAGTTGTATCCTTCCTTTGGCTCTTACATTCTATACACCCCCTCTTCCGCAATGGTCCCTGAGCCTTGGAGGGTGTGAGAGAGGTGTTTCAGTGCTGGGCACTCCTCCATCCCTTCTTTTCAGTACTATGTTGCCTTTTGGGTCATATCAGTGGCCATTGCTATCTGAAAAGAGAAGCTTCTCTAACCAGAAGTGAGAGTAGCATTAATATGTGAATATGAACATTAAGTGTAGTGCTTTCTGGGCAGCTTGGTGGGAATAATATATACATTTAGCCAGACAAGAGCAGGCTTTATACACCTAAGGCTCATGACCTCCCCTGCCATAGACATTTGCTTACATTTTTCAGTACCAGGTATGTATTCTCTCCCATAGAGAGGGCCTTCAGCCCAATTATGGAGCAGTTGGTTACCCCAAGAACAGACATGCCACTATTGCACCCATTCAGTCATTGGGCCTGTATGGCCAAACTTGAAAATTCAGTGTCCACTGTTTTCACTGCTGATGACTTCTGTCTCCCATATGACTGCATGCAGTGCAGCTTTTTCCAGCTTTCAGTTGGCTGGTCTACAGGGAGAAGGTTTTCTGCTCAGCACCAGCTTGCTTTCTCAGTGACCTTGCCTCTCTGGCAAGAGATGTTTTCAGCAATAGGGTCTTACTATCTGTTTCTCAAGGGAAACCAAGGGCTTTGGCAAAAGCCTTTAATGTTTTGGAGGCTACTGGGACCTCCTTGGCCAACAACTCACTGGAAGGTATCCCATCCCAGGCACTGAAAATTTTCTAGTAACAGTCTACAGCTTCTAGATGTTCCATTATTCAAAATAGTAGGTTTACATAAGTCTTATTGACACTATCTTGAATTTAGATTGACCCTCCCCCTGCCCTTCTTTTATGTATTCTCTTCCCATGGCCTCACTTAGGCCATTCCCCTCCCTGTAATCTGTTCTTCTACTTACATATGTGTAATACCATACTCTTAAGTCCTTCCCTCCCCTCCCCCCCTTATAGCCTTTTACCAGTTTACTGGTTTCTGGTACCAATTTTTGGTTCCAGTTCACTCTCATACGTGGATCCTAGCTACAAAAGCATAGACTTGTGTGTGAACCTTTTCTCTTTTTAAGATGGTTATCTCAGGCACTTTCTAATGGTGACAGAAAGTTAACAGAATTAATAAAAATGTTTTTTGTCTAGCTTCTATTAATATAAACTAGAGGTTGCATGTACAAGATGCTTCCTTTTTTATCTCAGCCTACAGAAACCAGGTCAGAATGAAATATCCAGGAGTAGAAATCAGGCCACCAGGTGCCGAAAGCACCTGATTCCTCAAGCTCTCCAGAAGGGATGGCATGCCTTTGTTCATTATGACTTATTCTCCAGTTTGCTTCAGATCACAAGGTGCCTCCAACCCCTTAAAAGTAGATGGGGGGGGGGCTGGAGAGATGGCTTAGCGGTTAAGGCGCTTGCCTGCAAAGCCAGAGGACCCACGTTTGATTCCCCAAGACTTACGTAAGCCAGATGCACAAGGGGGTGCATGCATCTGGAGTGCATTTGCAGTGGCTGGAGGCCCTAGCACTCCCATCTCTCTCTCTCTCTCTCTCTCTCTCTCTGCCTATTTCTGTATCTCTCTCTCAAATAAATAAATAAAAATAAAATATTTTTTAAAAGTAGATAAGAAAAAAGTTTGACAAATACATCATGATGATTATTCACAGACTTGGCATAATATGTAAGTATCCTATGAATTCAGTGCCAATTAGGGAAATGATTCAACTAGGCAATGTAGTTTAAACAACTCCACGGGAGATTCAAACCAGAAAGGTGTCTGAATGGGTAGTTATGGTCCACAATCCTTGCTTTCCAAAACAGTTACAAAAGACATTTTACCTTCTATTTACACTTGAACAAGATGGGCTAACATTCAAAAACATATTTACAGGTCTACCATTTCTTGGGTACTATGGACTACTATGGACTTTGTTGCCCATCTAGAACTTCAATTATTGCTCTAAAATATTTAAACTAGACTATCTAGTTATGCAATAACAACCACAAAGCACAGTGACTTGTGTTACAGCTATTTCTAAAGTCATCTTTTGGCTCTCCAACCTGGAACTCAGAGAATTCAGGTGGCCTACAAATAAACTAAGATAAGAACAAGGTTCTACCTTTGTTTACACTCATCCTGCCTTAAAATCTAGAATTTTTCTGCATTATGGGCATGTACAACAAACCACAGTTCTAACAGGATCTGTGTTTCAGCAGAAAGTAGACATTTCAGCACCATTATGTAATCTCATGGCCTATAGTTGTACTTTGTGTTCACATCATTTTGTTGAATTGAAATTTCAACTTCTAGGTTTTATGCATTAATATAAAGATGTGGATTTCCTATTATGCCACAATTCATAATACTTTGATGGTTTTGGTATAAGATTATTTTTTGAAATTATAGTTATTTTATTCATTAATAAATATTATTCTAAGAAGGTCCTACACAGATAGCAATTGTACAAAAGTGTTAAGCTACATGCTAGGCTAGAAAAGTCAACTTACCTAATATACTTCAAATTCAGTCAAATGAGTAATCACAGATGCCAAGACATTTACCTCTCTCATAGAGTAGTACCAGAGTAAACCTATTTAACTTCAAAGCACTCTGGCAGATGATGTAAGACACAAAGTGGAGAAATCTTTTCTGTGCTCAAGGAGCCCCCCAAGGCTCAAGAAGAGAACTATGCAGACAACTTCACTACAGAGATACTAAGTGCTCTCTTAAAGAGACCTAGAGTCACAATTGAACATCAGTGAAAATTTCTTGGACAGTGTGACTAGAAGTCAGTTTTTCTTTGAAAGACTGATTTGGTAGAGCAGCTGGCATACTAGCTGGAGGGAGACAAAGGTCATCCACTAATACATATAGTAGTACAATAAGAGAGAACATGGGTCTGATGGAGGCAAGTGCCTCTGGAGAAACCGAACAGTGACCCAGGACATTTGATATAGTGTCTCACGTACTACAATAACTTAATGTACATCATAATTGTAAATAATTTTTAAAAAATACTGTTTTCACCAGTGCTGTAATAGCATGGAGAAATATTTCACCACATTCTACGACAACAGGGTATATAAAATTACATGTATTTGTAAGTGGGTGATTGCATATAAGTTTTCAATTCTTTATTACTTCCTGTATCCATACTTGTATTAGTTCCTTGGGGCTGCCATAACAAATTATCACAAGCTAGGTGACTTGAAAATTATAGAAACTGATTTTCCCAAAGTTCTGGATGCTAGAACATTGAGATCTAAGTCAAGGTATTAACATATCTCTGCAGAGGTTCTGGGGAAATTCTACTCCCTACCTTCCCAGCTCCTGATCTGGGAGGCTCCTTGTCTTGAGGTCCTATCAATCCAGTCTCTGTCCCCATTTTCACATCACCTTCCTCTTTTCTATGGGTTCTCTGAATTCCATTGACCACCTCTTACATGCACAAAGGTGACTTGTCCTTGGGTATTAAGAGACCAAGAAAAGCTCTTGCTCTAAAAATCCTTAACGTACCACATGATTTGTCACAGAGATTCTAAGGATCTGATGTGGATTTTGGCAACCATTTTTTAGTCAACCAAAATATCTCTCATCACATGAGCCTATGAGTCATCTCCTCAAAAAATGAAGTTGATTTCCTTACCACCTAATCTAGACTAACTCTGAGACTTGCTTTAGCCAGTATCATGCAGCAGAAATATCTATGTACCTATGTAGCCTTGGTCACTTGGCTTGTCTCAAAAGAGCCCATTTCCCACCTCTTGTTCATTCTTGAAATCTTGTGTCTACCATGTGAATAGGCTAGATGAGCTTTCTGGATGATCTGAGACACATGGGCCAGCCACTCCATCCTCAACCTACAATTTGACAACTCCCTAGGTGTGAAGGGCAGGGCTGTTACCAACAAAGCATCCAACCAAAAATGTACAAATTGACAAAGACATGAGATTAAGCCCTGCTGGATCACTCCAGCTTGGTCCACTTGCTCAGAACTTCTCAGAGCCCTTATAGATGTATGAGCAATAATAAATGCTTAATGTTCAACGCCACTGACATGTCATATTGTATATTTCTATATTAAAAGAAAATAACATAACCAATTACTATCAGATTTCAATTACTGTAAGACTGAATACATATCATCTTACAGATTCAAAAGGAAAGATTTCACTTAAGTAATCTGAACTTTTCAGCAGAAAGAAATCAAACTAGTTCAACGCTTCTTATTTTATTAATCATCACATAAATTCAATAGATCTTAACAAAATGACTAAACTAATGTTCTACTAGGAACTTGGAGCTTATTAAGTGAGACTCCAATAGAGTGTAGACAGAAACTATGCATTATTTTTGTTCTACCAAAATGCAAAACTCTTTGCTTTTCATCATTATAATTTAAAAGTACCTAAACTCAGTTGGATTCACAAGTTATGACTAAAACTACTTGCAAAGTTAGAATTTTTCCATGATTGTATCTTTGTCCTTACTAGCAGAACTAAGTGGATTTAGAGTTCATGTTCCTCAAAAAATATTTTGGAAATGTCATTATGTGCTCTGTAACATTATATGGCATTCTTTTATAGCATTTTAATTGAATTCAATTTGCAATGGGAAATGAAACCCAAGTCTCTTGGGGGTTTCTGGAAGATGTGGGAAAGTTCATCTCAGAAGAATAAAAATGAACAATTCATGACTAAGATGCAGTCAGGGCACCAAGAACATCTTTGTGAGGTGAGACCAACACCTCAAGATGAAGGGTCACACAGGGACAGAGCGTTATTGCTCACAGGGGACAACTCTTCTCCCATACATGGCAATGAGCTGCCACTCAACACCAGGTTCTGGCTACAGCAACCTGAATGCCCTGAATGTTAAGTCTTTAGTAATATAAAATAATACTTACCGGAAACTCCTATTTTATGGATGAGAAAGTTAAGGTACAAATGTGTCTAAGGTCACACAGTTAGAAGTGAAATAGCTTGGATTTGAACCCATGTACTATAGTTTTAAAGCATTCTCTTAACTGCTTTGTCTCCTGAAAGTCAATCATCCAGACAAACGCAACCTTGAAAATTAATCAAAAGACTATGAACTTTAAAAAACAAAGGATGTAGCCAGGTGTGGTGGCGCACAGCTTTAATCCCAGCACTTGGGAGGCAGAGGTAGGAGGATTGCCATGAGTTCGAGGCCACCCTAAGACTACATAGTTAATTGCAGGTCAGCCTGGACCGGAATGAAACCCTACCTCGAAAAACCAAAAAAAAAAAAGGATGTAAGTATGCATATTCAAGTAATCTTGGAGAAGCCATAATAGTCATTGAGAAATTATCTGTATCAACTGGGAAATGTCTCTCTCAGCTTCACAAAAGAAGCTTGGAAGATGAGCTACATTATGATCATGTGAAATTTCCAAATGCATCTGATTACCTTTGAGAATCATCAAATGGCTCAGAACCCCCACTGAAGTCATCTATTGGCAGGAAGTCTTACCTTGTTCCTTAAGAGAAATTGCTTCTGGGTTAATTTGAACAGTCATAAAGATCAGCACAGAAGCATTCACATTAAATAAAATCTTTGAGCCTATTAATCCCACCAATCTGCTCCTTTCTGGGCTCCGCTCAATTCAGTGTATAACCTTTCATTCTAGAATGTCTATTTTGTTAATGATCCTGATTGTTCTTACAAGCTTTTGCAATTTTTCTTCAACTTTCGTTTAGTAGCAACATAGCATCCATACCATTAAATTTCCTGTTCAGATCAACAAATATATCTCAACTATTATAAGAGACAAACATACTTACACCAGAAAAGTCACTCACTGATATTAGAAATTTACATATAACTGAATGTCTTGCATTTTATTTGCTAAATTTGTCTAGCTATTCTACTATTTAACGTTGTCCCCCTCCCCCTTGCCACACACAGACAATCTTAATTTAATCCTCTCAGAATGGAGCATGCAGCATCAGAATTACCCACATGTCCCGCCCCATGAATTTTTGATTATGTGTGTGGGAGGTGGGCTTGAGAATTTGCATTTGCAACAGGTGATACTGGCCACAGCGCACTTGGAGACTGCATTTTAGCAAGCACTACTCTAATTCTCTCTGACTCTTGACCGGAGCATAGCACAAGAGAGAAGTATCTGCAAGTTTAAAAATAAATAATAAATAAATACAGCTAAACTAACCAAACCCAGAGAAGGAAAAGAACTGCAGAGTCTAATCTGTGTCCACTGAGAAATCAAGCTCCATTAACCCAGAAAAAGCCGCAACTTTAGAATGGCCAGCCATTGTTAGTACTGGGTCAGATTTCCCCCAATGGAATGGTCCTCTTTAAGAACAAATGAATTATCACCTTGAAGCAAACTTGGCATGGGAGCCATGACTCACCCCTTTATTTTCACTTTATTTTCCCTTGCCCTCAGTGCTGTAAGCTAAGACTCTTCCCATGGAAACTGGTTTTGTTCACCAGAATGAGGAAGAGGACTTGCTTACTTCTGTCCCTTGGCTTAGAACATTGTGGCGATGCCATGAACAAGCCCAGTCTAAACTGATAGAACAGGAGAGACCACATGGAACAGAGTTGAGTCATTACAACTGAAGCTACCCCAATTGGCCAGCCCCAAACAAACCCTTTAGCTGATCACAAATGCCTAAGGAAGCCCAAGTGGGCTGAGCCAAAAGTAGCAAAAATGACCCATAGGTTTATGGCAAACCAGGGTTCTTGAGGGATGCTTATTATGGCATCATTTTAGTCATAGGTAACTGGTTCAATCCTGGCATTCCAGCCATGCCTCTGCACAACTATCTGACCCTAATAATTGTGTCAAGGCTCCCTCTTGCCTTGCTCCTTTCAAGACCTGCTCTCTAGAGAAGGAACAAGAATCTTTTTGGTTTCTCCAGGATAAACCCTTAGCTTAAAGCTGTGCCTATGGCCCAGTCCTTGAATGTATCTTTTGACTCATCCCCCGATTATCCTGGCTTGGACAATCGTAGTCAGTGTTGATCCACACTAATCACAGTTTTTTCATTTTCTTCTCTTTCATGCTTGTCCAGTTTTATTCCTCAATTTTCTTTTGGCTTGGTGATTTCTCCAAAAAGATTTTGAGTTGTATGCATAGTTACTGTTTGCAATGGGAAAAATACAAGCATGACGGACTTGCCAATTCCTGCCAATATGACAGCAGGAAGTACAAAGGAGACATGTGGAAGGGCAAGACAAATAGGAACAGGGGAGTGAGGTGACTATATTTACTGAAGCCATAAAATCATTACTGGTATCAAAGAAATTTGAGAAGTCTGAGTTAAGGAAGCAATTCCTTGGTAGTTATATAATAAAGCCATTAGAAACTTTTCCTATGTAATTTTTCATTTACTTCCTATTTTGCTTACATTTCAAAGAAAATAAAGTCTAATCTTTTACAGGTATTATCTTTAATTCTACAACCTTAAGAGCAAAAGGATATAAAGTGTACCTGATTCAACAGATTTCTCTCAATCCAACAATTCTTTGCTAGTAGGAGGAATAGCAGTAATAGCATTGTGATGTATAACAGTCTAGTCACCTCAGTAGCTAGGACTATGGAACAGAACCTCTATTTCTACCACCCCTCCTCTTACGTCTTCTTCCACTCTGTTAGATCTCAGTGAAATACAGATAAATGGAATAATGAAGAGAAGTGACAAGGTAGAAGAAGAGAGTCAGAAACAAACAAAATCAGACACTAGACATAGAAGGGCAAGGATGAGTGTTACACAGAGATCTCTCTGCAGAGAAAACTGGTCCCAATAGGTGGGCTTGGCTTGGACCTGGCAAGAAAAAAGGAATCAAGCTTAGAGACAGTATGGAACACTTAATTATGCTTATGAAACTTCAAATGCTAAAATAGATGCAGGTATGCCTCAGCTCCATACTCAGGTTATGTCGGAAGGTAACAGACAGAATGCAAGGACCAACTTGGACAGAAGAACAGAGAGAAATGGTTTTCTAGAGGAAATTATGAGCCACGCTGTTGTTAAGTCACAAAACACTTTACTTGCAGTCATGAGGTCTTTGAGTCACTTTCTGGCCTCTCCCACTTGTTTTCCTACAAGGGTGATCATAGGAAGTTCTCTGACCTATGTCTCCAAGAAGAAGCTAAACAAACGGACATGCTGAGCAGGTTTATTAAACAGGACTCTTTCATTCTCCATCCATACTTCTGTGCAACTGTTCATGAAATTGCTCTCTCTCTGCCCCTCTGGGTCTTCATTTATGGAGCCACCCATACCATGAAAACTTAAGGCAGGTAGGTTCATTAATATTATATTCTCTTGTCAACTTAGAACTTTAAGGGTTTTCCTGTCTATCCAATGTATCCATTAAAATCCAGTGTGTAGTAAACCCATAAAATGAAAAATCTATCATGATCTATGGTATCAAGAAGGAGGTGCTGAGGAGATGGCTTTATCAGTAGATAAAGGTCTCTCCACTCAAGCCTGAGAACATGAGGTTGATCCCCAGACCCTAATTAAAAACCTAGAAGCCAAGGAAACTTCCAGTAATCCCAGCTTACTGACAGTAAGATGGAAGAAAGGTAAAGACAGGTGAATGTCGTGGGAGACTGTGGCAAGCACAGTATCCAGAAAGGGAATCCCTGCCTCAAATGAGGTTGAGAGGCAGACACTGGCCCCAAAACTGTCATCTGACATCCACATGCCTGCTGGGGAACAAGTATGCTCACAGTCACACAACACAGATATAACTAAAAGATAAAGTTTTTAAAAACTGTTAAGTACGGGGGCTGGGGATATGGCTTAGCAGGCTTAGCAGTTAAAGGCACTTGTTTGCAAAGCCTGGCAGTCAGGTTCAATTCTCCAGTTGCCATGTAAAGGCAGATGCACAAAGTGGTATCTGCATCTGGAATTTGTTTGCAGTGGCACGAATTCTTGGTGCACCCATCCTCCCTCTCCTTCTCCCATTCTCTCTCCTTGAAAATAAATAAATAAATAAATATTTTAAATGTTAAGAATATATCAAAAAGGAAATGCACAAAACCTGGACAATGTAAAAGCATGATGATGACTGAAAACAAGTGGGAAGGAAAGGAATAAGTCAAGGAAAGAAGAGTGGGACAAACTCTGCCATGTTGCAGAGGAGGCAGCCAAGACAGACCTTGCAAGGCAAAGGAAAAATAGTTTAAGAATTCTGGCTATGGTGCACATGACTTCATCCCAAAACTCAGAGGCCCAGAAAGGCAAATTGCAGGCTGGAGGCAAGCTTGGGTTATGTAGGGAGTTCAAACTTGGCCTGTTATACATAGTGAGATCCTGTCTAAAAGAAAAAAATACACTAAAGCTAACATAGTCATCTAACAGAAGAACCATAAATAGTATGTATCAAAAATCAAGGTTGCAGGCAGGCACAGGAGCCTGTAATGTTAATCTAAATAATCAAGATATTCCAGTAGGAGGCTCACCAAGAGTGCAAGGCCAGGTCAGGGCTACATAGTAAACAGTGAGACCCTCTCTCAAAACATAAATTTAGGGGCTGTGGAAGATGGATTAGCAGTTAAGCTATCTGCCTGAAAAGCCAAAGGACCCCGATTCGATTCCTCAGGACCCATGTAAGCCATTTGTACAAGTGGGCACATGCATGTGGAGTTTGTTTGAAGTGGCTAGAAGTCCTGGCACACTCATTCTCTCTCTCTCTCTCTCTCTCTCTCTCTCTCTCTCTCTCTCTCTCCATCTTTCTTTCTCTCTCTCAAATAAATAAATAAAATATATTTTAAAAACATAAACTTAAAAAAATCAAAGTTGTAATGTATAGAAACTAAATATTTATTCATTAAATAGGTCAATACCTCTTGTCCAAATAGATCCTGCAGATATTATAAGAGACACAACTTACACTAACAACCAGAAAATTTAAAAATAGAAACATTTACAATGGTCATCTATAAGGACCTCAGTAGGGGTATAGGAACTGGTTCATGTCATTATGCCTTCACTATTTTTCAACATGTGTACATAGTATTCTCATTGTAAGCTGAAAATATTTCCCTTCTAAAGGCATAAGAGGGCATATTTAGAGAGAAGCCTGCAAGTCTTCACATAAGACCTGTCTTTGAGGGTCATCATTTATAGGATGGGAAACTGCACTGAAAAGCTCAGTAATGAGGAGCTGCCTTTCTATTTGAGCCTGAAAAATCAGCATCACTTATTGTGTTATCAACATCATCCAAGGCAGTGGGTTATTCAGAGCTATGTCACTACCTTATAATTCTGTCAGAATCTGTACAATGGACTAGCATGGTATCAGACTTGGACAGCGAAGGCCAGATTATTCCCCAGGATCCTGCCCTGCTCTGTGCTGAAGAACAAAACAGAAGCATACAGAAGATGGGTGCGAGTACAGGGTACCACTCTACCTCTTCTAGTGGCAGCCTGCATTGGCTTACCAAGCAGTGCATCACTGCTCTTCATGAGCCATGAGCTCTTTACTTTTACTGAAAAGACAGATGTGAGTTAGCAGATGTTAGTGCTCCATTTACAGGGACCAACTCCCTCCAACAACTGCCTTACCTCAAAAAACCTCAGCACCACGCTAATCCAGCTGCTCAAAACTCTGACCTGGGCTGCACTAGCCACTTCCCTACCATGTCCAAGTATACCAATCCCTCCTGCCCAAATTCAAGCTCTTACTTATAGCCTCCCACTATAAAAATTATTTATAAAACTTGGCTTTCATCTTGCAACTTCCTTCTTTTCCTGATGAAAAACTTTCTTTGGCCTCACTGGCCACCTTAGGATATCCCCTAAAACATTCTCCAATTAAAAAAACAATTCCTCCATTATATTTTATAAAAATATTCTCCCAGCATTAAAAAAATCAAGTTCGAGGCCACCCTGATATTTTAGCCTAAAAACAAAAAAAAAAAAAAAAAAAAAAAAATTAAGAAAGGGCCAAGCATGGTAGCTCATGCCTGGAATCCCAACACTTGGGAGACTGAGGCAGGATTGCCATGAGTTTGAGGCCACTATGGACTACAAAGTCAGATCCAGTTTTTTTTTTTAATATTTTATTATTTATTTATTTATTTGAAAGAGAGAGAGATACACAGAAATAGGCAGGTAGAAAGAGAGAGAGAGAATGGGTGCGCCAGGGCCTCCAGCCACTGCAAATGAACTCCAGATGCATTCACCCCCTTGTGCATCTGGCTTACATGGGTCCTGGAGAATCAAGCCTCGAACCGGGGTCCTTAGGCTTCACAGGCAAGTGTTTAACCACTAAGCCATCTCTCCAGCCCAGTCAGACCCAGTTTTAAAGAAAAGAAGGAGAGGGGGCGGAGGGACTAAGAAAAGGTAAACAGTTTTGAAAACTCCACATATTGTAATTCACTTTGGTGGAATTCATAATCTACCCCATAGTACTTTGGGTGGTAGGAGAGCCACAATAATGAAAGGCATCTAATTGTCTTTACCTCAGCATTTTACTTCTGTGCAAGATATCTATTAATACCACCTAGATGTTTCCTTTTGTTTAGCAAACACTGGCAACACCACTGGTTGTGTTCTCGGAAGCTGTGATCTAGTGTGGTTCAAACCAGACTGCACACTGCCTGGAGAGCTTATGAACACTCACACTTCTGAGTCTCATCCAGAGATGCGGAGGAAAGTAGGTCAGGTAGTACATCTCTACCATACTCCCAAGGGATACTGCTGGTCCCTGGATAGTATCTGAGTAGTAAATGCCTACCAGAAAAAAAAAAAAAAATCTAAACTCTTCAGCATTTAATGAAACACTTTCTCTCCTATAGCATTTCTGTGGGTTTTATGCTGTAATTCAAAGAACTTACTTTTTCCTGTATCCTAGGGGCCCTCACCTTTCTCCATTAACTTCTCTGCCTAACCCTTCCTTCTTCAACAACCAGCTTTCCCATCTCACTATCCTTAACTTCCTTAAAGACCTTAGGACTTTCTAGCCTGATTTTCAATTGTGTATTTGTACTGCTTAACTTTTACTGTGGTCAAGAAACTGAGAGATGGTATATCCTGTCTCTGATTTATGCTTATAGATGACAATATCTAGAAGCATGTTTAGGGAGCATTAAGAGTTCAGGATGCATTTGATGAGCAAGCAGAATCCTGCCTAGTAGAAGCGCTGGTCTGAATCAGGGAATTCCTTCTTGGTGCTCCACTGCAAGGCAGACATGTAGACACTCCAATGAAATGATGCTACTGCCAGTGAAAATCTACTGAGCACGTTTGAGGGTTCGGAAACTGGGCTGCCCCGAATGGATTTTTAGGTTGTTTTCTGACTATTATGAGCAGTTGTGCAGGGGCAGGATAGCCTAGGTTAAAAATGTCAAAAAGTGATTCTTAGCAATTAAACCTGAGAAGACATGAGTGTGAATCTCTTGACATGTGCATGATCACCTGAAAATATATGTATACCTCCTGATTTGGGAAATGACACACAGGTATAGATACATATAAAAACTCCTGAACTAGAATTTCTACAATCTCCCATATGTAAGCTATGCTGCAATAAATAAAGCAGAGCAAGAAGAGCAAGGAGAAAAACAAAGTTTACAATACGAAAAGGTCCATGTTTTAAAATTCTTAGTCCTTTTTTCCTTTTTTATTTATTTGTGAGGACAGAAAGAGAGAGAATAGGCATACCAGGCCCTCTAGCTACAGCAAACAAACTCCAGATGCATGCATCACTTTGTGCATCTGGCTGTACATGAATACTGGGGAACTGAACTTAGGTTGTTAGGCTTGCAGACAAGTGATATAAGCATTTAGCAATCTCTCCAGCCCATTATTTAGTCTTTTTCATTCATTCTCTCATTTAAAAAAAATGTGTTATGTACATATTCAGGTCCACACAGGCACAGTACACATACGAAGATCAGAGGACAACTTCAAGAGTCCATCCTCACTTTCTACCATATTCTTGAGGCAGGATCTCTCTTGTCATTTATAGCTGTGTTTGCCAGGGTAACTGGCCCATGAGCTTCAGGTATGCCTGCCTCCATCTCCCTTCTCTCAGCATTCATGCTGGAATTACAGGTACTATGTGCCTGGCTATACGTGGGTTTGGGAGAGCTGAACTCAGGTCATCAGACTTGCACAGCAAGTGCTTTACCAAGTGAGGCATCTCCCCAGACCTGCCCACCTCATTAGTTCTCTCTAAAGAGATGAGTTGGTAATCATAATTTAGGGACATAGTAAATGTATCATTAAAATGTTACTTAGGAAAGTTCCTAATAAAATCTCCTAAGTGTCAGGATGACCAATGTGGGACAATACATACAGCAGTTTGCATGCTGTTGGGCAAATAGAACACATTTTATTTGTCCATTCCATGAAAAAAAATGAACTTACTCCTTGGTTTCTTCTAGAATAACTTTTATCCAACATCATACAACCTAAGCGGCATTTGAAAGAAATGGCATCCAGCTGTTGATCTCATCTGAAATTGTTAGTTTCCATAGAATGCTGCCACTTGTCAGGAATAAATGTTTCTCCCATCAACTGAAATCAAATCCAGGAACACCCTGCCTGGGCGTCTGCCATCTCCCAGCCCTGCTCTGTTTCAAGGACAGGGGAACACTGAAGTCCACATCTGCTACTATCACCAGAAGGACCATGACCATCACACACACACACACACACACACACACACACACACACACACAAATGAAAGATTAAACACTGCCTTGGGCAATTAGCTCTGGTCTAAGTAGGCAGCACCCTTCAGAACTCTTGTTATAAATATGCCTGAGATTCAGATCTAAAAAGCTAAGTGAAAACAAAACACAGAGGGATGAGCCTAGATATACGAAAAAGCACCTGTGTTCTATCAACTTATATTATTATGTAATTATCAGCAACCTTCCAAAAGTAATGCAGTTGCTTATGCTGGAAGGTTCTTTCCTGCTCTGGGAGGTAGAGGAAAATGGCAATAAGAACTAAATTCATCCTTTAGAGGCATCATGGGCCTATAGGTCCTTTAAATGTTCTATATTTTGCCTGGGCTAGTGTGTCTGTTCACTATACTATGCAAGACATCAAGAGGCAAATGATTCTATAGTGTACAAAATCAGGAGAGGTTATACACTCTGTACAGGATTGGGCCCAACAAAATGTTGTTCCCCACAGGCTGATTTTTTTGAATGCTCCATCCCCAGCTTAGAGCACTATCTGAAGGCTGTGGACCCTTCGGGAGGTGCCTGGCTGGTAGAAGCAGGTAAATAAGCATGGACATTTGAAGAGTATAGCCCAGCTCTTAGTTTCCACCATTCTCTGCTTCCAGATCCACTGCCCTGTACAGAGACTACCATATAACCCCTCTACCATAAACTCCACCAGGCCTTCCCCACCATCATGCTACTGGGAACCTTTGAAACCATGAGTCCAAATAAATCTTTTCCCTCTTCAGTTTTTTTTGTTGTTGTTGTTTGTTTTTTTTTTCCTGCCAGCAACATTGAAGGTAAAACATCCTTACAGGGACAGAACCACATGAAATCATGACACTCCTGGGGTCCTATTTCAACAGGTTACCCAGGAACAATCACTTCTTGAAAATCCAAGGAGCTATCCACTTATGATCTGTGCAATTTTCTAAATGTTAATTTACTACACTTCAATAAAGAGATTTTATACACAAACAAGAGATAAGCCAAGGCACCCAGGGAACAGAGATATGTTGCATGGAGTGATAAAGACAACCCCAGTCTGTCAGGGTCCCTCTGAACTCAGCTGAGAAGATAGTTAATAAAGGATCCAGGCCACGCATGAAGGATGCCAAAAGCAGTGACCAGCAGTTTAAACTACATCATTCATTCTCGGGAAGAATGTGTTTATGACGTGAATCTTGCCTAAGCTTTTCTTACTCATGTCATGACATAAGCCAGCTGATGTTTGTAAGGGGCATCGATGTGATTATATGCCCAACAACCCACTTCTATAACCAGCAATACTGCCAGTCAGGGCTAAGTGATCCCTAGATTCACCTAGGCTTTGGGATCAATGCTAGGGTGTTTATTGTCTTTCCAAGGACTTTTGGAAAACAAGATTGGGAAAGAGACCAGTCTTTCTAGATGTCCACAGCAAAATATGGGCAATTTGTTGGCTGTTGAGAATTAGGATTTTCACTCTAGGGAGAAGTCTGGTCTATAAAATCAGAGTCCGGTTATATTATACAGCCAAAGGGATGGAATTCACATACTGCTAGATATTCTCAATCATATTATGGACATATATATTTTTGCATGTATGGCCTTAAGAAAAACAAAGATTAGATCAAGACCTCTGACTTTGTAACCTCTAGTAGTAGCTTGTTTCCCCAACTTCGTCTCCCATGCCTGTGTGCATCTGGCTGATGTTATTACCAGCAAATACACTCCCTTCTAAAATCACATGCAAGCATCTTTTCCATGCCCAGTCATCATTATCTTCTGTTACTGATTAATTGTCCCAAATCCAAATGCTTAGAACTGAACCAGAGTTTTTCAGAGCTTATATTTTTTCCCACATTTTGTAAGATTTGCACATGCATGAGATATCTAGGGGTTGTAACTCAAATCTTATGAAATTTATTTATGTTTTATTTATACCTTGTGTATAAAGCCTGAGTATAATTATATATATTAGCTCTAATACACTTCCTTTCTGACTGCAACTTATCACTTCAAGTCAGGTATGGAATTTTCTAGTTGTGAATCTAAACCTGTATTATAAGCACTACAAGCACAACAATAATCAATGTCACTCAAACCTGTATCCATGGACCCTTACTGCTCTTTTGAAAAAATATATTTTTACTTATTTGCAAGTTGTGGGGGCGGGGAGAGAGAGCAAATATGAGAATGGGCACACCAGGGCTTCTTGCCAGTGCAAATGAACTCCAGATGCATGTATCATTGTACATCTGGTATTATGTGAGTACTGGGGGAATAGACCAGGGCCATCATGCTTTGTAAACATGTGCCTTTAACCACTGAGCCATCTCTCCAGCTCCCCTACTGCTCTCTCACTGTGCATTATCATCCGCGGTCCACTCTTTTCTTACTGCTGCTCAGTTCTACCAGGCCTTACATCCAACTCTTCCCTCCCTGCTTCTCTCTCTTCCCATCATGCTCACTTTGATAATTCCCCACATGTGGTCACACTTGAAACTGTCAACTGAGGCCATGGAGTTGATCTAGGCTAGGGAAAATCTCACAGCCACACTGACCAGCCCTCACTAGAACCTGTCACCATGAACCTCAAAGGAAATCAAATGCTGTCCCAAACTCCTCCTTCAACATAGTAATTCTGCTTCCTAAAATGACTGTCTCTTACGGTGGCCTCAAACCTCTAGTCTCTCCTTCCTATGCTAGTTTGAATTGTAACATTGCCCCTACGTCTCCTTAGAAAGTATCAACAGATGGAGGCCTGAATTCCTCACCTCTTTGTCCTATACCACACCAATTAGAATCCTTCCTTCTTGAAGATCAAGGGCAAAAGTGATCTTCATGTTGTAAAACCTTTTTGTCCCTATCAACCAAACAGCACTTAACCCAATACCCTCTTCTCTCCTTCCTGAACATTATTTTCCTTGGTGACAGTGACTCCAGGTTCTCATAGGTTTGTTTGTTTTAATTTTCTGACCTTATCAGGCAATTGTCCTGAATCCTGGCCTCTTTAACTAAGCTAGCCTCCATTTGTTCAAGTGAGTCATCTCTGCATTTTCCCTTCATCAGTGATCACATACAGTTCCAAAGCTTGGCATACCATCTCTCTTCATCATTCCCACTTCCACCCCAGCTCTCATACAACCAACTGCTACAGACACAAACCCAACTGTTTACTTAAATACTCAATAATGTAAACTTTAAAGCTTAAAGCAGAACACTTGCTTAAAAAACATACATATTTTTCCTCATCTCTACAAATTTCTCTCCCCTTGTTCAATATGGCAACCTAGGTGCCACCCTCAATACTTCTTTTGCACTCGTCTTCCATGTTCATTTCATCTGCTTAATTCAGACTAGTTTATAAACCTTCCCATTTTTTCACCATCATCACCCGAGCACTCTGTTCTAAGCCTTTTCTCTTATTAGTGCCAACAGTCCCCTAACTGGATTTTCTGCTTCAAATCTTATCTTTAGCTCTACACTCCCAATTAATTTTCCAGTGCAAGAGTGATTTACTGAAATATAAGCCAGATCATGCCTAACAAGAAAATTCTCATTCTTAAAAATAAGAAAAGAAGAAGCATCAACAATAAAAAGGAATAATTACCTAAATTTAATGGAGATCATGCAGGCAGCTGCTGCCCACTTCTTACATGATATGTATGCCCTGTGCTCCCATATGCTGGCCACTGTTATCTGAACACCATCAGAAACTCAAGTGTGCTTCCAAGCCTTTATTCTAGCTCTTCCCTCTGTTAGGAAGTTCTGCCCATTGTTTTTCATGTACTTGGCTTTTCATCACCATGGTCTCAGCTTAAACGCTACCTGTGTAGTAAGATCATACTTGACCATACATCCACATGAAATCACCTATACTACATGTCCAGCCATCCTGTCACTCCACGTTCCCCCACATACTATTTTTGTTTTTGAGATGTGGTCTTGCTGTGTAGCCCAGACTAGCTTCAAATTCTCACTCCTCGGGCTGGCTGGGATTATAGACACGTGTAACAATGTCTGGCTTTATTTTCTTAACATTTACCCCTGCACGAAATAATTGTGTTCTACATTTGTTTACTTTTCCCCCTAGTAGAAAAGACTATAAGGATAGGGACTGTCTTGTGGACTGTTCTCTGGGTGCTTAGATTCTGGCCCTGGTACATGGCAGACAACAAATATTTGCCAAGTTGCTGAATACAAAAAGACATTAAATATAAAAAGTAATTGTCTAGAAAACACTAATGAAGAGGGAAATAGATTTTTCTAGGTCAGTATCATTATTTTAATATCAAACCATTAAGGAGATCAAACCTGAAAGCCATTTCAGAATGATCAAAATAAAACTACACTAAGATACATCTTAGCCATTCCCAGTACATGACAATTTGGCTGAGAAGTAAAAGAAAATCTGCTTTTCATTTAGCACTACCAGCCTTTGACAATATAATCAGTGTCTCTGGTGCTCTGGGGCATAAATGACATCTGGGAATTTATAAACCCTTTGATGATAGAAGAAAAGAAGTTGTACTTACTAAGTTACTGATCCAGCTTTGAATCAAAATAAGCACATGGCAGGTTCCCTCAGCTTGCTCTTCTAAACAACTAGAGAGTGAGCAGGACAAAAACAGTTTCAGGACAGTAAGTCCTACACAACTAGAGTGGACACTTCCAAATAATTTTTAAGACTATTTCTCTCATGAGCTTGTCTACTTTTGTTTTATGTAGATTTCCATCAAAGAATCCTACTTGCTTACTGGCCATCAATGATCTCTGAATCATACAGTGACCTTAACTCACTCCCACACACTGCACCAAATGTTGAAAAGGATTTAGTGACTTTACCCTAGTATCATGACCACGGTGGGCCAAAGCAAGTGAAGTTTTCACACTTCTGCCAAAGAGTTCTCCAAATTTGGTTTTTCTTATTTGTCTAAGAGAGAATGTAGATGACAGAGAGAGGGAAAAGGAGAGGGAGAGAAGGGAGAGAGGATATGGGAGGGCCTTTGCTGCTGTAAATGAACTAGACCCATGCACCACTTTATACTCCATGGTGGAACCATGATGTAGGAGGATCACGGTGCGTCCAAGGCCACCCAGAGATTACATAGTGAATTCCAGATCAGCCTGGGCTACAGTGAGATCCTACCTCAAAAACAAATAAATAAGTAAAATATCCATTTTTGGCCCCTCTTCCTTCAAATCGGTTAGAATCATTCATTATTAGCAATAAATTTCACAAGTTTTTTCCCCCTGATAATCACTCTGCTAGTTTCCCTATCCTCAAAATATTTTCAACACATTATTGTGAAAAACAAAAATCAGTGTGCCTAAGATATAAAAGTTAAAAGTAATCCCACCATTTGGAGGAAAACATTTAATAAATTACAGAAATAAAGCTTTCATGCCCAATATCACACTGGGGATCTCTCTTAACAGACTGTTATTTCTCCCTGTACATGCCTTTTAGTTACTCCTTTCCTTGCAGGGAACATGGAGAGGACAAGTCCCAGGTTGTACAGTGCCTAAAAACCTCCCCTTTGCAAAATTTCAGAATCATTTTACAACCTGAAAATGGCAGCTACTCATGCTTGGAAGTGAAAGCTTACACCCAGGAAGAGGAGTTTCTTGTTGAACACATTTAATGGGGTTTTACTATTGATAGCAATTCTACTCCTATAAGCAAACACACAATGGATGGACTAGGCAGGAGGCTGTAATCTACACTTCTCCTGGAAAATCCTTGACATTGGCTCCACCATGGAGTACCCTTTAAGAACTACCCTCCTGGAATATTTCATAACAATAACTGCCATTTATTGAGCATCAGGTCATCTCTAAGAGCATGGGATTTCCTCTACATTGTTATTTATATTCTATGAGAATTTAATCCACACTGCAATGTCATAAACTCCCACCCAGCCTTGGAGACCAAGCTGTCCTGACCTGAAAGGTGAGCCCAGCTGCTCCCTCAGTCAGGCCTGGTGACATCTGTTCCTCTCAGGGATCTGATTCTTGGATTCTCCCAGCAGCCACTGAAGGGGATTCCAGGGTAGGGACACTTCCAGGTGTGCCAGGCCATGCTATCCGAGTACCAGGAGGGCTCAGGAGTTCCATTTTACTGTCCTTCAAATCTCTCTCCCCAGTCTAGTCTCTGGGTAGGAAAATAGCTCGCAAATGCCTGCATACACGAAGCATCTCTACTTCAGGCTTGCATGAATGAGACAGAAGTTAACCTTTGTGAATGGCCCTGAGTCTTTTGCCCTGGGCCATATCCTCCAACTCTGTTTAATATTTGTCTATCCTGCACTACCATTTGAACTTTTTACTGAGCACTCTAGGATCATTGTGGCAGGAGAGTACAAACTAGGAGAAAGAGGTATCAACATTAATATATGAAGGGCTGGAGAGATGGCTCAGTTGTTAAAGGCACATAATTGCAAAGCCTGAAGGCCAGGGTTTGATTCACAAGTACCTACGTAAAGCTAGATGCACAAAGTGGTGCATGCATCTGAAGTTCATTTGCAGTGACAGGAAGCTCATATGTACCCATTCATATTCTCTCTCTCTCTCTCTCTCAAATAATTAAATAAATAAGATTAACATATGAAGAAAACCAGTGACAGAGTCTGAAAACCCTTCCCAATCTGGGCTATGAAAAACAAGCAGAACATGGGTAACGGAAGACCTTGATAGCCAAACACTGGGAAGGTAGATCATTAGATTAATGCGTTTGGGTTTTTCAGTTCACTATCCATTCTCAAGAGTACCATTTTCTTTTTTAATAAACTGGATCTGTTTCTATTACCTTACTACACATCCCTAGGGCAATTCTTTGTCCCAGGACAAGTGAACTTGGAAATTTCAGTAGAAGCCCCCTGAACTCTGATCTTTACTAATAATAGTATGAATGCCAAAAACACACATAGGCACACAAATGCGCGTGCACACACACACATACACACGTGTGTGTGCACCTCCTTCCAACCGCATGCCAGTGAGGCTCAAGTGAAATGTATCTCTTGCTCATACCTTCACATTGTCATGGTGTCCAGGAGTTAAGCAGTTTTCTCCCATCCATCAAGAGCAATCACTCAGCTTCCATTAGACGAGGGCTTTAAGGACCATCTGGAAATGCTTAAAAGTAGTTACTGAGGATTCACAGCTAAAAGTTCTTTCCAAAAAGAAAATCCCACATAGTCCCTACAATTCTCAGAGGAACACAACAGAGGCCAAATACACTGGAAACAAATGTGACTCATCTTGGCAACTGATCCCAGCAACATTACTAGCCTTCCTTCCTTGCTCTGCCTATACAAGTCTGACTTCTTCCTGATTTTGTTGACAGTATAACAGCTTCCATGTATATAAGAGAAGGATTTTGAAGTTATTTATGCAATTACAGGTGACAACTAATATAGGTGGAACAAGTTATCACTGCAATGGCAAGAACATACATTTTCTCTTTTCCAAGTGGCTCCCAGAACAAAGGCCCCTGGAGTTCTAATGAGCAGCTTACTACTATCAGCTAGTGCACTGTCTGCCTTTGAAAATCACCAGCATAGTTTTCATCCAGGTTAAGCCCGAAGGTCTATCGGGTTCCAGCATGCTTGTAATAACCCACATACACCAGGAGACTATGCCCTCAGCCACTGCTTTCTCTTGAGGAACCTTCCCACAACTCAAGGATCATGAAAGAAGAAAGAAGTGAAAGAAGCAGAAGGAATAGGAGCTTAAATAGCCAAACAACACTAGGAAAAACATAGCTGGAGGGTTCACATTTTCAGGAATTCAACAACTACTAAAAAGATTCAATAACCAGGGCTGGAGCGATTGCTTAGTGGTTAAAGTGAATAGCTACGAAGCCTAAGGACCCAGGTTCAATTCTCCAGGTTCCACAAAAGCCAGATGCACATGGTGGCGCATCCATCTGGAGTTTGTATGCAGTGGCTAGAGGCCCTGGAGCGTCCATTCTCGTTCTCTCTCTATCTCTATCTCTATCTCCCTCTCTCTGTGTCTCTAATAAATAAATAAATAAATCTTAAAAAAATAGAGGCCTTAATATTAAAAAGAAGATACAATAACCAAAATAATGTGGTAGTGGTAAAAGAACAGGAAAATACAACAATGGAATATAATTGAGAAACCTATCCATGTATACCCAGTCAGTTCTTGCACTAGAGTGCCAAGATAAGGCTAGAGAGATTGCTCAGTGGTTACAGCCCTTGCCTGGAAAGCCCACTGACATAGGTTTGATTCCCCAGTACCCACATAAAGCCAGATATACAAATTTGCAGTGGCTAGAGGCCCTGACACATCCATTCTCATTCTTTCTTGCTCTCTCTCAAGATGACTCCATGGGGAAAGAGTAGTGTCCTCAACAAATAGTCCTTGGTCAACTGAGAAGCCAAAGGCAAATGAATGAAGTTGGACCCTGATCTCACATTATATCTAAAACAGATCAATGACCTAACATACCTAAATATAACAGCTAATGGTCATAAAATTCTTATAAAACTAGGGACAAATCTTACAATAAATCTTCATAAGCTTAGGTTCTTAAAATATGACAATGAAACAATACATCTAAAAAATGACAAGAACCAATTAGTACAAAAAGCATTTTTTTTTTGGAGAGAGAGAGAAAGAGAGAGAGGGAGAGGAAGACAGAGATGGGCACACCAGCAGCCTCTCAGCTGTTGTGAATGAAATCCAGATGTGTGCGCCCCCTTGTGGTCAAGTGCGGCATTGCGCCCTTGCGTCACTTTGCATCTGGCTAAACATGGGACCTGGAGATTGGAACCACTGGAGATTGGAACCGGCGTTCTTAGGCTTAGGAGGCAGGCACCTTAACCACTAAGCAATCTCTCCAGCCCCCCCAAAAAAGCAAATATTAATTCATCAAAGTTAACTCACATTCATCAAAAGATATTTTCAGAAAAATTAAAATAAAACCTGAAAAATGGGAGACAAGCTCTGCAAGTTAGATCTGATAAGGATCAGGTATCCAGAATATATAGCAACTACTTCAATAACAAAGTGGCAAACAATCCACAATCTTTTAAAATGGGGTAAGGAGCTAGAGAGATGGCTTAGCGGTTAAGGCACTTGCTTGTGAAGCCTAAGGCCCCATGTTCTACTCTCCAGATCCCATGCTAGCCAGATGCACAAAGGTAAGGCAAGCACAAAGTTGCACATGTCCACTGGGTGGCACAAGCATCTAGAGTGCAATTGCTGTGGCTGAGGCCCCAGTGCGCCAATTCTCTCTCTTCTCTCTCTCTCTGTCTCTCTAAAAAAATGGGCTGGGATGCAATTAGGAAGATATACAAATGGCCAATAAGCAAGTGAAAAGTGTATACTATCATTAATTATAACAAAATAAAAATAAAAACTACAGCTAGGGATGTAGGTTCCAATCAGTACAAAACTTGTCTAACACGCATGAAACCCTGGGTATGACCCTCAAACCTGTATACATCAGTCACTGTCATGCATGGCTATAATCCCAGCATTTAATAAGTACAGTCAGGAGGATCTGGAGTTCAATGTGGCAAGTTAGAGGTCAGCCTGAGCTACATGAGATCCAGTTTCAAAAGAAAAAAAAAAATTACTAAAACCGCAAGGAGCTGTTGTGGCATGCCCACTAGTGGGGATACACTTTTAAAAAATTAAAAAGGAAAATAAAAGTTGGCAAAAAATGGGGATCAACTGGATTGGAAACCTTGTGGTTGCTGGTATAAATATAAAAGTATGCAGGCTGGGCTGGAGAGATGGCTTCGTGGTTAAGGCACTTGCCTATGAAACCTAAGGACCCAGGTTTGATTCCCCATTACCCATGTAGGCCACATGCTGGTGTGCCTGTACTTACTTACTCTATCTATCTATCTATCTATCTATCTATCTATCTATCTTCCTCTTTCTCTCTCATTCTCAAATAAGTAAATAAACAGCTCTTTTAAAAAAGTATGCAGGCATTCTGAAAGGCAGTATTGTAGCTGCTCAAAGAGTGAAATATGGGATTATCATGTGGTCCCAAAATTTCATTCTTCAATAGAGATTCCAAAGAATTAGAAAATACACTTATATATGTTCATTACAGCACTATTCACAACAGCTGCTATCCATCCATGGATGAAGAGACAGACAAATTAAAGTGTATGCATAGAATGAACACATTTTTTCAGATACAAGAAGGAATGAAATATTGATGTGTATTAGTAATGTGAAAGAACTTTTAAAACATCATGTTTCAAGAAAGAATGTCACACTCACACACACACATCTTGATTCTATGTTGTGGTTTGATTGTGAAATTCCCCCATAGGCTCATGTATGTGAACACTCAGTCCTCACCTGGTCAGGCTGCTTGGGAAGGTTGTGGAATCTTTAGAAGATGGGGTATGTGAATTCCTGAGGGTGGGCTGTAAGGTTTTATGTCCCAGCCCCACTTCCTGTTTACTGGCTACTTCTGACTGGATGTAATGTTTGTTCAGCCCACCTTCTGCTCCTGCTACCAGGCCTTCTCTGCCCTGATGGAGTTTCCCTCTGGAAATGTACACCAAAGGAAACCTTCTTCCTTGCTGAGGCTGTTTCTTGTCAGGTATTTGGTCATAGTCATGAGTACAGTAACTAATACACTCTATGTATCTGAAATGCTCAAAACGGGTAAATCCATATAGATACAGGGCAAACTGCTATTGTCAGAAGCTGGGCATAAGGGCAAGTATGGGTCAACCACTTAATAGGTACCAGGATTTCCTTTGGGAGTGATAAAGGTACTTTGGAACTAGATGGTGCTGTATAAGCATTGGACTAGAGAGATGGCTCATGGGCTGGAGAGATGGCTCAGCAGTTATGGTGCTTGCCTATGAAGTCTAAGGACCCAGGTTCGATTCCCTAGTTCCCTCATAAACCAGATGTATAAGATGGTGCATGTGTCTGGAGCTGGAAGTGGCTAGAGGCACTGGAAAACACACACATTCTCTCTCTCTTTCTCTCTGTCTCGCTCTTTCTCTCTGCCTTTTTCTCCAATAAATTAATAAATAATATTTTAAAATCAAAAGAATATGAATGTACTAAATGACAGTGAACTGTTCAACTTAAAGTATTTAATTTTTATAATGTGAATTTCACTTGAATTAAAAAGAAAGGAGCAGGAAGAAGAAAATGTAAAGCAACCCAGGTTCTCCAGGACAACTAAAGCCCCTGGTAGCACTGAGCTCTAGGGAAGGCTTAAGTTCTGACAAATGTGGGAGGTGAGGTGAGAAGAAGGAAAAATAATGTGAATGTATGAAAAGGATATAACATGGCAAACTGACGAGAGGCAACTGTACATAGTCTAGAGCCCATACAAGTGGCACTTTGCAAAGTCCCATATTATTCTTCACACAGGCTAAGCCGGGGGACATGGAAAACTCAGTACTTTGGGTGGAGTTCCCACAGGACAAATTCATCAGCTTCTCCAAAGATTTCCTGACCAACCCAAGTGAACAATCTGAGCTGATGCGAACTCATGATCTGTCTTATGCCCAGACTCCCCATAGCTTTTATCCTAAAAGTCTCAATAAAACTGTGAGTTAAGTCAGGAATGGGCTTAAGTCCAACCAAGTCCCCTGCCTCTCCTTCAAAATTCTATCTTATGTGTTGCATGATCATTATGTGTCCTCCCAGATATAGGTAAATGGTACTGAGAGACCATCATTACTGGACCAGTGACAGGAGCACCGAGGTCAGGAAGACAGGGTCCACTGAGATCGACAAGGCAGGCCTGGAAGACACTTGAGTCTTACACAGGACAGAGGCTACAGAGGAGAAAGAGTTGGGGTAATTGGAAATTAGTCCTGAGCCTCAAGAGGCAGTGTGGTTTGTATGGATATTTGTAGGACAAAAAGGAAAGGAAAATGGGAATGACAGTTCTGCTTCCAGAATAACAGGTTGTACATGCATCATTCCAAACACTGAACTCAGTGGTCCTTGGCCATTCCACACATGGTGTGGACCCACATTCTTCCTACCACTCCCTGGTAGCCAGCCAGTGATGAAAAGTCAACCATGTTTCAGAACAGGAAAATGGGTGTGAATTCTTTTTTTCCAAAGGTTCAATAAGGAATCTTTCACATGTCCCCAGTAAAACAACAGAAAAAAAAAATGGATTTCTCCAAATTTTGCAGTAAATCATGATTATTCAGAGAGTATAAAAACACACTGCTGTGGCACTAGCTTCCTGCTTGTGTGTCACACAGGACTCTTTTCTCCCAGCTCCCTGAATCCTCAGTATAAAATCACAAGTCTTCTAGATATAAGAGAGAACAGATCACATCACACTGTCATTGGAGTTGCCCTCCAATTGCTCTCTTCCTATCTCGGGGACACTTGACTCCCCAGGCAGACCACAAACTATGAAAAGGAAGGAAGCAGCTGAGCTGGGAGTTTGCAGGACAAGGTCACAGGCCAGCTCCTCTTCTGGGAGTGTTTACTTCAGTTTTCAGTCCTCAGTTGTGAGCGAACTGCCTTTTTCTCACCTAAGGACAGCAAAGACTAGGCTCTCGCTCCTCTTTTCAGTTCAGAGAAATAGAAAGGGGCTTTTCAATTGTGACAGTTTCTGCCAAAGTTAAGTATTTTATTGGTATGCCCCAAATCAATAAATTAAATTATCAAGAAGCTTTTTTTCTTCCTTTTTGTAAAAAAAAAAAAAAATGTGGTGTTGGGGATAAGCCTAGAGACTTGCATATGCTAGGCAAGTGCTTTATCATGGACCTACAGTCCCAGTCTGAATTTGAGTTTTGAAATGCTGGGATTAAACCAGGGCCTTGTGCATGCTAGGTAAGGACTGTACCCATGAGTTACAGTTTGCCTATTTCCCTCCCTTTGACAGAAATAGACCAAAGACAGGAACCATTTCAGCTACTAGTGAGGACAGGATCCCTAGTTCAGGTCTAGAAAAGATTCCAATGGTAAAAGGGAGCTTGCAGAATTGGTGAGGGGACAAGGAATCCTGACTTTGGAATAAGAATGTCTCCCTGTCACAACCACAAACACTTTGAGCACAATGGCTTCAGCAGCAGCATGCTCAGAAACAATGAGCAAAAGGCCTGGCCAAGGCCAAAGCTGAACCTTTGGAAGACTTTACATAATACTCTTTGCCAGACCTTTTCCTGATTCTGCAAAGCTTGAGGGGAAACTGAAGCTGGAACAAATGATAATGCCAACACAACCTTTTACACGCTGAAATGACACACGGGACAAGCTCTTAAGCGTTTGGCTGTGCTGTAGCAGAAAGCTGACATTTTGCTCTCAAATGTATCCTAACGATTTTATTCTCAACAGTATATATGTGCTTACAGTCTATGGGTATAGCCATGTACCTTACACCTAAACTCTACATTTAAGGTTTTAGTCTCCTTGCTCTTTTGAATATGTTGGCCTTTAGCCATGTTATGGTTTTAATGCATTCTACAAGTAAGTCCCAGCACTTCGCCTAAACTCATATACAGCTGACATTTTAATAATTTCTAGGCAAAGGTTGTGACTTTTCAAGAGGAAGAGGAGATGAAAAACAAGTGGCAGGACCCAAGTTGAGGTAAAGATGACATTGTGGAAAAGCATGGAAACTCCTACGAAAACCAAGAAAAACATCTGGCACAATGCTGACATTAGTTCAGGTCAAAGGCCACAGTGTTTGCCTCATGCCCTCTTCATTCCTCATTATCATGGGAAGGTCAAACCAGATGGCCACAGAGAACAAGAAACACAGGAGGAGGAAGCTACACATGGAGACAGGGAGAAGAATCCCACCACTGGCCACAGCGAAGGCTTCCCTCTTCTGAAGAAGACATCCTTGGGGAGGAAGAGTAAGAGGTGAGAGATCCTCACTTTTGTTCCTGCTCTACTTTTCACATGTCTCAATTCCTCAACAAATCAAGAGAAGGAGACCTTTTGGGTTTGGGGTATGTTAGGAATACCCCTAACAAGTAGAAGGGAAGATACTGAAAGACAAATGTAGGGCCAGGGCTGGCCATTCAGGGGCTAAGGAGATAGGTTTTGTTGAAGCCTGCCCATCTAGCTTACTAGAAAGAGAAGAGGAGAGGGCCACTGTGCAGACAGATGCCTAGGAATGAATTCTGGGGTCATGCCAGAGCATTCTCACAACATGGCTCAACGGGGCAAGATACTGACAGCAGTGCAGCAGAGAGCGCTGCTGATGGAAGTGAGGAGGCATCGTGTCCAAAGCCAAGTCATAAAGTGACGTGACGCTACCTCCACCCACCAGCTGGAAAATTCACCAGGGCCTACATAAGCAGTCCATCTGCCCCAAAAGGGACATCCTGTGAGGAAGCCCACAGTCTGTGGTGCAGAGAGACCTCTTGAAGAAAAAAAAAAAAAAGTTGTGTGGAGACAGCAAGATGTCTAGGGAGCCTGGCTACTCTAGCCTCTTGCTCCAATGTGAAATCCTGGCAAGAACCACACAGTGAAGCCCTTCCCAAACGGCTGACCTTCAGAAAACAAAGGCATCAAAAAAACAACTGCTGTTGTTTCAACTCACTGCATTCTGCAGAAAATCCCAACATATACTGGACCAAAATGACCTCATGAACTGGAAAATCCAAGGTTTTGAGCCTGGCATCAATTTGGTCACCTTTCCTAATGCCACCTCTGGAGTCCACTGCAAGTACCCAAACTTCTAGAATCTTCCTCCAACATACATTTCACACATGGACATGCCACACACACATTTTCAATTTCCAAAACACTGTCCTTTCTTTGTTGCTCTTTCTACATTCAATCCACATTCTTCCAAAAATTAACCCTAGAATACTTCTCTTCTGAAGCTTATCAGTCAGTTACTTGGAAAACTTGCATTATTAAAAAAAAAAAACCTACCTGCAGTTCTTTCAAGTCAGGGATAATGACTCACCCAGGTAGATCAGCTCACCTGTGCTAAACAACAGTGCTACCTCACTTTCTTAGTGAAGTTTGGACAGTCCACAGCCCTGCAGTTTTCTATAACATTCTAAAGTTGTACTGTCCAAGCTGGAGGACAGCCTGGGGCTGCTAAGTGAGTACCAGGTCAGCATGCGCTACAATGAGACACTGCCAACAAATGAGCAAGCAAACAAGCAAACACATGAAAACACAGTGGTTGAACAAAAGTATTACATCTCAATTATGTTTATACTGATCAAATGTTGAAATTATAATAATTTGGCTGTCCTGGAAAAACTATATTATTCTAATTAATTTCACCTGCAATTTCTGACTTCCCAGTCTCCAGCACTGGCCGTCATTCCATTTCTTTTCTTTACTGTGGACACAAGAAAACTGAGGGCTGAAAAGTACACTGTGCATATGATATCTCCTCACTGAGGTCGGGACTCAAGTGGACCAATGTGAACTTTCATGTCATTCTGAGACCGAAAGTGCCCAAGAAAATAAATGCTGTTCCCTTAAAACATTTGTGAAAATACTTTCAAGAGCAAAGGTAATGTGTTAGGAAATAAAGGAAAGTTAAAAGAGATAAAAGCTAAAAATGTAATAAAATCAGGCTGCAGATGTAGCTCACTGGTAGAGCATTTGCCTAGTATGCACGAGGACCTAGGTTCAATTCCTAATATAATAATAATAGTGTTACTAATTAAACTTGGAAATGTTTCCAGCAAGAATAATTTCCAGTCATACAATCACATAGTATTTTGCCTCTTTGTTCATGTTTTCATAGCACTGGAGTCATTACTAATGGTGGCATTCATTGAAGGAAAACTTTGAAATTTTACATTTTTCTAGCTCTAATACATGTAAAACATTATATTCACTGAACACTACCTTTAAACACTGTCATTATCTGAGGACTTGGACTTCTGAAACATTTCCTTCGTAAAGCAAGAAAATGAATTTTATATAACTTCTGAAAGTGCCTAAGTCATCCGAAATGGCAGGAGTAGGGACGAGCGTGCCTGCAAGAGGAGGAGGCAGGCGTGACATGATGCTAGGAGGAGCAAACACTCTCAGAGTCCCGCCATTGTGCCCTTTCAACCAACCTGTGAGCGCCTGCCACCTCTGGCATGCTTGGCCTCCAAGGGATGGTTCCTGAACCTTCCACCCCCACCCCTTAGAAGTTAAAGGGAGGCCTCTTCCATCACCACTAGAGAAAAGCAGGACAGAGATGCTGCCCATGGCCAAGAACTGACAGGGAGCTGGCAAGCCAGCCTCGCTGCCTCAAGGGGGACAGACTTACCCAAGCCACTATTCTGCACAGCTCAGATCACAACCTCTCCCCACAACTAGACAGAGGAAGCATGCTGCTTCTTACTTCCGCTTCTCCTGCCTGCTCACTAGTGGCCCCCGGGAGCCCTCATAAATGAACCACCTGTGCAAAAATTCTCATCACTGTGACTTGATGCAGTTTTTTTTTTTTTTTTTTAATTTTAACTGTGGGGTTTGTTTGTTGAGATGGAATTGTGCTATAAAGCCCAGTCTAGTATTGATCTTCCTGCCTCAGTTTTCTCTATTCATGTGACACCATGTCCAGCCTCAGTTTGTCTCCTGATATGCATAATATACTCTAAAAATGTGAAGCCACAGATTGTTGCTACTGTGCCAAAAGTAAAGGCTTCCATGTACTCAAGAGGTTGAAATCACTATCATTTCTACAATCTATTACACAAGCAATATATTTGTTCCTGCAAAACAATGCCTATTCCCTAAAATATAGGTCTTATATCCAGGAACAAAAGGAAAAGCTCACAGCTCATATAATACATACGGGTTTCCAGGTATGAGAGAAGTCAGGATGGTGTACAAGTTTCTAATGTGTATATGTGAGGTTGGGAGAGAGGGTCAGCATTAAAGTTTGGTGGGGGGGCACACCTAACACTTACAAATTTGGTAAGTAATCAATATTTGATGCAAACACTTCAAAAGACTTCATACTGGAACAAAGTAGTGAACATTAGTTAGAGTCATATTGTAGTAGCCTTCCAAACTAAAATCCTATAGGAAAGAAATTTGTGAAGAATTGCTTTTTTCACCCCACAATCAAACTTGAAAATGGTCTTTGTTTTGGCTAAACTCTAAGTTTATAGCAATGCAACAGTGAAGACAATTCATCAAAAAAAAATAGTCATTTTATTCTCTGTGAAATTTTTTAAAAATAAGTTTATTGACTAATACTGGTAACAAGTTCAAGGTGACATACATAATCATAATCTGAAATACACTACTAACAGAACTGAAATGTACTCTGAATATATACTGTGGCCAGTAAAGGGCCTGAAAACCATGTACAATAAGCATGGCCTCAGAACTGCTCACTACTGAAATCAAGGGGAAATAAAGTAGGCAGTTTGAGACAAAACCAGAAACATTCAGGTTCCAGACTCTAGAAGGGAAGTTATTATAGTATAAAACATATTCTGGTCTATACTTTTTTTAATTCCCAAGTTGGGGCTGGAGAGATGGCTTAGCGGTTAAGGCATTTCCCTACAAAGCCAAAGGATCCCGGTTCGACTCTCTAGGACCCACGTAAGCCAGATGCACAAGGGGGTGCATGCATCTGGAGTTCGTTTGCCATAGCTGGAGGCCCTGACGTACCCATTCTCCCTTTCTCCTCTCTCTCAAGTAAATAAATAAATAAAATATGTATTTTTTAAAATTCCCAAGTTACAATATCCAACAATTAAATGGTACTTGAATAGAGAGGAAATGCTTTTGTTTTTAGGAGAGGATGGGAGAAATAAAAAAGAATTTTCTTCTGGCCATGAGGGTAAGATCAACACAGAGCTATCAACCAACAAGTCCAATATATGGCCCTTCAGGGATGAAGGAAAGAACCCCTACACAACCACACTTGTCTGTCCTAGGATAGAAAATCTAGTGAATCTAATTATATCACTTAATATAGAACATCATCCTTGAATTTAAAACATGTGACTAACAACTTCTGGTTGTTTTCTGACTCATGAAATAAATATTTACATCCATTAAACACAAGATTCTTCCATGTCATTTATACTGCAGCTAATGCTCAATGGCCTATGTAAAGAAAATATAACTGCTATGCAGGAAAAGTGAATAGTCCAGAAAAATATAATGAAAACTGAGTTAAAAGCAAATGACACATCTCCACTGATTTAAAGCCTAAAATTATTCAGCACCCCTCCATTCTGCTGTGCCTAAGACAAGCTTTATGAATCACCCTCGGAGAGTGGTAAAATGTAGTACACTTGACTAAAAATAGGTAGGAACATTCAATAATAAATATACTCTTTTGATACTCATATCATTAAAGACTGGTCATTTAGAGATGGGTCAGGTTATGCAATTCTCTCTTCCCCTCACAGAAGGCCGGAAGAAAACCAGACAGGGTCACTGCCAGAAGGCAAGGTTGCATCCAACAGAGCATGCTGCACAATGAAGACTGATGTTAAAGCTTAGGACCCTTGGTCCATCTGTCACAAGGGACAGGAATGTTGGTGGTTCACATGCTGACTGTATAATGACTTCTTGTCCCTTAAAGGGAAAAAAGGATGCATAGTACAATTTCTTTATATATAGCTAGAATGAGTTATTATAAGAGTTCCTGCAATTCTACACAAAGATACTCTGGGTTTCTACTGAGGGATTTATAAAATCAAAAGGGGCTGAAATCGGTTAAGGTGTTTCTCACACTAGCTAGAATCCTGAGACTAGCATAAAGCACTAGAGAGTTCCAATGTTTAAACAAAACAAATTATCTACACAAAGATACTTCTGGGTTTCTACTGGACATGGGCAACTGATATCCACAGGGTTTGGCAACACTCCCACAAGTAGCATGTTGTACATTAGCACAAGGTACAGCGCCCCAAGGAATTAGAAAATAGAACCCCTAAAATCCAGGAGGTTTCTGCCTGACACACATCAAATCTTCAAACATTCATTTTTTGGCACACCAAAAGCTCTAGAACCAGACAACCACAGATTTATCAAACAAAATAAAACATTAGGGTGTTCTCAGGTAGAGCGTCTTTGAACTTCAAAATCAGGATCTACTATATATCTCTTAAAACACATCAGGAGGGCTGGAGAGATGGCATTAGCAGTTGAGGCATTTCCCTGCGAAGCCCAAGGACCCAGGTTTTATTCTCCAGAACCCAGATGGCCAGATACACAAGATGGCACATGTACTTGGAATTTGTTTACAGTGACTAGAGGCCCTGAGGCACCTATTCTCTCTGTCCTGTCTCTCTCTCATAAATAAATAAATAAAATATTTTTAAAAATTAAAAAATGCATCAGGATAACATATTCAGGAATGAGTGACACATTTTACACAACAGAGATACAGAAGTCATCAAATCAGAAATATTTACTGTTACAAGCACACTAAAGGGTTTATTGTTCCCCCACAATGACACTGATCACCCACTCCAACTCTGAATTTAGTAAAATAATTAAGCAGAACTTCAACAACAAGACTATGTAAGATCTTCTTGAAGTAAATATAATTGTTTCTTCTCTGATTAATAGCAAAATGTCCTTAGATGAACTGGAATTACAATGAGTCTTTCCAATGTCCTTATGTGAACTGTCAACCAAACAGAAAAGATTCATAGTGAAATCACATCAGTCTACAAAGAGTCACATCTGTGTATGTGTTTCTGTATTTCCTTTGTTAAAAAGTGGCCATATCAAGCCAGGTGTGGTAAGGCATGCCTTTAATCCTAGCACTCGGGAGACTGAGGCAGGAGGATCACTGGGAGTTCAAGGCCAGCCTGAGACTGCATAATGAATTCCAGGTCAGCCTAGGCAAGACCCTACCTAAAAAAAGTAAAAGTGAAAATAAAAATAAAATGTTGCTGTATCAATTCTGGATTTGGTATTTGATTTCTTGTTTGGCTGAAATTTACACATTAAGACTATTCCTTGGCATAGGCATATGCTGGCAACATGGTAGGGAAGTCCATCCATACCAGGTAAAACTATTCCATGAATGAAATAATCTAAAGGATCTAAAGGATAAGTTACAGAAAAAAAAATCTCAGATCATTGTATTGTTAACTTTTAAAACCCACATTTCATTTATTTATTTATTCAAGAGAGAAAAAGGCAAATATATAGAAAGAATGGGTATGCCAGGGCCTCTAGCCACTGCAAATGAACTCCAGACACATGTGCTACCTTCTGCATCTGACTTATGCAGGTACTGGGGAATCAAACCTGGGTCCTTAGGCTTTTCAGGCTATTGCCACAACTGCTCTCCAGCCCCTGTATTATGAATTTTTAAAAGATGTAGTGTACTATGACCACATTGTGTTTAAACAAAACACACTGATTTATATGTAAATGCATAGACATAAACATGAATATAGGAAAACAAATATTAGCGGCTTGGGAGACAGCGCAGCAGGTAAGCATGCTTGCTGCACAAGCATGAAGTGTTCTATCCCCAGTACCGATGTAAAATGGTGGGCATGGCTATGCATGCCTATCGCGCTACTTGGTCAGTGGGGCAGAGACAGGAAGATCTCTGGGGCTCCCTGGCCAGCCAGTCTAACCAAAAATGCAAGGAGATCCAGGTTCAGTGAGATACTCTGTCATGAGGAAATTAGGCAAAAGGTTTATACAGAAGAATAGATACCTGGCGTTCTCTCCTGGCCTCCTCCCATGTGCACATGGGTGTGCCCAGCACATGCACAGACTGGTGAATGGGTCAACAAAATGTGTTATACCCATAAAATAAAATATTGTTTTGCATTTAAAAAACAACATTGATATGTAGCATAGTAAATAAACTTCAAAAACATTATGCTAAGTAAAGAAGCCAGTGGCAAAGCCATACAGTATAAAATTCATGTATACTAAATGTCAAGAAGACACAAATCCACAGAGACAGAAAGCAGATTTAGCTTCCTGAGAGTAGATACATAGGGAAGATGACAGTAACTGCTAATAGATATGTGAATTCTTTTGGTGTGGTACAATGTTCCAGGATTAGAGTGTGGTGACTGTTACATAATTCTGTGACTATATAACAAAAAACTCACTGAATTGGACATTTTAATTAGGTGAATTTTATGTTGTATAAATTACTCTTCATTAAAGTATTCAGTGAGATTGCCAGTGAATCTTAATTAGCTGTTTAAAGACAAAACAATTCACATTCTCATGGAAACCACAGCAATGGTAAATGTTTACATTTTTTCAAGAACTTATTATTGTGATTCTCTAAAGGATTCCCTGTCATGGAGGAAAAAAAACACAATTGTGTTTTAGCCTTCCCAAGGAGCAATGTATGGAAGCCTGCAAAGCTCCACACGTGATGCCATGGAGTAGAGATGAAGTCTTATTTCAGAGCAACCAAAGAAAATGCTTACAAATATTTCAGGGTGCAATGCACCCACACAACAAAGAAGAGGGATGACTCCTGCTATATTCAAACCTAGGATCAATGACTTCCCAAAATCCCTCCAGTGAAAGTGTAGGTTAAGAAAGGAAATGAGTGGGATAAAGCACATCATGGAATCCTTAACAGCAGCATGCCACATTAAAAGTCACCAAGCCTGAAAACCTAGTTTCAGCCAGTCTATTTTATTCAGTCTTTTCCCATGTAGTACTGATAGGACAATGTCTCCACAGATTCACTCTACAAATACTGAGGGTCCACTGAGCACCAGACAGCTTTGGGAACTCAGCACTGAAGAAAACACACACAGCTCTGGAACTCATCAGCTCCCTCCTCCAGCTCCTTCTGCCTCCCCAGGCTCACACACATTCACTCCTGAGGCTGCAAGAAGACAGAGCCCTTCCTCTGTCCTCTGCCTTACCTGCCCACAACCAGGCTCAGGTGTCTCCACTGTGGGCTTTTAATATTTGACTTTGTTTTATATTTTTAAAAAATGTGAAATATCCTCTTCTTCTTCCAGTCATTTCTGGGTTTCAGGTCTTACATTCAGGTACTTAGTACATTTGGAGTTAATTTATCCAGGGTGAGAGATAGGGTCTAGACTCATTCTTCTAAATGGCGATATCCAGTTTTCCCAGAACCATTTGTTCAAAATTCTGTCTTTTCTCTAATGTATGTTTTTGGTCCTTTGTCAAAAACCATATGGCTGTAAGTATATGGACTTATACCTGGATAGTATATTACAATACTATGTATTATATTATATTATACTATTATATTCGATTAACCTATGTGTCTATTTTGTGGCAGCAATATAGCTCAGTTATCTAACTTGAAATCAGGTGTGGTAATTCCTCCAGCAGTATTCTTTTTGGTGAGGATATTTTTGGCTATCTGGGGTCCATTGTGCTTCCATATGAATGTTGAGATTACTGTTTCTTTATTTACTGTTTCTACTGTTTCAGTGAAGAATGGTACTGGACTTTTGATTGCGATTACACTGAATCTGTACACTGTTTTTGCTATGGTGGCCATTTTCACAGCATTAACTCTTGCAATCCACAAGCATAGGAGATCTTTCCATCTTCTGGTATCTTCCTCAGTGGCTCTCTTGGGTGTTTTAAAGTTTTCATCATAGAGGTCTTTAATTTCCTTAGTTAAGTTAGAGATATTCCAAGAGATTTAACTTTTTGTGACTGTTGTGAAAAAGACTGTTTCTGTGATTCTTTTCTAAGTATGGCTGCCATTAGTAAACAAAAAAGCTACATGTGTGTGTGTGTGCATGTGGGTGTGTGTGTGTGTGTGTGTGTGTGTGTGTGTGTGTGTGTGTGTGTGTGTTTATGTTGTATCCTGCCACCTTGCTGACAGTGTCTAGCAGCTCTAGGAATTTTCTGGCAGAGATTTTAGGGTCTCATGTATAGAATGATATCATCTGCAGATAAAGATAATTTGATTTCATCCTTTCCAATTTATATTGCTTTTCATTTCTTTTTCTTGTTTTAACATTTGGCTAAGACTTCAAATACTATATTAAGTAACAGTGGAGAGAGTGGATACTGTCTTAGTCCAGATCTTAGTGGAAATGTAAAAAATTTCTTGTACATATCGTTATTATGTTATGGTATGTTCCCTCTATCTCTAGTCTATCCAATGTTTTTGTTCATAAAGAAATGTTGGATTTTGTCCAAGGCCTTTACTGCATTTATTGAGATCATCATGTGATTTGTTCCTTTGAATCTATGTGACATACTACATGTACTGATTTACACTTGAACTATCCTTGCATCTGTGGGATAAAGCCAACATGATCAAGGTGATCTTTTGCATCTGTTCTTGAATTTGGTTTGCAAGTGTCTTAGAATTTTTGCATCTATTTTCATCAGGACTATTGATCTACAGATTCCCCCCCCTCCCCCATATCTCCATCTGGTTTTACTCTTAGTGTAGTACTGGCTTCATAGAAGGAGGTGAGGAGCATTCCCTGCTTTTCTCTATTGTGGAATAATTTGAGAAGCAATGATTTCTGTTCATTAAACATTTGATAGAATTCTGCAGTGAACCAGGTGGATCTGGACTCTTTTTGGTTGGGAGAATCTTAATCATACTTTGATCTCATTGCTTATTATAGATCTGTTAAATTATCTCATCTCAGCTTAATTTTGGTAGACCATTTTCATTGAGAAATTCATCAACTTTTTTTAGTTTTCCAATTTGGTAGAATATAAGTTTTTGAGGAATGTCCTCATGATTCAATTTCATTTGAATCTGTTGGAACATCTCCTGTTTTAGCTCTAATCTCATTGATTATGGTCTTCTCTCTTTTTCTTTTTGGTTAATCTGACCAAAGGTTTGTCTGAACATGATCCTGGTTGCCAGGAAATGTGGCAAACAGTCAATATATGGACCTCATGAAACTAAAGAACTATTGTATTGTTAAGAAAACCATAAACTGAGTCAAGGGACAACCTAGAAAATGGGAGAATATCTTTGCCAGCTACATATCTGACAAAGGATTAATAAAAAGAACTCAAAACACTAGACAACAAAAAAAATCAAGCAACCCAATCAAAAAATGGGCTATGGAACTGAATAGAGTTCTCAAAAGAAGAAATACAAATTACCAATTTTTTTAAATTTTCATCACTGTTAGACATCAGGGAAATGTAAGTTAAAACTACTTTGAGATTCCATCTCACTCCAGTTGAAACGGCTACCATCAAAACATGAAATGACAAATGCTGTTGAGGGTGTGGGGGAAAAGGAACCCTTACTCACTTTTATGGGAATAGAAAATGGTGTAGGCATATGAAGTCAATGCAGAGGTTTCTCAAACAGCCAAAATTAGATCCTCCCAGGTACACCACTCCATGGCATACATCCTAAAGACTCTACATCTTACTATAGAGATATCTGCTCATCCATGTTTATCTCTGCTATATTCCCAATACCCAGGAAATATCCAGCCTAGATACCCAAGTGCTGAGTGGATAATGAAGATGCAGTACATACACACCATGGAATTTTATTCAGCTGTTAGGAAAAATGAAGTTCATAGGAAAATGGATAAATCTGAAAATATATACTAGTGTGGTAACCCTGATTGAGAAAGACAAAAGCCACATGTTCTCTCTCATAGGTGGATCCTAGCATTAAATATTTTAAATTGGTATATGAGTTGGGAGTAAGAATCAATAAAAAAAAAAAAAGACCAAGAAGCTAAAATGAGACCATGAGTGTAGGGCAAGGGAGCTTAAGGGGAAGGACTAGTAGATATGTAAATAGAGGGACAGAATACTGGGGATGGAAAGATTCAAGGGGGGCCACGGGAAGGGGATGGAAGAGAGGAGGAGGTGGAAGGAATGAATATTAACCGAATCTAATGATACAAATAAACCATATGGAAACCTACTATATAGTTAGATAAATTAAAAACGTAATTTTTAAAAAGGGAAGGTTTGGGCAGGCAGAAGTACCCTATCAGAGTCTACACTGCTATGCCCAGAAACCACGGGTTGTTAAAGGAAAATCCCAGTGCTAGAGGTCGGAAAACTCCAGTGAGTTGTAGATCAGGGAGTCCCACGAGGCCCCCAAAACAATACATACTATTGCCAATGCTCTTGGTTGCCCATCAGAACTAGATGGTCAGACCCTATTGCTGATGACACCATATACTTTGGATGCAGGACACCGAGAAATCAAGCCAGAACTGAGCTGGAAGCCTCTTCCTTGCTGGCTAGCTGTCATAGGGCTAGAACGTGTTATGTGGGCTACTAGGTAAGAAAAGTCAACATTCTTAACCAGCAGTGGAATCAACCATTCAGGCAACATGTGCCCACGGGGGCAATACTGGCATGACTGCTCTGGGGCATCAATTGTTTTCTGATTGGATCTGAGGCCCACTCTGCAGGAGGAAATACATACCTGGTACTGAAAACCCAGCCAAAAGCTTATGGCTGGGGAGGTCATAGGCCCAACGGGGGGAAGCTACTACTGATATGTAGCTAAATGGCTATGTTGTGTCCATCAAATTGCCCTCTAAATATTTTTGTTTATGCCCATAGATTAATGACACACTTATCTTTAATAAGCAGATGACAGTGATGTCTGAGGAGACTCAAAACCTCCTCAAAGTTCTGAGAAGTGACAGTTAAGTGCTTAGTCCTAAATGAAACATCACGGCCATGTCCACCCACGCTCAGGAAATATTGAAGAGGAGGGAAACAATGTAAGAGACAGAAGACTGTGCTTTGAAGTGCTATGTTTTTGCCATGGCATGGTCATCATTTTCATGACCTCACAGCAGCTGTCCTTATCTGTATCAATACTGGGCCCACCAACACATTACCACAGATGACAGAGGAAGGCAAAAAAAGAAAAACATGTGTATACCATTAAAGAAGATGGACTAGGCCGGGCGTGGTGGCACACGCCTTTAATCCCAGCACTCGGGAGGCAGAGGTAGGAGGATCGCCGAGAATTCAAGGCCACCCTGAGACTACATAGTTAATTCCAGGTCAGCCTGGACCAGAGTGAGACCCTACCTTGCAAAACCAAAAAAAAAAAAAAAGAAGAAGAAGAAGAAGATGGACTAGTTGGGAAGAAGAAAAGGTTCAGTGTAAAGGTATGGGGGTAAAAGAAGGTAATAGAAGAGGATTAAGATCAAAACACAGTGTGCACAAATATGAAATCTATCAATACAAATGTGAGATTTCATAAGCACCTGAAATCTCAGCTTCTCTCAGAACTATGGATGATTTCTTAACACTAGAATGAAAACTTTGCAGATAACCCAGCCAGCAGCCATTAGGCAACTGTCCCTTCAAAGAAAGCTTGAACTTGCCAGGCCCCGAGCCCCAGCTCTCCATGAGCTTTGATTCGGCCCACTCTGTCTGTCACCTATGTTGTCCTCTCACCTAGCCTTGGAGTTAGGGTGTCCCTAAATGACAGGAATTGCCAGTCAGGTTTCTGAGCTTGGAGAATAAGAGAATATGCTTTCCTGTTCAGTGAATGCTTTTTGCCACCATGCAGTGAATGCCCACCCAGAGAGCTGTCTAGCCATTAATTTGTACCTCTCTAAGTCTAAAATTGCCCATGTGAGAAACTGTTGAACACTTTGCACAGTGTTATAGCTCCTACATCTGTCATGACAAGGGCTAACTGCTCTAAAATATGAAATGGGGAGTTCTTTACAGGAGCCATTAGGAGATATTGTATGGATGTTTATTTTTCTCAAAATAATAGCAATAACTTTGCAATTACCAGCCTACATTCTTTTGCTGGGTTTCCTTTGATGTGTTCATTTTCTGTGTCTACATAACAAATTACCACACATACAGTCACTTAACAACACACATTGATTAGCTCCCAGTCTGGCTAGTCAGAAGTCAGGACAACACTGTCAGGCTATCTGATATGTTACACAGCTGAAATCTAGCCTTTCTTTCTGGTGTAGTAATTCCTTTTCTCTCAGTATGCCTCTCTCTCTCTCCTCCCCTTCTGTGTTACTTAGGATTGAACCCAAGGTCTCATACATGCCTGGAAAGTATTCTACATGCTCAGCTCTCTTTACGTTTTGAAATAGTGTCTCACGTGGCTCTGTGGTGCAATGGGTAGTGCACTGGACTTCTATTTCATTTCATGAACTAGTGTCTCACTATGTTGTCCAGACTGACCTTGAACTCCCTGAATAGTCTAGGCAGGCCTTGATTTTGTGATGCTCCCTTCTCAGCTGGGATTACAGACCTGAACTGCCAGACCTGGCTAGTAGTACCCTTCTTAGTTTAGCTTTGCTTTTTTTTTTTTTTTTTTTTTTTTTTTTTTTGAGACAGTGTCTCACTATGTAGCCCAGGCCAGCATCAAACTCATGATCTTCCCGGCCTCAGCCTCCCAAGTGCTTTGAACACAAGCACATGCCACCACTCAAGGCTTTAACTTCTTCCAGTCAATTGTATCTTGCAGCATAACCTGATCAGAGGGATGACGCAGTCAATCATAGTCCCAAACATTATATGGGTATGTCCACCAAGGCTAGGAGTCTTGAAGGCCACCTGAGAGTTCTGCCAAAAAACCCAGCTTCCTGCCAGTATGCATCTGTTACCTGCATCCCCCAGACTAGGATGGGGATCACATAACCAGAAAAAATATCTGGCCAATATAAATACCAATCAAAGTTTAAACCTGAGGCTGTATTGTGTGGTGTGGTCTGTGTGAATGTATAGTACATGCATTGTGTGTGTGCAGATGCATGGGTTCCCATATGCTCACAAAGGAGACCAAGGGACAATATTGCATGTTCTCCTCTATGGCTCTTTCACTTTATTTCCTTGAGATGGAGTCACTCATGAACGTGGGGCTTCCATTTTCAGTCACAATGGCTGACCAATGAGCCCCAGTGAGTCTTCAGTCTCTGCCTCCCAAGAGACTGGGATTACAGGCGTGCATGCCCAGGCTCAGCTTTTCATGTGAGTGCTAGGAGTTGAGCTTAGCTATCTCAGGTCCTCGCTGAGCCATTTCCATAGACCAGAGACTGCACCTTTAATAATTCCCCCATTCCTTAGAATCTCCAATAACATCCCTGAGGTTCCAATGGTAAGAATGCATGCGCTCTACTAAGACCTAAAGGGGGCATGTCCTACCAGAAGCATGCATCCCAGGATAGCTAGGAATATGACCCAACACTTATGGATGACATTTTGTGGCAATGTCAAAAGGCTGGACACCTGTAAACCTATACAAGGTGTTGCTGTCTTTTATCTTAAACCATAAAATCTTATAAAACTAGATGTTTAGGGCTGGAGAGATGGCTTAGCGGTTAAGGCGCCTGCCTCCTAAGCCTAAGAATGCCAGTTCCAATCTCCAGGTCCCACATTTAGCCAGAAGCAAAGTGACGCAAGGGTGCAATACCACACTTGACCACAAGGGGGCGCATGCAACTGGATTTCGTTCGCAGCAGCTGAGAGGCTGCTGGCACATCCATCTCTATCTGTCTTCCTCTCTCTCTCTCTCTGTCTCTCTCCAAAAAAACAAAACTGGATGTTTAAAAAAATTGAAATTCTAAAAAAAAAAAAAAAAAAAAAAACCAGTACATAGAAAGACAAAAAAAAAACTGTGTATGTTTGATTATTTTATTGAATTAGGTTGTCTTTTCTCCACAGCATAAGCCAATTGAAGTGCTCCTTAATACATACACATACACTACTATAAGAATAAATAAATCTATAAAGACAATTAAAGTATGCTTCACATAGCCTATAGCATATCTAATTATTTACTTATTTATTTTATGAGAGAGAAAGAGGCAGAGAGAAAGAAAATGAACATGTTGGGGCCTTCAGCCTCTGCAAATGAACTTGAGATGCATGCACCACCTTCTGCATCTGGCTTATGTGGGTCCTGGGGAATCGAACCTGGGTCCACAACTGCTAAGCCATCTCTCCAGTGCTTAAATTTTTTTAAGAGGCAAAAATGAGTTGGGGGAGATGGGTCAGCAATTAAAAGCCTTGTTGTTTAAGCATGAGACCTCTGAGGCCTGAATACACCAAGTTTGATTCCTCAGAACACACATAAGAAGTGGGTGTGGCCACACACATCTGTAATACCAGTCTATGATGTCTAGAGGAATACTGGAGTTTGTTGATGGATAACAGCTCCAGGTTGAGGGAAACTCAGTCTAAAGAAAATATGTGAATGAGCAATAAGGGAACTCATGACCTCCACATGCACATGCATAGTGCGTGCATGCGGGTATGTGCACACATGTACACATACACAAACACACAAACACATACACATACCACACATCACAGGACTGGGTAGACGGCTCAGCAGTTTAAGGCATTTGCTTGCAAAACCTTTCATCCTCAGCCATGCACTTAAAGTCAGACAGGCATTTGTTTGCAACAGCAAAAGACCCTGATGTGCCCATACATACATGTGCACATGTGCACATGTATACACACACACACACACACACAAACACAGGAACTAAATAATATTTTTTAAAATGCCATACACCATACACACATACCACATTTACTATTTACACACAAACACATTGCAAAACAAAATAAATAAATAAACAGGAAAAATAATGATCTTCAAGAAACTTCCCTTCAAAAACATGCTTAGTTAGAGTATGTCTAGTTTTGTTTGACCGGTTCAGATGCAAAATCAATAATAATAACCACCACTTGTGACATATTCTTGTGCCCTGGCACTATTTTCAAGGTTTAATATCTGTTACCATATTATATCTCACCAAGTTTTTCACAGATAAGGAGACTGAGGCACAGAGTGGCCATGTCATCTATGCAGAGTCATGTGGCAAGTAAGCAACAGAATTGAAACCCTGATGAACAAGCTCCAGGACCCTTCCTCTGGAGAACTGCAATGCTTGTGTACCCATCTGTGTTTTCACACTACAAAGCAGGGGTGGCATCTGCATCTATTATGAGGGACAAGTCGATGGCCAAGCGCTCATGCACCGACCTCAATCAGATCTGGCTCTTGTCCACAGCAGAGGGGCAGTGAGGCCTGCAGCTCTACAAAGCACTACATTTCCATGCCTCACATAAACACACGCTGTCAGCAGCTGCCTCATTCAAGCAAGCCTATGAAGTCCTCTAAAAGAAAACGGTGCTGGCATTCCTCTAACCTCTATGACTTCTTTTGGAAGGGGAGAGAGGAAAAATATAGTTGATCCCTTCCTTTTCATTTTTCTCATCCAAAACCTCTTTAATTATGCCTCATGTAGAAACTGACAGGTTGAGAAAAAGTGAAAACAAAGCAAAAGCTAATCTCAGAAGGAAGACACAAAAGCCACTGGCTCCCTGGGCTTTTATAGAGAACTGGGGCCTCCTCCAGGTAAAGAGAAAAGAAGACCCACAGTCAGTCATCTCAAATCTTTCCATCAACAAACCCAGCCACAGCAGGGACAGCATGGTCCCAGAGTCCAGGCACCATAGACCCCAAGTAACCCATGCTTAGAGGCTCAGCAGTTATGAAACTGAGTTACTGAGTCACTGTAGGAACAGGGTGCGAGCACAGTATTAAGGCCTGACACTGGAAGTGGATTTACTTTCAGTAACTCATTTCTACACCTAAGTTGAGCAAGTCTGCAGGTCAGGTGGCATCCACAGTGACTTGCCTGGTCCTTCTAAGTCATTAACCAAGGACTGTTACCTACTGTGTCAGGGCAATCTGCACACAGAGATGGGAGCTACCACTGTATTTTAATCAGGCTTCTTTATTGTCCCTCCTATTCAGTCACAGCAGCTATGTCCTCTTGGTTAGTAGCAGAGATCACAGAAATGTAGATACATTTATTTTCTCAGAGAAAACTCTCAAATCTGATGCACTGTGATACTGCTTGTTTGGGGTCTTAGTTTTTACAGGGTTTTGCTGGAACATCTCGTACTAAATAATTGGATTTAAAACAGCCACACAGTGCAGCCAGACATTCAAGTATGTCTGAGATGGCACACACACGAAGCATCCCTGGCTTTTGTAGTCCTTGGTGATCCCCTAGAAGATTCCAGCAAGTCTCAGTTTCAGAAGCCTGGATGTTTGCCAACCCAGGTAATTATCCTCTCCTTACCTAATTTCCCCAGGCAATTTTAATTGAAAATGGCATTATCCTTTACTTCAGTTCTGATGTGCTCTGAAGTGCCCTGTGTCCTGCTTCTTGCCTCTATCATAAGCTAGCTGAGCTGATTTCTTTTTGATACTTGAGTTGGATAAAAGAAAGCTTCTGGTGCGCCCAAGGAAATATAAGATAAAGATGAGTCACTTAATTTGTCTCAAACTATTATGCCAAACACCATTGGCAGGAGTTGCATGATATTTCTTCTTACAGTTTAACCTTATGAATATTGTTTTGTGTACAGAAACATAAAGGTTTTCTTACAGAAATATCACATACACACACACACAGCAGGAGAGAGTGGCAGAGTGGGAGGGACACAGAAATGATTCTATTTTCCTGGTATCATTTTTAAAACACCCTAATTTCCAAAAAATAAACCTGGTATATAGTTAGCAAAACAAATCATGGCATTTAACATAGGCATAACTTCACAGAATATACAACAGAAATATATATTCTGTTGACTTCTAATCAACATGCCCTTAAACCAATGCTTCACTCAATGCAAACCATAAATGCAAGTTGTATATGCTATGCTGAACTTCCTAGAAACACCACCAGAGTAGTGAAAAAAGCATAAAATACTCAGTGTTAAAAGGGAAAAAATTACTGAAAACAATTGGGATGAATCTCAAGGGAATGTTGTAAGAAAAGCTAATCACAGGGGATTGGAGAGATGGCTCAGTGGTTAAGGTACTTGCCTACAAAGCCTAACAAACCAGGTTTGATTCACCAGTGCCCACAGAAAGCCAGAAGCACAACATGACACATACACCTGGAGTTTGTCTACAGCAGCTAGAGGCCCTACTGTACCCATCTCCTCTCTTTTTCCTTTCTCTCTCTCTCTTTCTCTCTCTCTCTCTCTCTCTCTCTCTCTCTCTCTCTGTCCCACTCAGCTTACAAATAAATATTTTTAAAAGGTAATACATTATGTAATTCCAGTTATATAACTTGCTTGAAATGAGAGAAGTAGACAGAAGAATCACAGAATTGTGATTCTCAGGGTTTGGGGAGGAGGAGAGGAATGAGAGTGGGTGTGAATAGCCCAGGAGATCTATGGAGTGGAAGCCCTGGGGAGTTTGTCTGCAGAGGTAGCCTACGAAACTACAGGAAATTTAATTGGATAGAACAGGAATGAATATACACACAAGCACATCAAATTATAAAATCTTATAATCTTATAACATCAATGAATTACATGTGAATTTAATAGGTGTGCTATTGTTTTGTGGTTTTTTGGGTTTTTTTTTTTTTTAATAATTTTTGGTTTTTTGAGGTAGAGTCTCAATAAACGCCAGGCTGACCTTGAATTCACTATGTAGTCTCAAGGTGGGCTTGAACTCAGTGCCATCCTCCGATCTCTGCCTCCTAAATGCTAGGATTAAAGACGTACACCACCAGCTACCATGTGTTTCTTAAAATATTTTATTTATTTGTTCGTTTGTTTATTTATTTGAGAGAGAGAGAGAGAGAGAGAGAGAGAAAGAGGCAGACAGAAACAGTAGGTGTCCCAGGCACCTTCCAGCCACTGCAAACAAACTCCAAAGCATGCATGTGCCACCTTGTACATCTGGCTTACCTGGGTTCTGGGGAATCGAACCTAGGTCCTTAGGCTTAGCAGACAAGCGCCTTAACCACTAAGCCTTCTCTCCAGCCCTGTTATGTGATTTTTAATAGGGAAAATTGGAAAAGGATATTTGAGATTTCTCTGCATGATATTTGATAAACTACATATTAGTCTACAGTAACCTCCAAAAGTCAAGGCAGGAACTGGGTATGAAACTCAACTGAATGGCAGAACACTTTACTAGCACATGCAAGATTTTAGGTTCAACCTGCAATATTGCAAACAAAAAAGGGTGAAAAAAAGGACAGGGAATGTAGCTCAGAGGTTGAATGCCTATCTAGTAAGCACAAAGCCGTGGGTTCAGTACCCAGCACTAAAAAAAAAAATGGTGAATTTAATCTTCAGAATATATTTTAGCCAGGCATGGTGGTTCATACCTTTAATCTTAGCACTTGGGAGGCAGAGGTAGGAGGATTGCCATAAGTTCAAGGCCAGCCCGAGACTACATAGTGAATTTCAGGTCAGCCTGGGCTAGAATGAGACCCTACCTTGAAAAAAAAAATTTTTTTTAAGAATATATTTTATTTAACCCAGTATCTACAAGATAGTTTCACACAATCCATGTATATGTAATCGATATAAAAACCGAGATATTTTGCTGGTTTTTTTTTTTTTTTTTTTTTTTTTTTTTTGGTTTTTTGAGGTAGGGTCTCACTCTGGTCCAGGCTGACCTGGAATTAACTATGTAGTCTCAGGGTGGCCTCAAGTCACGGCGATCTTCCTACCTCTGCCTCCCAAGTGCTGGGATTAAAGGTGTGTGCCACCATGCCCAGCTTGGTTTTTTCTTTTTAATTCTAAGTTTTTTGAATTGTTGTACACTCTGTGCTACACACCTCTGTTCAAATTAACATCATTTCCAGTAGTCACATATGACTTGGCTTCCAATACTGTGCAACAAAAATACTTTAAACACAGCACCCTTCCCCTACACTCCCTGGTGACACATACTCTGTCATGTGAAACATCCTGACCTGGAAGACATCTCTTACAGAACTATTTCATATAGAAAGCCTTAAAGCTTGGATGATCACCAGAATATGTGATAGCACTTGAAGAAAGAATTACACCAGCAATACTAGCTTGAATATACTTTAGATTCCAGTTATAATGATAATCAGAAGAAGAGGAGTAACTGATTTCTACTAAAGATTCAATTCTTTAAAAATACAAAAAAAAGTACCCAAGCAGAGTTTCAGAAACTATGAGCACTACTATTAAGTATATAAACTGAGTTTAAGAACTAAGATGTTAACTATTTTTGAACCTTTGTAATTTTGTGGGTTTTTTCCTTTTTTTTTCTTTCTTTTGCTTTCCTCTGTCCCTTAGTGATGAGAAGCAGAATTATTAAAATAAAAAAGCCTTGTGGGTTTGTTGTTTAGAGCCTTGAAACTTTGAGCCTCAATTTTCCTCCAAAGCAGCCATGGGGGAAAGAAACAAGGGATAAAGTGTGTGAAAGCAGCTTTGAAAAATATATAGAATTAGGCCAAATCTCCTGGGACTCTGAAAGTAAAACAGGATGCAACCAGGTCTGAGCTGAAGCTCCAAGGCTCAATCTCAAAAGACCAGGGCACTCTCCATCCCCCTTGAAAGAGAGAATGAAATGAGAAAATACTATTCCCAAATGGAGCCTTGGGGAGTATAAGGAGAATGGGTTTGGGAGTGAGAGAGACCTATCTTTGAGAATACAAGTCAATTAACCTCTCCTGGACCTAGTTTCCTTGTTTTCAAAGCAGCAAAATTATCTATCTCGCTCATTGTTGTGAAGTTAAATGGAATAATACACAAGAACAGCCTATCACATTCTCGCTGCCTAGAGTGGGTGTTCAATTACAGTCCTCTCCCACTCCTTTATTTCTGCACTCAAATCACTACTTATGTGGAGAAAACAACCTGTGCAAATTAAACTAAGAATAGTAACATGGGAAACTCAAGAGTGACTGCTCTAGAAAAATGCCAGAGAGAATGATACATTTTAATCTGCAGTGACTCATTTCTAATCTGCTGCTAGGATGCTGTTCTCATGAACACTCTAGGTTTATACTTAAGACAGGTGCAAAAACAAACATATAAAACATGTAAGGCAAAGAATCCAAGACAATCCAGAAAAACAGAAACAAAAAGACATGACCCAAAAAAATCTTTACATACTCATATTCTTCACAAGCTTAAAGTGTTATCTTCTGGGCAACAAAATCAAATTGGAGTATAATACAGTTTGTAAATAATTTCTAATGCCTGGATTTCTCTTGTTCTGTATTTAGGATTTTGGACTTTGTATTTTCTATTATGATTTTTTTGACACAGACAACTGGTCAATCATGTCTTCTATGTGGCATTACATCATAAGTTGACTCACTGCAGCCCAATCACAATTGATGAACTGAACACTGTAACCTCTTCAAAGCCCAGATTACAGCTTATAGTACTAGATCTCTGACCTAGGTACCACATTGAAAAGAAGCAATGAAATGTATAGCTTAGACAACAGACTGCTCTACTTGTGTTTCTTATTCATTTATAGTTGGTCCCAGTCTTGACCAGAATCATCTAGGCTGTTCAGCTAGAATGGTAACTCTGCACACAGCAAACAGCATCTGGAGACCATGGGGAAGATGTTTACCACTGCTGCTTCCACAGTCAGAGTCAAAACCTCTCATGCAAATTACATGTATATAAATTAATGATTTCACTATGATATTAGCTGTCCCATGGACAAGTTCCAATTTTCAGCAATTATTGACTATTGTTCTGCTACTGTTTATACTTTAAATTATGAAAACCAATTATGTGGTTTGGAATTTTTACAATTTCTACCATTTTTACCAAATCATATCTGATTTTTTTTTCTGCCACAGGATTATTTTATACATTCCTTATCTACTCCCATAACTGGAACAGGAAATTAAATGTCTTTCCACAAAAACATAGCTATTTCTACTCATACAGCAAATATTTATTGTGTTCCTAGCAAGCTAAGTAGCTAGCAGCTACTACTTCAAAAAATGGCTTCAAGGGCTGGAGGGATGGCTTAGCAGTTAAGGCATTTGCCTGCAATGCCAAAGGATCCAGGTTCGACTCCCCAGGACCCACGTTAGCCAGATGCACACGGGGGCGCACACATCTGAAGGTCATTTGCAGTCGCTAGAGGCCCTGGCATGCCGATTCTCCCTCTCTCTCTCTCTCTCTTCCCTCTTTCTCTGTCAAATAAATGAATATATAAAAAATGGTTTGGAAAATGGTGTTTCGAGGACCTGAGAGAAGCACAAAGAGCAAGCTCATGGAAATCTGGAGGAAGAGAATTCCCACAAGGGAGATGAGCAAGTGCAAAGGCCCTGAGAGGAGGGTGTGTTCTGAAAGGCTGGAGAGACGAATATAGAAGGAGATGCAATCAGAAAGATAAAATATCCAGATCCTGCAATCAGAGACAGTGACAGGATATGACTTCAGTGCAGTAAAAGCAATTAGAGGGTTTTCAACACACCATGATTTGACCTAAGTTTTAAAGGAATAATTTGTTGTTTGAGAACTTAATACAGCAAGACAAGAATGAAGCCGAGAAAGCAATCGATCCACAAGCTTCTACAAGAGCCTTGATAACCAATGTCGTTGGCTTGGTTATAGCTGACAACCTGAAAAGCTGTCAGCTTCAGGACACGTTCTGTACAGAGACAGCCAGACTGGCTTGTGATGTGCATTTGCAGTGCAAGAAAAACAAATGGCTTCAAGGCTGAAAATTAGCTTCCAAAGGTTAACAAAATAGCAATCACAAAAAGCAATGCATGGTTAACAAGGATCTTTAAGAAGATAGGACATAAGCACTGGGCTGACTCGCTGGCATTCAAGTTTTGAAGTCGTAATGAGATAAGAAGCCAGATGCCATTTTCAATAACTAGCTGTTGCAACTTGTCACAGTCAGGTTCACACTGCTGCAGAAATCACCTGACCAAAGCAGCTTGTGGGGAAAAAAGTTTTATGTTGGCTTATAGACTCAAGGGGAAGCTCCATGATGGCAGGGGAAACGATGTCATGAGCAGAGGGTGGACATCACCTTGTGGCCAACATCAGGTGGACAACAGGAACAAGAGAGTGTGCCAAACACTGGCAAGGGGAAACTGGCTATAATATGCATAAGCCTAACCCCAACAATACATTGCCTCCAGGAGGGGTTAATTCCCAAATCTCCATCAGCTGGGAACCTAGCATTCAGAACACCTAAGTTTATGGGGAAAACCTGAATCAAACCACCACATTCTGCCCCTGGCCCCCATAAACTGATATCCATAAATGATATAAAATACAATGTATTCGGTATGATTTTAAGAGTCCCCATAGTTTTTATCAATGATGTTCAAACATCCCTGTAATCCAAAGTCTTTAACTGAGCCATAATACCAAAGAAAAATACCCCCAAAAGCCTAAATGGCACAGAATAAATATTCACACTGCAAAAGATGGCAATGGGCATAGCAAAGAGATATTCAACCAATACAAGATTTAAAACAACCAGGGCAAACTTCAAACTCTGTAGCTCCAAGACCAACAACTCTAGTCAGTGACAAGTCTCCAAGTCTGATAATTCTAACCAGTAATAAGACTCTGGAGTTCCAATTCCAGCTAGGATACTCACAGTCCTGGAAAACTTCATCTGGGGCCAGCAGCTTTCCTTAGCAGCCATCCAATGGTCCTGGCATTTCCTCTGGGTCTCCACTGCAAGCCAGGGTCCATCCTCATGGTTCTGTCGGATCTCCATGCAGGCATCCAGCAAACCTGCTACACCACTGCCCATAGACATTTCAAAATCACAACACTGTGTTGCAAATTCAATGACCCTTTCTTTCCTTCATTTCTTATACTCTGTAATACCAGGCCAATTTGTCAATCCAGTGGGTAATAAAGCAGACTTTGAAGAACAGAACACTCCTTGAACATTCAGGCTCCTTCACAAGAATCTACATATTTCCTGCTGTCCCAGTGCAGCTCAGCTGACCAAATCTCAAAGGCTGTAATCTCTAATATAACTGCAGCTGAACAGGTGAAAGTTTCAGCCCAAAGATTTCATTTCTGTGCCATATCCCTCTGCTCACACCAGTCCATTTCTATGCAATGCAACCCTGCACAACTTCTCAGGACATGGCCATAACAGCAAGCCTCTCACACAAACTGCTTCTAGCCTAGTCCAAGCAAAGCTGTTTCTCACCCTCATAAGTCAAACCTCACAGTCCATAGTTCTAACTGCATTCCTATCTTTCAACTCTGACCAGCATAGTCCATCAAGCTTACTTACAGCACTGCAAGGCATCTCTTAGGCCAAGGTTTCAAATCCTTCCACATTCCTCTTGAAAATCAGCTCTAAAAGGCCAAAGCCACACAGTCAGGTGTCTAGCAGCAACCCCACTCTCAGTACCAACTGTACTGTTGCAGTCAGTTTCTCATTGCTGACAGAAATCCCCCAACCAAAAGCAGCTTATGGGAAAATGATGGCATGAGCAGAGGGTGAACATCATCTTCTGGCCAACATCAAGTGGACAACAGAAACAGGACAGTGCGCCAAACACTGGCAAGGAGAAACCTGCTATAATACCCATAAGCCCACCCCAACAATACACTGCCTCCAGGAGACATTAATTCCCAAATCCCCATCAGCTGGGAATGTAGCATTCACAACACCTAAGTTTATGGGGGACACCTGAATCAAACCACCAAAGAACATATGCAGTCATCAGGGAGGAAGAGTCCCTGAGAATTAGGGATAGAGAGCAAAATCAGAATTTCACTTTCTCTGCCCCTAATGTCTTTTGTGCAATATATTCCTTTCAGCTCCTGTAGGCTGAGCTTGACAGTAATCATCCAGATAAATGGGTTAACAATAAATCAATAAGCTGACTGAAATGTAAGTAGATAAAGATTAATGCAGCCAAGAATATGAATTATCATACTGGATGAGATAAAACACAAAATAAGTAAATTATAATTTCAAAAGTTTCCGGCTGGAGAGATAGCTTAGCAGTTACAGCGCCTGCCTGCTAAGGCTAAGAATGCCCGTTCTATTCTCCAGGTCCCACATTTAGCCAGATGCAAAGAGACACAAGGCTGCAATGCTGCACTTGCCCACAAGGGGGGGGTGCACGCATCTGAAGTTCATTCACAGCAGCAGAGAAGCTGCTGGCACTCCCATTCTCTATCTGTCTGTCTCTCTCTTTCTCTCCCCCCCCCCAAAAAAAAAGTTTCATATAGTCATGTAAGAGATGTGGAAGATCTAAAGTTCAGGATGTAGACTTGCTTTTTTTCTCTCAGAAAGCTAAGGATGCCATAAAGATTAAAATCATTTTTGTGAAGACAATAGGGAGGTGGCTCAGTGGTTAAAGCACTTGCTTGCATCTGAGGTTTGTCTGCAGTGGCCCCTATGCTCTGGTGCCCATTCCCTCTCTCTATCTATCTCATCTCTGCTTATAAATAAATGAAACATATTTTATTTTAAAAGATAGGGGCTCGGGGTGAGAGGGTGGCAAAATAAAAGCAAAAAAGCAAAAAAGCAAAGACTGGAATTATCCATGGTGCTAGACAGCATTCCTTTGGGAAGCTGCGTCTGCATCTGCACCAACTGAGACCCAAGGGGGAGAGAAGCACTCAGAACATAGATGATTCAGGTCAGGACTTCTAAAGATGATCACTGAACATGCCAAATTAGAATCAAGAACCTAAAATCTTGTCCATTAGGCTTATTCTCAAAGTTAACTTACACAATGTTTAATAAGATCACCATGAATGAATGAATAAGAAACTTTCCACTACTGTTGGGTTGGAGAGTAAGGTGAGCACAACTGCAATTTCACATCCTGCTTTTCCCAAGGCAGGCCCAATCAGCTTTGCTTATTGTGATTCTGGGCACTTCTCAAAGTGACAATGTTACAGTCCTAAAACTTGTAGCATTCAAAGGCATCAACAAACAGGTGAGACTATTTTCAGATGCCTTAAAAAAAAAAATTAAAGGACTTCAAAATTTAGTTCCATTTACTGATACTTACTGCCCCCTCTTCCCAATGTAGGAGCCAGAGCTGCCATGCCTGTAGGTTCTTATAAAACCACAGGCCACTTGATCCTCTCAGCTTAGAAGAAGTCACCAAAGGTTGAAAGATGTTCAAATAGCCCTCTTATATTTTCACAAATTGACTTAAACAAAGAGAAGGAAACATTAAATCAAATTCCAGGAACACACTGATTTGCTGATATAAGAATTCACTGCCTAGGCTTCAATTTCTATCGGCATGCTGGCCCCTCCATCGCTCACGATTAGAGTACAATGTTAATCTTTCTCATTTCTAGAACTGAGATAACCTAAAGACAAATGAGCAACCAAAAATATCCCATTAATATGGCTCCTCAGCCGCATCTCAGTATCCATCTGAAGTTGAAAATCATCACTCTGTTTAATAGCACAAAGCCCTCCATTTATTTGTATCTTACAGCAATCATTTTGGAAACTGCAGCTGGCTAAATCATCTTGACCTTAATTAATTTACCACTCTCCTTTCACATTAGTTCTGCTGCAGAAATGGGAGTGAGGCTTCCTTCCATAACTGCCTGACAACTTGAAACCAGAATCAACTTACTTTGTTGATTCCCCCAACTTCAGAGAGTCAGTGATTGTAATATTTTTTATTTAATGCAAACATACCCTTCTTTCTTTCTTTTGTTTTTATAGCAGACCTTCCTTTTTTCCTTTGGCTTTTATAGCAAAATAAATGTTGACCAAAGGTGTGCTCTGATTTTTTTTTTTTTTTTTTTCAATGTTCTTTTATTGTTTGTTTTGAATAAAGGGAATGTGTGTTAGAAACAGACACTACTCAAATAAAACATTGCTTCATATTTTAAAAAATATTTTACTTATTTATTTGCAAAGAGAGAGAGAGAGCAAGAACAAGGGAATAAGAGATAATATAGGCATACCAGGGCCTCTGGCCACTGTAAATGCACGCACTACTTTGTGCAATTGGCTTTACGTGGATGCTAGTGAATCAAACCCAGGCCATCAAGCTTTGCAAGTAAATGCCTTTAACCAGTTAGCCATTTCTCCATCCCAGATGGTTTTTGAGATAGTTGTCTTCAGATGCTGACTTAGAACAAAATTAAGAGAAAAGTGAGTATATAGGGGAGACCTAAGACATTTACCAGGGAAATTCAGTAGGCTTAACTTACTTATTCAGATTCTACTGGGGAAGCTACCAGATCTCAGACCAAGGTGCTCCAAGGCCAGTACATGGTTTTGGTTTGGTTCAGTTTGTGAGAGGGGAGTTTGATCCTTTATAGGAAATTTCTACAGTGTCCTTTAGACCAGCACTGATCAATAGAAATAAAATGTAAGTGACATGCATAAGTCTAAAATTTTTATTTGGCACATTAGAAAAGAAAAAAACAAAAAAAAAAAAAGCAAAATCAATTGTAATTTTCATTGACCCAGTATATACAAAATATTAGTTCACTAGTGTCACATATAAAAATCATTGTTGTATTAATCTTGCTTTTTCACATTAAGCCTGAAACCTAGTATGTATATTACTTTGGCAGCACATCTCAACTTGACTGGCCATGTGTTGAGGATTAAACAGACACCTACATCAGGCATTTCAAACACCACCCTAGTGTGGGCCTAGAGAGAATCTGTAGGATTAATGACAAAGAATCAACAGTTTGTGGGTAAGCATAGCAAAGTCTCTGTTACAAAGTGACCAGAAGAAAGAATTGGAAAGAGCCACATAGTTCTTTCTCAGTCCTGGAAATAATCTAGGAATTCATATAAGCAGGTAAACTTTACTCTCCTTTTATGGTTTCAACCCCTGTTCTGTCACTTTATTTCAGGGTGCTCTGTAAATAAACTCATCATCATTTTGCAGAAAATATTAATTCAGCACTTCTCTTACTACTTGAGCATCTTTCCTCACATCTCATATTCCTTCCATCCCAAGTGCTTTGCTGCTATGTTATGCTGATGAAATTCAAGTTTAAATTCTAGTCAGAGCAGCTCTAAACTTACAATTAGATCAGGAGCTACATCTCAACATGTCTTTCTAAAATAGCACCTCCACCTACAACCCATGTACTGAACGGCATGTTAGGCGGTTCACCCACCCAACCCACCAAGGGTGGTGCTGCTAGCAGAAAGAAGAGTAAGTCATGGGAGCACTCAAGCGAGCCCTAACCTATGTCCTTCTCCATACTCTGCTTTGCTTTGCTTGAGTAACAACAGCCAATGTCCTTTTATTCCTAAACTGTCCACCCAATTGCTGAATTCTAAACACCAATTCCTACTTTATCCTTCTGAGAAAAGAAAGCAATAGCCATCTGTCACTAATGAGCTCACAAGGAGCAAAGTAAAACCATTTCTCCAACCAAAAACCCAGATAAAGAAACTCACTGACGGGCTGGAGAGATGGTTTAGCAGTTAAGGCACATGCCTGCAAAGCCTAAGGACCCCGGTTCAATTCTCCAGGTCCCACGTATGCCAGATACACATGGTGACACATACATCTGGAGTTTGTTTGAAGTGGCTAGAGGCCCTGCCATGCCTATTCTCACTCTCTCTCTCCCCCTCTTTCTTTCTCTAACAAATAAATAAATAAAATAAAATCTTAGAAAGAAAGAAGAAAGAAAGAAAGAAAGAAAGAAAGAAAGGAAGGAAGGAAAGAAAGAAAGAAAGAAAAAGAAATTCACTGAGTACCACCCACATGGCACAATCTTTCCACCCAGGTGCCATTTACTTAGCCAACAATCATTTTAATTGCAAATTAGAGGTCACCCCTGATCATACTGGCCCTCCAATTCCATTCACAGGGCACTCTGGTCCCCAAAGTCATTAGTGAAAACTTGTTTCAATTGCTTTGGACTCTGCCTACACACACATTTCTCTGCAGGGACTTCTGCAATTCCAGCTTCTGCTCCCTTCCCACAGTCTTCTGTTTAGAAGACGACTCTGCCTGCCTCTGTAATTACTACCTGAAATTCTTCTAAAACTTGATCAGTCCCTTCTGGAACATCAAGAGCCCCTGCTGCTTAGAACTAAAACTTCTTCTTTGTGCACAACTGAGCAAGGCTTGGCAGCTTCCATCGGAAGTCATAAACAAAAGAAACCTTCTACTAGGACAGAAAATTCATTTTTTCAGGTACCTCAAAACATTGAGGAACCTGGATGGTGGCACAAGCCTTTAATCCCAGCACTTGAGAGGCTGAAGTAGGAGGATCACTGTGAGTTCAAGGCCAGGCTGGGTTAGAATGATACCTTACCTCAAATCATAGAAAAAACAAACAAATCATTGAAGAATACCATGCTGAACAACTGTGAATTTGGGAGGACAAGCAGACTGGAAATGTCAAGAACATTCTCCGTCCACACAACTGTGCATTTCATAGGATTCCAGGAATCTTGCCTCCTTGAAGTTCTGTGCTATACCATGCTTGTGAAAAGGATATCTGCTAGCTACCTATAAATCCTACAAGACAGGAGTTCAAGGTCATCTTCAACCACATAGTGGGTTTGAGGCCAGCCTGGGCACGAGACTCAGTCTTTTAAATTAAAAAAAAGGCAGAGAAGGAGAAACAGAGACGGAAAGAGACAGAAAAGAAAATGCTGTCTACACCAGAAATATGTTCAAGCTAATTTATCTAAAATACATTCTTTTCTTCCAACGTAGTCAATCTCTCCTCCAAGATGGCTTAATACACATAATCCTGAAAGATGATCCCATAGCAAGTAGTTCAAGACTGTATTGGGAGAGGTTCTTCAGAGAAATGGAACCCAAAAGAGATCTATCTATCAGAGACAGAGAGAGGGAAGAGTAAAAGAAGAAGAAGAGTCTTGTAAGAATTGGCTTGCATGGTTATGGCAACCAAGAAGCCCCACAACCTTCCTGCTGCAAGTTGATGTTCCAGGCAAGTCAGTGATGTGACCTGGTCCAAGTCCAGAGGTCTGAGACCCAGGAAGGATTGGTATAAATCTCAATCTGGATTAGAAATCTCAAGAATCAAGAATAGTGAAGTCGGGCTAGAGGGATGGCTTCGCAGTGAAGGTGCTGGTCTGCAAAGCTAAAAGACCCAGGTTCAATTCCCCAGGACCCGCGTAAGCCAGATGCACAAGGTGGCGCATGCCCCTGGAGTTTGTTGACAGTGGCTGAAGGCCCTGATATGCCCATTCTCTCACTCTCTCTCTCTCTCTTTTTCTCTCTGCTTCTCTCTCTTTCTCTCTCAAATATAAATAAAAATAAAATACATTTTTTAAAAGAAAGAATAGTGAAGTCCAAGGACAGGAGAAAATAAGTGCCCAGCTCAAGAAGACAGAGAATTTACCCCTCCTCCATCTTTCTTCTCAGGCCTTCAGTGGATTGTGGATGATGCCCACTTGCAAGAGTCAAGAGACACAGTTGGGACTCACCTCACCTATTCAAATGCTGATCACTTCTGAAACAACCTCACCAACACACTGAGAAATGATGTTTCACCAGTCCTGTGGACACTCTCCTTAGACCAGTCAAGTTGACACGCTCGCTATGGCAGAGACCCTGCTCGTCAAAAAGCACCATGGACCCGCAGTATTGGCAGCCTTGGACAGCTTGTTAGAAACACTCTGGTCATGCTCTCCAGGTGATTTGTGTCCAAATACATGGGAATTTGAAACTATCAGACAGTTGATGCAAACAGCAGGTTTGCATTTAACTCTTATTACGCTCAAAATTGTTGGATTTTGTTTTTAAACCTAGTATTACTATCGTAAAACTGGATGAATGCTAAGACAGTTTCCAGAGAAAAACCAGCTGTTTTTATGTGGTCCTACAGTCCAGCTGTCCCTCCACTTAGTGAAGTAAAAGTTCATTCTGTGTCTTCCCTGGTTCCAGCACTGTGAGAGAGTACCCACCAACAGACATTCACAAACACAGTACACAAAATGACTGCCAACAGTAAACAAAAGAAAACTTCTCAGAAGAATAAGTCCAATGTATTTTCCTTTATGGTCATTGAAAATTCTGTAGAATGATTTACAGGACACACAGATTCATCAAATAACAGTAACAATTTGAATAAAAATTAGGAAATTAGAAAAGTTTTCTGAAACTTTTATAGAAAAATGTGCATGTGCCTACATTTTCCAAGTTTACCATGAGCCATTTCTTGGCTGTAAAACAGACTCATTTGTGGTCACTTTACCATAACAAATTCTCACTATTGCTCTGTTAGCACATAAGTTAGAATCATATTTTTTCTAGTGTGAAAATGCGTGTTTCTTCACCATCCTACTCCAGGCTGGTATTTCTTTACATATTCAGCAAGAGCATGAAAACACACTAAACTAACAATGAGCACACACAGAAAGCATAATTGCTTCCACACTTTCAAAACAAAAGTTCATGGTTAAAGATACTATTTGCCCACATTTTAAAAAAAGAGAATGATTTACATTTTAAAAATATTAATATTCTGATTATTTGAGGTCTATGACTGAGAAAACCTAGAATGGAAGTGAAAAGGTGTCACAGTAATAAAAAATATTCTTAAGAATATCTGCAACAGGGCTAGAGAAATGGATTAGCAGTTAAGGTGCTTGTCTGAGAAACTTAAGGACTAAAGTATGATTCCTTAGTACCCACATAAGCCAGATACGCAAGGTGGCAGATGCATCTGGAGTTTGTTTGTAGTGGCTGCAGGCCCTGGTGCACCCATTCTTTCTATTTACCTCCCTCCTGCCCCAATAAATAAATAAATAAATAAAATATTTTATTTATTTATTTATTTGAGAGGGGGGGGCAGAGAGAAAGATAGAATGGGCACGCCAGGGCCTCCAGCCACTGCAAACGAACTCCAGACCTATGTGACCCCTTGTGCATCTGGCTTACATGGGTACTGGGGAATTGAACCTAGGTCCTTAGGCTTTGCAGGTAAATGCCTTAACCACTAAGCCATTTCCCCAGGCCAAATAAAATATTTTTAAAGGTATCAATTCTTTTAAAAAAAGAATATCAGCACCAAATGATCAAATACTATCTCAAAATTATTATGTTTACAATAATATGACATTTCAAAAGATCACAGCCTAGCTCTAGCTTTGGTCTAGTATGTACTCTACATGGTTTTAGAATTCTGTTTTTATTACAGGCTGCCTCCATTCATTCTTTCTGAAAATATGCACATATGTATATATGTGGTGTTGAGGGTAGAACCTGGGACTCATCATGCATGGCACATGTGCTTCCACTGAGCTAAGTTCTTCATCCTGCACCCATTCTTCAGAGAAAAGAAAATAGAGAAGAAACAGATATTTGCCCATGGGTCACCTCACCTGAAAAGCCTCTCTTGCTAACCCATCCAAATTTGCAGCCCCAACTTGTACCACTTCTTATGCCCTGGCCCTTAGTACACACTAACCTCATGCTCAGAGCTATGAAGTACTTGTAATCCTCTGCCTAAGAGTGTTGTGAAGCCCAATACCTGTGCTCATTCTTGCACAGAAGAATGGACAGCAATATTCCTGGGAGCCCTCAACCAAAGACAGACTGGAATTGGTTTAAAAAAAAAAGAAAGAAAAAAAAACTCCCTATTTTTCTACAGGACAGTTCCAACACTTTCTCTTCACTGTTTCCTAGAGGTCCCCAGAAGGTCTGAGCCCTAGATGAACAGAGTGATAACCTCTATGAAAACACATCATTTGGGACTTTCTTACCTCTTTGCATCCTCTCTCTACACTCCTTCAGCACTTCCTGGAATGACCTCTCCAATAAAATCTCTTACACTCAAATGTTTGTCATGGGTCTGATTTTCATCGGACCCAGATTAAAATGATACCCATTCCATGCTCTCAGGAGTTTTGGGCACACAGTAGGTGGTCAATAAATATTTATTCACAGAATAAAGGTACAGCATTAAATGTCCCCTAGACAATGCCACTTATCAAGGACACTGAGTATCTCACCCCAAAGCTGGTTTTACATGTAGTGCAGTAGCCCTTGCTGCCAGCTGGTACAAAGAGCAATAGAGGGCTCTTGGGATCTGCAAAGACTCCTTTTGGGGAACAGCAATAGTTGTAATATGAGTCATTTTTCCTCTGCTGACACCCAGGTTGGGTTCCCTGTCTGAAAACATGTTCCCTCACTGAATTAACCATTGCTCCTGAAAGCCCTTTAGATGCCAGATCCTTGCACTTCTCTGGGGCTTCCCCTAGACACTGAAGTCTATGATGGGGGCCAGCTCTTCTCATCAGGACCAACTAATTTGCAGAGCCCAATGTTATTGCATGTCATGTTAAATAATGGCTCCTTCGTTATTAAGGATTTCAATCAACCACAGGGCCCTTCTGAGTCCGAGACCTTGAGCAATAGCACAGGTTGCACACCCATGAAGTTGGCCCTGTCAAGAATTCATCAAGGATCAACTGACAAAGACCTCCTGAGATCTCTCTGTTAGCACTGACTATACTTAGAGCAAAGAGACAAAGAGACAGTGCTGTTTTTTTCTATGTAAGGTTATGCCACCATGAGACTACATACTGCATAGCAAAGACAAGCCTGCAGGCAGCTTTGCAGAGCCTCTCCCTCACACCAATTTTTGACTTCCCAAACACCTGCATGATCAATCATGGCACCCTGCTCCCTGCTGACTCCTCCATGCTAACGATTCTGTGGCTGCAATTACCTTGTTGAGTCCCCACAGCTTAAGCACACAATTACATAACTGGAAGAGACCAAGAATGTGCTTTTAGATGCTAGAGGAGATAAAGGGTCTTGGGATCCATTTCAAGAAAGGCCCATTCAGGTTAATGGCTCCAGGGTCTGGGGAAGGGGCAGCTGAAGCTTGGAAGAATTGGTAGGAAAATGAAGAGGAACAGAAACTCCTGCCCAAGGCATAGTTAAGCTCCAAGGAAGACAAATATATTAGGAAGCATACAGGCTGAAGTAATCCTGGGAAGGGCCACATAAGCACACCTGTGAAAGTACGTGAGGAAATGGTTGAGTGCCTCCGGACCTGTGAGATGCTGAATTCCTCCAGTGAGGAACAGAAAAAGTAGTTCACAATTAGTATTGTCAATTCAGATGAGAGGGGTCCAGGATATATGTCTAAACACGACAGACAACAGAACCACTGACTTGCTGGGCCACAGGTATGACTAGAATTGAACAAGAGTCATTAAAAATAGCAACTCTGGGGCTGGAGAGATGGCTTAGTGGTTAAGACTTTTGCCTGCAAAGCCAAGGATCCTGATTTGATTCTCTAGAACCCACGTAAGCCAGATGCAAAAGGGGGCACATGCATCTGGAATTTTGTTTACAGTGGCTGGAGGCCCTGACACCCATTCTCTCTCTGTCTCTCAGCCTCTTTCTCTTAAATAAATAAATTAATAAATTAATAAAATATTTTTAAAATCCCTTTTAAAAAAGATTTAAAAAATAGCAACTCTGGGCTCACCTAAAATCCAATAAACCACAAAACCAACCTCTGACTGTATGCATTTGTGTGTGCTGTTGCAATAAAATACCACAGATGAGTGGTGCACACCCTTAATCCCAGCACTTGGGATGCAGAAGAAGGAGGATCACCACAATTTCAGGGCCACCCTGAGACTACATAGTGAAATCCAGGTCAGTCTGGGCTAGAGTGAGACCCTACCCCGAAAAAAACCTAAAGAAAAATAAAGAAATAAATAAATAAATAAATAAATAAATAAAATAAGGGCTAGAGAGATGGCTTAGCAGTTAAGGTGCTTGCCTGCAAAGCCTAAGGACCTATGTTCTATTCTCCAGATCCCATGTTAGCCAGACACACAAAGGTGAAGCAAGCACAAGATCACAAATGATCTGTAGATGGTACAAGTATCTGGAGCTCCATATCAGTGGCTGAGGCCCTGGAGCTCCAGTTCTCTCTCAAATAAAAAAGAAATAAATAAAAATAAAATAAGAATAAAAATAAATAATAGAATTTATTTCTTAGAGTTATGAATGCTATATTGAAGATCAAAGTGCCAACAGATTTGGCATCTATTAAGAGTCTAGCCTCAACTACCAAATAAGACCTTGAACACTGTGTCATCACACATCAGAAGGGCCACAAAGAGCATAGATACTGCTTTCATCTCTTTTATCAGGTAACTAATCTCATTTATAATCTCATTCATAAGGGCTCTGTCAGTGAAACATAACCACCTCCCAAAATCTCCTCTTCTTCCCAATCTTTTCCCATCGTGATTAAGTTCTAGTATGTAAAGTTTTGAGAAACATGTACTTCAAATCAGACTACTGATGTCTCAAGTGATTTATTTTCCTATACAGATCCCTTTTAAGGTTTATGCTTACCTTCAGCCTTGCTATGAAATACAAATGAAATGAGAATCTCCATTTCAAATGTAAGTATACAGCAGAATAGTATTTCATAAAAATATTGTTTGACCTAGGGCTGAGGAGATGGATCAGGAGGTAAAACCACTTTCTAAACAAGCAGAAGGTCCTGAGTTTGAATCCCCAGAACCATGTAAAGCTAGAGGCAGTAGCACACATCTGTAATCCAAGCAAAATGGGAAGTGGAGAAAGAGTCCCAGAAGCTCATGGGCCAGCTAGCCTAGCATATGCGGCAGCAAACAAGTGATCTTCTCTCAAACATGGTGAAAGGTGAGGGCTAACACCTGAGAGTGTCTTCTCACCTGCACATGGACACCCTGGTGCGTGTGCCCACCTCAGACAGGGACACACAAACACATATACACACTCACATCATACACATACACACACCATACACACTCAAAGATTAAAAAAAAAATACTCTACTAAACCATCTTTTCTAGGATATAAAATACTGTATTATTCCTGCCTGTTGGAGACTTCCAGAACCATACTGGTTTAATTTACTTGTTCTACTTTCTATAGATTATGTGACTTGGGCAGTTAAATAACTTTCATGAGCTTTGATGCCTTTTTAAAAATAAATAAATAAATAAATAAATAAATAAATAAATAATAAATAAAAAGAGAGTACTATGGCTGGGAGATGGCTCAGTAGGTACAAGAGCTTGTCCTACAAGCCTGACAGGGCATGAGTCTCTGAGTGCGATTCCCTAGCACCCACATAAACAGCTGAGCACAGCCACACACACACATACAACCCCAGTCCTGAGAGGAGAAGAAACATGATAATCGCTGGGGTCTGCTTGTCAGTTAGTCTGACCAAAAATAAAACGGTAGCTCTGCGAGTTCAGTGAGAGACTCTCTCTCAAGGAAGCAAGCAGGTGAGGAAAACACTTGACACCCTTCTCTGCCCTCCAAGCCATGTGCATACACCACACACACAGACACACGCAAAAACAAGTTGAAGAAAGTACCACAGCTGATGGTTATGGTAAGGTAGAAATCAAAACTAATTGAAGTTCTCACGTACAACACGCTTAGACCACACTTGATGGTCCAAGGAAACCTGCTCCTTGCCTGCATGCCTCCTTTTCAGTCCTGTCACCATCTTGCTATTTTTGACTCCTCTTTGCCACCTGGCACCTAGTCTATTAGATTATGATGGTTCACCACTCTAAATGACCAGCTTGACCACCCTTCTCTAATGCCTGCCCATGTGAAAAGTTTGTTTCTAAGTGTCTTCTCCTCTGCCCTGACTTTTACTAATCCTCTTCCCTACTCTGCCCTTTCTCCCCTTTGATTTCAAATGATACTCAGCAGAGCAGCCAGAGGATGCTTGTGAAAATGACAGAAGCACTCCAAGTCAAAAGTCACTGCTTTGATCTAAATCAGTAGTTCTCAACCTAGGGGGATTCTGCACTTCAGAGGACATTTGGTCATGTCTCAAGATATTTTTAGTTGTCACAGGTGGGGTGGGGTTAGGTGTGTGCCATGGTATAACTGTTTCCTTCACTGCACACATTGAAACATAGTGCCTGATGAGATGGGATGGGATGGGATGGGATGGGATGGGATGGGATGGGATGGGATGGCCAGGCAAGGTCTTTGAAGGGGACTAGCTATTGGGAATGTGCCCTTAAAGATGGAAGTGGTACTTTATTAAAGAACTAGAGAGAACTTGCTAGTCCCTTTCACCCTTCTACCCCATTACATGGTACATATATGATGTGAATGAGTATCCAAGACTTCATAAATGACCATTTTTATCTGCATTGTGAGGTCCTGAGAGGGTGAAAATTTATTTCAACATGGTGTTTAGAGTTGGGGCTTTTGGGAGCTGACAAGATTAGATATATGAAGTGATTTCAATGTAAAATGTTCCCCATAGGCTGTGTATTTGTTGCTGTGTATTAAGGCTCATACTTAATCTGTAGCCTTTGTGAAGCAGAGCCTTGCTGGAGGAGCTGTGTCACTGTGGAATACCTTGGGATTTTAGAATCCAGTTCCACTTGCTGGTGTCAGCAGCTCACTCTCTCTACCTCTTCCCTGCTGATATGTGAAGATGTGAATCAGTTTTCTGCTCACACCATGCTCTCTGCACCACGAAGGAACCTCCCCTCAAAACTGTAAGCAAAAATAAATCATTTCCTTCCATAAGCTGCTTCTGGTTGAGGGTTTTGTCCCAGCAAAAAGGTAACCACTCTAAGAAGGTAATCCGAGGAGAAGCCCGTAACTGAATACTTGTTTTAAAAGAAGGGGTGGGGGACACACAAGCACACATACACACATTCCTTTGTCTTTCACTGTGTGATGCCTTGTGCTACCTTGGGACTCTTGCCCATAAGCAGGTCATCACTAGACATGTCCTTTCAACACTGGACAAACAATAGAATGGGCCAAAATAAACATCTTTTCCTTATAATTTATTCATTCTGTGACACTGTGAACAATACTACTATTGGAACCAACAGAATGCAAACCAATTTAAATTTCTTTTGTCCTCACATGCTAAGGTGGCACCTGTGAAACAGAGAGTCATCACTAAACACTGAATCTAGGAGTACCTTCCTGAACAAAGAGCAATGAGTTTGCACTCTTTGTCGATTACTCACTTAGTGGTCTAGAACAAGGCCACGCTACCAGTGTATAATGAGATGCGGCTAAACTTCCTACAACATAGGGCACAGGTACCCACAACAGAACATCCAAAATGTTAAGAGGTGCTGAGGTCAATACACTGATGTGGTCGGAGCCCTTGTGACTATGACATCATGAAGTTTCCCTTCCTTCAAGTCACACCTACAACAGGGCCTTGGATCCCTTTGGCTGATACACCAGGTATCCACAGAGCTTATTTCTTCACTGCTCTCAGGCCTTTGCTAATCACACTATTTTAAGTGACAGTTCCTCCCAGTTCCTGCACCCACACTCCCTCTCCTTCCCTATATCATTTTCCTCCATCATCAGCATCACCATCTGATATCCTTGTCACTTTGCTTTATCTTTTGTCTGCTGCCAACACCTGGATGGTAAGTTCCATGGGGGAGCGGGTCTTTGTGTGATTTATTCATGTTATGTACCTGTCCCAAAGCAGAGACTCAATAAATATTTAGTAAATTACAAATGCATCAGTGTATGAATGTTGTCTTCAGGATGTAACTAGACTGTGCCTGAAAGCTGATAGTTTGCATGGGAAAAGAGTCGATTTAGACTTGTAGTCACAACCACTTTGATATCAAAAAGAGAGAGAGCTGTAAGAATAATTCCCAAATGGATTCCTAACACTATCATGAAAAATGTAGGGTAGTAAGATGAAGCTGGAATACCCACACTTGAAACCTCTTCCAATCAAAATTCGTGCATGTGAAGGGTTGGACTGCTGCATGGTGTTTGTCCATGGAAGCTATACTTTTCCAATCTAAAACTCACTGCATATTGTTGGGAAAATACAACTATAACTTTCAAAAAAATAAAAGTTACAAATATTTAAAAATCAAGACCTTTCAAGAAACTCTGAATTATCTACCTTTTTTTGTCCCAGATTCTCATTAAAGTCTAAGAAATACTTATTGAACCCAAAGCAATGTCTTATAACCCAATTAAACACAGTAGTGAAAAGATTCAGTCCTTGACCTTTGAGGGTTTTGTGTAGTATGGAGGCCAAGAGAGTCCTATTGATCTGATCAGAATACCAGCAAGAACACAGAAGGCGAATGAGTGTCAATGTGAAAGGACGGATACAAAGGGTATAACAGGAGTTCTCAGCAGCAAAGTGAGGAGCAATGGAGCAGGGGGTTATCCTGGTGTTTCTTGAAGAGGGAACATGGGAAAGGGCATGGCTGTGTTTGGACGTGGCAAGTCTTCCAATTTTCCTGGAACAAGGGTGACAGGAGAGAAATGGCCAGAAGCAAGGAAGAGTCACATGGCCACTGCACAGAGATCTGAGTCCCTAAGGCACCTGGTTCAGCTTCGATCCGAACAGCAGGCAAAGGTGGGAACCCAAAGCTCTGAGACAGCAGAGATGGTTTCTCTGAGGCTTCCTGCCCCGCCTCAGCAGGCACAGCAGCCCAGAAAAAAGAGAGAGAGAGAGAGAGAGAGAACAGACTTCAATAAACTGGCTGGGAAGAGAAGTATAGAGAGGGAAAGACTGGCCAGAGACACAAGAAGGCACAGGGTCTTGGTCACCTATAGGAAACGGCAGAGAGGCCGGGGCTTATTTGGCACGGAGCAAAGTGTCTAAGCTTTCCCACACTCAGTGGACACAAAAATGATCAGATGCGAAAGCCAGAAAAGGGAATTCAATGGATGCCATGACCTCAGACTATTCAAGCCATTTCATAACATTACAATGCCAACGTTTTCACTGGGTTTATCAGCTGGTTTCAGAAAAGTAGAATCAACGGTACACAATTAGTTTTCCACAAATGTTAGCATGGCCCTTTCCTGATAAAAAGTCTCACCTCAATTAAAAACCTCTAAAAATCAGATAGAAGGTTCTGGAATAGTTTGGCAGAGGTTAATCTGTCATTCACAGAACAAAACAATCAAAATAGGTTATGATAGACAAGCTGTTTTTTTGAACTTTCTTTTCACTCTTACCTTATGTGTGGACATGTAAAACATGAAATCTAAATTCAAAATATGAAACAGCTTTAAGATATGTTAAATCTGTTTCTTAATAAAAAAATAGATGGGTGTGTCAATAAGGGTCTGTTTATCACCTCTGCATTAGAATTCATTTGCTCAGCAGAAATTTATTAAGCCCCTACTTCACATCAAGCACTCTTCTCGGAGCCCAGGACATAAAATAAATAACACAAAATTGCCTTACACCACACTTACAGTCTAAAGAGAGGGAAGAGAAAGTAATTGTTAAATACAATGAAGAAACTATATACTAATTTTAAAGATTTTAAGTATTATAGAAAAACACAATGACAGGGCAATGGGGTTATAAAGATATATTTGTTATTAAGTAAAGACTTAAGGAGGTGAGGGGATTAGCCATGCTCTTAAGTTCAGCTAGAGAGGGTATTACTGGGAGGAGATCAAAGACAGAAACCCTGAGGTAAGTGTATATATACAAGGGTATACATAGAAATAGGGAGGAGCCTGGCATGGTGGTGCATGCCTTTAATACCAGCACTCAGGAGGCAGCAGTAGGAGAATAGCTGTGAGTCCAAGGCCAGCTTGAGACTGCATAGTGAACCAGGTCAGCCTGGGCTAGATCTTACCTCAAAAAAGAAGAAGAAGAGGAGGAGGACGAGGAGGACAAGGAAAAGGAAAAGAAAGAAAGGAAGACAGAGAGGGAAGGAGGGAGGGAGGGAGGGAGGGAGGGAGGGAGGGAGAAGAAATAAAAAGGAAGGCAGCATGACTAGAAATGAGCAGACAGAGCCCAAGATGAAGTTGAAAAGCCAATAAGGAGTGGATGTTACAGGCCTAGGAGGCCACTCCAGGGTGTGTGTGTTACTGAGGATGAAATCCAAGGTCTCACACATTAGCTAGAGAAACTTACCAAACCACACTCCAAGCCTGTGAGTTTCAGTGCGAATGAGATGAGGACCCAAGGAGGATTCAGGACAGAATACATAGGGTCTGACATATGTTAAGTGGGTCATTGGGTGTTGAGTGGAACTGTGAGGTGCTGGATAAAATCTGAAATCAAGAGACCAGATGAAGGAGAAGAGAGGATATGGCTCAGATTGAAGTGGCATGGCAGCAGGAGATGGTGGGTACATTGTGAAGGCAGAAAAGACAGAATTCTTCAACATGCCATGTATGGGACATGAGAGATAGACAAGATTCAAGGAAGATTCTGAGAATAAGAGTGAATAATATGACCTTGCTAAGTTTTACTAAAAATAAAAACACTTCTAGAAAATGTTATCAGTTTCTATTTAGCACTTGTTACTTAATTGCAAAATAATCTCAGGGAGTTAGCCAACAAAGAACATAAGTCATGGTTGGTAAGTTTCATGTAGTTGTGGCTCTGTCCCCATAGAAAAACTGGAACACTTAGCAACAGACAGGTATAAATTAACATGTGCAACTGTCAACGTGCTGTATTCCACTTTCCTTCTCCAAAAGCATTTCTGAAAGTTAGCCCAAGATCTGAAAGTAATTCTCAAATCCCTCTAATACTGATATTGATCTACTTTCTTTAGCAAAAGGAAAAAGAAGCAGCTGGAGAGAGAACTCAGAAGCTAAAGGCACTTGCTTGCAAATCCTGATGGCCTGGGTTTGATTCCCCAGTTCTCACATAAAGCCAGATGCACTAAATGGCACATGCATCTGGAGTTCATCTGCAGTGGAAAGAGGTCATAGCATGCCCATATTCACTCATTCTCTCTCTCTCTCTCTCTCTCTCAAATAAGTAAAGTATTTAAAAAAAGAAAAAGAAAAAAGAGGAATGGGCACCTTTGAAGGTACTACATTAGTATTGTTCTAAGACTGTTCAAAACAATGATTAGTTTTATTTTGTCCTAATGATACCACATGCCATGGGCTGAATGTTTGCATCACCTAAAATTCATCAATTAAAGCCCAAGTTCACAATGTGATGATATTTGTAAGCAAGGCCGTTCGAGGTAATTGGGGTTAGAGTTGGTCATGAGAGTAGGGCATTACAATGTAACCCACATCCTTGTGTACAGAGAAAGAGGAATGGAACATGTCTCTACCATCCTCACTCCAACCCCAATGTCATATGAGATTTCAACAATGTGACTACACACCGGGAAGAGAGCTTGCACCAGACACCAAACCTGCAGGTACTGTCACCTCTAAAACTGTGAGGACAAATGTGTGTTATTTACTATCCACTTTACAGTATGTTGTTACAACAGCCCAAACTGACTAAGAAAGACACTCAGAAGGCATGGGGGGAGGGAAGATACAGCCAAATAAGCCTTAAGGAAATATTTTTGATTAATAGTCATCGTCAGTCTGTACTCGGAGATACACTTTGGGTGGTGATCAATCTGACAAGAGAAAATAAAGGCTTGGAACCCTGAGTTTCTTTTGGCAGACATGCCACGACATCTGCAGTCTTCTTGCAGAAATTAATTCAATTACCACTAGCATCTCTTGAAAAGATTAATGCGGTGTTGTGGAAAGTTAGTGAAGGAGAGCTCCATGTGACCTATTAGGCCAAAGACATGTGATAGCCCTTCAAAAAAAAAATAGCTGTTTGGACAACTCTGGCCTCACCTCAAGGCTAAACTTTGGTCAATTATTCAAAGCATAGTCAAGATCTTAATTTTTGAAAGAAAGAAAAAGAAAGAAAGAGAGAGAGAAGAAAGAAAGAAAGAAAGAAAGAAAGAAAGAAAGAAAGAAAGAAAGAAAGAGGGAGGGAGTGAAGGAGGGTGGGTAGGTGGGAGGAGGGAAGGGAAGGGAAGGGAAGGGAAGGGAAGAGGAAGGAAGGAAGGAAGGAAGGAAGGAAGGAAGGAAGGAAGGAAGGAAGGAAGGAAGGAAGGAAAAAGCAAGCAAGCAGGCAAGCATATCGGGTGTGGTGGTACACGCCTTTAATCCCAGCACTCGGGAGGCAGAGATAGGAGGATCACCATGAGTTCGAGGCCACCGTAAGACTACATAGTTAATTCCCGATCAGCCTGGGTCAGAGTGAGACCCTACCTCAAAAAACCCAAAAAAGAAAGAAGGAAGGAAGGAAGGACCACTAGTGATAAAATCAAACACAACAGGACTAGAGAGATGGCTTAGCAGTTAAGGCACCTGCCTCCTAAGCCTAAGAACGCTGGTTCCAATCTCCTGCAGTTCCAATCTCCAGGTCCCACGTTTAGCCAGATGCAGTGACGCAAGGGTGCAATGCGCACTTGACCACAAGGAGGCACACACATCTGGATTTCGTTCGCAGCCACTGAGAAGCTACTGGTGCGCCCATCTCTATCTGTCTTCCTCTCCCTCTCTCTTTTTGTCTCTGTCTCGCTCCAAAAAAAAAAAAAAAAATCAAACACAACATATGGGCCCCACAGCTTAAGTGTCTCACCCACAGTAGACTTACTATCTTCACAAGTCTCACCTTAGCATTTGGCAAGATCATGACTGTGTAACAAGTACAAGGGCATATGTTCAATTAATACTCAAGCACTTGATTTTGTTAGAACATGATTTTTCCAGGACATCATAGCAACAGAAGAGCCACATGGATTCACATTCCAAACTCTCTTAATGAGATAATTCTTAGGACATCTGTAGAGATTTTTATGCCAAATTTGCACATCAAGTCCTTGTTAAATGAGCATGAATGTAATCCCCTGTGAAGGGATGGGTCAACAACACTGGTGCAACCTGAACAGCAATGAGTGCAGTCCATCCTGCCGGTGTGCAAGAATGCTCACCTTTGTGTCAGAGGAAGCAAGCATGTAAGAAAACTTACTCTCTTGACCACCATGCAGAAGGGGATTTTCATGTGATTCCCTGTTCATGAGAAATTGAATTTAGACAAAAGACCACCCTAAAGAACAGAATTCAACATGTTTTCTTCTCTACAGAGATCACACATAATCATCACATAATGGAAAACTCTTCTGAGGGGTTGATTCTTCTTATGAGATAGAAATCTCTGAACAAGATCAAGAGCTCATGAAAAATGTTTTTAACAACACTTCAGATCATTCTGGATAGTAAACCACAGTGAGACAGACACAGAATTCTATGAGGTGTCTTCAGGCCACAGATTGTCAGAACAACTCAGGGTTCTGTTGGTGGCACGGGTCAGCATGGAAAGCTAAGGCATATGTTGGCCTATGTCTCGGCTTGGGAGGATGTTGGGTTCCTAAACAAGGTAGTTGAAGCATAACATTTCATGTCTTCCAGTGAATGCCACAGGTCCTCATTCACCAGTGACTCTTCTACATGGTTCTTATTTTCCTCATTCCGGCCACAGAAGTGACTAAATCGGGAAGTAGAATGTTAGAAATTGAAGCTGAAAGGAACCTGAGATCATCTATTCTAACATCAAATTTTATGAAAAAAGACACTGAATATGAACAAAACAAAAGTCAGCTCCAAAAACATTCTCCTTCATATCAGCTTCCTACCATTCATTAAAGAAGTATTTACTCCACAGTAGATGCTAAATCCTGGCACATCTAAACATCTACTATCACAGCCAACTCCTCTCCTTCCTCATTGAAAGAATTGAGAAAACCTGGGGTTGGCAGAGTAGCTCAGTAGTAAAGTATGTGCTTAGCATGAATAAAGCCTTAAGTCTCCAAAAGCTTTGAAAAAGGAAAAGAATTTTTCTGTGAATGCTGTAACAAAAACTACAATCTAGTGGCTTTAAGCAACATACATTCTTTCAGTCCCTTATAGTTCTGACAGCATAACCCTCACCAGGCTGCAGTTAAGATGTCAGCAGAGCTGCCTTGCTCTGGAGGGTGTAAAGGTCACCTGTTGTCACTCACAGCTTCTAGAGGCTGCCCACATTCCTTGGTTCTTGGCCCGTTTCCTTCATCTTCAAAGCCAGCAGTGGTGAGTCAAATCTTTGGATTTCTGTTGGATTTTTTTTTCTGACATCCCAGCTCACTTGCTTGCTCTGTAATCCTCACCCTTTCTCTCCTAAAGCAATCAGGTGAGGTTCTCCACTGTTAAAAACACAAAGGATACTTCCCCCAGGTTTTCCAGAACACCACCTTCTCCATCTTGAGGCGCTTTACCTTCACTGCTTCTGCAAAGTCCTTTTTGTCTTAAGTAACATTTACAAATGTTAGGACATAGGACCTGGCTATCTTTAGAAGACTGTCTACCATGCTTGCCCACTCTTCTGACCTACTAAATGGCCCTAAATCCAGCTGGTGAACAAGCCAGAATCTAAGAAACATCCCAGAATCTATCCTCTTTACTCTGGTTCAGTGGCTTAAAAAAAAAAAAAAAAAAAAAAAAAAAAAGATTGCAGATCTCTGAGCTTTTTTCAAGTTTTATGTCCATAGATACTGATCTAACATAAAAAAATCATTTTTACTTATCAACTGCTAATCTAAATATATCTTCAATTTTGCCATAATCAGAGCACTCTTCCACTTAAGACTTAGGATATTCCTATACAATGTTGCCAAGATTTTAGAAAGATGAAATCCCTCCCTTCTGTAACACAGAAAGGCAGGTGCATCCTTTGGCAGCTCCAATACATAAAATCGTACAAAACCAGGAAGGGTGGGTGAGCCAGTAACAACCTCAGAGCCCTTCATGTGCTGTGCCCTGGTAGAATGCATTTGATTATGGCCATTTTGAAAACATGTAGGATAAGATCAAAACTTCTACGCACATCACACAGTGAATGCTCTTCATGATGTGATGTAAGCTTACCTCCCATTTCCCTCCCTTGTCCCTCTGTACTCCCTTCCCCACACCAGCTTGAGCCACGGAATTACATATGCTAGTTCTAAGGCTGCTTTCACCACTGGGAAGATCTGTCAAAAATATTTCCTCTCTTGAATACACTTTGCCCCCAGCCTGCTACTATTTTGGACTCAAAAGATGAGTCACTGAAATTTATACCGGCTTCTTGCCCCCGGCTCAGTCTGGTCGCGGGGACTCTGCTTGCTCTGTGACATAAATTAGCAGCAGCACTTTAACCAGTCAGCATACCTTTAGGATAAAAACTGTTCAAAGAACCACCTAGCCAGAAACACTGTTCATGGGCAGTAGCATTCCATAGGAATAGATGAGGCTTTTACTATGCCACTCTCCTGTCCCTTACCATCTTGTTTCCTGAAGCTTTTGCAGCTTTCTATTCCACTGCTCGGAAACAGAACTATTCACTCTCCACCACACATGTTGTTTTTATGTCTGGTCTGTTGCACATTCTATTTAGTGACAAAATACTGTATGGGAAGGTCTGGTTTGCTATTTCCATGGGGTCACATCCATCAATTTCATTCCTCATTTGGTCTCTGGGTCCTGACCATTCTCTTTGAAAACCTCTCTTTTATTCCCATCACCAATCCAACCCCCAAGTCTATTTCTCTCCTAAGTATGCTCATTCCAGGTCACTGTTATGGTGTGAATACGAACTGTCTCTCACAGGCTGATGGATATGAACACATGGTCCCCAGCTGGGGGTGGGCCCTAAAGTGGGGTCTAGCTACAGAAAGTGGTTCAATGGGAACAATCCTTGAGGTTTCTTAGCCCAGCCCCATTTCCTGTCCTTTTTCTGCATTATTACTGTGGAAGCCATGTGACCAGATGCCTCATATTCCTGACACCATACCTTCTTACCAGCATGGGCTGTATCCCCTGGAACTGGAGGCCAAAAGAAACCCATTTTCTCTTAAGTGGTTTCTTTCTGGATATCTGGTCACAGCATTAAGAAAAATAACTAATACCCATAGCTTTCCTCATTTGTAATCCCCTATGCCATCTCAGAGGTTCTTAAGCAGAACACCACTGGTTATAAGCCTAAAGGAAGTGCAAAAATATGCTAATAATTATTTTCTCATGAAACGGTTTCCACTCTTTTCCTTAGAGGTTTGATACATGATGATCAGAAATGGCCTGAAATGGCTAAACTACATAAGTATCAGGGAAAATACAGGCATCCTTTATATTTAGCTTAAGGATTTTATGTATATGTCCATGTACTGGCATTTTATGATATGCACAGACTAAGTCACTTGTGACTGGAAATATTGGTGCTTATTCATGACATATGAAACATGCCAATGCTTTCTATGTTTATATAAATATTTGTTTACAAATGTGCATGTAATATAAATATGTACATATCTAGTATAAACATAAAATTAAGTTTCTTGCTTTGTGTCTGATATCTCAATATGTAAAATTGGCTGAATACAAGTACTCAGACTGTTGAGGGAAATGCAAAACAGTACTTTAAAATCCAATCTGACAGTTCCTACAAACTTGAACATGAATCTACCAAATGATCCAGCCATTACAGTCTTAGATATTACTGAAGAGAAATAAAAACATATCCATATACAGACATGTATAAAGATTCCCACAGGGATCTTGCTGTTAATATCCATAAATTAAAAATATACAAATAAATTGTGGTATATGCACAAAGGGAATAATATTACTCAGCAATTTTATTTTATTTTAAATTTTATGAGAGAGAGAGGGAAGGAGGGGAAGGGAGAGAGAATTGGTGCACCAGGGTCTTATCCACTGTAATGTAACTCTAGACACATGCGCTACCTTGGGTGCATGCATCACCTTGTACACATGTGTCACCTTGTGCATCTGGCTTACGTGGGTTCTGATGAGTCGAACCTGGGTCCTTAGTCTTCACAGGCAAGTCCCGTAACTGCAAAGCCATCTCTCCAGCCCAGCAATTTCATTTTTAAAAATTACTGAAATAGGGCTAGAGAGATGGCTCAGCAGTTAAAGGCACTTGCTTCCAAAGCCTGAAAGCCCAGGTTTGATTCCCCAGTATCCATGTAAGGCCACATGCATAAAGTGACATATGCATCTAAAGTTCATTTGCAGAGGCAGGAGGCCCTGTCATACCCATTCTTACTCTCTCTCTCTCTTTTCTCTCTCTGCTTCTTTCTCTCTCTCTGCTTCTTTCTCTCTGTGTCTATCTCAAATAAATAAAATTATTTTTTTAAATTACTAAAACATGAGAAACCTTAAGAATGCAATGATGAATGTAGAAAACCAAACCAAAAACATAGATGAATTTATTCGACTGAAGTCAAAAGAATCTAAAGGATATGTCAGCAAACTGTTGGTTACCTGGGGCCAATGAATTGGGAAGAACAGGCAAAAAGAGTACCCAATCAAGCTATGGGGGTAAAAGAAAGGTTCTATTGGTGGGCATGTGTTGTAATTCATGAAATGTACAATGAATGCTAAAAATAGATGCATATTATTGCATGTAAGGTATATTTCAACAATTTTAATGGTCCAGTGGACTTTTCACCAGATTTGAAGACAATGTTAGAGACTGTCTTATCTGCTATGAATAGAGGGCTACATGGTATGGAAGTCTGAATAGATATCCCCCAATATGTTCAGTGTTTTACTAGTTTGTAGTTTGCATCTGCAGCCCCCTTGCTGGAGGCAGTGTCTCTGGGTGGATCTTAAGGTGTGGTGATAGGTTTAAGATTTCAATCTAAAGATATTCAAAGTGTTCCTAGCTGGAGTTCCTAAAGTGTGCTGTGTTGTGTGGCTTTTGGCTTTTTCTCTCTCTTGCCTTGTCCTGTAAGAGCAGGCCAGCTTCTTCCACCATTATAGAACTTCCCCTGGATCTGTAAGCTTCAATAAATCCCTTCCTCCATAACTATGCCTGGTCTGGAAGTTCATCTCAGTGAACATGAAGCTGTCTGCTACAGAAGTTGGTACCAGGAGTGGGGTGAGATGAACCTGACCATGTGGATTTGGGTATTTTAGAACTTTTGTTTTAGAAGAATGGGCATGGACTTGGTGCTTACAAAAGAAGATGCATTCTGGAATGGCAAGCCAAGTTTTATGGATTATTCTGATGAGAGTTTGAGAATGCTAAGTGCAGACAATATTGAGATTCAAGGCTTGGCTTATGACCTTTCTAAGGGGAAGGAAAGACTGCAGAGGAATTTGTTGTAATGGGGCTACTTGTATAAGAGCGGGCTGTGTTCTGCTGCCCAGGCTCAGAGAGTTTGATCAAGGTTAAATTTGTAATGGACTGATGTGCTTGGCTAAAGATATTAGACTGAGAGATTTAAGATTTTAAGTTGGAAAACCTCAAGCTAGTTAAAATTATGGGCACTGAGACTGGTTTTAGGTTACTGAAGCTACCATTGTCAACATTAGCAATCTTAAGGAAGATGGCCCACTGTTTTACATTAAAACAATGGAGAAGATACCTGAGGAAAGACTTTTGGAAATGCAAATGCTTTGGGAAAGAGTTGACTGGAGAAGGAACCTGCTTTTCAAGGTTATGATTTATTTCTTCCCTGAATTAAGAATATGGCTGTGTCCTGCACACATGGTATTAGTTTTGGAAGCATGAAAATGCATGTAATGGTCATGAAGTGCACATGGTTCCAGGAGCCACTGCTGAGATGTGGCATGAGGCAGGGTGTGATGCCCTGATGGGCTAAAAGAGCCTTTGGAAGATGGACTGCGGTTTGCATGAAGACCTGAAGACATTTTGGATATACCAGGACTGTGCAAAAGGGTTACCATGGAGCACACTGTTGGCCTGGGATGGAAGTTTTCCCTGGCTACTCTGCCCAGCTGGAGGGGCAGAATTAGAAAACCTGGAAACTGTCTTTGGTTGCATGGAACTTGAACTACAGAAGTTTTATGATTGCTTAATGGTAGTTGAGTTTGCATTGTTCTATTCTCTACTTGCTATGCCTTATACCAGTTGAAAATGTTTACTCTGTGCCTTTATATGTTGGAAGTATATAACTTGTTTGATTTACAGTACTCACAGTTAAAAGACAATCTTAAATCTCAGATGAGACTTGGAACTTTAGAACTATCTTAAGTTGGTAAAGACCGTGGGGACCTTTAAAATTGGACTGAATACAATTTACAATGTGTGATGATTATGAATCTATTGGGGCCAGGGGCGGAATGTGGAAGTCTGAATAGATGACCCCCAACATATTCAGTGTTTTATTAGTTTGTTGTTTGCATCTGCAGCTACCTTGCTGGAGGCAGTGTCTTTGGGTAGATCTTAAGGTGCAATTTAGGATTTCAGTCTAAAGATATGCAATGTGCACCTAGCTGGAGATCCTAAAGTGTACTGTGCTGTGTGGCTTTTGGCTTTTTCTCTCTCTTGCGTAGTCCTGTAAGAGAAGGCCAGCTTCTTCTGCCATTATGGAACTTCCCCTGGATCTGTAAGCTTCAATAAATCCCTTCCTCCATAACTATGCCTGGTCTGGAAGTTCATCTCAGTGAACCTGAAGCTGCCTTGGTCACTACAAAATCAAGTTTGAATGACTATGGAGGAGGAAAGGAATGTTTTCTTCCATCTGTAGTACAAGTTACATGTTTCAGTGAATTGATATACCAACACTTATTGAAATGGTCATAAGCTAATGAGTGAGACATGGACCTGAGATGAGTCTATATTGATGAGTTGTGTACATTTACTTTGGCACAACCTGGGTTTTAATACTGTGGGTAAGCTCTTCAGTCAAGAAGGCCTTGTTTTTTTACTGATGTACATTCAGATTAGTATTTCCCAGATGAAATAAGGTGACTCTGGATACTTTGTGGGAATTAAAGATATTTGAGAGCAGTATTTGTTGGAACTGAAAATATTTGGAGAACAGAGAGAAACTGCTTACTGAATGCAGCATCCCAGGAGACTGTGAAGGCTAGAGAGTACATCAAATGATCAGAAGAATGAGACAGAAGAGGCAGACCTCCCAAGCCTCCTCATATAACACACCACATCAGTGCTTCTGGTGCTAACTATGCTCGTATCAGACCCTCCAACGGGGCTTGTCAACATCACTGCTTTCTGGGTCCCATTCCCAGAGTTTCTTTTCTAGTGATGTGTCCTTCTAGCAACTTCCCAGATGATACTTGTGCTGCTGATCTGGAAACCAAACCTTGTGAACCAACAATGTTCCCTGGTCTTCTGGATCAATGTCCCCATGTAGTATGGTCATATGCATAAACTAAGTCAAAATAAGTTTAATTAGTTTATTATACTAATTATGTTCTCAGTTATAATAGTAAAAATGCCAAGAAAAAAATTTAATGATGCTCAGAAAACATGTACAGATTGCTCCTTCAGATACCTTTGTGTATAAATGAGTTTATCTCAGTTCTTAGATGACTCTGCAGCTTCTGCATTCTGACATTAATTCTGTTACTCTCTTATCAGCAAAAGTGAATGTTATACTATGTTCTGCTGATAAAAGACAGAGTCACAAGTTCAAAATGTACATAATTTCCTACTGTCAATGACAGAGCCAAAGATAAGAGAATCCTGAGGGAAAGTCTAGAGGGCAAAAAGAAGAAATTACATTATAAGTCTGAAAAACAAGAAAGAAGTCCACAAATCACAAGAGAATCAGAAATTGCCCAGGGGGAATGAATTAGGATTTCAAGAGATTAACAGTCATGGAACCAAGAAGAGAAGAAGTGCCTTAGTGAGTAGAAAGTTAGCTGTAAAATGAAATGAAAACCACATTATAAAAAAGGGCTTGAAGCATAAAATATTGTTAGGCAGAAGGAAGAAGGGCATGGGAAAGGGAGAAGGAAGATGGGAGGAGGAGAAGAAGCCAGTTAAAGCAAAGGAGAAGAGCTTTTCTTTACTGTTTTAACAGAGAATTTTAAAAATCAAGATATAGCAATATGTAATGATTTGTGAAGAGGAAGAGAGTCAATTTTACTAACATTCCCATTTTAAGTTCTGGATAAATATCTATCTCTAAGGAAATAGAAATGAGACTCACTTCAACACTCCAGAGGTCATGGCCTGAGGAGTTAGATGGCTCACCAGAATGCAAGAAGGATTTGGCCTATAGTAACTAGAATAATGACCCTTTATTCCCTTGGCCTGCATATATTAATCCCTAAAATTCGTGAATATGTCATCTTGAAGGACAGAAAGGGTTTTGCAAACAGGGTTATACTAAGGTTATTAAAATAGGGAAGCAATTCTGGATTAACTACTTAGGTTCAATGTAATCACAAGACTCCTGTAAAAAGAAAAATGAAAGGATAGGCAAGAGTCCAGAGGAGATGTGGCAGTGGAAGTGAAGGTCAGGGTGATGAAGTCAGAAACTACAGGGTGACAGCGAATTCCAGAAGCAAGGCGAGGCAAGGAGCGGCTGCTCCCTTTCAACCTCCAGGGAAGACATGGTCCTGTAGACCTAGAGAAGCCTACCACACTCCAGAAATCATTCCTGCTATAAGCCACTAAGCTTATGGCCATTTGTTGCACAACATATGCACATTAATACACAGAGGGCTGGGGGTGTGGCTCATTTGACAGAGTGTCTGTCTAGCGTACATAAAGGCCTGAGTTTGATCTCCAGCTTGGCATTTAACTGGATGTGGTGGATGTGATTCAGGAGAATCAGGAATTCAAGGCCATGTTCAGCTACATTAAGAGTTCAGGCCTAGTCTGGGTTTCATGAGACCCTGTCTCCAAAAGGTAAATAAATAAAACTAATATATAAGCCTTAGGAATGTTGAACTGAACTGGAGGGTAATGTGACCTCTGTAATGGGAGAACCCAGGTCTGGGCTTTGTCAGGTCTTCTGGCTTGATTACTAAAGGAGTTAAAGTCTGCACAGTCCTCAACTAATCACACTGAAGCTCCAACAAAGCATAGCCGTAACCTGGCTGCTGCACCTTCTGTTCTTTATTGGGCTGGTCCAGTCACGTGACTCATACGAACTAGGAACAAAAGATAGATTAATCAATAACGTGGTCTTCTTTGACTTAGGGTTCCTCTAAAGACCGCTGTAGTCAAGGGCTCAGCTGTGAACAGAGGACCTATGTTCCTGGCCAGGAAGCACTGCCAGGAAAACCTGTCCATCCTCTGCTCTAGGTTTGTCAGGAAGGTGGGCCTAGGGGTTGGACTTTCCTTACATACTCTACACGACCAATGATGCCAATTGGTTTATAAGTGCATCCTGGAAAATGAAATTATTCTAGAAAAACTATCTGTTCATTGTAGATGAACAGAATTACTAACATGCTAAATGTTAAGACCATTTCTAAAACAAAACCAGACACATGGAAATTGCTTTTAAAAACAAAAAGAAAATTTTAAAAAAAAAAAAAGCCTTAATAAAATCGTGTTAATTCTTTGGGCAAGAAGAGAGAAGAAAGGGAAACATTAGGCTTATCACATTTGCAGAGGCAAGAGGCCTCTTTCAATATTAAGACCTTGATCCAACAACTGTTATTGGGTGGTGGCTGTCCAAAATACTAAACAAAGAAGGATTAGGTAACAGGGATAGTGTGTAAGAAGAGTTCTTGCACCAATGTGTAAGAAAGAGTTCTTGCACATAAGATCTTAACAGGCAGGACTAGCATATAAAATAAAAAGTAACTAACAGTCTACCTGTCCTGAAGAATGACACCAAAAGGCATACACATCAATGTAGTGTCTACTAGAGAGAGCAGCAGAGATTTGACTTTACAGCAGCCAGGAAACCTGAGGAAGGTTAGAGTCCATGATAGACCCTAGAGACAGGCTGGATGTACATAGCAAAGGTAAGATATTCTCCATTCAGCAGAACATTGGCTTGGGGAGTTCTGTTTTGTCCTGCAATCTTAAATTTTTAGTTGGAGGAGTTCAGTGGGTTAAGAGCACTTGCTACTTAAGCATGAGGACCTAGGAGGATCTGAGGAGAAAGTCAGCACCCCAGAACCCATGTAAAAAGCTGGGTGTGGCCACACATGTCTATAACCTCAGGGGTGGGGGCAGGGGGTAAAGAACAAAGATGGCAGCTCTGGTTTGAGGAAGCAACCTCCTCTCAAGAAGTACATGGATGAGCCAGAGAGAAGAGCACCCACAATTCTCCTCTGGCCTCCACACAAGCATCCATACAGCACACATGTTCCACATATATACACATGCTCCACACACCCACATGCACCACACATATACAATGCATGCACCCCACACACACACACACACACACACACACACACATGTTTTTTTAGTTGAAGCTAAAAATATCAAGCCTTCACAAATAATGGCCCTTTGTTGTATGATGAATTTATAAGCCACTCGAGCATATATGGGAGAAGATTAATTGGTATTTTTTTCTGTTCCATCTGGGGCTTGAAATGAAAAAATTAAGAGAAAACAGTCACCAGTGGCATATTACATGATTGTATAGGCAGATGTACACCTCCAAGGACAGCCTCAAATGAAATTTATAAAAAGCAAAAGTTTGCAGCTATTATTGTAATTTAGTAGAAAGTTTAGATTAATCACCCAAATTTATTTTTCATAAAACATTATTTTCTGAGTTACTTTTGTCTGAATGTGCCTCACCAAGTATTATTAAACACTGCTCTGTCACTTGCTCTCAAAGAAAAGTAACCATAAATTAAATGGCTTGGAAAATAAGAATAGATATAAGGATTTTTTCTTCTTACTTAACTCAAAAAAAAAAGTCTCTGAGTTTAAAAAGACTTTTTTAAAAGAGTGTTGATTGTTTTTTTTCAATTTGGTTTTACTCACTAATAAAGCAGAATGCATCTCTATGTGGAAATAACTGCTAGAGTTTCTGTGTGGGTTTTCCCAAGATGAAACTCATATTCCCCTAATGCATGTTTAATATACCCCTGATAATGATAGAAAAATAAAAAAGAGCTTCATGTCACTTTCACAGAAAATCCTTGGAGTACTTATAGCTCTGACCAACTTTATGGAGTAAATATAACATTCACTTTGACCATAGCTTTTCTGCTACACTAGTGTCTTACGGTATTAAATACTGTGTCTTTGTGACCAAAGACATTGTGAGCTCTTGGCATCTCCAGTATATCACTTACTGGAGAGTTGACAGTTGACAAATCAATTATGTGAACTTGAATATGACAGAAACCTCTGCCCATAAATGGGGGATGCCATTAGATATAACTGCCACAGGAATAGAGCTTTCTGCTAGTGAAAAAGCATTGTGAGCAAGCTTACATTTCAGGCTGCACCAAGAGAAGTATATTCCCTAACAGACTCTTAACAGGAAAGAGAGACACAGTGCCTGGGTGCAACCAACTAACACTCATAATCACCTCTCAAGAGAACATGGTTGCTGCAGTCTCTACATCTGTATGTATATTAACTCACAGACTAGCTTGTATAATGTAAGAAAGTCACTGGCAAGTATATGCAGCAAGTAAAAACCAGATAGGTAAGCTGCTGTAGTTAAAACACTTTCATTTTCATATAAACAAAATATTGGGCTGGAGAAATGGCTTGGCAGTTAAGGCACCTGCCTCCCAAGCCTAAGAATGCCAGTTCCAATCTCCCGGTCCCACGTATAGCCAGATTCAAAAAGTGATGCAAGGGTGCAATGCCGCACTTGCCCACAAGGGGGAGCACGCATCTGGAGTTCGTTCACAGCAGCTGAGAGGCCCATCTCTCTCTCTCTCTCTCTAGATCTCAAATAAAAAAAAAAACCTGGAGTCCAAATGAAATGCTAAAAGAATATATCATATGTATATATTAAGTAGCAAAGAAACTTGCATGAAATAAAACTGGTCAATTCTGAAGAAATAAATTGATTGCAAGTCACTTACTGTGACCAATAGTTCTTCTCTGGAGTGTTAAGGAAGGAAAGACATGAGGATACATTCTCAGGGGATGGCAACATTCTATATCTAGCTGTGGACTGACTGATCACAGATGCATCCGCTTGTCAAAGCTCAGCACATGTACTGTGAAGGTCACGTAAAAGCCACCAACAGTGATTGAACTTTAGACAGTAATAAGCAGGCTGAGTGAAAACAAAATAAATGGTGCATCAAAAATAAGCCAGGTGTGGTAGTACACACTTTTAATCCCAGTACTTGGGAGGCTGAGGTAGGAGGATGGCTGTGAGTACAGGCCAGCCTAAGACTATAGAGTGAATCCCAGGTCAGCCTACCTCAAAAAGCAATCAAAACACAACAAAATAAAGAAATAAATAAAATGGTGGGGGATAAAGAAAAGGTTAAGTGGACGGTCAGGAATGTGTTAAAAATAATTGAAGTGTTAATAGTAGTGTCTAGGTGGTGAACATACAGTTTGTTCAGTGTTCAACTCTTCCAAATTACTATGAGTCTCCCATTTACATAAGTAATGCTGGGGAGAAAATATCAGAGCATTTACTGAAGAGCTTGACAGTCACATCAACACCACTCTGACCACATTTTCTTTCCAAGAGAAAGAGCCTTAGGGGAGTATTTAAGTTGAAAACTCAACCCACACACCTAACTAGCAGAGATTGAGAGGCTTTTTGATGTATAAAAATCAACTGCCAAAAACTGGTTGATTACATTAGAAAATTGTGTGTTAAGTGGGGGAAAAAAAGTTGCTTCCCACAGGAAAAGTTTCTATATTTAAATGTGCAGTGAGCTAAAGTGGGCACCTGCAAGCTAGGCTGGGCAGAGGATGCCATGAAGAGCCAGGTGCCAAGCACAAATCAAACCCAATGCTCCCAAAAGACTCCTGCTGCGGAGAGGTGGATGAGCGCTCAGTATCTGCAATGACAGCAAAGGTACCTGTGTGCTGAGCGACCAGAGGCAGGAGTCAACAATAACAAGTCCAGGACAGGACTGCTATGGGAGTTCACCGGAGGTTGTAATACCACAATTTCCTTCCAGAGAAGGCAGCAAGTCATACCTCATCATTGGATCATCCACGAAGGGGGAAGGGGCCAGTGTGGACAGCCTCAATCCCACTCAGGCACTTGTTAACACGTGATTTCCTGGTGGGGACTAGATAATGTCTGCCAGGCTGAAAGTAGTCTGTGCAAGTACTTTTGCTGCAGGTGTAGCTCCTGGCTAGTCCAAGTGTGGTCCCTAAGCAAGTATCAGCAGTATCAGGAAGCTTGTTAGAAAAGCAGCAATTCGCCTCCGCTCTCACCCACTGTTATTCAGGTGAGGAAATTACGCGTGACACGGGTTCACATTACACTGTGAAAAGCAGAGGTCTGAAAGCTTATAGACAGAGCCTCTATGACAAGTCTTTTCTATAGCAACTTTATCTCCATATAAACAGGTAAGCAACAATAAGCCCCGTCCGCATATCTCCTATAAAGATCAGCCCCAGCTTCCTCTCTGACACACTGCCCTATCCTACACCTGTGTACAAGAGCTTAGCCTGAAGTGGCAGAAGTATATAAAAACAAATCAGGCTGAACCTGACTTGAAAATCTGCAGAAATTTCATGTACTACAATGTGTCTGGTAACAATTTAGGGTTATGTAAGGAGATCATTTGCATGTAATTGTCCTTTAATGTAAATATTTTCTCCAACAAGTAATTACCAAAGAAACTCTAGGGCTACTGTCCCCTTTTTTGCTGTAAAAGTTCATCTCTCAACCTTAAAAGTGCCACAGAAGGTTGAATTTTATACATGCATAAAAATAATCTAAAATAACTTGACTTCAGTGATCAGGTTTGTTTATGTCAGTCATTATAGCAAAGTCTTTTTGTTGTTGTTGTTGTTGTTTTGTTTTTTTTTTTTTTTTTTTTTTTTTTTCCGAGGTAGGGTCTCACTCTAGCTCAGGCTGACCTGGAATTCACTATGTAGTCTCAGGGTGGCCTCGAACTCACAGCGATGCTCCTACCTCGGCCTCCCAAGTGCTAGGATAAGAGACTTTTACAATCAAATATCTATTGATAGCCAAGGCACACACAAAACTAAATGACTTACCTGTTTTTACATGTTTCCAAAGATACTAAGATATTCCTAACAAAGAAGGCAAAAGACACATACACAAAATTTTTTTTCCAAAAGAGTTGGGCTAATTACTTTGTATAAGCTGCAAGGTTCATGCTTCTGCATTACTTCTTTGTTCACAGACATGTACAATTTGCATGAAAAGCCATTTGCAGAAATGTGATTACCAAATATGAAAAACAACTTTCTAAGTTATGAATATCTACTCTCTTACTTCAGGAAGGAGTTTTATAGAATCACTAACGTTCCAAGACAACATTAAGTATATTTTCAATTTTATTTCTCACTCACGGGGAAAGAGAGTATGAAAAAAAATCAATCTATTTTTAATATAGTGAAACAATAAAGGGGCAGTTGAGACAGAATACTGAAATCTGTCACATACTTTTATTAATTATGAAAAACAAAACTGAATCAGCTCTGTATAATTCTATACAATGAAAAGACATTTCACATCATCTATGGTTTATTGCAGTATATGTAAGGACTCACAGAATGCATTATGAAGAGACTGCTCATTTTTAAAAAATAGATCTCACTCCTTAGAGCAGTTTTAATTCACAATAAAATGAATCACAAGGTACAAAAATTTCCCATATGCCCCCTGACCACACATACAGTTAATTTCTTAAAACATTGAAAATGTCAATGATAACCACACAAAAACCCTATAGGTTAAGCAGAGCCGACCCACAAGTGTCTTATTGGAAAATCTGTTTGAGTTACAGTTAGGGTAAGGGAAATTTAATAAGAGACAATAAAATAAATCTATATTGAATTAATGCCAGAATTGTCACAAAATGATAGTGTCTAATATACTTGGTTGGCATTTGTCATAGATTTCTCTCTTATTAGACAACTCCAAAGGGGGGGGGATAGTTATCAACCACTAAACACTCTTTCTGGGGCCCATGCAATTTAAAACAGAGAGGCGTTTTGTCCTACCACAGCATATACTTGCACCTACTTCTCGGAAGAGACATCACAAAAAATAGCACTACCATAGCTCTTCTACAAGTTACCAAAGCCATAAGCTTTTCTGAGCTGCTTCCATATGCAGTCTTCCTCAACTCACAGAACCACCTGTCTGTCTGATTCCTTACCTGAGGAGGAGTGAGCAGAGTTTACGCTTCACCAGTCAGAAGCAAGCTTCTGAGAGCATTCCCGCCTGAGGCAGGTGCAGCACCTCCAGGCAGTCACACTTCTACAGAAGCTGACTCCCTCCACAAGGGGAGGAAAGGGCAGGAGCCTTGGGATGAACAAACCAACCAGTGACTGCAACAGATCCTCTCTGCAAAGTCCCACCCCTCAGCCACAGAATGAGAGGCTGGGCAAACAGTGCCCTTGGCCACGGCAAAGTATCCAGACCTAGTGGCAGGGAGGGACTCTTTCAACTGTTCTAAGCAGAACAACAAATACAGCCAATGCTTTTTACAGGCTTACTGCCCAGTAATACTGCCGGGGATGAGTAAGAGGCCCGCCAAGATGAGGAGTGCCTGCTGAGCCCAGGCTGCTGCTCATTACAGGAAGAGGAAATTTGAAAGCCGAACCTGAACTCTACCTCAAAACAAACCATTGGTTCTTCTACAGTGAAGATGCTCAAGAAAATATATCTCAGCTTATAGGAAACTAGAACTGGTGGCCTACAATTGAGAAAATGGAATAGCTTGCTTATAAGCTATTCAGAATTTATGCTTCAGCAGCTCCTTTTGTCTATTTCCCACCTTCACAATGCCTTGGGAGTACAAGAAAGGACATAAAACTTTTCAGCTTTGAAATTGGTATCAGCATTGATACCAAGAAAAATAGCATGAACTAATGTTTAAAGGGAGGTCTAGAATTATCCCCCCTGCACAGATAGTAAAATGTTGAGGCTTTTGTCCTATAATTCTAACTCATGAGGGTTTCAGTTCTATGTCAAGTTAACATGCTAAAACATCTACAAGTGCTAGCGTCACAATTTAAGATATCAGTATTTCCTAACGTATCCAAATAATGCAAACTTCAAAACAACATTCAAGGGTCAAATTTGAAGGTCCACTAATGTAAGAATTTGAAGAATTTGAAGGTCAAATTTGAAGGTCCACTAATGTGGAATTCTGTACTGCAAGATTTCATGGAGTGTTTGCCATCCTCAGACTCATCATGAATCTATTAGAAGAAATGTTTCACGCTTTGTTTTCCAAGTTGATTTAATCATGGCCCCCTTAACTTGAGGATCATCCAGGGAGAACTCAATTTCACCATACTAATTTGGGAAATGCTAGTAACTTTTAATTTACCAAGCTGACATTGATGACAGTTCAAAGAACGAAGAAAAATCACTGAACTGGCCTCCCCATTTATCCCAAACAGCACTCATACATCTGGAATGACAATGTGCCCAATATCTAGATTTCTCAGTATTTCAAAGCTCAACTTTTTTCTGCAGTGGAGTCACGTGGTACAAATGCATACTATGTACAATCCTTACCTCATGCTGGCAACTATGAGGTGTAGGATGGTACCCCCACCCTCAGGGAGCTGGACATTCAGTGTTGAAACTCTGTGCCCATGACCCTCAAAAAGCTGAACATTAAATACCATACATGCACAATGGGCCAATATATCCAATAGCATGGGCTCTGAACCAAAACACTGACGAAATACTAGAAGTAACCATTGAAATCACCATCCCAACACACTATCATTTGCATCTACATGTGCATATTTCAACCACTTTCACACAGATGGACTCAAGAGGAAAAAAACTGAGTCACAGCACATCCAGGAGGCCATTTGTAAAACCTAACTCCAACCTCAAGCACTCCACTTAAGTCCCAGAGTCCTGCAGTCCTGGTCCCAATGCATCCCCAGCATTACCAGCTAGTGTTCTCATGGAAATGAAGAAGTTAGTTTGGGTAGAACTCCAAAGCAAATGCGATAATTAAGTCCACACTGCATCCCTATCCATCTACTGGGAGATTTGCCCCAATCACTTTCCCTTAGAATTGAAATCCTTAAACCATACATAGTGGAACACACCTTTAATCCCAGTATTCAGGAGGCAGAAGTAGGAGGCCCAGACTGGGGCTACACAGTGAATATCTCGACTGAAATGAGATCCTATGAAAAAAAAAAAATTGAAACCTTTAAGGGATTATAGTATAATGGTAGAGAATATGCTTGGCAGGCACAAGACCCCAAGTTCCATCCTAGAACCAATATGTGTTTTAAGTTTCTAAAAGTCAATAAACAAATAAGGCTACAAAGATAGCTCAGTCGGTAAAGTGCTTGCCTTGGAACCATGAGGAGCCGAGTTCAATCCCACAGGCATGTAAATGTGCCTGACATGGTGGCACCCACTTGTAACCCTAGTGCTGGAGGTAGACACGGACTGTGGTTCACTGGCAGTCCAGCCTACTTGGCACATTTCAGGCCAATGATAAATGCTACCCCACAAAAGGTGGACTGAGTTGTCCTAAAGTATAACACCCAAAGTTCTCCTCTGGCCTCCACACATATGTGCACATGCGCACACACACGAATATTACTAAATAAAGACTGAAATCTTCCTAAACCCGGCAATCCTCTTCTAATCCATAAGTAAGTATGTAGTATAACTTTAAATTTATGTACTTTTTAGTTTTTTGATACAAATGTTAAGCTTTTACTTCACAAATATAGCTTGGAGTAAACAAAAAGGATCATAAATATAATATTCTATCAAAGAGGCTACCCTCACATAGAGAACAGTATTTTACATAAATGATTAGGGAAGATGTAAAGTGGTATAATGTTGGGCCAGTAGCTTAATTTTGCAGAATCTTGAGAGTTTGTTTTTAATCTATAAAATAGCAAATTTTTTATATGGTATTATGTATATGTATAATATATGTGTGTTTAGTGTGTGTGTGTGTGTGTGTGTGTGTGTGTGTGTGTGTGTGGCTTCCCTCACAAGACTATGAGAATCAAAAAAGAAAAAAATACACTCTCCAAAACTTGAGATGTAAATACATACAAAGTAATGTTATATACTGCAATGAGATGTTCTTTCAGCCTATGTGCCAGAGGCACCCATTTGACAAAAAGCAGTCACTATTTACTACAAAGAGGCAGCAGTGTCTCCTTCGACTGCAGAGAGATGTCTTTAAAATTCACTATCAAAGTAATACAACTTTATTGGAAAAGTGCAGGCCACAGAAGAGACCAGAATTAAAGTAAAAACTTCCTGCCTCTTTGTATTAGTGACAAGCACTGCTGAGTTTTAGTTTACATTTCCTGTAATTACTTTGTTTTAGATGACTCATTCACTAGGGTTTCCCTCTAATAAGTGAGTTTACCCCATTTTCATTGAGATTTCCAATAGCCAGGTGGTTCTACATTCTATTTTTTTTTTCATTCTGTTATACGTCCTACTTTGATGTTTTCTTTTGTTCTGGTCTTTACAAAAAAATTAAATATGAACTGAAAACCTAATATTTATGGTATACAGTGAGTATAATGAAAACATTATACATTGTGTGCCAATTGCCAATATGAAAAATAAGGAACATAACCAAGAAACAGGAGAAGGAGGAAGTGTAAAGATGTGCTGGTTTTTAATATTTTGATAGCTTGCAGTCAAAAGGTGCTCTATAAAGCTAATGAATTCCATATATGGGATTTTATATGATAATTCACATTTATCATCATTTACTATCAAAATGTAACACACACATATTACACACACACACACAAACCCAAATTATAGAGAAAAAAGAAAACAGGGAGGTTTTTGAATAATCTAAAACACAAACAAGGGCTGGAGCGATGGCTCAATGGTTAAGGATCTTACCTGTAAAGCCTAAGGACCTTTGATTCCCCAGTATCCACATAAATCCAGATTCACAAGATGGTATATGCATTTGGAGTTCTTTTGCTGGGGCTAGAGGCCCAGGTGTGCCCATATTCTCTCTCTCACTCTCTCTTTCTCTCTCTGTGCTGGGCATAGTAGTGCATAGTTTAAATCCCAGCACTAGAGAGGCAGAGGTAGGAGGATCACTGTGAGTCCTGAATTTGAGGTCAGACTGAAACTACATAGTGAATTCCAGATCAGCCTTGGCTAGAGTGAGACTCTACCTCAAAAAAAAAAAAAAAAAAAAAAAAAAAAAGATCATCTTTCTTCTCTGTGAGCCCTTGTACCCAGGGTTTCTGTGCCTTGCCCTGGAGCCTTAAAAACCTCTGATGTTGGGTTGCAAAGAGACATATTCCAATTATTTTTCCAGTGCTTAATTATCACTAAAAATTTGGTAGATAGTCCTGAGAGATTTTAGTGAAGAATTTTGCCACCTTCTAACTTATCTTCATTTTAGCAGTTTTACACAAAATACACAGTTTCATTCAAACTCCCTTAACTAAAATCACTGTCTCCTCAGTTGTTTTCTTTCTTATTCCTTCTTTTCTCTTTCTTTACCTTCCTCCTTTCCTTCCTTCCTCCCTTGAGAGTTTCCTGAATACCAGGCTGGCCTGTGACTCACCTTGAACACTTGACCTCTTGCCTCACTTGATGTCCTGCCTCCACCTCCCAGGATCCCAGATGCTCCCTCCTACATCCTTTCCTTTGCTTCCCCGGTAGCACCCTGGCACCTAGTGCCTTCTAATCACTTGGTACTAACTCTCAGCTCCAGCTTCAGTGACATCATACAAGTAGCCTTAAAAATGGCCGTGGCAGGCATATTTGCGCTATAGAAATTGGCAAATGAGTCAAACCAAGCTGACCCCCACACACACACCCAGATCCAGCAGGGTAACATTTGGAAGGGGTGAATTAAACAAACAAAAGAACAGAACAGTTGTTCATAGAGTTGTGTTTTAATAAAGTAAGGGTAATTTTTAAAATAAGGAAAAGTCTTTCAGGCTTTTTTAAAAATTAGTGGATATAGACTTCATATCCTAGCTAGAACACCTCCACAAGGCACACTGGGATTCCTGTAAACACTGCGGGGTCCTGAAACACCAATAAGCTGTGTTCAAGAGTAAGTATCACCCTGCCAGATCTCTAGAAGACATCCATATGCCATCTTGGCCCCAAATCATCCAAAATAATACATCTAAACTTTTTTTTTTTAATTCTCATAACCAGGAAATTTAAGAAAGCATACAGGTATTTACTGACTGTGACACAGTCATCACTCTGCCTCCTTCCCTTCTCGTTCCTCCCTCCCAACCCCCAAAATATATACCAACTTTTTCTTCTCTAACCCCAGCTGCCTATAGATTAATAACAGTGTCCTTGAGCCTTTAAGCTTTGTAAAAGGTCAATTCTAAAACCAACAATTCAGTATTCTCAGAGTAAGGTCAACCCGCTGTCCCAAGGAATAAAGGGCAAATTATCAGAGAACATTATTTTCAAGCACGATAATGACAGTCTGATCGGCATAGCAACGTGGTCAGCCTGGACCGTCCACCTGATTGATGCTCATGAAACAAAAGTGCCTCACAAAAAGAAAACTGAATGCTCCAAAGGAATAAGCACAACGAAGTATCTATCATCTGAATGACTGTGTTCACTCCATGTGTCCCTCTCACTCCAAGTGCTGGCTGCCTGCATATCTTTTCCCACATCACTGGACAGCAGCATTAAGTAGTTACCTTTAAAGTTAGAACAGAAGCCACAGATCAAAGAAATTCTTCCTAAGTTCTTTTATCTAAATCTTTTATTGTACTTCAAGAAAATGATGCAAAGTTCCATAGAAGTAATGATGGGTACTGTCCAGAAGCTATATGCTGATTATTATCTCCTCATTTAGAGCTGCTACATTAAAAATTTGTCTCACAGAATCCAATTTGTGAATTGGCAATGCTTTGTGATGTAAGTCTGACTCTGCTATCACCTGTCAAGCCCAGGCAAACAACAGCTCCCAGTTTAAAGACATGGTGCCATGTAGGAGCTTCCTACCAGAATCACCCACCTGGTTGGGAGTCACAGAGTACAATTCCTCATTGCAACAAGAGGAACAAAATGCTTACTGTAAATGTCTGAAAATATTAAGAAAATTGGTGTTATAGATAGGGCTCAGCAGTTAAGGCACTTGCCTGCAAAGCCTAACAACCTGGATTCAATTCCCCAGTATCCACATAAAAGCCCTATGTACGGTGGTTCATGCATCTGAAGTTCATTTGAAGAGGATGGAGGCCCTGGCATGCCCTTTCCCCTTCTCTCTCTCTGTTCTCCTTCCCCCTTGTCTCTTCTCTGTCTCTCTCTGTTTGCAAATAAGTAAATAAGTTAAAATATTAAGAAAATCTATGAATAAGACTCAACAGACCAGCCCATATACAGTAGGAGCTCAATAAACAGCGATGGTGACGTACTGTCACCAGCAGAACCACTGCTTCTGCATGTGACGCACAGGACTCACTTCAGCACAGGGTGTGCTCACAGTGCTGCTCAGCAGTCCCACTCAGAGTGTCCTTATCTTCAACCTGGACACAACCACCTAGGGGCATCATCAAGCGAGGGGACTGTGATGAGGCCTGAAGCTCTGCATCTGGAACAAGTTCCCAGATGCTACTGATGCTGGTCCAAGAACACAGTCTAGGTATTAAGGATGTGAGCCATGGGGTCCTTCCACCACTCCCACCCCCAGCACCACAGCCAAATGTCTCAGTGTTGAGTCCATCATCCAACAGGATCGTCCCATAAAACTAGGATCCTTTGTAAAAACCATGGACACTCAAGTTGGCTGCTAAATGTAGATTATTACTAAAAAAAAAAAAAAAAAAAAAGTCAGCCGGGCATGGTGACACACGCCTTTAATCCCAGCACTCAGAAGGCAAAGGTAGGAGGATTGCCACAAGTTCAAGGCCACTCTGAGATTACATAGTAAATTCCAGGTCAGCCTGCCTGAGCTACAGTGAGACCCTACCTCAAAAAAAAAAAAAAAAAAAAAAGAAAAAAGAAAAATCAAGGAATTTTCTGTTCTTTTTTCAAAAACAACTTGGGTTTTCAAATTCAATAGGGATAACCTCTTTAGCCCATGCTTATATGACCTTGGGTTCAATTACAAACCTTATAAATTTTAGCTTTCTTATTTGTAAGATCTAAAATTTCAAGTAAAAATACATATATTGGGGCTGGAGAAATGGCTTAGTGGTTAAGGCACTTGCCTGCAAAGCCAAAGAACCCAGGTTCAATTCCCCAGGACCCACATAAAGCCAGATGCACATGGTGGCGCATGCATCTGGAGTTAGTTTGCAGTGACTGGAGGCCCTGGCATACCCATTCTCTTTCTGTCTATCTGCCCCCCCTTCAAATAAATAAATAAAAATGCTTAAAAAAAATACATATATTTTAAGTTGGTACATCTGTCTGTTTATTTAAGACAAGGTCTTGGTATATAGCCCAAGTTGGCTTGGAACTAGCAGTCTTTCTGCCTCTATTTCTCAAATGCTAGAACATTTGCTGGGTTATGCCAACATACTAATCGGAGATAAGCTCAAAAATAACTGGCATTTGTCTTCACATGCACATTAGTGGCCTGAGACAGAGCTCACACTAAGAAGATGGAAGCTGCCTCTCTGCCTGTCACTGTTTTAATTACTTGCTAATGTAACTATTGCCCATTGCTGGCACTCATCTTAGAGATTTTCCTCCCCAGAAAACCTTTGAAGTCCAGCTATTACGAGAAGTCCTTTTCATGTCATTTCAATGGGTGTTAGTAATTTCCCAAGAGAAAGAACTAGAAACTCCCAATATGTTCTCTTCCTCAACATTCAAGGTCTGGGAGCCCACAAGCTATGATTCACATGTTTTTTTCTGATGTTCCAGGCTGGGCTATCTCTCCTCACAAAGAGGAAAAGAACAGAAGTTATTTCCCACTTAACTCTTTGTAAAACAGATTACAATGAACTTTTCAATTACTAAACCTGTTGTGGTGGTTTGAATGCAAATATATGTCCCCCTAGCCTCAGGTTTTTGTGGGGTTTTTGTGTGTGTGGTTTTTTAAAAATAAGATTACGCTTCCTACTTCATGGCCACCAGGCTAAGCACTGCTAAAGGAGGCATGTCACTGGGGGCTGATCTTGAGTCCAGCTCTACTAAGGTGTTCTGAGCCCGTTGGAGTTCTGGTGTTCCTCCTTGATACTGGATTTTTCTCTCTCTGCCGTGGATGCTGAAGTGAGCCAACTTCCTCCACCACAGTGAAACTTTCCCTGGAAATTGAAAGCCTGAAATAAACTCTTCCCTCCCAAAAGCTGTTTCTAGTGGGTGTTTGTCCCAGCAACAGAAAGGTAACTGCAACACCTGTTATTTTAAGAAATTAGCTACTAACTCCAAGAGAACTCTTGGTGTTTCCTCTTATTTCCAAGAACTGAAATGGATTCTATTTTTTAAGGAATCTAGAAGAACACACACACACATTGTGTTTTCTTCCTTTTCAAAAAAGAAATTAAGCCGGGCGTGCTGGCACATGCGTTTAATCCTAGCACTCAGGAGGCAGAGGTAGGAGGATTACTCTGAGTTCAAGGCCACCTTGAGACTACATAGTGAATTCCTGGTAAGCCTGGGCTATAGCGAGACCCTACATTGAAAAAAAGAAAATTAAAATTCCCAAAACATCAGTTGTATAATTTATTTAAAACAGATTTACTTAGTCCACCAGGTGCTGACACTGTGCCTGGTAATGAGTGGACATATATGGTTCATACCCTCGATAATCTTACTATTCAGACCATCTCAAATCTTATTTCCAAAGCAAGATATACTCCCAGCTTGCTCTGGTTTCCAAAATCTAGGGCCCAGAAGGACACTATAGACTACTTCTAAATAAGAAACAGCAGTAAAGTGAGAGACCCACACAGCCACAGTTTTCCACTCATCAGATGATAGACACCAGGGCAGCACCCGGTGAAACTTGCCAACAAAATGGTCTTGCATATACCACCAAACAAGTCCACCACATTTCCAGGCCAACATGGAGCAAGAGCCCCTTAGAGACAAAGAGCCTGTAAGAGGGCTGCAGGGTGCACAGATAGTCATTAAACTTACCTTCTTGCAATATGTCCACATAGTCTCTCTAACCACAGACTGTCAGCAAGTCTAAGACCTGTCAGAACCTTCCTGAAGTCCATCAGAAACAGTCAGGATCATCTCACCAGTCATGCAAGCCATTGTTTGCAGCCACAATATATAATAGTAATGTTTAATGTCATGTTAATGGTAATGTTTGATACTAATGTTAATAGGGGCACAGAACAGTATGAAGTTTTATTCATCAATCTTCTAGTCTGTTAAAATTTTCCCTGTTTTGTTTTTTTTGAGGCAGGGTCTTGCTACAGCCCAGGCTAACCTGGAACTCACTATGTAGTCTCAGGGTAGCCTCAAACTCAGTTATCCTTCTACCTTTGCTTCTTGAATTCTGGATTAAAGGCATATGCCACCACACCCAGTTTGTTAAAACTTTTGTCAAATGGAAACCTCTCCATTCCTGGGCTCCCCATGTACAGAAGAGCTACAGCCCACAGAATCATCTGAATGTGAATTCAGATGAGTCACAAGAACTGAAGTACTTGTAAAATGTAGATGTCAGAAAACAAGATCAGGGCCTGGGGCTGTACCTCAGTTTGTAAAGGGCTTAACTAGCACACCAGGCTTGGGTTCCATCCCCAGTAGCAAATAAATTGGGAGTAGTGTGGCACACCTATAATCCCAGCATTCTGGAGGTAAAAACAGGAGAATCAGAAGTTCAAGTTCATACTAGGCTAAATAGCACTTTGGAAGCCCACCTGGGATACATAAGATCCTGTCTAAAATATAACAACAATCATCAGAATGAAGAGAAATTATGTAATCAATCTCTAAAAGTTTAAATGCAGGCTAATTCATCATTCACATTGAGGAGTCTTGATTATGTTCACAAATCATTCCTACTCAAGCCTGGAAACAAAAAGAAGATCCCCTTACCACAGGCTGCCATGCAAAATCTCAGCACTTACTTAAATTGGGACATGAAAGGACAGTTTATTCTTTTGTGTCCTAATCAGTATCTCATAATCCCATGTTAATCATGGATGTCATTTACATATGCAGAAACACACACCAATACAGAGCCTGTCCTCTTGGTGACAAAGAGAGAGACACTATTCTCAATGATCTGTACTTGCATTTGAAAGTGTGCAGGTAACACACTCTTGCATGTCACACGTAGTCACATAGCAGTGATCAGGCAAGGACCAACCTAAGGCCATATTCTCCGTGGTGTGGCTTAACATTCAGGGGTAACCATTCCTCCCTAGAGCCTACCTTGGAAAAACACAATCCTCTCTATGGAAGCTACTAAGAGTCTTTGGGGGGAACAGATTAAGTAATGAGTAGTTTTAAAATGAGTGATTCCATCAGTACCTTTCCTTGGCTTGTCTGAAGAACATAGGTTCAAATACCTCTTGCCAGCCCTCACTTCACTGTCTCAGAGCCAATTCTGAAGACAGGGCATTTTCACATTTTAGAGAAATTTGGGAGACATTAAAATCAATAAATGGCAAAGTGATATTAAACACTTCACAGATCAGATCAGGCATGGAAAAACCCAGAAACCCCCAAAAGGAATGTTGGACCCCTCACTCTAACCCAATTATATCAGAGTCTCACAAACCCTCTAAGACCCTCCCCTCCCTCTCTCCATCCTCCCCTTTGACTCTGAATGGCTGGCCAGCAGTGGCATTTACTTAAGATTGAATCACAACACCACTTGGTCTCACGTTTTTATTTTTTACAAGATACATACATGTGATTTGTTTGTTTGTTTGTTTTGGTTTTTCGAGGTAGGGTCTCACTCTAGTCCAGGCTGAACTGGAATTCACTATGTAGTCTCAGGGTAGCCTTGAACTCACAGTGATCCTCCTACCTTTGCCTCCTCAAGTGCTGGGATTAAAGGTGTGCACCACCACACCCGGCAAGATACATGTTAGTTGTAGAACATAACAGCCTTCCATTTATGGTAATAAGGCTTTTCATTTAAACACATGTATTTGTTGTAATAATTAGAAAAATATTCAAAGATAAAATTTGAGCTTAATCATGGCCAAAAGTATCTAAGTATCTGACTGGCTGACATATGGATAATACTAGTGAGAATACCTGCAGGATATGTACTGAAATGGCCTGGCTTGGAATACTACTTGTGCCACTTCCTTCCTTTGTTCCCCAAGATTTCTCTGCCTCCTCACAGATAGTCAGCTCCTTCAAAAGGTTACTGTAAACACACATGGGTTACTGCTGGTAAGGTGCCAGAAATAGTATCTACCATGCAATAAGAATTCAATGCAAATCAATTATTACCAATAAAACTACTAGTATTGTACAAATGCATCTAGGTAAATAATCACATTTTCAAAGTTGGCCCTCAGCCTTTAAGCACAAAAAAAGTAAAAAGACTTCTTCATGATTCTATGTAGTAGTGAGTGATCTTGAGTTCCACATTATAATTTCATTCCTTCTCCATTGAAATATCCTCATATTTTAATCAATAAGACTAGGGATGTAGCTCAGTGGTGGGTAAAGCTCTGTATAATCCTTAGCACTGCAATTTTTAGTAAGTTGACATTTGTATGCTTTACATATAAAAGGGCCCTGAAAGCTCTTGTGTTGAAGGCTGGGTCTTCAGTTGGTGGTGCTATTGCAACATGAGTGAACCATGAAGGTGCTAACCTCGATGGATTAATCCCATTAATGAATTCATAACTGAATGAGCTTTTAATTAGGAGGTGGGCATGGTTGGAAACCAGTTACTAAGAGTGTGCCTTTGAAGGGTATATCTTGTCCTTGGCCTCTCCAGCTCCCTCCCCCTCTTCATCCTTTTCTCCCTCTATCTCTGATCCTTCTTCCTAGCCACCATGGAATGAACAGTCTCTTCCACTACACACTTCTCCCACTATGATATTCTGGCTCCACTCAGACCCAAAACAATGAGCCAAACAAAAGAAACCTTCCCTCCTTCAAGTTGATTACTCTCAGGCACTTTGTCACAGCAATGCAAAAATCGCTAATGCAGACACCAACCAAAATGGATTTGCAATCAGATATGTATCCTCTGAAATTTTAACATTCTGCCTGATTCATAAGTCAGCAACACAAGAATTGCTATTTTCTTGAACTTTACCACAATACATTTAAATTAGAGCCACTTTACATGCATAGTTTTTAACAATCTGCTTGAATATATAACACAAATGCATATTTCTTATTTTTTCTTTTCCTTCATATGATTTTTCTTTATACTAGGCTTCCAAGGAAATTCTTCTACTTGCTCATCTATCTTAATATGACAAACTTTGTTTTTAATTATGAAAGATTTATTCCAAGAGGGAATAGAAACATGAGGGAAGAAATGCTCCCAAGCTGAAGAGGGAACCCCACTATTGAGCTGGAAGAGGTCCCAAGAAAGACCAGAAAAGTCCCTTCATAAGACTATCTTGAGTAAGTGACAAACACACAGAGATATCACTTCAGATGAGCACTCTGTGTCTTCTTCCTATGGCTCCACTGAATGGACACGCTGAACTAAAACAGAAAAAGACAGAAAAGCAACACTGTGTGGTGACAGGAACCTGGGACCCTCAAGGATCTACCAAGGCCATGTCCCATGCCCTGTGTGCTAATACAGCTTCCCAGTCCATAACCAAGTTGATCAATCTGGCCCCACCGGTTATCAGCACCCCTGGAACCACAAGAATAACAATGGCAACCACAGCCTAGAAGCAAACAGGAAGGAAAACGCTGACCAGTGAAAGTGATGCTGATTGCAAATGTAACCTTCAAGATGCTCAGAGTCCAGTAATCCCTCAAAGACCAGATAATACCATCTGATTGCTTGTGAATGTCAAATGTGCCTGCAACAGCTCTACATAGTGCCATAGTTGGTTATGTACTCAGAGTCCAACGTTAATTTCTAAAGTTAAGCCATTGTTCCCTCCCATCTTACATTTATCAAAATGAAACCTTTACATTCTGCATGCTTTAAATGACCAAGTATTCATAGCTGCAGAAGCAGTTCTTTAGCATAGGTGAGGCAGGACAGCAGTGTGAACTGCCTGGTCTGTGTAACGATTACACACTACCTAATCTTTTTGTGCCTGCATTTCATCACCTCAGAATGAAATTATAAGAGTGCCAACCTGCAGGGCTGTTGACAACTAAACTCAGCCATGGCTAATGCCATTGCCAGAGTTAGATGCCCTTGTGTCCTGCACATGATTCCCTGAGCAGAAGAAGGTAGGTACATTAAGATGTGTCCTTTTTATGGATGAGCAGATGTCATTGTTTCTGAGGGTCATCATTTCGTCCACGTTAACCAGTTTATCCACAAGGGTACAACATTCCCTCTGCACTGTCTGAAACAAACTGGAGAATAAAAACTAAAAGAACTGATAGGAGAGGACTCAAAATCTACAGAAAAAGGTCTTCTTAATAGCTAGCACAATGGTCAATAAGCATTTATGAATATGTCCTGATATTACACTATATTTATGAAACAAACAACTTAACAGACTAAGATAGGAGAACTCAACCTGTGGTTAGGGAGTCTTCATTTATGATGTTTGCCTCTGGCTGGCTCAAAATGCTTCCTATGGTTCAGCAGTTTAGGCATTTGCCTTCAAAACCTAATGACCCAAGTTCAATTCCCCAGTGCCCACATAAAGCCAGATGCACAAAGGAGTGCATGCATTTGAAATTCATTTGCAGCAGCTAGAGGCCCTGATGTGCTTGCTCGCGCTCGCTCATGCTCTCTCTCTCTCTCTCCTTGCAAATAAATAAATAAAATATTTTAGATGCTCCCTCCTTGTTCAGGACTTACAATTAATGCTACTTTTCTTCTCAGTTTTATGAAGTCTGTATCCCAAACCCCAGCAGAAGTCAGGCTGTGGTCACTTTCAGCCTTAACCTTGTAGAGGTCTCAGCACTTCCTCTTTTTCTCAGACCATGCAATCACCATCAGAAAAAGCACAGGCGGAAATAATGCAAACCTAGCCAGCATCCAGTGACACCCAAGTGATGGAGCATGCCCAACCAAAATCAGCAGAACCATCTATCAAACCACAGAAGGCGCTGGACCACAGAAATAGTCAAAGTGATTTCAAATGAGGCCACAAGAACCACCCAGCCAACCCATGAGCAAATTCATGAGCAAATAATAAAAGGTTATTTTTTATACAGAAACAGATACTTGGCATCTGGAAGTGTGATGACCACCTCCAGACTAACACTAACCATGGCCAACGTTTTAGGAAGCATTAACAGGTTGCCCTTCACTCCCAGGCTCACTCAGAGGAGACACAGAGCAAGGCAGAGGAGTTGCTCATCTATTATAAACATGATGGCCTAAGCTGAACTGCCCAAGTGACCAATGCAAAATGGAAGACATGGAAGGAATATTTGGCATGGTGGGACAGAAACCCAAGATCAGTGAAATTATGGAGTTCCTCACACCAAATAAGTATATGTGTGTGTATGTGTGCATGCATGTGGAGGCCAAAGGTTGACATCAGCGATCTTCCTCAATTGCTCTCCACTTTATTTTTTGAGACAAGTTCTCTCAGTAAACCTGGAGCCCACTGTTTCTACTAGACTACCTGTCCTGCAAGCTTCCAGGATCCTCCTATCTCTGCCTCCCCAGCCCTGGGATTCCAGGCCCATACCATCCTGCCCAGCTGGTGCTGGGAATCCAAACTCAGGTCCTCAAATTTGTATGGAAAGCATTTTACTGACTGAGCCATCTCCCCAACCCCTCACTGCAAATGTCTTTACCATGAACTTCCATATTCTTGAGTCACCATTATTTTCAATGTGTCCATTACAAACAGCATACAAAAACACTAATTAATTCATCAAAGGAACAGGGCTCCTCAGAACATAGCATGAGAAGTTAATACCTGACCTTGCTCCTTAGCCTTTCCTTAGTCTGTTTAGCCAATTTTGAAAAATCATTTTCTCCTATAAAAAAAGGAGGGATTGCTTTTATTTAGATATAAAAAATAGTGGCTGGCTTTGCTCTGTTCTCCAAAATCAATGATGAACATCTGCTTAGTCAAACACGATCTCGCTTATGGAGCTGTAGCTGACTATAATACTCATTCCTAATGATGAGCAGAGAGCTAAAGACAGAAAGAAAAAAATAAAGTGAATTCTGCCACTGCAGCCTCCCCACCCATCTCCTGCCAAATGAAAACATACCTGGCTTCCAATTTTGAATTTTCCTTGTGGCTCTTCTTTAAACACCTAATTATGAAGAAATTTATGTGTTTAGATCCCCTCCCCCAGGGGAATCCAGAAATTAAATCGCTTTGCCAACAAGGCCAGGAAAACAAATCATTTGTGGTGTAGCGGAGCCATACGGCTCCTTCGCAAACACCAGCCAAGCCTGCACAGCTTTGCTCTCGCAGAGCCATTTGGGGGAAGATTTTTATGGCAACAGCGGAACTGTTTCTACCAAAACAACACCTACACATTGCTAGAGATATTTTCAGAGATGGTTTCCCCTACTGCCATTTAAGTCGTTCAAGTGTGTTAGTTAAAAGCACATGTTCACGGTGAGGCTAGCCACCTGGCAGGGAAAATTTCTCTGTCACTCATCAACTAGGTGACCTGAAGGAGACTACATCAGGTCTCATCATAAAAGAGGAATTTAGCCCAGCATGAAAACTGAAGTCTTTAATGGCAGTACTTCACTACTGAGGGTTGAGGTAGGAGAATAATCATGAGTTAAGACCAGCCTGGACTATGGAGTAAGTTTCAGATCAGCCTCTGCTTGTCCTGCCTCAAAAAATAAACAATTCAACACCACCACCAATGGGAACCTCAGCCCCTTTGATTCTTCCCAAGGAAGGATGAAATAGCGCATTTTAAGCATCATGGTTACATAATCAAGAGTTCAAAAACAATGGGAGCTGTAAGGATTTGTAGCAAATTTAACATTAATACCTTGAGAACCTTAGAGAACAAAGGTCCAAAAAGCTATGACTAATCCACGTGGAAAACCACCACATGAGCAACAATATGAAAGTGCAAGTGATTTCATGGTCTCTGTGGAGGAGCCTCAGAACCCTGCTCTCCACAGACCACTTACTGTCTTCCCTCCTCTCTCCTCAGAACCCTGCTCTCCACATCTCTTGCCTGTTTCTGAGCTGCCCAGGGCAAGGGACAGAGGCTTCTCTTAGGACCAACTCAGCTCAGCTTCTCCCCGAGCTCCATCCTGTCTTTCCCTCACAGACCAGACATCAAGAACACTCACCTGCTGGCTTACTTCAGTTTGGGCTCTACTTCCCAAGAGACCCAAATTGAGACAGTGAAGATACAGTAAATACTTTCATTATTTAGATTTTTTAAAGTCCCATAAATGTCAAGAAACTTGCTTAAGTCAGAAAATACAAGAGTGGTGTGGAACTCAACAGTGTCATAACACAGCCCTGAGCCACTATGCTCAACTCTTCCATGACATTCCATCTTTCCATTTTTTTGGCCTGGCATGGTGGTAGCCTTTAATCCCAGCACTGGGAGGCAGGAAGATCAGGAGTTTAAAGCCAGCTTGAACTACACAGAAAGACTCTGTCTCAAAAACAAAGATTGGGACTCAGCTCAGTAGTAGAACATTTTCATTCCTTCCCCAGTATCACAAAAGGAAGGTGAGGGAGATAAGGCTGAGAATTTTCCATTATAAATCAGGAAAACAAATATAATAATCCAAAAGTGTTCTTATTGTAAAGTAGCTAGCTTATTTGATAGCACTGAAATGGGTAAAAATTCATTATCAACATTTTAGTTATTTAAGCACAAATTCTTCCTCACCATTGTCAGGTAAATTAGGTGTTAATGTTCCTGCTGTTCCACAAAGCTAGACCTCCTTTCAGGATGTAATCGGCTGTTTGACAAAGTGGGAGCCAGAACACAGATTCTTCCCTCCAGAAGTCCTCTGTTGACATCTTCATGCAGCTGACACTCAGAGAAGGAGAAGGGAAAACTGAAAACAAAAATGTGTTTCCAAAGATGGCCAGCCACAGTTGACCACCGACTCCATGTCCACCCTCACCCTTCAACACCTGAGACTACATAGTGAATTCCAGGACAGCCTGGACAGACCCTACCTACAAAAAAAAAAAAAAAAAAAAAATTAGAGAGGCATGATAGTCATGTCTACCTCGAATTCTTCTTCTCTTAAAACCTACATTACACACTCTGCTAAAGGAATGTGATTTGTTCTTTAAAAGGACTACGAATATTCCAGTCCTTCCACTCTCCGACAAAACTTCTCTGAGGTTATTAATATCCAAATGGCTGGAGAGAAGGATCTGGAGTTGAGACCCAGCCTTGCTACTAGTTAGCTATTTAGCATTAAGTAGACCAATTATCTTCTCTGTGCCTCTCTGTCTTCTCATTTCTCCTCGACATGATGTAGCCAGGAGTAGATGGTGTCCACAATCCTTTCAGCCCTGAATTGAATGACCCAAAGACAATAAAATCCATTTGTAGAACCAGGCACACTGCCTCTTCTTTGACATGGCCAGCCACAACTGTTTCTGGCCAGAAACCAAACATGATGCAAGCCAAGGTTGTCAGAATAGTAGTTTTCAGTGTAATTGCCCCCTTTATGCTCCTATGCAAACGTGCTAGGTCTAGCATGCTTAAGGATGAAAGACACACAGAGGAGAGATCAGGCCCCACAGTCTTCCTAGCTAAAGCCATACTCCATCAACAATTCACAGTTGTACCTCTAGAAATGTAGGCCCACCCAGCCAAGGCCAGCAGAGCAACCTCCCCAACCGACAGGTCCCACAGGCATGGAAGCAGCTGAAGTTGGCTAAGCAAGATGGAGATAGCTGAACTTCCCAAACTTGTAGGAGAAATACACTTTCTTACTAGATCCCACTAGAAGTTGTGTGGTCGCCTGTGATGCAGCATTGTTGCAGTAGTAGAGGAGAGGACACACAGTAGGGACCACTTCATGAACAAAATTCCTAGTGGCAAAACAAGTCTAGGACATCCTGTAAACTCGAAATACGTCAGTGCTTTCAAGGCTCTCAAAACCCAGTGATAAAGAAGCTGACTGAATAGTCTAACCTTCCACGTTGCCCACAATCCATTCTACCACAGACCTCCAAGTATGACTCCTAATCAAATTATCCCCCAGCCTTACTTCCAAGTCTAGGCTGAATCTCATTCAACCTTCTTGCTACTTAGGCCATGTATTTATTTTATTTTCTCTTCCAAAATGGTTACTGGACCCTTCAGAAACAAAAGTCAACAACAACAATTAAAAAGAAAAAACCTCAAAACACCTCACAAGCACTCTGACATCACAAAAGCTTATATTATTTATAATCAAAAAGAAATGAAGGACAAATGTCACAATTATCTGAAATCTACACACTGTCTAATTCTAGCTTTTGTTTAAATAAACTCTCCAATTTTAGTATGCCTAAGATGGTCTCTGGGCAACATTCACAGGCCGTCTATGACACAGACACAAGTTTCTTATCCACTTGATATTTCTCCCAGACACCGACACCCCTGTGTACATACAAGCTGTGCAACTTGAACCACTTCTAATTCCAAACAGGCCACAGCTCCTGCTGCAAGGCTTTCCAGAGGATGATCCCATGGGATGTGAACCTGAATTATACATCTTTGAAATATGTGATATAAATCTGTGGTTGCCACACTTAACTGAATCAACCTAAGTCCCCCAGCATATTAAAAATCTTCAAGAACGGGAGTGTCCATGCTGGCCAGGCCTAAAAAAACTCTCAACCCTGCACAGTGGCCACAAGGTGGCACTATATAAACTGGTAAATGGAAACACCCAATATATTTAGGCAGACTCGTTCTTCAATTTCAGCCGTTCTCAATTTGCAAGAACTTTAGAAATACAAACGGAATTTAAAATTTGACCCATAGAACATGGAGTTTCTTCTGAAAACTCCTCATCTCTCCACCACATGTGTGCCTAAACACACAGAAAGTTCATCCAGCTAACTTCACTCAGCCTTCATGTATTGGTTGAGATGGTACTTATTGCTGGAAGATTTCCCTGGAACTCTCAGGAACAGGATGCAAGACCCTCCCATGATAGAAGAGACCTAACATTACCATTTTCCTACTATAAATGCCTGTCATTCGGTGCTGACTGTGTAAGAGGAGAGATCTTGCTTACTGCGCTGTAGGAGGCTCCCACTAGATGATCAATGCATCCTGGATGGGTGGGTGGAGTGTGTGACCAGAAAAGAAATGGACAGATGGAGGGACATGCAAACAAGCAAGACAGGTGTGCAAGACAAGCATGACCGAGTTATGCTGAGTAACATGAGGCAACAGCAGGGGAAAGCCATTTACAACTGATGTTGAACACATTTTTAAAGTGACAGAACTTGTCAGTATTATAAAATAGGAGGCTGAGAAGATGGCTCAGCCATTGAGGGCACTTGCTTGCAAAGCCTGATGGCCTGGTTCAACTCTCCAGTTACCACATAAAACCAGACACAAAAGATGGTGCATGTGTTTAGCATTCATTAGTAGTGACAAAAAAAAAAAAAAGACCCTGGCATGCCCATGCACACACATGTGCAAACACAAAAGACAACTGGGGGGAAAAAAAAAGAAAACAAAACATGGTAGTCTTAGTCATCAAAAAATTAGATCAAGGATAGATAGATAGATAGATAGATAGATAGATAGATAGATAGATAAAAGGTGATTGATAGATGATAATCTGCTTTTGCTGTTTGAAGATAAACATCTTAAGCCATTTGGTGAGCAGAAGGACTCAGCACCAGAGTTGTCCTGTCCCTCTGAAGTGGTAGACATGCAAAGAAGGACTTTCAGAGCTTTCTGGTTTCAATTTACAGCTTCACTTCACAAAACTCACCAGAGAAATACTGTTCTCATCTTCTTCTAGCTTGGACATAAAGTTCCCCATTTTGGTTACCCCAGGAGCTGACATCTTTAATGAGGACACAGATGAGTGTAAAAACAAATAAGATGTATGAAAACTGAAAACCTGGTGCTTCTTCTCATGCATTTTCTGACCAACATACCTAACACCCACCTTACCTGGCTCACTCCAAGCAGAGCTGGGGAATGGATGGTATTGATACAAGCATCTTTCAATGGATACCATACAGTTACCCACGGAAGTGTGTTATGCAGCCTTACTCTTTAGCATTAAGTTTCATTAGCTCTTTCCTTTGACCCGTTAGACATTGTGTCTGAAAGCAAGGACTGTACAGGAGTTTCACAAGGTAAGAAAATCCACAGCCATCTCTAGGGATTGCTTTAAGTCTAAAGTTAAGTAAGGCCGGGTGTGGTGGCACACACCTTTAATCCCAGCACTCAGGAGGCAGAGGTAGGAGGATCGCCGTGAGTTCGAGGCCACCCTGAGACTACATAGTGAATTTCAGGTCAGCCTGAGCTAGAGTGAGACCCTACCTCAATAAACCAAAAAAATAAAATAAAATAAAAAATAAAGTTAAGTAAAAGCATAATTGGCTGTTTCTTTGTGTCTTGTTTCCCTTCCACCTGAAATTCCTTCCAAAGCACCACATAAAAGTATAAATCAGAACCTGGCCACCAGTTGTGTCATCAGCATACACATAAATGGGGCAGCAGGCACACTGTAATTAGCACTCCCCAGTATCAAGCCCCGCAGTGCAGCATAGACCTGTTTCTCTGGGCAGTTCTGCTCTTTGGAAACATTTAAAATGCTCCAAATTCATTTCTGCCTCCTACAGCCTGATTTTCTACATGTATTCTTTCAAAAGATAGCTATATCCCCTGGGAATAAATAAAAGTGGTATCAAAAAAAAAGCAATCCGTAGACAAACCTCTCAAGTAAATGCTCCCAAATAAAGTTCTGCCCTTCTCTCTTTGTCTCCCCTACAACGTTAAATCTTCAGAGGATGTTTATTCTCCTCACTTAAAAGCACCCCAAGATACCCAAATCAAGATCTTTATGCAGAAGGAAGCCCAGCCAACTCATCCCCAATACATGAACCACAGCCACTGGGACTCCACGACATGCCAACACATCAGCCAGGGTTTCTTGCCAATGTTGTTCCTTAATTGGCCATGAATACAGTCAGCCCCAGCAATTGCTGCACCATGGATAGTATAATCTCCTAAAATATCAGCTGGAGGTTTAAAGTCCAAATTTTTAAATAGCATCCAATTAATAATGATAATAATAATGAAAGAAATGCCAAACTGCTTCAAGAGTCTACAGTGGAAGCTTGACTAAATGAACCAAAGTGTCCTTCTAATGACCCTTCCCTCTGTCACCTATTTCTTTATTTCTTTTTCTGTTTTTAATGTTTTTTGAGACAGGATTTAGCAGTGTAGCCTCTGCCTCCTGAGTACTAGGACTATACGCAAGTGTAACCAGGCCCAGATCCCTCTATCATTCCTTAAATATTCCACTTAGTAATTAAAGCTTTCTGAAACGACAAAAGGCAAAAGGCTAGGACTCTATGCTTCAGGTTCTATGCATTCCCATCTACAACTCTGACTGCACACTGATGATGCTTAAAGATAGTAAGGGTAAGACTGATTGCGGGTCTCAAGGAAGTCTCATAGACCGAAGCTTCTAACACTATGAGTTTCCTCCATGGAGCAAATGTTTCCTGAGTCCTTAGCCCCACTCTAGGCCTGGATGATACCTTAGTGCCCAATACAGAAATAACTCCCTGCTTTCATGAAGCTTCCACCCTGGAGGGGGAGACAGACAACAGACCAAAGAAAATGGCCTGGATGACAGAAAAAATCCTAGACTATGAAAGAAAAGGGGGCCAAGTCACGATGACAGCAAAAACAAGATGGTGGGGACTGGGGAGATGGCTTAGCAGATAAGAGATCAATCCATAGCACCGGTGTAAAAACCTGGGTATGGCCACACATGCCTATAACCCTACTGCTGAGGAGGGCAGACAAAGGAGAATCTCTGGGGTTTACTGGTCAGCCAACAGGACAAACAAACAGTAGCTCCAGGTTCACTAGGAAAGTCAGCCTCAAGGAAATAGGGCAGAAAAGTCATAGAGGAGGACATGGGATATTTTCTTCTGGTTTCTATATGTGGGCTCCAGGACACACACTCACATCAAAACAAAAAACAAAAGAGTAAAACGGAGACCACCAACTAGCAAAGATTTCTAGAATATAAGGTAACAAACCTTAGAGATGCTATGAAGAAGGCTTTCCAGGCAGAAGAGTAATAGGCAAAGGCCTTGGGGCAAACCGCATATAGCTTATATGAGAATCCGCAGTTGGCAATATGGCTAACATGGAGGGAACTGCCTTAAGACACACTAACTCCAGCCTCTGCCTTTCAGCTAATTCAATTACCTGCTATTGTACCTGAGACATGTATCTTTCTGGTCCACTTAACCCTAGCATGCCATTTCTAACCTTAACATTAGTGACCATGGAAATTATTTTGCATTTATCCAAGGGCAAGATCCCTTTGTCTCTTCTGTTTCAACTTTACCACAGAAAAGCCAAACAACAAAGGGCATCCTTTCTTCCTCTGCATCCTAGTCTGTGCACTTTCCTTTCCCTTAGTTTCTATTGCCACCCCACTGGGCTGAGCACAAACATCTCCCATGTGTTCTCAGTGGCTCTGACTGCTGCCACATCAAAATTACCCCAACAAACTGTCCAGGTATTCCTTATAAAAAGGTTGTTCGTAATTTCTCTTATCAAGATGTTTTCTCCATTAATCCTTTCTTTTTCAAGGCAACTGCCTCTAACTTGTAATTCATGTAAATAAGACATACTTGCCAGTGCCTAACCTGAGCTAAGCAGGGCCATTATAGCCCTGAAGAAATACTTCCTCCCTTTCTGGAGCCCACAGAGGAAGGTGGATAGAGATCCTGTTGTGAAGGAAATGAGGGAACCAAACCAAGACTTAATCTTCAGGCTTCCATGTTCCCCTCGGGAAAGGATTTGTGAGCTCAGACCTGAGAAGTAATTTAGAAGTCACCTAATATACAGAGACATGGACAGAGAAAAGGAAGCCTTCTTTTGGGGGGGAGGGCAGGAAAAAGAGGAAAAGGCCAGGTGGATGTGGTGGTGCCTGCCTGTTATCCCAGCACTCAGGAGGCTGAGGAAGGTGAATGCTAAACATACAGAGACACTATTGAAAGAAGTAAAGACAGAAAGACAGGAAGTAAGGGAAAGAAAGGAAAGAGGGAGGGAGGGAAGGAAGGAGGGAGGAAGGAAGGAAGGAAAAAGGAAAGGAAGGAGAAAAGGAGAGAGGGAGGAGAGGGAAGGAGGGGAGGGAGAGAAGGAAGGAGAGGAGGGATAGAAAGGAAGGGAAAGAGGAAAAAAAGGGAAGGAGGGAGGGAAGGAAGGGAGGAAGGGAAATTTCAACAAAGTAAAATAAGCCAGTCACAGTGGCACATGCCTTTAATCCCAGCACTTGGGAGGCAGAGGTAGGAGGACTGCCATGAGTTCAAGAACACCCTGAGACTCCATAGTGAATTGCAGGTCAGCCTAAGCTACAGTGAGACCCTACCTCAAAAAAAAAAAAAAAAAAAAAAGTAAAAATAAGATGAAACTAGAAAATGAAGAAGAAAATGGCTCAAGAAAAAGTTAGAAGACAAAAGAAGTTGGGTGGAGCTTTCTGGACAGGTGAATGTAACCTCTGTGGAACAGGCAGACATTAAGGGTTCCTTCAAACAATCCTTAGAGTATTAAAGGTTCCCTACTCATCTGCCATCCATCGCCAACACTTATCCTGATTCTCTTGAGTTGCCACATTCTACCTTAAGCCTCACAAAGAAAATCCTTAGTAACAGAAAAGAATCTAAAATTTCCATAGTGGGGACTAAAGGCTATGTTGGGCTAGGTGGAAAAATAAAAAGGAAAGATAAAGAAAAAACAAGTGGTTATAAATTGTGTGCCATTCTTCCTGTTCCATTGTCAGTCTATTTTGCCCTTCTCACATCTGGCCTTATGACTGCAGTGGGATTGGTCACCCAGGTCTTCCAAGTCTCTGTCTAAAGAACATTAGTGATTTCTGCTTTTGCACATTTGAAAGGATACTTCTGGAACCTAGTCCCAATTTTCCTGTGGAAAGAGCAACAAAAGTGAGTTTCCTTGGGCATCCCAGCTCATCTGAACACCAGAGGACTGCAGCCCAGTCAATTCCCACATGGAGCAGAAGAACTGCCCAGCTGAGCCTATTCAGCCCACAGATGCATGAAGGTGCTAAGTGGCAACTACTGTTTCTAGCTAATGAGGTCTGGAGGGATCTGAGGACTCCAACAGAAATAGATGATCAGAGGAGTAAATAACAGAAGAAAAGAATAAAACAGAGACAACAATTCCTTGGGTGACAGGGAGCATTAGCTGAGTTCTGTCAGGACTTTGGCATTTAAGCTCCATGAGATCTGACTTGACTTGGTTCTTGTGCCATAATTCATGTGATTGCAGCTTTCTTTACAATAAAATAGACTGAAATTCGCCAACTGAAGAGCTCTGTTTACAAAGTCCTTGACAATGCTTATACACTCTAGTCACTATTGTGATTTGGCCTCTGCAGAGGACTTCTTGTTTATAAGTTTCCTGCCATGTGAACTATCCTCAGAAGCTCAGTCTGTTCACAGCCAAGATGGCGATGACACAGTCCACATGTAAGTAGCCTGCCATGGGATACAAGACCCCTGAAGTTTGTGTGACTTAGCATAGCCAGAAGAAATCAGGGACACATTTCTCTTATACCAAGGTATCAACCTCTGACATCCACACATGCAGACCTGCACACATGCATGTACACCACATACACATGCAAAGAACACTGCAAACTCAATCAACCATATTTCTAAGACATATCATATTTCTCTATTTCAGGTAATGTTATAGTGATACGAAGTAATCCTATGGTAACGAGGTTAGTGTACACACATAAACACCTAAGTGTCGGGCTGGAGAGATGGCTTAGAGGTTAAGGTGCTTGCCTGCAAAGCCTAAGGACCCATGTTTGACTCTCCAGATTACCACGTAAACCAGGAGCACAAAGGTGAAGCAAGCACAAGGTTGCACATGCCCACTAGGTGGCACAAGCATCTCAAGTTCAATTTCAGTGGATGAGCCCTGGCACACCAATTCTCTCTCATGCTCTCTCTCTAAAATAAAATAAAAATCCTAAGCAGAGACACACAGTAACAGAAATGCCAAGTCCATATCTTTCCTTTGAGATGTTCATGAATTAAAAACACACATTTCTCTATATTTAGAACATTTGTACAAAAAGTACAACAATGTTTCCCATTTAATGTCTAAAGATTCTTAACAATATTTTCATTTTGTTTATATACCAGTAATATATTTAAAGTGTGTGCAATCCATATTACTTTAATGTACAACAATGTACTTTAATGACAATGAGTGCTAAGAACTCATTAACTATTGATGAGAGTATAAACTAATGCAATCATTATGGAAATAAATGCGAAAGTTTGTCAAAAAGTTGAAAATTGAACTACCATATGACCAGCTAAACCACTCCTGGGCATATACTGAAAGGATTCTATATGCCTCAATAGACATTTCATTGCTGCTCTAGTCACAATAGCTAGGAAATGGAATCAACTTATATGTCCAGCCACTGATGACTGGATAATGAAAATGTGGTATACACACAATGTAGTCTTGCTTAGCTGTAAAGAAAACTTAAGTTATAAAATTTGCAGGGAAAAATGGATGGAATTGGAAAATATATACTAAAAGAAGCAATCCAAACCCAAAAAGATAACAATCACATGTTCTCTCTCATAATGTGGATCCTAACTTTCAATGTGTGTAGGTATGTAAGTAAGGGGATGTGTGAGTGAGAACAGGGTATGATTCAAGATAGGAGACCACAAGAGATGACCAGAAGGAGGGAAGGACAAAAGGAAATATGGAGTATGAAAGCAGAAAGGAGGCTATGCTGGGGGAGAAGGGCACAAGATGGGGAGGAGATGAGAGGAAAAGGGGGAAAGGAAACAAACAATTGGTTTGAAAACATAATTAAACCTAATCCTTTGTATACTAATAAAAATAATTTAATTTTTTTAAAAAGAATTTGATTGGTATCTTATCATTGGCCTTGAGTCCAGGCACTTCTTTAAAGCTTGCAAAACTGTGACTAAATAATGTGTGTCACACCATCTCAAAACCACCAGGTGGGCTGGAGATGGCTCAGCAGTTAAGACGCTTACCTGCAAAGCCTAACAGCCCAAGCCTGATTCCTCAATACCCACGTAAAGCCAGATGCAAAAAGTGCTTTATACATCTGGAGTTAATTTGCAGTAGCTACAGGCCCTGGTGTGCCCACTCTCTTTTTCTCTCTCCTCCTCTCTCTCTTCTTGCAAATAAATATTTAAAAAAAAAAATCATCAGGATACTGGGCATGGTGGTGCATGCCTTTAATCCCCACACTCGGGAGGCTCACTGTGAGTTCGAGGCCACCCTGAGAATACAGAGTGAATTCCAGGTCAACCTGGGCTAGAGTCAGACCCTACCTTGAAAAACATAAATAAATAAATAAATAAATAAATAAATAAATATTTTAAAAAATAAATAATCACCAGGTAACTGCATACCTTCTTTCAACACACACACACACACACACACACACACACTTCATCTTCCTGGCATGCCCACTGCCATTCTTCAAGAACCAACTCAAGGTCACCCACTCTATGAAGCTTTTCTTGTCACTTACCAACCTCTCTGCCTTTTAACAGATTTAAGTACACCTCATTTAAATATGCATGCAGCCTACTATATACTAATAATACTTTAAATTTCCTGTCATAATTCCTTGTTTGGACTTCTAGTTTCCCCTTTACATTGTGATTTCCTTGACAGCATTGATCAAGTACTATTTGTTATTGAGTCCATAGTACTAAGCAAAATGCCTGAGTCACAGTGGTCCTCTGTAAAGATGCACAGAGTGAATGTTCTCTATTGCTATAGTGCTTTCTCCTATGTGCCTGAAATGCCTTTCCCAAGGGAAATTTGTGGAAGGGGGGAAGAAAGAATGTTAGAGCCACAAGTTGGGGCATTATGCATAGAGACTTGGCCTATCCCCCATAACTCTTGACTACCCCCACAATGCATGACCCACATTCCCCATTGATGAGGGTCCCTTTGGAAGAGGGAGGACAGGGAGGAGGATAATGGAGTCACCATTATGAATGTAAAATTAGAATAATATAAGTAAAAAAATAAATTATTAAAAACAAAAACAATATATGATTGACCCAAAAATATATTTGTAAAACCAAAAAAAAATCTCAAAAAGTGGATTATACACTCAGGAGACAGAGGTAAGAGGATCACCATGAGTTTGAGGCCAGCCTGAGACTATAGAGTGAATTCAGGTCAGCCTGGCCTAGAGTGAAACCCTACCTTGAGAAACAAAAACAAAAAAAGTGGGTTATAGCCTACTGGAGGAATGAGAAATATAAATTTGTAAGAGGAATACATAGTTATGTAAAATTAGAACACATGAGACAAATCTGACATTTCCAGGTAGACAGATCCCTTGCACCCTTCTTTTGCACATATTTTTCTGGCTTATAGATTTAATGCATAATTAGCTGTACACGTGGACATAATAAGGTAGTTTCTCATTTTGAGTTCACTACTCAAACAGGGATTCTCATAGAGCAGAAAAGAAAACATCACCAATTATAACTGAGGGTACGTGCTGGGAAAAAGTGTGTGTGTGTGTGTGTGTGTGTGTGTGTGTGTGTGTGTGTGTAAAATCACTTTGGGTAAGTACTCCTTTTTCAAATGCATTCTACATGCTGAGTATCCTCAGAGCTCAAGTACAGTTGGGTATGTGTCACTTCTGATTCCTGTTCAAGGACTTCTCTGAAAGCTTTACACTAGTACTTGTTGAAGAGCCCATTGCCAGGTGAGTCTGCTTCACTATCTTGTGTCTTCGTGTCTCTAAACTGTTCCCTATCATCCAATTTTGACTAAAAGGCAAATGACTCCAAGATGGTACCTGTCAGGGTCCCAGCAGAAAGCAGAAGGGAACATGACTGACACGATTAAGGGAATCTAATACGGGTTTATTTACCAAGTATAGCAGGGTTTAGGAAACCAACCAGGGTGTATGATGTGTCTAAAGGGGAAGAGGACAGAGCTACAGAAACCCACAAAAACAGCTGTAGCTACAGCAGAAGGTTACCTGACAGAGCCTATAGCTTCCAGGAGGGAGACTGAGACTACTAACAGCATAATGGCAAGAAATCTGAGGGAGCAAGTCCCCTCACCTCACAACTCTCCCGTAACCAGTCATCTCTAGAATTTGTCATTGCCTAAACTCTGTCAGATATCAGAGGACCAGCAAGTCCATGGAAGAAGCAACTGCTAGTCTGGGACAAGAACAGATGGATAATGTGGAATGTGGTTCTGGAGTGTCAGATGGATAATATCCTGCATGGAAAGCCTAGAATTTCATGCTTCTTTCTTAGCCCTATTCTTTTCATCCAAGAATAGTAGGCATATAGACAGAAGGCATAAGAGAGAGCCAAGGCCAGGTGTGTGGCATATGAGAATAGCATGTGCATAGCAGGAGATTCCTCAAATTCTTTTGACTTTTGAATAGCATTCAGGAGTTGATGGTGACCCACACAGGCCCCTTCATTTTCCAAGTGACTCTGTTCCCACGTGTTGTAGTAAACTTCTTGCTGGCAGAAAGCACTTAACCAAGAGCAGCTTGTGGGAGGAAAGGGTTTACTTTGGCTTACAGGGAAGCTCCATGGTGGCAGAGGAAAACAATGGCATGAGCAGAGGATGGGCATCACCTCCCAGCCAACCTCAGGTGGACAATAGGACAGTGTGCCAAACACTGGCAAGGAGAAGCTGGCTATATAACACCCATAAGCCTGCCCCCAACAATACATTGCTTCCAGGAAGTTCCAATTCCCAAAATGCCACCAGCTGGGGACCTAGTATTCAAATCGCATAAGTTTATGGGGGACACCTGAATCAAACCATCACACCAACCAAGTGAAAGAAAGCTGATTTTAGGAGCCAACACTCACCTGGCAATGGGCTTTTCAACAACAAGTACTAGTGTGAAGTCCTCAAACAGTAATCAGAAGTGACAAATACCCAACTGCCCCAGTGGGACAACTATGAAACCCCCAGCAAGACAGGACCCTCAGCTGTCCCTGGTGGGATCAGCTTACAAGCCCTGTCCAGAGTTGCTTTTCCCTCCTTTTTGCATTTCCCCAAGGTTCCTATGGGTGGTTCCTGGGATCTCTTCCTAAATGCTATTCATACTCTAAACTAGTTTTAGAAAAAGCCAATCTAAGATAATGGCTCTGGACATGCAGTGACATGGAATGACTCATACCTCCTATCTCCAGCACTCATTATTTAAAATAATGGCAAAGTTCATTCCAAGAACCAGTCACTAACATGACCATTCTCACAGGTGGTCAAGAGTTAATCTCAGTAAGATGTGGAAGATGACAAGCAAACCAAAAGCATGCAGGAGCGCAAGAGAGGACATAGGACAGGGTAGATGTGGAAATGTTCAGAATGAATTCCAAAGTTTTTCTCTTGTCCGTGTGTGTGTGTGTGTGTGTGTGTGTGTGTGTGTGTGTGTGTGGTATGCATGGCTTGGTGGTAGTGGGTATGTATAGTGTATACACATATGTGTGTATGCAGATGCATGCCCCATGTGCAAACCTGCAGAGGCCAGAGAACATCCAGGGTCCTCCATCACTCTTCTACTTTATTTCCTTGAGATGGAATCTCTCAGTAAAACCAGAGCTGCTGTTTTCGATCCAAACAGCTGACCAGTGAGCCCCAGTGATTCTCCAGTCTCCACCCTCCCCTCCACTTTGACCGATGTTACAGATGTACATGACTACTCCTCACTGCTCATGTGAATGTTGAGGATGGAACTCGGGCAGTCTCGGTCTCTCTCAGGTCCTCATGCATGCACAGTAAGCGTTCTTACATGCTGAGCCATCTTCCCAGCTGCCTTTCACGGGTCCTCTTAAACACCCTTGACAAATGTGCTCTCACCTGGAAATAATGAGTGTTCTGGAAGGACTTTTGGGACATAGCAGCTCTTACTACTTAGTCTTATAGGCAAAGTGCTATGGCTACTGGAAACAGGAGAGACAGAATGGAAACCAAGAAGAAAGTTCTAATTTTGTGACTTCATGGGTTCATTATCTAAAAAATGGGTTTCCTTCCAACTTCCTCCACCATGAAGAATAGCCAGCTGCTTCTCTGTGATATTTCTTCTCAGTTTTGGATCAAAGGACACAGGAACAGAAAAAAAAAAAAAAATGAGGCTATACAAAGTCATTTACCAAAAAGTTACATATTAAATTGTCCTATTTCAATTATAAACTTGGACAAAGGTATAAGAACTAATTTTATATACATAAAAGTCATAAAATTATTACAAGTGTTAAATTACTAAGATAGAAAATATTAAAATACTTTGGATATAGTAACATGAGTAACTTTGGTCTAATTATCAACACCACTGGTTCTTAACATTGCTTATATAATAGAATTACCTAGAAAACTTAAAAATTCCAGAAATGGGCAAGAGAAATGGCTCAGTGGGTAAGGTTCTTGCCTGTAAATCCTAACAAACCAAGTTTGATTCCCAAGTACCCAAATAAGCCATATACAGAAGGTGGTACACACATCTGGAGTTTGTTTGCAGTAGCTAGAGGCCCCGGCAAGCCCATTCTTTCTCTGTCTCTCTCTGTATGTGTCTGTATTTCTCTGCTTGCAAATAAATAAATAAAATATTATTTTAAAAATTCCAAAGCCAGCCGACAGTGGTGGAGCACGCCTTTAATCCCAGTACTCGGGAGGCAGAGGTAGGAGGATCGCCAAGAGTTCAAGGCCACCCTGAGACTATACAGTGAATTCCAGGTCAGCCTGAGCTAGCATGAGGCCCTACCTCAGAAAAAAAAAAATCAAAAACCAGAGTGGAGAGATGGCATAGCAGTTAAAGCATTTGCCTGCAAAGCCCTGGTTCAATGCCCCAGGACCCACATAAGCCAGATGCACATGCATCTGGAGTTCATTTGCAGTGGCTGGAGACAATGGCATGCCCATTCTCTCTCTCTCTCTGTGTGTGTGTGTGTGTGTGTGTGTGTGTCTGCTTCTTTCTGTCTCTCAAATAAATAAATAAATAAAATATTAAAAATTTGTTTTTAAAAAATGCCAAAGCCGAGTAGTGATGCACGCCTTTAATTCCAGCATTCAGAAGGCAGAGGTAGGAGGATCATCATGAGTTTTAGGTCACCCTGAGATAAGTAGTAAATTCCAGGTCAGCCTGGGCTAGATTGAGACCCTACCTTGAAAAACAAAACAATGATGAAAAAAAAAAAAAAAAAAAAAAAATCCAAAGAACAGGACAGCCTAGACTAATTCTACCATCTCTGTGGATTGGATTACAGCAACAATATTGTCAGAGGTGCTACTCCAAAGACACTGATATGCAGGCTAGATTGTCAACAACTGATCTACATTATGCTAAATTAATGCTAATGTGGTTTAGGGCAAAAGACAGGACATGGACCAGTCCTCCACTTTGTAAAATCCTCCCCTACCCTGGTCTTTACACTCAGCCACCTGAGCACAAGGCTGAATCTCCTGAACCATCGTGTACCTGAAGCTGCCTCTATACCACAGCAAGCCCCCTGGAAGTTGATGCTGATGTCTGCAAAAGAGATAAAGAAGACTGAGGGAAAACCACCATAAAGTTCAGTGGCATTAAAGCTATACACAGCAGGGAGACTGGTGTCCACAGAGCCTTGGTAGGAATGATTGAGCTACTAGAAAAATGCCGGAAGGTAGGCTGCACACTACTGTCAACATGCTCTGCTTTAGCCTCTTGCCCAGTTGTGGTCTCCTTCAAACATTTATCCATTCCCTTAAGTGTTCACTAGCCATGGATCGCAGTCTCAGATTATTCTGAACATACAAGTTTGTAACCACAACAGACCTTCAAGAGCAACTGAAAGTCATTGTCATCAGAAACATGAAAACACAGTGCTAAGTCTCTCTGAAGAGGGACTAGGTACTGCAGGCTCCAGAAACAACATAAGCAAAGACTTATGAAGGCAAAAGGATTTGTAAGCAGGAAGCTGCTTAGCACTGCATGAGAAACATCCAGGAGAGGAGTGAGACCAGAGGTCAGGGGTGTGAGACTGGAAAGGGTGGCAGCAGGCAGGAATCTGGGCCTTGCCCTAGGGCTGGGTATCCCCAGCAGCATCACTGATGTGTTGGGCTGCATAACTTCATGTGCAAGATTGTTCTGAGCACAGCAGGGTGGTCAGCGATTTCCTGGACTCTCCTCCAAGTAACCGCTGCTCCCTGTTTTAAGACAGTACAGATTCATGTAGTCATATCTGTGTATAGTTAAACATGTGTCCAGAAACAAGTCAGAGGTCTGTCTTGTAGAGAAAGCAGGCAGCGTGGAAAACAGAACAGAGTGATGGTATAATGCAAATGGTATATCCAACCCCCATCCAAAAGAAAAGAGCTATGTCCATGTTCATAACCACTCTCATAAGGATATCGAGGTGTCTACACTCAGTGGAATCAGATTTACAAATCAACACTCAGGCTTTCAGAGAAAAGTTGTTTAATGCTTCCACCACATGAACATTTCCCAAAGGTGGCCTCTAGGCAATGACTGGGTCTCTGCTTTCCCTTATGCATTTCCATGTCCTCTACAATCTCAATAATAGAATAATTTCTTGAGGTGTTGGGGATTGAACTCAGGGCTTTTCACAGGCTAGGCAAGTGCTCTACCAGTGAGCCACAGCCCCAGCTCCAAGAAGAGTTTTTTTTTTTTTTTTCAAGGTCACTTCCTGAGGCATACCTTTGTTGAAAATAAAACTCCTACAAGCATGACACTCAGCAATAAAGATGACTACAATGATCCCACAATTTTCTCTACACACACACACAGACACACACACAAATATACACATACACATATACATACAGACACACACACACACAAATACACACACACACACACACACACATATATATACATATATATACACATACACACACACACACACACAGGCCCTTGCTCATTTTGCTTTCACATTATGATGGCATTATAAAATGTAATCTTCTCTAATCCAAAACATGTACATGCTCTCTATGCAGAACATGTTCTTTTACACAGACCTCTTGAAGCAGAACATGATTTACTACTGCTGCATAATTAACCAATGTAAAACTTAGTGACTTTAAACAACAATATAATATTCCTCAATATTCTCTGGGCTCAGCTGGGAAGTTCGGAGCCACATAGTAAACTAAGGTCACTTAGTAGACTACTGTGAGGAGGAAGCTTGAGCTGGGCTAGAATGTTGAAGATTTAGGGCATCTGCTTCATGATTTAATCTAGGTTTTACTCCAGTATGAGAATCATCTTCCAAAGAGGAGCCTTCCACCAGGACAAAACTAGGTTACCCATTGACCAAGTATGTTACATGGTCAAGTCTAGAATCAAAGAGGAGAAAAATAAACAGTGAGCGTAATGGAGGCAGACTGCACTACACTCTTCAGCAAATGTGCCTGCCTGCCATGGTTAGAAGAGGGGTTTCTTGTAGACCACAATCTTCCGTCCAGCCCTTGAGAACTAGCATCAGCAGATCAAACTCAGTGACTACAGGTATGAAACCATCCATGCCAAGTACAACTGAAGCCATCAGGAGACTCAGTGCCTTCTCTAGGCCAGCTCTCCTACAGAAGTAGAAGACAGTCATTCTCATTTCCTAACCCAAAAGACAGTTCAGAGAAAAATTAATGCTTTCCTAAATGAGAGATGAAATCTATAGAGTTGCTTACTAAATATTAAGTACTAATCTGTACATAAGTCTTAAGATCTTGTGACTAAAATCCATTCACTCGATTATGACAAATTGATTCAAATCCTGTCAATTCCCAAATTCCTTTTTATATAAATGATTCTCTTTAATGAACTAGATAAATCTTAAATTTAACCTTTACTTTGCATGCACTAAATTCTATTTAAAAAAAATAAAGGTTAGGTGTGGTGGTACATGCCTTTAATCCCAGCACTCAGGAGGCAGAAATAGGAGGATTGTTATGAGTTCAAGGCCACCCTGAGACTACATAGTAAATTCCAGGTCAGCCTGGGCTACAGCATGACCCTACCTCAAAAAAAAAAAAAAAGCCACACACACCACACCAGCCAGGCATGTTGGTGCATGCCCTAATTCCCAGCACTTGGGAGGCAGAGGTAGAAGGATCTCTGTAAGTCGGAGGCAAGCCTGGAACTACATAGTCTGTTCTAAGTCTGCCTAGGCTAGAGTGATACCTTACCTCAGAAGCCAAATTAAAAAAAAAAAAAAAAAAAAAAAAACTACTGTCATATGCTATATAGTGTAGTTGAGCACTCCTATGGTTAGCACTTGGGAAGCTGAGGTAGGAGAACTGGGAGTTCAAAAGTAGATTGAACTACACAGTGAAACCCTGTCTCAGAAAAAAATTATCACTTGCTTTAGTTTAACTAATATATGTGCACATTATGAATATTTTACTGTATACCAATTACTATCTCGCTATTTTTAGAGATATGGAATATAAAACACATCCTCCCAGAGGAAAAAGGCATCTTAATTGTAACCACTTTCTAGTAGACACAACTCTCAGAATATATAGGATGCCCAGGAAAATACGAGAAGTCCATTAGATTAGGTAGTACACTGCTTTCCAATTGACTTAACCTCTGCCATAATAAATAAGAGGGTCCTTTCTAAGGGCTGGAAAGATGGTTGAATGGTTAAGGTGCTGGTCTGCAAAGCCCTAGCCCCAGGTTTGATTCCCAAGAACCCACAAAAGCCAGCTGCACCTGGTAACACATACATCTGGAGTTCATTTGCAGTGGCTAAAGGCCCTGGAGCACCCATTCTTTCTCTCTCTAATAAATAAATAATAAAGTTTTTTTAAACACAAAAAGGTCCTTTTGAGTTCTAAACTCATATATGAAGGACAAATACATCAGGGTGAGCTACGCCTATGACGAGCTTGTAAATGAATGTGGTATGTTTCAAACAGCAGTGAGGCTGGGAGATTCATGTGAGTAAAGCAATATTCAGAGAGAAAGAGAGAGAGGTCAGAAGAGCAAGAACTAGTAGAGGATTTGGGGGGAAATGTGGCACAGTAACAGCATCTAGAACTGAGCCCTTGCCTCAATAGTATTCTATGTATTCTGGATTAAAATGGGAGGAGCAGTAAAGATGGAGAGGTGAGGTGTTAAACACTGCCTTATACCTAAGGGCTTTCACATACATAAAAGTTAATTTTACTATTTTAAACTATTTATATATAAATATAGGAAAAAATATATTTATATTATATAGAGACTATATGTAAATACATATCAAAGAGAGAAAAGGAATGAAAGGGAGGGGAGAGGGAGAAAAAGAGGGAGGGGAGAAGGAAAGAAGGGAGAAGGAGGTGAGAGAGAAGAGAGGAGAGGTAAAAGGAGAGAAAAGGAGGGGAGGGAGAAAAGATGGAAGGAAGGTAAAGCGAGAGAAGGGGAGAAAGGAGGGGAAACAGAAGAGAAGGGGAGGGAAGGAGAGGGGAAAGAAAGAAAAGGGGAGTAGATGAGGAGAGGAGAAAGATACAGAGTAATTAAATAACTAAACTACTAAGGTCATGCAAGAAGAACGGTAATGTCACAAGTAGAGCTCAGGCCTAGTATACAGCAGGTCTTACTGTGTAATAATTCCCTGGTTGCAAATTCATCTACTTGTTAAATCCACTTCTAATTGAACATTAATATTCACAGAACTTTTTAAATCTTTGTTAAATATGCAGCTGTCATGTTCAGCATGACAAGGGTCCTTCTGTAGTCTATTCAGTGCCACATTTTTCACAACTTTGCATTGGGGATGGGGAGGGTGATTTGCTGTTTGAAATGGCCCCTAAAGTGAGTGCTGGAGTTCTGTCTCATGTTCCTGTGTGTGTGATGTGTCTTACCCAGAAAACCCATAGATAGAATGTTTGATAAAAGTCATGGCATACCAATTACGTTCACCTTGACATAAAATGTGCTTTGTGAACATGGGCAGGAGAAGAGGAGAAAAACAAGGATTCAAATGTGGGTATATTTTTATTGGTAGATAAGGTTAGTAATAATAAATACTAATAGTAAAGTTGCTATCTACTGAGTGTTAGTACTAGGTACTGTTATATCTTCAAACACCTGGTAGGCACAATGATACGCCAAATTTCAAAGATGAGAAAACCGAGGTCCACATTCACACAGACAGGAAATGATGGAGTTGGGACCCTAACCAGGAGCTCTCACCCCAAAGCCAGTCCCTTAACCACTCCCCGCACTGGAGGCATGTTTTCCTGCTTCCACTCAGCAGGTGAAGAGATCACAGGTCACATGAAAGCTGAACAGTGCAACCTCCACTGAGGTTAGTTTAGATTCTCTTTGGAAGGAGTGAAGAAAGGAAAGGGAGGGAGAATGACAGACCAGTGAATCCATCAGTTAATGAATCAATTGAAAGGTCAACAGATGGCAAGAGATCACCAGCCAGAGAGAAGGGCTCATGCACAGGTATCTCCAGCAATGTGCCTCAGGCCCAGAGTGGGAATCAGCTATGGCTCAGTGAACCATGAAAAATCAAGACCGGCTATCAATGAATCATCCTTAAGTGACATCATCCCTCTAATTTAATGTCATTTCACATTGCTATGAGTCTGCCACAAGGTACACAGTCACAGTAAAGAGGCTCAGAGTGTAAGCTGCCTTTCTGGTGAACCCTCAGAGGTTCCGTTCATGAAGAAGAGGTGCCTTTGTGCTCTCATTCTACATTTGCTCTTCAGTGTTGTGAGGGACATCTGGGGTAGTTCAGAGAAGCAATGAGCAAGTTTTCTTTGCTTGGGCTCCATATTAATTTCCCATTTATCTGACCTCACAACTTCTATTTATCCTACTGAGGAAAAAAAAAAAGATTAATTTTCCCCAAAAAGTTGCTTTTGTGCAAAGTCAACAAAGATTTCCCACTTCCAACATGCAAGATCAGATAAGATAGCTCCTAACCCAGGGAACTGAGCCAGCACACACATGCACCACCATTGGGTGCTGTGGAAAACAATGCAAACACAGAAAGCATCTGCTGTGATACTCTGTCAGTGAATTGAAGGCAAAAACACTTGCAGTGACATTACAAGTTTTTTTTGTTGTTGTTTTTGTTTTTTGTAGCTGAAACTGCTCTCTACTTTGAAAGTTACTCATTTGCCAGCTAGATGACACACCAATTCAACTAATATACCTTTTAAATTCAAAACAGGAAGAAGCAAGCAGCATTCTAAAGTATGCATGAGTTTAGTATGGTGTCATGCAGATGGCCACATGCCTATTTCTGGGGAGGGTGGATGTTAGCTGCAGTCCTTAGAGACATACATATTCTCTCTTCAAAAATCACAAGTGTAGGACTTAATGTCTGTGGTTTTGCGGTCACTGTCTTAAATAGAGTTGGCTCATGAATGGTTAGCGAGGCACTAACTACATTAAAACTCAAAGATCACTGGAAGTTCACACCTCACTAGAAGCTAGGCTCCCACAAAGAAAGTGAAATGGAACCCTGATTTACAGTGTGGGGCTCACTCCATTTTCATTTGGGTAGTAACACTGGTACAAGAAAGAAACTGATCTGTTTCCAAGCTCATTGCTGAAAATATTTTATATTAAAAATACAATACACACAGAATGTCAGGAAAAGCCAAGAACAACAAACTAGATGAACGAAGAGCCCCAGAGGCTGTGTATGCAGCAAAAGCCAGAAACAGCATCTATATATAGAGGACGATTATCTTAACCGACAAAAAACCTACTTGTGTGCGGAAATATTTTTTTCTTCTTTCTTTGGCATCTAGTTCCATGTATGGTAATTAAATTAGAAGAAAAATTTATGGAGCTAGTAAAGAGGCAAAAAACAATCTTTAAACATATTTTATGCACAAAATGTTACAAGATTTAAGTTCTAGGCTCATGTGGGGCGAGTAGGCCCCAGCTCCGGGTTCCCCAGTGGCTTGTGTCAGGCAGATAAGGGCGCTGCGAGCACGTGGAACGGAGGAGAATACTGGTGAGAGCGAGGACACAGCACTACATAAAGAAGAGAGAGCCGACTATCTACCAGGAGATGGGTCCCTCCACCTCATAACAGAGGAATACACAGAAATGGTGTGGTCACTCAAACTTCATCCAGAGATCCAGAGTCTACAGAGAAAACAACACTAAATCAGATCTCTACCTTGCCTTCCAAGGCTCAGGGAGCACCACAGAAGAGCCTCAGGGTAGGCAGGAATAGCCTGAGGCACCATGTTCCCCCCCCCCCCGCACCCCTGCAGAGACTGACTGAGCTTCCTGGTCCCCACATTGGATACCCATAACCCCGCTGAAGACCCTCAGCAGAATTAGGGCAGGGGAGGGGAGGTCTATGTGTGCAACCTTTTATAAAAATCAACAATTAAAAAAAAGATTTAAGTGCTGGTGTGAACAAGTTTAGCAGCCATGAGCATGTGGCTGAATGGTCAAATGACAGATGTATATATACACCACAAATATGCAAATGTCACTCCTGCTCTCCCGTAACAGAATATCCATAAGTGTAAGTAGTTTATAGTGTGTCTGCTCACCTCACAGGCACATCGAAGTCAAGGTTTCAGAAAAGCTGCTTATTAGGAGGTATTCCAGGAAATGCCGGTGAAGAAGGGAAACAAGCCAGGAAAGCAAACCAATACAGGTGAGAGAAAGTTACTGCTAAAGGTGACTAAGGTCTGAGCCCACTGGAGGATGCTGGGAGACAGTGCAACACACACGTTTCCATTTGTCCCGCCCCAAAGACAAAAGATCTAGGGTGTGACAGACCAGCTCCTACCTCTGCTGGGGAGGGTAGGATTGACTTCTCAGCCCATAAATGGACAGAACAAATAGCCAAAGAAATAGATAAGGAGATACAAATGAAGACAGTTAGATGATCATAAAATGTTCAAAGTGCCAAAGCAGCCATGCAAAAAGATCCTTGCACAGCCATGTTCATAACAATAGCATCATTACACATTCACAGCAATGGTCAAAAAGTTGAAACAAGCCAGCACCATCAGTAGATGAATGGAAACACAAATTGTGATCTCTACATACCATGGAGCATTATCCAGCCTTTAAAAGGAAGAAAGTTCTGACACATGCCAACAACACAGATGAACCTTAAAGACACAGCTCAGTGATCTAAAACCAGTCACAGAAAAGCAAACAATACATGATTCCATTTACATGAAGAACCTAATCAGCTTCAGAAAGAGAGAGAAAAAAAAAAAGAAAGAAAGAAAGAAAGAAAGAAAGAAAGAAAGAAAGAAAGAAGAAGGGAGAGAGGGAGGGAGGGAGGAAGGGAGGGAGGGGGAGGGGAGGGGAGGGAGGGAGGGAGGGAGGAAGGAAGGAAGGGAGGGAGGGAAGAGACAGAAAAGAAAGGCAGTTGTCAACAGCAAGGCAATGGAATGGGAGGTTATTGTTCAAAAGATACAGTTTCAGTTTTGCAAATGGCAAAGCTCTGGAAATGAATGGTGGAGAAGGTCACGCAATAGTGTGAAAGTACTTCATGCACTCAACATGAGCTAGAATGGACAATGCTGTGTATCTTACCACAATAAATCAGGGAGGCGACAAGAGGACACACAGTGCTTCCAACCCACTCACACATCTTCAAAAAGATTATCTGAAGCAAGAGAGGCCCAATGAGAGCTGTCAATAGGGAGGGCCCAGACTGTCCTTAAGAAACAGGTGCATTCCCTTTTTGTCTCGTTATAAGACTATTAGTGTTATATACATATAATACATAACATAATGATATATGCTCCAGTGGAAGCTTAGAACACACACAGAAGTAAGGAGAGTCTCTTCTCACCTATGATCTCATGGCATGAGTGATGGAGACATCTCTGGAAATGTTACCCCACCCCAGCTGCCAGCCTGCAAGATGTGTGGCTGGCAGAGCTAGAGTTCTAGGTACCTCAATCCAAAAGTCAATGCCAGGCTTTATGTCCCCATGTTGGAATGTCTTGCTACCCAATGAGTAGTCTCGAAGAGTTGTGGCTTGCACAGTCACCACACTGGACAAGCTGACTCAGAGTCCAGATTTTAACAATATCCAAGCACCTAAGGCTTTGAGGGCTATTTCTGAAAGAGATTCAAGCTGCTACACCATTATGTTCCTGCTGTGCCTCAGCCACACTGACCTCCTTGCTTCCTCAGACCTGCTCAGCTGGCTCCTGTATCAGCGCTTCTTCACTTGCAGTGTCCACCATGGAGAACACTTTCAGATTTTTGTATGACTACCCCTTGATCATTCATATCCCTTTCAGAGGTCACCTCCTCCAAAGACTTCCTGAGGAGATACCGTGTGTGTGTGTGTGTGTGTGTGTGTGTGTGTGTGTGTGTGTGTGTGTGTGTAATAGTGGTCATGTATAATTAACTTTTCAGCTATTCTCCAAAAGAAAACCAGACAAATATGATCGCAATGTAGGCAAGTTACACTAAAATAATAATTTTATTTGTTGGAATTGAAAAATATATCATAAGGCAAGCTGAAGAGAATAAAATGATTTTCTACCAAGACTGAATGCTGCTTTTGTAATTCAATATCCTTCAGCTTTTTCAGGCCTCAGAAATTAAAAAAAAAAAAAAAAAAAAATGAAATGGCATGTTGAAACTTGTCTGAGTCTCTTGTATTTCCAGGGCTGCCAGTTTGTTGAGCTTAATGTCCCTTTTTTTTGTTGTTTCATACCAAGTTTGTGAGCAACAACGAGGCCTTGTGAGCTCTTGAGCTTGTGCAGTGATGCAATCCTAAATGTGCAGCCCTCGCACCCACCGTAAGAGTCTGAATGCTGGCAGCCTGGAGTGGCACCTGCCTTTGCTTGGAGGAAGAGTGAAGGGGTTGAGGGAAGGACAGTAAATTGAGTTATGAAGATGACCTATCTTTTTTTTTTGTTTTTTTGAGGTAGGATCCCACTCTAGCCCAGGCTGACCTGGAATTCACTCTGTATTCTCAAGGTGACCTCAAACACGTCGCGATCCTCCTACTTCTTCCTCCCAAGCGCTGGGATTAAAGGTGTGCGCCACCACGCCCAGCTTAAGATGACCTATCCTTTTAACGTACACACATATATAAAGAGCTTTAACACAACGGTCCTGTGTCCAACAGTTCTACTCCTGGGGCTTTATCCAGAGGATTACAAATACACATGTGGTCAATGAGTAATATGACCCACAGCCTTACTGATATTAGGAATTTTTTTATAGTCACATTTTTAAAGAAAACAATCATTTATAATACTGAACATCTATGTAAATTCACTCATAAAGTAGAGTACGCATTCAGAATTGTGGAAACTATATTAGGCCTGGGGTGCAGGCCTGTAATCCCAGCTACTTGGGAGACAGAAGGATTGAAACTCAAAAGACCTGAAAACTTAGTGAGCTTCTGTCTCAAGACAAAAAGCATAAGAGGGCAGGAGATATAGTTCACTGGTAGTATGTGAGGCTCTAGGTTCAAGAAATATGTAATAATGTAGATGTCCATGCTATATATTTTAAACACACATTTTTTTGAGGCAGGATCTCACTATAGCTCAGAGTATCCTAGACCTAACTCTGTAGCCTAGACTAGCCTCAAACTCACAGTCATCTATCTCCCTACCTCATCCTCCCAAGTGCTGGGATTAAAGACATGCGCCACCACATTCAGCTGTATTTTTAAAATTAAAATTGCAAGACAGCGGGAGTGGTGGTGCACGCCTTTAATCCCAGCACTCAGGAGGCAAAGGTAGGAGGATCACCACGAGACTACATAGTGAATTATAGGCCAGCGTAGGCTAAGTGAGACCCTACCTCAAAAAACTAAATAAATAAATAAATAAGCAAATAAGTAGATAAATAAAATTGCAAGATACACAAGTATAGGTAGTGTAACCCCAGCACTATCTTTACTTTCACACACACCACACGCACACAGCAGCCCTCCTCTATCCCCTTCCCTTTCCTTATTGTCTTCACAGCTCTCATTACCATCAGACACAGTCACACAGGTTTACTACCACTTCCCTAAACAAAGCCAATGTCAGGGCAAGAACGACTGCTCTATTCACCACTATGTGTCCAGTGCCTCACACTACTCAGCATGCAAAGGACAATCACAGATATGGCTGAGCAAATACACACACAAACACACACACACACAACAAAATGACTGCTGGTGCTGTCTCCTGGTGGTAGAGTGATCACCGCCTAGCATGTATAAGGGCTAGGCTTGGATACTCAGAAAAGGCAATTTAAAATATTTCATCAAGGACTGCCCTAGTTAGAGGTTAACCTGGGCTACATAGTCCTTTACATGGGGAAGGAGTAAAGAAGGGAAAACTATGAGACAGATATATGGAATTTCTCTGTATCCCTTATTCAAATTTTCCTTAAATTTAACATTTTGTTATGGAGAAAAAAAATGAACTAGAGCATTAAAAAGGATGAATGACTGCCCAAACACACATCTGTGACCTAGGAAACTGAAGGAGCACTGGATACTGCAGTATGCATATGTGACACAGGCAGAAACAAGATGCTGAATGAAACCTATTTCCCCCAGTGTCCACAGTGGCTGAGGCTAGATCAGGGTTCTCACCGGTCTGAAAGCAGAGAAGCCATCAAGAGACACACCTGGAGTACAAGCGAGTGGAAGGAGCAGGAGCACCAGGTGGTCAGTGAGCTGCCAGCCTTAGCACTATTATGATCAATTCATAACCCTGTACATCATAAACCAACCACAAGTCTTAAATTGCAATATGTTTCCTGAGCAATGGTCAATGCTTCCACATTATGTTCTTTTAAGTAATATAAAATCTTTATAATCAATAAAGTTTTCAAAATCAAATTGAGGATCTATAAAACCACCAATTACTAAGACAACACTTGTCAATAGCAAGCAAAATCCATGTAAGATATGCTTGCCAACGATCACCATGTGAAGTAGACAGTCAGAATGGAGAAGGTCCCTTCTCTTTGGAGTATGGCTAAGGGAGCCAGTGGCCCAAAACCAGGAACTGCTCTGAGGCTCCAGCACAACCCCACCACAGCTCACCTGCATCTGTCACTTCTCTGCCCCAAACATCTCCTTTCATTCACAATCTGCAAAGTGTCAAGAGACTATCCCATAAAACATAAAAATATGGGTTTTCTTTATGGATATGCCTCATTCACCAATCCCACCATGACACTTGCATGAGTAAGGAGTCTGTACATAGCACTTAAAATCTGTGATTTAATTTTGAAAATGATTTTTTTATACTCTGCACTAGGGGTAGGAAAACTATAGCCCAATGATCAGGCCTGTCATTGCTTTTGTAGAGCCCATGAGGAAAGATAGATTTTTACACATTTAAGTGGCTGGGAACATATCCAAAAAGAATAATACTTCATGACATATAATTATATGAAATTCAAATCTTGTTATCCATAAATACAGATTTGTTAGGACATGACCATACCCATTCATTTAAGTACTGTTTATGGCTGCTGAAGGGCTAAAACACTGAATAGCCAAATGAAACAGTATCGCCTACAAGGTCAAAACTACTTATTCTGGTTTGTACCAAAAAAATGTTTCCAACTCCCACTTGTAATAGACACAATCAATGTGGCCAGTTGTAGTAACTATAATTGTGGATTCCTCCCAGGCAGCTTTAAGCATATTATTTAAAAAGAAGTGAAGCAATTTATACAGAAAAATCTAACATTTGCATATTAACTTCTAACTACTTAAAGTCCATGGATGACAGATCCAGAGAGATAACAGACAGCAACTGATAACCACCAATGGGAGGAATGTGAGATTGAAAAAAGAGGGTGCAATTGAATAAAGTCTTTACTTTTGTTCATCTCTATTTAGTTCCAGCAAGTGAGCAGGTATTATTTTTGTGCTTGAAAATAAAAGTGAATAAAATTTAAGAAGACATTTCATGTGCTACTTACTACTACTAACAATAATTTTAAAAGTTTCTTAGACTTATTCTTTAGAATGGGCACATTCAAAGCAAGAATCTTCAACATAAAAATATGAAATGGGGGCTGGAAGGATAGCTTGGTGGTTAAAGTGCTTGCTTACAAAGCCTAAGGACCCAAATTAGATTCCCCAGTACCCACATAAAGCCAGATACACAAGATGGTGTATGCGTCTGGAGTTCATTTGCAATGGCTGAAGGCCCTGGCACACCCTCTCTCTATATATCTGCCTCTTTCTTTCAAATAAATAAAAAAATTTTTAAATATATGAAATGAGGCTGGAGAGATGGCTTAGCAGTTAAGGTGCTTGCTTGCCCACGAAGCTGAAGGACCCAGGTTTGATTCCCCAGTATCCACGCAAGCTAGATACTCAAGGTGGCACATGCATCTGAGTTAGTTTGCAGTGGTTGGAGGCCCTGACATGCCCATTGTCTCTCTCTCTCTCTCTCTCTCTCTCTCTCTCTCTCTACCTGCCTTTTTTTCCTCTCTCTCAAATAAATAAATAAATAGTTTAAAAACATGAAATTTTGGGCTGGAGAAATGGCTTAGCAAGTAAAGGCACTTGTTTGCAAAGCCCACTAATGTGGGTTCAATTCCCCATTACCTAAAGCCAGTTATACCAAATAGTGCATGAGTCTGGAGTTTACAACACCAAGAGCCTCTGGTACACCCATTTCCTCATATTCTCTCTCTCTCTCTCTCTCTCTCCTCTTTCTCTCTCTCTCTATCTCATGCAAATAAACAGAATGTTAAAAAATGAGGGCTGGAGAGATGGCTTAGCAGTTAAGGCATTTGCCTATGAAGCCTAAGGACCCTGGTTCGATTCTCCAGGTCCCACACAAGCCAGATGCAGATGGTGGTGCATGCATCTGGAGTTAGTTTGCAGAGGCCCTGGTGCGCCCATTCTCTCTCAATCTCTCTCCCCCTCTTTCTGTCTCTAATAAATAAAAAGAAAAACATTTTTTAAAATGCAGTGTTATGAAGCGTTATTGTTATGTCATATAATAAGCTGCAACAGGAAAGTACTTTACAAGTCATATATTATCCATCATCTAGTAATACACAGGGAATGAAGAATATATGTCATTCTGGTCCACTGGTCCTTGGGTCACATAGAAACATCATGCACTTTCAAGTTATCTTAACTTTGTATCCTTTTGCTCACTCCAAGGTATGAAATGAAACTAATTTCTTGCATCTTTAATAAAGAAATATTCAGCCATAGCTCTTGTTTTACAAAGATTTTTCCCAGTTTGTATTATAAAAGCATAAAAATTGTGCAGCCCTATGTTGACATACAAGATTTTTAGTGTTTCTTATTTTTTCAACCTTTATTTATTTATTTGCATGTTAAGCGGAGGCTTGGGAATTGAACCCAGGCCAGCAGACTGTGCAAGGAAACAACTTAACCACTGAGCCATATGTCCAGCCCCGAGTTTCTTATTTTTTTAATGAGCACTAAAATCTTTCAGAGACTAAACACTGCACCCAGACATAGCAGGATGCAGTAGCTCTTCACTGAATCACATCCATAACTCAACTCCTATGCTTTTATAAATGTTGGCTTTTAAATGCAAGCCCAATGATCCCCTTAACTACCCTTACATGCACAGTAACTGACAGCTCATTGCGACAAGTGGTCTCAGGAAAAAAAGTACTAGAACCAATGGTGTGGAAATGCTGTAGTCTCAAACTTGGACCAACATTAAGGAAACTAGAGCTTATATTTTCCTCAGGTGTACTTGATTTTAAATGCTTGCATCAACCAAAGTCAATTTCCTTTTTCCCAATGTCTTACATACTACATATTGACAGGGTATACATATATTTAATCTGTTATTTTGTGAAATACACTCTGATATTATAATCTATATACCCTTATTTTGTAGAAGAGTAGAAGTGATTTTAAAGCAATATAAGAGATATCCAAACAGCCAGTAACAGAACACTCTTTTATTTTTGTTTTGTTTTTTGAGGTAGGGTCTCACTCTAGCCCAGGCTGTCCTGGAATTCACTATGTAGTCTCAGGGTGGCCTCGAACTCATGGTAATCTTCCTACCTCTGCCTCCCAAGTGCTGGGAATAAAGGCGTGCGCCACCACACCAGGCTCAAGAGCCTTCTAAAATAAGTTACAACCTTCATAATTTAAAATCAGACAACCCTCAGCCATTTTTAGCTAAATTATATACACAGAGAAGAGGACAAAGTAATCACGATACAATGGCAAGAAAACATGGCAAAAACCTACACGCTCAATGTCATCCCAACTTAACTTAAAACTGACATAGATATCCCAAGTTATACATATAACTTGTACTTGTGATTATTTGATAGGAGTGAAGAAATAACAGCGACCTTTGTTTTTACATCATCCTTATTTTTCAAAGTTGTCTATAAGTAGCACTTTATCAGAAAAAATAAATACAATATTCCTTCATCATTATTCTTAAGGGAAAACACTGAAAATCAAATTCTTAAAATATGGGTTAGGGCTGGAGAGATTGCTTAGTGGTTAAGGCACTTGTCTGCAAAGCCTAACAATCTGAGTTCAATCCCCGAGTATAAATGTACTCCAAATGCACAAAGTGGCTCATGCATCTGAAGTTTGTTTGCAGCAGCTGGAGGCCCTGGCAAGCCCATTCTCTATCTCTCCTCTCTCTCTCTCTCTCTCCTTGCAAATACACACACACACACACACACACACACACACACACACACACATATATATATATATATATATATATATATATATATATATAGCCACAATCTGGAAAACCAAAGAACATGATTTATGCATATCTTTTTCTTTCAATGCAAACACTGGCAAAAATGAAATACTGATGTTTTTTCCTATATAAAAGAACCAGAGAAACTGAATTGAAAGATGTACTACTAATAATAAACTAATGTTTTGCACCTAATATTCTCAGGCTTAAGACTAAAAGACATAAATCTGGTATCAAGAATAAGCATTATCTATGATCACCTTTAAACAAGAACCTTAACAAAATCAAATAAATTTCATAATTACCAAACAGCATTTCTAAGATGATATCCTTGCCCGGGTTGGGCATGTTCCATTCAAAACTCGGCCTTAATGTACTGTTTTGACTGAAGGCTCACCTTTGCTTTTCACAGTAAACACAACAATTCTTCCAAAGGATTCCAGAATATTGTAGTAGGGCTCTTAACAACAGTGTGTTCAATAACTGGCTTACTTGTGGTCAGAAATGTGATACACCATCACTTCTTACACTTACACCAGACAGAGACTGGTCCAAACCTGGAGAATAGGCAGGCATGATTGACGTAAAGAGACAATAAACAGGCTGGATAGATGGCTTAGTGGTTAAGATGCTTGCCTGCAAAGCCTAGAACACAGGTTCAATTCCCCAATACCCGTGTAAGCCTGATGCACAAGATGATGCATGTTTCTGGAGTTCATTTCCAATGGCTGGAGGACCTGGTACACCCATTCTCTCTATCTGTTTCTCTCTGTCTCTCTCTCTCTCTCTCTCTCAAATATATAAGAAAAATTTTTTAAAAAGAAAGTAAACAGGAGCTCAGATGAAACATTTCATGGAAATGATGAAAAAATTCAGGGCAAGAAATACAAAATGGTGAAACACACAAGAGGAGCTCTGTGCCAGGAGGGAGGGAGGAAGGGAAGGAGGGAGGAAAGGAGGGAGGCAGGCAGGCAGGTAGGGCATGGGATTTGTCCTTAGAAGATGAGCAAAGAGTGGTGGGTATGGGAAGGAAAGCAAGAAAATATGAGGAAACAAGTTAGGTGGAAAAGCAAATTATGCACATAGGAATTCATATTACCTTAAAAGACTGAGTCAAGCTGAGCATAGTGGCCCACACCTTTAATCTGAGCAATCAGGGGGCTGAGGTAGGAGGATTGCTGGAAGCTCAAGCCTAGCCTGAGACTATATAGTGAATTTCAGGTCAGCCTGGGCTACAGTGAGACACAACCTCAAAAAAAGAAGAAGAAAAGAAGAAGGAGGAGGAGGAGGAGGAGAAGGAGAACAACAACAACAACAACAACAACAAAAGGAAGGGATAAAGAGATGCCCCAGCAGTTAAGGCACTTGCCTATAAAGCTTAACAACTTGGGAACCAGGTTTGATGCCCCAGTACCCATGTAAAGACAGATGCAAAGTGGTGCATGTGTCTGGAGTTCGTTTAGAGTAGCTAGAGGCCCTGGCGCACCCGTGTTCTCTCTCTCTCTCTCTCTCTCTCTCTCTCTCTCTCTCTCTCTCTCTGTCTCTCTCTCTCCTCTCCCTCCCTCCCTCCTTCCCCCTCCCTCTCTTTCCTTCCCTCCTTCTCTCCCTCCCTCTCCCTCTCTCTAGCAAAAAATAAATAAATAGAAACAAAGACAGAGCCAAGAGATGGAGACGAGAGACCCTCTGGAACTGGAATGGTATGCATGTGGTCATTACTTGCTACTGAAGTGGGAAACAACGAGAGATGGCAAGTGTGGCTGAGGAGAGGTTAGAAAAGAAGCATGTCATGGGAGGTGAGATGCAGTGGGAGTCTAAGGGCAGTATTCCTAGAGAGACCTGCATCCTCCCTCATCTGCCCTTTCATGGGACATGGCTGAGCATCACCTGTCAACAGGAAAGGTTGCACACAGTAAGTGTTCAGAGAAGCACGGCCTTTTCAGTCAGTGTGCTCCCTCCTGACATGAAAAGCAAAATAAGAAGGCGCCGGGCACTGCCCACAGCAGTGCTTCTGGGGCTGGATAATTAGCACAGAAGCCTGCTGCCAACTGCCTGCCATGCAGACCACTGGAAGAGGGAGTCTACAGATCCCTAGTGTGCCTATCCAGCTGGCCTCACCCATGCCCAGAAGTGAGGTGCCCGTGAACATGCTGTGGGTTCCTAGAGGCATATCATCTGATATCCTGAAGAGGTGCCATGTGCTAAAAGATTAAAAAAAAAAATTCATATATCACCTTAGACAGCAGTATAGTTTGTGTTTTAAAAACTGGTTCAGTGACAATGAAATCTCCTTAGGAAACATGACAAGATATGAGTTATAAAACTTACTACCCTGAGTAAACACTAGCAGATGGTTGCCAACAAGTCTTTAATTATCTTCAACTCATTATGCAGACATTAACCTTGACAAATTAATAAAGGTGAACTGATGAAACTTCTGGGCTTACATAATTTGAATCATTCCAAATCACAGCAAATGCACATTGGTGAATGTGGATAAAATCCTTCCGAAGGAAACTGCCATGGAGAGGCTAGGTACTTTTTGTACTTGCCACTCCTTTTTCCAGTGTGAAGGAAATAAAGGCTGGTTCCAAGCTATTAAACTATTTGAGATGCACAAGTTATCATCATAATTGGGGGCACACTTTCTTTTGACCTTTCATTTCCCAAATGTGACAGATAAGAAGTGCTTTTATAGTACCAATAATGATTTTATCCTATGGGAACTTGCCAATTATAAGTTGACCACAGAGGAACGACCACACTGGATATCATTTAGACTCTCCATACACGTAAAATATAGCAGAAAAACTTAAGAATCATGCTGGGAGAATAGTTTAGGTGTTAAAATCTAACACAGAGCTGGAGAGATGGCTCGGCAGTTAGAAGTGCTTGCTTGCAAAGCCTGGTGACTCAGGTTCAATTCCCCAGTACCCACATAAAGCCAGATGCACAAAGTGGTGCATGCATCTGAAGATTGCTTGCAGCAGCAAAGGCCCTGGCACTCCCATTCCCCGCCCCCTTGCTTGCAAATAAAAATATTTTTTAACTCTAGTCTAGAGAAACAAACATTAAAAGGGTGCTAAGGTAGTAAATATGTGTACCATCCACATATGAGTGTGACGCTTTATGTTCATAAAGTGTTTCATAAAATGTGACCAGAATGCCCACAACTGCACATGCAGTCTGATCCTAAGTTTTTAGGCATTAATAAAACTTAGGCTGGGGAACATTGAGCCAGATACACAAAGCTGTTTCAAAAACACAATGTGCAGTACAGTAAGGCATCAAGCAAGAGCATGCCATACTTCAGACATCTTGTTTTTCTCACAATCTCAGTGCCGAGTACACAGGAAAGCCTTCATAATGGTGGCACTCGACTAAGACCATTCGGATGCCTCAAGTGTTTCAGCAAAGGATATGTGCTGAACTCCTGTGGTAGTCTCTCTAGTCATAAGTCAGCCTTAGTGGCAACATTTACTCTTAATTTGACTCAGATTTTTATTACTTATACAGCCGGTCCCCAATTTTCCATGGTTTCACATTATGGTAGCACAAAAAGAATGTATACTCAACACAAACTGTCCACTGCATGTTGAATTTTCCTCTCTCCCTAGGCTAAATTACCCTGTTCTAAGGCTGGAGGCTAGAGAGCAGTAACAAGCCAGGGATCACAGCAGGAATGCAATGCTCTACAGTGCACTGTGCTGTTGTGTGCTAAGGTTCCACAGGCTTGAAATATTACAGGCATTATGGGCCAACAGGATTTTCAACTTAGGGTGGGTTTTTTAGGAGATAACTCCATTATAAGTCAAAGAGCTAAAGAAATTCATTCATTCATTCATTCATTCAGTTATCCATCCATTCAGCAAGTATCTATAGATTTCTTCCAATGTCATGGCCATTGTTCCAGAACTCTACTATCCCATGTATAACAACCAATCCATCATATGTGGATAATGGACACATTTGAAACATGGGTCGTCAAAACTGAGCTGTGCTACTATGTAAACTATACAACATGTTTTGAATACAATCAGAGAAAAGGGATATAAAATATTTCATGAAATAACATTTAAAATATACTTAATTAAAAATATTAATATTGATTTGTCCTATATAATTTTACTTTTTAAATATGCTTTTTAAAATTAACGCATAAGACTTTAAACGAATCCATTTTCTAGTTCCTTAGCATTCTACTAGAGGACAGATAATAAAGAATAAGCAATAGAGGCTGGACAGATGGCTTAGTGGTTAAGCGCTTGCCTGTGAAGCCTAAGGACCCCGGTTCGAGGCTCCATTCCCCAGTACCCATGTAAGCCAGATGCATATGGTAGCGCATGCATCTGTAGTTCATTTGCAGTAGCTAGAGGCCCTGGTGTGCCCATTCTCTCCCTCTCTCTCCCTTTCTCTGTCTCTAGTAAGTAAATAAATAAATAAATTTTTAAGGAAAAAAAAAAAGAATAAGCAATATAGCCAGGCATGGTGGCGTACACTGTTAATCCCAGCACTTGGGAGGCAGAGGTAGGATGATCGCCATGAGTTCTGATACTACACAGTGAATTCCAGGTCAGCTGGGCTAGAACAAGAACCTACCTCAAAAAAAAAAAAAAAAAGCAATATCGCATAATGCATGATTTGTATAATTATAATGTATCATTTGTATTATAATAATGTATTTATATAACAATAATGTATAATTTCAGATAATGAAAATTATGTAGTGAAAACAAAATGGGGTTAAAAAAAAAAAAGAAACCCAAACTGGACATTTTGGATAAGGTAGTCATGGAAGTCACTTCTGCGAAGGGAAAAACAAGCTATACGATAGGAGAAGACAGGAAAATCTAGAGCGTGTTCTAGGCCAAGGATGCTGCAAGTGCAAAGGCCTGAAAGTAGGAACGATATGGGCAAGGAGACCAGTATAGAGCACAGGAAGGGGATTAGAAGGCAGAAAATGACTGGAATCCCTAAGACTTGGTGAGATTACATGTTACATCTCAGTGAAATTCATTGCATTGTGGGACTATGGCCAGGGGAATCATGTTACCTGATCTGAATGTATTAAGTTCATTCCATCTGCTATGCAAAGGATTGCTTATGCAGGGAAAATAGCAGACATAGGAAATGTCAGCAGGTTCCCACAGAAATTCAGGTAAGATTTCCAGAACTCAGAGACAGCGTGGTAGAAATAGTGATCTTCTTATTCATATATGTCTAGAGGCTCTGAAAAAGGGTCTCATGCTTTCTACAAAGCAATGTCACAGTACTAGGCCTGAACTACCAAACTATTTCACTCCTTTGACAGAGATTACTTTAAAAAATGTATTCTGATCAAATAACTGGAAAGGTGAAGAAGAAATATGTAATAGTAAGAGAAGATACCAGAAAATTATCATGTGATCAGCAGCAAACTGGATGATGGCTGAAATATTACATAGCCACTAAGTTGTAACAACAAAATCCTGGTGGCTACAAATAATATATTTCTCTATACAAGGAAATCCAGAGAAATCTGGAAACAAACCATTGGAGCTAATAGAAGAGTTCATCAGCCTGCAGAAAAAGATGCAATGTTCAAAAATCAGCACCAACTACATCCAATAGAACATGACTGCTGCTCTCACAACTCATAAGCCATAACCCCATGGGGAATACCAGCAATCCCACTGAGGAAAGCCTCAGTGGAATGGGGGAAATGATGGTACCAACACATGATGTATCCATACAAGTTCCCAATTAATGAAAGAAAGAAAGAAGAAAGAAAGAAAGAAAGAAAGAAAGAAAGAAAGAAAGAAAGAAAGAAAGAAAGAAAGAAAGAAAGAGGGAGGGAGGGAGGGAAGGAGGGAAGAAAGGGAGGAAGGGAGGAAGGGAGGAAGGGAGGAAGGGAGGAGAGAGAAAGAAAGAGAGAGTCAGGCATGGCTCTTTAATCACAACACTTGGGACTAGAGTGAAACCCTACCTCAAAAAAAAAGGGGGGGCTGGAGAGATGCCTTAGCAGTTAAGGCACATGCCTGTGAAGCCTAAGGACCCTGGTTCAATTCTAGAGGTCCCACATAAGCCAGATGCATATGATGGCGCATGTGTCTAGAGTGCATTTGTAGTGGCTAGAGGCCCTGGCGCACCCATTTTCACTCTCTCTCTCTCCCCTTCTCTCTGTCTCAAATAAATAAATAAATAAATAAAATTTTAAAAAAACAAAAAAGGAAGGAAGTTTATGTTAAAAAATCACATTTACAACAAAAAGACATACAGAAATATGTAGAAAGCAAGTAAGATGTTTTAGAAAAATAAGTGATTCTTTAACAGGAATTAAAGACAACCTAAATCAATGGTTAGAGCCAGCATATCCATGAGTGGATAGAATCACTATTAAAGGTAGCAACCATTCTCCATTTAATCTATGAGTATCACAAAACTCAAGTCAAATTTCCATTGAGATATTTTTTGGCAAGTGTTTTCTTTATAACTCACTAGAAGAATAAAGGTTCCAAGACTTCAACCTACTGAACTCTAAGTGTTTGGATAAAGCTATGTTCAAGGAATGACACCTAGTAATCAGAGGCTCCCAGACCCCACGGCAGAGGCCCACACCAATTCTATGTCCTGGGTCCCTGTCTATCAGTACCAAAGAAACAGAACTGAGATGCCAGAATGATCCCAGGTATGTGAATTTTGAAAATACAGAGTACTCTATAAGTGTACCTATGTACAGAGATATGAATACGGATAGGCACAATGCACATGTCTGTGTACATATTTATGGCCTTAGAATAGCTATAATGGACATATACATAGGACAAAAATACGAAAATAGAAACAGAAATGAAAAAGAGAACCCTGAGAGGTACTTCTTCTGAGGAATGAAGAGTGAAGAAACTAAATTGGGCACTAATATATTTGTAGCTATAAAGTTTATTTCATAAAAGAATTAAAGACAGGCACAAACATACATATGGATTCCTTAGAAGAACAACATGAGAAATGCTAATTTAATAACTATAAGTAATGAATGTGTATTCTAACTACAAATATCTATGGCCCATATGGAGAATTGGAAATGCACTAAACAGTATTGGTGATTATGTTAGAATACTAATATTATGAATGATTTCTTTTCTATTTTCCAAACTCCTATTGCACTTTAAAAGAAGGATTAAATATTTGATAAAGCAAGCATATTACCAATCTCAAAAAGACCAAATGTTGACCCTAAGAATCATAATTTAGAAATGCAATTTATTAATATTAAACAGCAACTTGTCACACACAAGTATTCCCTAGGAGGAAAGCTCATCAATAATTCAAATTAAACAAATGGGTTCATGCTCATTATACCCAATTTACATTTTAATTATACTATGTGAAGTTTTTAAATATTTTGTTATTCATAGAGCACAACTGTGTGAAGCCACCTTCATTAATAAATAAGATGTAATACTTCATTTACCAAAATAAAAATTTCTTCCTCAGCTTCCATGTGAACAATCAAGACTGTTCAGGTTTCAATTTATTACCTGGGGATTTATAAAATGAGTAAAATTAAGACTTATGGAAATATTAAAGTAATCTATAAACTCCTTGTTCTTAGTGAAGGAACAAACTTTTAGAACAAGGTTTACTTGTTAAAATCAGGAAGTAATTGAGAGGAAAAAAATACGTAAGATCAAGTCATTCACCTTTGTTCAAGCCAAGCCTGAGTCTCAGCAGGTACTATCTGTAGAACTAGTACCTCAGCACAGATGACGGCCAGGGGTGGAAAGAGGCGAAAGCTACACTGTGAGGTTCATGGTCATAGGCAGCTTCATAGCTCAACATGAGCCACCAAAGGCTTTTGTCCAACCCATTCTCTCCAGGGAGCAAGACAATGCCCAAGCCAGACCACGAGCCAAGTCAAGAAGTGTCCCTTCACAGCAGCACACTTGGGACAGGAGAAATGTCAGTATACTAACATCTTAGGAAGCTATGCTAAACTCTCCTGGGTGCCACAGAGAATTCCAGAAAACTGCTCCGAAGGTGAGGGTTAAGGAAGAGACAAGAGGTCAGTACTAAGCAGCTTTTCTCCTGGATGCACAAACTAACTTGGAATTCTTCCTCTGATAAAGCCTGCCTTGCACTCATCAGTCACTCCCTTGCTGAATATTAAATAGGAGAAAGGCGGGGGGGCGGGGGATGCAAGAGAACTCAAAGTTAGTATTTACCACTTCTTACTGCAGTGAGCTCAGACTCTCATTACCCTTCCTGACACAGTCCATATCCACACTCAGCATCCACCTGGGCTACTCCTTTCCACTTCCAACTTCTCCTTCACAAGCTACACAAGCCTGGCCACTGCCTATACCCTCAGTGTGAACCCCTTATTTCACACAATCCTCCATCAGTCTCAGATTACCTCATTAGGAATCTGGGGCTCCAAAAAAGTTAAGTCCCTTTGGGCTGGCCATCCATCACATCGTGGACAAAAATCACAGTGTAAATTTGGCCAGGAACTTCTTTTCCTACCCTGCTGCATGGAATGCTATGCAAAGTACAAACATGCCTGCATTATATGTATTGACATTCTATTATCAAGGACACCAAATGACTGCAACTTCACATTAATGCAATATTGATGATGACCTGGGGGCAGTGAACACTGTCCGGAATCATGAGCAGAGTTTAATTATATTTCATATTATTTTAGCAATTTGGTGTATTCAATTATTTAGCAATTTAGCAATTGGGTTTATTAAAAAAACAAATAAAATTATGCATTTTAGCAATTTGGATTATTGGAGAACCAAAAGTCCACAAAGGTAATTAAAAGAGCTCTAATAAGATGTGATTTTCCCCCTCCACTGCACCAATGCCCTATATTTTATAAAACAAACACAAAAAAGCCCACTTACTTGGATGCTCCCACCTATAACACCCCTGAAAAAATAACAATGCAGTGCTGGTATTAGACAGGGAAGCCCACAGCAGCCTTCCAACACAGAGGACACTAGCACAGCGCACTATCAGAACACTAAGTTCCCTCTCCCCACTGCCAGGGAGGTCATCAAAGAATGTTCTCTTGGGAGTCTGCCAGTGTTTTGTGTGGCTACCTAAGGAAGTGTGCTGGGAGGAGCCCATGAGTGAATAGCAAAGAAGCCTGACTCTGAAACATTTCAGGCATTTAAATTTTTATTACAATTTAAACTGTGTAAGCTCAGCCCTCGGGTTCAAAAAAGGGGGGAGGGGGATTTGCTTACCAAACTTTACTTTGTCTTAAATAAATCCATTAATTTTTCCTGAAGTATGAGAACCGGGATGTCAGCTCACAGAGCTACAAAGTGATATCAAGCCACAGCAAAACACAATTCCCTGTCCCCCCAAGGATGTGATTCAAATCTTACAACACTTCATTGATGCTTCTGTTGGGAGCTGGCAGGAGGTTCATCAAGCAGTCAGTTCTTTCAGTAAGGCCTGCCTTTGTGGAAAGGGGAAACCTTATATTTAACACATTGAGAAGCTGAATTTTTAAAGAGAGAGAGAGAGAGAGAGAGAGGAGGAAATTGTTATAATTATAGTGGAAGCTTTTGCATGCAAAATCAGTTTTCCTTCAGGAAATTTGCATACTATCTATAAGGAATCCCCCAGCCAAAAGTACACATTATACCATTCAACTAATCTTTAAAGCAAAGAATTTTGCCCAGAAATTGTACTGAGGGAAAGTCTGTGAATGTGTTCCAGGTCTGGCCCAGAAAAGCAATTTATTCAAAATAGAGTAAAAATAAAAATAAAAGGACTTACAAAGTGTCCTGTAGTATTTAAACGTTACACGGCCTATCCCTAAAGCATAGGCTAAGACACACAGTAGAGAAAGGTGTTTGCTTCAGCAGTCTCCAAAACGTGCCTGAACCTTTCAGTGTTAAACGCACTGCTTAAGGCTTTCTCCTGGGGTCTTTAACACTGCCAGACAGACTATAAAACCTGATGACAGAAATAAGGGAATAGCTGGGCGTGGTGGCACACGTCTTTAATCTCAGCAATTGGGAGGCAGAGGTAGGAGGAACACCATGAGTTCGAGGCCACATAGTGAGTTCCAGGTCAGCCTGAGCTAGAATGAGACCCTACCTCAAAATAATAAAAAACAAAACAAAAAAAGAAGGAAGGAAGGAAGGAAGGAAGGAAGGAAGGAAGGGAGGAAGGGAGGAAGGGAGGAAGGGAGGAAGGGAGGAAGGGAGGAAGGGAGGAAGGGAGGAAGGGAGGAAGGGAGGAAGGGAGGAAGGGAGGAAGGGAGGAAGGGAGGAAGGGAGGAAGGGAGGAAGGGAGGAAGGAAGGAAGGAAGGAAGGAAGGAAGGAAGGAAGGAAGGAAGGAAGGAAGGAAGGAAGGAAGGAAGGAATACAGGTCAGTGATGGAGTATTTACCTAGAAATAAGGAGCAGGCAGAAGGAATATCCAAAATGAGGAACCATTTTTACTCTGATGTAAATATAAGTCAAATATGTGTTTGCAATCTGGTGGCATAGGCTTGTAATCCCAGCTATCCCAGAGGCTGACACAGGAGGATGGGATGGCAAGTTAAAAGACCTGTCTGGCTACAAAGAAATTTCAAGGCCAGGGCTACAGAATGGCTCAGTGGTTAAGGCACTTGCCTAAGGACCCAGGTTAGATTCCCCAGTACCCATGTAAGAGAGATACATAAGGTGGTGTATGCATCAGGGGTCCATTTGCAATGGCTAGAGGCCCTGGTGTGCCCGTTCCACGCCTCCCCAACACCCTATCTGCCTTTCCTTCTCTCTCACGCTCTCAAATAAATAAATAAATAAATTTATGTTTTGTGGCAGTAGATACCAACCAGCACAAATGTTACTTCAATCACAACTATTTTGCATATATTCTTCTTTTATAATTTTTATTACATTTGCTTTTCTTGAAGACTTCAATGCCAAACATGATTGAATGGTTTTATGTCAATGTTGAACAGTGCATTCATTTTCTATTCCATTTCAAATGTCCTGTAAAGTAATATACAACAAAAAGCACAGTGCTGTTCAACACAATGTCCACTCACTCACTCATAGAGAAGCTGGTAATGTTCTCTGTTGAAATGTGTCTGTCAACTTCAATCCTGAAGTCACAAAACAATAACACCTATAAGAAAGTTTAACTTGCCTCCATCTCCATCATTTCCAATTTAGAGGCAAAATGTGGTTAAGTGGCTTATTTAGGGTCACACTGCTGCTTAGGGACAACACAAATCCAAATGACAATTTCCAAAAGACTAAGATTTTTGGACCCATAAATGAAGTCTCCCTGGCTTCATTCAGACAAACACACATTCCCATCCTGGCAAGAACAAAGAGGTAAGTAATACTAATGTGAGAATGCACTCACTCACTCACTCCATCTGGGCCTGGCATGTCTTCGCCTCACTGAATAAGCCTGTACTGAAACTTGTTCCACCTGTGGACCATGGCCAGAAAAATGCCCATTACCCTCTCACAGCCCAGTTCTCCCAATCTGATGAGTATGAGAAAATGTCTATCATGAGTATAAGGGGGAGCAGCAAGTTTGCTAAGTCAATCATTTTACCCCACTGCCCAAAAAATAAAAGCAACATTTTATTTCCAAAATTTGTTTATTAAGACTCCATATGAGCTGGGCATGGTGGCACACAACTTTAATCCCAGCACTTGGGAAGCAGAAGTAGGAGGATCACCATGAATTCAAGGCCACCCTGAGATTATATAGTGAATTCCAGATCAGCCTGGGCTATAGCGAGACCTACCTTGAATAACCAAAAAAAAGAAAAAGAAAAAAAAACACAAAAAAAAAGTAAATAAAAGACTCCATATGAATCTCTATAGGTAAAGGTAGCAAGATTTTCCTTTCTAAACAAGGAATCTGTTAAAAGCCTGTTTTAAAGTTTTTTTTTTTTAATTAATATTTTCTAAAGAAAAGACCAGGAGTCTTTTGTTTTGCTCCCAAAAATGAATGAATAAATAAAAAAAACCTAGGGTTTAGGCATCTCTGAAATGGTGTGTTCAAAAAAAAACAAAAAAGCACACTTCATCTGGCCAAAGGAGAAACTTATATGCCACCAAATTCTTAGAGCACCACCATTTTATAGACATTTGTGGTTTGAGTCCTCGAGACTATAATTAACACTCTACCCTAAAGGAGTTCATGGCATATGGGTTTAAGTGTTAGGAAAACTTTGCTTTTATGAAGAACAAATACATTTTCAATATGTTCAGGGCAAAACTCTTGTTAAGGCATTTAAGCGCAGATACACACACACACATTGGTTTTTCAAGATAGGCTAACCTGGAATTCACTATATAATCTAAGGTGGCCTCGAACTCACAGCTATCCTCCTACCTCTGCTTCCCGAGGGCTGGGATTAAAGGCATTCGCCACCATGCCCACTCATTTTTTTAAATTATTGTTTTGTTCAGGGTTTTGTTGACATCATACATTTCTGGGACTCTGTTAACAGTTTACCAAGCACTTGGTTTTTCCTAAACAACTACAAGTACCTTTTCTTCTCCCTTTCATACGTCTCTTTTCCTGTCTTCCTCCCTGTCTTCCACAACCCTCTCCCTTCTCTGCTCCTCTGACTGAATGCTTGTTCAGTAGGCCTTTGCCCACAAATGCCATAAGTCTGGGAAGCCACACGTGCATCCACTGGCCTTATAATTAAATTATTTCAGAGGAAATGAAAAATTGCCTCTCATTAATTTTCTTTTTTTCTTCTTTCTTTCTTTCTTTCTTTCTTTCTTTTTTGGCTGCTATCTCCAATTTTAATGATAGGGTATATATCATTCCTCACAACAAAATAAGAACACTGTTCTTTTTGGATCCTTGAAATAATATCAGCAGTAGCAGCCCCACACTTCGCAGTTGACACCAACAAGAAAGGAAAGCCAGGGGCTTGAGAGATGGCTCAGCCTTCAATTCCTAACAACCTGGGTTCAATTTCCCAGTACCCAAGTAAAGCCAGATGCACAAAGTGGTGCATGTATCTGGAGTTCATTTGCAGCAGCTAGAGGCTCTGGCGTGCTCACTCCTTCTCTCTCTCTCTGTCTGTCTGTCTCTGTCTTTGTCTCTCAGATTGCAAATAAAGAAATAAATAATAATAAAAGGCAAGCCAATGTGCTGTGTGTGGGTCCCACATTTGTAGTAGCAACTGTGTGGCCAACTTTTGGTCCTCATCTTGGACTTACCACTCTTCCTCCGTGGAACAGTTCATTGGCTTCCTGACAGCATGGATTTGGATTTTTAATTTTTCTTTTTTTCTTTTTCTTTTTTTTTTTTTTTTTTTTGGGGGGGGGGGCGGGGTTGAGGTAGGGTCTCCCTCTAGCCCAGGCTGACCTGGAATTCACTATGTAGTCTCAGGGTGGCCTCAAACTCATGGCAATCCTCCTACCTCTGCCTCCCAAGTACTGGGATTAAAGACGTGTGCGACCACGCCCAGCAGAATGAACTTTTTTTTTAACCTCACCTACACTCACAGCTCCCACATTTACAATCTTTAGCCCAGACCTCCCTCTGAATTCTGGACTCCCATGTCCAAGCAACTACAGGTTACATCTTATCTTTGAGCCAGGCAAGCAAAGGGAAATAATTTAGCAAGAGGGAACACTGCTTGACTTGGGCAATTAGCACACTCCTCTTTTCTCATAATGCACTTCAGCAACCTATAGGCAACCTGGGACCCTCTACTCTAAACAATGAAATAAGTATCTCCTCACTAGTAACCATTATTTATGATCCTTTTGTATTCAAATGTGTTCTCAGATTATCCCAGGATTAGAACAGCAGGGGGCCATTCAAGATTGGTTTTCATATATTTCAATAAGACAAACTGTCCCTAAGTGAATTTCTGCCCGGTAGGCCCAGTGCTCTGGCCCTGGCTCAATCACCAGGCCTCCTTGTTCTTCCTCAAGCACCCAGGCTCATCTACCGCAGGGTGTGTGCATCGGTTGACCTCAAGCCCCAGAAGCCTGGAGAAGTCTCCTATGATGACACAGGGTTCTGCCTCAACAACAAAGGGCCTTGACTTCAGGACTATCTTCTCAGGATTTACCCTCCTGTCCATACTGTCTAAAGCTATAATATGTCCCTTTTCCCTCTAATGGAATTATCAGTTGCTATGTACTGAAACTGGGAACTTTTTAGGCTCATTTTTTTAACTCTTTAAATTCTGTCATGAAGCCTCAGTTCCTAGATAAATGAGGAATGATTACTGAGTGAATACATAAATACTCCTCTACAACTAGTCCTTTTTCTTTCTTTCTTCCTTCTTCCCTCCCTCCCTCCCTCCCTCCCTCCCTCCCTTCCTTCCTTCCTTCCTTCCTTTTTGGATTTTTGAGGTACGGTCTCCCTCTAGCCCAGGCTGCCCTGGAATTCACTAGGTAGTCTCAGGCTGGCCTTGAACTCACAGCAATCCTCCTACCTTGGCCTCCCAAGTGTTGGGATTAAAGGCATGTGCTATCATGCCCAGCCCTTTTTCTTGATATTAAATGAAATGGCCATGATCATCGTTCTGTACAGATATAAAGGCACAGGGACAAGATGAGGCATGAGGACTCATTGAAACTGAGTGTGATAGGGAATTTTTTTCACTGTTCTTTTATTTCTATTTATAGTTAAAAATTTCTATAATAGGGCTGGTGAAATGGCTTAATGGGTAAGGTGTTTGCCTGCGAAGCCTACAGACCCGGGTTTAATTCCCCAGGACCCACGTAAGCCAGATGCACAAGGGGGTACATGTGTCTGGAGTTCATTTGCAGTGGCTAGAGGCCCTGGCGTGCCCATTCTCTTTCTCTCTATCTGTATCTCTCTCTCTCTCTCTCTCTCTCAAACAGATAAATAAATAAATAAATATATTTTTTTAAAAAGAAAAAAACTCTATAATAAAAAATGTTACATAAGGGGCTGGGAAGATGGTTCAGTGATTTAAAAAAAAAAGTTGAGTACAAAACCTGTTTGCAGGGAGTTCAATTCCCCAGCATCAATATAAAGCCAGATATAAAAAGTGGTGCAAGCATCTGGCATTCATTTTCAGTGGCAAGAGACCCTGGTGTGCCCATTCTTGCACACGTACCAAAAACACACTAATTAATTTTAAAAATGTTATATATAGTCATTCATTTGACTATTTCTTTTTTACATATACCTTTATTATTATTATGTGCATGGTGGGGGCAGAGACCCTTCCCACTGCAAACAAATTCCAAATATATGTGCCACTTTTTGCATATGGCTTTACAGGAATACTGAGGAATTGAACCTCGGCCAGCAGGCTCGGCAAGCAAGCACTTTAACCTCTGAGCCATCTCTCCAGCCCTCATTTGACTATTTCTAATGACTACATAGCCTCATAGCCTTCTACAGTCTTACCCAACATGTGATACCATTCAGTCATTAGCTTACCATAGGATATTTGGTTCCATCTTTTTCACTATCACCCAACGTACTAGAAATGAATCATAATACATATATCACACGTGCATATATGACATTTTATTTTGTATACTTTGCATTTATGCTTTCTGGTTTATTTTTATATATTTACAAAAGTATCAGCCCAAAACAGACTGGAAGGGTTGGAGATATAGCTTAGCGGTTAAGATACTTGCCTGTGAAGCCTAAGGACTGAGGTTCAATTCCCTAGCACCCACGTAAACCAGATGCACAAGGTAGCACATGCATCTTGAGTTCATCTGCAGTGGCTAGAGGCCCTGCCGTGCCCATTCTCTCTGTCTCTCTCTCTCTCTCTCTCTCAAATAAACAAATAAATAAATAAATAAAATATTTTTTAAATAAGCAGACTGGGAAAAGTGAATCTCAACTATAGTTTGAAGGAAAAAATGACATTTTCACATATACTACTATAAGTTACAGAATCTGGTTTTAAACAGACATTTTAGTCACTAAGCAAGATTATACCATTATTGCTTTTAATTGGCATTGTAACTGTTACTAGGTTTGCCCATATTCCCATTGTCACTGACCACATATTATTTTATGAATTACCTGTTTTATGTTTCTTGCCTAACTATTAGTGTGTTTCACTAATGGACAAAATCTTAAGAGTTTATTTTAAAAAATTCTTTGAACCTTAATAATTAGCAGCCCTCTGTGACCATATAATTTGCAAATATGTTCCCAGTATATTGTATATCTCTCAAACAACTGGAGATTGTTTCCCACTATACCAAAATTAGAAAGTAAAGCTTTAAATGCTGCATGTGGCCACATTTTCAACTTTTCCTTCATGGTTTCTGCTTAGAGATGCCCTCACTCTACCATTGCAAGTCTGTAAAAATATCCACTTCTACATTTTACCCATGTTTGTAGTTTATCTCTAGCACTTTTATAGTGACGGTTTATTTATGCATAGGTGATTGTAGTATTGTCATATGCACAGTATTAACACCTAGAATTTCTTTTACATGAGTAGTAAGGTAGGAATCCTGCTTTACTTTTCCAGATGACCAGGAAAGTATCCCAACATATTTCATTGAATAATTCATCTTTTTCCTAACGATCTGAAATACCAACCTTGTCAGGTACTAAACTAGCATATATTCATGTCTAAAAATAGACTCTCCATATTTTATTCATTAATGCAGCCTGTGTCACTACCACTGCTCATCACTAGTTTTTAATATTTTATAAATGGTGGAGGTGACAAAGTCTCTGATAAAAGCATCTTATAATTTTAGAACAGTTGATGGGTTCATTCTTCCAAATTAAGGTAGGAATCACTTTGTCAAATTCCCCACTTTTCATGTGAGCTGAACTTAGTATATAATTTACTTGAACAAAAGTGATATTATTTCACTGTACTGAATCTGGCTTTCCCAAAACAAGGTATTCTCTCAATTGATTTGAAGTTTATATCCTACAATTAAGGTCTGTACCTTCCTGTATTTAAACCTGACACAACTCTAGGCAAGCTACTGACAACTTTTGTACCTTTGCACTGCACTGTACACTGCAGTGTTACTGCAGTGTAAGTAAAAACTCTTTTTAGTAGTATTTTCTAATTTTGTGTTGGTGTTTAAATTACTAGTCAATTTTTACTTAGCTTCTAACTACTTATATCTTAAGCAATAATCAAAATACATCTATTAACTCTTCAAGTAAGTCTAAACATAATCTGTCCATTTTATTCATATACTCATTCTTTGACCTTTAAGAAACCTAGCACCTGTTAAATGGATCTCAAAGTATCATTATAACTAAAGACTAATATTAAAAATGCAGACATTGGGCTGAAAAAATGGCTTAGCAGTTAAGGCACTTGCCTGCAAAGCCTAAGGACCCTGGTTCGATTCCCCAGGACCCACGTACAAGGGGGCGCATGCATCTGGAGTTTGTTTGCAGTGGCTAGAGGCCCTGGTGCACTCATTCTCTCTATCTGCCTCTTCCTCTCTCTCTCAAATAAATAAATAAATAACATTTTTTAAATGCGGATATCTAACCTAGTAGAGAATACAAAACAGGTTCATAAATATGTATTAATGCATAAGATAGAAACTTTGAGATCTTTGAAAATACAGTTCAGACAAGAGACAACAGAAAGACAAATTACATAGGAAAGGAGAGCTCAGTGAAGTCTTTATGGGAGAGGTGCCATTTATTTTGCTTGTTGAATATTAAAACATTAGCATATCAAAGTGATAATATCACAGGGGTAGAGAAACAGAGCCAAAGCAGGCCACCCAAAGCTGACCTGAAGCACAGGACACGCTCCAGGAGTCAAGAGTGAAGAAGAGCATTCTGAATGCACCACGACTTGCTTCCTGTTCCACAGGAAAAGGGCAGGTACACTTTAGGGAAAGGAGACAAGATGCAAACCTGAGACAGTTTTGGGAAACTGAGGCAGAAAGGACTGCAGCTTTAGAACAAGGCCCTAAAATTCCTGACATTCCACCAGCTGTAGAGTGGAGTCTATGTTGCCCTGGCCTTTGTGAGTGACATAATCCACAAATATAATGCCTGAGAAATAACACTGAGCTTGTCACTAGACCTTGACCTTAAGACAAAGGTGAGTTCTTCACATCCTATCTCTTAGGATACTCAGTCCTGCAACTCAGCTATCATGCTGTGAGGAAGTCCCCAGCAGCCCACAGACAGGGAAGGAAGGTCCCAAGATCTGCTAGTGTTAGTATACAAGACATATAAAAGGGCCATTATCTCAGAAGTATCTCCTCAGGCACCTGGTGAAAAGCTCGCCTGGGGAGGCCCCAAGGCACAGAGGCTAGCCTGTCCTGCTGAGCTTCACCCCACCTGTACTTCTTAGACTGTCCCTGCTCTAAGCACTTGGTTTGGTGTTGGCTTGATGCATAACACTGGTAAGAGCAACAACTAGAGGTCCTCACATGTTCAGATCAAGGAGAGAACTGGCTTTGAAAGCAGTGTAGGCATGAAACTATGAAAGTGCAATCACCAGGAAAATTATAGCCTAAAATTCAAATGAAAACATAGCCTCTTAGTTCTTTCTTGAAATAAGAATTACCTAAGCAGGAATAATTATTTACTAATATGGGAATTCTACACTGTGGTATTGCATTTAATTTGAACTCCTCCTCACCACCTACCCTCATACTCCCCCTTAAAGAATAGAGACTGCTCTAGCACAATGATACTGAGCTTGGCCACATGACTGACCTTGTCACTAGTCTGTCAGCTGAAATGACAGGATGACAGCTTCAAGAATAGGCTTTAGGAGACACTGCAAGGTTCTGCTTGATATTTTCCCATCTGTCACTGCAGCAGACATGCCCAATGCAAGTCCCAGAAGAGAGATGTGTCAACAACCATTAACCAACCCGAATCTTGGAGCCCAATGGAACCCAGCCTCCATAAGTCAAATGCTGGACACCCTACAGACACTCAGCAAGCAATAACTACTTAAAGCTGTATACCAGTGGTTCCATACACAAAAAGCATTGTCCCTGACAAACACATGCTTCTAATTTGATAACCTAAGTGTTGCTGGGTTTTTCCTGTGGATCGAACAAAAAGAGAAAAAAAGAATAACAACTTATGCAGTCATGGCTTTTCTCCTTGTGATTTCTACACAGCTACACTCAATGGATGGAAAGGGGATTTTCTGGCATTGTACTAGTCAGATTTCCATTAATATAGCAAAATGCCTGAGGTAATCAACTAAAAAGATGAAAGGGGGCTGGGCGTGGTGGTGCACGCCTTTAATCTCAGCACTCGGGAGGCAGAGGAAGGAGGATTGCCATGAGTTCAAGGCCACCCTGAGATTACAGAGTGAATTCCAGATCAGCCTGGGCTAGAGTGAAACCCTACCTCGAAAAACCAAAAAAAAAAAAAAAAAAAAAAAAAAAAAGAAAAAGAAAAAGATGAAAATGACATTTGAGCTCACAGTTTTGGAAGTTCCAGACCATGGTTGGTTGGCCCCAGTAATTTTGGACTTGTGGCACAGCAGCATGTCATTGAGGGAACCAAATAGCAAAGGAAGCCCACTACCCTATAGCTGGAACACAAAAGCAGAAGAGGAAGAGACCAAGGTCCTGCAGTCATCTTCAAGGACACACCTCTGGGACCTAAAATTTCTTACCAAGCTCCATCTTCCAACAGCAGCAAGCAGGACTGTGGTAGTTTGAATATATGTCCCCCAATATATTCAGTGGTTTGTTACTTACAGTTTGCATCTGCAATCACCTTGCTAGAGGCAAGGTCACTGGGGGCCCCACTCTTAAGGTGTGGTGATGGTTTGAGATTCCATTGTAAAGATATGCAAATGTGCCTAGCAGGAGTTCCTGAAGTGTGCTGTGTGACCTTTTGGCTGTAGTTTTGTGGTGTGTGCTGTGTTGGCTGGCTGGCTTGGCTCTCTCTGTTTGGCCCTGCCTTTATGGAACTTCCCCTGGATCTGTAAGCTTCAATAAATAATATCCCTTCCTCCATAACTGTGCCTGGTCTGGAAGTTCATCTCAGCGAACCTGAAGCTGTCTGCAACATTGGGTAATATGTTGAACCGCCATCTTTAAGACTTAAGATTATTAAATATTTTTCTGTCTTAATCCCAAGGGTTTCATACTCATATGACTTCATTTCCCTCTTCACATCCTCACTGTCTACCTCCATGGACAATCTCAAAGCCTGAGGCAGGCCTTGACCAATGTCTTCTAATAAGACTGTACAGGATTTTCTATCCATGTATGAAGCAGAATTGTTCACTGAGCTTGGATAATTAGATACCATAATCTTTGTGGTGATCTAAGAGGATTAGGAAATTATTCAAAACAGCCAATTGTTTTCCCAACAAGGCATTAAGCTCCTCTCATATACAGTAACTTCTAAGTATAAATAATAGAGAGGTAGGTGTGCAAAAATTTCAAGTCTCATCATAATCATGTATAAGCCAGTGTACTGACCAGTGCAAGATAACGGTCTACTTAAAAATAGAAAATGTCACTCGAGAGGCAGGGGTAGGAGGATCACCATGAATTCAAGGCCACACTGAGACTACATAGTGAATACCAGGTCAGCCTGAGCTAGAGTAAGATTCTACCTCGAAAAACCAAAAAAATAAAAATAAAAATAAATAGAAAATGTCAGCCCATAAACTGATTAGAAAACATGATGTGATTAATGTGGCCGAGTGAGGGTGTACAAGTGTGACATCACTTTCTTTGACAAATGGATCTGCAAATACATAGTCACCATGATATTTGTCTCTCTGTCTCTGTCTTGTTCACATACCTTATACTCTGTCTCCCATTTCATAGAGTTGTTACTGGGAAAGACTATAAACATGACTATCAGCACTAAGAGCCTTGAATAGGATCTCCACCACACACACAAACACACACACACACACACACACACACACCTATTCAAGAACATGTGGTGCATCTAGTGATGAGCTTCTGTCAAATAACAATGTGGACCCAGACCCTACCAATCCTACCTGTCACCATCCACTAAGGCCTCAGAGTCCTTTACAGCCAACATGAGGAAGAGGGACAGTAGATAGAACTCAGGGTTTTAAAGCCTTGCCTCAGATATGGCACATGTTCCTCTGCTCACCTGGGTTGGTGAGGCAAAGCCACTTGGCTCACATGAGTACAGTTGAGGGCCGCTTCACCAGTCTCCCTGGCTAAGGGGCTTTCTATCCACAGCTGTGTACAAGTTATAAAGGACAGCTGGCATCTGAGGTGCTGGTTCTTCTGCCAGGCAAGTCTCTGACTCTTATAAACTATGAACAGCACACAAGATATTTCACCTCAAGAGTGGGCGGGCAGTCTACCCATGTCAAAAAAAAAAACAAATCACACCTGAGGGAAGGAATCCCCAGTGCACCCCCACAGCATTCCATGTTAGAAACTGTGGCACTACACAGATGACACAGTCACACCGCAGCACATGCACCAAAGCAGGGAAGAACAGACAATATGCTCAAGGACTTAAAACATAATGTGAAACATATGTGACACTGTTTGCTCTAGAAAATAAGCAAAACAGACAGATCAACCTCACTAGCAGGAATCACTACAGTGACTGTTCACAGACAACAGCTTTGATTAAATTCTGAGCGGAAGAAATGAAATTATAAACACGACTCTACAAAACAACCATTCCACAAGTAAACCAAATATCCTTAAAGGATATTCCTTTCCACACACAGAGGTGTTTATCCATAGTATTCTATTCCATACTATTCTGTTCTCACCAACTGACTGCTGGCCCTGGCTACCATGGCTGGCTCCAGACACACTGCCATGCTGTTGCATGCACCAACAAGGGTCAGACTTCTGAACCGTCTGCCTCCCTGTGTCCTTATTACACAGTCCTACTTTGGCAACATGAGGTCTAGCAATAGCTGCCACCCACGACTGCTGCCACCAGCAGGGAGAGGACAGGGAAATCATGAAAGCATGCATGTCTGTGTAGGAAGGGGAAAGCAAGAAAGCACCCTCACCAACCCAGAGTCCCATGATGCTAGTCCCGGCAACTCCTTTCTTTTTGTCAGTGCCGGGGACCAAACCAGAACACAACCTATGAGTCCTGCTCTGCCCCTGAGCTCAATATTCCCATCCCAGGAAATCCTTTAAACTTAAATGACCACATAAGGCCACTGGCTTTCAAACTGAAGATTTTTCTACCCAATTCAGCATAAAACATATGGAATGATTATAATATTTTAGGAAGCTCCTCTACAGTCCCCAGTTACTCAGTATACTATAATGTGATTTTCCTGACAAGCCCATTCAGTGTCAAGTGCCGCTGGTTCACTGGAAAAGAGTCAAAGGGTGAAGGATGCAGAACCTCTGGTTCTTGGGTGGCCATATGGTCCCCTATGGCAGTACACAATGGCTTTGCTGTGTAAGCTACTGAAGGTAGAGTTACCCATGCAATGGAGAGTTAGGTCCAACTCCAGGGGAGCTGGTTCAGTAGCTCCATAGTATATGAAAGCATAGTATACACCATGCTTTCACCCCATATGCAAAACTTGGGCTTAAAGTAAATGCAGATATACTGCCTGGTGATAAAAAGGAGCCTACTAGCCGGGCGTGATGCCGCATGCATTGAATTCCAGCACTTGGGAGGCAGAGGTAGGAGGATCACCATGAGTTCGAGGCCACCCTGAGACTACATAGTTAATTCTAGGTCAGCCTGGACCAGAGTGAAACCCTACCTCAAAAAAAAAAAAAAAAAAAAAAAAAAAAAAAGGAGCCTACTACTCCTGCAACTGAGTGTCCTTGTGCTCTCTGCAGGGGAATGAATTGAAGGGAGGAGACTCAGACTCACAGCTACTTGCAGTCTAGATGTGCAGAGTGGCCCGTCCCTTCCAGTGGTAAAAACGTGTGGGTATTGATACACAGATGGAGAACTGGTACCTGAAAGCAAAGGAATAAATGGGCTATGTATGGAAGGAAATTCAACATTCACTAACACTGTGGCTCACAGCAAGAGACAACATTGTTGCTCAGCTCAATTATACCAGGTGTCTGAATGAGGCTACAAGGTTTGCCAAGACCACACTTGCTTTTTGAAACACAAGGAAACAGAACAAAGCCTCCAAATGCATGTGAGCTTTCCAGAGTGGATGCATTCACTCAATAGATGACAGATTGGACTAATTATTTACAACTGCTTGGAAGTCTATGGTGTGGTAGTATCTTTTGAATTGTGTATCTGCTTGCTATAAGAGATCCAGGTTCAAAAACCTGGGGGTGGTCTGTGAAATGTACACATTCTTCAGTTTTCATTCACAGTTCCAGATTCATAATGGCCCCCACCCTAGGGCAAGCCAGAGAAACTGCAATTTCTCTTCACAGAGGTGGGTCATAGAAACTTTGGCCTTCCCTTGTCTTCTGTCTTGGAGTTGGCCTAAGTGAAATTGACTGACCTACCTTTATTCAATAGTAGGTCATATGTCCTTCTTCATTCCAGAACTATCCTGCTCCACCATTCTCTGGAAGGAGGAATGTTACATGGAGAAGCCAAAGAAAATGTGGCTCACACAGGCCTTGTTAGGTTTCCCAGCCTCATCTTAGCAATGTCTTTGCAATGAGGTCTCCACAAAAACTAGAAATAACAGAGTTTGGGGTTGTCCACAGAGTTGAACAAAAGAAAGTTGTTAGTGGCTGGAGAGATGGTTTAGCAGTTAAGGCACATGCCTGAAAGCCTAAGGACCCCCTTCAATTCTCCAGGTCCCACGTAAGCCAGATTCACATGGTAGTGCAAGCGTCTGAAGTTCATTTGCAGTGGCTAGAGGCCCTGGTGCACCCATTTTCTCTGCCCACCCCCTCTCTCTGTCTCAAATAAATAAAATAAAAATAATATTAAAAAAAAAGAAAGTTGTTGGAAGTTAGCGAATCCAGAGGGTATAGAAACATGCCATGCCCCCTTCCTCACACCTCACAGTAATATTCTTTGGGTCTTTCTTAGTATCCATAGTTGCTTTACACAATGTGCTGAAGAGTGTCATCAGGATTAAAGTCCCCATATCTTGCCAGGTATTGTGGCATGTGCCTGCAATACAAGCACTTAGGAGGCAAAGGCAAGAAGACGGTGATTTAGAGGCTAGCCTAAGCTACATAGAGAGACCCAATCTCAAATATATACATATATACATACAAATACACATACATAACAATTAGGACTAGGAAAGTGGCTCAGTCATTAAAGGGGCATGCTTACAAAGTCTGTTGATTCAAGTTCAAATCCCCAGCCACCCATGAAAGTCAAACAAAAAGTGACACAGTGTCTGGTGTTCATTTGCAGTGGTCAGAGGCCCTGGCATGCCCATAAACACACACACACACACACACAGAGAGAGAGAGAGAGATGCCATCCATTCTATAGAGTGAAAGGTGTGAAAGGTATAAAATGAAAACAAAAGCAACCTTTAGACTCCTTGAAACATAGTCTATGAAATTTGCATAATTCTTAAAGATTCTGTGGAGATTATAAGAAGAAACCATATAGCCAAGCATACCCACAACCTTCTTAGAGCCAATAAAATATCAGTAAATCATAACTCACATTCTGATCAAATAAATTTCATGAAAAAATTACAATACAGCCTGGTACAGGGGTACTGACTCAGTAATTCCAGCATTCTGGAGACTGAGGCAGGATTATCACAAGTGTAATTTATTCATGAAAAAAAAAACTCATATTTTCTTTTTCAAGAAATATATGCCTATCGTTTTAAAGCCACCCTGAGCTATATAAAGACACCCCATCTCAAAAAGCCAAGAAAGAAATAATAATGAAGGTATTCAATTTTTGGCCAGAACCATTTTATAGTACAAACAGTTTCCTAGGCAGATGTCACTGAGAGAAAAGAGAACATATTTCATCAAGATGGGTTATAATAAACCTGTTCTAATAAAAAAAATATCCACTGAGAAGCACTTCCTTATTGCATATTACATGCATGTGGCCATAGACAGCAATTATTCTCTCAAAACAGTTATTCTATTAAAACTCCTGGCAAACTCAAATAGGAAATTTAGAAATTTAAAGTTTTAATTCAGTTCACAATGGCATGTGTTAAGGGCATTAAAATTGTTTCTCAAATAAGCTAACTTGTAATTTATTCATGAAAACAAAAAAAATTATCTCAGATTTTTTTCCAAAAGTATACACCTATATTTTCATATTTTAGGCTTCCATTATCACTGAGAAACCATCTTTTCCTGTGGAGAAAAAAATAATACAGGCTATCCACTAATGGCAGGAAGTAGCAGGGGTTAATTATGGCCTATGGTCATCTAGTCATGCTGTGGCTTCATTTCCAATGTCAAACAAAGGTAAGTCTTGAAACTAGATTTAAAATATTTCTCCATAACCATCTAAAGGAAACATTTTATTGGATTCTGATGATTTGATTTCTAAGAAGCAAATAGGTAAAGTAGAAAAACATTCAAAGTAAATGGAAAGTTTTCCAAAAGTAGAATTCACACATTGTTCAGACCTATCCCAATAACAGATTTTCAAAGTGTAGCTTAAGTCCATGAAGTAAATATATATGAATGGAGATGTAACATGTAAAATGCCATCCATTTCTACTTTTCTAGAGGGAAGATGGATGAAGGAGCTGGGCTGGGCTATTACAGAGAGCAGAACTAAATTGCCACCGTCCTTCTGTTCAGTGAGCTCCATTTATGGTTTTTATTTTTCTTAGCTCTAAGTCTTGATCAAGAGAAATATGTAAAGGAAATTAAATCAAAACAGGATACATCTGATTTTATGTTATACTTACAATAAATGATTAATGCAGAAATCTCTAGTTACTAATAAACATTAAGTACAACTTTTCCATTCAAAATCACATGTTGATATAGAATGATGTATTTTAATATTTTAACTTTAAATAGCCAAACCCAAGTAAAAAAAACCAATGGTTTAGCTTAACCCATAACCCATGTTAACAATCCTCTACTATAAATTGTTTACAGTCAAATCAAATTAAAATGACAGTAGAATAATGTCTACAGGCATGTGATTCTGACTCAGACCCTGACCCAGATACTCAGGTTCCAGGTGTGAAGTAATTTAACTTCCAATGGAAATAGTGATGCATAGATTCAGAAACAATGTCTGAGAGTCTGACCCAAGAGACCTGTGAGACTGGCAAAGGATCCCAATCCATCAATTCCAGGAGACAACCCTCCACAGGAAAGACCCCTCACCCATGAGCATGTGTCTACTCCAGGACCCCCTTCATTTCAGACAAGAAAACACAGTATCTTACTGAAAGTCCTGCAACCACTACAAACAGCCAAGTCTGACTTCCATCCTTCATGTCAAATTTAGCCCCGGACCTCATTTCCTTCAAAGCCACCCAATTTGTGTACATGGTCTTCTCATTAGCAGCCTTCCTCTTCTGCGTGTCACTGCCTCAGATGTCAGCTGGCATTACTTTGACCTACTAACAGACAATATAATATAGGCAGGCCAGTAGCCTACACTTACAGTTACACTACACTACACCTTACAGTTACAAATGATCTCTCCTTTCAAAAGAAGGCAACACAGGCCGATGACTGACATGAAAGCACAAGTCATATCATGCACACTGAGACAAACCCATGGCATAGTAGCAACTAGGATGGGACCACTTTTGATCTTCAAGTGAAATTAGTCCTCAAATAGGATGATACCCGGGATTTACATGAAAATAACCCAGTTGCCTTCAGTACTGAGACAAAGTAATGGATGAAACTAAAGGAGTCACACAAGTCTTTTGTGCTTTAATGATGGATAGTTACCAGTTTATTGTAGTTATTCTGCTTTTTTGTATATTTAAATTTTTTATAATACAAAGCTTTAGAAATAGGTAATAGTTGTCAATTTGTCAGGATTGAGAAGCACCATAGAAGTGAATCTCTGGGACTGTCTGTGAGGGACTTTCTTGATTAGGCTGACTGGAATGGGAAGACACACCCTACCTGGAGGCAACAGCCTTTCATGGGCTGGGGTCTCAGACTGAATAAAAGGGAGAAAGAGAGCTGAGGGCCATCATTTATCACTCCCTGCTTCTTCATTGTGGAGTGAACATGACCAGCTACCTCAAGCTCCTGCCACCATGCCTTCCCCACCATGATGGACTGTGGCATTGAACTACAAGCTGAAATAAATTTCTCCTTATGTTACTTCTGGTCAGGTATTTGATCAGAGTAATGAGAAAGTAACTAATACAGAAATTTGATACTGAGAAGTGAGGCCATTTGGAACTAGTTTAAAATAAGAATGTGGAAGATTTTGGAACTTTGGGCTAGAAAAGACCTTGAATAATATAGGCAGAATTGTATGAGCCATTCTGGTGGCAGCTTAAAAGACAAGAATGCTGAGAGAAACACAGAAAGAAGAGGCCTATCTCAAGAGGTTTCAGAGGGGAACAAGGCTTCTATCAGGAACTAGGCTAAGGACAGTTCATGTTATATTCTGTCAAAGAAGCTGGTTGTACTCTGCACATATCCTGAGGACTTGAGTGATGCTGTACTCAAACACAATGGTCAGTGGAAGAAATCTGAAGACACGGCAGCATTTAAGCCGGTGCTGAAAGAACAGCTATAATTGCTAAAGAGATCAGCACCATTGAATAGAAACCTCCAGAGCGGCATAGGGACAATAGGACAGGTGTATTGAGGGCAAAGCCCCACCCATCAAAAGATCCATCATGTGAAAAGCCAAATCAATATGAAGAAAGAAAGCCTAAATTGAGAGGGCTCCCTGCTCAAACAGAGCCACCTAGGAAAAGATTTGCACCAAGCTCAACCTGGAAGGCATACCAAGGCCTCTACAGCTGTGGTCCAAGGGAGCCAGACTTTATTCCAAGCTGGCAGGAGACTTCCACTGTCATCCACAAGATAATGGTTTTGGAGACATGAAAGAAGAAAGGCAGATGAGATTATAGAATATTTTACCATGGTTCCAGAGAGCAGCTGAGTCCAGGAAGGGTAAACACAAGAGGCAGTGGAGGCCTCAGGATGCTGGAGATGCCAGAACCATAGGACCTCTGCCCAGGAAAGCTGCAGGTTCAGAGGGGAGCTGTCCTAGGAGGAGTGCTACAGGCAGAAGAGTTGGAGGGGTAGGGTTACACAAACCTTTGGAACACAGATTTCATTACATGTGCCAGATGCCAGACATAGAGCTGCAAAATCCAGAGTTTGTCCTGCTGAGTTTTGGCATTTCTTTCATCTGATCTTTCCTTGCAATGTCCTAATTCCTCCTTTTTGCATTAGGAATTTTTACTCTTGCCACTCTATATTAGAAGTATACAATCTTTTTTTTAATAGTATACAACTTACAGTTAAGAAAGATTGACTGAGTCTCAGAAGAGGCTCTACACTTAAATGGTTGAAGAGTTAGGACTGTTAAAAACTCTGGGGATTGTTTAAATTGAACTGATATTCATTTTGCATTTAAGGTGACCATAAGCCTATAGGGACAAAAAGTAGGACATTATAGTTTAAAAGTGTTATGTTCATGTCAAGTTGACAAAGGGCAGACTTGGGATAGCTAAACTATAGTTGTTAGCTTGACAGGATTTAACATCACCATGGAAACACATCTGTGGGAATGTCCCTGAGGGATTTTCTAGATTAGGTTAACTGGGGTGATAGGAACCACTTTACCTGCGGGCAGCACCATTGCATGGCCTGCTGTCCCTGACTGAGCAGAAAAGGAGACAGTAAACTGAGCAGCAGCAGTCATCGCCCTCCACTTCCTCACTGTGGACTGAATGTCACCAGCTGTCTCAAGTTCCTGCCTCCAAGTCTTACTGCCATAATGGTCTGTAACCTCAAACGGTAAGCTGAAATAAATCCTTCCTTCCTTTCTGACATTGCTTCTGGCCAGGTATTTGGGCCTAGCAACAGGAAAGTAATTAATGTAGTCATCCAATGAAATCTGAATGGAAATATGGAGAGAAATATTAACATCTTTGTTTTCTAACATACCCTAACAAAAAAGGGAAAAAGAAAGAAAATATTGCAAGAAAAAATATTAAAGATCAAATACCACACTAGGAAAAATGAACAGCTTGTGTTTATGGTTTTGTAAACATCACAGCAATGGCTCTGAAATTTTATTTCAATATCGCAAAAGCAAAACAGCAAGCATATGTTTACTTGCAAGAAAGCTTCACTCATCATTTCAAACATCTCATACTGTCTGAGAAATCATGAGTAGTTAGTTCAATCTGCCCTTGATTAATATAAGTGGGGAAATAGATTTATAATTATTGCCAATGTGATCTGTTCCATGAACAAAAATCTGTAAATAGCGATCTGAAAATAAATGAATTTTTAAAAAACCTTTATTGGGGCAAGCTATAGGACTACTTATATAGACTAATGGATTTGGAGCTTGCTAATGCTAGCTAAGTACGGCGGAAAGATGGCACTGCATGGATTTTTGGCTAAAAGTTACAAAGGACAAGAAGGGGTCAGATGAAGCTAGAACTTAGCTGTTACAATATGCAAAGAAGTCACATACCAAGTAAAATCATCCTTACAGTCTCAAAATTTGACTTCCTAACCCTGCCAGACACCACTACTAGAAATATGACTCTACACATAAAATAAAAAAGGTAGGATTTATGTCACAGTTTTGGGAAAGACTGTGTACAGCTGTGCCCAGTCTGTTTTAGAGACAAAGTTCAAGAGCAAACTTAGGTTCCCTCTGAAGAGAATATGCACAAAATTCAAAACCAAATCCTGATGTCAGAAAGACCTGATGATTTATGAGGGAGAGTAGGTCATGCTTTTCTGTTTTCTTTTTCAACTTTTCCTGGCCTAAAACATGTGTTTCCTTTCCAATAAAGAAACGATGCCAAACTTTGGAAAGGAAATATGTCTAACTTAATGGTTAAACATATAAAAACTGGAAAGGGAGTCAGTATGGACAAGCAAAATACCTCAACTTTATGAGGCAGGCTTCCAAATCTATCTATGAAAAGACTGAGGGTCAGACAAGGGAGTGAAGGGGTAAGAATTATGAACGAGTTACATGGCATAGGTTAGATAAACAAACTAGTTATTTTCAATTTGAAAATCACACTTCCAGCAATTTATTACATACGCTAAGAGAAACTTCCATTATTTTACATTCATACTTGGAAACTTTTCACTCATGTAGCCATAATTTAAAGTCTAGCTTTATTAAGCTGGGAATGATAAATATATCATAAACCTCATACATTTCATTAGAACTAGTCTAATAAATAATAATAAATAAAGCAGTAACCCATAATTGACAAAACATGAAATCTAAGACTAAAGCCACTGGAAATGACAGAAATAAAATGTTAAAGTACAACATCATGATTATCTATTTAACTTTGATTTTCTTTGAGGAAACAATACACCAAGTCAAAATATTTGTTTCCCAGCCTTCTTTTGTAGCTTGAAGTAGCCATGTGATACAGCTTTGACCAATGAGATGCAAGAAAGAGTGATCTGAGAAAGTCTGTTCTACTGAAAGGAACATGTCCCCTTCTGTCTTCCTTGGGAAGATCAAAACCACATCACAGCCATAAAGACAAAAGCCAGAGGCAATAATAAGAAGAAATAGACAATCTAGCATGGCTGAACTGTTACATCTTCCCCAAATGCTTACCTTTATAATCTTTATGTTATTTAAGATATGTCAAATTTCTATGGGCCTACGACTATTCCCATAATTCATTGCCGAAAGCATTCTGACAAATATTGCTTACCATTTATTCTTCCCCTTTCTGTGTTCTCAAAAGTTGTTCCCACTTCTGTAATATACCATACAACTGTCAAATAATAGCTAAGTCATCACTGCCAACCTCATCAATGGATTCAACTTGTCAGAAGACCATGTCTTACAATAAAAGGCCAACAAGCTTAACAGTTCAGTCACCAGAAAACCCACAAAAACACAGTCCACATGATTCTGTCATGCTATTATGCTTTGGCCGCCCATGGACCACCACACTCATGTAGTAAGGAGGGAGCAGAAAGAGGACCAAAGAAAGAGTGATGCTCTTCCAATGGCCAAAGAAATGGAGAAGCTTCTGATCTGGACAGCCTTCAAACCTTTATGTCTCAACAGAAGAAAAGGCAGTAGTATGTCAGATACAGCTAGATTACATAGCAGAAATGAAGCATCACTAAATGACAAAAGTGAGAACACAAACATACCCTTTTCAGTGCTTAAGGGCCAACCTAACTCAAAGATCACTACTCTGCTTCTATAGGTCCTTGAGAATGTACCTTTTGTGGAACATAAAATTATTCTGGCATAATATAGAGCTCAGGAAGCTGGCCTGTAGTTACTAATAAATGTTAATAAATGAATGAGCAAATCAACATATAGATCACTTTTCTAAGAGACTACGAAATGTACACATCCTCCAAAAGAAAAAAGTCTGCAAGCATCATTTCTAGAAACAGAACAATAAGCTGAATATGTTTTACTAAGCAAGCAAGACATTTAATTGTTGAAATTCTACAGAAAGAAGAGAAACACACCCAACGTGCAGCTATCACAGGTAAGGTCATGTGTTAGGCACTTTACATGTAGTCTTCATGGAGTCTTTTCGGGCATTAATGAGTGCCTCCCCTTCCACAAGGGTGAGTCCAGAGGAAGCTGAAGAGGTCAGCTTAAGGTCACACATCTTATAAAACAAAGACACAATATTCAAACCCAAGCAGGTCAGCGCTCACTCAGAAAACTTCTCGACAAAGTTTCCTCACTTTGATTTTTATTAGAATATTATTCATAAACTGCACACAGACATGAGCTGAGGGAACATTCACAAGAACCATCATGCATGTGTCCTCAAAAGCATACATAGAAGGCTGAAGAGATGGCTCTGCAGTTTAGGTTCTTGCCTGCAAAGCCTAACAACCTGGGTTCAATTCCCCAGTAAACACAGAAAGCCAGATGTACAAAGTAGTACATGCATCTGGAGTTCATTTGCATTGGCTAAAGGCCCTGATGTGCCATTCTCTCATTCATTCTCTCTCCCTCTCTCTCTCTCTCTCTCTCTCTCTCTCTCTCTCTCTCTCTCCCTCCCTCCCTCCCTCTCTCATAAATAAGTGAAATATAAAAAAGTAATAAAATTCTTAATGAAAAATTTTTAAGAAAGCATACATGGAATGAGTTTTCCTCCTAACCTCAAGCACAGTTCCTGCTTGCCCATATCCTAAATCAGATATTGCTCCACATGATCCAGGTTGGGATTTTCTCTTGCTTATCTTAACAGTTGTGGGCAGTTACAAAGGTTCTGCACATCTATGGCATGTTCGTCACAAAGCCACACTGGACTTGTATGACCTAGACCTTCTAAAAGCACACCTGAGTCTGCAAGTCCCAAAGCGAGGAGACCAACCAGCCTCCCAGAATGAAACCTCCAAAACAGGGAGGCAGAGCTTGTTGCATTTCAAGTTGCTTATGTCACAGTGTATTTTGTCAGGAAGCTACCAGAGCACCCTCCCCCTGTACTATATACACAAATACTGCAATTCTCCTGTCATATTCAGAGAACACACACTATCAAGACCCTAGAGACCCCAGTCTCAGGCTAGCCTTATGGAATCCACTCTTTCTATACAGATCGACTAAGCAGAATGAAACCATGGACTCACCTGAATCCAAATGAATAAAAAAAAAAAAAAATGCAGAAAGTAAAATTACCAAATGCATATTGCAGTAATCCCTAACACTTTCTGTTGCATAAATAATACCTCTTTGAGTTGAAGAAAACCTTAGTGAAAATATTTATCCAGACAACATCTTAGTGACATAAGCTGTTATAATTCCAAAGAAACCCAATTTAACAACTTCATCAAGTCTCATGGAGAAGAAATAGACTCACCACCCCCGAAACATTTGGTAATATTCTTATACAATATGCACATAATCTACAGTGTTCATGGCTATACAGAAACACAGACTCAATACATCAGCCAAAGCTGAGCTTTGATGTGTGACCACTTCAGGGGAACACATCCAGCATTCTGCACCAGTAGTGAGTCTTTCCGAAAGAATCACTTCTATCAGAATAAATATTAAATCCCACTAAGGGGATAAAAAATGAAAATGTGTTACAAGTCAACCTTATTTGGGTATAGTTACTAGGTGATAAGGCATATTTCTATTTTTCACCTTTTCTAACAGTTATGTGTTACTTTAAAATTTTCTATGCACAGTTTAAAAAAAAAAACATGATTCAGTTTAAGGGTTATGAAGGGTTTTCACCCCAATACTGACAATTCTTTTTATAAAGATAAATGTATTCTTGTTCTTTCTCTCTTGCAACCTATTTCAAGACTTTTCTCATAATACAAAAAGTGCTCTGAAATGGCATCATACTGCTCACAATTTTTCTCCCTTAAAGTTATTTTCAATTGTTCAACCTTCTGCAAAGGCCATTAGTTTTAAAAGGTGGGCTCCACAAAGGAAAACAGAGGAGGAAGAAAGACTGTTTCACATAGACAATATCTGGTAATAAAGGTGAGCTCTATTCAACTTTTTAAATCTCTACCTCAAAACTCCAAGCTTTCTAGCAAATGAGGACTCCTTTATGAATGCTTACCTTGCTTAAAGTGTACCAGAAAAATAGGCCAAAGGCAGTTATATTCCCCTTTGTATTTGACCCCACATCAGAAAGACACTGTCCCATTTATGAAATGAAATATTGAGGTCCACATGAAATTAACTGCCATACGCAGTTACAGAGCTGGAACTAAAAACAGACATAAGTGTTAACATAATTTTTGCTTATATATCAGCTAAACCTCCTTACTTCTTTTTCTGTATCTTAAAGTAATTCTTAACAACTGACTAAGCCTCAAAAACTTATACAAACATCCAGTCTACAAATAAAGTTTTAGGAGTTATATCTGGCAGATTTCTGATTATATTGGACACAATCTTGGTCCAGCTTCCTACATACAAAGTCTAGACATAAAAAGAATGCTTATTCATTTTTAAAAGAAAAAAAAGTGAAGTGATTAAATATAGATCAAAGAAGTTCCACCATGAAAGGACCAATGTTTTATCACTCTGGAAAAAATGTATCAATAAACAAAAAGCAATGTGGTGTTTCTCATCCTCACTCAGATTATCTATGATGATGAGATTCGGGTGTTTTTGCTTCTTCATGCTGCCCAGCTATTCTCTAGTAATTCCAGAATGATCATGTAATATTTTTATGGAACTCAAGACTAGCATTAGGAATGTTGGACACTACCAAGATGTAAGTATCTTTCTTTTTAATTTTTATTTATTTATTTATTTGCAAGCAGAGAGAGAAAGAGGCAGAGAAAATGGGCATGCCAGGGCCTGCAGCCACTGCAAACAAACTCCAGATGCATGTGCCCCCTTGTGCATCTGGCTGACGTGGGGTCCTGGGGAATTGAACCTGGGTCCTTTGGCTTCACAGGCAAACACCTTAAGCGCTAAGCCATCTCTCCAGCCCCGTAAGTTTATTCACATAATGCATAATAAAGGGCACAAGTTAATATATTTTAAATGTAGTGACAATTAACTCTGGTCAAAATTAATTTTTTTATATTTTAAATTATTTATTTGCAAGAAGAGAAAGATAATTGGAAAGGAAATAAGCACACCAGGGCTTCCTGCCGCTGCAAACAAAGTCCAGATGCATGCGCTATTCTGTGCATCTGACTAAAGATCTGTGGGTACAGAATTCAAACTGGGCCGCTAGGCTTTGTAAGCAAGTACCTTTAACAACTGAGCCTTCTCTTCAACACCAAAGTTAAATGTATAATTTTCAAATGACCTCTCCTCCTATTGTCATTGTACTGTATCAGATTCTGCTACAAATTAAATGTTTTATAGGTTATTTATTTTCCAAATAAGCTGACTAATGAACTGATGTATATAGTTTATATCCATTTCTGATTCACAAATTAAGAAAAATACCTGAGTTTTTTCAAGTTTTATCTGTGTGGTTATTCTTTGCCAATTATTAAAATGTATTTGTTATATTTGATGCTATATTGTCTGTCATCTGAAAGCTTGTCAGTCGCCTGAATGCTATATTGGGACACATCTATCCCCACATATCCAAACATGCACATACTCAAAATACATAAAAATAATAATGCATGTACAGTCTGCATGGCTTAGAGATTTCCAGCAAAGATGCTTGTCAATCAAGTTTCAGGTTTTATCCACCTTGACCAACCTGACCAACCAGTTTGACTAAGCTAACAAATGATCTTTTTTTCTGCTTCAGTGACCTCTTATTTAATTAAATCAGTGAAGAATGTTGTAGATTAGAAACCTCATTCCTCTTATTATATCATGCATCCTAAACTTCCCTAGAGGTCAGTATCCAGCAAGCACCATGCATTCATTTACCAACATTTATTTGCTACTTAGTGTTTCTCAATAGGAGAGGAGAGAAGGTGAGTGCAGCAGCTCACAATAGTGTCACTGAAGGTTTAGCACTGACCTGTACTGCTCAATATTGAAAACCTAATCTCTACATTCTTTCCAAGAGAGGGAGAATAAGCCTCACTGTTCCAAATGAGTTCCCTTCACATGCACACAGTGCTTGCTACACATGGCCAAACCAGGCTAGATGTCCCTCAGCCCCCCCACCACCACCACTCCGCCAACAAACACACACACAGAGAGACAAGAATGTGCATGAGGACAGACGGCATCTCAGCAGAGGACCTTCCAAAGGCAATTTGGTGGTTCCCTTTCCTGCCCTCTCTACCACTTTGACCCAGTGCCCAAAACCATCCTCCTAAATAAGGCTCCTGCAATGAGGGAGGCTGACGACCATGACCGGATGCTGACCTACACAGAGAAGCTTGTGGGCTCTCTGTGGTCTGGGACGTGTGAGGGAGAACCCTCACAGCTGGCTGATGCTGTCCTGCAATAACAGAACAAGTCAACAGAGCCTCAGGAAAAGCAGAAACTGGCTGCACTTCCACATCTGACAGTGATAAGATGTGAGCTTGCCAGTGAACCAAGTGAACACAACAGTCCTGATCTAGGCCCCAACCAAGTGAGCTTCCTGGACAAGGGCCCACGGTCAATCCAGAGATGAAGCACTAGAGTATGGGAGCTGGTCATCCAGAGATGGCACTGCCTACATCAAATAGTCATAATGCCACAATCCTGCAAGAGACCTCCAGGGTTGCATATGCAGGGAGAGGAGTTAGCCTAGAATCCCCTTTTCTTTCTGACCACTGAACACCAAATCCAGGGTCGGACATGACAGCTGAAAAGTGCAAATGGACAATTTGGTTGACATTTCCCTACAGCTTTCTAGTAATTGAAATTAAGTTGTTCCACTACTTTATAATGATTTAAAACTACGGGATGTGACAAAAATGTCATCCAAAGAGGGAAAAGAATATAACTTGTTTTGATTGCAATGTACAAAATTTTCAACAAACTAGTTACACAAAACATCCATGTATAAAATATGTTTTTCATAAAGTCAAGTCACAGAAAACTAAAAAGGTAGAGAAAATCAAAAGTATAAATTCAATGTATTTCATACACCTTATCACAAGATTATAATCATATAAAAGTAATTTTAGGGCTGGAGATATGGCTTAACATTTAGGGCACTTGCCAGCAAAGCCTAAGGACCCAGGTTCAATTCCCCAGTACCCACATAATCCACACACACATGGTGGCTCATGTGTCTGGAGTTTGTTTGCAGTGGCTAGAGGCCCTGGCATACCCATTCTCTCTCTCCTTCTCCCTATCAATTAAATAAATAAAAATTTTAAAGTAATTTTAAATGTAATAGATTAAATGTTCATTCACATGGCAAAGCTTGCCAGAATGGTCGAGGGAGGGAAAGGATCTCAGTTACTCAATTACATGCACTCCACAAACTGTCACAGACATACTTTAGATAGAAACACAGTTTCCAAAGATGAAAGAAACAAATTACACCAGGCAAACCATAAGCAAAGACAAGCTACCCTGGCTTATTAATAAGAGAAAATAGACAAAGAGAAACGCTTCCTGGTGATCAAAGTACAAATCTGTAAGAGCTATGTATGCCCAAGTCCTCCACTTAAAGGATAAGAAAATTCAGGCAGTGGAGGTGACAGGAATTGTCATGGACAGTCTGCCAGGACAATGGTCAGTTACAAGTCACTTCCCCCAAATCTTTTTCAGAGCCTTTTTTCATATTCCCAGGGCCTGCAGTCTGAGCCTGTTCATCAGGAAAACAACAATCTACTTGGTCAAAATTGTCAGGTTGGTAGCTAGGCAACAGCAGCTTCGGAGGAGAGGGCCACGGAAATGGAAGGTGAGGATGAGACCTTGAAGAGGTCTGACTGCAGTCCAGCCTCGGCAACAGGCTTCTTCTGTGGCCTTCAACAAACTCCCTCAATGAGAATGTTTTCTTCTCTGCAGAATAAGGATATTGTCACCTGCCTCACAGGATACACAGGGAAATTGATGAGAAGGAGGAAATCAGTATCTTACCCAAGGCCATTCCACTTGTCAGGGGCAAATCTGGGACCTCAGGACACACGTTCCTCATCATTTTTTAAACTTCCTCCCACAAGTGAGTGCCTGCAAGTCCCTAATCTTCACAAGACACTTGAAAAATGTTGGTTTCCTTCCCAGATGCTGTTCTTGAAAGTAACTTCAAGAAAGTTTTTTTTCTTTCTTTTTTTTTTTTTTTTTTTTTTTGGTCTGAGGAAGGATCTCATTCTAGACCAGGCTGACCTGGAACTCACTTTGTGGTCCCAGGCTGGCCTTGAACTCATATCAATCCTCCTACCTCTGCCTCCTGAGTGATGGGATTAAAGACATGCCCTACCACACCAGCTCAAGAAAGTATTTTCTTTTTTTTTAACTTTCTTTTTATTGACAACTTCCATAATTATAGACAATAACCCATGGTAATTCCCTCCCTACCCAGACTTTCCCCTTTGCAACCCCACTCTCCATTATACATTTCCCCCTCTCAATCAGGAAGAATGACTATTTAGCATGCATGAAACCCTGGGTTTGATAAACAGCACAGTATAATCCGGGTATGGTGGTGCTGGCCGATAATTCTAGCACTTGGAAGGTAGAGGCAGGAGGATCAGAAATTGAAGGTCATTCTCAGCTACATAAGACTCGGTCTAAAGAACAGTGTTTTTGAATGCAATCTTATATGTGGATCAACGAGTTTCAGATTATCACATTTTACTGCCACAATGGCTTTGCCTCACCACCCAAGATCAAAGTGATCAGTGATGGCAGCCGACAATCTTAATGATAAATTAATTCCGATGACCACATATATTCTAAACTGAGCTATGCAATGGCAATGCTTTAAACATCCCCAAACAAAAAGGCTGAACCATAAACTTTTGTTTTAAATTTAAAAATATAAGCCAGGCGTGGTGGCGCACGCCTTTAATCCCAGCACTCGGGAGGCAGAGGTAGGAGGATCGCTGAGAGTTCAAGGCCACCCTGAGACTACAGAGTTAATTCCAGGTCAGCCTGGACCAGAGTGAGACCCTACCTCGAAAAACCAAAAAAAAAAATATATATATATATATATATATATATATATATATATATATATATATATATATCCGGACATGGTGGTGCACACCTTTAATCCCAGCACTCAGGAGGGAGAGGTGGGAGGATCACTGTGAGTTCAAGGCCACCCTGAGACTACATAGTAAATTCTAGGTCAGCCTGGGCTAGAGTGAGACCCTACCTCAAAACAAAGAGCTGGACGTGGTGGCACACGCCTTTAATCCCAGCATTTGGGAGGCAGAGGTAGGAGGATCACCAAGAGTTCAAGGCCACCCTGAGACTACATAGTGAATTCCAGGTCAGCCTGAGCCAGAGTGAGACCCCACCTCAAAAAACGAAAAGAAAAAAAAAGAAACAAACAAAAACTAGCAGGCACTGGGAAATGGCTCAGTCAGTAAAATGCTGAGGGTTTCACATTAAAATGCATGAAGACCTAAGCAGATTCCCCACTCCCCACATAAATATAGTGTATGTGGCATGTGCCTACAATCCTCGTGCTGGGGACCAAGAGAGATGGATTTCATGGAGCTCACTGGACAGTCAATGGAGCCTTTTCCTTAGGACACCTTGTCACAAAAAGAGGTGGACTGAATACCTGAGGATAACATCTAAGGTTGCCCTTGGCCTCCACACACATGCACATTCACCTGTATGTGTACTCACACTTACAGGCATAAGCCCACATACATGTAAACATGCATACACACAGGCATGCACATCACAAAAACTCCACACCCAAACAAAAAAATGATAGCCATTCTTCTCTTTTAAGGGTATTAAGAACAAAACAATTACCTCCTCAGAACTATATGGACAATTTTCGGAAGAGTCTTGACAAACTTCTGCATTATTTACTGTGTAGTTGAGGATGTTACAGGAATGGGCTTTTATCTTTTCAGAATATCCTCAACTATCCTAAATGTCAAGATCATAGTTAAAGTCAACATAGTTTCAATCTATGAAAATTAGGTGTCATCAATGTAAAGCCCATTTATACTGCCTTACATAAAACCACATGAAATGTAAGACTATGACAAAACTTGATAATTAATGTTAAAAAATGCATTGCTTAGAAACCAATTATAGAAACAGCAGAATGCATACAAATCCAAAATAGTATGTAAAAAAAAAAAAAAAAAAAAAAACATGAAACAAGGAGAAAAGTAGGAGAACAGCATGCGGCCAGTGTCCTCGTCTTACATATTAATTTTAGAACATATACAAAAGCCTACTGTGTGCTAGCTACTATACAAATCTGCTTTAAGAACTGAAACCACTTTTTGCCTTATTTGAAAAGGTCACATAACTGATAAGTTATTCAAATAAACTCAAATGACCATATCTACTCAAGTGAATTATTAAAAACATTATCATTATATATAAAGAAAGGTAGACATCTTATTACTCTTATCCCATTATATGTTATAGCTAAACCAGGTAAGGGATAGAATTTTTAAAATAAAACATGTTATGTCTACACACTCAAATTCCTCTGTGATTTAACTAACCAAAAAGTACCATAACATTTAAATGGCTTGTTGAATGGTAATATTTCATGAAGAAAATTCAATGCAAACTTTATTTAAAACATATCAACAGGACCAGAGAGATGACTCAGCAGTTAAAGGTACTTGCTTGTAAAGCCTGGTGGCCTAAGTTTGATTTCCCAGTTCCCACATCAATCCAGATCCACCAAATGCATCTGGAGTTCATTTGCAAGTGGCAAAGGGCCCTGGCATGCCCATTCTCATTATGTCTCTCTCTCTCTCTCTTAAATAAATAAATAAATAATTTTTTAAACATAGCAACTGATATCTTTATAGTCAATCTCTATATCCAATAATATATTGAATATAAATCACTTAGTACATGTATTTTCTACTTTGTAACTAAAATTCCACATATATTTTATTTCTATATCAGTAATTTATGTAGGACTTAATAAATAAAATACCTCATAAGAATTCAATTGTGCTCCCAGGTCCTCCCCTCCACAACATAAGCACCAAATCAAGTGAAACAAGATAATGAACTTAGTAAAAGTTGACAAAGAAAAAGCTCCAACTACCTAAAAAGAAATTAAAGTATTTACTATATCACTGTTAACATGCTAAGAAAGAAAACCCTCCCCAAAAAATACTTGTTTTAGAAAATTATCCCAGGACTTAGGCTGATAGCAGAGAAATTCAACAAGCACATTTTTTTTCATTTTTGTTTATTTTGCTTGTTTGTTTTTCTAGGTAGGGTCTCATTCTAGCTCAGGCTGACCTGTACTCTCAGGGTGGCCTTGAACTCACAGTAATCCTCCTACCTCTGCCTCCCAAATGCTGGGATTAAAGGCATGCACCACCAGACCCAGCTGAAGTACACATTATTTATCAAATTATGTATCCGGCAACAATTCAAGTTCCTAGTAGGAAACACCATGCTCATGCAACATGATGTTTTGATTTTCAGACTCATTAAAGAAGTATGTGGAACTCACACAGGAAAAATAGATAAAGAAATAATTGAAAAAGATTTATCTCATCTCTGCCTATAAACAACTGATCTCTTATGGAAGCTCTGTGAAAACAAACACTCCTTGAGACAAGGAGTTCATGTTCAAATATCAAACTTACCATTTTGAGATGATAAAAGATCATGCATGCTTGAATTCATTAGTCTCCTTTACTGTCCTGTATGGTCAAGTTCTTTCCTTTACGTAACTTTATTCAACAAGCCAGCAAAAAGTACCTACTCTTTGTCCAACAGTGTGCTAAATTAATGAGGGGACAAAATAGCCTTAACTTGAAGGAGCTTCAGTGGTGTGTGTGTGTGTGTGTGTGTGTGTGTGTGTGTGTGTGTGTGTGTGAATAGGGAAGATATTAAATTCTAATTATATAAATAGAATAAGTGCAGGGTCACAGATGCTATGGGGTAGCATTGATAATAATAAATTACTTGTATTATTTTTTCATGCAATCTTTTTGTTTGGGTCTGTTTCAAACAGGATCCCACCATATGATGTTCCTGTGACTGCAACAACAAAACCCCACAGACTAGTTGGCTTAAACAGCAGAAATTTAACTTTCTCACAGTTCTGAAGGCTACAAGTCCAGGATTAAGATGCTGGCAGGCTTGGCTTCTCTTGAGGTCTCTCTGCTGGACTTAAAGAATGTCACCTTCTTGCTGTGTCCTCCTTTTCTGTGTACTCATACAGGCAAGATAAAGCAGTATTCAGGTTGACCTTACTCTGAAATACATCTGTAGCTCAGATCAATCACATGACCTTGAATAAATGCTCTAGTCACTCACTTTTCATAGTGTCAAATGATGTATAAGCATGTATAACCTGTGAATCGCTAGAAAACAAAGGAAGGTTGCATTCAGAAGGCCCACGGCGCACTGCGTAAGTCTAAAGCACGCTTGGTTCTGACCTAAGTCTCAGAGGATCCTGAAAAATGACAATATTCTAAAATACTATAAAGCCACCATTAGAATATTATGACTCTAAATTATGACTCTCAAATATTACAAGCTTGCAAAGTAATGGCTCTAAAGTAACACAGAATTGACTCCATTTCTTTTCATATATCCTAATCCACAGTGTGGTAGAAGCACCTGCTGTCTGCCACTTGTGTCTGTGTGTATGCGCACGTTTGTTTTCCACTCTGAGGGTCTCCCTCCTTATAGGAAGGTAGGAAGCAGTGATTCAAGAGCACTGTGTTCCTAGCATCCAATTCCTTCTGTAACAAACAGGCTGCTCTCACCTCTAGTAGGAAATAGGTAGGGGTTTCTCTTAAAATATTTCAGAACAGAAAGACTGTTGAGATATGAGGTATACCTTCAAGGTAATTAACGTTATCACCCCTTTAACAAAATTGGGAGCATCTTGATTTGGTATAAAGGTAAACAAGGTTTTCAAAACATCTTCTCTTTGGGCTGGAGAGATAGCTTAGCAGTTACACGCTTGCCTGTGAAGCCTAAGGACTCTGGTTCAAGTCTCGATTCCCCAGTATCCACGTAAGCCAGATGCACAAGGTGGCACATGCATCGGGAGTTTGTTTGCAGTGGCTGGAAGCCCTGGTCCACCCATTTTCTCTCTTTCTCTTTTTCTCTCTCTCTGCCTCTTTCTCGGTCTGTCACTCTCAAATAAATAAATAAAAATAAATTTAAAAATTTTTTTAATCTGCTCTTCATGAAAGAGTGGATTCCTCCTGCTTTTCAATCTTTAGTAGCAATCCACCAGCCTGTCCTGTTTATAGAATTCAAAGCTAAAAAAATAAAAATCAGCATGACATGGACAAGCTCCACAGAGCCTGGTACTGAAGAGTCTCTTGTTAACACGCAGATCATGGGCATGTTTTAATTCCTTCCTTCCCCTCGGAGGCTGCAGGAGAAATCCCCAGCATGTCACTTATGACAGATGGGGAGGAACTTTACCCAGTTACTTTGATTCCTTCAAAGGGAATGAAAAATGGACAGAATGAGGCCAGGCTTAGGATTCTCATGGGGCCTCAAAGGTTCAAAAAGGCTCTCAATAAAAGGAACTGCTATCATGAAGTATTTTCTGAGCAGCTGCAGTCACTAAACTAGATTCCTCCTAAACATTGTCTCCACTGAAACTTGAATAATGATATGTTTAATAATCAACGTACTTAACAGCACACTTGCAACACAAAGCTGTATTTTTTTTTGCTAACTCAAAAATATGCTAACTGCAAAAAAAAAGAAAAATAAACCTCTTAAACATTAGTAACCCTCCAAGCTGGGATTGGGAGCTGATTAAGACTCTGAAAACCACTCATCAAGACAATTCAAACCGCTGTAATGTAAAATGGTCCCTCTTTATTTTAAACCTATAAAATATACTCTTCCAAAAGCAATATTCAGCACAATATTTCCCTTCAATTAATTACTACTGCTCTCTATGTGGCAGTGATATATTTGCAGGTCATTTTTAAAATGAAATGCTGTGAGAAAATAAATACAAAGCATTTAGATGATCAAGAATCCCACTTAATAAGATAATATTATTAAATAAATTCTTCACCTAAGTTCCCAGCCAATTTTGAAATAAGGAAATTTATGATTCAGTGATATAACATACTATAAGGAAAATAAGAATAACTTGACTAAACTAACAACAGAACAACAGGCACATGAGCGTGTGTCCACAAGGCTAAATGGTAAACGATCTTCAAGGAAACAAATCATTTCCCATGGATGCAATACACTATTACCATGTCAGAGCTTTTCTTAGCAGAAATGATGAACATAGTTTTCAAATTACTGATCATCTTTCCAAAATTATCACTCTGCTACAGTCACGGAGTGCTCTTTCCTGCTAGAATAAATATATAGATAGCGTCATGCTAATAGCCATGGCGCATCTTTTTTCTGCTGTAAGAAGTGTATAGATGGCTTCATGCTAGTAGCCATGGCACTCTTTTGTTTACATATTTATTGCTTCACAAATTTACCAATCTCCAGTTATTTGCATTAATGGCATTTAGTGACTTGTTCATTGAAGAGACATTGACTCAGTCTCTAATTTTCAGTGGATTTTTTTTTCTATTCTCCAAAAGTCATGTTGTGATTACAATTTACACAGTCAAGAAGGACACAGAATGTGGCAGCCACCAAGATGGGAGTTGAAATCCAGGATGGTTTTGCAGGGATGATGGCCAGCCTGCTGTGCACAGGCCCTAAACACTTGGCAGGATGCAGCCAGTAGAAGGAGGGAATGTGAGACAGTCAGCACATGCACCCTGTGTTCTAGGGTTTAATAATACTTTGTGCAGGTGAAGGAATCAAAGGAATTAAAAGCCCACTACAGAGGTCAGGCCATGGATGACTTATACTTGGTAAATTAAAGAAACAGAAATTAGAACTGGAGAGATAGCTTTGCAGTTAAGGCACTTTCCTGAGAAGCCTAAGGACCCAGGTTCAATTCCCCAGTGCCCATATAAGCCAGATGCATAAAATGGCACATGTGTCTGGAGTTCATTTGTACTAGCTAGAGACCCTGGTGTGCCCATTCTCTCTCTCTAATATAATAAATAAATAAATAAATAAATAAATAAATAAATAAATATTAAACCTAAAAATAATAGGGAGCCTTTAGAAAATTTCAGAAGTCATGACACAAAACTCGTGTGCAGATTTCTTAAACTGAGTATAAAGAATGAAGTCAAGAAACAAAGGCATAACTTGTATCCTCCAATAAACTATACACCCCGAGTGAAAGAGCAGGAACTCCACCACTATAAAGAATGAGGCGTGGGGGCTGGAGAGATGGCATAATGGTTAAGGCATTTGCCTGTGAAACCTAACAACCCAGGTTTGATTCTCCAGTACCCACATAAGCCAGATGCACAAGATAGTTGATAAATCTGGATTTCATTTGCAGTAGTTGGAGGCCCTAGTGTGCCCCCCCCCCGCTCCCCATCTCTCTGTCTACCTCTCTCTCTCTCTTTCTCTCAAATAAGAACTAAAATAAGAACTAAATAAGAACTAAAATAAGAACTAAAAACTTTAAAAAAAAAAAAAGAAGAAGAAGAAGAAGAAGGTGTGGGCTACAGCAATGGCTCAGTGGTTTTAAGGCACTTGCCTGCAAAGCCTAAGGACTCAGGTTCAGTTCCCCAGTACCCACATAAAGCCAGATGCACAAAGTGGTGCATGCACCTGGAGTTTGCTTGCAGAGGCTAGAGGCCCTAGTATGCACATTCATTTTCTCTATCTATCTATCTATCTATCTAATCATCTATCTATCTATCATCTATCTCCTTGCAAATAAATAAATAAAAATATTGCAGAAGGAAAGCACTACATGAGCTACTAGGGGAAAGTAGCCAACAATGGTGCGAGCAAGGAGGGGTCAAAGACACTCAGAAGCATCCAGCCTGACAAGAAGTACACACTACCACGCCTTCCTCACCTCAATGGACTGCACCATCTCAAACCATAAAACAAAATAAATCTTTCCTCCCTTCAATGGCTTCTTGTTGGGTCACAGAAAAAGAAAAACTAATACAGATATAAACTTAGCCAGCAGTATCAAGAATGGAGAGACACAGACAGAAATGAGAGCTGTTAACAGGGCCAATTCAACAGATGGGCAAATTGTTTCGCAAAGATTTAGAGAATAAGATAAAACACCCATATGAAGTGAAGCTGAGGGCTTCTGCTTTGGACACTCTGGCTTGCAAACTACCATAGGACTTCAAAGTCAAGATTCCTAGCACACAAAGTGATATATCTGGAGCTCAGACAAGCGTTTCTTTATAGGTGACATCAGTGACTAAGTAGATGAAATAATGATAAAAGTGGAAAAACAATTCATCCTGAAAAAAGTTACAGAGTAATGAAAATCCAGAGCAACACAGAGGCCTTCAGAGAACACCATGTTAAGGGCAGGGTGGTGAAAGATATATTCATGGAGCTGTACCCTAATATGTAAAAAGAATTTGGGGGCTGGAGAGATGGTTTAGCGGTTAAGACACTTGCCTGCAAAGCCAAAGGACCTAGGTTTGACCCCGACCCCTGGGACCCACGTAAGCCAGATGCACAAGGGGGCACACACATCTGGAGATCGTTTGCAGTGGCTAGAGGCCCTGGTGCGCCCATTCTCTGTTTCTCTACCTGCCTATTTCTGTATCTATCTATCTATCTATCTATCTATCTATCTATATCTCTATCTCTATCTCTCTCACATAAATAAAAATAAAATATTTTTTTAAAAAAGAATTTTGTATACAAGGAGGAAGCAAGCCACTGGAAGCAGGGATTTCAAAATCTGTGATGTAACAATGAAAATGAATTAATGTGGTGAATTCTTTCAGGTTGGAGGGGAGACATGGCTTCCCCAGTCACCAACTCTGGAAACTGCAGGGCGGCAGCCACTAATAGCTAGTGTCTTGATTTCTTACACCATAAAACTTGAATGTAAGAAACGTAGAATTCCTCCCTGCTGTCTCATTTTATGATTCTAGTGAAATGTCATGGCTTGTTCACAAAGGACACATACACAAGCCACGCAGAGGTGTCTTCCCTGCTTCAGAAAGCAGGACCAAGGAAACACAGCTCCCTCACGGTCTTCTGGCCGGCTGAACAAATGAGAAACTACGGCTCGCTCATTTCTACCTAGTGATGCTAATGATTCAGCTAAATTGACTTCTTTGAAGGAAAATTACTGCTAATAACCTTAATTTTCTCCTAGTCTCTTCCCCTAGGTACCTGACATTTTAGATGAAATATTTTCATAAAATATTAAAACCAAAGGAATTATATCCTAGGTACATCCAACTCCACTGTGACAGACATTAAGAATCCCCCTTAGCTCTAGGCCTACATGTCTGGACCATCAGGTAAATACATAAAGCTTCCCATCTATGAAATTCTCGAGAAACACAATCCATTCCAAATGACACTAAAAACAATTTTCTAAAGAAATGGGACTCTAAGGCCATAACAAATGTGACAGATACCACCCACATGGCATGTGCAGCATTCCAACTTTCAACTTAATCATTTGGCTGCAGTTTTCTTTATTCACAAAACAAACAACAAGCTTCTACCCAGGCCTTAAGTGTCCACCACGTATATCTTATCCTAGAAAAGAGGGTGGGTGAGGTCTGCCATTTCCCTCCTCAGACCCATTTGCCAACTTTGTCCATCCTCCTCATTTTTGCCCTCTGGCTTTTGTCTGGCTTCAGCTACCAAGGAGAATGAGATAGACAAAACTAACTCATTCCTGTTTTCCCTGCTGTGTGTGATAATATATGTCAGCTGGGCACCTCTACTAAGGGCCATGGCTCTAAACAGGTGGTCCTTCTTGCCCCTTCCCTTGAAGCAGACATACATCCTCATTGTCACTGGGTCCCTTTAGCACTCACCTGCACTGTGTTCCTACACCTGCACACAACTTCTAAAGGGTCCCTTTTGGAGCCCTTCTCAAAAGATTTGGTTTAACATACACTTTAGACCCTGACGGACACAGGGTTAAAGAGGGGGCATTATCAAAAGACACTGTAAACTGTAAGACACTATAACATTTCCATGAGCAAAACCTAGCACAGACTTTCTTGAATATGCAAGGTTTCAATGCCAAGGAAATATAAGTGAATCCTACCATATTTCTACAATTCAGTGTGCTGTAAAAATAAGCATGCAGAAGGCACACAATCACAATTGCAATGCCACTGCCAACCAAACCAGAATGTTCTTAAAAATGAGTATCTGGAGAAACAGATGAAAGAACTGAATCCATCTTTGGAAGACAGAAACAAGACTTCACCCTCCTGCCATTTATCCACACTGACATACTAACCTTGATATTGTGATACTGTAATGTATCACAATAGGATCCTGCATAGTATGACATCAAATTCTGAAAAGTAATAAGCCTGGCATGGTAGTGCACACCTTTAATCCCAGCATTTGGGAGGCAGACATAGGACTGCTGGTAGTTTGAGGCCACCCCAAGACTACATAGTAAATTAAAGGTCAGCCTGGGCTAGACCAAAACCCTACCTCAAAAAACCAAAAACAAAAAAAAGTATTTAATAAATAGGCCAATATAGGTAATGATTGTAGTTGCCACTTTTGAAAAAGCTCAAAATCAGCAACATAGGTATTCTAGATATTTTCCCAATATCTCTCTAAATGAAAATACCATATAATTTTCTAATTTATATAGTCCTTTGTCTACAAATCATTTCTTAGGATAATGAAAATTAATTTCAGGTATCTACTAATGAAATTCAGGAACGTAGCATTATTTGACCCTTCTAATTATCTAAATAGAAAAAGTGAAAAGGGTTCTGGTTTCTGGATTTTTGTTGTGGTTGTTGTTTGTTGTTTTGAAACAGGATCTCAAACTTAAGATCCTCATGCCTCTCAGCCTCTGAGAGGTGGGAGTATAATGGGCAATGCCAATCCCGCCTTAAAAACGAATCTCAATGATTAAGTACAATGTTGCTTAGTATCCAAAGAGATTTGGTCGCATAACCCTCCAGATACTTAAGTACCTGACATTACATGGAATAGTATCTGCATATAACCCATGTACAGTTCAATGCAAATAGGTGTTATGTTGTTTTGCTCAGGGAATAATAATAAGGTTTAGGGTTGGGGATGCAGCTCAGTGGTAGAGGAAGGCTCAGCGCAGACACACTTTTTTCCCCAAACAGTTCTGATCTGCAGTCATTTGGACACAGAGACTCAGAACTCATGTGCATGGATGGCAGGTTTAATAGAAAGTTTAAGTCTCCAAATATACCTGGGAAGAATTTTTTGAGCCTCAATATTAGCTTCATTGTCCCAGGTCATCACAATCTGTAGTATATACTGGCCATGTAAGGCATGACTTCTCTGTCCATATTTTCAGGAGTGCAGATAGTTTCCCAGCAAAGAAAACTGATCAGAAAACAGACTTTCAACTCTTGATTTCATAAAACATTTCCATATAAATAGGCTTTTTTCCTTGAATTAGCCCCTTAACTGACAAATCTTTTTTTATTAATTACTTAATGATTCAAGGAAACCTAAGGCCATGGTCTACTTCTATCATCAGTCCTGGGGATGTAGAAGATAACTAAACTCTAACTAAATGGGTAAAACTATGCAGCACTGTGGGCCATGCCTCAGCTGAAAGATATGTTCAGCTGTATATCAAAGGCTCTGTAAAATGGTGATATCACAAGGGCCCTTTTGTAAAGGCAATTTGACAGTGTTTTCTCCATATTTTAAATGTGTATGTGCGGTTGACCAAACAGTCCCATTTCTTAGAATTTAGCTAAAAGAAATTTTCATACATGTACATGAAGACTAATGAGAAAAGACCAACACTCTTTCAGTGCAACAGTGAGAACAAAAAATGGCTACCATATAGAAGGCCCATACTATCAGATCTTGTGCAATGTTAGCAAGAGATAACTAGTATACCAACCCAATAAAATCTCTGTGATGTACAGTTACCTAGACAAAAGCAAAATCACAGAAAAATGTATGGAGTATGACCCAGTTTATATAAGAAAAAGCATCAGTATGTACAGTATGATCCGGTTTATGTAATAAGGAAAACCACGTATGCGTGCTTATGTATGTAAATGCACAAAGAAGGAAGGGAAAGAGACGGTTGAAGCTGCTGCTGATGGTGCTATCTGGGGACGGGTGTAGGTGGGAGAGAATACTTTGCATTTTGCTCCTGTATTTTTTGCACTGTCATTTCAATGGGAATATATTAGTGCATCACTTACATCATTTTTAAAACCAGTGAAAACAAAACTTAAAAGAAATTCAAGAGAGGACTGTGGTGACCTGTCCAACGGCATCCACAGACAAAGGAGAACCCCACCTCAAAGGGATGATACTTTCATTGGTGCCAGCATTAGCTCCCATTGGAGAACGAAAAGAAAATGATTGTGCCATGACACACTCACCTGCAGAAACAGAACTACATTGTATATGTTCAGGATAACCGCCAAGCAGCAAGAGAGGCAATATGTGACTGGTTAGATTACAAATCAGGGACATAGGCAAGAGACCCTCTATGACTCCATACATGAAGTCACCCATTTCTCTCCATCTAAGTGAGCTCATGTCCAAGGACTGCCATGAAAGGGGGGGGGACCCTACACTGACTCTCTCAGCTGCATACTTGCAAACATCTTTGAAATATGGAGTGAGAAAAACTCTATGCACACTCAAAATAAATGACCAAAAGAAACTGACAAGGAGAGGGGGAAGGAGAGAGAGTGCAAATAAAACTACTGACATTTTCTAGGACAGTACTTCTGAGAACTTACAAATGGCTAAAATTGGAAGTTCTTGGACCAAATTCATACAACAAATATGTTTGATTTGGCCCCCCACTATGGATTGACACGTTTTATTTTAATTATATGCAAACTTTTTTTTATTTTTCTGAGACAAGGTTTCTCTTCAACTCAGGCTGACCTGGAACTCACTCTGTAGCTCAGGCTCGCCATTCTGACCTTAGCCTCTTAGTGCTGGGATTACAGGTATTTACAGGCAAGAGCCATCACTAGGCTCCCAAGCAATTCTAAATGAGGGGAGTTAACACTTCCTAAAAATCTGAGTTCCATACTTTGCTTGGAAATGTACAGGTGCTGGCAATCCTCAAGCCCAGGCCCACATAGAAAAGCAAGTGGCAGCTGCTCCTAGGAAGAGACACAGCCAACTGCTCCCTAAGAGCAACAGCGTATGTGCATGTCACTTATCCCAGAGGCACCGGAGCCCACAGCAGCCTCACAGAAACCAGGAAAAACTTCACCAGGTGAAAATTGGCCCTTGAGAGTGTTCAAGTTATTTTCTAGGCTCCCCTAGGATAAGCATTTACTAACAACCCTATCTCGGACTTCCGGCCTGTGCAACTGTAGAAAACAGTGCCCAAGAATAAGATGAGGACATGTTGCTTTTGCCATTCTGATTCCAACTTGCAACTTCACAGGAGCCCTAAAATAATTACCACAAAAATTACGAGGATAAAATCCCTTTCTGCCACATGTTCCACCTCAAATACAGGTGAGAAGTTGGAGTTGGAGGCTAGCACAGACCACATCTTCTGAGGCTGAAGCAAGAACATCCACAATTCAAGGCAAGTTAGGCCTATATAGAGAGACCCAAAAACAAAACAAAATAAAATGAAGTTGGAATTCTGACATCAGCCTACCACCTTTAACATTCTCCGGTGATTCACTGAACTTCCCCATACTTCACTTCCCCTAAATGTAAACTGAGGAGAAGACTGCTTCATACCAAAAACACACTGTTGGGACAGTTAAATGAAGTAATGCCCTTTAGATACTCAACAAATGTCTGTTGTTTTGTTTTACAGTTGTTATTACTACTCCATGCAGAGAAGTTCAAAGTTCCTACTGTAGTCCCATGGGAAAAGAGGCATTATGTGCCCCTAAACATCAGCAGTCCCCAAATTCTTCTCATGCATGTTTTTGTCCTTCCAGGGCTAAATGGCTTAATATGGTCTTTTTTTAAAAGCCTAGCTGAGAGGCACAGATGCCCTGGAGATAGCATCTGGCTCCCTGTGTTATAGTTCAGAACCCCACAGTCACAGAACTGTGAGGAGATTAGTGCTGGGTTCCTCTATCCAAATGTAGATACAGGGTTAGGCAAGTCCAAAGAAAGATCTGGCACTACAGGGCAGCCTGTGGGGTGACAGGAACTTTCCCTGTTTGCAGGTTGGTAGTGCAAGTGTCCCTGATAAGTTGTAAAGGAATTCCTTCCTCCTGAGCCTCACGGAAAGAGGCCTTATGGAGGAAAAGAAGGAGGGTAGGCATTAACACAGCAGTATGAGGGGTTACCACAGTCATCATGCAATGCCAGGCATTTCAGGGTATGGTTTATTCTCCCATTACACATGGGACAAGCAAGGCTCAGAGTGAATGCCCCGGGTCACGTGGTTACTAACAGGTCACTATCAGGGTTCAAGCTGAGGTCTGCCTGATTTCAGCACCTTATGACCTCAGCAACCCTAAAATGCTAAAGGCAACCACTAACCCTGACAGGGAGCATTCCAAAGCCAATGTTCTATACTTGTGGGGTCCTGGATCCCCTTTGTAGCTGGTGAAACTACACACTTCTCTAGACTCTTCTCAGCATACTTTAAATACATAAGATTAAATACTTGTGAGAACAACAGAAAGTAATCATACTGAAATATACTCATATAGTAATATGTGTGTTTCTTTTCAAATCATTAAATGCCCAAGCTCTCCCTTTCCGAATTATCACATGGAAATAAGTAAAAATAATAATCAGCCAGCTACACTCGTGGACCCACCAAACTGCATCCTCAGATCTTGACAGTGTAGATCTGAGGTGAGGGACCCCTGTTTTAGGAGAAAGGGACATATCAAATAGACAATGAGTGCTCTGTGATTGCCTGTCTCTGGATGAGCTGTGTAGAATAATTTGAGTTGCTCTTTTCTTCCTGTTACTAAGGAAATGGCTAGCTACTCTAATTCATTAATGCCAGGGAACCCACACCCCCCCACACACACACACAAAAAAAAAACTCTTTAATTGTTCAGGAAGAAAGGAATGATTTAGAAGGGCAATGTCCCTAAAGCAATGGCTTGCCAGGCCCAAGGGTGCTTCAGTAGCTAGAGGCTGGAATTCCCCAAAGGCTCATGGGAGGAGAGCAGAGCTGAGAAGGAGACTCCCAGTCAAGGAGAGAAGATAACACTTTGTGTTGTCACATGGCATTCAACATTCTCATTGAAGGTTTTATAAGTACTACATGCAAGAGGTCTTCAGAGAAAAACCTTTTGATCTGTAGCCCTTTTCTAACGATTTTGATTCCATAAAATAAAGAAAAAATATAATTCACAGGGAAGGGGGGATCTCCGCTGCTCATTCATTCCCCTGAACATAATAATCACCCTGCTGAGGTTTGAAAGGGAGGCCATTATTTGATTTCCTCTAGAAACCTGGGCTTTATCTTTAGTAGAGCAAATCACCCAAAGGCAGGAGCATCCAGACAGACTTTCAGAAAGTGGTGTTCGTAATCAAGTGAAATGTGCTTTGCAAATAAAGACAATGCTGGGGTGATTTTTTTTTTTCTGAAAGCTGGCTCATAAATTCAATAAAGATAACATAAATTTCTCGTTGACCCACTCACTAGTGTATTATGACCTGCTTACCTCCTCCACGCAGGTGAAGTAAACCCATTTTCATGTTTGGTGAGCTAAAGAATAGCAGCCATTGTACATTCTACAGGCCAAAGTCAATTAAATAACACCATAACCTGAGGAAGTATTTCTACTTTGAAGCCTGGGGCTTTATCAGAAGAAAAACTATTAAACAGGAAAACAAACAGTCACAGAAGCAAGGTTATTCTGTGCCTGTGCATGACAGGGAAATAGAAAATGGTAAAATGGACAGCATTGAGAGCTAGACAGTATCCGAGCAAACAAGGTTACCATTTAAATATGAGCAGCAGAACTTCCATCGGAGATGGAAGATGTATTTATTTCTCAATAAATAGCTGGGTAAGTCTTTTTCACTGACACTAATAACCCTCGTTTCATTTTATGAAGTGAAAAGTAACTATTTTAGAAACTTCATTCTGGACATGAAATATTCACTGTGATCATGAAAGCATCTCTGTGAGTCCTTGACCTCGTTCTGCATGTGAGATGCAGAACTTCTCGCTCGTACAGGCATTCTCCATGAGAGTTTATTCAAACCTGGGCTGCAGTGCTAATAAAAAAAAAAAAAAAGGAAGTGGTCACAAATGATAATAACTAAGTCTGAATCTGCTATGTAATTTTAATTTTCAAAGAATACTTATATTTCCCTACCCCCCAAAAAAATTTGAGTTCACTATAAGGGGATTTATGGAGAACATGTGCAAAATAAAATCCTTCCATCCCACGACAATCTTCCATAACTGTCCTGATTCAAAAAGATATAATTTATCCCTGACACTGGATTTTAAAATAAAGAAACCAAAGGTGGTAACCAATTAAAAACTTTTAATAAATAAAAAAAGGTTCATTAATTCTGAGATAACTGTTTGCCAGCAAGCTGCATCTGCAGAATTGATGATGACAATTCCTTATATCACAGCCCTTCACATTTCACATGCTAGAACTGGATTCAGCATCGAAGCACAATTTCACTTGGAAAGTGGTGTAGGCATGAGTACAAGCACTTAGTCATTGTAATTCCTAATAAATCAAACCTTAAAATGGATTTAGCAGTATCCTAGGAAAATATCATGTCCATTAGTGTTGCCAGATGTAACTGTCCTATGTTGTCAAAATCAGCAGTATACATTAATCTAAAAGCCATTGGACACATTCTTAAAAAAAAAAAAGTGACATAACTGGTACCACCCCAACTGGTCTCTGCTGGGAATGAAATATTTCAGAAGTGACACAAATTTTAAAATTCAATTTCATCAACAGCTTCTTGGTAACTTTCAGTCACTTTTTAATTCCCATATTTCACTATCCGATTGGCCAAAGCACGCTGCCTCAGGATTCCGGTGCATTGATGGTGAACATCACATTTTAAAGCACAAATACAAAACTTCCAGGTGAATATTTCAGAACAAAGCTCTTCTGCGTGGGTGTGCATTTGTAAAATAAAGGTAGAATTATTCCAACACATGTAAATGTGCTCTCAGTGATCAAATGGAGTCTTTGAAACTGTTTTGACAGTCACTTGTAGAACAGCATTTCCACAGCAATTAATTCAGAGCTGGGTAGTGACACCATCAAGGCTAAATCAAAACTGAGTTCTGATGGCTGAGTAATGAATGATACAGTGGGAAGGCAGTGTAATCACTAACCTAATGCATCGTACCTCTCCACCTGTGCTCAGAGGTTAAACATCAAAAAACGGTTCTCTGGCAACAAAAATCCCATATTCAGAAAAATGCTCAAAAAATACTATTCCATTTTAAAAAGTGAACTTTTATAAAAACAAGTGTTCTCCCAAAAGAGCAGGTATTTATTAAACTTCTATAGTTAAGAAAGAAGATGACATAATGGATCAATACAGCATCTGAAAAATATGCAAGTCTGTCCGATGAAACACACAGCATGTAGATTACATAACACAGACTAGGGGATTACACCACCTGCTAATGCTCAGCTACATTTTTGATCTTCTATATGATTCTCTAACTTAGGTTTGAAGAATTCAAAATACTAGGTTCTCACTCCAACACACATTTTGTTTAAACCAACAGTCTTGAAAACACTAAAGGAATTAAGCTAAAGCTTGCATGCGCATACACACACACACACACACACACACACACACAGAGAGAGAGAGAGAGAGAGAGAGAGAGAGTGTTTTTCTATTCTTCCAATGCTTTCTTGACCTCCTTGGAGAATGCCCAGCTCCAGTCACTACTTGCTGTTCCCAGGCATGTTTACTTTATGAATCTGCTCTCTGGAAAGTCAATTCCTTTTGGAGATGTTATACAGTTGCCTGTGTCTGGACACGATTGCCAACCAAACTAAATTAGTCAACAGATATCTCCACATAACAAATTTAGAGACCACCGTGTATCACATTTACGGTTTAAAAAATGGCGGTCTTCCATGAATGTTTTGCCCCAAATTGAATCTCAAACTCTGTGCATTACAATAATCGCTATTATCAATACGAGTTTAATTTTAAGTTACTCATCTCCCAAATGCGTGCATATTTGTGTAAATATATTAGGCATGTGCCCTTCCTTCTGGAAAATGTAGTTTTACGAGCGTTTTTTTTTTTTTTAATTTTAAAGTTCCAATTGGAGAATTCCATATTTTCATGTTTCTACTCTGTTATCTACCAAGTCTAAACTCAGAAGTACTGTAGGATCTAGGCAGTGTCTAAGTAGTTAAGAAATAAAAATAACTTTAAAATTCTGAAAATAAGGCAACCGTTAGTATCCCCCCATTTATATGCTTTTAAGAGGCCCAAACACTGCCCCCAAGGAGTGCAGAGGCTGTTGGTGTAGAGTAGAAATGGCAATCATTTCTACGATTTTCCCAGAAGACACTGAGGATACACGCACACACATTTACATGCGTTGAACGGTGCCAACTATTTCCAACCAAAATAATCATACACACGTCGAGTCGAGCTATTTCTAGCGCAGAAGCGGGTGAACGTCTGGGGCGTGTGAGGAAGCCCTGCAGGAGAGGACTACGGGGGACAGGATGCCAGAAGGGGGGGGGGTCCTCTGCCTGAGCGTGCGTGCGCGCGGGACGCCTGGCACCCCGCACCTGCACTGGGTCCGGGCCGGGCATCCGGATGCGCGCGCACGCCTCCGGGACGCACCCGCGGAAAGCCCAGCAGCAGCCGGGAGGGTCGGGAGTGGCGGGAGCATCCTCAGGCGGGACCCGAAATGTCTTCTCCTACCTGTCACTTTGCCGGGAGCTGCTGCCTGCCGGGGATGCGGCCAGCGCGGCTGCCCGGAGCCCCGGGGTGTGTGCGCGCGTGTATGTGCACGCGAGCGAGAGAGGAGAAAGAGAGAGAGAGAGGAGGGAGGGCGGGTCGGCAGAGCGCTCTCTCCCCGCGCCCGGCGCCGCCGGCCCCCTCCCCGCCATGGAGCGCGGCCTCGAGCCCCCTCCCGACGGCCCGGCCCCGCCCCACCCTCCGCCCGCCTCCGCCCCCCGCCGGCCTTCCCGCCTCCCGCCCGGCCGCCCGCGGGACCGCGGGGCTCACCTCGGCCGCGGCCACGGGGCTCGGCGCCCTCTGCCCGCCGCCCGCCGGGCTCCGCGTGGCCCCGGCCGCGGCCTCGCCGCCTCTCCGCGGCCGGCCGCTCGCTCCTCCCCGGGCCCCGAGGCTCCCTCCTCGCGCTGGCTCAGCTCGCTCCCGGCTCCGGAGCCCGAGCAGTCGCCTCGCAGCCCCAACCTGCCCGGGCTACGGAGCATGCCCAGTGCGGCGCGGCCGGCCGGGCTGGGGGTGGGCAGGGGCCGGGCCGGCCGCCTGGCGGCCGAGAGCACCAGCCGGGGAGGGGGCGCCGCGGGGCCCGGCCAGGGCGCAGCTCGAGGTCCCGGCAGCGCTGTGGAGGTGGGTGGGGCGTCCCGCAGCGCACGCCCTGGGGTCTCCGCGAGCCTCGAGCCGCGGGCAGGGGTCGGGGCGTGCACTGGTTGGCGCTGGGCACAGTGTCCAGGAACGGGGCTACGCTAGCTCGGGCGGCGGGCTGCGGAGGGGATGGGGTAAAGAGGAAAGGGCCCGGAGCCGCCGTCGGGATGGAGACTGCTTGTTTGTTTTTTGTTATTTAATAAACACGCAAAGCGTGCACACTGCGCCAGGCACTGTTCGAAACGCTTTCTGTTCATTTAGTCCATGAAACAGAATGCTAAAAGTACTGTGATTTTTTTTTTTTTTCTGGACACTTACACTGAGCCACACAGACAAAAAGTGATTTTCAGAAGTCTTCCCCCAAGTGCAACCTGAGACGTATTTAACACCCCCTGACTTGAGACCCAGTGATGCTGAGCGCTGTTCCAGCCAGTTCTCCCCGGTCCGGCACAGGCAGCCCGGTGCTTCCACGAACCCCGAACACCCGAACCTAACGCTACTCGCTCCAGCATCACCCTTTGTGTGGACCCGCGCCACAAGCAGCTCCGGAACTCCCGGAGGGCTTCCTCCTCCCTGAGGCCACTTGGCCTCCTCCCAGCTGGCGGACACCAAAACCCGGAGACGTGGCACCTGCGCATTGGGGACTGGGGCCAATGCTCGCAACTGAACTGGGCATGCTCAGCCGCCAGAGAAGGTCCAGGAGGTCAAGAAGGGAGTAGGGACCTCAAGGCCAGGGTAGCTTAAGAAAGGGGGTTAGTGGAGTGGGTGTTCACAAACAATCGTCCAGGCACTGAAAGGCAGTGGAAATTGAAAAAGCAAGCCTCACCCCCTTGCTTCATTTCAGCCATTTTAATGCAGGGATAGAAAAGGGATAACTAATAAAAGTTTACCAGCCTAGGGTATGATGGCAGAAGCCGGTTCTCCCAAGACATGGAAGAATGAAGCAAGAGGATTCTAAACAAGCCTCAACTATACAGCGAATTGAAGACAATTCAGAACTTTGTCTCACAAAAGGAGACACTCTTAACAAGAAAAAAAAAGTTTACCAATTTAAACAGGGTGGACTGAGGGTCCAAGTGTTTTGTTGTTGTTTGGTTTGGTTTTGGTTTTGGTTTTTCAAGGTAGGGACTTGCTCTAGCCCAGGCTGACCTGGAATTCACTATATGGCTTCATACTGGCCTCAAACTCACAGCAATTCTCCTACCTCTGCCTCCCAAGTGCCAGGTTTCCAAGTTTTATTAGAGTAAGCTTTTTGTTTTACATACTGATAACCAGATCACAACAATCTTTTTATGTCGTCTTCAATCTAACACTTCATTTATGAATTAATTGCTACTTGGTGCAATATAAACATTAGTAATTTTTTAATTGATTTTTTATTGACACCTTCTATATTTACATACAAAACAAAAAAAACATATATTTCCCTCCCCTACCCTCCCCCCATTCCACTTTAGAACACCAATCTCCATCATATCCCCTCCCTCTCTCCATTAGTCTTTCTTTTAACTTGATGTCATCATCTTTTTCTTCTATTTTCAGGGTCTTGCGATGGTATTGCTAGGCACTGGAAAGTCATGGATATCGAGGCCAATTTCTGTCTGGGCAGTTGTATTGTAAGAACTCATACCCTTCCTTTGGCTCTTCCAATCTATCCGCCCCCTCTTCCGCAATGGTCCCTGAGCCTTGGAGGTTGTGACAGAGGTGTTTCAGTGTTGGGCACTCCTCTATCCCTTCTTCTCAGCACAATGTTGCCTTTTGGAGGTCCCAGTGGTCATCACCATCTGAAAAGAGAAGCTTCTCTAACCAGAAGTGAGAGTAGCATTAATATGTGAACATGAACATTAAGTGTAGTGCCCCCAGGGCAGCTTGGTGGGAATAATATATACATTTAGTCAGACAAGAGCAGGCTTTATACCCCTAAGGCTCATGACCTCACCTGCCATATAGTTTTGCTTAGATTTTTCAGTACTAGGCATGTATTCCCTCCGGTAGAGAGGGCCTTCAGTCCAATTATGGAGCAGTTGGTTACCCCAAGAGTAGACATGCCACTATTGCACCTGTTCAGTCATTGAGCCTGTATGGCCAAACGTGAATATTCAGTGTCCACTGTTTTCACTGCTGATGACTTCTGTCTCCCATACGGCTGCATGCAGTGCAGCTTTTTCCAGCTTTCAGTTGGCTGGTCTACAGGGAGACAGTTTTCTGCTCCACACCAGCTTCCTTTCTCAGTGGCCTTGCCTCTCAGGCAAGAGATGTCTTCAGCAATAGGGTCTTACTATCTGTTTCTCAAGGGAAACCAAGGGCTTTGGCAAAAGCCTTTAATGTTTTGGAGACTACCGGGACCTCCTTGGCCAACAACTCAATGGAAGGTATCCCATCCCAGGCACTGAAAATTTTCTAGTAACAGTCTATAGCTTCTAGATGTGCCATTATTCAAAATAGTAGGTTTACATAAGTCTTATTCACAATATCTTGAATTTAGATTGACCCTCCCCCTGCCCTTCTTTTACACGTTCTCTTCCCATGGCCTCACTTAGGCCATTCCCCTCCCTGTAATCTGTTCTTCTACTTACATATGTGCAATACCATACACTTAAGTCCTTCCCTTTCCTCCCTCCCCTATAGCCTTTTACCAGCTTACTGGTTTCTGGTACATGTTTTTGGTTCCAGTTCACACACAAGTTTATACATTTGTAGTTAGGATCCACATATGAGAGAGAACATGTGATGTTTGGCTTTCTGAGCCTGGGTTACCTCACTTAGTATAATCCTTTCCAGATCCATCCATTTCCCTGCAAATTTCATAATTTCATTTTTCTTTACCACTGAATAGAACTCCATTGTGTAAATGTACCACATCTTTATTATCCATTCATCTGTGGAGGGACATCTAGGCTGGTTCCATTTCCTAGCTATTGTGAATAGTGCAGCAATAAACATGGTTGTGCAAGTGTCTCTAAGGTAGTGAGAAGAGTCCTCTGGATATATGCCTAGGAGTGCTATAACTGGATCATATGGTAAATCTATTTCTAGCTGTCTCAAGAACCTCCACACTGATTTCCACAATGGCTGGACCAGATTACATTCCCACCAACAGTGTACAAGTGTTCCTCTTTTTCCGCATCCACGCCAACACTTATTGTCATTTGTTTTCTTGATGGTAGCCATTCTGACAGGAGTGAAATGGAATCTCAAAGTGGTTTTAATTTGCATTCCCCTGATGACTAAGGATGTGGAACACTTTTTTTGATGTTTATATGCCATCTGTATTTCATCTTCTGAGAATTCTCTATTTAATTCCATAGCCCATTTTTTAACTGGGTTGTTTGAATTCTTATTATTCTGTTTTTTGAGTTCTTTGTATATTCTGGATATTAATCCTCTGTCAGATGTATAGCTGGCAAAGATTTTCTCCCATTCTGTAGGTTGTCTTTTTGCTCTATTCACAGTGTCCTTTGCTGTACAAAAGCTTTGTAGTTTCATAAGGTCCCAGTGGTTGATTAGTGGTTTTATTCGCTGAGCGATTGGAGTTATATTCAGAAAGTCCTTGCCTATGCCAATATGTTAAAGGGTTTCCCCTACCTTTTCCTCTAGCAGTTTCAGAGTTTCAGGTCTGATATTAAGGTCCCTGATCCATTTGGACTTGAGTCTTGTGCATGGAGAGAGACAAGGATCTACATTTATCCTTTTACATACAGATGTCCAGTTTTCCCAGCACCACTTGTTAAAGAGGCTATCTGTTCTCCAATGAATATTTTTGGCATTTTTGTCAAAAATCAGGTGCCTGTAGCTGCCTGGATTAATATTTGGGTCTTCTATTCTGTTCCATTGATCTACCTGTCTGTCCTTGTGCCAGTACCATGCTGTTTTTGTTACTATGGCTTTGTAATATAACTTAAAATTGGGTATGGTTATACCACCTGCCTGATTTTTGTTGTGTAAAATTGTTTTGGCTATTCGAGGTTTTTTGTGTTTCCAGATGAATTTTAGGATTGTTTTTTCTATTTCTGTGAAGAATGCTATTGGGATTTTAATGGGGATCGCATTAAATGTGCAGATTGCTTTTGGTAAGATTGACATTTTCACAATATTGATTCTTCCAATCCAGGAGCATGGGATATCTTTCCATTTCCTTGTGTCTTCTGCAATTTGTCACTCGAGTTTTTTAAATTTCTCATTGTAGAGATCCTTCACTTCCTTGGTTAAGTTTATTCCAAGGTTTTTTTTTTTTTTTTGAGGCAATTGTGAATGGGAGAGATTCCCTGATTTCATCCTCTGCACGTTTGTGGTTAGTGTATAGAAATGCTACTGATTTCTGTGTGTTTATTTTGTATCCTGCTACATTGCTAAAAGTGTTTATCAGCTCTAACAGTTTGCTGGTGGAGTCTTTGGGGTCTGTTATGTATAGAATCATATCATCTGCAAATAATGATAATTTGATCTCTTCCCTTCCGATTTGTATCCCCTTTATGAGTGTCTCTTGCCTTATTGCTATGGCTAAGACTTCCAGTACTATATTAAATAGTAGTGGGGAAAGTGGACACCCTTGTCTTGTTCCTGAATGTAGAGGAAAAGCTTCAAGTTTTTCCCCATTTAGTATTATGTTGGCTGTAGGTTTGTCATAAATAGCTTTTATTATGTTGAGATATGTTCCTTCTATTCCAAGTTTCTGTAATACTTTCACCATGAAGGGGTGTTGGATTTTGTCAAATGCCTTTTCTGCATCTATTGAGATGACCATGTGATTTTTGTCCTTCAGACTATTTATATGGTGAATTACATTTATGGATTTGCATATGTTGAACCATCCCTGCATCTCTGGGATAAAACCTACTTGATCAGGGTGAATAATCTTTCTGATATATTCTTGTATTCTGTTTGCCAGTATTTTGTTGAGAATTTTTGCATCTATGTTCATGAGGGAGATTGGTCTGTAATTTTCTTTTTTTGATCTGTCTTTGTCTGGTTTGGGTATCAGGGTGATGCTGGCTTCATAGAAGGATTTCGGTAGAATTCCTTCCTTTTCTATTTTATGGAAAAGTTTGAGAAGCATTGGTGTTAGATCTTCCAGAAATGTGTGGTAAAATTCAGCAGTGAATCCATCTGGGCCTGGGCTTTTTTTAGTTGGGAGACTTTTATGACTGCTTGGATCTCTGTGGTTGTTATAGGTCTATTTAAATGGTTTATCTCATCTTGATTTAATTTTGGTAGGTCATATGAATCAAGGAAATCATCCATTTCTTTCAGGTTTTCAAACTTAGAGGTATATATATTCTTAAAGTATGTCCGTATGATTTTCTGATTTTCTTTGGTATCTGTTGTGATGTTGCCTTTTTCATCTCTAATTTTATCAATTTTTGTCTCTTCTCTCTTTCTTTTGGTCAGATTTGCTAAGGGTTTGTCAATCTTGTTTATCCTTTCAAAGAACCAACTCTTTGTTTCATTGATTTTTTTTTATTGTTTTTTGGTTTCTATTTCATTAATTTCTGCCCTAACCTTTATTATTTCTTCCTGTCTACTGATTTTTGTTTTGCCTTGTTCTTCTCTTTCCAAGGCCTTAAGGTGAAGCATTAAATTGTTTAGTTGTGAACTCTCTAATTTCTTAATATAGGCACTTAGAGCTATAAATTTCCCTCTTTGGACTGCCTTCATTGTGTCCCAAAGGTTTTGGTATGTTGTATTCTCATCATCATTTGATTCTATGAATTTCTTGATTTCCTTTTTAATTTCTTCAATGACACATACATTGTTCAATAATGTACTGTTTAGTCTCCATGAATTTCTGTATGCTCTGTAGTTTTTCTTGTTGCTGATTTGCAGTTTAATCCCATTGTGGTCAGATAGCATACAGGGGATTATTTCAATTTTCCTGTATTTGTTAAGGTTTGCTTTGTGTCCTATTATATGATCTATTTTAGAGAATGTCCCATGTGCTGCTGAGAAAAATGTATATTCTGCAGCATTTGGATGGAATGTTCTGTATATATCTGTTAGGTCCATTTGTTCCATGATATCATTTAATGCAGATGTCTCTCTGTTCATTTTTTGCTGGGTAGACCTGTCAAGTGATGAGAGTGGAGTATTGAAGTCACCCACTATTATTGTGTTAGGAGATATCTCTGACCCTCAGTCCAATAATGTTTGTTTGATGAAACTGGGAGCCCCCATGTTAGGAGCATATATGTTCAGGATTGTAATGTCCTCCTGTTGCAGTGTTCCTTTAATCAGTATAAAGTAACCTTCTTTATCTTTCCTCACTAATGTTGGTTTGAAGTCTATCCTGTCAGAAATTAGGATAGCAACCCCTGCTTTTTTCCTCAGCCCATTTGCTTGAAATACTTTGTTCCAACCTTTCACCCTAAGAAGGTTTCTATCTTTTATTGAGAGATGAGTTTCCTGGAGGCAACAGATGGTAGGATCCTGCTTTTTAATCCAGTCTGCAAGTCTGTGTCTTTTGGTTGGGGCATTGAGGCCATGGATATTAAGAGTTATTATTGAAAGATATGTATTTGCTCTCACCATTCTTCTTGTTTTGTAGTTCTTCCTGTTTTCACTTTACTCACTTGTTTTAACTGTTATTTGAGCATGGTTTATTTTTTCCTATTTCCTGCTGTGTGTGTTTTGCTTTCTCTTCAGCATGAATGATTCCTGTAAGTATTTTTTGTAGAGATGGTTTAGTTGCCATAAATTCCTTTAGCCTGTCTATGTTGTGGAATGTCCTTATTTCTCCATCAATTTGGATAGATAGCTTTGGAAGATAAAGTAATCTTGGTTGACAGTTTTTATCTTTCAGAACTTGGAATACCTCACTCCAAGCCCTTCTGGCTTTTAAAGTTTGTGTTGAGTAATCTGCTGTGATTCTGATGGGCTTGCCTTTGTAGGTGACTTGCTTTTTCTCTCTAGCTGCTTTCAATATATTTTCTTTGGTTTGTATGTTTGGTAGTTTAATTATAATATGGCAGGAAGAGGTTCTTTCCAGGTTTTGTCTGTTTGGTGTTCTAAAGGCTTCCTGTATCTGCATTGGCATCTCTTTCCCAGTTGGGGGGAAGTTTTCTTCTATGATTTTGTTGAAAACACCTACTATGCCTTTGGAATGAGATTCTTCTCCTTCAACTATCCCTTGAATTCTTATGTTTGATCTTTTCATAGTGTCCCGAATATCTTGAAATTCCCATTCATACCTTCCTATTATTTTGTCTTTCTCTTTGTTAGACTGTATTAGATTTGCTATCTGGTCTTCTAGTTTAGATATTCTATTCTCTCCTTCATCCATTCTACTAGAGAGATTTTCTACAGAGTTTTTAATTTCACTGACTGTGCTCTTTATTGCTAGTATTTCCAATTGGGTTTTCTTTATTCTTTCTATTTTTGAATTTATGTCTAGTATTGACCTCCTTATTTCATTAAATTGGTTTTCTGTGTTTTCTTTGAATACTTTCATTTCCTCTTTGAGTTCTTTGAACCCTTTCATTTCCTCTTTGAGTTCTTTGAACATATTTATAATCATTCTTTTGAAAACTTTCTCAGGCATTTCCTCTAATTCAGTCTCACTGAAGGTCATTTCTGATACATTAATACTTTTTGGTGGATTTGCATTGTCTTGATTTTTTGTGTTTCTTGTATTATAATGTAGACATTTTTGCATTTTGGATTAATTTAATGCTTGGGTTTTCTAATTATCTGCAGTAATATTAGACGTGTCAATCATAGTAATTTTTTTCCAAACCCTAAATTCCATATAATTCCATTGAAGCTCCCCTTAGTGACATCTTGGACATTTTTTTCACACAAAAATATTTTTGAAACCCTTTATGTGCCAGGCACTATTCCTTGCCCAAGATGTTAATGTAAACAAAAGTCACAGTCAGGGCTGGAGAGATAACTTAGTGGTTAAGGCACTTGCCTGTGAAACCTAAGGACCCAGGTTTCATTTTTCAGTATCCAAGTAAGCCAAGATGCACAAAGTGATGCATTCTCTCCCCCCATCTATCGATCTGCTTCTCCCTCTCTCTCAAATAAATAAATAAAGTATTTAAAAAATAACAAGGTCATTTTCCTTATGCAGTCTTGAGATTATCAGAGAAGACAGGGAATGGCATGCTAAGAACCACAGTGTCACAGTCATTTTTGCATTGCTGGCAGAAATCACCCAACCAAGAGCAGCTTGGGGGGAGGGGGAAGGTTTTATTTTGGCTTACAAACTCGAGGGGAAGCTCCATGATGTCAGGGGAAAACGATGGCATGAGCAGAGGGTGGACATCATCTCCTGGCGAACATCAGATGGACAATAGCAGCAGGAGAGTGTGCCAAACACTGCCAAGGGGAAATGCTATAATACCCATAAGCCCGCCACCAACAATACACTGCTTCCAGGAGGTGTTAATTCCCAAACTGCTATCATCTGGGAACACCTAAGTTTATGGAGGACATCTGAATCAAACCACCACACATAGGGAAAAAGAAAAGGAGCTTCCTGAAGTGGGCTGGTAGGGATACTACTTTGGATAGGAGTCAGAGATGGCCTCTCTAAGGATTCGATGTTTGAGTTGCATCTGAGCAAAGAGAGAGAAGTGAATATCTGGAGGGAATATGGCCAGCAGAGGAAACAGAAAAGCCCTAGCATGAGAATGTGTATGGTCAGAAACAGGAAGGATCCCAAGAGGCCAAACAAGGCATGAGTGAGCAGAAATGGAGGCAGCTATGAGGCAGACATCTTTACAGAACACCATAAAAGGCTTTTGGGCTCTAATCTACTTGTCCTGTGCACTGTTGGAAGATGTTGAGCAGGGAGACAGAGATTCACATTGAAAACACCTATAATAACAAGAGCTCAAAGAGGGAGTCTACCCTATGGACACAGCACTGTTTTAAACCAAGGCAGGTATGACAAGTTAGAACTCAGGCCAGGTTCAATCTTCAACTTCAAATCAGTTTGCACTCCCTATCCCCATGCTGGGCCAGTTGGGTTCCTTAATTCCTTGAAGTGGAAGTACAAGATTTGACCTTTAACCATTTTCCTGCCCACCCACTGGTTGTCCATTATGACCTACATCTCCAGTGTTTCAGAAAGAAAAGAGTAAAATGTGGCCATTGTGACCCCCTCTTGTTTACTGTGTAAGATCATTTTCACTCTCTGTGGCAGATGTCCACTGCCAGTCCTCCAGGAAGGACCCTGGAGAATGCTTCTCAAACTCCACCACTGGGATATGCTCTTTTTTTCCAAAGCTCCATAGCATCTAAATGAGACTGAGACTGAGGTTGGAGAGATGGCTCAGCAGTTAAGATGATTGCCTGCAAAGCCTAAGGACCCAGGTTCAACTCCCCAGTTCCCAAGTAAGCCAGATGCACAAGGTAGTGCATGCATCTGGAGTTCGTTTGCAGATGTGCCCATTCTCTCTCTCCCTCTCTCTCTCTCTCAAATAACTAAAATTAATTTTTTTTTTTTTTTTTTTTTGGTTTTTCAAGGTAGGGTCTCACTTTAGCCTAAGCTGACCTGGAATTCACTCTGTATTCTCAGGGTAGCCTCGAGCTCACAGCACTCCTCCTACCTCTGCCTCCCGAGTGTTGGGATTAAAGGCGTGCACCACCACGCCCGGCTAAAATAAAATTTTTTAAATAAATAAATAATAAATGCTGGGACTATAAGCCAGGTAGGCCACTGGATCAATAAAGCTAAGCCCAGCAGCCTTCCACAGTGTCTCCATGAAGCACAGAGAAATGGAGAAAAGTGCCCATCCCAGCCAGGCTACAGAGTTGGCAGGAAGGGACTCAAGCAGGGAAAATAAAGCTGCACCCAATTACAAAGGGTGTCCCTAAAATATGGGTCCCTGAGCACCCGTCAGCTGTACATAATAGTCATAATCTCCTGGCAACCCAAATTAATATTCACAAGAAAGGCCAAAGCAAATACCAGCTCCTTATTTGGAACTTTATGAAGTCTTACTAGTTCTTGTGGACTATGGAAAGAGAACAGCACTAAGGAGGACTTGTAGGTTAAGAGTCGGACTAACCAAAGACCACGTCATGTCCTCTTTAGAGGAAGAGCCATGCACTTCTTGTCCCAGTTTAAAGTAACCCATTAATTATGGCTTCCACCTAACTCTTTTCACGCTGCCCTTTGGAAGTGAAGTGGTCACCACTAGCCCATTTATCCACTTTGCCTTAATTAGAGACATACATCTTTGTAGGCAGCTCACAGACAGACATGACATGAGGTGTCTCCCTCTCTAACCTTGTGTCTTTCTCCACTGTGTGCCAAGGAACAAAAACAACTTGATGGTATTGAGAAACAAAAGAAATGATCATAAAGAAAATTATTTAAGGGGTGAATTTATGTCCAGTGTAATGGCAGTTGAAAGAAAAACCTAAATTTCTATTAAATCAGTTGTGGGGTATCAAGGGAAAATGCAAAGAAAAGTAGAATGATAGCATAATTACATATTTGCTTAAGAGAGGAATTTCCTGTGCGTGAGCCAGCCTTAGGATATGACAACACTGTCAAGATTAAAATACACTGTGGTGACGGTGACGATAATGGTGATTATTATTCTGGAAGTATAACATGTATACAGTGAAGTATGAACATCTCTGATGGGAGCACAAGGAATGTGCAGTTATATAAACACCCATGGGGCCATCACACCTGGATCAAGACACAGAACTTGTCCAGTTCCTCAGAAGTTTCCTTCATGTTCTGTCCCAGTCACTACCCCTTCTATGCATAGCCACAGGATCACCACTAGCCCTTCACAGGTAACCACCATTCTAACATCATAGAATTGCTTCTTCTGGTTTTTAAATTTCATATAAACCAAATCATGAATGTGTCTGACTGTCTTCATTCATCATTATGTCTGTGATATCCACCTCTGATGTAGCTGTGTCTGCAGTTTGTATCTCATTGTGTGAATACAATGAGATGGATCTGTCCAATTTATTGTGAGGGCCAAAAACAATTGTAGGCCAGAAAGATGGCTCATTGGTTAAGGGTGCCTGGATTCAAAGCCTGTTGGCCTGGATCTGATTTCCCCAATGCCCATGTAAAGCCAGAATCACAAAGTGACACATGCATCTATGTAGGTAAGAGATCCTAGTATGCCAATATATTTTCTCTCTCTCCTCTCAAGTAAAAATATTTTTTAAATATATTTTTGGGGGCTGAAGAGATAGCTTAGCAGTAAAGGCACTTACCTGCAAAGCCAAAGGACCCAGGTTCAGTTCCTCAGGGCCCATGTAAGCCAGATGCACAAGGTGGCGCATGCATCTGGAGTTTGTTTGCAGTGGCTGGAGGCCCAGGAGCACCCATTTCTTTCTCTCTCTCTTTTGAATTAATAAATAAAAATAACATATTTTAAAATATATTTGATTTATTTGCAAGCACAGAGAAGAGAGACCACGCAGAGAGAGAGAAAGGGCATGCCAGGGCCTCTGCAAACCAAACTCCTGGTGCATGCCTCACTTTGTGCATCTGCCTTCTTCATATGGGTAATAGGGAATCAAACCCAGGTCACTAGGATCTACAGGCAAATGTCTTAACCTCTGAGTCATCTCTCCAGCATAATAAAAAACATTTTTTAAAAAAATCTGTGAAGTTTTAGCCAAGCGAGGTGGCATGTGCCTTTAATCCCAGCACTCAGGAGTCAGAGGTAGGAGGATTGCCTTGAGTTTGAGGTCACCCTGAGACTACATAGTGAATTCCAGGTCAGCCTGGGCTAGAAGTAGACCCTACCTTGAGAAACCAAATAAAAAGAAAATTGTGAGGTGCCGGGCTTTTTTCACCAAGGCAGGTAGAGCAAAAGAGAAGAGAGCCGGGCCAGCCGTTTTCTCTTGAGGCTGAGCGAGAAGACATCCTAGTTCACTCAAACCTCCCCAAATCACCGGGAAAAGAAAACCACATTGAGTCGCGGAGAACTCACGAAACTTTTTCTTTTTTTTATTGTCAGGGGAGATATTTATTTACTTTGAGGAAGGGTGGGAAGAGGGGATGAGAGAAAGTACAGGGCCAATATACTTTGAGAGGGGGGAGAAAAGGGGATGAGAGAAAGGATAAGGGCCAACAGTATTTCATCACGTCAGCAGCAGCTGGGTGGAGGCAGTTTCAGCTTAGGTGCTGAGTCAAGGGCAGGTACTCAGGCTCGACTAGGCCTTACCGGGAATAGGCCAAGATTGGCTGGGCTAACCACTCGGCTTCACACGGGCAGAGCCCAACATCTCCCCCTTTTGTTTTTGTAAGAACGGTGGATGGCATAGTCCCTGGAGGTTGTTCCCCTCTGGGAACCAGCATTCTCTGGGCACTATGCCTCTTAGTTGAGGCAGGCGCCCTGTAAGGTTGCCTCAGCCTGTCTGAGAGCTTACCCATCGTTGGTCTCAGAGGGCGGGGAGGGATGTTAGGTGGATAGCCAGTAAGTGGAAAAGCCATTGTTTTGACAAAACCTGTGGTGCCTTGGCCTGAATTTAATTGCCTCAAGCTGTTGGTGAATGAATTGTGTAATCTTATTAATTACACAGGGCCCGAGAGTGAGGATAAGAAGAAGGAGGGGGTTCAGGGGAGGGAGATGGTAGGGTAAAGAGCAAGAAGAAGGAGGGGTCCAAGGGGAGGGAGAAGGTGGAATAAAAAGCCATGTAAGCTCATCTACAGCAGGTTGTCTTAGGAGTCCAGACTCCTCTTCTGTAAATCTCTGGAGCTTTTCTGGCTTCATTCAGGTCTAGTAGCATCCATACCTTCAGTTGTTCCTGGGGAAGAAATAGAGGCATAGTTCTCAGGGGTGTGACACTCCCTGGAAGATTGATTATTATCATCCCCTTTTGGGGTAAATATTTTAAGTCTCTTGCCGGTACCCAAAAGGTCTTTTTCCTCTTGAGGAAAGACACATCAAATCCTCTCCCTGCTGTGAAGGGGTCTGGTCCCCTCCATGCCCCAGTTAATGGGTCCCTCCATTTGAAAGATGGAGCTGTAGGTGACAGCTGAGGTCCAATGATTTTTGAAAATGGGACAAGTGTCTATCTTCTTTAGAAAAATTTAAAATATTTATGGTTAATAATGCCTTTTTAGTTGGTCAATGGGGGTAGAGATTCCCCCTTTTGTTTTTGTAATTGAGATTTGAGAGTTTGATGATATCTTTCACATGATTGCCCCATGGTTTATGGGATTCTTCAAACATGAGACATCAGTTTTGGAAGAAACTATAAAAGTTTTGTTCGAAGCAGGGACCATTATTTTTGATTTGATCTGGCAATCCAAGGGTGGCAAAGCATTGAAATATGCATTAGCATGTTTAGTTTTTTATAAATTTGATCTTGTGACCTCATGGGAGAAGACTTTATGGGTTCTTTCTCCCCTTTAAACAACTGACTCTGTGTGGATGGCATAGTGACAATCAATTAAGCTAGAAATTCAGTTAAACCCTGTTGTTATTTCTCTGAAGCCTTTGAAGTCTGTTACCTTAAAGGGGGTGACAATGACATGACTCCCCACAAAAAAATAAGGTGTTGACATTATAATGCAGTCTGCAATTTTGTTAGTTATAGAGTAAACATGGGGACTCCACCAAGAGAAAAATAATCCATTGGATTTTCCTTCCTGGTCCAACAGCGCAGTGTATAATGTTTCCCCAGAGAAAATACAGAGGGACCAGGTAGTTAGGATCAAACCACTTTAGGACAGTAGCATCAACAGGTGAACATAGAATTTGTAAATCCCAGAGGGGGCAAGGTTATCTGAGAGGAGAGAGTAAGACCCTTTTAAGAGGTCAAATAAAGGGGCAGTTTCTCAGTAGTTATAGGTATCAGGGCTTCATCATTAACCCCAGCACCTTTTGGAGTTGAGGTTTTAGAAAATTGGAGTGGGGTTTCAGGAGAAACAGTATCAAGGAATAACCTGGAGCCCAAAATCTTGAAGAAGACAGTTTAATCTTTTTTGAGACACCTGTAAAATGGCAAGGCATTTAGTAGTGAGGTCTTGAGATTAGATTTGGAATGACCTAAAATAATAATAATAAAAAAGGTTGATTAATCAAGGAAGAAAAGATATGAGACATGTATTGTTGGGTTAATCCAGGGCTGACAGCTAGCAGTTTTTATGATGTTGAAACTTATAGATCTAGGGCAAGTTTTATATTGGCAGTTGGCCTGTCTTTGTAGAGCCATGAAAGAGAGAAAAAGAAATTAATTAGTTACATAGTACCTACAGCAAAATTATTGTAGTCAAGTTTCAGTAAGCTTTAGGAATTTTTGTTAGGGTACACTTTGTATATCTTTATAATGAAATTTTAAATCATTATTATCTAAAATTGGCCCCCAGTGACATTGTCTTTAGTAAGGCAATTGTAGATGTAAACTATAAATTAATAAAATACTGAATATATTGGGGACATATATTTAAATTATTACATTTTGTCCCCTTTTAATAAATTTATAATAACAGTAACAATAATACTTGGTATAAGGCATAGTTGGGAGAGAGAAAACAATTTAAATTTAACCACCATTAGCCAAGTCATTAAACTTTTATAGTAACCAGAGATTGACAATTTTAGGTTTTTAATTTTGTCCCAGGAAGAGCTGTCAGAAAACTTTAATCTTAGGCCAACATTGTATTACTGATTGAGTTCTTCCTTATGATGAATTTTGCGGGTAGGGAGAGAATGGGTGGTGCCAGGCCTCCAGCCACTGTTTACATGGGTACTGGAGAATTGAGCCTCGAATCAGGGTCCTTAGGCTCTACAGGCAAGTGTTTAATAATTAAGTGCATCTCTTTATCTTTATGTTAATGGGAAGGCTTTTAATACAAACAGAGGAAAGATAGACTTGAAAAATGTCTTTTTACCTCTTGGGCAATATGAATGGCTGTTTTTTTGTTTTTTTGTTTTTTTTTTAAAAGTAAAACTTTGGGCCCGTGGGACATTTAGTTAAGAGCATAGAGGAGCGTCAAGAGGCAAAAGGGGGGGGGGCACTTCTCCTTGTCTCATGGGTTTACTAACACATTCACTGCCCAGAGATATTTTTTGTTGATTTTGACTCCTTGTTGTTTGGTTGTTTTTTTTATTTATTTATTTTTGATTGACCAAAACACACACACACACAGCCAGTGAGGCACAGTGCTCGGGCACACACACACGCATCCAGGAATGTCGGTGGAGCCTGGCGGCAGTGACTGACAGGAGTTAATGGTTTGTATTTGATCACAGTTTACATTTACTGAATGACATGGAGGAGCTGGGTCATTTTTGCACATTTGCCTTAGGTAGTAGTTAGGGGCTGAAAAGAGCTGAAAAGATAGTTTCAGCTTGGGTGAGGCCTTTGGAGGAGATTTTAAAAGTCAGTTTTAGTTTTTTCTTACAGTTTTAAGGGCAAAATGAACTTTTTCCTGGAAGAGCCTTTAAGGTTGGCAATTAAGGCAGGACTGAATTAATCCATGGGGCTGAAACAAAAGTTTTGTCCCAAGAGCCACACTAGGAGGAAAATAGAATGGTGTGAGTACAATATGAACATAAAGTCCCAAAAAATAGCTAAGCATGTTGTAGAATTGAGTTTAGATTTAGATTTATGATGGCCAATGAGCCTGTGTCTTTATGGGAGCCTCAATGAAATTAAACACAGTGTAGCTGGGAGCAGATCTCCCCATCAGGTTTGTTTTGTCTTTTGGAACGGAGTTTTTATTTAAATGAGGAGGCCGTTTAAAGTTTTCTCTAGGTCTATTCAGTATTTTTTGTTTTTATAGTCTTGTGGTGTGTCTGCAATGAACTGGTGTTTCTAGATGGCGCCCCATTCATGGGGCAGGACAAAAATGGCGGCACCGCAGAAGCGGTCTGTCGGAAACCCAAAAATGAGAGGAAAGAGAAAAGAACAAGAGATGGAAGTTTTGAGAGTTTTTATTTAAATGATATGCAAATGTGCGCAAAGTCTCCTTTGAAGTCTTCTGTGTGGTGTGTTGGCTGAAGTTTGTTTTTTGCAAACCGGAAATGAAAGAGTGCTGTGGTGGCAGATTATAGAAGTAAAGATTAGAATATTAAATATGAAGATTACCTCATTACTTATGAGGATACACAGGTCAGCAGTCCGATTAGCTCTTGCAGCTTTATGTTGAATTTTTCCTTCGTCACGCCGGCAGTCCGTAAGTCCGTAGTCCGTTTTGAATCCTTCCTCCCTAACATGGGGCAGTGGTTGTTGTTCATCTGGGCGCAAACCTGAAGCTTTTTTCCCTCACCACAGCAGGTAGAGCAAAAAGAGAGAGAGCCGGGCCAGCCGTTTCTCTCTTGAGGCTGAGAAGACACCTGTCGGCGACTCAAACCTCCCAAATCACCGGGAAAAGAAAACCACATTTGTTTTGGAGAAACGTCTAATGGAAACTTGGTGTTTATTGTCAGGGGAGATATTTATGTACTTTGAGGAAGGGGGTGGGAAGAGGGGATGAGAGAAAGGTATAAGGGCCAATATACTTTGATGAGAGTTTGAGAATGGTATAAGGGCAGACAGTATTTGATCACGTCAGCAGCAGCTGGGTGAGGCAGTTTCAGCTAAGGTGGAAGTCAAAGGTACTCAGGGACTTTGTTGGAATAGGCCAAGATTGGCTGGGCTAACCACTGGCTTCACACCGGGCAGAGCCCAACAGTGAGGCTTTAAGACTGTGTGCAGGAAGGAAAGTTCCTTGGAGGATGTTGCTATCCTAGTTCACCATTTCTTTAAATGGACAGAACTGACTACTTTTTCTTCTTTTTCTTCTTTTTTAAATTATTTTATTTATTTTTAGAGTTGAGAAAACAGACAGCACAGAGAGGAGAGGGAGACAGATAGAGATGGGCGTGCCAGCAGTCTCTCGGCTGCTGTTGAGACAGATGTGTTCACCCCCTTGTGGCCAAGTGCGGCATTGTCAAGGCATTTGCATCTGGCTAAACGTGGGAAGATTGGAACTGCTGAATTGGAACCAGCGTTCTTAGACTTAGGATTTACTTAATTAAAACCATCTCTCCAGCCCAGCCGCTTCTTTTGTGAATAGATTGTTTTATGACAATAAAGTTTTCAATCTGTATCATGGTAAAGTAAATTCCTATGTGTTTTATGCAAAAAGTATAAAGAGATGGTGACACATAAAGCATTTTCCAGAATAAGCCAACAGACAACTAAATTATTTTTCTAATGCCAAAATACTTATTATCATAGCCTTGAAATGTGAGGGATATCTGCTTTTGGGTTTTAATTAGAAAGCCTCAAAAGTGCACATCAGCATTTAACTTACAGGATAGGATTTAAAAATGAGTGTGCTATGCCTACTTAACTGATGTTTATGGCAAAATTCCATAAAATGAAACGAGAGCATATGGAAAATGCACGCACTACTTAATGTGCCTGTCAACCGATGATCTGGTCACATGATTGTATGTTTCTCTCCATTCTTCAAACATGAACACATCAGTTTTTGGAAGTACAATGATTTGTTCCTCCCATTTCTGTTGTGCTGCAATGAGATTAGAAAAATGCATTAATTTACAATATAAATTTGAATTGTACACTCCATAAGACTCAATGTTCTTTCCTTTCCTTCACTGACTCTGTGTGGATGGCATCACAACAAAGCTACAATTCAGTTAAATTTATTATTGCTCTCTGCCTTTGGAAGCCCAAAATCTTCACCCCCACAAAAAAATAATCTTTTGACATTCTTTTGGCAGTCAATTTTGTCACTATGATTCATACTGACCAAGATAAAAATAATACATTTTTGCAGCTTCCCACTTAGAAGTGGCTTAGAAGACCATATGATTCAACCACTCAAACTAACAGGTGAACATGTTTAAATCCCAGAGAGGTTGTGTGACTTGGTCAGGTTGCCTGCCCCACTGATGTCATGTCATACTCCACCTCTGTTTTAGAAATTGTAATCTCATCAGTTCAACATATTCTAGAACATGGAAGAAAGAGTAATGGAGTTGTCAACTGAATTGTGTCTGGATTTTAGCCCATGACTTTAAAAAATTCTCCTTGAATTATATGGGTATGTCCTCAAGAAGTTCCCTTTGCTAGCACTCTACAATGAGCGGACCTGTGCTGCAGCTCCTAACCAGTAGGAATGGAGTTTCAGGAATCCACTTGAGGGTCTGGTGCTAGAGAAAGCTCTATCTAGGATTTGGGCAGCACTGCTGTGTGTGATGGGACAAGTTGTCCACTGCACAAAGTCCCCCAGCCAACGGGGCAAGTGTTGGCTGAGAGGTTCTCTCACCAAGCCTATTGCCAAGCGCTGACTGAGTCAACCACAGTGAAGTTTTCCCTGTCTCTACTTTGCAGGAAGACACAGCCTAGGTGACTAGAACTGTCATTCTTCCCTCAATGATATTTTGCTCCTTGTGGTCAGGTGGCACACAAGTCACATATACTAAAAGTTTGCGCTTTTGCTCTTCTTTCAAAATACTTTTAATACAAACAGAAAAGATGGTGTCTGTTTGGCTTGTACATAAAGGCTTTATTTTAGCCAACTTAGGACAATGGCAGAGATATCAGACTCAGCAAGTGCCAAAGGCACTTCTCCCTTCTCTTGGGTTTACTAACACATCACTGCCCAGAGAAGTTGTTGATTTGGACTCAGTGTTTAAGTAGTTTTTTTTTTTTTTTTTTTTTTTTTACACACACACACACACACACACACACACACACACACACATCCTGAGCAGTGCTGACAGGATATGGATTGAGAAAGCACTGAATGACTAGGGTCATTTTTGCCATCTACCATCCATATTGTTAGAGTTCAGCTTCTTGAGGCCAGGGACTATTGTTCCTCTAACTTCTAATCTCCAGGGCTCAGCATGACACTTGAAATACAGTGAGGTCATAATAAATGTGTGCTGAACTAAAAATGAATGGTGTTGGAATTGAACATGTGACTGGAAGCAGAGCCGGTGAGTCACTTTTAACTTCTGCAGCCTCACATTACACTTGGAGACACTTGCTAAGTAGTATTGATTGACGCCAATTTATAAATCTCTCTTAAATTTCTCTTGCCATTCGTGACACTCAGTTTCTCTAACCCTCCAGGAAGAACTGAGCTCTTATCTTCCCATTGTGTACCTTGCCCCATTGTTTTACAGTTATCTGTTTATCTGTTTCACCTCTTAGTATAAAACTTTGGAGGACAAAACCAGACTCTTTAAAAAAAAAAACTGTAAAAGAAATAGCAGCATGTATTTTAAAGTAAATAATATATGAACAAGATAAAAAGGATAGCCAGTGAAAAGGACTGTATGCCGTCCCCCCTCCCCCAGCTTGTAAGTACTGAAAGAAAAATCATATTCCTGTGAGTCTGAACTAGTGTATGCATACAAACATACACAAATGCACTCTTTTCTGATACCCCATGCACCTCTGTTTAGGTTTGCAAATGAAATGTCCCTCACAGGTTCATGTAGTCAGTGAATGACACTCAAATGGTGGTGCTCTTTTGGGAAATGGTAGAAACTTTGGGAGGTGAGCCCTACCTGGAAAAAGTGGGTCACCTAGGAAGTGCCTTTAAGGACCCTACTGGATCCCTTCCCATCTTTCTTTTTTGTCTGCCATGATATGAGTAGTTGCTCCTCCACACACTCCTACCAGTATGTTCAGTCCAAGTACATGAGACCAAAGTGACCACGAACTGAATCCTGTGAAGCTAGACCAAAATAAATCTTTCCTCTTTGCAGGTGTTTTCAGAGGACTTTGATTGCAACTGTACAAAAGTAACATTTAATATATTTTGTAGGTATGTCTATGCATGTAGAACAGCATCAACCTTTTAAATGCATTCATATTACTTCATTGCATAAATGTACCATTATTAATTTTAAATTAATTAATTTTTGTGATGGAGTATCACTATATCACCCAGCCTGGTCTTGAGCTCAACCAATTCTCCGATCTCAAAGTCCTGAGTAGCTAGGTCTATGAGTACAAAAAAAAACAACAACAAAAAAACACCCTGGCTTTCAAATGCACCATAATTTAAAATATCAATAGAAACACTCCTTATTTTAATGATGTAATAATGTAAGTAATATATTTTTATTTCCTTCTCTCTCCTCTTCCCCTTCTCTACTGTCACAATTTTAGGCGCTCACATCATTAGATCACTGATCATCTCTGTAGCTTTAAATATCTCCTCCTTGCTCTTACTTGCCTTGCTGGTTTTATACAAGTATCATGGATATCTGCGCTGTAACTTCAAGTAGCTTACTCTACTTTTCTACGCTGTTTCTCCTTCCTTTCCTGAATGTTATTTCTATTATTCCTGGGGTTCCTGAGTTTGATTGCCATTTAGGTTTGTCTTAGTCTTACAATAAATGATTTCTGTAATGATCCATTTGCTGTATTTTTTTCCATTTGTAGCTTGGTGTGCTGACATTTAACCTATCATAATTTCTTCTTAAAGGGATTAATGAGAGCCATGTTCCTTAAAGATGTCATGTCAAGATGTTCGTTCACTGTGTACATAGATGATTGCTTGGCTGTGTATGAAAGGTTTGCTTTGGCTTTTCTTTCCTTGAGGACCTGATATTCATTGCTTCTAGTGTGTCAACACTGCTTGAGTAGGTCTGAGGCTGGCTTGGTCGTTTTCCCCCTAAACATGATTAAATTTCTTTAGCCAAGATGCCCAAAGGATTCTCTATCTTTGCAATAGCTTAATGTTACTGGAATGTTTTCATATCAAGAATATTATTGTTGTTATTATCGTTTAATTATTAATAATTATAATTATTATTTGGCTTTTTTATATTTCAGGAATTCTTCCCATTATTTTATTTTATTTTTTATGAAAATTTTTTTATTGACAAGTTCTATACTTACATACAAAAAAAGTATGATTTCCCTCCCCTCCCCCCATTCCCCTTTAGAACTCCAATCTCCATCATATACCCTCCCTCTCTCCATTAGTCTCTCTTTTAATTTGATGTCATCATCTTTTTCTTCTATTATGAGGGTCTTACGAAGGTATTGCTAAGCACTGCAAGGTCATGGTTATTGAGGCCAGTTTCTGTCTGGACAGTTGCATTGTAAGGAGTCATACCCTTCCTTTGGCTCTTCCATTCTATCCTCCCCCTCTTCCGCAATGGTCCCTGAGCCTTGGAGGGTGTGACAGAGATGTTTCAGAGCTGGGCACTCCTCCATCCCTTCTTCTCAGCTTTGCCTTTTGGGTCATCCCAGTGGTCATTGCCATCTGAAAAGAGAAGCTTCTCTAACCAGAAGTGAGAATAGTGTTAATATGTGAATATGAACATTAAGTGTAGTGCTTTCAGGGTAGCTTGGTGGGAATAATATATACATTTAACTAGACAAGCACAGGCTTTATACCCCTAAGGTTCATGACCTCCCCTGCCATAGACTTTTGCTTAGGTTTTTCAGTACCAGGTATGTATTCCCTCCCATAGAGAGGGCCTTCAGTCCAATTATGGAGCAGTTGGTTACCCCAAGAACAGACATGCCACTATTGCACCTGTTCAGTCATTGGGCCTGTATGGCCAAACTTGAATTTTCAGTGTCCACTGTTTTCACTGCTGATGACTTCTGTCTCCCATACGGCTGCATGCACTGCAGCTTTTTTCCAGCTTTCAGTTGGCTGATCTACAGGGAGAAGGTTTTCTGCTCAGCACCAGCTTGCTTTCTCAGTGACCTTGCCTCTCAGGCAAGAGATGTCTTCAGTGATAGGGTCTTATCATCTGTTTCTCAAGGGCAACCAAGGGCTTTGGCAATAGCCTTTAATGTTTTAGAGGCTACCGGGACCTCCTTGGTCAACAACTCACTGGATGGTATCCCATCCCAGGTACTGAAAATTTTCTAGTAACAGTCTACAGCTTCTGGATGTGCCATTATTCAAAAAAGTAGGTTTACATAAGTCTTATTCACACTATCTTGAATTTAGATTGACCCTCTCCCTGCCTTTCTTTTACGCATTCTCTTCCCATGGACTCGCTTTGGTTTCATTCTGTAGCCCATATTGGCCTTGAATTCATGACAATGCACCTGCCTCAGCCTCCAGAGTGCTAAGGCTACATACATAAGCCATCACACCCTGTTTTGACAGTCTTATTCAATGGTGAGGGGTATTATGCCTTTTCAATTTATCAATTCAAAGTTATTACAACATTAATACTTTCTCAGATGATATTTTATTTTTGTATTACTTCTATTTTCTGCTTCATTGCTTTCATTGGCCATCCACATATCACTTGCTTTTGAATCCTCCTTAACTCTAGGTTTTCTTTGTCTCTTTCTTTATTTCTTTCTTTCTTTCTTTCTTTCTTTCTTTCTTTCTTTTTTTTTTTTTGTGGTAGGGTCTTGCTCTAGCCCAGGCTGACCTGGAATTTACTAGGTATCAGGCCTCAAACTCACAACAATCCTCCTACATCTGTCTCTCAAATGCTGGGATTAAAGGTGTGTACCACCACATCCAGCAATACAAATCTTTATTTTGCTTTATTTATCTTTATTTATCTTCCATGCCTGCCACAAACTGCAATTGAGAATGAACTGTTTTTTCTTTGTACTCTCATCATGGTCCTTAGTTATGGGATTTTACTTTTTCTTCTGCTTTTTCCTTTACCTGCACTGATTTGTCTCCACACTATATCTCATGATCTTTCCTGAGGACTTTGTTTACATTTTCCTCACAAAAAACAGCTTTGGTGTTGTTCCTCAATCAAGGTCTCTCTCTCTCTCTCTCCCTCTCTCTCCACCGCCCTGCTGCATGGAGAGCCCACTTCCCACAAAAATAGTATGTCTATGTGGACCATTCTCCAGCCCTGACTCTGTCATGAACCCTAGGTAGGGAAGTTCTGTCACCTGAAAGTCCTCCTTCCTGTTGATCAAAATAAGCTCACATGTAAATTATATGTTCACTTAAAGAAATAAGTTACAAAGTAGGTAGTAGTGTTCTTTAGAGAAATGGACTTCATTCTTCATCTTAGAACTACTGAAATAGGATGCCTTATCTCAACACCTTCCTGGACCATATTTGAGCTCCACTTGTGTGTGTTTGAGTGTGTGTTATATGTACATGTGTGTGCCCCATAAGCATGCATATAGAGGCCAGAGGAAAACATTGGGCATCCTCCTCTATTTTTATTTATTCCACTTTCTTTCCTTGAGACAGGGTGTCTTAGTGAACCTAAAGCTTCTGTTTCTTTCAGTCAGTTTGTCTGGGCAACAAAGCCCAGCAATTCTCCTATCTCCACCTCCCTTCAAGTACTGAGGTTACAGGAATAACTGGCCAGGTCCATTGTTTATATAGATGCTGGGGATCAAGCCTGGGTCTTCATGATTACACAGCAAGTGTTCTTAGCTAGTGGGCCATCTCATCAGCCCCTGTGGTCACCTTTTTAGTACATTTGGTAAGAGTTATAGACTTGCATTTCTTTCTCACTTTCTTTTGTTTTAAGGTGATTTGCAACAAGGAAAGAGACACATTACTAGGAATTTTAAACTAAGGGAAGAGCAGCAATACTTTCCATTTCCAGCTTAATTTTCATTTAGTTTACAAGATCTGGCATGGTATGTACTTAAATACTTGCTAAAACAAGCAGAAAAGAAATGTATCCATGTCCTATTACTGCTCTAACAAATTGCCTAGAAACTCAATGGCATAGATAAACATGTATTTATTACATCATCGTTCCATAGATTGTAAGATTGCAACGTGTCTACTGGGAGTATAAAGGTGCCAGCAGGGCAGCACAGCCATGTGTCCTCTGGAGAGGAGGCTCCTTAGCATTGTTTTTCCCATCCTTGGAGGCAACTCACACTCCTTGCTCTAGTTCCATCTCCCAAGCCAGTAACACTGTTGCAGGAAGTGCTGAGCACATAACATCACCCCATCTCCCTTCCTTCCTCCTCGTCCACTTTTAAGGAAACCCATGATTACCTTGGCTGATGTAGGATAAGCCCCAGTGTTGCAGCATCTTTCACTTAACCACATCTGCAAAGTCCTTGTTGCCATGTAAGGAAATGTATTCACAGATTCAGGAGATGAGGGTGTGGATGATCAAAGAATTTTTCTTCCTGTCACAAGTGATGATGAAGGAAGAAGAAAGCAAATTACTTGTTCTTAGGCCGAGGCAATTCTACACTGCAGCAGTAAGGTTCTTTTTGATATTATTAAGGACTTGACATTTTCACACTGCTCAAGTAGTTGGCATATCGGTGAGGTAAGCGACAATCTTGTGCTTTACAGAGTGAGGTTGAAATGATATTATGGTTCATATAAATAGACTGAATCTTTGGTTATCTTCTCTTTAGGAAGAACAAATATATCATTTAAAATTTTATTTGAAATGTCTGTTGAATACTTCTCTGAAATATTGGTCACCAGTGTAATACACAGTATAAGAAACCAACTATAAGTATAAAATTAAATATTAATATGGACTGGAGAGATTGCTCAGTGGTTAAGGCACTTGCCTGCAAAGCCTAATGGCCTGGGTTTGATTTCCAGTACCCACATAAAGTCTGATGCAGAAGGAGGCATGTAATTCTGGAGTTTGTTTGCAGTAGCTAGAGTCCTTGGTGCACCCATTTTTTTTCTCTCTCTCTGTGAATAAATAAATTATTAAAAAATATATAAATATAAGAGTATAACCCTTATATAAGAATATTATATAGGAGCTGGAGAGATAACTTAGCAGTTAAGACACTTGTCTGTGAAATCTAAGGAGCCCGGTTCAATTTCCCAGAACCTATGCAAGCCAAATGCACATCTTGTCACGTTCATCCAGAGTTAATTTGCAGTGGCTAGAGGCCCTGGTGCACCATTCTCACTATGATGTGCCTCTCTATCTCTCCCTCATATAAATAATGTATTTTTAAAAATGATTATATATAGTTTTCACACATTAAAATATGCCATATCATAGATGGGAAGGCAGATAGAAATAAAAATGATAAACACTAAATCTTGAGAGTCAATGAGGAAATATTTAAAATTTTTGGTGACAAAATGGAATTTTTAAAATTATCCTTTGAAATCTGAATTTATCATGGGAAATAAGATGAAACATGTAGAAAACATGTGATAACAGAGAAACTTATGAAAATATAAACACAAATGATGCTTAGAAGCTCTACAAGTTGAAACATCCAAAATGTAATATGTATTTAAGACAGCAAACTGACCACAATTTGGATTGGCACTCTGACATGTTGAAGAAATAAATATAATCATTAGTTTTTTAAAACGAGAATGGATAGTACTTCAGGGAATTACTGGTATGCAGGTTACTAAAAATCTTTAGACAAATAATTTTTTTGAAACTGCTCGTAGAATGTTTAAAATATTTTTCTTTCTTATTTTTAAATTTGATTTGTTGTAGTTACTTTCTTGTTGCTGGCACAAAGGCACCCGGCCCAAAGCTGCTTGTGGAAGGAATGGGTTTATTTTGGAATAAAGCTTGAGGGAAAGCTCCATGATGGCAGGAAAAAGGATGGCATGAGCAGAAGGTGGGCATCACCTCTGCCACAGCAGGGGGAAAACAGCAGCTTAAGAGTGAGCCCAGTGGTGGCACTCGCCTTTAATCCCAGCACTCGGGAGGCAGAGGTAGGAGGATCACCATGAGTTCAAGGCCACCCTGAGAATACAGAGTGAATTCCAGGTCAGCCTGGCCTAGAATGAGACCCTACCTTGAAAAACAAAAAAAAAAAAAAAAAAAAAAAAAAAAGAGTGAGCCCAACCTTACCAAGAGGGAGCTGGCTATAACACCACTATGCCCACCCCCAACAACACACATCATCCAGCAAGTTTCCACCTCCCAAATTGCCATCAGCTGGAAAGCAAGCATTCAAAAACATGACAGAATGGGGGACACCCAAACCATTACTCAAATCTTCAGTAGCTTCTAAAGTGTTTCTTTAAGATGGTTCTAGGTGCTGGCTGTAGCACAGTGGCAGCACATTTATCTGCTGTGTATGGCTCAGGGTTCCATCTGTAGCACTGAAAAAAAAAAAAAAAAAAGGGTTCTATTAGTCCTCACTCCAAAGTGAAGATCCAGAGCACTGGACACGTCACTGGGATAGATACCATCTATTACCCACTGCTCCTCACCATTTTCCATACTGTTACTAAGGAACCATGACGTTTGTTTCATCTGGTTACTGGCTCTGAGCACTTTTATCTTTTACCCACTTTAATGTCATTTCCATGAGGGCACAAGTTTTCAGTGAGCCAGGCCCAAATGATTATGAGAATTACGGCTGGGTTGACTCAGCCTTTGGGCTAAATTTAGAAAAATAAAATAAATAGACACAGAAATGATTGAAATAGAATGAAATGTAGGTATAGCTCACTAGTGAATAGAGTTTTTCAAGTGCTGGGGATGGGATACCATCCAGTGAGTTGTTAGCCAGGGAGGTCACTGATACCCCCAAAACTTACAGGCCATTGCCAAGGTTCTTGGTTTCCCACCAGGAATATATAGTAACACCCTATTGCAGAAGACTCCACATACTTGGGCTGCAAGGTCACTGAGAAATCCTGCTGGAGATGAGCTGAAACCTCCTCTATGTAGAGAAGCTGACAGAAAGATGGAAAAAGCTATGCTGCATGCAGCTGTATGGGAGAGAGAGAGAAGTCATCAGTAGAGATAAACAACAGTGGACATTGCAAGCCTTAAGTTTGGCCAGCCAGGCCAAATGAGCCAATGGGTGCAATAGTGGCGTGTCTGTTATGGGAGAAACCAACTGCTCTCTAATTGGACTGGAGGCCTGCTCCATGGGAGGGAATACATCCCTGATACAGAAAACCTACAACAGGGGTAGTCATGAGCCCTAAGGGTGTAATGTCTTCTGGCGTCTTGCTAAATGTATATACTATGCTCACCAAACTGCTCAGTAAGCACTTCTCTTAATGTTCATATCCATATATTAATGCTACTCTCACTTTTGGTTAGAGAAGCTTCTCTTTTCAGATGGCAGTGGCCTTGGGATGACTCAGAAGGCACCATGGTGCTGAGAAGAAGTGACAGAGGAGCTGGGTTTGGTGGTGCACACCTTTAATCCCAGCACTCGGGAGGCAGAGGTAGGAGGATCACCATGAGTTCAAGGCCAGCCTGAGACGACATAATGAACTCCAGGTCAGCCTGGGCTAGAGTGAGACGCTGCCTCAAAAAACCAAAAAAAAAAAAAAAAAAAAAGTGACAGAGGAGTGCTCAGTGCTCAGTACTGAAATATCTCTATTACACCTTCCAAGGCTCAGGGTCCATTGCAGAAGAGGTAGTGGAAAGAATGTAGGAGCCAAAGGAAGGGTAGAACTCCTTACAACATGCTCCTCCAGACACAAAATGGTCTGGATATCCATGACCTCACAGTTCCTGACACTATCTACATAAGACCATCACAATAGGAGGAAAAGATGATGACATCAAAATAAAAGAGAGATTGATTGAGAGGGGGAAGAAGTCCGATGGAGAGTGGAGTTGCAAAGGGGAAAGTTGGGGGAGAGGTAATTACCATGATTTATTGTCTTTTATATGATTATGGAAGCTGTCAATAAAAAATCAAAATAAATAAATAAATAAAAATAAATATATATATTTTAAAAAATTGATCTTTGTGCTGGAGAGATGACTCAGCAGTTGGTGGCACTTGCTTGTTTGCAAGGACTGATGGTCTGAGTTTGATTCCCCAGTAAGCATATAAAGCCAGATGCACAAGGAATCTGGAGTTCATTTGCAGCAACATGAGGCTCTGGCATACCCATTCTCATTTCTCTCTCTCTCTCTCTGCTTGCAAATATATATATAATCCTCCAGAGAAACTTGGTTTGCACATAATGTTACCTCATTTTTATTTTTGTAATCCTATGGCAGAAGTTTGCAAAATGCCTCTTCTGTTCACACCAGCTTATACTCTAGCAGTGATAGTGAGCTCCAGGATCTCAGGAAAGGTGTTATTCTAGAATCCTTGGCAAATGGAAGGTATGTTAACCCCACTGCTTCCCAATCGTTTTGAAAACTCCCAAGGGAGTGCCCCCCCTCCCCTTTCAAAATTTTCTTTTCTGTTTCATAAACCCATTCAGGTGGTTCTAGAGATGGGCTTATCTGGGATCTTTCACCTGGGCAACCGGAACCTCAGTTTACTCTTGGGAAATATGGATTCAAATCACATTACTTAACAGTTAGTTTAAATGATATAAATGTTGTATTAGTTAAGGTCACCAGAGCAATAGAGCCAGAGACAGAGAGGGAGAGAGGTAAATTATAAGGAACTCTTTCAGGTGAATATGGAAACCAAGAAGTCCCACCAATTGCACTAGCAATTTGCAGATCCAGAGAAGACAATGTGAACCTCCAGTCTAAGCCAGAAACCCTGAGAACTGAAAGTGTGGATAATAGAACTTTGAGTAGGAAAGTTGCCTGGAGATACTAGAGAGCTAATATCTTGTTAAAGTCCATAGGTTGAGAAAGACTCGGGTCCCCACTCAGCAGTCAGACAGGAAGTTTTCATAGGTTGAGAAAGACAGGTCTATGCTCACAATCAGTCAGGAAGAGTCCATAAGCTGAGGAAGACTCAGGTCTCCCTCCACTCAGCAGTCAGGAAGTTTCCACTACTCTGCTTTCTGTTCTCTCCAGGTCTGTAGTTGATTGAATGAGGCCCAATATTAGTCTGTCAAGAAACACCTCCCCCACAGACACACCTGTGCTAATAAATATTTGCCTGAGTGTACTCACATCCCATAGCCCCACCAAATCGTCACTTAAAATCAGCGCTCATCCATCCATCCATCCTTAGCACAGTGACCAGCAGGACTCATGAATGCTTTCCAGGTTGTTTCCAGTTCTTGTTCATCTCTTTCTCTGAGCTTCTGTAACAGTTTAGTGGGAGTACTATAAAAGAATGGCTTTATATAACACTTAGGGCGCTGTTCTATGTTTTATTGAGTTTCTGTCCATTTTGTTTGCCCAGCACTAGAGAAAGTAAAAAATGATTGGCACCCTCAGTTGATGAGTCAGCAAGAAGGACCATGGCTTTTGCCTGCCTACTCATTGGAGAACAGAGTGAAAAATCGCGCCCACAAAAGATAGATGCTCTGAGTAAACCATTCCTGAAGATTTAAGACTGTCCACGAGAGAGAAAGATCGGCATCTATCTCATTCAACATCTCGTTGAGAGACAGCTGGACACCATAACCAAGTTGTGTCATGACAATGAATGAGCTCTTGGGAGGGATTGAAATTGTGGTCTCAGGGTTAGGGAGAAGGAACAGACACTGAGTGTAATGCGTGCTTCTCACACGGTACTCACAGGTACTGATGATAAGAAATTTAGTGGGGTGGGGAGATGAGCCCCATACGGAGGAATGGGGTATGGTGTGCTGGCAGTGAGATGGTAGCAGTCTTCACTATATCCCATTTCTCTGAGATGCTCAGAGGGCACACAGCACGGCTTCAGTAATTGCATGAGTGAGAAAGCACAAAGGACAGAAAAGGAAGCGAACCAAGCAGCCGCTTCAAGCGAGCGTCGTAACAAAGGAGACTCGGCTGCTTCTCCCCAAGGGTCCTCAGTGGGGCAGGTGCGGAGGAAACCGCCATCCACAAGGAGATGACCTTGAGGAGGCCACCGACATCGTGCCCATGCTGAGGAAGGCTGAGACACATGCCACCATCCACAGACAGCCGTTCGTGTTTCCGCTTCTATTCCTCATCGCCTCCAGAAAACAAAGGACACTTGGAATCCAGAAGGCGGGGAAGGAACCACTCTGAAAGAAAACTCCAAATTTTCCTCCACCCCATCGTCCTGCTCGTCGCTAATGAGGAGCAACAATAAAATCACTGTTGTGTAACTGTTCTTTTGTTGGGACAAACACCCAAGAGAAACAACGTAAAGGGAGGAGTTAATTATTTTGGTTCATAGTTTCAGGGGTTCCAGTCCCCAGTCCTTGGCTCTGTGAGAAGGCAGAGCATGGTGGTGGGAGCATGTGACAGACACTGCTCACCTCCGGACAGTCAGGAAGTGGGTGGGGAGAATCCAGGGGCAATAGACAGCACCCAAGGGCACACTCCCATTGACCTTCTTCCTCCAGCTAGACTCTACCTACTAAATGTCCAGAGCCTACCAAAATAGTGTTGCCAATTAAACACTGAGCTGTCACTATATGAACCTGTGGGGGAAATTTCATATTTAAATAATAACAGCTTCTTCTCTCTGCAAAATCTCTACAACACCAAGTCAGGAGGCAAAGTGCTCCAAGGTAGGTTTAAAAAGCATTTACACTGGATCTCTATATTGAACCAGTATCGTTCTTTTCTTTTCTCTTTTCTTTTCTTTTCTTTCCTTTCCTTTCCTTTCCTTTTTCTTTTCTTTCTAGTTGACACATAGAGTTTTAGGTATCGGTAATTCTGGCACTTTCAAATGAATTTTACTTTTTTTGTTTTTATTTTTGGAGAGAGACACAGAGAGACACAGACAGGGAGAGGGAGACAGAGATGGGCGTGCCAGCAGTCTCTCAGCTGCTGTGAACGAAATCCAGATGTGTTTGCCCCCTTGTGGGCAAGTGCGGCATTGCTCCCTTGCGTCACTTTGCATCTGGCTAAACGTGGGAACTGGAGATTGGAACCCGGTTCTTAGGCTTAGCAGGCAGGCGCCTTAACCACTAAGCCATCTCTCCAGCCCGAAATTTACTTTTGTAGACTCTTACTCCCCTTCCTACTCCTAATACTCCCTTTTCCCCACCAGTCCTCTCTACTGCGCCAATATCATCCTCTCTTCTGTTTACATGTCACATGTGTTTCTTCAACCTTCCTTCACTCCTCTTTCAGTTCTTTTTAAATAACAAGGTGAAGTAAAGATATTAATAGTGACCACAACTACTTAATTGTCTCCTTATGACCATACAATCATCAATCAATCAATTAATCAGTCTTTGCTCCAAAACCTCCATGTGGTTGGTCAGAGCTGCGTGTGAATTCCCTGCCAATGGACTCTAAGCAAAAGTGGCAAGTGTCATTTTTGAGCTGAAAAAGTAAAATCTTTGGAGACCTTCCAGTGTTTTCTTCCCCCGCTGTGGCCCCCTGAAAGTCATATATTAGATTAAACAGAACCATAAGATACAGGTAGATGGGTCTGAGTCACCTTTTAGAAGGGAGATGCCTTAGAGATCCGCTTGGCCCATGTCAGGTTTTCCATGAGTAAGAACTAATCCTTGGTAAAGTCATTCTGACTAATGTAGAATGTGATCCTGAAAGGGAGGGAAGTGTCACCAAAACAGAAATCTAAAATATTTGACAAAAATTTGATTAGTCAGGTGGCGGGCACACACATATCTATGTCTGGAAAGATGGTAATCCAAGTATAAAGCAGCAAAATATTGATTAAAAACTGTTGTCAGACAACTCAGTACATCATTAGATAGCTGTTGTTGCTGCAGTGAAAAATCACACACTGCAGGTGAAAACGAACTTACTCTCTTAACGTTCTACTGGGCAAAACCCAAAGATAGCCTCACCTGGCCACAATCAAGGTGTCAGCAGCCTGCCTTTCCTTCGGCAGGCTCCAGGGGCAAATGTGCTTTCTCGCTCAGTTGACTTGTTGGCACAACCCACTTACTGGCATTTGTAGGAATGAAGTTTACATTGCCTTGCTGGCTGCTGGCTGTGAGCTGTTCTCACAGAGGCCACCACAACCCTTCACTTGTTATCCTCTTAGGCCACCAATCCAGCAAGGACAGATGGGTCTTTTCACAGGGAATCTATGATTCACTCTTTTATCTTGCTCTTCCACTTTTAAGAACTCATGTGATCAAACAGAGGGCACCAAGAAAATGCAGAATCATTTCCCTACTTCAAAGTTGTGTGTCAGGAAAAAAACACAACTTGTCTTATCTTTTCTCTACTTTCACTCCACAATCAGCACACAGACTTGTGTGACCTCAAAAGGTATGGAGGCTTCTACCCATGAGCAAAAAATCCTGCAGCAAACACCAGCTGAGTGTCCTGCACACCACTGCAAAGTTCAGGTCAGATCTCACAGGTTGAGACCTCAAACACCCAGACTGGCCCTCCCTATATTTTAGATGCCCACCATAAGCCCCAGGTTGCTTCTGACTAACCAGCTATGATAGGCCAAGGTTATTACCATTCTGTCCTCAGTTCAATGAATTTCTTCAAGGGACTCACAGAACTCAGAGACACTTGCTTACAGTTCCAAAGTTCATACACAGATAATTTCAAAAGTTGCAGAAGAGGAGATAGGTAGATGCATAGATAGATTCATAATTCTCATGCTTTTCTGAATGAGCCACCGTCTCGGTGCCTCCATGGGTTCTATGGCAAGAACTCTCCAAACCTTTTCATTTTTAAAAAAAAATTATTTATTTAAGAAAGAGAGAAAGAAGGAAATAGAGAGAGAGAGAGAGAATGTACATGCCAAGCCCTCCAGCCTCTGCAAACAACTTTCAGATGCATGCACACCTTGTGCCTCTGGCTTTCGTGGGTACTGAGGAATCAAACCTGGATCGTTCGGCTCTGCAGACAAGTGCCTTAACCACTAAGTGATCTCTCCAGGCCCCCAAACCTTTTCTTTAGAGATTTGTCATCACTTCATTACATAGGCTTGACTGGAACATGTGCAACCAGGTCAAAGTGAAGCTCAACAAACATGGGTATTGCCTATTGATAAAGTCCTGAGTGGGGAAATCCAGCAAGACTTGCCCCCACTCAGATACTTCTTAGTATCTGTGCACCATGCCTTCCTCCAGGGTTAGGAACTAGAAGGTTCCTCACTGCAATGAAGAGGGTCATACTACCTAGTACAGGACAGGGGTAGGACAGAGAATTTCTTTATGACCATTTCCAAGACAGAAAGGAAGAAGATTAGAGTTTCTGTGAGTTGACTTGGGGAGACGGCGATCCAGTTTCTATGGCTTGGGAAGGAAGCTATGAACCAAGAGCCATGGATAAAAACAAACAAACAAAAAAATAGGGCTGGAGGGATGGCTTAGCAGTTAAGGTGTTTGCCTGCAAAGCCAAAGGAACCAGGTTCAATTCCCCAGGACCCACATTAGCCAGATGCACAAGGGGGGCACATGCATCTGGAGTTGGTTTGCAGTGGCTGGAGGCCCTGGAGCACCCATTCTCACTCTCTGTCTGTCTCCCTTTCTGTCAAATAAATAAATAAATAAATAAATAAATAAATAAATAAATAAAATTATTTCAAAAAACAACAAAAAATATATCCTAATATCAGAAAGATTAACTAATTGACAATCTTCTTCCATCTGCAACCTGGATTCCCTTTTGCCATGTGAAATTATGTATTATACTTTTTAGGGACTGGGGAAGACATTTTTTAGAATATTAGTGTGCCTAATATTCTAAAAAGGCTGGGAAAAAGGCTGGGAAACAAACCTTGAAGAGATGATTGCTGCGAGCCATGCTTTACAGCAGAGTTGCAGAAAAGGCACACACATGCACACAAAACCTTGCCAAACTGCAAGTACAAATGAGAGAAAATCAAGAAGTTCTAGAAATTCAAAGTATTATAAATTTAGAAATGCCCTCAACTTCCAATCCTCAAAAGGGATATGTAAATATCTGTATATGTGCGTATGTATTATGTATGTGTTCATATGTACACACACACACACACACACACACACACACACACACACACACGGATTTATCCAACAAAATACTGGGATAAAGGACCTTGAAACAAAGAAAAGCCTAGGGCTTCAGTGTCCTGTGAAACTTTTCATCTGGATAAAATAAGTCAAAAATAATGGTATGTGGGTTGCCCTCTTTCTGGAAACCCTCAAAGGAACCCTATAAAGTTGGAAATAGAAGATGAAACCCAAGGCAGCAAAGTAAATCAGCACTTAGGAATCATGGTCTTGACATTCTAGTAGGAAGAAAAGATGATGACATCATAATAAATGAATGAGAGTGGGAGGGGATATGATGAAGAGTGGAGTTGTGAAGGGGAAAGTGGGGGAAGATTATCATGGTTTATTGTCTATAATTACAGAAGTTGTCAACAATAAAATTTTTTTATTTGAGAGAGACAGAGAGACAGAGAGGAAGAGGCAGAGAGAGATAGAGATAGAGAATGGGCACACCAGCAGTCTCTCAGCCACTGTGAATGAACTCCAGACACGTGCTCCCCCTTGTGGGTAAGTGTGGCATTGCACCCTTACATCACTTTGCTTCTGGATAAACGTGGGATCTGGAGAACTGAGCGGACATTCTTAGGCTTGGCAGGCAGTTGCCTTAAATGCTAAGCCATCTCTCCAGCCCAATAATTTTTTTAAAGTCAAGCATGGTCTTGAGCTGAAGATGATATAGCTTAGTGGTTAAGGCACTTGCTTATGAAGCCTAAGGACCAAAGTTTGATTCTTCAGAACCCAAGTAAGTCAGATGCACAAGATGGCATATGTGTCTAGAGTTCATTTGCAGTGGCTAGAAGCCCTGGCGTGCCCTTTCTTTCTTTCTTTCTTTCTTTCTTTCTTTCTTTCTTTCTTTCTTTCTTTCTTCTTTCTTTGTTTCTTTCTTTCTTTCTTTCTTTCTTTCTTTCTTTCCCTCCCTCTCTCTCAAATAAATAGATGAATAAGTAAAAAATTTTTTTAAAAGAATCATTGTCTAGGAGTCTCTTTGATTGTGGTTACTGGGCATATGGAACAAACCACGACCAAATAGATCACAATCCTGCTAGGTTTGGGAGAAATGGATTACCAGGAAAGCTTAGGCCGAGCATGTTTCAGATATGGAGCAACCTAAGAGTATTCTTTTCCCAAATGCTCATCTCTAGTGGCTGAAAAGGATATAAAAGAGGCAGTATTCCAGAGTCAGAACTGTGGCATCAAATGCCATGGGCATGTTGCTGAACGAGGGATATTTATTTCCATCCATGACAGGTTTCAAGGCCAGGGAAAGGGAAGTGGGCATATGCTCAACCATTTTGCCTCCCTACTTAAAATGCATGTAGGTTCCTACTGCTCCAGGGGTATAATTTTTAAAGACCCAGAGTGAAATCTTGATGAAAATGAACTTTTGGACTTGTTACATAATGTGTAAGGAATACCATGATGCTGAAGAAATCCAAATGTGCTTTTCTTGCAAACCACTGGAGCTCAAGCAGGACAGCTTCCTTGTGGATGAATGAGAGGAGGTCATGCCACATAGGAACCTTATCAAATGTTCTCTTCCCACCTAAGGAATATTAGAGTGACCCGTGTCGCCCAATATTACTTCATGTTGAAAGGACTGAGAGCCAGGGGAGAAGGCTGATTGTCTGTTATTCATGCTTTTCATTTTCTTGGTAATTACCTTTGGTGATTCACTAATTAGCCATTAACCCCAAGTGTAAAATTAATCCCACCACCATCCAGGAATTTTAATCCACAGGTGCATCTCACTTTACTCAGTGATTTATTACTGAAGTTTTTTTTTTTTTATTTGAGGTTTCTTGCTGTCAAATTGCAAAAGTAGTTAAGCCTTTAAATCCAAAAGCCTCAGTGAAGGGTTAAGAAAATCCCCACCCTCACTCACTCTCTCTTCTTGCCTTGATAGTGTAGCCCAGGCTGGCCTCCAATTTATGATCCTCCTGCCTCCAGCTTCAGAGCTGACATCTCTTGCATAAGTTTTTTTTTTCCCAATAGTTAGAAGCCTCTGAAGTTCTGCAAGCTAGGAGACCTCAAGGAGGAAATATGTTCTCAAAACAGGAATGAAAGACCACTTACAAATTGACCAAAGTAGATAACTTACTGAAGAAATGGATAATATCTTACAGTCTTTTTTCTTTTTGTACTGGGGAATCAAACCCAGGGCCTTACCCATGCTAAGCAAGCATTCTACCAATGAGCTAAACTCTTTCAATGTGTGAAACACTGAAGACATCTTAAATGACCACCCTTAGAGTAGATAAAACAGATACTCTTTAACATGGCTGGTGATAGTACAATATTCCTGAAAAAAAATAATTTTAATACTTTACACTGCAGTACATGTATATTCATTTCTACTAATCTCTTCAAAATATATGGAGTTTTTGGAAAATTATATGTATTATAAAATATTCATTTTAATGAATGAAAAATAAAAAAACTGAAATCGACAAAAATGTTGAGCACACAGAGGAAGTGGCTGATTAAATGAGTGGTGTTCTCACTGCTAGGCTGAGAACCTCCTCCCAGAAGATGGCAATAGACACAGAGGAGACTCAAAACATATAAAAGCCTAATATCAGAGGCTGCAGAGAGCTTAATAGTAAAGGACACTTATAACACTCTCTCCAAGGCTCAGGGAACATTGTGGACTTGGGCTGGAAATAATATAAGAACCACAAGTAGAAAGGAGTATTCTAAAGCATTAGTCTTCTGCCTACAGAGACTGACTGGTGCATTCATGACCCCACAGTGAATACCAATAACCCCCCACAGTGGAAAGGGGTGGAAGAGAGGGAACGTAAAAGTATAACCCAAGAGGAATATGATCAATACATAATGTGTTCAAAGGTGAAATTCACAGTTAAAAAAATTGTCCAACAATAGCTGAGCAGCCCAGATTCTTGAAAAAAAAAGTTGAAATTTTAGGTTCACTTCCCAGCTATAGAACTTCGGACAAAACACAGTGTTTCTGAATCTGTGTTCTCACTGGAAAAATGGGAATATTATATCTAAGATTTATTGAGGTCATATGGGAAAGGCCATTTTACAAATACTCTTGTGGCTAGAGAGATAACTTAGTGGTTAAGGCATTTGCCTGTGAACACGGGTTCAATTCCCCAGAACCCACATAAACCAGAATGATGCACATGGTGGTGCATGTGTCTGGAGTTCATGTGCAGTGGCTAAAGGCCCTGACAATCCATCTCTCTCTCTCTCTCTCTTTCTCATAAATAAGTAAATAAAAATTAAAAAATACTCTTCATTTACTTTTAGTTTTCTCCAGGCAGGCTTATTTTGGCCATCTAGAACCATAAGGTCCAATAGGTATTTTTCACTCGCCAGGAGTATCTAGCTCATTAGTCACACCAGCAGTGTGTCATTTACTCAGCAGACAAATGCTGATAGTGCCGACCACACTGGGCAGTGTAGATACCTTGGAAAAATTTTTGTTCAATGCTACCCTAGAGCCTTGTACTCAAAATAGAAATGTGAAAGGGAAAAATAGGGAGATAAAATGCAGGCTCTCAGCACGCATTTTGAAAACACTTTATTTATTTATGTATTTATTTATCTAAGAGAGAGGAAGATAGAGAAAGAGAATGGGTGTGCCAGGGCCTTTAGCCACTGCAAACAAACTGCAAATGTATGTGCCACTTTATGCATCTGGCTTTACAGGGTACTGTGGAATCAAACCTAGGTCCTTTGGCTTTGTCAGCAAATACCTTAACCACTAAGCCATCTCTCCATCCCAAAATGGGCATCTTTTTTTAAAGTTCTATTTATTTATTTGAGAGGGAGAGAGAGAGGCAGACAGAGAGAGAATGGGCACACCAGGGCCTCCAGCTACTTGAAATGAACTCCAGACGTGTGTGTTACCTTGTGCATCTGGCTTATGTGGGTACTGGGGAATCAAATCTGTGTCCTTTGGCTTTGCAGGCTAGTGCCTTAACCACTAAGCAATCTCTCCAACCTCCTTAAATGCATTTTAATACATGCATATTTAGACCTGCATTTTGAAGCATTATTCCTAAAATTTAGTTAGAAGAAAAAAATGACAAGGTATGATCCCACTATAAACACTGAGCCATAAATTGACGACTGAAACTTCAATTGCTTGTCTGTTGGCTTGGATTTCCTCATTTGTCTCAAACTATATTGCACATAGATTATTTCTGGATTTTCCATATTTCAGTCCGTTCTTCGAGAAGTTATTGCTGAATTACAGTCACATTATTAAAAAGATCTTCCTAAATTCTTATTGGATATACTATTCTGAAAAATTCTATGTATTTAGTCTCTCTCTTAATATAGAACTTTCACAACTCTTCACTGAGTGATATATTGGGTGTGTATTGTATTTGGAAGCCTTTTTCTTCCTTGTGTTTGAGACAGACTATGGTTTTCTTTTTAATTGTGAAGCAGCCCCCAGTAACTGCCCCCCATTATATCGAAAACTCAAACTCAAAATCCAGATTTAAAGATGCTTCACATTCACTCCCCCATGCACATGGGGACTACTCTCCCCTCCTCACATCTTCTCCATCCTTCCATATCTCCATGCATCTTGTCCAGTTCCATGTATCCTGAGACTATTAGTTTGGCTTTACAAAGTTATTTACTTGGGTTTGAATTGGGCTAAGGCTCAGTCTACCATCATGATCTGGAGAAAAGGCTTAAATTAGCCTCACTTACTAATCTGTAATGGAGGATAATGAAAGCACTTGCTTATTGGCTGTTCAGAGAAGTAAATAGAAATAAAGTGTCCAGCATGGCTCCTGGCAAATAAAAGATCAATGATGGCACTGAGCATAAGCCTTTCCACTCAACTTATTTCCAACCAGCAAGACATCGCTCTAGGGCTAGGGACTCCCGATGACACCTCTACGATGAGTAGGATGTGCTGACTGTATAAATCATTATGCACACTTGCGCTTTGGATGTGAAATGTTCCCATAGACTTGTGTGTTTGAACTCCTGGTCCCCAGTAGTGGTACTGTCTGGGAGGCTGGAGGACCTTTAGGAGGGGTTAGCCTCACTTCAGGAGCGTTCTTTGCTTCCTTACCACAGACGTGTCATGGCCAGCAGTGTCATACTCCTTCCACTATGCCTTTCCCGCCGTGATGGACAGTTTGTGCCAACATCAACCCTTCCTTCCTGGAGTTGCTTTTGTCAGACATTTTGTCACAACATTGAGAAAAACTTCTAAAACATGCACACCAGAAAGATCAATCTGTCATCATACCTTTGTGAATTAGAGACCATGAGTCAGTTCTTTGAGGTCAGTCTACTGCATATACCAGCAAAAACTAAATTTCTGAAAACATACACTTAAGACCAACTCCAAATTACAATAACTAAAAGAGACACTCACTTTATCCTCACAACACAGAGATGAGCTTCTCTGAATCCACTCTTACATTGTGTTAGCTATAACTGACACAACCACAGACATCTTTGTGACTCACATGTATCCATCATCCTTATGCTCATGTGCTGGCTAGTGTTTATTTATTTATTTATTTATTTATTTATTTTTATTTTTATTTTTTTTTTTTTGAGACAGGGTCTCACTCTAGCCTAGGCTGACCTTGAATTCACTATGTACATTCAGGTTGGATTCAAACTGCTGAGATTAAAGGCATGCACCACCACGCCCAGCAGGCTAATGTTGCTTTTATAGGTGCATCTGTATTTACCATTTGTTTGGTTGAAATGTCTCTTCTTAGACTCACCATGAAGTTCAGTTGCCACTGTGTAAGTGTTGAGAGGTAGGACTTTTATTCTGTGAAATATGTGATTAGGTCATGAAGGTTCTTCCCTGGTAATTGGATTAATGCCATTATGATAGGAGTGGATATAAAAGGATAACTTCCTCTCTTTCTCTTTCTCAGTACATGTGATTTCTTCTACCATGTTAAATACAGGATGAGGCCCTATATTTTAAACTTCCCAGCCTCCAGAACCATGAGTGCAAAACCCTTCTATTGTTCATATATAAAATTCACCCGGACTGTATTTTGTGATAGCAGCAGAAACTAAGATATCATTAGTCTCTTTGCTCTCAAAATGCTTTGCATCACTGCATTGCAGACATAGCTCAGAAAGGGTTAAATTTCAAATAAACCAGATTCTTACCTTGCAAGGGTAGAGGAGGAGAGAAGCACCTAGCACCATTACCACAGTAAGTACCTCACACAAAGTTGTTCACCAAAGTTTCTCCTGTTCTTTCCTTTTTGATTCTCTTGATCATTCTTTCTCAACCTTTTCTTGCTACCACCAAAGATTGCTTTGAGCAGGGGAGGGATGCAATAACCTCATTCACATTAAGATGCAAATTAGTTATTCCCTGCAAGGCTTAATAGGGTCTCTCCCATGGGGAATTTATATTTTAATGTGAACCAAAGGACCACATCTATAAAAGTATAATTTCAAGGATCAGAAAGTTAAGTAGAGAAGGTCACTCAAGGAGGTTGTATGCCTTCTCCAGCTTCTATATATGCCAGATATTGGGCAGTGGAGCACAGCAAGGTCTGTGAAGAGCAGCAGGAGCTGAGGACCACACAGGACATTGTGGATCCCAACTAGGTGAGCCAGGACAGGAGAGGTAGGACGTGCAATGGGAGGACCCTGTGTCAGATAGTCACCAATGGTTGAGCTCCAGCAGTGCTTGGCATAGGAATGGAGCAGCAAGGAAGGCTCATGGCACATGGGATAAATATGGCAACAGAAAACTTCCAGATATACAAAGAAAGAGACAGCAATACCAGGAAGCACATATTCCATGGAGCAGGGCAGCAGGCAGGTGCTGATGTTCAAAGGAGGATGAGAAATTCCCAAATAGTATCTTGAGGCATTGCGATTTAGATTTTTTTTTTTTTTTTTGTTTTTCGAGGTAGGGTCTCACTCTGGTCCAGGCTGACCTGGAATTCACTATGTAGTCTCAGGGTGGCCTCAAACTCTTTGCGATCGTCCTACCTCTGCCTCCCGAGTGCTGGGATTAAAGGCGTGCACCACCATGCCCAGCTTGCAATTTAGATCTTGATAAACTTGCTTGCATCCTCTGCATATTTTCCAAGAGTGGTATCCATTCAGCTGTCTATTCTCAATTCTTTTCAGCATGTGGTTTGCGGACACGTTGAAGTGTGCTCTCTGACTCCCCTCGGCTGGCTCTCTACCTTTGGTTCCTGGTGTTTTCCCTTTCCTGTTGGTCACCTTTGGAATTATTTGGAGTTATTCCTTTGGAATAATTTATGTTTTATACAGAGTGATCAAGACATGCCTCTGACAGTGTGTAAGCCATTTTCTTCCTTTTGAGCCAACCTGACAGATTTTGTCTCAGTTGTCATTAGTGGGAGACCTGATGAAACTGGCTATGGGAAGAGCTTGGCCATGTGTGCCAGCTACACAGTGTGAAGATGAGCTCCATCTGGGAACCTGAGTCTTTCCCTCTTAGGAGCCCAGCAGCAGCTCAGAGCCCAGAAACAACTGGTCAATAAGCTCTCCTGCTGTTTCAGGGCCTATTCCCAATGTCGTGGATCCCTCCAGACCATACGACAGAATCTAGAAAGACTCTAAAACTCTATTTGTCTTTTTGTGATTATTGTTGCATTAGGTTTTTCTTCATGATTATGATGCCAAATACAAAGAATTATTATATAAATTTCCAAATCCTAATGACTTATGGGAATTCATGTTTGTACTCAGATTCCCCTCTTGTGGCTGGCTAGACAAGCAACTGCACATTGGCTGGATCAGCTCTGCATCCGAGTGCAAACTGGATTTAGATCTGCCCACAGTGCTTGTTTCAGAACCCAGTCTGATGCAAGAGGATCCTTTCTCCTGTCAAATGGCAGTAGTATGGGTGAAAGCTAACCTATGTGAACACATCTAAAACCTTTGGACAGACATGGTATGGATTATGTCTTTTTATAGTCCATTGACCAAAGCCAGATGCATGGTCAAGGCTAATGCCAATGGAGTGCAGAGAAGTAAATCCTGCTCAAGAGGAAACCACAGCACCTCTGAGAGCAAAAGATAGGAAGGTGAAAAAAGAGTATGATCTGTGCATTGGTCTATGGAGTGATAATGTGAAAATAAAATAACAGGAGGGATAAGGACACTTACCAACAGACACATCAAGTAAGCACGTAATGACAACAAAATAGTTATGAATTCATAGTCATTGAATATTACATCAATTTCATACTTTTTCTGCTAGAACTAATAAGCATTAACTAAAGTTGTTTTAAGGCAGCTGTGAAAGAGCTCTAGCTGGGAAAATTTGAGGTTTGGCTTCCAGTAATCCAGTGTCCTGCCATCCTCAGTGTGTGTGTGTGTGTGTGTGTGTGTGTGTGTGTGTGTGTGTGAGAGAGAGAGAGAGAGAGAGAGAGAGAGCTCAAGATGCCAAAATATTTGCAGCATTTGCAGGCTTCATGCCGACAACAACCTCCATATTGCTCTTACATGCATCCACTTATTAAAGTCTCTGTTTAACACTTAAGCTTATTTCTCATTGGCCAGAATTACATCCTAGATTTATGCCTAAGCCAATCACTTGACAAGAGGTAAATCACTCAGACTGACTCAAACAAAATTATGACTCACCTACTTGGGCTTAGGAAAATCCTGGTCTTCCAAACAGACAGAATCCTCTGGGATAGTTAAAAAAAATTAGGATTATGTTAGTATGGAAGAAAGAGAAAAGGTTTGATTAGACAGCTGAAACATCTGTCAACCTCTTACTTGGTGCCTGTGTTGTACTGATCATTGTGCCTTAATTAAATATGACCATAATGCTGCAATTTTTAAAGTTTTTAAAATTTTTTTAAATTATTTTTATATTTTATTTATTTATTTGAGGGGAGAGAGGGAGGGCCAGGGCTTATAGCCACTGCAAACAAACTCCAGATGCTGCATCTGGCCTACATGGGTCCTTAGGCTTTACAGGCAGGTGCCTTAACCACTAAATCTGCTCTGCAATTGTTAAAGATTGTTATTAGAGTCAACTTTTAGATTTCATTCTGGAAATTGAAGTAAAATTTCTAACATCATTCAAATAATAAATGTTAAACCTGAATCAAAAATAGCTTCCAAAGCCAGAGTTGCTCACCAAAGTGTGTATATTAAAGCTTAGGTTGATTATAGCATGTACAGTTTTCATTGTATGTGGTGTGTGTTATACATGTGTACATGTGTATGCGTATATGGGAGTGGTTGCATGTGCATGGGTAGGCCAGGGGTTATTGCCAGTGTCTTACTAAATTACTCTCTACCTTATTATTTCTTTTTTAAATTTATTTTCATTTATTTACTAGAGAGAAAGAGAGGGTGAAAGAGTGAGACTAGGCATGCCAGGTCCTCTAGCCACTGCAAACGAATTCCAGACATATGTGCCACCATATGCATCTGGCTAACATGGGACCTGGAGAATCAAACAGGGTCCTTAGGCTTCACAGGCATGTGCCTTAACTGCTAAGCCATCTCTCCGGCCCTCTACCTTATTATTTCTTTTAGATCTTTCTCCTTACTTTCATTTATTTGTGAGAAAAAGAGAAAGAATGACACCTTGCCACTACAAACAAACCCCAGATGCATGCACCACTTTATGTGTCTGTCTTTATATGGGTAATGGAGAATCAAACCTGGGTTGTCAGGCTTTACAAACAATTGCCTTTAACCACTGAGCCAACTCCCCAGCCCTCTACCTTATTTTGTAAGACACGGTTTCTCATCTGAAGCTGGAGCTCACTGTGTCCACAAGACTAGCTGTTCAGCAAGCCCAGGGGGCCTCCCGTCTCCACCTCCCCAGGGCTAGAAGTTCTGGCATGTGCCATGCCTGGCTCTTATTGGGTGTTTGGGATCCAAACTCAGGTGTTGATGCTCGTGCAGCAGGCACTGTACAGACTGATCCATCACTCCTTCTCTCATTTCTTAAAATTTTAATATCTCTGAAATCAGACTGTAACTAACAGCCAATAATGTTTATAAGTCTCACTCACAGTGTTTCTTTTCCATTAAAAGTATATAAAATCATCTTAATATTTATCTTACAGTCAGAGATATAGCTGGGAAGAAAAATGAGTTTAAAGTTCTGGTAAGGTTTTAAAACATGATACCAAATTGTCTAGCCTGTGTATCCACAGTACCAACAGCCTGATTAATTACCACTAGGAACATGTGGAAATGCTCTTCCTGGTTCCCTTGCTCCTTGTTGATGGGGCATGGCTAGTCCACATACACGCCATGGTTATACATCCCAGTGACAAAGTTCAAGCCCCAAATGACACTCTGATGGGTAGTTGTCTCCTTCCTTCTACCTTGAAAGCTCCTGGGTAAGTGGACAGAGAGCCATGCCAGTCCTTGCTGCCCTTGCTGGCCTCATCGTTCTTGTCAGCATGGTGCCTTTCATCAAGAATCTGATTCTCTTGGGACTTGACAATTCTGTGACCACACAATGAAGGAGTACGCCAGCAGAGAAGCTTAATGCTCTCATATTCCTGCCATTGGACTGACCCAGGAGAAGTCATGGTTCCTCTCTTCCTAGGCAATCAGACCTATGAATATGCCATCAGGCCCATGCAAATCAGGAGGGATTCCTTCTCCTGTTGTCCTTGCCGTCACAGTCCCCAAACCAGTAGGGATGAATTACTCTCCCTTGATTCTTCTACTCACCTCTGAGTCCTTGGGCCAGCTCTGCTAAAATCCAGGGGAATTTAAAGGTCTCTAAAGCTGTAGCTATAACACCATAGCAGTGCTTATTATTGGTGTGTATCCTGAGGGAGAAACTTCAAAAGGGGGTTGATGGATACCTGGGTGAAAGACAGACAGTCTCCTAAGCCAGGCAAACACTCAAGCACCAAACTACATTGAATGCAGATTGCTGTGAGAGTCAAGTATAATGTCTTACAAACCTGATTTGTTTGGAGGTAGGAGTGAGTATTCAGAAAGGCTTTATGGAAGGCTTTAAAGGGAAGCATTTTAGTACAGGTGTAATATGTTAAAGCTGACTACTCTATATAGGAAAGGCTACAGTTAGTTTGTGAGGCAGAAGGATGAGGGTGAGTTCAATAGAAATCAAAGGCAAGGCTTGAATAAGCTGTATGAAAAGGCCAAAATGAGATGATGCTTTCTATTAGATTCCTCAGGAGCAGAAATTGAGGTGTTCTCAGGACCTCCTGATGAGCTCTGTCAAGGAAAAATCATGCACTGGATCAATTTCTTTCAAGACAAACTTACCTGAAAGCAAAGGGACATTATTAGCTCAGGTCATTAGAAAGCATGAGTTTGGAGCTAACCTGAAAGCTAATGGTTGCAAGACACAAAACCAAGTAATCAGGACCCATCAGGGCAAAGCACCAGCTCTCTATGCACTTAGCTCTTCCTTAACTCTGTGGGAAGGTACAAAGGAACAATGCTAGAGAAACACCTTCAGGCTTATGCTAGATAATATCCTCAGAATTATGACAGGGCTGTTTTTTAAATTTTTATTTTATTTTTTTATTTTCAAGGTAGGGTTCTTACTCTAGCCAAAGCTGACCTTGAATTCACTATGTAGTCTCAGGGTAGCCTCAAGCTCATGGTGATCCTCCTACCTCTGCCTCCCAAATTCTGGGATTAAAGGCATATGCTGCCATGCCCAGCCCATGACAGGGCTTTTTCTGCTATATTTCAGCCTAGGCAAATCCCAGGGAAGAACTCTGCTTGGCTGCCTTGAGGCACATAGTCACTTCATGGATAGATCCTTGGGAGTAGATTATGTGGCACGGACTGCTATGGGTTGACAGATGTGGTGGTTTGATTCAGGTGCCCCCATAAACTTAGGTGGTCTAAATGCTAGGTTCCAAGCGGATGGAGATTTGGGAATTAAAGCCTCCTGGAGGCCGTGTATTGTTGGGGGCGGGCTTATGGGTGTTATAGCCAGTTTCCCCTTGCCAGTGTTTGGCACACTCTCCTGTTGCTATTGTCCACCTCAGTTGGTGAGAGTATGATGTCCACCCTCTGCTCATGTCATCGTTTTCCCTTGCCATGATGAAGCTTCCCCTCAAGTCTGTAATCCAAAATAAACTTTTTTTTCCCCCACAAGCTGCTCTTAGCTGAGTGATTTCTACCAGTAATGAGAACCTGAGTGCAGCAGTAAGGTTGGTACCAAGGAGTGGGGTTGCTGCCAGACATCTGACTATGTGGTTTTGGCCTTTTGGAGCTGATTTTCAAGAGGAATGTGGAAGGATTTGAAACCTCATCCTAAGAGATGCCTTACAGTGCTGTAAGTGCAGCTTGATGGACTATTCTGGTCAGAGTTAAAAGACCTGAATGCAGTAAGAACTATGGACTGTGAGGTTTGGCTTCTGAGGATGAGAAAGAGCTTTGCTTGGACTGGGCTAGAAGCAGTTTGTGTGAGAGACTTGCTGTTATAACCCATGTCCTGAAAACTTGTGCAGGGTTGCAGTGCATAGAAATGGACTGGTGTGTGCAGAGGGATATGGCACAGAAAGAAATCTTTGGGCCAAAAGTGCTGCACGTTCAGCTGCAATTATATGAGAGAGTACAACCATTGAGATTGGACCAGCTGACCTGCATTGGAAAAACAGGAAGAATGTACTCTTCTGAAGTGCTTAAGGAGTTTCTTGTTCTTCAAAGTTGGCTTTATTTTCCCCTAGATTAACAAATTGGCAACCTACCTGGTATTGTGGAGCATAAGAAATGCAAGAAAGAGAGGGTCATTGAATTTGCAATATAGTCTTGTGTTTTGGGAATGGCTATGGGCAGTGTAATGCAGGTTTGCTGGATGCTTGCATGGAGACCACATGGGGCCATGAGGATGAACTGTGGATTATAGTGGAGACCCAGTGGAGATGCTGGCACCACGAGATGGCTGCTAAGGAAAGCTTCTGAGCCTGGATGAAGTTTTCCAGGACTGTGAGTAGCCTAGCTGGAGAGCCGGAATTGGAACTCCAGAGACTTGTTGCTGGTTAGAATTATTGGACTTGGAAGACTTGTCACTGACTAGAGTTGTAGAACTTGGAGCTACAGAGTTTGATGTTGGCCCTGTTTAAATCTTGTATTGGTTGAATATTTCTTTGCTATGCCCAATGCCATCTTTCACAGTGAGTTTATTCTGTGCCATTATGGGTTCTGAGGGGATATTTTGGTATTATGGCTCAGTTAAAAGACCTTGGATTAGAGGGATGTTTGAACATCATTGCCATGGATAATGACTATGGGGACTTTTAAGGTTGGATGAATGCATTGTATTTTATATCATGTATGGTTATCAGTTTATGGGGCTCAGGGGCAGAATATGGTGGTGTGATTCAGGTGTGCCCCATAAACTTAGGTGTTTTGAATGCTAGGTTCCCAGCTGATGGAGATTTAGAAATTAAAGCCTCCTGGAAGCAGTGTATTGTTAGGGGTGGGCTTATGGGTATTTTAGCCAGTGTCCCCTTGCCAGTGTTTGGCACACTCTCCTGTTACTAATGTCCACCTGATGTTGGCCAGGGGGTGATGTCTACCCTCTGCTCATATCATCATTTTCCCCTGCCATGATGGAGCTTCCCCTCCAGTCTGTAAGCCAAAATACACCTCTTTTTTTCCCCACAAGCTACTTTTGGTTGGGTGATTTCTACCAGCAATGCGAACCTGACTGCAACAACATATTATTTTCCCTTATCTCCTACCGCATATCTATACCTCCTTTCCAAGCTTGCCTTGTATCTATTTTTTGGAGAGAGTCAGAGAGAGAGAGAGAGAGAGAGAACGGGCCTCTCAGCCACTGTGAATGAACTCCAGACACATGTGCACCCCCTTTGTCACTTTGCATCTGGCTAAATGTGGGACCTGGAGAATTGAAAGGGCATTCTTAGTCTTAGCAGGCAGGCACCTTACCCGCTAAGCCATCTCCTCAGCCCTTGTCTTGCATTTTGATGTCACCCTGCAGAATGTGGTTTGAACAACGACATATGGAATCATTCAGATATTTTCTTTCCCTGTGTGTTGGAAAGACACAGAGGACCAAGCCAAAGAGACTGGAGCTCAGATCCTTGGATGGAAATGGCAGTGTGAATGTCTGCTTCTCGTCCATGAACATCCACCTTAGGTCTTACATAAGCAAGAAGCACATTTTTCTCCTGTTAAGGCACTGAAGTTGGTGGGCTGTATGTTAAAACAGTTCATGTTCCAGCTAACAGTGCTCTGAGAAGCTTTGTGCTCAGTCTCGTGGACAGGTGTGCAGACAACTGTAGCCTTTGGTACACTTAGCGATTGGCTCTCGCTGGATTCTCATTAACTGTGTTTGAGTCACATATCTTTGCCCATAGTCACTATTGATATCACAGAGATAGCTTACCAGATTCAGCCTGGCCTGAGTTATATACAGCTTCTTCTGTAACTAAAGGTGTGGAACTTGACTGACAGCCCTCCTGAAAACAGACAAAATGGTGTATAAAATGATCCCCAAAGAAAACAGCAGTACTCTGTAGACAAGGGCATAAGTGCAGTGACATCATCTAAAGTAAAGCCACCTCTGCCATCTGCATGCACAATGCCCTCTGATGAATGCAGTGATCTTGAAGGCGGCTGTAATTCTTATGTAAAAAATGTTTGGCCAGGAAAAACCATGTTGGCTTTCTCAATGTCTGACAATAAATACCTCATCTTAATGGTTGACTACCCACTCCTCTGCATGATTGTTTTTATTCTACCAGCATGTTCTCCATATTGCAACCAAATCTGCTTCCACCTGCCATAGCCTGGCAGATCAGTCCCTGTAGCCCTGGGGCAGTGAGTCTCAGCCTCAGGCAGCCTGTGGGAAAGCATGTCCCTAAGCAACATACCCAGAAATTTTGTTTTAGTAAAACTGGACGGAGAAGTTGCTCTTCCAACAGCTTCCCACATAATGCAGATGCTGCTGACCTGGGAACCAGATTATGGGAACATGGATAGAAAGGCAGTGAATATGCTGGAACCGTTGACAGCTTTTAACTAGACATTAGAAGGTCATAACAGGCTTAAAGAAGAAATAGCTGGTTTAAAAGCAAATATCACAGGGTTGTATCTTCACATAGTACTAGACAAAACTGAAAAGGCTTTGGCTGACCAAGTTCCAGGAAATCTTCATGTTAGAGCACAATGATTTAGACAGAGACAAAGGTGACATAAGCTGACTTACCTTCTTCCCACCTGATCCTGTTCTCTCACATGCCCCCAAAGTAGCTGCCCTTGGCTCAAAAGAAAGATATGGGAATTAGGACACGACAGATTTGAGAACTGTGTTTAGGACCGGAACTATGTAATGATATGAGTACACTATGTTTCTGAAGCTCTTGTTTGCCAAAGAAACTGTAAGCCAAGCTTAAAGTCATCTGGGTTGTCTGAACATTAAACAATCTCTAGTCTGTCTTCTGCAGAATGTAAGACACATGAGAAAAGAGCTTTGTGTTTTTAACTACTGTGCCCAGTGTCAGCACAGGCTCTCTCACAGAGTATAAGCTTAATAAATATGTACCATAAAAGGAAAAAAACAAAACATATTCCCTTCAGAAACAAGAAATTTGCAGATAGAGGGGCTGGAGAGTTTGCTCAGTGGTTAAGGTTCTTGCCTGCAAAACCTAACGATCTAGCTTCATCTCCCAGTACCCAAATGCACAAAGTGGCACATGAGTCTGGAGTTTGTCTGCAGTGGCTAGAGGCCCTGGCATGCCCGTTCTCTCCCTATTTCCTTGCAAATAAAAGTATTTTATATTTATTTACATTATATCGATATTAACATTTTACATAAAAATAAAAATATATATTTAAAAAACGAAATTTGCAGATAGAAAACTATGTCTCCCAAGGAAGATATTGCCTCCCCTATTGTGGTAGTTTGAATGTATGTCCCCCATAAACTCAGGTATCGTATTAAAGCTCATAACTTGGGTATCCAGCCACCTGGCTGGCAGAGACTTCACTGGGGTGGCTTTTGCTGGAGTGCAGTGCTAGTGTGTGTATGAATGAGGGCAGACCTGATTTCCAGCCCAAAGGTATGCAGAGCAGTCTGAGCTCTGCCTTGGTCCCCCTGCTGCTTGCTGCAGCTTTTTGTGCTTGTTGCTTTTTCTGTTTGCTGGCTGGTGATGTTCACTCTGCTTGGATGTATGGAAGCAGCTTCTTCCACCACTGATGGAACTTTCCCTGGATCTGTAAGCTTGAAATAAATCCCTTCTTCCCCTAAACCATGCCTGGTTCGGATGTTCATACCAGGAATGTGAAACTGACTGTAACACCTATGCTCCCCAGATATAGCCATGGAGATGCAACAACAGTGAAGAGTTTACTTGGGGGCAGAAGTAGGAACATGGGGAAATCTACAGAAAACCTCATGACCTATCAAGGAAGTTCCTTACTCAGAGTAATCTTGGGCCGAAAATAGGCAATATGACTAAGAGATCTGTTTGGTCTCTGGAGGGTCATTTCTTTATTGTGTGTTGCATGAGTTTGCTGGTCATTTCTCTTTGTAGCATTACCTGTGACCTTGGAGTTGAGTAGAATATGTGATTGGCTAGAACTTTGAGTTGTTTGTGACTACATCATTCCATGCTTTAAGACCAGCTTCTTCAAATCCCTCCCTGCTTGGTCTTCACACTGCCTTCTTCTCTGTGTGAGGAAATATCCTTGTACCTCCCTCCTGCAAAGACACTTGTGATTACATTTAGTGATCACCTGGATAATCCCAGGTAATCCCTTAATCTCAGACTCTTAAGTATATGTAGAGCATGCTGTCTATGAGAAACACTACTGCTACTTAGCACAAAGGTGGAGAGGTAAACAGCAGTCAGTCACACCATTTAATAAGAATTCATAAACTGGTAGTTGATACACATAACTGTATATGGAAGTAAAATGGTATGCCATTAGAGAGTGAGAAATACAATACAGAATGAGATGCGTGGAATAAATGTGTAGTAAGCTAGGCTTGAAAGAGCTACTGTGAGCTGAGTGTGGTAGTGCATGCCTTTAATCCTAGCATTCAGGAGGCAGAAGTAGGAGGATTGTTGTGAGTTTAAGGCCAACCTGGGACTACAGAGTGAGTTCCAGGTCAGCTTAGGCTGGAGTGAGACCCTTCTTCGAAAAGAAAGAAAGAAAGAAAGAAAGAAAGAAAGAAAGAAAGAAAGGAGAAGAAAAGAAAGAAAGAAAGAAAGAAAAAGAAAGAAAGAAAGAAAGAAAGAAAGAAAGACAACAACAAAAAAAGAACAATTGTGGTATGGAGGGTTGAGGTATGAATGCGTCCTCCAAAGGTGTTGTGTTGGAAACAAGCTCTAAATTTATATAAATTGATATATATCGATGGTATTTGGGACCCTTGGGAAGTAATTGGTTTTAATGAGACTGGTCTCCGTGCTGGTATTAGTTGCTTTATAAGAAGTAGAAGAGTTATCTATCTAGTACACTGGCTCTATCTTGCCAGGTGATGCTCTGCACCATGGTACAAGATAATAAGAAGGGCAAAACACTCAGAGCCATGGTGTAGGACTTTTCAGACTCCATAACTGTGCAATAAATAAGACTGTATTATTTATCACTCACCCAGTCTGTGGCATTCAGTTACAGCAACAGAAAGGAGACTAAGACAAAGGGAATCACACAGGGAACAAAAGTGGACAGGTGAAGACAGTGTACCAAAACCAGGACCATGGTGGCTAGGAGGTTTTTCAAGTTGCTCTGGCTGCAAACAGAACAGAGTGAAGAGAATGCAGTGCCACTAGTAATGAGCTGGAGGGAACAGAAGCAGGATCATGAAGCAAGGCCCTTGGAAACAATGGTAAGAATTTGCCTTTAATCGAAGAAAAGGTGAGTGGGAGGGGAAACCCTCTGAAAATTTTTAGCTGAGTATTTTGCAATCAGATTAGAGCTTTGGAAAAATCACCGTGATGTGCTCTAGAGCATAGAGTGACACAAGAAAGATGACAGTGGGTAAACAGGCAAGGAGAATTCATTAACTACCCTTTTCTTCCAGCTTGTTTCTAGATGGCCTCTGCAATATTCAGTGTACCGCTAAGCAGAGGGCAAACACTCAACACGTTCTTAGTCAATGAAATCATTGTAAGTGCTCCGAGTTTGCCGAAATTCAGGAAGAATTTAATTCATTCAGCACTAATCTCATTTAGATACATGAATTCAGTGTGGAATTTAATCAGAATATAAGGTAGGTTTATTGTTAGAACAAGAAAACTCTTAGTGTCTTGACCCAGTAGCGATTCATTTCTTAAGAGATAAAAGTTTACTGCCTGGTGGCTTGGAGCCCTCTGATTTCCCACATTTGGTTGCCACACAGGGAAACTAGACAACATTCCCCAGCTCTTCACTACCTTAGCCCAGACTGACCTGCATCTCTCAGCTCACTCACATGCCATGGGGAAACTTCTCCTATAGCTCCACGTAAATACAAGAGCAGAGGATGAGGAGGACAGATAAGCTGTGCACCCAAGAAAATGCAAGAGGACATGGATATCGGTGCCATGCATAACTTCTAAAAGGTTTTAATAGGGGCTGGAGAGATGGCTTAGCAGTTAAGGTGCCTGCCTGCTAAGCCTAAGAACCCGGTTCCAATCTCCAGGTCCCGTGTTTAGCCAGATGCAAAGTGACACAAGGGCTCAATGCTGCACTTGCCCACAAGGGGGCGCACGCATCTGGATTTCGTTCACAGCAGCTGAGAGACTGCTGGTGCTCCCTTCTCTATCTGTCTCCCTCTCCCTCTCTGTCTGTCTCTGTGTCTCTCTCCAAAAAATAAATAAAATAATTTTAAAAATTTTTTAAAAGGCTTTAATAACCTTATATTCAACCAGAGCACACCTGTGTGTGGTTTTGGATTGGAAAAAGAGTCTTGTTTTCTAAGTATGCATGATTCATCTCCCTGCAGTTGGAGAGGCCACAATGACTATATGCAAAATAAATTTTGAGTCACACATTTTTTTCTTAATATTGTCTTCTATTCCTAATCATCTGATGCCAAAAATTCTAAATATTGCAAAAGAGGCTCGATTTTATGCTGCCAATAAACATATTAGTAAAGTTTTTGAGTCCCCACCTCCTGATCTTATAACATTAACAAGCTGAAGAGGCACAATGAGAGCACAGTTTTGATAAACTATGGACTTCAAATGTGAGTGATTTAACTATCAAAAGTTAAGAGAAGCGACTGAGAAAATTTGCGAAGCCCTCAATTTTATCTGTTAGTTTATCTTGTTATGATCACTCTACAGAAGTCTAATGTGACTTGAAGGTATTACATCACATGTAACACAATTCTACATAGTACATGTAACCAAAAGTCAACACTCAACATTTGATTTATTCACTTTCTGGTTTAACAACTAACACAAAACTATAATTTTAACATAAATTTAATATGTTTGTATATATACACATATATACATATTTGTGTGATGTACATATATACATACACATTGTATATATAACTATATATATGGAATGTACAAGCATGAACATAGTATATAATATATATGTAACATGTACATGACATATACATTTGGTGGATATATTACATATAGCAAAATGATTTAAATTTTCCTTTTCATTTCAGGTATATTCTTTATTTATTTTATTTATTTTTTATTATTAAGAACACATTTTGGGGCTAGAGAGATGGCTTAGCAGTTAAGGTGCTTGCCTGTGAAGCCTAAGACCGAGGATCAATTCCCTAGAGTACTCACATAAGCCAGATGCATATGGTGGTGCATGCATCTGGAGTTTGTTTGCAGTGGCTGAGGCCCTGGCATGCCCATTCTCTCACTATATATCTGTCTCTTTCTCTTCCTGTTCCCTTTCTCAAATAGAATAAATAAATAAATAAATAATAAATTAAAAAGAACATATTTTAAATGGATATATCATGTGTGGTACCATCTTTTCTTCTCCTCCCTGCCCCCATTCTGCAGGGGGCCCTCCTCAGTGGGGTTGTTGGTATTCCACATGGGATTGTGGGTTATGGGTTCTAGGACAAGAGTCAGTTATTGGGGGGTGGGGGGGAGGCAGTGTCTCTGGGTATGTCATCCCAACCTGTGGCTCTTGCAATCTTTCTGTTCCCTCTTCCACAAAATTTCCTGAGCTTTGGTGGGTGTGTTTTAAGTCTACACCTATGATGAGCTCTTAGGAGCCTCAGGATTTCTGCTTTGGTAGGTGTTGAGTATCCTCAGTGTCTGTCTCCTTCACCCTGACACTGCTTGTCAGGCTCACCATGGAAGGAGCACTGTTGCTGTTCTCCCCTTTTCTTCTGTGGTTTTGCCTGGTCCCTGACTGAGATGCGAGAGGTGGTTTATCTCCTTGGGTCTTGCTACCTTCTAAAAAAAAAAAAATAGATTCTCCAATGGAGAGTAAAGTCCGCATAGGTTAAATTGGAAAAGCATTATTAATTTAGGAAGAGTTTGATGGCTGTAGCCTCTGTTTTAGCCAAAGACTAGTCTGAGCTTGACATTAAAGAGCACAACCTTTGTCTCCATAGGATTCTGACCTGGTTCTCTGTTCCAGGTATGAATTCCTTTCTACTGAGAGGATTTCTTAGCCAATCAGAAAGCCATTGGTTACCCACTGAGGCTGTGTGCCACTATTGCACTGGTGTGTGCATCTTGTCAGACTGATTGCTTCTGAGTAGCTTAGACCCCTGCTTGCTGACACCATTGTTGGATACTTTCCCAGTAGTTCATGTACTGCTTTCCAGCACTAGATGGACTAACTGTCTAAGGACTGGCTCTCTTTCAGGTCTCTCTGTGTTCTGTGCCAGCAGCATATGGTGTCTTCAACAATAGAGTCTTACCTTTTACCTTAGGGCAGTAATCAAGTGCTTTGACAGAAGCCTTTTTGGTTTGGGGGACCTCATAGGTCTCTTCAAGCAACAGCTCAGTGTGAGTAGTACTTATTTCTGGTACTGGGAGTTACAGGTCAGAGCCAAAGTTTTTAAGATTAGGCTTTATCCCACCCTCTGCAGGGTCCTTGTGTGCTTCCCCTATACCCTTGTTGAAGATTCTGTATTTTATTCTACCTTCAAGGAGAAAGGTTTCTATGGTACAAGCTCATTGGGGGTTTAGTTTTGTGTTTATTTTCCCCCAGCCTCCCTTCCCTCTTCCCCCAACCTCTTCCATCCCTATTGTTTGGACCTCAAGTTGCCTATCTGGTACACTAACAGCTCAAGCTGATCCAGGTTAGGAACCACAGGTGAATGAGAACATGTGGCATTTGTCTTTCTGAGATTGTGTGTGTTCACTGAATATGACCTAAGTCCACCCATTTTCCTACAAATTTAATTGTATCATTTTTTTCTTACTGCTGAGTAGAATTCCATTGTGAATATTTACCATAATTTCACTATCCATTCATCCAGTGATGGGCACCTGAGTTGATTCTAGTTTTTATATATTATGAATTGAGTAGCTATCAACATGGCTGAGCAAATATCTCTGTAGTGAAACATGGAGTTTTTAGGGTAAATGCCCAATAGGGGAAAAACTGAGTCTGTTGGTAGTTCTCTATTCATCTTTTTCAGGAGTCTCCATATTGGTTTCCATAGTGGTTGTACAAGTATGTATTCCCACCAACATTGAATGAGAATTCCTCTTTCTTCACATCCTTGCCAACATTTTTTTAAAATTTTAATTAATTAATTAATTATTTTTTTTGCAGGTAGGGTTTTAATCTAGCCCAGGTTGACATGGAATTCACTCTGTATTCTCAGGGTGGCCTCGAACTCATGGCAATCCTCCTACCTCTGCCTCAGGAGTGCTGGGATTAAAGGCGTGCACCACCACACCTGGCTATTGCCAACATTTATTGTCATTTGATGTTTTAATGATTGCTGTCCTTACTGTCATAAGGTGAAATCTTATAGTTGTTTTAATTTGCATTTGTCTGATGGTTAAGGATGTTGAACATTTTCTTAAGTGTGTGTTAGCCATTTGTATTACTTCCTCTGAGAGCTCCCTATTCAGTTCTCTACCACATTTTTTTCAGTGGGTTGTTTGATGTTTTTTCCATTTTTTTAAATTAATTAATTAATTAATTTATTTATTTATAAGAGAGAGAGAATGAGGGAGTGACAGAGAGAGGGAGAGAAGGAGAGAATAGACACACCAGGGCCTCCAGCCACTGCAAATGAACTCCAGATGCATGTGCCCCCTTGTGCATTTGACTTACGTGGGTCCTGGAGAATCAAACCAGGATCCTTTGGCTTTGCAGGCAAACACCTTAACTGCTAAGCCATCTCTCCAGTCCTGTTTGAGTTTTTTATTATTATTGTTGAGGGTTGTGTGTGTGTGTGTGCTGTGTGTGTGTGTGTGTGTGTGTGAGTTCTTTGTAGATTCTAAACATTAGGCTTCTGTCAGTGGTATAGCTGGGGAAAATTTTCTCACATTCAGTGGGTGATGTATTGGCTCTGCTTATGGTATGTTTGTCTGTGAAAGAGCTTTTTAGCTCTATGAGATCCCACTGGTTGAGAGATTGTTTAATTTCCTGAGCACTGGGATATTGTTCAGGAAGTCCTTTCCCACTCCTATATTGTGGAGAGTTCCTCCTATTTTTTCTTCTAGTAGTTGCAGAATTTCACGTCTTATATTGAGGTCTTTAATCTCTTTGGAGTTGATTTTGGTGTATGACGAGATGAGTGGGTCCAGTTTCATTTTTCTACATATGGTCACCCAATTTGTTTAGCATCATTTGTTGAAGATGCTGTCTTTTCTCCAGTCTACATTATTGGAACCTTTGTCAAAGATCAATTAGTTGTAACTACTTGACCTAAGTTCTGGGTCTTCAATTCTGTTCCGCTGGTCTATATTTCTGTTTTTATGCTAGTCCCATGCTCTTTTTATTACTTATGGCTTTCTAGTACAGCTTTATATCAGGTATGGTGATACCTCCAGAGGTGTTTCTTTTGCTGAGGATATATTTGGATATCTGAGGCCTGCTGCCAATCTATATGAATTTTGAGATCATTTTTTCTATCTCTGTGAAGAATGATGCTGGAATTTTTATTGGTATTGCATTAAATCTGTACATTGCTTTTGGTAAGATTGCCATTTTCACAATGTTAATTCTGCCTATCCAGGATCATGGGAGGTCTTTCCATCTTCTCAAGTCCTCCTCAGTTTCTTTCCTGAGTGTTTTTATGTTTTCAGTATATAGGGCTAGGGGTTTTTGTGAGATAGGGTCTCGCTCTAGACCAGGATGACTTGGGATTCACTTTGTAGTCTCAGGCTGGCCTTGAACTACAATGATCCACCAACCTCTGCCTCCCAAGTGCTCGGATTAAAGGAGTATGCCATTATACCTGGCTCTGTATTTTGATATTAGATCATTTTTTCTTCACTCCTCCCTATGAAATTTTCATCACTGTTTTGTTACTAAATTTTTCAGTGCCAAATGAGTGAATAGTAAGTTTCTCTGACTTGAAGAAGCTCTGGACTTGAACTTTGTAGGCCTAGATGGATGTTGGCCTGTTATTGAGGGATTGTGGATAGTAAATTTTTATTTAAACTATCCACGAACAAGCTGATTTGTACATATTCTAGGATACTATTAAACATTGCCAGGAAAGCCATTGAATGAGCTCAGGTGCAGAAAGGGTGGGGAGTGGCTAGAGGAGATCAGGTGGCAAGGCTGGAAGCCAGGGTCAGAGGCAACATCTTCTCATGATGTTAGGCAACAGCACCTCAGGCCTCTTCACCATTCCTTAGAACTGTGGAGGCACTTAACGTATTTCTCTGGGTATATGATGATACCCTAGACATGGATATTAACATTTCTATAGTTGTTAAATTACAATGTCAGGATATATAGGAACTGTAAAGCACTATACAAACTTCTTGGTGTATGATATTAAGGTTCTTCTATGGGAATTCCATCGGGCTGCACAGCTATCACTCAGTGGAAATAAAATGATTTGAAATACATTTTAGGATTCTTCTTCATTTTTAAATATTTTTATTTATTTATTTGCAAGCACAGAGAGATAGAGGGAAGAGACAGACAGAGAGAATGCGTGTGCCAGTGCCTCCAGCCATTGCAAATGAACTCCAGACTCATGTAGGACCACTTTGTGCATCTGGCTTTTATGTGGGTACTGGGAATCCAACCTAGGTCATTAGGCTCTATGAGCAAGTATCTTAACCTCTGAGCCATCTCTCCAACCTCTGTTTATGATTTTTATTTTGTTTTGTTTTTCAAGGTAGGGTCTTGTTCTAGCCCAGGCTGACCTGGAATTCACTATGTAGTCTCAGGGTGTCCTCAAACTCATGGTGATCCTCCTACCTCTGCCTCCCAAGTGCTGGGATCGAAGGCGTGCACCTTGATACCTGGTTTAGGATTCTTTATATGGTTCATTTATAAGCTTTTTAAGTTCCAAATCTTTTAGTTGCTAAAAGTATGTTAGTAAGTGGGGCATAGTGACTCACACCTTTAATCCCAATACTCAGGAGGCAGAGGTAGAAGGATGCCTATGAGTTCGAGGCCACCCTGAGACTACAGAGTGAATTCCAGGTTAATCTGGGCTATAGTGAGTCCCTACTTTGAAAAACAACAAAAAAGAGGATGCTAGTAAACTATTTCCATCATGAACAGAGAATATTCCCTGTAGAATCTTAATCTTTTGCAGTGTTCATGAGGGTTTTTTTTTTTTTTTTTTTTTCAACGTAGGGTCTCACTCTAGCCCAGGCTGACCTGGAATCCACTATGTAGTCTCAGGGTGGCCTCAAACTCATGACAGTCCTCCTACCTTAGCCTTCAGCCTTCCAAGTAGGCATGTGCCGCCATGCCAGGCAGAGGATGTTTTTAAACTGGCACTTGGTCTATCTTTGTGTGCCTACTGCTTGAACTTGAAAAGAATGTATTTTGCAGTTATTGGGTAAGATGGTCTATAAATATCAATTAGGTCAAGGTGGTTGATACGGACTGTTCAGTTTTAGAAAAAAATTAAATGGCTAATCATTTGGGGAATAGAAATTAAATCTGGTAAGTTTATACGCAAAGCTATTCTATTGCTGAATACTCATGAACAATCTTACTCTGTTAACTTTTACAAACTTGGGAACTGTTCTTATTAGCTCAACATAGCTCACTGTATTTCCCTTTCAGACAAATTTCTTGAGTGCATGAGAATGACTAGGCATAATTATTGATACCTAACATTGTACAAACTACAAAGAAACTTTATTGTCAGAAGTCCTCACACAGCATAGCACTTTATGCATCAGCTTTCCAATCTCTCGAGGGGCTATCTTAAGCTTGAGTAACTGATGAATTTGGTAATCTTTACCTTGTTCATCGTAATTATTGAAATGTACAATTTATTAAGTTTGCTAATTCCTCTACATAAATAACAACCTTAGAAGTCTGTGAAGTCTACCCTCTATCCTTGATGTTTTCCTATGAACTATATCTTCCCTATAAGCAAGAGTGATGACCTGGTGGCCATGACTCAGCATAACAAAACATAACAAAAACATCAGGAAACACTGATTGAATTTTGAAGGGTAGGGCTGAAGAGATGGCTCAGCAGTTAAAGGTGCTTGCTTGCCAAGCCTGACCAAGGCTCAGTTCCCCAGTACAGAGGTAAAGCCAGATGCACAAACTTACATATATAGTGTATATACAGCCATGATGGTACCATCCTTAGCCTTCTCCATTTCCTCCCCCCATGAGTAACGTAGGCCTTGCCTTATGTGGGCAGCCATCAATTATGCTGGAGAGACAATGACTCTGTGTATAATGACCCAACTCATGGCTCTAACAATCTTTCCGCCCCCTCTTCCATGAATTTCCCTGAGCCATGTTGGGTTTGTTTTAGGCCTATTTCAGTGATGAGGTTGTGTGAGTCTCTGTGTCTCTGGATATCTGATTTGGTAGGGGTTAAGAGTTCTTTGTGTCTATCTCCTTCGCCCTTGTGCTGGTACCAGGTTCACCGAGAAAGCAGCACTCTTGCTCATTTCCCCTATAACTCTATGGCTTCAGCTGGTGCCCTGGTGAGGTGCAATGGGTTGATTGTCTCCTCAGGTTCTATACCCATCTGAAAGAGAGAAGTAGATTCTCCAACAGAGAGTGAGGTCAGTGCAAGATACATGGATAACACTTATTATTTTAGAGAGAATTTAATAGATGTAGACCCTCTTGTATCCCACTATTGGTGGGAACTTGATATTGGCAAGCGGGCTCATTTTTGGATGTGGTTCTGACTTCTTTCCCGATTCCAGGTATGGCTTCCGTTTCACTGAGCCAACTCACTCTCTTTCTGACTGACTCTTTCTCTCTCTCTCAAATAAATGAATAAAATAAAATAAAAATATTTTTAAAAAATTGGAGGGTGGTAGAACATGACACCCAAAATGTGCTTCTTTGGCATAAGGATTATTTTGAGCTGAGGCCAATTAAGAAAAAGCAGATACATACAAGCAAACTTCCTTACTTTCCAGTACTTCTTTAAAAATGGGACATAGGTTTGTAAAGGTGGCCCTTCCATTACCTCTCTACCAGGCAGACAATCATCATCAGACACTTCTAGATCTTTATAAGCCTCAGAGGACATTAGAGGACCACTTGAAACAAACCTTCCTGAAGGTAGCTCTTATCTGCCATTAGTTTCCTGTAGAAAGTCTGTCTTCCTAGAATTTGCCCTCCTTGGGAGCTCAGTCCTTTTCCTTTTCTTGTTCCTCCCCATCAATGTGTTGTTCTTGTGCTTAGAAGTGATATAAATTCACGTTCTAGTCATCCCTTCACTGAGGGTTTCCACATGATGCATGTGGTTTCCCATGTAAATCTAACTTGTTTAAGGACAGAGACCTTATTAGTAGAGAGAGAAAATCAAATGAATTGTGATTTGATTGGTGCATTTTATCAGGCAGGATTTTTATCTGCAATTTACAGAAATGAACTCTAGATGTTTTGAATTGAAAAACATTTAGGAATAGTAGTGGTTCCTGCAAGGGTGATAATGGGAGTTAAGATCTAAAAATGGGCAGGAATGAGCCAGGCATGGTGGCGCACACTTTTAGTCCCAGTACTTGGGAGGCAGAAGTAGGAGGATCGCCAAGAGTTCAAGGCCACCCTGAGACTACATAGTGAATTCCAGGTCAGCCTGGGTGAGAGCAAGATTGTGCCTTGAAAAACCAAAAAAATAAATTAATTTATTATTTAAATTATTAAAATTAATAAAGGACAGGAAGCTAGATGTGGTAGCACATGCCTGTAATTTTAGCCTTGGAGTGGAGAGACTGAGGCAAGAGGATTGTGAATTCAAGGTCTATGTAGTGAGATGCTGTCTCAAAAAAAGTAATAAACATAAAACAGACAGGGAACAAGGTGTGTCTGAGATGAGGAATGGTTTGTCATATGACAGTTGTGATGACCTGAAGAACTACGAGTGGCTGCCATGTTCCCTTCTGTCTCGGTGGCTCCTTTGACAGTTCTGTGTAGACCATCATATTAGCCAAGGCTTTCATAAAGGAAGTTTCTCTCCAGAAGGAAAAGCGTTCAGATAAAATTAGGAAAAAAGGAGACACTAGACTCATACTTTCTGTCTTTTTTTTTTTTTTTACTTAAAAAATATTTTATTTATTTATTGAGAGAGAACAGGAGAGAGACAAAGCGAGACAATGGGCATGCCAGGGCCTCTAGCCACTCCAAATGAACTCCAAATACATGTTCTCCTTTGTGCATCGGGCTTTATGTAGGTACTGGGGAATTAAACCTGGGTCCTTAGGGTTTGCAAGCAAGTGCTTTAACCACTGTGCAATCTATCTAGATCTTTTTCTGTATTTTTAAAAACTTGCAAGCACAGAGAGATAGAGGAAGAGACAGACAGAGAGAATGCGTGTGCCAGTGCCTCCAGCCATTGCAAATGAACTCCAGACTCATGTAGGACCACTTTGTGCATCTGGCTTTTATGTGGGTACTGGGAATCCAACCTAGGTCATTAGGCTCTATGAGCAAGTATCTTAACCTCTGAGCCATCTCTCCAACCTCTGTTTATGATTTTTATTTTGTTTTGTTTTTCAAGGTAGGGTCTTGTTCTAGCCCAGGCTGACCTGGAATTCACTATGTAGTCTCAGGGTGTCCTCAAACTTATGGTGATCCTCCTACCTCTGCCTCCCAAGTGCTGGGATCGAAGGCGTGCACCTTGATACCTGGTTTAGGATTCTTTATATGGTTCATTTATAAGCTTTTTAAGTTCCAAATCTTTTAGTTGCTAAAAGTATGTTAGTAAGTGGGGCATAGTGACTCACACCTTTAATCCCAATACTCAGGAGGCAGAGGTAGAAGGATGCCTATGAGTTCGAGGCCACCCTGAGACTACAGAGTGAATTCCAGGTTAATCTGGGCTATAGTGAGTCCCTACTTTGAAAAACAACAAAAAAGAGGATGCTAGTAAACTATTTCCATCATGAACAGAGAATATTCCCTGTAGAATCTTAATCTTTTGCAGTGTTCATGAGGTTTTTTTTTTTTTTTTTCAACGTAGGGTCTCACTCTAGCCCAGGCTGACCTGGAATCCACTATGTAGTCTCAGGGTGGCCTCAAACTCATGACAGTCCTCCTACCTTAGCCTTCAGCCTTCCAAGTAGGCATGTGCCGCCATGCCAGGCAGAGGATGTTTTTAAACTGGCACTTGGTCTATCTTTGTGTGCCTACTGCTTGAACTTGAAAAGAATGTATTTTGCAGTTATTGGGTAAGATGGTCTATAAATATCAATTAGGTCAAGGTGGTTGATACGGACTGTTCAGTTTTAGAAAAAAATTAAATGGCTAATCATTTGGGGAATAGAAATTAAATCTGGTAAGTTTATACGCAAAGCTATTCTATTGCTGAATACTCATGAACAATCTTACTCTGTTAACTTTTACAAACTTGGGAACTGTTCTTATTAGCTCAACATAGCTCACTGTATTTCCCTTTCAGATAAATTTCTTGAGTGCATGAGGATGACTAGGCATAATTATTGATACCTAACATTGTACAAACTACAAAGAAACTTTATTGTCAGAAGTCCTCACACAGCATAGCACTTTATGCATCAGCTTTCCAATCTCTCGAGGGGCTATCTTAAGCTTGAGTAACCGATGAATTTGGTAATCTTTACCTTGTTCATCGTAATTATTGAAATGTACAATTTATTAAGTTTGCTAATTCCTCTACATAAATAAGAAGCTACATAAATAGAAGTCTGTGAAGTCTACCCTCTATCCTTGATGTTTTCCTATGAACTATATCTTCCCTATAAGCAAGAGTGATGACCTGGTGGCCATGACTCAGCATAACAAAACATAACAAAAACATCAGGAAACACTGAATTTTGAAGGGTAGGGCTGAAGAGATGGCTCAGCAGTTAAAGGTGCTTGCTTGCCAAGCCTGACCAAGGCTCAATTCCCCAGTACAGAGGTAAAGCCAGATGCACAAACTTACATATATAGTGTATATACAGCCATGATGGTACTATCCTTAGCCTTCTCCATTTCCTCCCCCCATGAGTAACGTAGGCCTTGCCTTATGTGGGTAGCCATCACTTATGCTGGAGAGACAATGATTCTGTGTATAATGACCCAACTCATGGCTCTAACAATCTTTCTGCCCCCTCTTCCATGAATTTCCCTGAGCCATGTTGGGTTTCTTTTAGGCCTGTTTCAGTGTTGTGTGAGTCTCTGTGTCTCTAGATATCTGATTTGGTAGGGGTTGAGAGTTCTTTGTGTCTATCTCCTTCGCCCTTGTGCTGGTACCAGGTTCACCGAGAAAGCAGCACTCTTGCTCATTTCCCCTATAACTCTATGGCTTCAGCTGGTGCCCTGGTGAGGTGCAATGGGCTGATTGTCTCCTCAGGTTCTATACCCATCTGAAAGAGAGAAGTAGATTCTCCAACAGAGAGTGAGGTCAGTGCAAGATACATGGATAACACTTATTATTTTAGAGAGAATTTAATAGATGTAGACCCTCTTGTATCCCACTATTGGTGGGAACTTGATATTGGCAAGCGGGCTCATTTTTGGATGTGGTTCTGACTTCTTTCCCGATTCCAGGTATGGCTTCCGTTTCACTGAGCCAACTCACTCTCTTTCTGACTGACTCTTTCTCTCTCTCTCAAATAAATGAATAAAATAAAATAAAAATATTTTTAAAAAATTGGAGGGTGGTAGAACATGACACCCAAAATGTGCTTCTTTGGCATAAGGATTATTTTGAGCTGAGGCCAATTAAGAAAAAGCAGATACATACAAGCAAACTTCCTTACTTTCCAGTACTTCTTTAAAAATGGGACATAGGTTTGTAAAGGTGGCCCTTCCATTACCTCTCTACCAGGCAGACAATCATCATCAGACACTTCTAGATCTTTATAAGCCTCAGAGGACATTAGAGGACCACTTGAAACAAACCTTCCTGAAGGTAGCTCTTATCTGCCATTAGTTTCCTGTAGAAAGTCTGTCTTCCTAGAATTTGCCCTCCTTGGGAGCTCAGTCCTTTTCCTTTTTCTTGTTCCCTCCCCATCAATGTGTTGTTCTTGTGCTTAGAAGTGATATAAATTCACGTTCTAGTCATCCCTTCACTGAGGGTTTCCACATGATGCATGTGGTTTCCCATGTAAATCTAACTTGTTTAAGGACAGAGACCTTATTAGTAGAGAGAGAAAATCAAATGAATTGTGATTTGATTGGTGCATTTTATCAGGCAGGATTTTTATCTGCAATTTACAGAAATGAACTCTAGATGTTTTGAATTGAAAAAACATTTAGGAATAGTAGTGGTTCCTGCAAGGGTGATAATGGGAGTTAAGATCTAAAAATGGGCAGGAATGAGCCAGGCATGGTGGCGCACACTTTTAGTCCCAGTACTTGGGAGGCAGAAGTAGGAGGATCGCCAAGAGTTCAAGGCCACCCTGAGACTACATAGTGAATTCCAGGTCAGCCTGGGTGAGAGCAAGATTGTGCCTTGAAAAACCAAAATAAATTAATTAATTAAATTAATAAAATAAAGGACAGGAAGCTAGATGTGGTAGCACATGCCTGTAATTTTAGCCTTGGAGTGGAGAGACTGAGGCAAGAGGATTGTGAATTCAAGGTCTATGTAGTGAGATGCTGTCTCAAAAAAAGTAATAAACATAAAATAAAACAGACAGGGAACAAGGTGTGTCTGAGATGAGGAATGGTTTGTCATATGACAGTTGTGATGACCTGAAGAACTACGAGTGGCTGCCATGTTCCCTTCTGTCTCGGTGGCTCCTTTGACAGTTCTGTGTAGACCATCATATTAGCCAAGGCTTTCATAAAGGAAGTTTCTCTCCAGAAGGAAAAGCGTTCAGATAAAATTAGGAAAAAAGGAGACACTAGACTCATACTTTCTGTCTTTTTTTTTTTTTACTTGAAAAATATTTTATTTATTTATTGCGAGAGAAAAGGAGAGAGACAAAGAGAGACAATGGGCATGCCAGGGCCTCTAGCCACTCCAAAGGAACTCCAAATACATGTTCTCCTTTGTGCATCGGGCTTTATGTAGGTACTGGGGAATTAAACCTGGGTCCTTAGGGTTTGCAAGCAAGTGCTTTAACCACTGTGCAATCTATCTAGATCTTTTTCTGTATTTTTAAAAACATATTTATTTGCAAGCAGATAGAAGAGAGCAAGGGAGAATGAAAGGTGGTGAAAAATGAATCTGCCCATTTGTGAATCTATCATTATAACAGAATGTCCTGGCTGAGCACCTGGGGAAGCAAACCAAAGCATGGTGCTCTGGAGCTTGCTCTCTGCTGCCAGGACCTGGACAGTCTCCCAGCCTCCTCCTCTCCTCCCAGAACCCCCAGCCATCTATAGTCATTTCCTAAGGACAAAGCATCCAGCTGTGCTGGTCACTGTGTAAGTGTATTCTGCCTGAAGGAAGCTGTCTAGACACGATGTCTTTCACTCCTTGCTAATACGTTTTTGCTTTTAAAAAAATTAATTTCAAAGTGATGAATAAGATACGATGTGTTTGTTCCCGGGGTACTTACCTCACAACTAGAAAACATTACACAATTTCAATACAAAAGAGAGTTTCAGAATGCCTTTCCTGGGCACATATTATTAACTTTTTTTTTTAACTATGAGCAAGCATATTTAAAGAAATTTTGTTCTTTGTTTTATGGAAGTTTGTTTAAAACCAGAAAGCTATGATATAGGAAGTAAATGACAATTTTGGAATGCATTGATACTTGGGCAAAAGAGACACCTGAAAATACCCACCTGCACTTTATACTCACCTTGGCAAGGATTCTCTGGGTTTTATGAAACTCTGGAAGTCTGGCATTTGCTTGTTTTGGGGATGGTGCCAAGAAAATAAAATGTTTGTCATCTGATAGAACAGAAAGCCTCTTTGATTTCCTGGGAGAGTACAAACTTGGAGAATTCGAAGCTGCAGAAAGGGAAAGGAACCCCCCTAGAATTGGCCCAGGCTGCCAAGCTTTCTGGAGGATTTGCAGAACAGAGACCATATTGTGAGGCCTTTCAGCTCCCCAGAACTTCTTATCACTCCTTGTTGACATCTTAGCTAGAGCCTTTTTAAGGACCCAGAGACTTGCTTCCCAGGCCTAACTGTGTCCATATTTCTTCTGTCTAAAGAACTCAGTTAGCTGTTGCTTCTCTCACAGTGCCTGCCTGAATCCACGCTTGTCTTTATTCCATGTCGTTCCTAAGTCCCCTGTGTGGAGACAGGGTTTGTTTATACAATGTGGAGTGGTGTCCCCAGTTCAAGCAATCTATATCCATTGATGTATCCATTTGAACTCTCAGTGAGCAGTGCTGGTTTCCTGCTCAGACAGACCCCATCCTGCACACTTGCCTCTCAGCAGTGAGGAGAGCTGCTGCTGTTGCCTCACAGCTGCTGGATGTTTTCCTGGTGCATTGTCCTTGGCTGATGGCAATCCCTGCCTGCAGACGCCTGACAGCTTGTCTGTCCCCTAGCCATGTGGCCAATGACTAATAAATAAGAGACACACATTTGGCCTGACCCAAGCCTAGATAACTTTTCAGTGCAACTGAAAGTGACCCAGAGCTCCACCAGGCAGGGCAAGACTATGAGGTTAATAGCGTAGGTTTGAGGCTACCTTATTGATACCACATCCTTTGCTGGGCTCCCTCTCCTCCTCTGTCCTGCTTCATTCTCTCTTTCCCTCGAGGTCTTCTGACAGCACTTCCTAAATAATTATGTGTGCACACATCCTTAGTGGATGATTTCCTTCTAAAGGAAACTCAAGGCAATGGGCTTGTGACTCCAGAATTGGGAACCTATACTATGATGGCATCTTACCTTGGTCCCCAAAGAACACTTTGCTAAATTTTATTCTGGTCGACATGAAAATGAAATGTGTAGCAAGCCTGCAAGAGAGCACTGGCAACTGTCTACTATTCCTCTCAAAGATGCTTAGGGTGTTAGGCATCTGAACACCACAGAGGGCTGGTCAGTTAAATCTGTGAATAAAGGCCACCCACCAGTGACCGTGACATAAACATGTACCATATACTGTCATCATAAGGACTTCATAAAAAACATCTTATTTTTAGATGGGGGTAAACTGTTATCCTCCTGCCTCAGCCTTCTGGTTCCTTAAATTACACATGGGTGACACCATTTTAACATAAAATGATTTTGACTATTTTGAATGCCTACTGAATTTCTTCATAATGTTAACCAAGAGAATGAGTCTGGGGTAAAGCTACAGACACCACTCTAGCCCCACTTTCCCCTGAAAATGTGGTTCCATGGGCTGCAGCTGGGGAGCTGGTTATAGATGCAGGATCTTGGACCTGAATTCAGAGCAACCAAATCAAAATGTGTGTTTTTTAACCAGATTCTCCCAGAGATTCTCAGACATATGAATTAAGAACATTGGTTTGATGACATTTTTTCAGCAGTGCACTAGTTATGCTTGTACAGCTGTGACAGAAAGCCTGACATCAACAATTTAAGGGAGGGGAGGTTTATTTTGGCTCATGATTTCAGAGGATTAAGTCCATAGTGACTCAGCCCCCTGTGCTTGGGAAGAACTCCATGGGATAGAGCATGTGAACGAGAAACTTCGCTTCACGGAGGACAGGAAGCAGAGAGTTTGGAAGGTAGTGCCCATTTGGTCCCACTTCCTCCAGTCTCCAGAGCCTCCCCAAATAGCGCCACCATCTGGGGACCAAGTGTTCAACACATGAGCCTGTGGGGCACATTTCATTTTCAGACTCTTAAGAGTAAGCTTTTCATGGTTGTTAATGTTACACGTTTCAGAGCTCTCTACTCATCCCTCCTTCTCCCCTACCACCAGGCCATCCTAACTCTGGGACTGCCTTCCTGTATGGTAGACCTCTCAGCTCATTCCATGCCTGCCTCTATCTCCTTAAGCTCACCTGCCTCACCAACACCTGAGCCGCTTCTCTAGCCTATCTGCTCTCTCCTTGGGACTATGCTGATTCCTGCTTTCCTCAGTCCTGGGCCTCCATGACTCCCCTCCCCACTTCACTGCAGGTTGGAGACTGTGTTTCCCACTGTGTGGATGTGGACTCCCTCCATCCAAATGGGAGGGACCCTTGAAAATTATTCCTATCGTTCTCCCAGCCACAAAGCTCCAGGGACAGCCTCACTGCTTTTATTTCTCCTTACTCAAGAAAGCAGAGCCTCCCACTGCCTCAAAGCCAACTGCCTCTTCCTCCCTGGCTTCGTCAGTCTTTTCCAAAGATGTCTTATAAATAGGATCACAGCTATTTCCAGAGCTAAAAGGTGGATCAGATAAAAGCTGTATTCTTGCCGGGCGTGGTGGCGCATGCCTTTAATCCCAGCACTCGGGAGGCAGAGGTAGGAGGATCGCTGAGAGTTCGAGGCCACCCTGAGACTACATAGTTAATTCCAGGTCAGCCTGGACCAGAGTGAAACCCTACCTCGAAAAACCAAAAAAAAAAAAAAAAAAAAAAAAAAAAAAAAAAGCTGTATTCTTGTTGCTGTCCCACTTAGCCACATATTCACCTTGACCCCCATGACCAGCTTTCTATACAACAGAGTTGGGAATATTAGAACCATAATGTCTGCAGTTTTGAATTCTGATCACCATTTTACAGTGTGTAAGTTTCTGGTTCCCAGAAATGGCCCAGGCCACCTACTCAATTACAAAACAATAAATACATTGTTACTTCCTTGAAATGGCCCATATTACCTGCTTAATTGTCATTTTCCTGAAGAGTAGCTCAGGCCCTGCACAAGAAAAATTCCAATGACTCCATTGCCTCTATAAGAACCCACAGTTTAATAGAAGTTGTTCCCAACCTGCCTGGCCAGAGCTCTTCTCGGGTTTTCCTGAATAAAGCCTGTTGAGTGGAGTCTTTTTTCTCATTTCATTTCTCTGCACGTTCCTGACTTTTTCCTAATAGTGTGATATCTGCAAAATATTTGAAAATGACAATCAAAGTTCACAAAAGCTATAACATAAGGTATAATAACGTGTGTGGTGGCACACTCCTTATAAACCCAGCACTCAAGAGGCTGAGGCAGGAGGATCACGAGGTTGAGGCTTGTCTAGGCTACATAGCAAGACCTAACCCCCAAAGAAAACACAGTAGAATAAAAGTTCACACATCTAGACATCATTTTTCTCTCATATGAGCCACAGACGCTAGAACTTTGGGGGGGGGTGCAAAATATATGCCTGAAAAGCAAACCAGTGCCACAAAGTTCATAAACCAAGAGTGTCTTGGGCATTTAGGGGTGACAGGGCCTGAAAGTAAAAACCGGGCTTATCTTGGAGACTCTAGGGGAAGATTGTGTCTTTTCCTTATGTTCTCTCTATGATCTAATAAAATCTTTCTGAACCTATCCTCTGATCTGTGGATTTCATTCATCGTATTCATCAGACAAGAGCCCAGAGGCCTCTGCCTCACTGGAAGTTTTACATGATTGGTGAGATTTTTGGCATCCTACCTTCTGAATTATTGCTCACCCAAGAGGTGAGATCAACTCCAATGCTCTCAAGTGATCAAACACATTCCCAAATCCTCATATCAGTCTTAGGGAAAAATCTCAGACCCTCTCAGTTGATGTTTATTTTCAGCTTTGTATTCAAGTCTAATAAGACTAGTAAACTGCACCTGAAGTCTTGTGAAAATTTGAAAGAATAATTGGAAGGATGAAAGTGACTCCCTGTGTATCTCCCAGTATGCGCATGTGCTGGTGATTTGTGAGTGCAGATCCCAGGTCCAGCCTGACCTGTGGAATATGAAACTCTGAGGCTATGGTCCAGCCCTTTATGGCTCCACAGATCTGCTTGCACTGTCTTGGAGGAAGCAGAGTGAAACTGACTAAGACAAACACAAAGGGACCAGATATTGAGCAGTCTGAGTCTTAGCACAATAAAGAAATGAGGCAGTTCAGGGTGACTGGGAGGGTAGTAAAAGCAGGGAATGTCCTTGAGCCTGTCCTTGCAGTCTCCACCTGGCTAGAGATGAGAGAAGGATCTGGCTTCTACTTGTCTCTTGACTAAAGGAGTTCCCTAGATCTGCTTTTCTATAAACAGCCTAAATCTCTCCCTAGGAAGGAGTTCCCCTTTCCTAGAAATTATCTGTTTTTCCATAAACAACCTGAGTCTCTCCCTAGTCAGGAGTTCCTCTTTCCTAGAATTAAGTTCCTGGAAGGATTAAGTCTGATCCTGGCATTGAGGTTGCTTAAGCTCAGCCCCCAAACTTGGCTTCATGACTGGTTCATTCAGAACCTACAAATGACCCCAATGTGGGTCACTAGCTGGGGCTATGAACCCTGCCTATCTTCTCCTGAGCAAGAGCTCTCTGTACTTTTTAAAGTATAGTAGAGGCACTGCTAAGAGGCAATTGGAGGGTCATTGCAGGTGCTTTAAGGAGTTCAGCTTTTGCACTTCCAAGTGATGAGGAGCCTTGAATCATTAAGTGGTACAGAAACGTGCTTCAGAAGGGAAAGTACAAGGGAAAGGGTTCTATTATGTAGAGGTCTAATGTATCCGAGGTGGTGGGGTAGAGGAGACACATTTGTAGCCAGCTGTCATGATTAACGCCATGCACATAACCCTTGAGTCCCAGACACAGAGCATTGCTCTAACAGGATCAAGTCTGATGGGGTTTTGTCTTGAGGTATGAGTATTGTAGAGACAGGAAGTGGCCATGTTAACAATCAGAGTATGATCAGTGTTTACCACATAGCTATATCTTCCCTCAAAAAAAGTTTTTTGCACTAACTATACTTGATATTACAATTTTTTCTTTGCCACATTTCCTTCATACCTGTGTGCTCATACCCAGTATTAAAGCCACAGTTAGCCTCTAACTAAGTATAACTAAGTTTTCAGTTGGAAGCAGCAGTTTTCAAAAAGAATAAGAAACCAGTCTTAATATTCACACAAGCTCTGGTGCAATTCATTGCCTCTGGGATGCACAGGCTGGTGACATGACTATTCCCCTATGCTTTCTTAAATCTTTCCTATTTGTTCTTGATGACTCTGGTAGCTGGACCCAAAATTCCATGTGTCGTTCCACCATATATGGAGCTGGGTGGTGGTGTCAAAACAAAATGTTCACAGTTTCCTTTAGAATGGAGGAATGCAGCCTGTAAATTAGAATGGATAATTCTGTGAGCATTATTCAATAGCTACACTTTCTGGTACTTTATGTTTAAATTATGGAGCAGTTAAAGAAAATGAGATAGTGTGGCTTCAGGGAGTGCAGGGTGTCTGCTTCAACTGCTAACATAAAAGGGAATGCCATTACTTAATTCAGAGCCTCCCCAATAAAGGAACACTGTAGCAGTTACCTTCTTATTTCTGGGAAAGAACACCCAACTAGAAGCAAGTTATGGAAGGAAAGGGTTTATTTTAGCTTACAGTTCGGGGGAAGTTTCATCAAGGTGGTAAAAGCACAAGAGCAGCGAGCCAGGAGGCAGCACATCTCCATAGCAGGGGGAGGAAGCAGTGTGAAGGCTGGGCTTGCAGCTGGACTATATTATCCCAAAGCTCACCACCCGCCACACATACCTCCTCTAGCAAGGCTCCATCTCCCAAAGACCCCACAACATTCACAAATTGCCACCTGCTGTGGACCAAGTATTCAAAGCACATGAGCCTCTGGCCACAAACATGTACCAGGCCAAGGGTGGGGGGGGCTTGTGCTTCTACACTTAACTAGGTAGAGCTCTGGCTTCCATGGGTACAGTGCTTGCAGCTCAAGCTGGAGTGACTGAATTCAGAACCCATTTAAAAAGCCAGAATCTGCGATCCAAGCACACTGACACTGATGGGGAGATGGAAGGCAGAGATAGGAGAATTTCTCAGAAGCTCAAGGAGAGTCCAGCAAAGAATGGCAGAACAAGAATCCAGAAAAACCCTGCCTCACATGAGGTGGATAGTTGCCTACTGACCACAAACATATGCACACACAAATAAATAAGTGGATAGGGAACTAAATAAACCAGTGCAGCTCTTGGAGTGCCTGCCTAAGTGTCTTGGTACATCTGACCTAGCCCAGAGAGGGTCTGGCTGTCATGACCATGACCAGTAGTCTTGGAGTTTCATAATCTCCTCTGGTGCAGATCTTCTTGAATCAGAAAAGAAAGACACAGGTCGCACTTGAAGCTCTTTGCTAATACTTCAAACATTCTTAAAAATTCACAAAATGTTCTTTGCCATTTTTCTATCAATAGTGGTCTTTGGTTTATTGCAAAATAGGACACCCACTTATATAACTGAAACAAATGGAAAACACATTACTGAAATGTTTTGTTTAGTGCTTATTATGTAACCTTTCAGGAATAAACAAATTGTGCTTTTTATATGAGGCTACATCGACATGATGGATGTTCCTTTCATAGTGTACAATAGGATGTTTGTGTCGGTGAGGTTGTGCTGCCTAAGTTGTCATTTTTATTATTGTTATTAGCAAAACAATTCATTGACTAATCATCTAATTGAGCATATTTTGACAAACCAACTATGTAAATATATATAAATTTTGTTTCTTTACTGTTTTATGCTCTATAAATTGAGATGTGAAAACACAGGCTGTCATCATCAATCTTGACTGGATGGAGAACTATCTAGTGTCTGGGAGACTGTTTCCAGAGATGACTAGATCATGAAGGCTACTCAATCAATAACCCCCTCCTGGGAGGGGCTGAGTGAGGCTTATGATATTTCTTGGTGGCTATAACCTGCCCTACCTATTCTGTGCTTCCAGCCACCATGAGGTGAATGATTCTCTTTGGCCATACGCTCTCTGACACTTCAGAAATCATGAGCCCAAATAAATAATTCTCTTCTTGAAGTTGTTTGGGCCAGATATTCACTCATAGCCACACAGGTTCCAAGTTACACCTATTGTCATATTTACATTTTATAACTTCCAAAGTTATTTTTCCTTAATGTTTTTACAATCACAAAATCTGGTTCCTCCTCGGCCATCCTCTGAGAAGCAAACTTCATGCAAATTGGGCTGGAACTCTGTTGGCTTTGATGAAAGAGGGCATTCCATGCACCTAACCCTTAAATATATGCATCTATATGCTGAGTCCAGTATAGGGAAACAAGCCTGCTATTTTATGGCAGGGTAAAGAATGTATGCAGGTGGTTTCTACTAATTCATATCATTGATGGGACAGACATTTCTCTGCATTCTCTGGCTTGATATTCATATAAAGAGATTTGAGATAGGTTGACCATAAAAATTATCCATTTTGGCTGGGAGATGGTGGTGTTAAGCGCTTGCCTTTAACCCCTGCACTCGATTCTCCAGGCCAGAAGCCAGATGAGGATCACATGTGGGTTCAAGGCCACCCTGAGATTCTCTCTCTCTCTGCCTGATTTCTGTATCTCCAGGTCATTTTGGCTGGGTGTGGTGGGGCTAGCAGCCAGAGATAGGAGGATCACTGTGGTTCAAGGCCACCCTGAGACTACATAGTGAATTCAGGTCATCCTGGGCTCTGTCTCAATACTATATATATATATATATATATATATATATATATATATATATATATATATATATATATCCATTTTGAAACTTTCCCCTTATATTCCTATCCTTGAAACTATAGAGGTTGTAGTAACTTCGTGATTTTTTGAACTTTTTATCGACAACTCCATACACATATACAACGTACACTGATCCTAATCCCCTCCTTGACCACCCTCTTCAGTTCCTCTCCCTTATTCCCCCATTCACTGAACCCCTTCTTCTTTCCAACCACTCTTTCTTCTATTGTGATGTCATCATCATTTCCCCTTTCATATTACACAGGTACCAACAGCCACTAGAAGGTCACCAATGCAGTGGCTACTTTATGTCTGTAAGACCGCATTCTAAAGCACTCCTCTCCAAACTTTGGCTCTTACATTCTTTCTTCCCGCCACCTCTTCCACAATGGTCTCTGAGCCTTAGAGAGTTGGTCTCTGAGCCTTAGAGAGTATGACAGAGATGTCTCACTTAGTGCTGAACACTTAAGACTGTGGGCACTTTGAATTTAGCTTTTATCATACCCACCTTTCCTATATTACCCATTGAGGAGACATCAGAAAACCATCATCTCCTGATAGAGACAAATAAAACACCTCCTCACCTACGGCCTTTTATTTATTTATTTATTTATTTATTTATTTATTTACTTATTTATTTTTTGAAGTAGGGTCTCACTCTAGCTCAGGCTGACCTGGCATTCACTGTGTAGTCTCAGGGTGGCCTTGAACTCATGGCAATCCTCCTACCTCTGTCTCATGAGTGCTGGGATTAAAAGTGTCTGCTATCACGCTCAGCTACTTATGGATTTTTGCAGATAAAAGACAGTCCCCGCACTAAAGAGCCTAATATATGTCCATGCATATTGTCCACAAAATGATGGCAGAACCATTTGCCTTCCTAAAGCTGTCATGCCAGCATGTCAACAGTTATCCCTTCACTACAAAGAAGCCAGGCTTCTGATCCACACTGTGAAGAAGCAAGCAGTGGGCAGGCAAGCAGGAAGAGAGGGATATTTGCTCAAACCACAGAAACCCTTGAAGAAAGGGGGAGGGAGTGTGCAGGCTTCCTTTGCTAAGTGACCTTCTTTGTTCTACCAGGTTCAATAGCAGCTTTATTGTTGTCTTTCCAAGCTGAACAAATCTTGAACCAAAAAAATAAGAAGCGATTCTCAGAACACTGTTAAAATCACTTAAAATCTGATTCCATGAAGAGATATGAAACTATAATCTTACCAACTATCTGTACCTAGCCACAGGGCTAAAATGTTAAGTGGATGTTCAATAATTGCACCATGGGTATGCCTGTGTTTCTCCCTTGGACCAGGAACATATAGACAAACTTAGGAACAGCATGCAACCAAAAGCCTGTTAGACTTCAACATCTCTTGAGTAGATGAAGCTTTTAGCCTCTGTTTGCAAAACAGAATCCTAAAAATTAATGTTCCCATGCTCTGCGTTCACTAATTTAAATAAAGGACTTTCACCAGGGGGCAAACGTTTTTGTCTCAAAAAAAAATTAAAGTTTTGACATAATTCTCAAAGACTTAATGAAGTACAGGGGAAAAAAAATCTATTTCAAGAAGAATGTGACAAATCAGTCTCCAGCATGGGCAGCGACAATATCACCTAATGAAATGCATAATGGAGCAGTAGTTATTCCTTTGGGATAATTTAGGCATCGTCACACGGAACCTGCCACTGTTTTGATCAAGCATACATCTTACTTCTGGGCTACGTCATCTACTTCAGGTGTTATGCTAAGTACAATGGCTGCTTCATGCACAAAGCTCCTGGTCTGGAAGTCCATGGATGGCCATTTGGCCCAGAGGTCTGCATTTGCTTGCATGTAGAGCCCCAATACAATCATAGCTACCATTCATCAGGCACTATTTTCTTATCTTTTTAAAAATATTTTTATTGACAACTTCTTTAATTGTAGACAATATCTCATGTTATTTCCCTCCCTTCCCCCACTTTCCCCTTTGAAACTTCACTCTCCATCATGTCCCCTCCCCATCTCAATCTTATGTAGGTAGTGTCAGGCACAGTGAGGTCATGGATATCCAGGCCATTTTGTGTCTGGAGGAGCACGTTGGTAAGGAGTTCTACTCTTCCTTTGGCTATTACAATCTTTCCACCCCCTCTTTTGTAATGGACCCTGAGCCTTGGAAGGTAGGTCTGAGACATTTCAGTGCTGAGCACTCCTCTGTCACTTCTTCTCAGCACCATGGTGCCTTCTGAATCATCCCAAGGTTGCCACCATCTGAAAAGAGAAGCTTCTCTAACCAAAAGTGAGAGTAACATTAATATATGGGTGTGGACATTAAAAGAAGTGCTTACTGGGCAGTTTGGTGAGCATAGTATATACATTTAGAGACACTCCAGCAGACATTATATCCTTAGGGCTCATGAATACCCCTGTCAGGGTATCAGGGATGTGTTCCCTCCCACAGAGCAGGCCTCCAGTCCAATTAGAGAGCAGTTGGTTTCCCTCATAACAGACATGCCACTATTGCACCCGTTGGCTCATTTGGCCTGGCTGGCCAAATTTAAAGCTTGAAGAGTTCACTGTTGAGTACCTTCACTGGTGTTTTCTCTCTCCCATTGACCTGCATGCAGTGTAGCTTTTTCCAACTTTCTGTCCGCTGGTCCTCATGGAGGAAGCTTTCAGCTCAGCTCCAGCACGATCTCTCAGTGAACTTGCATCCCAAGTATGTGGAGTCTTCAGCAATAGGGCCTTACCATCTATTCCTAGTGGGAAACCAAGGGCCTCAGCAATGGCTTATAATATTTTGGGGGTATCTGTGACCTCCCTGGCCAACAACTCACTGGAAGGTATCCCATCCCTGGCACTGAAAAGTTTCTAGTAACAATCTATGGCTTCTGAGTGTTCCATTGTCCAGAAAAGTGGGTTTCCATATGACTTTTTTATATCCTCTTAGATTTTGATTAGCCCTACCTCCACCATTCCTTTAATCAATCTCTTCCCCTGACCTCACTTAGGCCTTTTCACCCCCATTAATCTGTTCTTCTACTTACATATATACAGTACCATCCTATTAAGTCCCCCCCCCTTTCTATTCCCTTTATATCCCCTTTCTAGCTTACTGGCTTCTGCTACTGAGTTTTATTTTTACTCACTTAGAAGTCCAATCATTTGTAGCTAGGATCCACATATGAGAGAGAACATGTGACGTTTGGCTTTCTGAGCCTGGGTTACCTCATAAGTATAATCCTTTCCAGATCCATCTATTTTCCAGCAAATTTCATAACTTCATTTTTCTTTACCGCTGAGTAGAACTCCATTGTGTAAATGTCAGGCACTATTTTCTATGCTGTGGGCTAAGTTTGTGTGAATGAGTCCACGTTTAGGCTTGTAGACTTACTAAAAGAGTATTTTGAAAGCTTTCTTTCTTTCTTTCTTTCTTTCTTTCTTTCTTTCTTTCTTTCTTTTTGGTTTTTTGAGGTAGGGTCTCACTCCTCGCAGCAATCCTCCTCCCTCTGCCTCCTGAGCACTGGGATTAAAGTATTTTTCTTTTTTAAAAAAACTTTTGTTTTTAAATTTTATACAAGAGAGAGAAAGAGAGAGAATTGGTGCACCAGGGCCTCCAGCCACTGTAATCGATTCCAGACACATGATCCACTTTGTGTGCATGTGTGACCTTACGTATTTGCTTCACCTTATGTGTCTGGCTTATGTGGGACCTGGAGAGCTGAACATGGGTTCTTAGGCTTCACAGGCAAGTGCCTTAATCACTGAGCCATCTCTTCAGCCTGAAAAAGAAACTCTTGATGAAGGTTTATTGTCTTTGTCATATAACTTTTAAATTTTAGAATGACTATATGGGTTATTTTTAAAAAGAATATGGAGTCTGGAGAGATGGCTTAATGGCTAAGGTGCTTGCCTGTGAAGCCTAACAATCAGAATTTGATTCCCCAGAACCCAGGTAAAGCCAGATGCACAAGTTGGTGCATGCATCTGAAGTTCATTTGCAGTGGCTAGAGGCACTGGCATGCCCATTCTCTGTCTCTCTTCTCTCTATCTCTCCCTGCTTGCAACTAAATACAAATTTTTTAAAGATATTAGCCTATGTTAACTATACATAATAACTAATTTCATTAAGACAGCTCATACATATATAAAATGTATTTTATCATATCCTCCCTCATTATCCTCCCTTATTTCCTTCTCACTCCTAATGATCCCTTCCTCTTCCCAAGGAGCCAAACTTGTGCTTTCACTTTTGTTTTCTGACCCACTGAGTTCTGTTCAAGCTGCTCATAGGGTCCTGGGTGAGAGGTCATTGACAGGAGCTCAGGCTCCTTGACAGCGGCTGCACCTCTGAAGAACATGTCTCTCTTCTACCAGTGACCATTACCTGCCTCTCGGGGAGGAGGGGGACCTTGTGAGTGCTTCCTATGTCCCTTAGCAACGATCACCTTCCTATAAATTCTCAGATAGGAGCAGGTCCTCATGGGCCCTTCCCCTTCACCCAGTGTTGCAGTCAGGTTCACATTGCTGCAAGAAATCACCCAACCAAGGGCAGATTTGGGGGTAAAAATGATTTATTTTGGCTTACAGACTGGAGGGGAAGCTCTATCTTGGCAGGGGGAAACTATGGCATGAACAGAGGGTGGACATCATCCCCTTGCCAACATCAGGTAGACAACAGCAACAGGAGAGTGTGCCAAACACTGGCAAGGGGAAACTGGCTATAATACCCATAAGCCCACCCCCAACAATACTCTGCCTCCAGGAGGCATTAATTCCCAAATCTCCATCAGCTGCGAACCTAGCATTCAGAGCACCTAAGTTTATGGGGGACACCTGAATCAAACCATCACTTTGCACCACAACCCCCATAAACTGATAATCATACATGATATAAAATGCAATGCATTCATCCAACTTTAAAAGTTCCCATAGTTTTTATCAATCCTAATACCCATAGTCCAAGATCTTTTAACTGAACCATAATAACAACAACAGCAACAAAAAACCCTCAAAAACCCCATATTGGCACAGAATAAATATTCACACTGCAAAAGATGGCATTGGGTATAGCAAAGAACTATTCAACCAACACAAGATTTAAACAGGGTAAATACCAAACTCTATAGCTCCAAGTCTAGCAACCTGGCCAGTGAAAAGTCTCCACAACCAATAATTCTAACCAGCAACAAGTCTCTGGAGTTCCAATTCTGCCCCTCCAGCTGGCTACTCACAGTCCTGGAAAACTTCATCTGGGGTTGGCAGCTCTCCTTGGCAGCCATCTTGTGGTCCCAGCGTCTCCACTGGGTCTCCATTGGGTCTCCACTGCAACCCATGGTCCATCCTCATGGCTCCATCAGGTCTCCATGCAGTCATCCAGCAAACCTGCTTCACACAGCCCATGGCCATTTCCAAAACACAACACCACGATGCAAACTCAGTGCCCCTCTCCTGCATTTCTTATGCTCCACAATACCAGATAGGGTGCCAATTTGTTAATCAAGAGGGGAATAAACCAGACTTTGACAAACAGGACACTTCTTGAGCATTCAGGCCTGTTTAAAACAGTCTACATTCTTCCTGTTGTCCTGATCTCAAAGGTTGTAATCTTATATAATTGCAGCTGAATAAGCAAAAGTTTTGGCCCAAGGATTTCATTTTTTCTGTGCCATATCTCTCTGTTCATATCAGTCTGTTTCTACCCAAAGAAACCCTATACAAGTTCTCAGGACACAAACAAAACAGCAAGCCTCTCACACAAGCAGCTTCTAGCCCACTCCAAGAAAGCTCTTTCTTACCCTAACCAACCAAAACTCATAGTCCATAGTTCTTACTGCATTCAGATCTTTCAATTCTGAGCAGAATAGTCCAAAAGCTGTACTTACAGCACTTCAAGGCATCTCTTAGGCCAAGGTTTCAAATCCTTCCATATTCCTTGTGAAAATCAATTCCAAAAGGCAAAACCACAGTCAGGTGTCTATCAGCAATTGACACCACTCCTCACTATCAACATTACTGTTGCATTCAGGTTCACATTGTTGGCAGAAATCACCTAAGAGCAGCTTTTGGAAGAAAAAAAGGGTTATTTTGGCTTATAGACTCGAGGGGAAGCTCCATCGTGACAGGGGAAAACTATGGCATGAACAGAGGGTGGACATCACCCCCTGGCCAACATAAGGTGGACAACAGGGACAGGAGAGTGTGCCAAACACTGGCAAGGGGATGCTGGCTATAACACCCATAAGCATGTCCCCAAAAATACTCTGCCTCCAGGAGTTGTTAATTCCCAAATCTCCATCAGGTGGGAACCTAGCATTCAGAATACCTAAGTTTATGGGAGACACTTGAATCAAACCACCACACCCAATGACAGGATGTTGACAGGCCCAATTTTTGCATGTCTTGTGTCAGTAACTGCAACTGCTGTGAGCTCCATAGTGCAATGGCTATGTAAAGTTTGAAAGACAGTGTTCCTCCTCACTCCTCATCTTTTCCCAACTGTGATATTCTCTCTGCTCCCTCTTCCACAGTGTCCCCTCCCTGAACTTCAGAGGTGTGATATAGATGTCCCATTTAGGGCTGAGTATTCCACAGTCTTGTATTCTCACTATTTTGAATAGTTATGAGTCCCTGAAGTTACCACTGCCCCCTAAAAAAAAAAAAAAAAAAAAAAAAAAAAAAAAAAAAGAGTTTCTTTGACCAAAGCTTATGATAGCACTAATCTATGGACATAAACATAATTATTTAGAAGGCAATTTAATGGGCATATGACGTCCATTTAGTAAAACAATAGCAGTAGCTTCCTCATGAGGGCCTGTGAACTCTATGGCCCTGGGCTTTTGGGCTAGATATACAGTACTAGATATGGACGACCTCCTGGGGAAATGGACCTCAAATCCAAAGAGAAAATAGTTGGTTTCTCCCATCACTGAATACCCGTTACTGCACCAGTAGATGCTTCTTGCCTGTTGTGTCAGTAGCGTAGCAAACAGGGTTCATAGCTGAGTGAGACTGTTGATGACAATGCTAACTCCCCCAGCAGCCTGCATGACATTGGCCAGCACTATGACAGCCAGCCAGCAGGGAGGAAGCTTCCATTCAGTTCTATTTTCATTTCTCTGTCTTGCAAAGCTTCTCTTTTTTGAAAGAAAACTAAACACTAGAATACTATAGAGGACAAGCAATGTATCCAAAGTCATAAACTTGGGAAATAGTAGTAGCTTTGACATGAAGTGGTGTGACTCCGAAGTCAGTGGCCTTGACCATTGTCATATATTGTCTTGAATACTATTTTAAATCTGGCATGTATATTATAGTCAGTCCTAACTTACAAGTGAGGCTTTCCACATAATTCAGTTAGTCCTGATATCATTTGCTCCATCTTTTGCACACTTAATATGTACAATATTCTGAGATAGTAGTTCCTGGTTTAAGGTGCACACTTAAAAATTTCTACATACTGATTTCCCACCATGACAATGTTCTTATTATCTGTAAATTTCTCTGTATCAAAACATCTCAAGCTTAATATCATAAGATGACAACCATTTATTATCATGACATCTGCTGGCTCTGAAGTGGCATGGGCTCATCTGGACGGCTCTCAGGCACTGCCTCTTGTGATTGCAGTCGAGCATGGTTATGTAGTCAGGCTAAGGACAAAGCTAGGTCATTTTGAAGATATGAAGTGTGCAGCAGAAATTAAACAGAGGAGAAGAGTGAGTCAATAGTACTAATTATTTATACACAGTAAATATGTGTTAATATGTATATATCTACTATGGGCCAAACACTAGGGACATAAATATGATACAGGCAGAGTATGGATGAAAACTACTGGGGGTAGTATCAGTTATCAGGGTATCCCCTGTGGTTCCATTGTCATGGGCATTTAACAAATGACCAAGACATAGCCATGCTTTGATAATTTATGAGAAATTCTAAAAAGGAGAGTAAAAGGCATGTTGAAATTTAGGATGACTGCTCCCATCCCAGGTGGTGAAATGGATAACCATATTTCATCACCTACACTCACATGGAAAATAGTAGAACTCATACTGGGCCAAATTTTATTCCATTGCACTAGCAACAGTGACAGATCTAAGAAAGGCATATGCAATTCAAGAAAACCCCCTTAGAATCCTTCCTGAAATTCATAGGTACACAGAGGAAAATGAAGTTTTCTTCTTTCTAGAGTTTTAAAACTGATAGGATATGCACATGAGTCAGAAGATAGCCATATTGCAGAAGCACGTGTGGCCCAAGATGAAAGGGTGCTGACACATGGAGGGAAGAAACTAGGCATGGTAGTGTGGAGGAGAGGAGAGAAGAGGAGAGGAGGAGAGCAGAAGGGAAAGAGAGAGAGAGAGAGAGATTGGTAAAACATATTCAGCTCATTGAGTCATGTGGCACCATTGCATTATCTACGTCACCTGGTTCTTGCTTTCAAGGGCTTGTTCTGCAATAGCCTTTTGCCATTTCTATGATATCACGTGAGTGTGAAGTCAGAACAGAGCCTCTCTTGCTATCCTCTAATAGAATGTATGGGACTTACATGGTGCTCAGAGAGTGTTTATTCAATGAACAAATGAATGAAAGTATAGGTAGATGAGTAAGTGAATGACTTATTAAAAAGGAAAAGAGGCAAAAACAGGAAACTGAAGGAGAAGACAGCAGGGACCAGCTGAACAGCTGCTCAAGGAGAACACAAACAGGACCGGCTGAGCAGTTCTGGTACAACTCCCAGCATTTTGCACAGATTCTCATCCCCCAACTGTCAGGGCTATGAACCTCAGAGAACTCACTCACCCCCAGCCACATGGCATCCAGCACAGTTGATCAGAACACCAGATCTATAGCACAACAGGGAGGGATTGAGGTGGACACTCAGTGGTGAGATTGGAAGCCATCCAAAAAGGTAACAGGGGCTACTTATACAAAGGCAGGTACATAGGCCTGCAATAGAAGTGGTAATCTCTTTCTATGTCAAGGCAGCTTGTGTGTTATATATTCCTGGTTGGCTTTACCATTCTCAAATAAGCTGTGTTTTGGGATTGACTATTGTTGCCTTTGATGATTCCAAATTCATAGGGCCTTTGTGTTTTTCTTCAGTCATTACTAGGGGCAACGTCTGACTTAGTCCCAGGCTGACCTGAAACCTATTTCAGAAGAGAAATCTCATCCTCTCAGTTGACAGTATTAAGGGTGTGGAGCAGCACACACCCTTAAGGACTTTGGCTTTATCACATTATCTGTTTGTTTTAATCACCACTACTGTATAAATACTCTGTGTTTGTTTGGATTCAATGTGTATATTTCTCAGTTGAATTTTAGAACTTGCCAGTATTTTGCTCTACCTAATATACTAGAATACTTGAATACCAGGCAAACTCAACACGTAGAGTTACTTCTGCTGTATTGTTGGAGTATAAGAGCTACACTTAGCACATTAAACCTCTACCCTTAAGATATATAAAGTCACATTTACATGGGGAACACTGCAGATAATTAGAAAACCCAAGCATCAAATTAAGTCAAGATGCAAAAATCTCTACATTATAATACAAGAAATACATGAGGTCAAGACAATACAATCCCACCAAAAATTATAAATCTATCAGAAATGACCTCCATTCAGACTGCTTTAGATGAAACACCTGACAAAGATTTCAAAAAAAAATAAATTATATTTATGTTCAAAGAAATCAAAGGAATCAAAGAAGAAAAAAATTCTTGAAGGAAAACAAAGAAAACACAGGAAACCAGTTTAATAAAATAAGGAGGTCAGGGCTGGAGAGATGGCTTAGCGGTTAAGGCATCTGCCTGCAAAGCCTAATAATGCCTCCATTCAAACCTCCAGGTCCCATTACACATTAGCAATCTTAAGGAAGGTGGCCCAACTGCTTTACATTAAAACAATGGAGAAGATGCCTGAGGAAAGACTGTTAGAAATGCAAACTCTTTTGGAAAGAGTTGGCTGGAGAAGGAACCTGCTTTTCAAGGTTATGATTTATTTTGTCCCTGAATTAATAATATGGCTGTGTCCTACACACCTCGTATTTTTTTTTTTTTTTTTTTTTTTTTTTTTGGTTTTTCAAAGTAGGGTCTCACTGTAGCCCAGGCTGACCTGGAATTCACTATGTAGTCTCAGGGTGGCCTCAAACTCACAGTGATCCTCCTACCTCTGCCTCCCTAGTGCTGGGATTAAAGGCGTGCGCCACCATGCCCGGCTCGTATTAGTTTTTGAAGCATGACAATGAGTGGAGTGGTCATGAATTGCACATGGTTCCAGGAGCTGCTGCTGAAATGCAGCATGAGATAGGGCATGATGCCCTCATAGGCTGAAAGAGCCTTTGGAAGATGGACTGTGGTTTGCATGGAGACCTGAAGATGTTTTGGATATATTGGGACTATACAAAGGCTACCATGGAGTGCACTGTTGGCCTGGGATTGAAGTTTTCCATGGCTACTCTGCCCAGCTGGAGGGGCGGAATTGGAAAATCTGGAGACCGTCAGTCTCTGATTGAACTTGAACTGCAGAAGTTTGATGATTGCTGATGTTGGCTGAGTTTGCATTGTTCTAGTATTGTTCTAGTCTCTCCTTGCTATGCCTTATACCAGTTAAAAATGTTTACTCTGTGCCTTTACATGTTGAAAGTATTTAACTTGTTTGATTTTATAGGACTCACTGTCTTAAGTTGGTCAAGACCATGGGGACCTTTGAAACTGGACTGAGTAAAATTTATAATGTGTGATAGTTATAAATCTATTGGGGGCCAGGGGCAGAATGTGGTAGTTTGAATATATGGCCCCCAATATATTCAGTGTTTTATTAGTTTGTTGTTTGCATCTGCATCCACCTGGCTGGAGGCAATGTCACTGGGTAGATCTTAAGGTGTGGTGGTAGGTTTAGGTTTTCGATGTAAAGATATGCAAAGTATGCCTAGCTTGAGTTCCTGAGGTGTGCTGTGTGGCTTTTGGCTTTTGGCTTGTGGCTTTGCTCTCTCTGCTTGGACCTGTGAAGGCAGGCCAGCTTCTTCTGCCATTATGGAACTTCCCCTGGATCTGTAAGCTTCAATAAATATCCCTCCTCCATAATTGTGCCTGGTCTGGAAGTTCATCTCAGCAAACCTGAAGCTGTCTGCTACACACCATTATAACAGATACCAAAGAAATTCAGAAAATCATAAGGACATCCTTTATGAACATATAATCCTCTAAGTTTGAAAATCTGAAAGAAATCAATGATTTCCTTGACTTACATGACCTACCAAAATTAAATCAAGATGAGAATAGCCACTTAAATAGACTTATAACAAGTATAGAAATCCAAGCAGTTATAAAAAATCTCCTAACTGAAAAAAAGTCCATGTCCAAATGGATTCACTGGTGAATTTAACCAGGCCTTCATGGAAGAACTAACACTAATGCTTCTCAAATGTTTCCATAAAATAGAAAAGGAAGAAATCAAACCAAACTCCTTCTACTAAGCCAGCATCATCCTGATACCAAAACCAGACAATGACAGAAACAAAAAGAAAACCAATTTCCATCATGAATATAGATGCAAAAATCCTCAAGAAGATATTGGCAAATATAATACAAGAATATATATAAAAAAGATCATTCACACTGACCAAGTAGGCCTTATCCCAGAGATGCAGGGATGGTTCAACATGTGCAAATGGATACATGTAATACAGTATATAAGTGGACTGAAGGACAAAAATCACATGATCATCTCAATAGATGCAGAAAAGGCATTTGACAAAATCCAACATCCTTTCATGATAACAGTCCTACAGAAACTGGGAATAGAAGGAACATATCTCACCATAATAAAGGCTGTTTATGACAAACCTACAGCCCACATATTACTAAATGGGTAAAACTTTGAAACTTTTCCACTAAAATCAGGAATAAGACAAGGGTATACACTGTCCTCACTTTTATTTAATATAGTACTGGAAGTCTTAGCTATAGCAGTAAGGCAAGAGACACACATAAGAGGGATACAAATTGGAAAGGAAGAGATCAAATTATCATTATTTGCAGGTGATAAGGTTCTATACATAAAAGACCCTAAAGACTCTACCATCAAACTGTTAGAGCTGATAAACACTTTTAGAAATGTAGCAGGATACAAAAAATAAACACACAGAAATCAGTAGCCTTCCTATATACTAACAACAAACATGCCGAAGATGAAATCAAGGAATCACTCCCATTCACAACTGCCTCAAAAAAAAAAAAAAAAAAAAAAAGTACCTTGGAATAAACCTAACCATGGAAGTGAAGGATATTTACAATGAAAACTTTAAAACACTCAAGATAGAAATTGCAAAAGACACTAGGAAATGGAAAGACATCCCATGTTCTGGGTTGGAAGAATCAATATTTTGAAAATGACAATCTTACCCAAAACAATCTACACATTTAATGCAATCCCCATCAAAATTCCAATGGCATTTTACATGGAAAAGGAAAAAACCCTAAAATTTATTTGGAAGCACAAAAACTTCAAATATCAAAAATAATTTTGAGCAAAAAAATAATAATAAGGCTGGTGGTATAACTGTACCTGATTTTAACCTATATTACAGAGCCATAGTAATAAAAACAGCACAGTGCTGACACAAAAAAAGACATACAGATCAGTGGAACAGAATAGAGGGCCCAGAGTTAAGTCCAGGCAGCTATGGCTACCTGATCTTTGACAAAAATGCCAAAAATACTCATTGGAGAACAGACAGCCTCTTCAACAAACAATGTTGGGAAAATTGGATTTCTCTATATAAAAGATGAAAATAGATCCTTACTTTTCTCCATGCACAAAAATAAAGTCCAAATAGATTAAGGACCTTAATATCAGACCTGAAACTCTAAAACGGCTAGAGGAAAAAGTAGGTGGACCCCTGCAACATATTGGTATACACAACAACTTTCTGAACATAACCCCAGTGGCTTAGGAAATAAAACCACTAATCAACCACTGGGAACTCATGAAATTACAAAGCTTTTGTACAGCAAGGGACACTTTGAATAGAGCAAAGAGACAACCTACAGAATGGGAGAGAAATCTTTGCCAGCTATACATCTGACAGAGGATTAATATTCAGGATATATAAAAAACTCAAGCAACAAAATAATAAGAAATCAAACAACCCAATTGAAAAATGGGTAATAGAACTAAATAGAGTTTTCAAAAGAAAATTTACAGATGTCATATAAATATCTTTAAAACATGTTCTGCGTCCTTAGCCATCTGGGAAATGCATATTAAAACTACTTTGAGATTCCATCTCACTCCTGTCTGAATGGCTATTATCAAGAAATCAAATGATGGTAAAGGCTGATGAGGATACAGAAAGAGGGGAACCCTTCTACACTGTTAGGATGTAATCTGGTCCAGCCATTGTGAAAATCAGTGTGGAGGTTCCTGAGAGCTAAAAATAGATCTACCATATCTCCCAGCTATAGCACTCCTAGGAATATATCCTAAGGACTTGTTGCACTACCTTAGAGGTGCTTGAAGATCCAGGGTGGCCTGGAATTCACTCTGTAGTCTCAAAGTGGCCTTGAACTCATGGTAATCTTCCTATCTTTGCCTCCCAGGTGCTGGGTTTAAAGGAGTGTGCCACCACACCCAGGTTACATCTTTTATACAAAATATATTAAATTAAAAAGCAATGTAGGTTCTAGTAGTCAAGATGGTGGCTGTCTAACCACACCTCACCTGGTGGGTAAGGAAAGGCAAGACCTTTAGGATTCATTAGGGTTCCGTGGGAGGATGAGGAGGAGCAAATAGGGAATCCACTGATTCCCACGCTCTTGGGTAGACAACCAGTGCCCCAATCTGGTCAAGCAGCCATCCTAGCCACAGTCCCAGCTGCAGGCACCTTCTGCATTAACTGTAGGCTAAGTGGACCCAAGCCAGCAGGCTAACATTCTGCCCTGCTCTAGGCTCTGCTGCAGAGCTCCACATGCAAGCTCTGTCCCCCTCACTGCCCACCTCTACCCCCCTTGCGTAGGAGCTCCACAAATGAACTCTGTCCCCTTGCCCCACCCCATCGCCTATCCACGGGAGCTCCACATGTGAGCTCCACCCCCCCTTGCTGTCTCCTTACCCCCATGCTTTGGAGCTTCACACATGAGCTCTGTTCCCCTCACCCCACCCCAACCCTCTTGTGGGTAGGAGCTCCACATGCAAGCTCTGTCCCCCTTGCTGCCACCTCATCCCCCATGCCACATGTGAGCTCCATGCCCATTGCCACCACACCACACCCCTGTGCAAGGGCGCTCCACACATGAGCTTCATCCCCTTCACCGCCATCCCATCCCCTGTGCATGGGAGGTCCACAAGTGAGCTTAGTCCCCTCGCTGCCCCACCCCCATACCCCTTGTGTGGGAGCTCCACATGTGAACTCTGTCCCCCTTACCACCTCACCTCTCCCAACACCCCTCCCCCTGTGTGTGAACCTGGACACAGGTCAGCAGGCTATTCTTCACCCAGCCCTCCCCTTTCCAACCACCCCACCTGGATGGCCACCAATCCCCACCTCCCACCGACCCCTCAAGCTTTACCTGACCTGCAGCAGTCCCATATCCCACCCTGCCATGTCACAGGACCTGGCAGTCCTAGCCACCCCTGCAACATAGTCCCAAAGGACCTGCTGTCACATCCCCTCAACCCTCAGCATTGCAGAACCACCATGCATCCCCATCCTTCACCCCTTTGCAGCCCAGCCACAACACCAGTCTGCTTTGACCCATTCCCCTGCACCCTCAGTCCCCTTGGGCCACCTGACCATGCAGTCACATACCCTGAACCACCAAACACCAAGCACCTTCATCAGGTCCTTGGGCTCTCACCAGAGCCTTACGGGCTCCTGCCCTCTTAGCAGGCAGGCCCCACTGCCATCAGAAGCCTCATTGAAGCAAACATAAAAGGGAATAATAACTGAAGACACTTCAAGTGTAAATTAGAGCTTCCTCCTAAATTTAATAAAATTCCTTCACTGTGATGGGCAGACCAGAGCCAAAAAGGAATAACATGAACCATCAAATGCAAGTAAATCCAATAAGATTGCCCAGTCCCACAATGGAGGTCTCCATTCAAAACATAGAAGAGACAATAGGATCAGAACCCCATATTAAAGTACAAGCAATGCAACCCTGGCTAAGCAAATAGCAGAACTTGCAGAAAATCAACAAAGGGCCAATAATTATATGGATGCTGTCCATGCTAGATTAGACCTAATAGAAAAGAACCAGGAAGGGTTCCAAAGACAGCTAAATGATCTGAAGGAGAGCAAAAAAATAGAGGACCTCAATAACCATCTGGCTAAGCTCAATGAAGACATAAATAAATATAAGGATGAATTCCAAGAAATATTAAGAAATCAGAAAATGACATGAAAAGGGAACTCAACAGAGGAATGGAAACTATACATAAAAAAGCAGTAGAAAATACAAACCAAATTGAACAAGCCCAAAACTCTAGAAGTTCTCAAGAATAGAGTCAGCCATGTGGAAAATAGAAACTCAGAACTAGGAGACAAAACAGAAGAAACAGTTCATGAATCCAAACATTTCAATAAGTTCAACAATTTCTGTGAACAGAACATGAGGGAACTGTGGGATACTCTTAAACATCCCAACATTCAGATCATGGGAACACCAGAAGGGGAAGATTTCAGACCGAAGGCATGGAGAATTTATTGAACAAAATTATCAAAGAAAACTTTCCCACTCTCTCAAAAGGAAGTCCCATCAAGTTATAAGAAGCTAACAGAACTCCAAACAGACTTGATAAAAGGAGAAATTCTCCAAGACATATTATCATTAAGACTGTAAATATCAATAACAAGGAGAAAGTCCTAAAAGCAGCTAGGGAGAAACAACACATTACATATAAAGGAAACCCCATCAGAATTACTTCAGACTTCTCAATGAAAACCCTGACAGCCAGAAGGGCCTGGAATGAAACACTGCAAAGTTTAAGAACTTATGGCTTCCAACCCAAACAACTCTAACCAGCAAAAGTATCCCTCATAATAGATTGTAAAAGAAACACTTTCCATGATAAATTTCAGCTTTATAACTATATGAAGACAAAGCCAAATCTACAGAGTACTTCAAGGAATTCTCCACACAGAAAAATCAAATAAACAACCTCAAGAGCCTACAAGAAGCAGATCACAATAACCAAACTCAGAAGGCACAAAAAACTACAAAGTCCACAAAACCACCAAACCACATAAACCACCACAATATGGTAGGGATTAAATCAAACCTCACAGTTATTACCCTAAATATTAATGGCCTTAATTCACCCATCAGGAGACATACGCTAACAGTGTGGATCAGAAAATTAGTCCTCTCAATCTGCTGTCTTCAAGAAACCCACTTCACTACTAAAAACAGACACCTCCTGAGTAGGGTGAAAGTGTGGAAAATGATATTCCAAGTAAACAGAAATAGAAACAAGCAGGTGTTGCTATGCTAATATGAGATAAAATAGATTTCAAACCAAAATTAATCAAAAAAGACAAAGAAGGCCACTTCTTACTTATCAAGGGACCAATCCAACAAGAGGATATCACAATCATCAGTCTTTATGCACCAAACACAGGTGCACCACAATTCATAAAACAAAACTTACTTGACAATAAAACAGAAATAACCACCAACATCATCTTAGTTGGGGACTTCAATACTCACTATCAGCAATAGATAGATCATCCAAACAGAAATTTAACAGGGAAGTAAGAGAGCTCAACAAACCCATAGATCAACTAGACCTAATGGACATCTACAGAACATTCAACCCAAATTCCACAGATTACACATTCCTCTCAGCAGCCCATGGAACCTTCTCTAAAATAGATCATATACTTGGTCATTAAGCCTGCCTCCATGTATTTAGGAAGACTGACATATTTTCTTTTATGATATCAGATCACAATGCTTTATTGCTAGAAATTAACAACAAAAGATGTGCCAGGAATCCCACCAGCTCCTGTAAACTGAACAACACACTTTTAAACAAAAAATGGGTACTGGACAAAATTAAAAATGAAATTGCAAAATTTCTAGAAATGAATGACAATGAGAACATATTGTACCAAAACATAAAAGGATACAATGAAGGCAATCTTCAGGGGAAATTTTATAACACTAAATGCCTTCATAACAAAGACAGAGAGATCCCAAGTCAATAACCTAACCATCATCTAAAGGCACTGGAAAAACAAGAAGAATCCAACCCAAAAAGGTCCAGATGGAAAAAAATAATTAAGATCAGATCAGAAATTACTGAATTGGAAACTAAGAAAATAATTAAGAAAAATGATGAAACAAAGAGCTGGTTCTTTGAAAAAAATAAAAAAGATTTACAAACCCTTGTCCAATTTGATCAAGTGAAAAAAAAAAGAGATGCTTCAAATTTACAAAATTAGAAATGAAAAAGGAGAGATCACTAACAGGACTTATTTCAAAAACCTCTACTCCACAAAACTGGATAATATGGAGGAAATGGATGAATTCCTGGACACATACCACCTACCAAAGCTAAATTCAGAGCAGATTAATCTTCTAAACAAACCTATGACACCCATCAAGATTGAAAAGGAATCAAAAACCTCCCCCAAAAGTAAAGTCCAGGACCAGGTGGATTCTCAGCTGAATTCTATCAAACCTTCATGAAAGAACTGAAACCAATATTTCTCAAACTGAGCCACACAATTGTAGAACAGAGAAAGTTTTCTAACTCCTTCTATGAAGCTAGTATCACCCTAATACCAAAACCAGGCAGAGATGCCACAAGAAAAGAAAACTACAGGCCTGTTTCCCTGATAAACGTAGACACAAAGATCCTGAAAAAAAATCTTCACAAACCAAATTCAACAACAGATCAAAAGTATTATCCACCTTGATCAAGTAGGCTTCATCCCAGGAATGCAGGGTTGGCTCAACTTATGGAAAACTGTCAGTGTAATACACCACATAAATAAGCTTAAACACAAAAACCACATGATCATTTTGATAGATGAAGAAAAGGCCTTTGACAAAATACAACATCAATTCATGATCAAAACATTGGAGAGAATAGGCACAGATGGTTTATATCTCAACATAATAAAGGCTATGTATAAAGCTCCTAAAGTCCAAATAATACCTAATGGGGAGAGACTGAAGGAATTCCCATTGAGAGCAGGAACAAGACAGGGGTGCCACTCTCTCCTCTGTTCTTCAATATTGTACTGGAAGTCCTAGCTCAAGCAATAAGACAGGAGAAAGAAATAAAGGGGTTAAAAATTGGAAAGGAAGAAGTTAAGTTAGCCCTATTTGCAGATGACATGATTCTATACATAACTGACCTGAGAAGCTCCATCTCAAAACTCTTAAAGGTGATTAACACCTTCATCAAAGTAGCAGGATACAGAATCAATGCACAACATCAGTAGCCTCTCTATATGCAAAAGAGAAAGACATAGGGAAAGAATAAGCGATATTGTCCCATTTTCAATAGCAACAAAAAATAAAATAAAATACCTTGAAATAACATTAACCAAGAATGTGAAAGACCTGTACTATGAAAACATAAAAGCACTCAAGAAATAAATTGAGGAGGACTTGTGAAAATAGAAAGACCTCCCATGATCCTGGATAGGCAGAATTAACATTGTGAAAATGGCATCTTGCCAAAAGCAATATACAGATTTAATGCAATGCCAATTAAAAAATCACATCTTCTTTCTTTACAGAGATAGAGAAAATGATCTCAAAATTCATATGGAATGGCAGAAGGCCTCAGATATCCAAGCAACTCCTCATCAAAAGAAACACCTCAGGAGGCATCACCATGCCTGACCTAAAGCTATACTACAAAGCCATATGTTGCAGTCAGGTTTGCATAGCTGGCAGAAATCACCCAACTAAAAGCAGCTTGTGGGGAAAAAAAAAAAAAGAGGTTTATTTTGCCTTACAGGCTCAAGGGGGAAGCTCCATGATGGCAGGAAAAACGATGACATGAGCAGACATCACCCTCTGGTCAACATAAGGTGGACAATAGCTACCAGAGAGTGTGCCAAACTCTGGCAAGGGAAGCTGACTATAATACCCATAAGCCCGCCCCCAACAATACTCTGCTTCCAGGAGGTGTTAATTCCCAAATTGCCATCATCTGGGAACCTAGCATTCAGAACACATACACTTATGGGGGACACCTGAATCAAACCACCACATTCTGCCTCTGGCTCCCATAAACTGATAACCATACATGATGTAAAATGCAATGCATTCATGCAACTTTAAAAGTCCCCATAGTTTTTATCAATTCCAATGATGTTCATACATCCCCATAATCCAAGGTCTTTTAACTGAGCCATAATACCAAAAATATACCCCCAAACCCATAATGGCACAGAATAAACATTCACACTGCAAAGGATGGCATTGGGCAAAGCAAAGAAATACTCAACCAATACAAGATTTAAAACAACCAGGGCAAACGTCATACTCTGTAATTCGAATCCAACAAATAGTTAGTGACAAATCAGCAAGTCTGATGATTCTGACCAGCAACAAATCTCTGGAGTTCCAATTCCACCCCTCCAGCTCGGCTACTCACAGTCCTGGAAAACTTCATCCAGGGCCAGCAGCTCTCCTTGGCAGCCATCTCATAGTCCCAGCATCTCCACTGGGTCTTCACTGCAACCCACAGTCCATCCTCATGGCCCCATGGGATCTCCATGTAGGTATCCAGCAAACTTGCTTTACACTGCCCATGGCCATTTCCAAACACAAGACCACGTTACAAACTCAATGACCCTCTCTTTCCTGCATTTGTTATACTCCATAATACCAGGTAGGGTGCCAATTTGTTAATCCAGGGGGGAATAAAAGGGCAGACTTTGAAGAACAGGACACTCCTTCAGCATTCAGGCCCCTTCAAAAGAGTCTGCATTCTTCCTGTTACCCCAGTGCAGGTCAGCTGGCCCAATCTCAAAGTTTGTAATCTCTCAACTTTAGCTGAATGGGTAGAGTTCACCCAAAGATTTCATTTTTTTTTTTTCTGTGCCATATCCCTCTGCTCACACCAGTTCATTTCTAGGCAAAGCAACCCTGCACAGCTTCTCAGGACACGGGTATAACAGTAAGCTTCTCACACAAACTGCTAGCCCAGTCCAAATAAAGCTCTTCCTCACCCTCATAAGCCAAACCTCACAGTCCATAGTTCTTCCTCTTGAAAATCAGCTCCAAAAGGCCAAAGCCACACAGTCAGGTGTCTAGCAACAATCCCACTCCTGGGTACCACTTTACTGTTGCAGTCAGGTTTGCATTGCTGGCGAAATTACCCAAATAAAAGCAGCTTGTGGGGAAAAAAAAGAGGTTTATTTTGGCTTACAGGCTCAAGGGGGAAGCTCCATGATGGCAGGAAAAACGATGGCATGAGCAGAGGGTGGACATCACCCTCTGGTCAACATTAGGTGGACAACAGCAACCGGAGAGTGTGCCAGACACTGGCAAGGGGAAGCTGGCTATAATACCCATAAGCCCATCCCCAACAATACTCTGCCTCCAGGAGGTGTTAATTCCCAAATTGCCATCAGCTTGGAACCTAGCATTCAGAACACTTAAGTTTATGGGGGACACCTGAATCAAACCACCATATCATACTAATAAAACCAACATGGTACTGGAATAAAAATAGGATTATAGACCAATGGAACAGAATTGAGGACCTGGACTTTGGGTCAAGTAACTACAGTTACTTGATATTTGACAAAGGCCCAAACAATGTAGATTGGAAAAAAGACAGTGTCTTCCACAAATGATGCTGGACAACCATATGTAGGAAAATGAAACTTGATCCACACATCTCGCCATGCACAAAAGTCAAGTCCAAATGGATCAAAGACCTCACTATAAGACTGGAAACTCTGCTACTACTGGAAGAAAAAATAGGAGGAAATTTCTGTGACATAGGAGTGGAAAAACACGTCCTGAACAAAACCCCAGTAGCTTAGGAAATTAAACAATCACTCAACCATTGGGATGTCATGAAGCTGAAAAGTTTGTTCACAGACAAACATACAATAAGCAGAGCCAAAAGATTACTCACAGAATTGGAGACAATTTTTGCCCACTATACAACTGACAGAAGCCTAATTTCTAGAATCTACAAAGAACTCAAAAACCTAAACAATAAAAAGTCAAACAACCCACTCACAAATGGTGCAGAGAAGTGTACAAGGAGTTCTCAGAGGAAGAAATACAAATGGCAAACCACACTTAAGAAAATGTACAATATCCCTAATTATCAGGGAAATGCAAACTAAAACAACTATGAGATTCCACCTTATCCCAGTAAGGACAGAAAACATTAAAAAAATCTAATGGCTGGTGAGGCTGTGGAGAAATAGGAACCTTATTCACTGTTGGTGGGAATGTAAAATGGTACAACCACTATGGAAAGCAATATGGAGACTCCTAGAAAGGATGACTGTAGAGTTACCAACAGACCCAGTTATTCCCTTACTGGACATTTACCCTAAAATCTCCAAGCCTCAGTTCAGAGTGACTTGCTCAACCATGTTTATAGCTGTTCAATTCATAATATCTAAGAGCTGGAATCAGCCCAGATGTCCATCATTAGAGGAATGGATAACCAAGATGTAGTATATCTACACTATGGAATTCTACACAGCAGTAACTGACACAATGAAATTTGAAGAAAAATGGTCAAACTTGGAACAGATCACTCTCAGTGAACTCACCCAATCACAGAAAGATAATCGTCACATGATCTCACTCATCTGTGGCTCCTACCCTGAATCTGCCCAAGATGCTGATATACCTAATAAGTATCTTGAGGACCAGACAACAGGGAGGGTGGGATGGGAGAGGAGGGTAAGGGTGGGGGGAGGAGGACACAAAATTGGATCCAAATGGAAATGGTACCATAAAATCCTATATCCTAAAAGACAGACTACAAAGTTGAACCTTCATCAGGTCCTTAGAGGGAACATCTGAATCACAGGGCCCTAGAGAGGATATGATGAAAACTAACCTTAATCTTCTCCTGTTTCTCTCCCTACCTCTTCTCTTTTTCTTTAATTCACCTATCTTTTTCTTCCCTCTTTTCCTTAGCGCTGGCCTGTAACTCCCAGTACCAGCATGCGGTCAACATCAACAATGAGCTGCTGATCACACAGACTTACAAGATTTCCCAAAAGAAGACAGATTTCTGTCAGAGTACTTGATGACCCGCCAAAGGTTAATGGTAAGACCCTACTGCCAAAGACAGCTTTTGCTATTGATACAGAACATGGAATGACCTCGTTGGAATCTGGAATAGTCAGTCCCTAGACAGTTAGCTTGTCTGGTGCCAGAAGGTGCTACATGAGCGAGTGGGGGAACATGACCAACATTTGCCCAAGCAACTCGTGGTCTAAACTACTCAGCAGCAAACAACCTGAAGTGATGTTCACACAAGTGTAATAGCAGTACACAGCCATGGTGGGTAACCAACTGTTCTTGATTTGGCTAACAGGTCCACTCAGTGGAATGGAACTCATAGCTGGAATGGAGAAACAAGTCAGAACCATATCCAAAAAATGAGCCCCCTCTCCAATATCAAGCTTCCACCAATCGTGGGCTACAAAAGGGCCTACACCTATTAAATTCTCTCTAAAATAATAATGGTTATCCCATTTATTTGGTGCTGACTTCACTCTCCTTTGAAGAATCTGCTTCTCTTTTTCAGATGGACGCAGAACCTGAAGAGAGAATCAGCCCACCACACCTCACCAGGGCATCAGCTGAAACCATAGAGTAATGGGGGAAATCAGCAAGAGTGCTGCTTTCTTTCTTTCTTTCTTTCTTTTTTTTTTTTTCTGAGTACACACTGTATTAAGATTTTTTTCTTTTTTTCTTTTTTTATTGATAACTTCTATACTTACATACAAAAATGAATATTTCCCTCCCCTCCCCCCATTCCCCTTTAGAACTCCATTCTCCATCTTATCCCCTCCCTTTCTCCATTAGTCTCTCTTTTAATTTGATGTCATCATCTTTTTCTTCTATTATGAGGGTCTTGAGAAGGTATTGCTAGGCACTGCAAGGTCATGGATATCAAGGCCAATTTCTGTCTGGGTAGTTGCATTGTAAGGAGTCATACCCTTCCTGTGGCTCTTCCATTCTATCTGCCCCCTCATCCGCAATGGTCCCTGAGCCTTGGAGGGTGTGACAGAGGTGATTCAGTGCTGGGCACTCCTCCGTCCCTTCTTCTCAGCACTATGTTGCCTTTTGGGTCATCCCAGTGGTCATTGGCATCTGAAAAGAGAAGCTTCTCTAACCAGAAGTGAGAGTAGTGTTAATATGTGAATATGAACATTTATTGTAATGCTTTCAGGGAAGCTTGGTAGGAATAAAATATACATTTGGTCAGAGAAGAGCAGGCTTTATACCCCTAAGGCTCATGACCTCCCCTGCCATAGACTTTTGCTTAGTTTTTTCAGTACCAGGTATGTATTCCCTCCTGTAGAGTGCTGCTTTCTTGATGAACCTGGTACCAGCACAAGGGTGAAGGAGATGGACACAGAGAACACTCAACTCCTACCAAACCAGATATTCAGAGACACAGAGGCTCCCAAGACCTTATCACTGAAGAAGACCTAAAACGAACCCAACATGGCTCAGGGAAATTTGTGGAAGAAGGGGCAGGAAGATTGTTAGAGCCATAAGTTGGTACATTATACACAGAGACATTGCCTCTTCCCCATAACTGATGGCTACCCCCATAATGCATGACCCACAGTCTCCAACATGGAGGGTCCCCTCAGAGGGGGGAGGACAGGGAGGAAGCTAACAATAGTACCAACATGAATGTATTCACATTATGTACATAACTAATTTAAAAAAAGAGTCACAGGTTGGGATGTCATGCCCAGAGGCACTGCCTTCCCCCCAAAACTGAGTGTTGATCCCATGAAGTATAACCCACAAACCCACGGGGAATACCAGCAACCCCACTAAGGAGGACCACCTGTGGAATGGAGCCAGCGAGGAGGGAAAAAATGGTACCAACACATGATGTATCCATACAAAATATGTTCTTAATAATAAAAAAAATCTTTAAAAATCTTTTTAAAAAATTTAAAAAGCAATGCAGCTGGGTGTGGTGGTACACGACTTTAATTCTAGCACTTGGGAGGCAGAGGTAGGAAGTAGGAAGATCACCCTGAGTTCGAGGCCCCCCTGAGACTACAGAGTGAATTCCAGGTCAACCTGCACTAGAGCAAGACCCTACCTAGAAACAATAACAAAAAGCAATGGGGCATTGATTCAAATAATATAATAAATAAAATACAATATATTCTTAACATTTTTTGAAATGTATTTGTTTATTTGAGAGAGAGAGAGAGAGGAAAAAGAGGTAGAGAGAGAGATAGATACAGACAGAGAGAGAGAGAGAGAGAGAAAGAGATGGGCATGCCAGGGCCTTTAGCCACTCTAAAGGAATTCCAGGCACATGTACCACCTTGTGCACCTGGCTTATGTGGGTACTGGGAAATGGAACCTTGGTCCTTAGGCTTCACAGGCAAGTGCCTTAACTGCTAAGCCATCTTTCCATCCCCAACATACAATACTTTTAATTTAGCAAATAATAACATATAATATTTAATCATGGCAGAAGCTGTAGTTTGTTTTCTGCATGAATATGAATACAGCTCAACCTTTAAAACCAAGCAGTCCAAGCTCTTAAAATACATAAAATTTCCAGAGTCAACTTAGTTCAAGAAACTTGGTTGGTGACAGTTGGAATGCAGTCATGAGAAAATTAAGAGGTAGTTAAAACTTTACTCATTCTTAGCTCCCACCACTACAGGCATACAGTTTATAAAAATTTCAAACTTCTTTCCAAATAAAACATCAACTGGAGTAAAATCTATAAAGACTTAGGAAACAAGGGCATCAGGACCAAAATGTAACCAGACTGATGTATCTTCATGAAGCCTCAGAGGTATAATTTAAAAATTACTGGGTTAATTTGCTTTTCTATAGCAAATGGTCCCTGAAAATGATGGTGTAATTTATCACCCAGACACATGGATGAAAAGTTCCTGGTGGGTAGCCAGGCCTTGTCTAATCACATATGGCCTGGTGTTGCGATATTTCCTCCATCCTTGGTAAGTTTATGGACACAGTATATTTCCATGGTTTCATCTTACATTAAAGTTTTGCAAATCTAAGTCTTTCTATTAAAAAAAAAAAAAAAGGCTAAGCTGGGCCTGTTGGTGTACGCCTTTGATTCCAGCACTTTGGAGTCAGAGGTAGGAGAATTGCCATGAGTTCATGGCCACCCTGAGATTATATAGTGAATTCCAAGTTAGCATAGGCTAGAGTGAAACCTTACCTCAAAAAACAAAACAAAACAAAACAAAACAAAACAAAACAAAACAAAACAAAACAAAACAAAACAAAGGCTAGAGAGAATGCTCAGTAGTTAAGGCCACTTGCCTGTAAATCTTAATGAACCAAGTTCAATTCCCTAGTACCCATGTAAAAGCCAGATGCACAAAGTGGCATCTGGAGTTCATCTGCAGCAGCTGGAGGCCCTGGCATGCCCATTCTCTGTGTCTCACTCTCTCCCTCTCTGTTCTAGTTATTTATTTATTTGCAAGTAAATAAAGAAAAATATTTTAAAACATCAAAACAAACATAAAAGCCAAACCACTCTCAGCAATAAAAACTCAGACAGAATCAGGCAGAAGGAAGTTAGTGGTTGTTGTGGGTCATCATTATAATCAGGTCTCTTTCTTGTTCAGAAGACCTCTACTGCCTTGATCCTTCCTTCCTCAGCTTTACCCATCCTCCTTTACCTGTCCTGGCCTCCCATCACGGTAAAGAACACACAACAGTAAGCAACTAGTATCTCTCTTCCAAAGACTGCCAGTGTCTATGGAGAGCAGGGTTCAAGATAGGGCAATGAATCCTGGTGCTGAAATCTCAGATACTAGTGAGAAGATATTTTGGGGTCCAGGAAGGTTTTCTCTGGCATTGTGGAGAGTAGGTTTCACCAATTATCCCAGTTAAGAGGTTAAATACTCATAGCATACAGAATAATCTCTGTATTGACTCATTCATCCTTTAAGAATTTTCATCTATTCACTAGTCATTCTTGATACTACCTCTTCCTAAATGACCTAATTCAAGTAATCATGTAACCATGTTATGCCTTAGTTTCCTCTTCTGTGAAGTGGGAGTAAGAGTACTTAACTCTCAGGTCTACACTGAGGGAGAACTGAGTTAATTCACATAGAACTCCTCTCTGTGGCAGTGCTGGGAGTTGAATATAGGGCCTTTGCACATGTAAGGCAAACAATCTACCACTGAGCCACTCTCCCAGCCCTCCCAGGGCTTTCAAGCTTGCACCTGATATCATCAAGAAAGAGTCTCAGTCTCTAAATATTGAGCAACACTACAGACTAGTCATTCTGTTAAGTTCTGATTGTACAAGAAAAGAAAATGTTACTGGCATCAAATACCTCCCAGTGTATGCAGGAAGCAGTCATGGCAACAATAACAAGTGCTTCCATATCATATGAACACTGGATGTGTCCATTGCAAGAGTCAGAAAAATGTCCCAGCTCTGGACTAAGGCTGTGGAAAGAACATGAGAACATAGAGTGAAAGGGAGGAAATAAATTCAGGAGCCTTTTAGGGAATAGACCAATGAGACACTGGAACTGATTGGGTGTGTTCCCTACCCCAGTTCATCCAGCTTTACCATGAGTTGAAAGTGTTGATATTAGGTGTTAGATATCGAAGGGAAAATAGTCTCATTCTTTTTGCTTTTTATTTTACTTTATTTTATTTTTTGGTTGTTCAAGGTAGGGTCTCACTCTAGCCTGTGCTGACCTGGAATTCACTATGTAGTCTCAGAGCCTCAAACTCATGGCAGTTCTCCTACCTCTGCCTTCCAAGTGCTGGGATTAAAGGCATGTGCCACCACACCTGGCTCATTTTTATTTTTGGTGGATGTTTAAGCTTTTCAATATTATATAAATTTAATTCTATGGAAAATAGAAATAAAGATTGGCTAGAGTGGTTAACGTAGAGACTCATAACTGACCCAAGTGTTGAGAATAAGTGACTGTTGAATGCTCAGCCCTAAATGGGACATTTATATTATCCCTTGCAAGGCTCAGAGAATAGAAGAGGAGTAGAAAGAATGTAAGAGCCAGAGGATGGGAGGAAAGTAGTGTGGAATGCTGACTTTTGGCATGACATTGCCTTTGCACCAACTAGCTTACAACAGCTGTGATTACCAGCACAAGATCTACATGATATTTTGTGCCAGGGAAGGGGGAAGGGCTTATGTGAGGATTTATAAGCAGGTGATGGTTGATTGGAGGAGGGGGAGACATCATCCTCAGTAGTGTCGTGATTTTATAAAGTACCCATGTTCCTTTAAAAAAAAAAGGCATCTTCACTGATACTCCTGTATACAACCCTAATAAAACTCATCAGGTCATAAAAATGAATAAATAATAAAGAAAAGCAGAATAGGGACTAATTGGAAAGAAGAAGGGGGTTAGCAGGAATGGCAGAAGGACAAGAGAAGATAACAGAGGGGCAGTGAATTTAATTGAAATATATTATGTATATTTATGAAAATGACATAACAAAACCCATTATTGCATCTAAGTAATATATGCTAATAAGAGTCATTTAAACAATAGGTATTGGTCAAAACTACCAATTCCTACCACATTTGGTGTAACCTTTTATACAGGTGAAAAGTTCTACAATTTAGCAGAGTAGTAGGTGGACTCCTGGGGAATATCAGTCTGCAAAGAGAAAAGGAGCCAAGGAAGAGACAGAGAAAGAGCTAGGGGCAGAGGAAGATCGCGAGAGCAGGCTGCCCATGACAAAGAGAAAAGGAGCCGAGGAAGAGACAGAGAAAGAGCTAGGGGCAGAGGAAGATCGCGAGAGCAGGCTGCCCATGACAAAGAGAAAAGGAGCCGAGGAAGAGGCAGAGAAAGAGATAGGGGCAGAGGAAGATCGCAAGAGCAGGCTGCCCATGACAATTACATTAGGGGAAATTTAGAAAAGAAGCATATCACAAAGGTTAGCCAATGAAACAAAACAAAAACAAAAATTCACTAATTAATCTCTTAAGATTCTGCTGTTAAAACTCATGATAATAAGGAGCATGTTTTAGTCAAACAAATGAGATCTTTTGGGTTTTCTTGAGCAAAGAGAATTCCCTTACCACAAGCTGTGGTGGATCTTGGTAAAGGGTTCAGCAGGAACTTCTTAAGGGGCTCAGCAGGAGCTTCTTCCAGGATTTAGGTTTTTCTTGGATGAGGTCTTAATTTATTTGGGCTATAACAAAGCAGCATAGTCTAGGCAGTTTATAAAGAACAGAATTTTATTGGTTCACAGTTCTGGAGTCAAGATCATCCAAAATGAAGGAGCCAACCAATTCTGGATCCTAGCTAGCACCTTCTGATTTGTTTTCATATGGTGAAGGATAAAGAACTCCCTCAGGCCTCTTTTATAAAAGCATTAATGTCATGATTGAATCATCTCCCAGAAGGCCCAGATGCCTACTCTTACCTTGGAGGTTAGTATTCAATACATGAATTGGGGGCTGGGGGTATAAACATTTAGACCATAACACATGATTTTAAGGAGGACACAAGAAAATGGCCAGTCTTGGATTAGATGGTGGCCAGATGCTAGATCGTCTGGCTGTCTTTCCTAGGAGGCCGGATGGTCAAAGCACAGCTAGATGTATGGGTGGTAAAGAAGTGGCCGTCACCCTTTACTCAGAAGAGGGTCATGGTTAATCACTTGCTGTCCATGCCTTGTGGCATTGTGTCTTTCCTGTGTACACACCTTAACCATGGTTTATGTTCAGCGAGGAACAATGTGGCCTTGTCAAGAGAACCCTTTTTCACTTTCCTGGTTCTTTATGCATGTTTAAAAATAATTTTATTTATTTGCAAGGAAGGAGGGGAGAGAGATGAGAGAGAGCAAGGGAAAGAATGGGCATATCAGGGCCTCCAGCCACTGCAAATGAACTTCAGATCCATGCACTGCTCTATGTATCTGGCTTGATGTGGGTACTGGAGAATTGAACCCAGGCTGTTAGACTTTGCAAGCAAGCACTTTTAACTGCTGAACCATCTCTTCAGTCCCCTCTATGCATTTTTTTTTTCAAGGTAGGGTTGCATTCTAGCCCAGGCTGACCTGGAATTCACTATGTAGTCTCAGGGTGGCCTTGAACTCATAGTAATCCTCCTACTTCTGCCTCCCAAGTGCTGGGATTAAAGGAACCACCACACCCGGCTGAATTTCTTTTCTTTTCCTTTCTCTTGTGTGTGTGTGTGTGTGTGTGTGTGTTTTGATGTAGGGTCTCACTCTGGCCCAGGCTGATCTGGAATTCACTATATAGTCTCAGGCTGGCCTCAAACTCACAGTGAGATCCTCTACCTCTGCCTCTCAAGTGCTGGGATTAAAGGTGTGTGCCACCATGCCCCACTCCCTCTGTGCATTTTTATGCAGGGCTGGCACATCTGGGGAGTTAGGACATGGGCCCCTGAGGACATCAGTATGCACTTGGGATCTTGAGACCAATCCTGTGGACTTTCACAAGTTGGGCAAACTTTAATTCTGTTCTATAATCAGAGCATGCATATATGTACCTGAAATGATAGGGGGGAAGTGACAGAGACAAAAATGGTTCCCCAATGAAATGAGCAATCATCAATCTCACACTTGCAGACTAGAATGAAAATAGCATACTCAATTACCCAGAAAGCCCCATGTAAAGGATAGATCACCCATTAGTATAAAAAATTAAAAGGAATCTCATTAATGGCTACAGCAATCTTGTAGGTTGTTTTAGAAACTATTAACAGAAACCCAAGTTGTGATTCTTCACTGCACTCACACCATTAACTTCACACGAGGAGCAAAGCCATTAGGAAATAAATGAAGCAACTCAACCGGCATGGAGCTCGGGGGCCTGCAAGAGGATCACCACTTACGAGCTACAACCCCAGGTGCCTTTCCAGTCATATTTTCTTATTGGTCATACCAAATAAGCTCAGTTAAGAGGAGAAAGAATGATTAAAACAACTTTTGTTGACATTGTGGTAAGTAGGTTCAGCTGCTGGCCATTTCTTTAGGCTGAGATGTTCTCCAAAACACTTTTTGTTCTCTTCTTTGTAAATGGAAATCTGACTCTGATGGACCTTTGGATCATGGATGTTGGGTCTTAACTGTCTGCCAAGGACTCGTGTATTAGGTTTGATGTCCAGGATGGCATTATTGGGACATGGTGGACGCAGGGCCTGTGGATGTCTTTGGGTCATTACAAGTGTGCCCTTGAGGGGAGCAAGGGAATTCTTACATTCTTTTTCCCCTTCCTTTCCATGAGGTTTGTAGTTTGGCTCCTGACATGATGTGCTTTCTGTCTATAGGCCTAAAAGCAACGGAGCCAAGCAAGCATGAACTTGAATCTCTGAAACCAGGAGCCAAAACAAGCCTTTTGTCATTATAAGCTGAATATTTCAGGTATTTGTTACAGTAACTGAAGGATGATGATGCCATTATGAAACTGATTCTAGAAGCCCAGATCTGGAAAGTGGAGTCCCCTCTGCTATGGTCTGGATGAAAATTCACAGGTTAAAATCCTAACCACTTACAGGGGATGGTATTAAAAAGATGGTTCTGACATGCCAATTCTCTCTCTTTCTCTCATAAAGATAATTGAAAAAAAAAAAAAGGTGGTTCTTTGGGAAAGAGCAAGATTAGTGCCCATATAAAAGAGGCCTTGGAGCGCTCTCTCCCACTTTTTACTGAGTGAGATCAGTGCAGGTGCTATTGATAAAGCAGGAACCAGCCCATACCATTCATGGAATGTGCTTAATTCTTGAAGAAGCAATGAGTGCCCTTCCCAAGGAGCAGGAACTGAGCTCAGAGGTTAGGTTCACAAAGTATGAGGCCCTAGGGCAGAAGTAGGAGAGAAGAGAGAAGAAAGATAGGGAGAAATTAAAAGCTCAGACGGGCAGGTGGGGGGGGAGATGGGGAGAAATGGACAGATGAAAGATCAGCAGGAGAAACAGAGGCAGGAAACAGGAATCTTTTATGAATGCTATACACTTCAGACTTGGAAATGCCCTTGGTTCTCACAAAGCCCCCTAAGGTAAGACTACTGGCTAGAGCTCCGAGGAAGTTGAAACACAGCAAGGGCAGCCTGATCCTCCAGCATACTGTCAGGGACTGAAAGTAGGATTGCACAAGGAAGCAGGCAGGGAACAGACACTAAGGAGTTATCTGGGCTGGAGGCTGGGAACTGTGGCCAAATAGGAGCATGTTCGCCTTCAATAAATTTCATCCTAGTCGGAAACCTTCACGTTCCCTGATGGTCTTAAAAAGCTCTTCAGTGTTAGCTGTGGGAGGTGCAGCTGATCTGCATGAAATCCGGTGTTCCTGCCCTTCCACACGCTCCCTCCTGGCTGTCCTCGCCTGACCTTGCTTCACTCTCTGTCTTCCTCTCTTGCCCCTCATCCTCAGATAGTCACTTTAATTATTCCTTCTAATCCCTCAGAATGACTAGATCACTTCAAAGGTTGAGAAGCAAATGCTAATCTCTGCAGAGGCCAGCACCAAATTTTCATGGCCTATGATTTTTTTTACCATAGCCTCTCATATTTATTTTTTTATTTCCTTTAATGTTTCTGGTCTATTTTCATTTTTCCACTCAAAATAAAATTCATCTCTCTTTATTTCTGGAGCAACTTCCAGAATAGAATTGTTACTAATATTTTCATCATCACTGCTATCATTAATTATTTACTCTTTGTACTAGCCAGCACTCTCTGGATAAATACATTTCCATCTGCCACACGTTCTCTATCCCCGTTGCTGTGGAGTCCCTAAAGAGACAAGCACCTTACACCCAGCTGGTTTAGCAGCAGGTGCTAAAAGCCCCAGCTGATCAGTGTACCCAGATGAAGAGACAGAAAGCAGTTGCGTGGATATATTTTTTTTCCCTCTCTCTGCTGCTGGAAATGAAACCCAGGGCCTCACACATGCTAATCACATGCTTTGTCACTGAGTCCAGTCCTAGAAAACATCATATTGTATTCTGCTGGTGGTTATAGACCACTTCCTCCTCCTTCCTGAGCCATGCAAAGGAATTCAGCTAGACCAACACTCTGGCCTTTTCTAGTCGCCAACCCATTTCTCCCCAAAGAGAGAGGTCTCATCTGAAGGTAGAATTCAGAAGCAAACACTGAACTTGCTTCATTCAATTCCTGCCCCATGGGGCTGGCTTCATTCTCATCTCTTCTGTGATGTAAGCCCTAGCTCTGTTACTTTCAGGAGCAGCTTCTGTGAGGGACACAATTTCCCCAAGCACCTGTAACTCATATACATGTTCTAGATAGGAAAGCTACATTGGAGAGTAGATAAAACAAACTTTATTAAACCTAGTAGTTTTCAATCACAAAAGTTATATTTTATAATCATAAAACACATTCCTAAATTAGGATACCCAAGCCGATTTGTACTGTAGAACTTCTGGAATAACTTTAATCCTCATGGAGAGAACAGTCTAAACCTGGTTGGTATTTCCCTCCTCCTGCCCCAGTTTGAGGGTAAGTATGATACCTGAAAAAATAACAGCTATCTTATTCCCATGAGAATAATAATAAAAAAGATGAAATAAAATCATGAGTTAAGTATGTTGAATTAATAAGATAGGAAGAGCTAAAACCCCTATTTGCAATTCATGTGTATCAAAGCCACCAATTGCCCACCTCCGAATTCCTTCTGGCTTTGAGAGGATAGGGAATCAATTTTTATTTAGGAAGGCTCTGCCAGTCAAATGCTTTCCTAATATGCCACATGCAGTCATGGATAAGGCATGATTCCTACTCTGAAGCTGCCCTGAGTCTGCAACTACATTATTAGGGGAATGCCATTATGATAAAACATCAAGATGAGAAGGATAAAAATAGAAAATGGGACACTGGCTTAGGCTGGTATGAGCTTTTTAGAAAAGTTAAATCCAAGGCAAAACCCAAAAATCAGAAGAAGTTAAAGTACAGGGCCATGGAAAGTGGATATACCACTAGAAATGACAGAAACAGAATGAGGTGGAAGTGGGGAAGGGAGAAAAGCCAAATGAGAATGGAAAGTGAACAATGACCAGATGCAAGATCTAACCTGTGCGCCCCACCAACCTTTACCACCAACACTACAGCTAACTGTCCTGTGCATTTTATGCTATGTGACATATGTAATGCTTTGCATACATGATGGACAAGCAATTATGATCAATAATTATTTCCCATGGCTTTTTTTTTTTTTTTTGGTCAAGAAATACATGCTGAAACATTTTGTGATGATTTGATATACAAGTCTCAAAGCTTTCCTTAATCTCTACTGGGGGTTATTCAGCAAGCAAACTTTCTGTCCAGATACTGACACAAATTCTACTGACTAGCCTCCTCTGAGGACATGTGTTGGATTCAGCTCTGTGCCTGTCTTCTTTGAGGATCCCCAGCCCTGTTATGAGCTCCTATCCCAGTTCTTTTTAAAAAAACATATTTTATTTATTTATTTGAAAGAGAGAGAAAGAGAGAGAGAGAGAGAGAGAGAGAGAAATAGGATGGACATGCCAGGTCCTCTAGCCACTACAAATGAACTCCAGACACATGTACCACCTTGTACATCTGGCTTTATGTGGGTGCTGGGAAATTGAACCTGGGTCCTTTAGCTTTGCCAGCAAGCGCCTTAATTGCTAAGCCATCTCTCCAGTCCCTAGTCCATTTCTTGTTTTGTCTCTGGTAAGGGCTGACTGACACGTGGAGCCTACTAGGTACTTGGGGATCTTGCCTGGAAGGAGGGAAAGTGGAAACCCACTCCAAGTGGCTTGGTGGTCATCACTCCAGCCCAGGAGTCACCATTTTATTGATTGATAGCATTAACCTCCATCTCCTTATGATTGCTTATGGCTGTGGCTGGCTGCATCTTTGATGTCATGGTGGTTAAATAGGTCAGCCAAGGCCTGTCTCTCATAGTTCATAGTAGTTTCAGCTCCAAAGTATCAGTGCTGTCCAAGCCTCTGCTTATGTCATGTTTGTTACTGTCCTATTGGCCAAAGCAAGTTCGATGGCCAATGTTATCTTCAGGGAAGTAGAGGAACAGTCTCGTGTATGTGTGTGTTTGTGTGTGTGTGAGTGTGTGTGGGGGGAGAAGGGGGCTGAGGAATGAATCCAGGGCCTTGCATATAAATGAAGCAGGCATTTTTAACACTAAACTGTATGCCATGCTCCTAGCAGACTCCTCTTAACTGTAAAAATAATGAAAGCATAGTGCAAAATTGATAGTCTTTTTCTGGCATTCATCCAACCACAGCTGCATGCTAAAATCCATTGAGCATGATGTTTAGGTGGTATACCAAAACAATTGCATCAGTTTTTAGAAGTGCGATTGAGGATCAGCATGTATGTTTGTATGCATGCATGTGTGTCTGGTATATGCTAATAGACAAGAAGTCGTCTTCAGTTTGTAGTCTATACAGGAGAGTTAGGCCCTTTGAGAAACTTCCTTTCCCGCTCGCAAATTTCTTATTTGTTAAAGACAGTTTTTTGGCATGCATGTGTGTAGGATCTGTGTGAGGTGGTGTGTGACGTGATATGTGTATATGCACATACAGAGGCTAGAGAAGAATGGCAGATGTGTCCTTAACTCCATCTACCTATTTCCTTGAGATAAGTCTTTCTTTCATCCCAGAACTGCTATTGTTGCCTTTTTTTTTTTTTTTTTTTGTCAGAAAGTGGCAGACTTTCTCTGGTTTCCAATTGGGGTTACAGACATGTGTGGTCACACCAGGCACTTTACATGGCTGCCGGGGAATTGTACAGACAGTCTCAGGTCTTCTCAGGCTCTCGTGTTTGCACACCAAGCACTCTTAAACATGGAGCCAACTTCTCAGCCTACTAGTTCAAGAATCCTTAATATGCAAGCACTATTTTAGTACACCTTACCTGGCAGGTTGACTTAAATAATCAAGATGTACTGGTCTTTATAGACCATGTTTCCCCTAACTTTAGAGTACCCCAGAATCACTCAGAATATGTGAAAGCAGATTTCTGGACTCCACTGCCAGATTCTGATTGCGTCAAACTGGGATGGGGCTGGCGAATGTGCATATTTAAGAGAGTTCTTTCATGGTGCTCTTCCTGTTGGTTGGAGATGACATTTTGAGAAAATACTTATGTCCATGCTGCCTCAATTAATATGGTGTGTGACCAGCCTGGACTCATTGCTCTGTAGAAGAGCTGTGAACCAGTGTAGATTTTTTTTTTTTTTTGCAATTGCAACATTTATTAAGCGCATACTAAGTGGAATAGAATTAAGAAATCCTTGTCCCACTGTCCCATCCATGTGCCATTCTGAACACTCATCCTTGTTCTTTGTCCTCAGCTGGGGGTAGCCTATATTTCTCTCATTTTCTACAAATTATACAATATGCAATACTTGCTGTTTGGAATGTACAGTAACCTTCTGTGGTCTCACTGGCTTCTTCCAGAAAGCTGGAGGTCGTTGTCTCAACATCAGTAGAGAACATAGAAGTCTATGCACTCTGTTGATATGTGTCTGGGGTCAACCCTATGTCTGTGGTCTGGTGTAGGTCAATGGTTGAGTCTTGGCCCATGGTTCCCTGTAGACCAGTGGTTAACTCCCCTTCATCCAAAACCCCTGAGACAGTAGTCAATTCTACTAGGTCACTGATTGGTCCCAGTGGATCAGTGGTTGATTCCTGGGAATAGACTGGGGAAAGCCACAGCCTGGGAGCTCAAGGCAACAAGCATAAGGACTTTGCAGAGCATGGTATCACCATGGGAGCAGGGACAACCGGTAAGCAGGCAGAAGGCAAGAGCCCAGTGTGGATTTTTGCATTAGTTTTCAAAGTCTTTGCCTCTTGGATATTTATATCCAGCTGGACAGTAAGTAATCACCACCACAGAGAAAGGATCCTCCACCAGGACAAAAGACTGTTCCAATTGCTTATGACCGTGAAAGTACCTCTATAGGGTTCCACTTGGCTAAGAACCTAGTTCTCTGCCTTCCCTCTCAGCTTCTTCCTATTAAGTGAATAGAATGGATGTGGATTTGGAGTCAACACAGAAAGAAATCTGAAGCCCAGCACTCAACAATGAAAGTCAGAACTGTGACAATGAGCTCATGTATCCGGTTAACATCAATCAGAACACACAAAAGATGACAGATGGATCCCTAGGGAGTCTGTGAGCCCGACCTTTGCCAATTGGGAACTCGTAAGAATAGAGACATTTAGGTAAGTGCAAATGCTTTTCAAGTGCAGTATTTACAGCTCATGCCTTGATCAGAGGAAGTGAACACTCTGGGTACATCCTGATAATTGCAATTGAGAGTAGCTCTTATCAGCACCGGCCAGAAAATTATTTTCTATTCTTTAATGTAATCAGCAGTCTATTTGTAAAATACATCCTCCCTCAGAGCATTCCTGTTTTCTAGGTAAAAGGGTTTCAGTAGTTTACTAGACAGACAATTCATCCTCTGTAGGGAGTTTCCAAAAAGTAGGTTGCATTCTAATAGTGCCTGACACTCTCCTTTCATACTGGCAACAGTCCCAGTTGTGCCAGAGCATAAGATCTTGACCCTAACCCTAATTTAACCCACACACAGCCTAGACCACTGCAGTATACTGGTCTGCCCTCACTGCTAATCATTACTTCCCCACAACTCTTAATTTTCCTTATTCCACATGCTCCTGAGTCTCCAGTGTTAATTATGTGTGGCTAGTCAGCAAACATTCTCTCCTTCTAAATTCCTTGTTTAAGAGCATGGACCTAGGGCTGAAGAGATGGCATGCATTTGAGTTCATTTACAGTGGCTGAAGGCCCCGGCATGCCCATTGTCTATCTGCATCTCTCTATCTCAAATAAATAATTAAATAATAAAAAAGAGCAAGGACCTAGAGCAGTGTTGTTTGGGCCTCAGTTAATATGGTCATGTGAGCTTTACCATATATGCCTTCCATTCCATATGCACATAGGAATGTTTTAGAAGCAGTTCAAGAACACATTACTATAACCACAATAATGAGTATTATACTAGTTATAAAGGCCATAATAATTAATTATTTTATTTATTTATTTATTTATTTATTTTTGAGACAGAGAGAGGGAGAGAGAGAGAGTGAGAATGGGCATGCTAGGGCCTCTAGTCACTGCAAACAAACTTCAGACGCATACATCACCATATGCATCTGGCTTACATGGGACCTGGAGAATCGAACCAGGGTCCTTAGGCTTCACAGGCAAGCACATTAACTGCTAAGCCATCTCTCCAGCCCATAATAATTAATTATTATGAGTTATCATGCTTTATATTGAATTAGCAATGTTCATTCTGAATCAGTGATGACTATTCCCATTTTATAGATGAAGAAACTTAACCATAGAGAGATTTATAGTTTTCTTAACTCCCTGTTCACAAAGTCTGCACATGAGCTACTACTTCAGACCCATAATTGTATGTATTTATGTATGTATGTACGTATTTGAGCACAGGCTCTGACCTCACACTTTTGAAACTAAGGAAGTTTGCCTCTAAGAATCCTGGTAGGTGTCATGAGAGAAGGGTGGTATGATTTGTGGAAAGCTGCCAACAACCTTAGAGTGTCACTGACCAAGAGGGTCCCTTGGTTCCTGTAGATAGAAATCAAATGTGAACCAGGTCTGAAGTAAAGCAAACCGAATTTTTATTCCAGAGGAGAAGTACTGAAGGCTAGTCCACAGAGAGAGCAGCCTGGGTTTAATGTTAGGTGAGAACAGTAGCAAGCTACTCCAACACCCCTGGGGTTGGGTGGTCTGTGCTTAGACTCCTCAGACTTGTCCTCCCTTTGTCCTCACCTGTGGAGGGAGTGTAAGGACTCCTCATGATGGCAGGGGACAGCATGGCATGAGCAGAAGATAGACATCACCTCTGCCACAGCAGGTGGAAAACAGCAGCAGGAGAGTGAGCTGATCTCTGGCAAAGGGGAGCTAACTATAAGATCCCTAAACCTGCTCTCAACAATCCACCTCCTCCAGCAAGGCTCCACCTAACCCAAATTACCATCAGCTAGGAATCAAGCATTCCAAACACGTGACTTTATGGAGGACATCGGATTTGAACCACCACAAATGGAGAACATGTGCAGGAGGATCGTCAAACAAATGGGACCTACAGGGACACAATTATCTCAAGCCAGCCAATTTGGAGCCAATTTAACATTTTCAGTTTCCTAGGAGTTGCATTGCATAGAACAAAACCACTGACATGGAGCAATTGTTTCAAAAGTACTTTATAGTTTAAATTTAGTCCAGCACTGGAGAGATGGCTCAGCGGGTAAAGGAATTTGCTCACAAAGCCTGACAGACCTGGTTTGATTGCCCAGTACTCATGTAAAGCCAGTTGCACAATGTGGCACATGCATCTGGAGCTTGTTTGCAGTGGCAGGAGGCCCTGGTGTGCCCATTATCTATTGCTGTCTCTACTTGCAAATAAATAAAATATTTTAATATTTAGTTATCACTTCCAATCCCATATTTCTTCTCATTGCCCAAATGCAAATTCTAAGACAAATCTGAATGTTATATTCAAAAATTTGGTAATGTTTCAATATATGTTTAATCTGATATTTATTACCTAGAAGTTTAGCATATTTATAATCCTTGTGATTAGTGATATAGTTTTTTTTTAATTTTATTTCTACCATTTCAACTTTTACTTTTTTTTTTTCTTTTTTCTTTTTGTTTTTCAAGGTAGAGTCTCACTCTAACCCAGGTTGACCTGGAATTCACTATGTAGTATCAGGGTGGCCTCAAACTCATGACGATCCTCCTACCTCTGCCTCCCAAGTGCTGGGATTAAAGATGTGTGCCACCACACCTGGTTCCATTTTAGTTTTTATCTGAACTATTTTCAAACGTTTTTTTTTTAAACTCAATTCGTTTTGAATTAATTTTTTAAAACTTTTTTATTGACAACTTCCATAATTATAGACAATAAACCATGATAATTCTTCCCTCCCTCACTTTCCCCTTCACAATTACACTTTCCATCATATTTCTTCCTCCTCTCAATTAGTCTCTCTTTTATTTTGATGTCATCATCTTTTCCTCCTATTATGAGAATTTTATGTAGGTAGTACCAGGCACTATGAGGTCATGGATATTCAGGCCATTTCTTTCTTTCTTTCTTTCTTTCTTTCTTTCTTTCTTTCTTTCTTTCTTTCTTTCTTTCTTTCTTTCTTTTTTTGGCTTTTTGCAAGGTAGGGTCTCACTCTGGTCCAGGCTGACCTGGAATTAACTATGTAGTCTCAGGGTGGCCTTGAACTCTCCGCGATCCTCCTACCTCTGCCTCCCGAGTGCTGGGATTAAAGGCGTGCACCACCACGCTGGGCTTCAGGCCATTTTGTGTGTGGAATATTGCATTGTAAGGAGTCCTACCCTTTCTTTGGCTAGTACATTCTTTCCACCACCTCCATGCAATGGAGTGATAGAGATATCTCAGTGCTGAACACCTCACTGTCACTTCTTCTCAGCACTATGGTGCCTTTTGAGTCCTCCCAGTCATCACCGCCATCTGAAAACAGAAGCTTCTCTAAACAAAAGTGAGAGTGGCATTATATGGGTATGAGCATTAAGAAAAATGCTTACAGGGAAGTTTGATGATCATGACATATACATTTAGCCAGACAATAGCTGGCATTACTCCTCTAGGGCTCATGACCTCTCCTACCATAGGATTTTGACTTTGTTTTCAGTGCTAGGCATATATTTCCTCCTGTGGAGCTGGTCTCCAGTTCAATTAGAGAGCTGTTCCCCCCCCCGTAACAGTAATGCCACTACTGCACCTGTTGGATCATTTGGCCTGGCTGGCTAATCTTAAGGCTTGTAGTGCCCACTGTTGTTTATCACCACTGATGACTTCTCTTTCCCATAGGGCTGCATGCAGTGTAGTTTTCCAGCTTTCATCAGCTGGTCTATAGGGAGGAGGTTTTCTGCTTAGTGTCAGCTTGATTTCTCAGCGACCTGAAGCCTAAGCACGTGGAGTCTTCAGCAGTAGGGTCTTACCATCTATTTCTGGAACCAAGAGCCTTGGCAATGCCTGGAATGTATTGGGGGCATCAAGGACTTCCTTAGCCAACAATTCACTGGAAGGTATACTATCCCTGGCACTGAAATTTTTCTAATAATGATCTATGGCTTCAATAAAGTAGATTTCCATACAGCTTATTCCTAACATCTTAAATTTTGATTAACCATCCTCCCACCCTTCCTTTACTCAATCCCTTCCCGTGATCTTACTTAGGCCATTGCATCTGCAATAATCTCTTCATCTACTTACATATAGTCAATACTCTCTGCCCAAGTCCTCCCCTCTCCTCTCTCCCTTATAGCTCCTTTCTAGCTTCCTGGCCTCTGTTACTGACTTTTACTCCAACTCACATACAAGTCTAAACATTTGTAGCTAGGATCCGCATATGAGAGAAAACATGTGGCGTTTGGCTTTAAAAAAAACATTTTTTTCCTTGAGGTAGGGTCTCATTCTAGCCCAGGCAGACCTGGAGCTCATTTGGTAGTCCCAGGATGGCCTTGAACTCACAGAAATCCTCCTCCTACTGCCTCCCAAGTTCCGGGATTAAAGCGGTGTGCCACCACGTCCAACCCAATATTTTATTTTTGAAGGTATTCATCATGCTTGTTTGCCTCGACTGGGTGTTTTTTTTTTTTTTTTCTTTTTTTAGGAATGGTCTAAGGAACCCAGACTAGTCTTTTCTTGAACTCACTACATAGCCAGTGATGACCTTGAACTTTCTATTCCTCCTGCCTCCATTCCCCAAGTGCTGGGATTACAGGATGTGCCACCTGACCTGGATTAGTAGGTGCTAGGAATTGACCCCAGGGCATAGTGCATGCCAGGCAAGCACTCCACCAACCGAGTTCTCTCCTCAGGCCTCTTCTATAGTTTTTAGAAGAAATCATTAATAAATCTGTTTCATTAACTTAGAGGTAAAGTATCTTTTTTCTCCTTGGCTGCTATTAAATTCTCTTCTTTCTGGGCATGGTGGTTCATACCTGTGATCCCCTCACTCAGGAGGTATAAGCCAGAGGGCAGAGTTCAAGGCCAGCCTGGAGTACATACTGTGACCTTAAGCAAACAAACAAAACATCATCTTTGCATGCTAAACTAGATCTAGGTACAAAATTCTTTTTATTCTGCTAAGATTTTATTATATTTCATGAAAATCAACATTCTGGTCAAAGATTTCTCAAATATCACCACTTCCTTATTCATTAGATCTTCTTCTTCAGAAACAGCAAAGGTTTGCTCCAATGTTTTTAAAAAGTTATTTTATATATGTTGTAGCAAGTTATACTCTTACCCCTTGCCCCGGCTCCTGTTACCTTAGGGGCCTTCTTCAGTGGGATTATGGTCATAAAGGCCTCAGTCAGCCCCTTTAGGGTAGTGAGGGAACCATAAATCAGGGAACTCCTACCCACCCTGCGGCTCTTACAATATTTCTGCCTCCTCTTCTGCAACATTCCCTGAGCCATAGAAAGTCTGTTGGAAGTCTGATTTAATGCTGAGTTTTTGTAGCCTCTATGTTTCTGTTTTGATTGATCACCATGTCTGCCACCATCACCCTGGAGCTGGTTGTCAGTTTAGCAGTTAGAGCAGTGTTCATGTGCCACTTCCACTGCAAGTTCTCCTGGACCCTGGAAGATGTAGAACAGGTGGCAAGTCTCCTAGTGGGCAGTTAGCAATCTTCTTGTCTTATCAATAGATCTTGCCTCTCCTCTGTTTTGCCATCTGTAAAATAAAACAGATTCTCCAACCAAGAGTGAGAGCAGCTTGAATTAAAGGGGATATGCAAAGTTATTGAAGAGATTTTTGGCATGCAAACCCACGCTTCTTATCCAGAGAGCAATGGGGAATTCTCTCTGAAGTATGAGTTTCCTGACTATAGGAATCTGACTTGGTTTCCAGTACTAAGTATGAGTTCCTTCTCACTGAGCAGGCCTCATTTCCAATCAGAGAACAGTTGGTTACCCGCAGAGGCTGTGTGCCACTATTGCACGTGTGTGTGTGCATCTTGTGTGGGTGGTTGATTCATAGTCCATAGGGTCCCCTGCTTATTCATACTGTTGGTGACTGTTGTCCTCCAAATGGCTTCCATGGGCTTTCCAGCATGATGAGGTCTAGACAGAAGGGAACTAGTTTCCCTTTTAATTCCAGCACGGTAGGCCAATGTCCTGTGACCAAAGCCTGTGGTGTCTTCAGCAATAGGGTCTTATCTTTTAGCTCTGGCAGATAATCAAGTACTTTTGCAATGGACTACATTGTTTTGGGGACCTCATGGGTCTCTCTGACCAACAGTTGACTGGGGTGGTGGTGGTGGGGGGAACAACCCAATTCTGGGCCTGGGATTTCTCTGTCAGAGTCAGTGGTTTTAAAGTTAAGCTTTTTCCACCCAGTGCCCAATTGTCCCTCCAAACCCTTTATTGGTGGTTATGTCTTGTAGAATGCTGGTCAGAATGAGGGTTTCTATGGAGCTGATTCATATTGTCTTAACTTTTGTGTAATTCCCTCCCCACTCTCCTTATCCCATACTCCTTTAAATCCCTCCACCCCAATATTCTCTCCCAACCTGTCAGATAACTCTGCCTCTCACCCTATTCCTTCTCTCCCCTGGTCTCATTCTAGTTTTATGTCCATATTTTGGATGCACTCATCTCCACTTGAGCCCAGTTAGGAAGCTCAGATGAGAGAATACATGCACTGTTTGTCATTCTGTGCTTGTGTGATCTTGCTTAGAATGATTTTTTTCCAACTCCATCCATTTTCCTGAAATTTCATTATTTCATTTTTCCTTACCACTGAGTAGAATTTCATTGTGTTTATGTGGCACATCTTCATTAATCTATTCATCAGTTGATAGGTATCTGGGCTGATTCTAGTTCCTGGCTATTATGAATAGAGCAGCAACAAACATGGTTGAGCAAGTATCTCTGTAGAAAAGACTGGAGTTTTTTTTTTTTTTTTTTTTTTTTGAGGTAGGGTCTTGCTTTAGCCCAGGCTGACCTGGAATTCACTATGTAGTCTCTGGATGGCCTTGATCTCATGGTGATTCTCCTACCTCTGCCTCCCAAGCGCTGGGATTAAAGGCATGTGCCAGCACACTCAGCTCTCTCTACCACATTTTTTGATTGAGTTATTTGACTTTTTTGTTATTTAGTTTTTTGAGTTCTTTGTAGATTCTAGATATTAGACCTTTGTCAGAGGTGTAGCTGGTGAAAATTTTCTCCTATTCTGTGGGATGTCTGTTTGCTCTACTAATGATTTGCTTGTTTGTACAGTAATATTTTGGTTTTGTGAGGTGCCATTCGTTGAGTGTAGATCTAATTTCCTGTGCTACTCAGGTCTTATTCAAGAAGTCTTCCCTACAATTATATTGTGGAGTGTTCTCCCTGTTTTTTCTTCTAGTTGTTTTAGAATTTCATGTCTCATATTGAAGTCCTTAATCCATTTAGAGTTGACTTTAGTGTAAGGTGAGAGAAATGGGTCTAATTTCATTCTCCTATGTGTGGTTATCCCATTTTTCCATCACCATTTGTAGAAGATGCTGTCATTTCTCCAGTACATAGTTTTAGCTCCTTTGTCAAAGATTAGGTAGCTGTGGTTGCTTGGATTTAGAGGTAGATCTTTTATTCCATTAATTGGTATGACTGTTTTTGTGCAAGTACCATGCTGTTTCAGTAACTATGACTTTGTAATATATCTTGAAATCACATATGGTGATACCTCCACACACATTTCTTTTTTTTTTGAGGATTTTTTTGGCTATTTGAGGCCTCTGTTCTTCCATATGAATTTTGAGACTATTTTTCTATCTTTGTGAAGAACATTACTGAAATTTTTATTGAAATTGCATTCAATCTGTATAATGCTTTGGTAGGATGGCCATTTTCACAATATTAATTCTTCCAACCCATGAGCATGGGAGGTCTTTCCATCTTCTTGTATCTGCCTCAATTTCTCTCTTCAGATTTTTGTTTCCTTTGTATGGGTCTTTTACTTCCTTGGTTAGTGTTATTCCAAGGTATTTAAATGTTTGTGGCTCTCAGAAACAGTATAGCATCACTTATCCCTTCCTCTATAAGTTTATTTTTGTTCCTCTTGGGCCCAATAACCAATTAGGTCTCTCCCTGCACACTTGAGTCTGGTGATGAAGCTCATTCTAGTTAGAAATCAGATTTTTACAATTGGACCTGATTTGTCTGCAATCTTAGCCCTTTATCCTTTCCTCTCAGATCCCCTTAGCTTCTTCTCTCCATCCCTATGTGAAGGGGATCTTGTTCGTCTCCCCTCCTCCATCCCAGTGAAGGGAGAATTTACTTTGGTTTGGGCCTCCTTGCTTTACTTTGCCTCTTATTCCAAACTCTCCCTAATATAAATCTCATGATTTACCCTCCCTTGAGTCTGCATTCTCAATTCTAAGTTAATGTGGATAAGAACTCAAGACTTGAGAGCTGCTGGTGTGGGCATTCTAATCCCACAGATAGCTCTCCTGCATCATGGGGACCAAGCATTCAATACAAGAGACTGAGGGGACATTTCATATTCAAACTATAACTGCAGATAAACCCTCCACCACTGAGCCATGTGAGCAGCATTTTAGATAGCCTCTCCCTCTCATTCTGACTGCTCAGTACTATGTAATTTACTGTTGAACCCATCTGTTACATTTCTCATTTAGCTATCATATTTTTCGCCTTTAAAAGGTCATTGATTTTAAATCTGCAAACAGTAATAACCTCTTGTTCTATTTATTCTAAAAAAAGCACTAAATTTTTTTTCCTATTCCACATTTGTTAATATAATATACAGTCTGCTATTTTTATAGGTCTGATTCTGGTGACCTCTCATGTTGTTTTGTCATTTTCTCATTAAAGCCAAAGGTCATAAATTCTGTTTCCTCCCACTAAATTGAGGCCATCTGTACATGGTACAGAACTAGCTGGTTAGCCTTACCAGGCTCCAAAGACAGTATGACAGTCTCCCAAAGGAGACTGTGTGGATGGTCCCTGCCATACTTAAGCTGAGGAGTGAAAAGATGGATTCAAGCAGCAGCTGAGCCTGAGTTGAGGTGGTTAAAACTGGGGTCTCTTCTTTGGGGGCACAGTAACTTAGTCTACTAGAGAAATATGGTCCAATGAAGACCATTCTCTGCCCACTTGTGTAGTCAAGATTCTTCTTTTGGGAGAAGCAAAGAACCCTGCAGGGTGGTGGGAGAAATGAAACACGGGCAGAAGTTCCCACTTAAAGTGGCCTGTGGAAGACACTTTGCCTCCTGACACCCAGTCTCACCACTGTGGCTGCTGGGGGAGGTTGGTATGAGCTCACCTCTGGTGCTGAGTGTGCCACATGGGAAACTCGCCCTGGGCTTCATCTGAAGGTCCAGGAGCTCACTGCCCTGAGGCAATGTGGCAGAGCTCAGCCCATGGGGAGGGTATAAGGAAGATAGTCTGGCTGCTTCTTTGGGTTTCGTCTCCTGGGCTACTAATATTCCCTAAAAATTGTTTCTAAAACTCATAAAACACTTTTGGCTGGGGAACTCATAGTCCAAAGGGCAGAAGACATGACTATTGTGTGGCTAAATGGATATGTTGTGCCCATCGAGTTGTCCTCTGACTATTTATGTTTATGCCCATAGGTTCGTGCTGCTCTCGTGCTTGGTAAGTGAAGCTTCTTTATGAAGATGGCAGTGATTACTGGGGATACTCAAAAGTCATCAAAGTGCTGAGAAAACGTGACGGCTGAGTGCCCAGCACAAAATGAGACATCTTGATCATGTCCTCCAACGTGCAGAAAACAAAGAGTGGCCTGTTTGGCAGTTTTGCTTAATGCATCATATTTCCTATAGTCACAATGGAAGAATGAATCAATTCAAATTTAAAGAAAGTCTTTGGTGAAGATATCTTAATAATATGGCTCTAGCATTAAAGTTCACTATCAATTGTGCTAGCATTTTAAAAACTCAAACGACCAAGGAATATTATAAAAACTTGTGTGTATTTTTTTACTGAGATTCACCAATAGTTAACATTTTCCCCTTTACTTCCTCTTCCTGACCTGTCTCTATCTCCCTGTATGTCTGTCAGTTCCTCCCTCCTTCTCTTCTGTGTGTGTGTGTGTGTGTGTGTGTGTGTGTGTGTGTGTGGTAGTTTGGTTCTTTGTATCCCAGGGCTCTGTGTTGATAGACTCAAGCAACCACAGACTGAAAATATTTGGACAAAAAGAACTTCATCTGGACTGGATAGGTACTGTAGCAGATAGCTTCAGGTTCGCTGAGATGAACTTCCAGACCAGGCACAGTTATGGAGGAAGGGATATTATTTATTGAAGCTTACAGATCCAGAGGAAGTTCCATAATGGCAGAAGAAGCTGGCCTTTCTTCACAGGACCAGGCAAGAGAGCAAAGCCAACCAGTCGCACAGCACACAGAGCAAAACTACAGCCAAGCCACAGCAAGCTTCAGGGACTCCTGTTAGGCACATTTTGCACATCTTTGGAATCTCAAACCCACCACAAACACCTTAAGACCGGCCCCCAGTGACATTGCCTCTAGCAAGGTGATTGTAGATGCAAACAATAACTAATAAAATACAGAATATATTGGGGGACATATATTCAAACTACCACAGGTACCGACGTTTTTCTTGTCATTATTCACCAAACAATCCAGTATAACAACAATTTATGTAGTTTTTATGATACAGTGGGTTATTACAAGTAATCTAAAGGTGATTTAAAGCATAGGGCATAAGCAAATTCTATGCCATTTCATAAAAGGGATAGAATGTTATTACCTTTTCCCTAAGTGGTTCCTAATGCATCTACTTAGATGGGTATATATTCTTTTACATAAACACAGCACAAAGATTGAAATCTAAAAATTCAATATCAATACAATGTTGTGGTTCAGAATATATACTCAAAAATTTTTTTTGAGGTAGGGGCTTACTCTAGCCCAGGCTGACCTGAAAATCACTCTGTAGTCCCAGGCTGGCCTTGAACTTATAGTCCTTCTACCTCTGTCTCCCAAGTGCTGGGATTAAAGGTGTGTATCACTATATCTACCTTCAGATTTTGATAGTTGTCTCAATTTTTTTAATGGGAATTTAAAAAAGAATCTGCTTACTATTCTTCAATCTAGAAGAGTTCATTAGTTTGTTTCATGACCTTTCTTTCTTTTTCTCCCTCCCTCTTTCTTTCCTTCTCTTTCTTCCCTTCTTTCTTTCTTTCTTGCTTGCTTGCTTTCTTTCTTTCTTTCTTTCTTTCTTTCTTTCTTTCTTTCTTTCTTTCTTTCTTTCTTTCTTTCTTTCTTGCTTTCTTTTTGGTTTTTCAACAAAGGGTCTCATTCTAGCCCAGTCTGACCTGGAATTCACTATGTAGTCTCAGGCTGGCCTTGAACCCACACTATCCTCCTACCTCTGCCTCTCAAGTGCTGGGATTAAAGACATGGGCCACCACTCCTGGCTTGTGACATTTATGTTTTTGAGGTGTCAGGACAATTGCTCATATAATCTGATGGCATCATTCAGAGGAACCTAAATAGTTGGTCTGAGGGTGGCTACACTTTGTTATCGATAGATGTGGTTGCAATTTGTTAGGTTGTGGCAGCTTGTGGCAGCTTGTGGCTTATATTTTGTAAAACTCCCTCATTGTCTTGTCTTCAACATACTCTGTGCTATATATGTGTCTATACAGCTCAATTAGAGGAGAACAAGTGAACTTAGAGCTTTGAGACACTTTCTAATGCAATTGGGGTCAATTTACGGCGGCCGCAGACTGTGGGTAAGAACTGGTGGTGTACTAGGAAATTTAGAGCACAGAGGCTAACAATTTGGCAGGATAGTTACCTCAATAAATTTCTCCCAAGGATACACATGTACACACATGAGAATAAAATTTATGGCAATGTAGAAAATGAAATTTTTATCAAGAAGGTGATTTTTTTTATTTTAAAAATTATAACAATATGGTTGTGCCCTTAGAGAATGAGTGGTGATTCTATACAGTGTGCACGAGCCATGATATAGATGGTAACCTACTTTTTATGAGATTTCCCCTTAGAACTAAAAACCATCCCAGTTATGATGAAGAAAAAAAGATATGTCTTATTAAAAAACTGTCCCAATATCCAAAGCACAGAAGGTGAGCTATATTTATATATAGCAGCCCAGCTCCCTGAGCTTTGTCATCAAGTGCGTTCCTGTTGGACCCAAGCTCAATTGTCATGTCATTGAGGAGCAACCTACATGGAGGTTCCCCCTAAGGATTCTGCTTTTTAAAATACAATGAAAGAAACCAAGGCACAGAGATGGCTAAACAGAACAAGGAGCAGTGAGGGACCTCAGCCTTGACTCCTACAGGTTAAGGGACCCGGAAGCAAGGATTGCTCCCACTAAGGACAGCAGGTAAATTATCCTCCCAGCTTTACAATATCACCTTTATTTATAATATTTTTTATTTATTTACAATATTATTTGTTTACCACATCACTCACCTTTATTTTCGCCTATCGTTCTATAAGCCCTGTGATGTGGAATATTCACATTTGTTTTGTGTTGAGTTTAAGGCTTGTATAATATGACTAGAAATGAACCAAGCATCCATTCCTGTCTCTGGGTAATGTGGAGTTCCAAAGTGTTTTCCCATGTAATGATGTTTTACATTTTGAATATTTTTATCTTTCTGGGGAGCCTACAGTGTTAACTTAAATGCAATAAATGTGTTACTATGTCAGAATTCAGAAAGTTTCTTCTGCTTGGTTATAAAAGTGCACTGATTATTTAAAGCTCCTATAATGCTGGTGCCTCGACATTTGTTGCAGTCGCTGGTAGGAATGTCATGCCTGGCACGATCAAAGTGTCTGTTAGATTTAGAGAAATGGAAACCCTCTCAATAATCTGTTCAGCATCCCAGGTCAAAAGAGGGGGAGGAAACTGCTGCTCCCAGCCATTGCCCAGGGAGCATTATTATTCACTGGGGACTGAAGCTACAGGAAGAATCTCTATAGTGTATGCTTTTACAATGTGGGATTTAACATGAGATTGTATCATGAAAAAGAAAGTATAGAGCTGTGTTTAGCTTCAGGCAGTCTTGGTATTCTCGCTGACCCTGTCTTTTGCTGTTGAATTGCTGCTTTCTTGTAAGAAGGTAACATTGTCATTTTTAATTGAAGTTGGAAATAGACAAACCATGCACAGTAATGTAACATTTTTAAATGTGTGATTCCTACTTCTAGAGACAGTGCACTCATACAAGTCAACTCATGCAGGTCAAACAAATGGACAATTCATTTGGTTACCTTATTCCTATCCTTTCCTTTACAAATGTAGCAGAACTGCAGAAACTGAAACATGACTTCTTATCTAGCCAATTTAGATCCTTTGAGCAAACTAAAAATACAAGTTATCTGTAAAATATTTTTAGTTTGTCTGTTTGAAGGGAAATTGCCTTTTGTTCTTGAGAGATCGGAGATGACATTCAAAAACACTGAAGGGTTTCAGATACTTCACAAGAGGCCAGTGACAGAATCTCCATGTCCTCCTTCCATTTCCCCTTCAATGTTTGTCCTGTTTTTGTTTCAGGGTCACTTTCCTCCTGTTGAAGAAGCACCATGTCAAAATTTCTTTACAGTATTTTAAAACTGAAGCTTTAGGAGATGTTAAGTAACAGTAAAACCCAAACAACTTTACTCTGGGCAAGGATGTTTGATGTATATATTACGAGTAGGAAAAAGTTGGAAAAAAGGGGAAAGATTTAAGAGACGTTTTCAAACATTTTCAGTTTAAGACACACTCTGGTAAGATAAAATAAAGGTCTCTCTTTACTTCCCATTCTTTTCCTCTTCTCCCCTCCTGCTACCTGATCCTACATTGAATTAACACGAGTACAAGAGTGCACACATATACTTGATTGGTGACAGAGATGGAGTATTGCATGGTAATTGCTGTAATTGGGACCCAGGGAATAATGATAATGGGAAAGTGAGATTAAGATCTGTCTAACATCTTCTCCTAGAGTTGTCAAAATATACTTTGTTTTATGTTTTTAGTTTGAAGAGTTATATATTGGCTTTGGTTGTTGTTGGGGTCAAAGGCAAGGATGAGAAGTATGGTAGAGATCATATGGTCCCTAAACAGATTTATTTAAACTTTTTAAGCTTAATTTTTTCATGGGTGGAAGAACTCTTAACATGAAATCTACATTATATATATATATATATATTGGTTTTTCAAGGTAGGGTCTCACTCTAGCCCAGGCTGACCTGGAATTCACTCTGTAGTCTCAGGATAGCCTTGAACTCATGGTGATCCTCCTACCTCTGTCTCCCGAGAGCTGGGATTACAGGAATGTGCCACCATGCCCGGCAGATTTCTTTTTTATTAAGTAGAAAGTTTGTATGGACACATCATGTGTTGGTACCATCATTTCCTTCCTTTCTGTCCCGACTCCACTGAGGGTCCTCCTCAGTGGGATGGCTGACATTCACCATGGGGCTGTGGGTATTGAGTTGTGAGAGCAGCAGTTAGCCACTGTGTGGGTGAGGGGGAGGCAATGCCTCTGGATATTCCCTCCCACCTTGTGGCTCTTATAATCTTTCCTCCTGCTCTTCCACAAAATTCCCTGAGCCATGGTGAGTGTGTTTTAAGTCTAGTTTAGTGTTGAGCTCTCAGCAGTTTCTGGATTTCTGCTCTGGTGCATTTTGAGTGTCCTCAGTGTCTGTCTCATGACCCTGGCACTGGCTGTCAGGCTCATGGTGGAAGCAGCACTGTTGCTCATCTTCAGTTCCTTTCCGTGGTCTCACCTGGGCCCTGGCTGTTGTGTGATGGTTCATCTCCTGCCAGGAAGTCAGCTATCTTTTCTTGTCTTATTGATAGATTTTGGTTGTCCTTGATTCTTGCTGCCTTCTATAAAAGAAAAACAGATTTTCCGATGGAGAGTGTGATCAGCATAGGTTAAAGAGGATAAGAATTTTCAATTTAGAGAGATTTTGCCAAAAACTGGTGGGAGCTTGCCTTTGAAGTCCATATTCTTGGTCTCCATAGGGTTCTGACTCTGTTCCCAGTTCCAGCTCTGGGTTCCTTCCCACTGAGTGAATCTCCTAGCCAATCAGAAAGCCATTGGTTATCACCTAGGCTTGGTGCCACCATTGCACACATGTGTACATCTGGTTAGGCTGGTTGCTTCCTTATAACAATGTCCCTTGCTTGCTCACAACATTGTTGGCCACTTTCCACCAGCACCTTGGCATGGTCTTAGATTTTAAGTATATAATACAGTAATGTTATCCTTAGTTATAATGTTGTACAACCAAGCTCTAAAACAAATTCTTATTTTCCTCATTATGGTAAGAATATTTAACATGAGACCATCCTCTTTCTAAATATCTCAGTGTGAAATATTTTACTATTGACTCTAGGCACAGTATCACACAATAGCTCTCTAGAGCCTTTTCTTCTTACTTGACTGAACTTCAATCCCATTCACTAGTAACTCTTTTTTCCATCCCATCAGATCCTGTATCCACCATTCCACTCTTTGGTTCTATTAATCTATGTTACATGCCTCATGTAAGTGGAATCATAAAGTATAGTTGACTTTTAATGACTGGCTTCTTTTGGTCTTCAAGGCTTATCCACAGTTTTACTAATTATAGAATTATTTTTTAAAATATTTTTAATATTTATTTTAATGTATTTATTATTTGAAAGAGAGAATGGGCACAGCAGGGCCTCCAGCCACTGCAAACAAATTCCAGACACATGTGCCACCTTGTGCACGTGGGCTCTGAGGCTTTGTAAGCAAGCATCTTCAATTGCAAAGCCATCTTCCCAACCCCCATCTTCGATATTTTATTTTTATTTATTTGTAAGCAGAGAGAGATGGAGAGATGACAGACTTAATTCATTTTTAAAGCTGAATAATATTCCTCAATATGTATACGCAATGTTTTAAAAATATTTTATTTAGGGCTAGAGGAATGGCTTAGCAGTTAAGGGGCTTGCCTGCAAAGCCAAAGAACCCCAGTTCAATTCCCCAGGACCCACATAAGCAAGATGCACAAGGTGGTGCATACATCTGAAGTTCATTTGCAACTGCTGGAAGCCCTGGCATGCCCATTTTTTCTCTCTCTCTCCTCTTCCTGCTTCTTTCTCTCTCTCTCTCTCAAATAAATAAATAAAAATTTTTAAAAATCATTATTCTCTTATTTATTTGAGTGAGAGAGAGAGAGAGAGAGAGGAGAGAGAGAATGGATATACCAGGACCTCTAGCAAATGAACTCCAGTCATGAACTCCAGATGCATGAGCCACCTTGGGTATCTGGCTTACATGAGTACGAAGGAATTGAATCTGGGTCCTTAGACTTCACAAGCAAGCACCTTAACCATTAAGCCATTTCTCCAGCCCACCATGCTTTTGGTATCTGTTGTAGTCAGGTTTGCACTGCTGGAAGAAATCACCCAACCAAGAGCAGCTTTTGGGAAAAAAAGTGTTTATTTTGCCTTACAGGCTCAAGAGGAAGCTCCACAATGGTAGGGGGAAATGATGGCATGAGCAAATATCATACCCTGGCCAATATAAGGTGGACAACAGCAAAGGGAGAGTATGCCAAACACTTTCAAGAGTACACTGGCTAAAATACCCATAAACCCGCCCCCAACAATACACTGCCTCCAAGAGGCTTTAATTCCAAATCTCCATTAGCTGGGAACCTAGCATTCAGAACACCTAAGTTTATGGGGGACACCTGAATCAAACCACCACATTCTGCCCCAGCCCCATAAACTGATAGCCATCCATGATGTAAAGTGCAATGCATTCAACCCATCTTTAAAATCCCCATACTTTTGTCAATCCTAATGATGTTCAAACATTCCCGTAGTCTAAGATCTTTTAACTGAGCCACAATGCCCCCACCCCCCAAAAAAACCCTCCAAAACCCATAATGGCACAGAATAAACTTTCATACTGCAAAAGATGGCATTGGGCATAGCAGAGAAATATTCAACCAATACAGGGCAAACATCAAACTCTGTAGCTCCAAGTCCAACAACTCTAATCAGTGACAAATCTCCAAGTCTGATAATTCTAACCAGCAACAAATCTCTGGAGTTCCAATTCTGCCTCTCCAGCTAGGCTACTCACAGTCCTGGAAAACTTCTTCTAGGGCTGACAGCTCTCCTTAGCAGCCTTCTCATAGTCCTGGCATCTCCACTGGGTCTCTACTGCAATCCACAGTCCATCCTCACAGCTCCATCGGGTCTCCATGTATACATTCAGCAAAATTGCTTCACATTGCCCATGGCTGTTTCCAAAAAACAAGACTGTGTTGCAAACTCAATGACCCTCTCTTGCATTTCTTATACCTCACAATACCAGTAGGATGCCAATTTGTTAATCCAGGGGGAATAAATCAGACTTTGAAGAACAGAACACTCTTTGAGCATTCCGGCCCCTTCAAAAGAGTCTACATTCTTCCTGTTGCCCCAGTGCAGGTCAGCTGGCCCAATCTCAAAGTTTGTAATTTCTCATATAATTGCAGCTGAATGGGCAGCAGTTTCACCTAAAGATTGCATTTTTCCTGTGCCATATCCCTCTGCTCATAACAGACCATTTCTACACAAAGCAACCCTGCACAAGTTCTCAGGATACAGGCATAACAACAAACCTCTCACACAAACTGCTTATAGCTGGTCCGCACAAAGCTCTTTCTTACCCTCACAAGCTAAACCTTATAATCCTTAGTTCTTACTGCATTCAGGCCTTTCAGCTCTGACCAGAATAGTCCATTAAGCTGTACTTACAGCACTGCAAGGTGTCTCTTAGGCCAAGGTTTCAAATTCATCAACATTCCTCTTGAAAATCAGCTCCAAAAGGCCAAAGCCACACAGTCAGGTGTCTAGCAGCAAATGACACCATTCCTCAGTACCAACATTACTATCGCAGTCAGGTTCACATTGTTGGCAGAAATCACCCGGCTAAGAGAAGCTTTTTTTGGAGGGGAAGCTCCATGATGGCAGAGGAAAACAATGGCATGGCCAGATGGTGGACATCACCCCCTGGTCTACATTAGGTGGAAAATAGCAACATGAGAGTGTACCAAACACTGGCAAGGGGAAACTGGCTATAACACCCATAAGTCCGCCCCCAACAATACACAGCTTCCAGGATGTGTTAATTCCCAAATCTCCATCAGCTGGGAACCTAGCATTCAGAACACCTAAGTTTATGGGGGACTCCTGAATCAAACCACCACAGTATCTGCTTATCCCCCTCCCCTTTTTGAGTTAGGGTCTCACTGTAGCCCAGGCTGATTTGGAATTCACGATGTAGTCTCAGGGTGGCCTCAAACTCACGGTGATCCTCCTTCCTCTGCCTCCCAAGTGCTGGGATTAAAGGTGTGCACCACCATACCCGACAACATCTTGGATTTTTGAGTAGTGATTCGATGAACTAAATCCACCATACATTATTATTTCATATCAAACAGGGAGGCTATTTTTTTTTAATTCAACAAGTGTTGCCAAAGATAGGCAGAAATCAGAGCTCTTGAATTCTGTTTCTTGCAGTTCAAAATGGTATAACCACTATGGAAGACAGTATGGTGAGTGCTCAAACAATTAAAAAATAGCCTTGCTTTATGATAAGGCAATTCTACTCCTGAATATTCATCTAGCGTAAATAAAATCAGGACCTAAAAGGAAAGTTGGCATTCTTACTTCAAAATACCTAGAATGTTTGTTATCTGGTGCATATGGGGAACATTTCTGCCCATGCTTACAAGCTTAAAATTGCACTACACCCAAACTAGCAGATTCAGCACCACCACAACCTTTTAGACCATCAATTCCCCAGCCCCATTCCACACCCAAGGAAGGAACCCAACAACGAGGGTCTCATAAAACTTCCAGGTACTGCTGGGGCACACTCACATTTGAGCCTCCTGTAGTCAGTCCCGAGTCCCTGACTAGATGCAGTACCGGCTGGCAGGCATGCCAGAGGATTGGACCTTTGGGTCATGGCTGGCATCTTGTAGAATCATCAGAGTTCTGTCTAGGGCCAGATGTTCAAGTTGCATTATTAAAGTTCACTTAAGCAGAACAATGATTTTCACACAGAGTGAATTTCCTGTCTATAATAACAAAATGAACATATGATCACACTTCATTGTTTACAAAGTAGTTCAAGGTGGAGTCAAAATAATATTTTAGGAGGCAGAATACCTCTGAGCACAGGCTTATGTCGCTCTGTGAATGTGCTTGTGTGTATTAATAATGTTTTTTGCTTCAAGCAGGGTAGATAGATAATTTGAAGTGGATTCATCGGTGGTGTTTGAGATTCTGAGAGTGACAGAGCCTTTCTCAACCCAAATAGGCTTGACTTTACTGGCTCCGATGCTGGACAACTCAAGGGGCACTAGGGCCACTGCAAGTCAGTGGTTCTCAAGCTTATGGCCCATGCCTAAGATGAGCAGGGTGTGGTGCTTGATTCAGGTGTCCTCCATAGGCTGATTACGTGTTCTGAATGTTAGGTCCCCAGCTGGTGGAAATTTGGGAGTTTAAGCCTCCTGGAGGCAGTGTATTGTTGGGGGTAGTTTTATGGGTGTTATAGCCAGCTTCCTCTTACCAGTGTTTGGCATACTCTCCTGTTGCTGTTGTTCATCTGATGTTGGCCAGGAAGTGATGTCCACCCTCTGCTCATGCCATCATTTTCCTCTGCCATCATGGAGCTTCCCCTTGAGTCTGTGAGCCAAAATAACCCCTTTCCTCCCACAAGCTGCTCTTGGTCAGAGTCCTTGTGCAGCGACAGGAAAGTGACTGCAACACAGGGTGAAAGTAGATTTTATTAAGGAAAATATAGAAAAAGACTCCAGAGAGAATGGGAAAAGTCTCCCCCAAAAGAGAGCGAGGTTAGAAAGACCACGTGTTCAGGCTGGGAGTATGGAGGTGAGAAAGCCCCAAAGTGTCAGAGCAAGCAAACGTGTGATTGTGGTCAGCATCCAAAGAAGAGAAAGAAAGGAAAAACAGAAGAGTTAAGCTTTTTGAGTTAGAATTTAGAAAAACTGGCAGGCTCAGCAGTGAGTCTGTAAGAAGCTGCCTTGAGCTGGGGCTTCTTGGGGGCAGGGTAGAGTATATCATCTCATTAAGGGGATAATTATTCCCCCCACCTCTTTAGCATGTCTTTAAGGAATGGATATTCTGTTGACAAGCTCCATCTCCTCTGGTTCGAAGGAAGTGGTTCTGACTTTTCTAATGTTACCAAGGAAACTGGAGTGGCAGCTGTCCTTCAATGACCTCCAAAACTAATGTCTACCTACAACAGAGGAACATACAATTTTGTCATAAAATTTCCTTAACACACACAAACAAATTTCCTTAATGGAATTGTATTGTGCTTTAAGAAAATATTACGTATAAAAATCTAGACAGATCAATTATGTCAGAGGCCCAAAATATTTGATAAGCAATTTATTTGAGAAAGTAATCTCCCATCTTCCACCTAAGTAGGCTTCTACTGACACCAATTACCACAAGTCACCCTTTAGGAACCTCCCTGCTGCCTTTGGCCAGGCAAGCCTGGAGGTTAGCCAGCTCACATCTGCTGCCTTGTACATAGACAAATAATGAACAGTGGCCCACTGACCATCTATCATAATGATGGAGTGTTGACTGGTACAGCACCGGTCTCAGGAACCAGGCCCATCTTCTATGGATGCTTGGGTATTCAGAATCCTTTCCTCGAATCTCTATTCTCTTTAAACCAATAATTGGATCCCCATAACTACTTTAAAGCCAGATCCATTGAGTCTAGATCCTAGGGAAATTCCCTGTAGGTTTTAACTACCTGGTTTTCTGTAGACCTCAGTCCAGGCTGCTGTTAGCCCAGTTTGGCCCGGCACACCCTGCTTTCTTTGTTCTCACCAAATACACATAAACCACACATCAGCATGGAAGCCCTTGGGTGTTTGGAATTTGAAGGGAGTGGACTGTACAAGCACCATGCAGGGACCCTTAAGCATACAGGGCTGAGGTGGGACTGTGACTCTTCCCAGTATGAACTGCTAAGGCCAAATAGCCACTGGAGTGTCAATCACCCTTTCTGCTATTCCTGCCACAGTGAAGACACCCTGTACATGCGCCCTCTCCCCGGCTGGCACACAGGTGCACACTTGATGCAGTGACTGAGAGGAGGCTCAATCCTGGGTACCCAGGATACGAGCTACAACGGGAGATGTGGGCTTGGATGGACCCTCTTGGTTTATAGACTTCTTGCTTCATGACAGCCTGCATAATTGGAGGGAGGCTAGAGTAGGCCCTCTGAAGTTTTGGTCCAGGACAGAGACCAAGTCTATAGTGGTTCTAGACTGGGTTTTAAAATCTGGGTTTCTCCCTGCTGGCAAAGATAATTCCTTGTCATGGGGGCTGGGCTGTCTGCTATAGATGTGCAACTGCTCCCATGACCTCTGCATATTAGATGACAGCGGTTTCCCTGTAGCACTGGAAACTAAAAATGCCATTAGACCATGTCTGCATATATGGCCAAATGCCCCATGTGGGGCAAAACATTTGAGAACTACTGTTCTGCAGCAGATACCACTTATACCCAGCATGCACTGGTCTTATGTGATTGACTGGAGGTGGCTGCCCCTCACTGGGCTCTTCAGACAAGAATGGACTATAAACTGGACAGCTCCAGAATCTTCCATCCTGTGTCATTATTGTGCATAATGCTGATTCCTAGCCTCATGAGAATCACTTCCCAATCCCAGTGAAAGATAAAAATCGGAAATCTCAAAAATTTTCAACCTGACTTTAGGACAAATTCATCACACAGGTGATTGCTATCTGAGAACAACGCATCCAAGAAAAATTGCCACCCCCTGCAGTGATTGCATCAGAGCCTACAGAGACACTGCCGACTGTCGATCCCCTAACGCAGAACATCTCTTTAGTGATACAAACCCTAAGTGGCAAACAGAATGCAAATATCCAGCAGAGAAATCCTCCTCACCAAATCTATAAAGAATGATGGATGTGACATTCAATTCCTGTTTCAATATGTAGCTAGTCCCTAGAGACTGGCGTTTACTTGAAATCTTTTTTTTTTTTTTTTTATGATTTCCACAAACAAAATGATACAGGCAATTAACAAGCACTCATTTTATACAAAGTCACACTACATTATTGAGTTTTGATATGGTTTTGCTTTTATATTTCTTGTGTGAAAGCACATGTTCAAGAAAAAAATTGCATCTCAGAAAGTTAGGAAGGGAAAATATAGAAAATTGCATAGAGTACTCATATTAGCACACTATAGATCATGGGCCAGCCCTGAATTTGTAAATAAGGGTTCATTTCCATATTTTCTATGGTTGCTGTCATCATAATACAGCAGTCTTGAAGATTCATGACCAGTCAAGACCACATGGCTCACGAATCTGAAAATACTGACTACCCTTTACTTGGAAGATTTTTTGAATCCTTGTCTGGGAATATGAAGTGTCACTTTGGAGATCTTAAATATTTTGTTAAAGATAGAATCCTGAATGAATTCCAGGTCAGCCTGGGCTAGAGCAAGACCCTACCTCAACCCCTGCCCCCCCCCCAAAAAAAAATATAGAATCTTGCTATGCAGTTCAAGGCTGGCCTTGGACTAGCAATCCTGCCTCAGCCTCCTTCTGAGTCCTAGTATTATAGATGTGCGCTGTCACACTGGCCCTGGTTTCTAAATAGTTAATTTTATGCTCAGGTTTCCTGTTGGTGAGGGTTATGGTAATTATGTTTGGTAGTTTTATGAGTATCATATATGGGAGTGATCTGATTTGTGTTTCAACTGTTTGAGTAACAAGACAAGGGCTGAGTGGAGCACGTGATATCACTAAATGGGCGAATACAGGCTATGTCCTGGGCAATTGACACAGGGGGATCTTGGTTAAACAAGTTATGTTTATTACTACAGTTATTCCACATCAAGTATATTTTCTCAAAGGATGTGTCAAAAAATGTATCAAGTGCTGGAGAGATTTCTTCATTGTTAAGGTGTTTGTCTGCAAAGTCTAAAGACCCAGGTTTGATTTCCCAGTACCAACATAAAGCCAGATACGCAAACTAGCACATGCACCTGGAATTCATTTTCAGTGACTGGAGGCCCTGTTGTGCCCATTCTCTCTGCTCTCTGTCTCTCTCTGCTTGCAAACAAATAAATATAAATAAACAAATAATAATTTTTTAAAAAATGTATCAAGCCCTACAATTATCTTGGTATTTTCACATTGCTCGTGCTTTCTTCTAAATTCTAAGCAATACTTCCTTTGGTTCAACTCTCTCCAACTGAGCTATTTCAGCTACAGCAATACTTGCCAGTGGATTCTTCAGTGTGCCTGCGTGGAAGGACAGAGGCAGCCGTTCTGGAGTTCACCATTTGTCACTATCATGATTGTCCTGTGCATTCACGGCATATTTACTGCTTTTGTGTTTTGGATTCAAAGAAAGTCGTATCTATAGTTCTGGCTCTGGGCACTTATGCTTGTCTCAAGCCATCTATAATGACTTGTGAGTACTGGGCTTGAGAGGGCTGAAGCACTGGAGGAAATGCTTAAGAATGTGAAGAAATCATAGATAATGTATGTTTGAGAGTGTAGACCATATGGATATAGTGCACTTAATATTTTTACATACCTCACTCTTTGTATGATATAACATATGTCACAATATTCAGTCATCTTAGTATATACATGTGAATATGTATGGATGTGTAAATACTGTGCCTTTGTAGGTGGATGAAGGTGTATGTATGTTTGCACACTGTGTCAAAAAACAAAATTGATGGTAAGATTTTGAAGTAGCAAGGTACTTGTCACACTCATTTTTTCCTGATGGAATTGTGATGGTTTAAATGGATGTCCCTCAACAGATACAGGAGTTTATTAAAGCTTGCAGTTTAGATCTGCAGCCACCTGGCTGGAGGAGGTGTCACTGTGTGTGGATCTTGGATTCCAGCTCTAAGGTGGATCTGAATTCCAACCAAAGATATGCAAAGCGTTTGAATTTTGCCTGCAGTGCCTGGAGTGTATTTGCTTATGGTGTCACTGGTGCCTTTTCTCTTGCTGGTGGCGTTTCTCTGGGCATGGGTCTGCAAAAGGGGGCCCAGCTTGTTCTACCATTATGGAACTTGCCCCGAATCTGTAAACTTCAAGTAAATCCCCTTCCTTCCATAACTGTTCCTCATTTGAAAGTTCATCCCAGCAATGTGAGCTGACTGTGATGTAATGAACTTGGTTGTATTGACTTGCTGTGTTTCGTCAGTATAGAAAATGCTGAATGTGTGAAATGATGCACTGATCATACCCTACCTGATTTTAGCCTCTAGAAACAGTTGTCTTACTTTCTTTTCATTTTGTTCCTGATTTTTCATTTATCCCAATCCCAAGGGCTCCTTCCTACCTGTGATGGTTAATTTCTATTGTCAACTTGACTGGATTAAGAGTCAAGTATACTCCTCTTGGACAGGTCTGCTAAGGCATTTCCAGGAAGGATTGATTGAGGGAGAAGTCCTTCTCCTAGGCTTGAAAGTCCTTCTGCTGACAACCTTTTGCTGACAAAAGGTACCCTTTTGCTTGGCTTCCCCTGCCACTTGCTGGTGAGTGTATCTACCCTGTTGCTGCCACCCTTGACTCACATTGGACTTCAGCTGTTCATGCCTTTCAACATGGATTGGGACCAGTGGCTCTCTAGGAACCTTCCAGACCTTTAGCAGCAGATTGGGACTGCTGAAGCATCTGGCCTCTGGACCAACTGCACCAAGTAGTTACCAGCTTCTCAGCCTCTCCAGTGTGCAATGGCTGTCTAGCAGCCATTGTGAGACTACACCACCCATGTAAGCCAATCTCATAAATCCCTGTTGCAGGCAGCTTCGAGTTGCTGCACAAAGAATCCAACCAAAAGCAGCTTGTGGGAGGAAAGGTTTTATTCTGGCTTACAGACATAAGAGGAAGCTCCACAATGGCAGGGGAAAATGATGGCGTGAGCAGAGGGTGGACATCACCTCCTGGCCAACATCATGTGGACAACTGCATCAGGAGAATGTGCCAAACACTGTAAGAGGAAGCTGGCAATACATCCATCAGCCTGTCCCCAACAATACATCATCTGCATGAGGCTCCAATTCCCAAATTGCCACCAGCTGGGGACTCAGCACTCAGAACACATAAGTTTATGGGGACACCTGAATCAAACTACCACACTCCCCTTGGAGATTATATATATATATACATAAATTCATTTTACCATGTATGGTCTCAGGAGAACCCTAACGCTCCACCTTTTTCACTGGCACTCCTTGGAACCAGCCTTGTAGGCAGCACTGTGATAAATGCTCACGATGAGCGAATCCAGGATTCCTCAGATACAACATGCTCTCACTCCCATCTCTTATTTCTGTCTGTTGTCCATTCCTCAATAAATCACAATCAGCCTGTGACTTATTTACATGGAAGGCAGAAAGCCATCAGCTGGAGGGAAAGACAAGAGCCCAGCCAGCCCAAACCCCTTGTGACAGAAGAGTAACTTGTCCATAAGCCACATGTTGGTGCCATCTCTGTTTCTGATATTACCCTCCCAGAAAAAGCTCCCTCGGACTTCCAGCATAGCCTCTTCACCCTGCCTGGTCAAGTTCTCCTCATTCCTATACTGAGCTGCCTGGATGGAGGAACTAAGCCTTGATTATATTCTCTGGGAATATAAAGTCAGGGACAAATGAACATTTGTTGAATTAGAAAGTATTTAAGATGACTTTTAAGCCTCTCTTATGAGAAAAAGAACATAAGTAAACAGTGAATTCTGCTTCCTGATAGTTTAACTGATCCCATCTCAGATAATAAAATGTCATATAGTTTTGAATCACTTCCAAACCCAGAGCTTACTTCATAACGTTTCTGTTTTTGAATTATTCCTCCAGCCCTTTGAGGGTCTATTTAGCACCTTACCACATACATCATGGACAAGAACATGGAATGAATTTCTCCATATACCCTCAGAAATGTGACATCAAATCTGGTTGGGCCCACAATAAAGTAGTTACTGACTTAACCACTAGACTTCAAGCTACACATGAACTTGAGTTTGGTGGACACTGAGAGCATAGGATGTGGCTGGGCAGCATTCTGGTGGCTGCTTCTCACAAGGCCAGGAGCACATGTGTCATAGGTTATACAATGCAGGCACCTTTTTTGTTTGAATTTATATTTTTATTTATTTGTGAAGGGAAGGAGAGAGAGAAAGAAATGTGAATGAATGAGTGAATGAACATGGGCATGCCAGGGCCTCTTGCCTCTGGAAATGAACACCAGATGTATGTGCTACTTTGTGCATCTAGCTTTATGTGGGTATTGGGTAATCAAATCCAGGCTGGCAGGCTTGGCAAGCAAACATCTTTAACTTCTGAAATGTTTCTGAGCACTAAGAGCTCAGGATGAGCCAGGGCACCTTGTTATCCTCTGATCTATGAAGTCTTACCTGCCACCCCCGGAACTACCCTCTAACATGGAGGGATCTGTCATCACTTTGGTCCCAAGAACCATTCACATAAAGGTTCACATCAAACTTGAATTCGACTTTACTCTCCACACAGGCTAACTTCTATTCTAACCAGGCAGCTGGGCTTTAACAGAATCTGGAGCGCATTCCCTTTGGGGTTAATGTGCCTGTTCTGTTGACTATACTCTCTGTGGGATGTGTTTACATTAGCCTCCTCTTTAATCATTGTAAACCTTTCCATGGTAACAAACAATATGATTCATTAAACTAATACTTTGAATATCACCTTATTTCTACCACATATCACACAAAGTGCAGCAGAGGCCCTGGAGAGGAAACATAGGCCGTGCTCTCCACACCTCAGCAACCTGCTGAGATACTTGAGGCTAAGAGAGGCAAGGAGACTAAACATTTATGTGGCGCCAACTGTATGCTAAAGCAAGCTTTGCAAATACCAAATTGTGGCAACCTCATGCATCCTTAATGTTTATAACGAGAAGTAGAAAATTAACGTGAGAAATCACAGCATGACAGGCTGCAAGTAGCAGCTTCAAGTTCATAGATCTGGAGCAGAGGTGGCTCTGCAGAGCTTCAGGGCCTTGGCCACTTATCTCGCTGCTTTACCAAGAAGCTCTTGGCTTCGTCAGTGTGGGTTCTATAACCAAGCACCATAGACCCAGTGCCTTATTAACAATGGAAATTAATTTCTCACAGTTCTGGGGATGGAAGTGTAAGATTGGGGTGCCAGGATGATGGGAGCTGGGTAGAGTTCTCAGACTGCTGGCTTTTTATTGTAGCATTGCATTATAGACAGAGTGAGAGAAAATCTCTGGTAACCCTTAAATCAGGGCACTAATCCCACACATCCCTCATGACCTAACCACCCCTCAAGCCTCCACCTCCTGATACCACTTATTAGAGCTTGTGATCTCAACCTGGGAATTCTTTAAGAAATTTATTTATTTATTTATTTGAGAGAGAAAGAGACAGATAGAGAGAATGGGCACACCACGGACTCTATCCACTGCAAAGAACTCCAGATGCATGTGCCACCTTGTGCATCTGGCTTATGTGGGTCCTGGGGAATTGATCCTGGGTCCTTAGGCTTTACAGGCAAGCACCTTAACTGCTAAGCCATCTCTCCAGTTCCTCAACTTGGGAATTTTGTTGAGTAGGCAAGAATTATAAAAATTAGATCAATAATAGACACTGAGTACTAGATACTAAAATTTTACTCTGCCAGATATTAACTTATAGCCATATACTATCTAATCACTTACAAGGAATATGGAGGTAGAAAAATACAGTATAAGGTATTACAAAGAAACTGTCAGCTCTCCTCTGAATTGAGGAAATCCTGTAAGGTAAATGGGGCTGTTTGTTCAACTTATAAATAACACAAAAAAAGAGAGTAAAGACAATTATAATAAGCGGCTTATGAGACACATTCACCAGGTGCAGCCTATGGACTTTGGATCCTGACTCACAAACCAACTGTAAAAGAAAGAAAACTGGGGAAACTGGACCATGAATTGGTCCAGTTGTGAATTATTTATTGTGAATCTATTTCATTATGTTAAAAGATCATTTTGGGCCTGGCGTGGTGGCGGCACACGCCTTTAATCCCAGCACTCAGGAGGCAGAGGTAGGAGGATCTCCATGAGTTCAAGGCTACCCTGAGACTATATAGTGAGTACCAGATCAGCTAGAGTGAAACCATTATGTTTTAGAAACACATGTATAAGTAAAGATGAAATATATTATAACTAGGGCTTACATTAACATACTTACATTTGTTCATATAATCTGTAAAATTTTGTTTTTTAAACAACTATAATAATACCTGGAGCCTTTATATTCATGTCAGTTTTATCTCATACATGTTTGATATAAGTCCAGTTTTAAGCAAAATCTGATTTCCTGCTGAGCAAAAATACATACTGATAAGGTCAGGTGTAGTGGAAACACTCTGCTCCTATCAGTTCTCCAAGGTCGACTGAGATGTTTCCTTCCGGAACACCTGTTTAAACCAAAACAAGGACATCTCCATTCTAAAGTGAGGGCAGATGCTGTGACGTGAACTAAATCTATTGGTAAAATGAAATCAATTTTCAGAGCTCTCCCTCAAATATGTATGTGAGGAATGTGGGAGTTTATGGCTCACTTACCCAATGCTTCCTGTAAATCCTAAGGAAGTGCATGTCTTTCTCAACACTCCCTGGGAGGACATCTTGGAAAAAAACAGGAAATAAATGGTTCATATTCTGCCTTCTGTCTACAGTTCACAGAAGGACAGCTTGGCCAGATTCTCTGGGGAATGCAGAGAAAGACATAAGTTGAGGGAAGGGAGGGAGAGAAACCTTCAAAGGATTCTACAGTTGAAGTGGAGAACCGAACCTTTGCTCTCAAAGTGAAGAAAGAGAATCCACAATTTATAGCAAAACAGCCTTTTAGTGCTCTTCAGGCCATTGCTTCTAAATTTACAGTGTCCATACAGTAGCTACAGAAAGCTGGAAGGTCCCTTCAGAGGGGGAAGAACAGGGAGGAGGCTACTGATGGCTCCAACTTGAATGTATTCACATTATGTGCATAACTAAGAAAAAAAAGTAATGCAAAAAAATGTATTGTGATTCAGTAGCTCGGGCATGAGGCCTGATATTCTGCATTTCTAACAAGCTGGCAGAGAGCACCCTGCTGCTCCACAGACCACTTAGAATTCAAGGTCACAGGGTCACTTTCAGAGGTGGGATAGAATTTTCTCTTTCTCATCTCTCTTTAGTATCATGTCTTTGTTATACATCATTTCTGAAATCTGTTAGTGGTGGTGAGTACAGTGTGAGAACAAATCTAACAATGACATTTTGTCAAGTAGATGGTGACTGTTCAAATTTAAATCAATGCTAAACCTTCAGCAAGTACTGAAGGAGGGGTTGGAAAAGAAGAACATTTTGTAAACTCTGGGATTTTAAAATGTTTTTTTAATTTAGGCTTTCAAAAGCTCTGTTAGATGAATGCTACTTTCCTTACCTTAATAATAATAATAGTAATAATTATAATAAATCAACTGAAAAACAAGTTTGCAACTATCCAAAGCAAATGTAGGAAAAGTGACCCAATTTCTTCAAAAACAAATGGCAGGAAACGAGGATGAGGGCCGGAACTGTCATGGATGAAGAGACTTCTGGCGCATATGAAACAACGCAAGATCAGGACTTTGCTGGAAACCTGATTTGCCTGAAGAAAACATATGAGAGACTTTTTTTTTTTTTTTTGAGTCGTTTGGAGAAATAGAACATAGACCAGGAAATAAGCATGAAAGAGTCATTGTTAATGTTCAGTGTCTGTTATTAGAATCATGTTCTAACAGTCCTTATTGGTCAGAGATCAATGGTGAAATTATATCCTGTCCGGATTTTCTTGAAAATACACGCACAAAAACAGGGAGCTGAGCGCTAAGGAGGGATAGATGTAACCACAATGGTAGAACATTCATAAGCACCATTCTTAAGTCTCTTTACAAAAACTGTACTTTTTTTTCCTAGCATTGCAGATCCCAGTAATATATCTCTGAGTTACTCCTACTGTAACAGCCTACATCACCAAGATACAATGATCAAAACCAGGAAATCAGCAATTGTATAACGTCATTAACTGAACCAGAGACTTTAATCTCACAGCTCCGCTCCCCCACTAATTTCATTTTTTATTTTCCAGCATCCTAGCTAGGGTCCCATGCTGCATTTATTTGCCATGTCTCCTTCTTCTCCCTGGGCCACTGATATAGTCCCTCCATCCTTGCTAGTTCTCGTGCTCTTGGTATGTTGTCACAGTATTCATTAGTACTTTGTGGAATGTCCTTCAGCATGGGTTTGCCCTAGGTTTCATTATGATTACACTGAGATTACATTGATAAGTATTAAGACTGATGGATTTGTGCCTAGGTTTTTATTATACTGTTCTCTCTCTACCTTTGGGTGTGCTTAAAATTTTCCATAATAGGGATAAAAACAGTTTTAAGTTAAGGCAAGATGAGGATGCATAATTTCTTCTTTTTTTTTTTTTTTTTTTCTTTTTTTTGAGGCAGGGTCTCACTCTAGCTCAGGCTGACCTGGAATTCACTATGTAGTCTCAGGATTGCCTTGAACTCACAGTGATCCTTCTACCTCTGCTGCCCGAGTTCTGGGATTAAAGGCATGCACCACCACGCCCGGCTTAACTTCTTCTTCTTCTTCTTTTTTTTAAAAATATTTATTTATTTGAGGGGAAGAAGAGAGAGGGAGAGAATGGGCATACCAAGGCCTCCTGCTGCTGCAAATGAACCCTAGACACAGTCATCATTTTGTATATCTGACTTTACGTGGGTACTGGGGACTTGAACTTGGTTAAAGGTCTTTGCAAGAAAATGCCTTTAACTGCTGAGCCATCTTGCCAGTCTACATCATTTCTTTAAATTGACATTATTACTAAATGACCAGAGCTGAAATTAGAATTCAGACCCATTAGGCTACAATAAAAAAGCATCCTTTATATTACAAAGAACATGATGCAAAATGAACCATCTTTACCTATAAAGGTAAAGAGGCTGTTGTCATGGGTGAGCCTTGCAGAGACTTTAAAAAAGTTATTTGTTTCTTGGGCTGGAGAGATGGCTTAGGGGTTAAACGCTTGCCTATGAAGCCTATGGACCCCGGTTTGAGGCTCGATTCTCCAGGACCCACGTATGCCAGATGCACAAGGGGGTGCATGCATCTGGAGTTCGTTTGCAGTGGCTGGAGGCCCTGGCGCACCCATTCTCTCTCTCTCTCTCTCTCTCTCTCTCTCTACCTGCCTATTTCTGTATCTGTATCTGTAAAATATTTTTTAAAAAAGTTATTAGTTTCTTTATTCTCTTTTATTGAGAACTTTATTGTATGAAGAACTTGCACAGTAGTCATATTACCATTAGGTTATATTGTTCATGTTCCTTCCGCCCACCTCCATTCCGCTGGCGGCCTCTTCAGTGGGGTTATTGGTAGTCACTATGGGGTCATGAATGCATCAGCCTTTGTGGATAGGGGTGGGAGGAATGCCTCAGAGTACACTTTCTCACCTTGTAGCTCTTACAGTCTTTCTGTTCCTTCTTCTGAGATGTTCCTTGAGCCTCGGAGGGTGTGCTGTATAACTCTCCTTCACTGTTGAGGTCTCTGTAAGCCCCTGGTTTTCTGCTTTGAGGAGTTTTGAGTCTCCTCAGTGTCTGCCACCATCTCCCTGAAGGAGGTTCTCTGGATGACAGTGAGAGCAGCGCTCATATTTAATCTGCCACTTTCTTTGTTTTCAGGGCCCTGGCAGATGTTATAGAGATGACTCATCTCGTTGTAGCAGTTAGCTTTCTTTTCTTGCCATTCTGATGTCATCTTGGTCTCCCTGGTATTTACCGCCATCTACAAAGCAGATTCTCCACCAAAGAGTGAGAGCAAGCCTAGCGTGGTGGTGCACATCTTTAATCCCAGCACTTAGGAGGCAGAGGTAGGAGGATCTCTTGAGCTCGAGGCTAGCCTGAGACTACATAGTGAATTTCAAATCAGCCTAGGCTAGATTGAGACACTACCTTGAAAAAAAAAAAACCAAAAAACAAACAAACAAACAAAAAAGAGTGAGAGCAGCATGAATCAAAGGGGATAAATATTTTGATGGGCATAACCTCTCCTTTTAGCCAAAAAACAGAGTTTCTAGGTTCAATGACCTTTCAAGCCACAGGCTTCTGACTTGGTTCTCTGTGTCCAGTATGAATTCCTTCTTACTGAGCAAACATCATATCCAAGTAGAGAGCAGTTGATTACCCTCACAGCCTGTGTGTCACTATTATACCAATGTAAACATTTGCCTGGCTGGTAGATTTTGTAGCTTGCAGGATCCACTGTTTGTTTGTGCTTTTGGGGACCTCTATCCCTCCTTAGCTTGCCTAACACTTTCTAGCACTTTGAGAACCAGCCAGTAGAGAGCTGGCTTCCATCTCAATTCCAGCATGATCTCTCCATGTCCTGAGATGGCAGCCTGTGGCATCTTCAGCAACAGGGCCTTACCATTTAGATCTAGTGGGTAACCAAGTGCTTGGCAATAGCCTGTATTGTTTTGGGGCCTCATGGGCTTCCCTGACACTGGAATTTACCAGTAATAGCCTATGGTTTTAGGGTAAAGCTCTCCCCACTCTACAGAATGCCTCTGCCCAAACTTTTCCCTGTTTTCTCTTATTAAGAGAGTTATAGTTTTTAATTTCCTAACCAAGAGCAAGGTTTCTATGGTACTGATTCATGCCATCATTAGTTTTGTGTATCTCTCCCTCCCTTCCATCCCTTATCCCAGCCCCCCTCGCCCCCCCCCGACCAGGCTCCTGTATTCTCTCCCTCCACTTGCTGGTTAAGAATAGCCTCCTCTCATCCTTTCATACTTCATCTCTCCCAACCTTCATTCTAACTTCCTTACCGGTCCTATTGATGCCTACTACAACCTATCAACAAATCAAACCATTCCATGTCAGGATTTGCATATGAGACAGAACATGCCACATTGTCTTTTTGAGCCTGTGTAAAGTCTCTTAGTATGATTTTCTTTCCAGGCCCATCAATTTCCCTACCACATCTTCATTATCTATTCATCAGTTGATGGGTATCTGGGCCGATTCCAGTTCCTAGCTACTGTGAATAGAGCAGCAACAAATTTAACTGAGCAAGTATCTCTATAGTAAAAAATAGAATATTTAGAACGTATGGCCAAGCGTGGTAGAGCTGGGTCAAATGCAGCTCTATTTTAGATTTTTTTTTTTTTGAGGTAGGGTCTTGTTCTAGCCCAAGCTGACCTAGAATTCACTATGTAGTTTCAGGGTGGCCTTGAACTCATGGCGATCCTCCTACTTCTGCCTCCCAAGTGCTGGGATTAAAGGCGTGTGCCACCACCACGGCCTATTTTTAGATTTTTTGAGGAACCTCCATATTTATTTTCATAGTGGCTATACATGTTTGCACTTCCACCAACGGTGGATAAGGTTCCTCTTTCCCCACAGCTACCTTTCCCAGCAGGGACTTGTAAGTGGTTATAAATTAATGCTTTTTCTTTATATTGTTTTGAACAAGCAAAAAAAAGAGTGAGAGCAGCATGAATCAAAGGGGATAAATAATTTGGTGGGCATAACCTCTCCTTTTAGCCACAAAACAGAGTTTCTAGGTTCAATGACCTTTCAAGCCATAGGCTTCTGACTTGGTTCTCTGTGCCCAGTATGAATTCCTTCTTACTGAGCAAACATCATATCCAAGTAGAGAGCAGTTGATTACCCTCACAGCCTGTGTGTCACTATTATACCAATATAAACATTTGCCTGGCTGGTAGATTTTGTAGCTTGCAGGATCTACTGTGTGTTTGTGCTTTTGGGGACCTCTATCCCTCCTTAGCTTGCCTAACACTTTCTAGCACTTTGAGAACCAGCCAGCAGAGAGCTGGCTTCCATCTCAATTCCAGCATGATCTCTCCATGTCCTGAGATGGCAGCCTGTGGCATCTTCAGCAACAGGGCCTTACCATTTAGATCTAGTGGGTAACCAAGTGCTTGGCAATAGCCTGTATTGTTTTGGGGGCCTCATGGGCTTCCCTGACACTGGAATTTACCAGTAATAGCCTATGGTTTTAGGGTAAAGCTCTCCCCACTCTACAGAATGCCTCTGCCCAAACTTTTCCCTGTTTTCTCTTATTAAGAGAGTTATATTTTTTAATTTCCTAACCAAGAGCAAGGTTTCTATGGTACTGATTCATGCCATCATTAGTTTTGTGTATCTCTCCTCCCTTCCATCCCTTATCCCAGCCCCCTCCCCCCCGACCAGGCTCCTGTATTCTCTCCCCTCCACTTGCTGGTTAAGAATAGCCTCCTCTCATCCTTTCATACTTCATCTCTCCCAACCTTTATTCTAACTTCCTTACCGGTCCTATTGATGCCTACTACAACCTATCAACAAATCAAACCATTCCATGTCAGGATTTGCATATGAGACAGAACATGCCACATTGTCTTTTTGAGCCTGTGTAAAGTCTCTTAGTATGATTTTCTTTCCAGGCCCATCAATTTCCCTACCACATCTTCATTATCTATTCATCAGTTGATGGGTATCTGGGCCGATTCCAGTTCCTAGCGACTGTGAATAGAGCAGCAACAAATTTAACTGAGCAAGTATCTCTATAGTAAAAAATAGAATATTTAGAACGTATGGCCAAGCGTGGTAGAGCTGGGTCAAATGCAGCTCTATTTTAGATTTTTTTTTTTTTTTTGAGGTAGGGTCTTGTTCTAGCCCAAGCTGACCTAGAATTCACTATGTAGTTTCAGGGTGGCCTTGAACTCATGGCGATCCTCCTACTTCTGCCTCCCAAGTGCTGGGATTAAAGGCGTGTGCCACCACCACGGCCTATTTTTAGATTTTTTGAGGAACCTCCATATTTATTTTCATAGTGGCTATACATGTTTGCACTTCCACCAACGGTGGATAAGGTTCCTCTTTCCCCACAGCTACCTTCCCAGCAGCAGGGACTTGTAAGTGGTTATAAATTAATGCTTTTTCTTTATATTGTTTTGAACAAAATCCAATTTTGAGTACCTGTCAATAATGAGTGTATAACTGGGCGTGGTGGCGCACACCTTTAGTCCCAGCCCTTGGGAGGCAGAGGTAGGAGGAGGATCAAGAGTTCAAGGCCACCCTGAGACTACATAGTGGATTCCAGGTCAGCCTGGGCTAGAGTGAGACCCTACCTTGAAAAAAAAAATGAGTGTATAAAGTCAGGGTTGAATTGTTTTGTGCAGTATATGAGTTAGAAATAGTGTTCTTTGAATGAGAAACTAAAATTCACACAGGAAAGCAAAAATAAATATTGAATGTATGGTGTGAGGGTGAGTCATAAAATTCAAAGTTGGAACAGCAGGTTTCCTTGGGACAAGAATTGAGCAAAAGAAAGCTGTAGATCTTTCTCTCTGTGTGTTTTCTCTTTCTCTCTTGATACAAGAAAGAGATGATTTTTCTCTTTTTCTTGTGCATATTTTCATTGTGCTATTTCTCTACCTGTAATCCGTCTCCATCTTATATGTCCATAAAGGAGAAAATACCTGTTTGATTTTGCATCTATATAACCTCAGCTGCAGGAGCCACCACCAAGCACAGTTCACGTTCTTCATTTGGACTTCTTCAGTCTTCCTCATTCATACTCTGGAATCATGTAATACAACATGTATTGATCTGTGGGCTAAATGAGCTATGGCTATAAGGAGGTATAACACATGTTACCCATAGTAGCAGAAGCTGCTCCTTCACTTAGGACTGTGGCTGGTTGACAGAGAGAATGGGATCAGTCAAAGCTAAAAGAAGGAGGCAAACTAGCTCCTTCTTCCTCAGAATCCATCACTCATTGGTTGTATTAATTTCTTAACCTAAATTCTCAGAGTTGATCACAGTAGCTGCTTGCCAGTGTGAAAAATCACACTGTAAGTGAAAAATGACTATACTGGGCTGGAGAGATGGCTCAGCAGTTAGGGCACTTGTCTGCAAAACCTAGTGACCTGAGTTTGATTCCCCAGTGCCTATGTAAAGCCAGATGCACAAAGGGACACATGCATCTGGAGTTTGTTTGCAGTGGCTAGAGGTCCTGGCATGCCCATGCCCATTCTCTCTCTCCTTATAAATAAATAAAAATGTTTTAAAATATGACTGTACTGTGATTGACACTGCAATGGGAATATACAGAAAACTCATAGGTACAACATAGGAGGAGATGCTTAGCCATGTCTGGGGAAAGGAGAAAAATAAAACCTCGTAGAAAAAATTGAGACATCTAGACTTTGAAGGCCAAGTTTGAAGGTGCATCCCTATTCTAGGATAACTCTTCCTGCAGGATAAGCCCCCAGGTCTTTAGTATTTGAAGAGCTAAGAGGTGAGTCTCTCCCGCTGGAGGCACAGGGCTCCATTGTTTCCTGCTTTCAGCCATGTTAGCTCTCAGGATTAAATTGTGAGTATTAAAGCTGGGCATGGTGGTACACGCCTTTCATCCCAGCACTCAGGAGGCAGAAGTAGGAGGATTGCTATGATTTCAAGGCCAGCCTGAGACTACATAGTGAATTCCCAGTCAACCTGGGCTAGAGTGAGACCCTATCTCCAAAAACAAAAAAAAAAGTGAGCACTATGAACTGGGTGTGGTGGCTCATGCCTTTAATCCCAGCACTCGGGAGGCAGAGATAGGAGGATCCCCATGAGTTCGAGTCCACCCTGAGACTACATAGAGAATTCCAGGTCAGCCTGGGTTAGAGTGAAACCCTACCTCACAAAAAAAAAAAAAAAAAAAAAAAAAAAAAAACTGGGCACTATATATTGTTCTCCTAATGGTTGAAGTATCTGAAATGCAATCTCATTTAGTATAATTTTTCCTTAACTTCATAAGAACAGTAATTTTGTTCAGCCATAAGACACTCTTAACTAGCACCACTGTGTTGTTCACTTGTCACTGTGTTGTTCAGGCTAGGGCTGTTTGGTACAGGGTCTCTGTGTTTCCAGTGAGGTGACAGACAGCATGGTTTGAACACCTCTGGCAGCTTCATCTCTTCTCCTGTTTACACTGTGAAAACATGTAGGAGGAGAAGAGAACTTTCATAATCAGGTGATTCCATCACTTTCCTGATCTTAGAAAAGACAAAAACAGGAGAACTATGTAAAGCAAAGGAAAATGTGTCTAAGCTCATGAATTCAAAGCACCAGCATAGTTGACATGCATCTTGTTCTGTGCCTCAAAGCATCCACTTCAACCAGCAGGTTATTGGATTTCTGGGTGGGGAATGGTCTTGGTCATTCATCAGGAATGCTGGGTGGAGAGTATGTGTGTCTATAGACACCACCCACCCTATTGTTAACCTAAGCATAACCAGAAGCCACAGTGTTGAGAGTCACAATACGACAGAAACACAGATGGATTTGTTGTAGAACAATGATGTAATGGCTACATCTTTCACCCTATAATATGTGCACGTTGCTAGAACAGTGCTAAACAAATGAGGTCAGAGTTTAAAATGAGTGTGTCTATGTACTGTGCTAGGATTCACTGGCCATCTGGGGCATACAATTAAAGGAAATCCATTGGAAGGAAACTTCTGAAATGTCTAAACACTGTAACTTGCATTTTGAAAGCTTAAAAAAGAATAGCAGAACCCATTCTTCCTTGGAAAGGCACTTGTTTATGCTGTTCATTTGGAACCAGTGCCAATGACCCTCATGGTTTTGATTGGCTCCAAGGACTCTTTTGTTTTGGTCCACTGGGGCCCTTGGTCCTGGCTGGCTTCTGCAAATAAGTCTTTGCAGATAGCATAAAACTTTCCTCTTTAGTTTTAAAGACTTTCAAATTTTCTGGAAAATCATTTCAAAGTCATTTCTTTCCCCCAAAGCTGCCTGGGATCATGGAGAAGAAAAGGTGTTAATTTATAACCACTTAGAGTCCCTGCTGCTGGAAAGGTTGGGTAATTATTGTATTGTGGACTGGGAAAGAGGTGTGAGGCATAGCCATAAGGGAAAACCAAGGAGAAAAAAAAAGGGTCATTTTGGAGATAATCCTGTATCCCATTAGAAGAGACAGGTATATACCCAAGTTGTACGAAGGAACTTGTTTTTAAAAAGGGAAAGAAGGGAGGGAAGGAGTGAGGGAAAGCCAGCATTCTGGCAGTAGTTCAGTAGGAACATCAGCACGGTGTACATCACATCTCATCCTGTGCCTGTGGAGGCTCTCAGTGCCTTTCCAAGTCTGAGCACAGATCACCCAGCTAGAAGGCCTGGTCACACATTTCATCCCCCAGTGTGATTAGCATCTGGAGAGCCTTGGGACTCACTGGCACTGTGAGGATGAGAAGATGCTAAGCTTGGAAATGCGAGAGCTCTGCATGATCACAAAACCCCACAGTCCTAGCACAGACACAAGCCAGCAGGTCATTTACCCTCTAACCCCAGATTCTTCACTGGTAAAATCAGAGATTTGGAATCAGTGGCTTCCAGACCCCTTTTGTTAATTTTAACTTTACTATTTTATTTTTATTTACTTGAGAGAGAGGGAGAGAATGAGAATGGGGGTGCCAGGGCCTACAGCTACTGCAAACGAACTCCAAATGAATGTACCTCCTGTGTGTCTGGCTTTACATGGGTACTGGGAATGGAGCCTGGGTCCTTTGGCTTTGCTAGTAAGTACCTTTACCATTAAGCTATCTCTCTAGCCCCAAATTATTATTATTATTATTATCATTATTATTATTATAATTTTGGTTTTGCAAGGTAGGGTCTCACTGTGGTCCAGGCTGACCTGGAATTCATTATGTAGTCTCAGGGTGGCCTCAAACTCTCGGAAATCCTCCTACCTCTGCCTCCCGAGTGCTGGGATTAAAGGTGCCAAATTATTATTTTTAAAAGTATTTTTATTTATTTATTTGCAGGGAGAGAGAGAATGTGTGGATTGCCAGGACCTGTTGCTGCTGCAAATAAACTCCAGATGCATGCATCACTTTGTGCATCTGGATTTTTGTGAGAAGTAGAGAATTGAACCTGGGCCCCAGGTTTTGGAAGTAAGTGCCTGTATCTGAGCCATCTCCCCAGCCCAAGCCCACTGTTTTTATCCAGAGAGCAGTGGGGGCTTCTCTCTGGATTTTGTGCATTTCCTGTCCCTGGGACAGTCTTTGCAGGTAACCAACTGTTCTGCAATTAGGCTTGAATCCAGTATAATTTTTGTTTTAAATTACAATTAAGGAGACTGGAAAAATGGCTCGGTGGTTAAATGTGATTACTTGAAAAACCTAGTCGAGGTTTGATTCCCAAGCCACCCACATAACTCAGATGCAAAAGATTGTTTGCAGTGGCAAGAGGCTCTAGCATTGCCTGCACACACACATGCAAACAAAACAAAAATTACAGTTGAAGTAATGGCTTCCAATAGAAGAACAAGTGCATGGATCATATTGATTGCATGATTCTATGTGGATCACAATCTGTGCAAAGGCACACAGTGCACCCTCACCTGGCGTCTCCACTTGTGACAGCGCCTTCAGATCTGTCAAAACACGGATCCAAGAGTATGAGCATGTGTAAGTAGCCATCCTAGGTTCAATTCCCCAGTGCCCACGTAAAGTCAGATGCACAAAGTGGCATATGTATCTGGAGTTTGTTTGCAATGTCCATGACACACACTCTCTCTCCTTGCAGATAAATCAGTAAAATATTTCAGAGATGGACACACCATATTTTGTAAGGCATCACCTCCTTACATTTTGCAGTCTACCAATGTGGCTTCTTTAGAGCAAACATAAGCTTACAGTGAAGAAACACCAACCATAATAATAATATCATATACTTACCTCAGATCACATATGTTCCAAGAACTTTACCATTACTAATTTAAACTCCCCCAAAATCTACGACCTCAATTTTGCAAAGATGTCATAACAAGAGATTTAGATAACCTGCCATATAGATTGCAAGTCAAGTAAAATGTGGCTTCCAACTCCAGTTCTTAATTTCATCAGGAATTCGTCATAGCCACTCTGTGAGTAGAATTTTCCTAGTGTGACACGTGTGGTTGCACTGTCTAAATATTCTTTACAATCTTCAGTACTTAGGAACTAGAATAGTTACTACACCCACCTCTACATATATTTCAAGCATTAATAAAGTCCATATCAGAAATTTGTTTAAAAGTATATTTTAATTCTGTTTCAGAGTTTTTTTTTAGATTGCATACTTTTTTGTTTTATACATACATATCATTATTCAGCTAAAGTGCAGATAAACCTCAAATATCATGTTAAATTAAAGAAGCCTGTCACATAGGAGCATGTATTGTTCCATTCTCTTTTAAAAAATGTATTTATTTATTTAAGCAAGAGAAAGAGGCAAAGAGAGAGAGAACGGGTGTACCAGGGCCTCCAGCCCTGGATTTGGCTTGCATGGGTACTGGGGAGTGGAACCTGGGCCTTTAGCTTCACAGGCAAGCACCTTAACTGTTAAGCCATCTCTCCAGCTCTGTTCCGTTCTCTTAACAAAACTTCCAGCAATTCATAGACACAGAAGGATTAACAGTTGCCAATATCTAGAAGAGAAGTTGGGTAGGGACTGCTGATGTCGACTGAGTTTCTTTTGGGAGGAAATGTTCTCAGGTTAGTTACTGGTGAACGTTATACAAGTCTGTAAATGCACTAAACACCATCAAATTGTACACTTTAACTGAATGTATTCTAAAGCACTGAAAGTATACCCCAACACAACTGGTACTAGCAAACACAACATTATTCTGAGGGGGCGGTTCATGGCTTGCCTCAACTGTATGTGGGCCCACATACAGACATATAAACAATAGAAGCCCACCCTCGGGCTGTGCTTGGTAAATATATGAAAGGGTTTTGATTAAAAATTTCAAAAGTACATACTAAGAATTGTGTGCTTAAGTAGTTGAAATTACATCATGATTTGAACTGATATGGCAGAACTGACAGGAAGGAATGTGAATATTAAGGAATATTTCCTGAAATCCATCAAGAGAACTAGAGAAACAAGATCCCAAGACTGTTGACCCAGCATTCCTTATCCTCGGGTATCAGTTTCCTTCCTCATTTCCCATTGAGTCGCTGTGCCTCAGGATACCCCCGGGGCAGGAAATGGGGACTTCCTTTCCTTTTCAGACTGGCCCAACCCACAAAGATGCCTCCCAGTGGAGTGCAAAGTGATTGCTCTCCAGCGCCTTCATGGCACCTTATCCTTGTCAGGAAAGAGCTTGTTTGTTTCTTAGGCTGGTTGGTGGTCATCCCTAAAGGAGGAAGTTGTCTTCTTAGTGGCTTTCCATCTCATAACTCTCCTTGGAAGATCTTTCCATTCTCCTCACCCTGTAAAGCCCAGAAAAAGGCCCAACTTCTCCAAGAGCACTTGTCTGAAGACCAAGTTCAGCCTCTTGGCATTCTTGGGTTTAGCCTTACAGGAGACTTTGCTGGTACCCTGCCTGTGGTCTTTCGCAGCTTTGGGGAACAGTTTCTATATATGCTGACAATGCTGGCCAGAGGGCTTCCTGGGCATGGACTATTTTGTTTTTAATATTTTATTTTTATTTTATTAGAGACAGAGAGAGGGAGAGAGAGAGTGAGAATGGGCACGCCAGGGCCTCTAGCCACTGCAAACGAACTCCAGATGCATGTACCACCATGTGCATTTGGCTTACATGGGACCTGGAGAATCAAACCTGGGTCCTTAGGCTTCACAGGCATCTGCCTTAACTGCTAAGCCATCTCTCCAGCCCTCTGTTTTTTTTTGTTTTTTTTTTTTTTTTTTGTTTGTTGTTGGTTCTTTGGTTGGTTTTTGGTTTTTCGAGGTAGGGTCTCATTGTATAGCTCAGGCTGATCTGAAATTCACTATGTAGTCTCAGGGTGGCCTAGAACTCATGGCAAACCTCCTAACTCTGCCTCCCGAGTGTTGGGATTAAAGGCGTGGGCCACCACACCCAGCTTGTTTTTATTTTTATTATTTATTTATTAGAGAGAGAGAGAGAGAGAGAGAGAATGGGTGCACCTCAGATCTTTTCATAAACCATCCAGGGCTCCTCTGGGAAGAACCAAAGCAGTTCTTAGCAGGTCCACAATATCTTAAATCTCTTGATTTATCTTAGGAATTGGTATAAATTTTGTATTCAATTCTGTGGTATTTCACTATCGATCCTAACCTAGTATTATTTACTTTTAATTTCCAAAATTTTGAAACAAATTGATTCCTCAGAAAGCTGCAGCATATTTTCATTTTGCCTTCCCCATAGCTTCTGCTATGGTTTGGTTAAGAATACCCCAAGGGCAATGTGGTCAAGGCTTGATTACTAAACTCTAGTGCTGTTGGAAGGTGGTACAGACTTTCAGAGATGCTGCGACCTAGTGGGAGGCAGCTAGGTCATTGGGGGTGAGACCTGCAAGGGCATCTTGGGACCTCAGCCTCCTTTCTCTCTATGCTTCCTGGCTGGGGTGAGCAGCTCGTTCCATAACACTCTTCCCATTAGAGTGTTGTGCCTTGTCATAGGTCTGAGAGGAGCAGTCCAGTAGACCATGAACTGAAATCTTCAAAATACTGAGTGAAATAAACCCATTTCTACTTTCATTTGATTATGTCAGGTAATTTTTTATAGCAATAAGAAAAACTAAAACAGATGCAAAGTGACTCAAGAAGTTGACCATTCCACAGGGGAACACTGGATTCAGACACCAAGCATTAGGGTAGAAACATGCATACAAAAATATAATTAGAGTAGCTCTTTCTTTGACTTTTTAACTGTGGATGTTAATCACAAAAATGCAGCAAAAATTTGTTTGTGGTATTCTCCAAAACCAGGTGGGATTTCAACTAGTTCCATAAAAATTTCCTGACATCAGTGACATTCTTAGTCGGTTCCTCGAAGCAGAGCCTGAGGTGAGTATTGGGGTGGGTGCTACTTATTTGAAGGGGCCTCTTGGGATAGGGCGGAGAGTGGAAAGCAGAGCAGACTGGGGGCTGAGCCGGGATATGGTCTTAGTAAAGTCTCACTGTGGCTGGCATCACAGAGGCCCCTGGAGCCGCCTGACTCACACCACTGAGCTGCCTCACTTGAGGAAAGGGCTGACATTCTGTCACCATGTCTGCTCTTCATTACTAAGCTGCTTGCAGAGGGAGGGGATAAATCTGAGCGAGGTAATTTCTGCTCAGCCCAGGGCACCTTTCTGAAGAAAGGGGTCTTTCCTTTCAGTAGCAAATCCCAGGGGCAGTCTGGACAGGAGATTTGGGTGGGTGACAGCCATGTCCATGAGGGTATTCAATCTGGACTTTTTCATTCTGCGGCTCTCCCATTTGTTTAGTCCCTGCAGCACCCAGCACTCACTGAACAGTTGGGTGTGCTCACAGACACGTGTCCATAGCGGAGTTTGTCATCGTGTGTGTGAGCGTCCTAGGTATACTTACACAAATTAAGGAGGCGACAGTGTCACCGAGCACAAGAATCTTAAGAAATCACAGCAGCATAAGCTGCTGGCCACTCGCTGAGACATCACCCTGTGTGATTTTCTTCCTTAGGCAGGTGCTGGGTGTGACCATTGGGGATAGCCACTGGCTTTTGCTCTTGAAAGAAAAAAAAATTCTCAAAGGATCCTGAGGATTTCCACAAATGCCTTGCTAACGTGTCACCTCACCCAGGTGACGTTACTGAGGTGGCTCTCTTCCTTCCCACTTTTGATTTCCATTGTGGCAGTGCCCTGGACACACCTATCGGCCCAGCGTGCTTTTTCCTGAACACAGAGTCCCAAGGAAATAACACAAGGGCGGCCCTGCTCTTATCATTCTAGATGATTATTTAAACAGCTGCCAGAGCCCTGCAGCTGCCTTGGCAGGCGTCCGCGGTGAGGAGGGGGTGCGCCACCCCCTTGCAGCACTGAAAGCCATTACCAGGCAGGGAAACATCCTTAAGTATCAAGGGGCTCTTAGACATGGAGATTATGAGTCTGTGTCATCACCTTGAATGACCTGGTGCTGGGAGGTGGCCTGCATTCAGACTATGCAGAACCTGGAAGTGGTTTTATTACTGCAATGAGCTCATCGGAGTGCTTGAGTCAAAGTGACCAGGAGGTGGCACGCAGACCTGCTACAGGGCTTCTCTTCCACTTCACCCCCTTCTAGTCTCTAGTGTCGGTGTGCTTCCCGCTCTCACCAGGCTGAGGGTGCGGGCACCACGACTGGCTTTCTTATTGCATGGCTGGAACAGGAGCTCCTGTAAACAGGCATTGGCGTTCTGAAGAAAAATTGAGAATTCACAATGAATTACTCCCAGTGCAACTATTCTATTTTTATTGTTCTAAAATCTCACTGTAAGTGGTAAATGCAATTTAAATATAAAGTGTCCTTAAAGATTCATAGTATGTTCCATATTTCCTACACTATTGTCATAACATTTGGCCATGGAGTTAGTGGGATGTTTTAATTGTAATGCACAGAAATTGATGGGCTCTGAGTTCTTTCTCTGAGAGCCGTGTTGAGAGGATCGAGCTGTGAATCAGTCTATCTGTAAGGAAGTGGCTGTGTGGAGGGTCGTATGTGTTGTCATTTTCAATGGTGGTATGTTTTCTGTTACTTCAAAAAATGTCTTTCCATGTTGACTACGGTATCAAGTACTCTTTTTACTGCGATCAAGATTCAGATGGACATGTTTGGTTATTTCATTTGTCTACAAAGAGTTCAAGGGGTTGGGGGTATCGCCCAGTTAGTGAAGTGTTTTTTTTAGCATACACAAAGCCCTGAGTTTGATTCCTAGCATTGCATGTAACGGGCATGGTGGCTAATGGGAGGTGGGGGCAGGAAGGTCAGAGTTCAAGGATCATCCTCAGCTGTGTTTTTGAGTCCAGCATGAGACAGAAACAGACAGAGAACGAGAGAGAGAGAGAGAGCGAGTAAACAAGCAGGGCAATCTAACTCAATGTTCTGGAAAGTCACCTCATGGTATCCTTTGGCCTGAGGAAATGTCACTTTCCCAAGTGTCCTCAGGGAAGCCCTTTTGTCCCTACTTCCTGAAGGGAACAGTATGTCTGAGAGGATTTCCTCTCCCACTGCTCCAATTAGCCAGTGACAACTGGGAAACTCAGTAGCCTGTGCTTAGGGTCGGTAGGAATCTGCCCAAATGGACAGCTGGCCTGTGGCTGTGAGGCTCAGAATAGCTCATGTTCCTGTGAGTTTTTCCCAGGTTTCACAGTTCCATCAGACTCTTGACCTTTCCCAGAGAATGTGGCAGTGTCCTTGGTTTAAAACCATCACACTGCAATCCAGGTGGGCAGGCAAAGACCTCAGAGGATCTTCCAGCCTCAATGTCACTTGACCTCTTCTTTGAACATCCCCCAGAGGTCATCTCCTTCATCCTCACTCAGAATATATCCTGCCCAGGTCTGAGTTCTGTTCGCCAACTCTTCCTTTTATTCTCTGGCCACTAGGTACACCCTGTACTTGGCATAGACTACCTCATTTTGTGGAACAATTGATAGAAAATGTACAATGGGTATTAATCAGCAACATCAGCCTGGGCTCATCTATACCTTGATTTTTTTTTCTTTTTTTCCTCCCTTTATCTCTTCTTCCTTCCTTTCCTATGGGATCTGTAAGAGCTCCACGTCAATGCTTCGTGGAGGCATCACTTACACATAGTGAAATGGACTGTGCTCAGGCTGATCAAGACAGCACTCCTATCAGCCCAGAAGGCTCCTGCCTTTTTACACACCTGCTTCCCACACCAACTCTGAGAGGAAAGCGCTGTGATTCTTTCTATCACTGTAGACTACTTCCCCTTGTTCCCAAGCTTCACGTCAGCAGCTTCATTCATTCAGTATTTTTGAGAATAAGTTTTCATCAAACTCAAATGTCCCAACCTTGAACAGCATGGGGCTGCTGGGCATTCCTGAGTCAGTGTTGGGCTCCTAGTTTCCCTGGGTGGAGAAGTGGGGGAAGCATAAGAGGGGAACTTCCTGAGGTCCTCCCATTCTGCTTCCATGCTGGTTGGCCTGATCATGTCCATTGTCTGAATTAACACACTGCTTGGAAATTGAGACTACTGGGCTCCCTGCAATTCTTAGACAAAGAACTGTGGCCAGAGGCCACAGTGCCCAGAGAGGGGCTCCTAGGAGTCTTCCCAGATACCCACTGGAAGTCCTGTCCTGCGTCCCAAAGTCTGTGCCTTGGCTCTTGCCTCTGTGGTCTACCTTCCATTTTCCTTATCTTAGGCCAAGGGTGGGTTTTTTTTCTTCCAGCAGCTTCCCTGTGGCGTGGTCTAAACCCAGAAAAAAGAGCACAGAGACTTTCTCTGGAGGACACTTCAGAGTCCTTGAACCTCCTGTAACATAACCCCTTTTCCTCTGAAGTCAGATCTTGCTAACCCTACCATGCATTTGTAGGTTAACAATTCAGAATTTGCAGGGCAGTGCAGTTCTGATGTTGGCTAGGCTCAAGCATCTGGCCTTGTGGGGATTCAGCTAATATGATACTGATGACAAGGCCAGGTAGGTTTGCTAAAAGTGAAGAGAGAGGCGTGCATCAGTGAGAACAAGCTCCAGTGAGCAGACACTTTAAGAGCCCCTGGTTAAGTAGTGTGGTGGTTTGATTCAGGTGTCCCCCATAAACTTAGGTGTTCTGAATGCCAAGTTCCCAGCTGATGGAGATTTGATAATTAATGTCTCCTGGAGGCAGTGTATTGCTAGGGGCAGGCCTATGGGTATTATAGTCAGTTTCCCCTTGCCAGTGTTTGGCACACTCTCATGTTGCTATTGTCTACATGATGTTGGCCAGGGGGGGTGTCCACCCTCTGCTCCTGCCATTGTTTTCCCCTCCTCATGGAGCTTTCCCTTGAGTCTATAAGCCAAAATAAATCTCTTTTTCCCTACACGCTGTTCTTGGTTGGGTGATTTCTATCAGCAATGCAAACCTGACTGCATCAGTATAGTTGGTACCAACAGTGGCATTGCTGCTAGACACCTGACTATGTGGCTTTGGTCTTTTAGAGCTGATTTTCAAGAGGAATGTGGAAGGATTTGAAACTTTGGCCTAAGAGATGCCTTGCAGTGCTGTCAGTACAGTTTGATGGACTATTCTGCGCAGAGTTGAAAGACCTGAATGCAGTAAGAACTAGGGACTGTGAGGTTTGGCTTATGAGGGTGAGAAAGAGCTTTACTTGGACTGGGCTAGAGGCAGTTTGTGTGAGAGGCTTGCTGTTATGCCCGTGTCCTGAGAACTTGTGCAGGGTTTCAGTGCATAGAAACAGACTGGTGTTGAGTAGAGGGGTATGGCACAGAAAGAAATCTTTGGGTTGAAACTGCTGCCTGTTCAGCTACAATTGTATGAGAAATTACAACCTTTGAGATTGGGCCAGCTGACCTGCATTGGGGCAACAGGAAGAATGTAGACTCTTTTGAAGGGGCCTGTGTGCTTCAGGAGTGTACTGGATTTCAAAGTCTGTTTTATCCCCCCCACACCCCGGATTAACAAATTGACACCCTACCTGGTATTGTGGAGTATAAGAAATGCAGGAAAGAGAGGGTCATTGAATTTGTAACACAGTTTTGTGTTTTGGAAAAGGCCATAGGCAGTGTGAAGCAGGTTTGCTGGATGCCTGTATGGAAACCTGATGGAGCTGTAAGGATGAACCGTGGGTTGCAGTGGAGACCCAGTGGAGATGCTGGGAACACAGATGGCTGCCAAGGAGAGCTGCCGGCCCTGGATGAAGTTTTCTAGGACTGTGAGTAGCCTAGCTGGAGGGGTGGAATTGGAACTCCAGAGATTTGTTGCTGGTCAACATTATTGGACTTGGAGATTTGTCACTGACTAGAATTGTTGGACTTGGAGCTACAGAGTTTGATGTTTTCCCTGTTTAAATTTTGTATTGGTTGACTATTTCTTTTCTATGCCCAATGCCATGTTTTACAGCGTGGGTGCTTATTCTGTGCCATTATGGGTTTTGGGGGAATATTTTGGTATTATGGCTCAGTTAAAAGACCTTGTTTATGGGGCTGTTTGAACATCATTGGGATTGATAAAAACTATGGGCACTTTTAAAGTTGGACTGAATGCTTTGTATTTTATATCATGTATGGTTATCAGTTTATGGGGGCCAGGGACGGAATGTGGTGGTTTGATTCAGGTGCCCCCATAAACCTAAATGTTCTGAATGCTAGGTTTTCAGCTGATGGAGATTTGGTATTAAAGCCTCCTGGAGGAGGTGTATTGCTGGGGGCGAGCGTATGGGTATTATAGACGGTTTCCCCTTGTCAGTGTTTGGCACACTCTCTTGTTGCTATTGTCCACCTGATGTTGGCCAGTGGGTGATGTCCACCCTCTTCTCATGCCATCGTTTTCTCCTACCATCATGGAGCTTCCCCTTTATGTAAGCCAAACTAAACGTCTTTTTCTCCACAAGCTGCTCTTGGTGGGGTGATTTCTACCAGCAATGCAAACCTGACTGCAACAAAATGGTTGCTAATATCCACTGGCCAAAGAAGTCACAGTGGCCATTCGAACAGGTAGGACAGTCAGCATGAGAAAGTTATACCATAATGTTTTGGGTACAGAGAGGGCACAATGTTGAGGTCATGGAATAAACCCAGTGTGCACCCAGTATATAGCCCTTGCTATATAGAATACATTGCATTCACATTTTGTGGATTTTAATGAATACTGAATTACTCGTGTGTGTGTGTGTGTGTGTGTGTGTGTGTGTGTGTGTGTGTGAATGTGCACATGCAAAATAATGTATGTGAGTGGTGTGTGTGTTTACATGTGTGCCCTTATAGCACCCCATGTGTTCACCTGTGGCAGGATGTGCTTGCCTGTAGTGGCTAGAGCACAACTAGGGTGTCCTGAGAGGGGGTCTTTTACTGATCACAGAGCTTGCTAGCTCTGAGAATTTTGGGCCTCTGCTCCCAAAGGGACTGGAGTTACAGGCATGTGTGGCCATGCCCAGCTGTTTATGTGGGTCCTGGGGATTGAACTCAAGCAGTCTCTCAGGCCTTCCTGCTTACCCAGAAAGTGTTCTTAACCACTAAGCCATCTCTCCAGTCTATGAATTATGAACACAGCAGGGCCCCTGCTACTGCAAACAAACTTCACATGCATGAGCCACTTTGTGCACCTGGCTTTATTTGGGTACTGGGGAAGTAAGCAAATGCCTTTAACCACTGAGCAATCTTTTGCAGCCCACAATTAACATTTTTAAGTCTCAAAAAAAAAAAAAAAAAAAAAGAAGCGTGGTGGCGCACACCTTTAATCCCAGCACTCGGGAGGCAGAGGAAGGAGGATCACCATGAGTTCGAGGCCACCCTGAGACGACTACATAGTTAATTCCAGGTCAACCTGGACCAGAGTGAAACCCTACCTCGAAAAACCAAAAAAAAAAAAAAAAAAAAAAAGAAACCCTCTAGCAGCTGAACAATCTCAGAAGTTAGGACAACCCCTGAAACAACATGCACAATAAGAAAAAGGCTGTCCTGGACACAGCTGCCTGTGTTAGAATGCAGGTTCCACCATGGCTGAGTACCACTGTACCATACAGTAACAGCCATGCAACTAAATTCAGAAGCTGTGAGCACTTGCATCTTAGGACATCTGTACTCACGAGCCCTGTGCACTCACACCTTAAGAACCACTGTACTCGGAAGCCCTGAGCACTCACACCTTAGGACCACTGTACTCGGAAGCCCTGGGCACTCACATCTTAGGACCACAGTGAGTCTTTCTCCTCTGCTTTATGTAGAGCTCTTTGGCTTGCCCAGGGCTTTGTCAAGTGGTTTGAATGCCTCCATTTTTCCATTTTCATGTCTGTTAGGGTAAGGAAATACAGATTCATTCTATATGAAAACATTCAGCTCTAATATTTGCTACGGTGACTTATCCCCCTGAACATTTACTTGAACCATGGACATCGCATTGTAGTTTTGGGAGCAATGACTCTTAGAGCCCTTGAAAAATATCAGTTTGCTTTATCTGAAGGAAGCATCTCAAACCCGAATGAAATCGTCAAATGTTAAACTCAGTTGGGGTTATGTAGGTAAATTCAATTCAATACAGTAGCCTAAACTGGCTTTCATAACAGTGCCTGTTTAAAACATTTGCTACACACTCAAACTTCTCTGTAGGAGCTGGAGAGATGACTTAGTGGTTAAGACATTTGCCTGTGAAGCCTAAGGATCCAGGTTCAATTCCACAATACTCACATAAGCCAGATTCACAAGGTAGCACATGCATCTGGAGTTCGTTTGCAGTGGCTGGATGCCCTGGTGCACCCACTCTCTCTTTACTGTATCTGCCTGTACTCAATCTCTCTCTCTCTCAAGTAAATAAATAAATAGAATATTTAAAGCATATAGTTAAAAATAGTCTCTGTAAATGACTAACCCCTTGTTTGGACCACAAGGGGCATGTCATACCTAGGGAAGCAGTTTCTAGCATGTTTATGTCATTATAAATGATGTGTTCATCATAAATGATACAAAGGCATAATTCTCACCTATAACACATACATTTTTGAAGCATACTACTAATGTGGCTCTATTTCATTTTTTTTAAATTTGTGTATGTGTGAGCTGTTAGTCTTATTATTATTATTATTTATTATTATTATTATTATTATTATTGAGACAAAGCCTCCCTTGTTGTTCTTGTCATTGGTTAGTCAATTTGGCCCACCACAGGCTTCCTGGACTTTTATGTGGGTGCTGGGGAAATGAACATGGGTCAGTAGCTTTGTATGCCAGTGTCTTTAATTGCAGAGCCTTCTCCCCAGCCCTAATGTGCCCCTTTTCTAAGGATTAAAGGAAAGAAATCTAAACCATGATCATAGAACCAAAGTTGGTATTTGATGAGTATGGCTGAAGGTTTTTTTTTTTTTTTTTAATAATTCTTGTTTTTAAAAATTTTTTAGTTTTTTTAGTTCACACACAAAGATTTAGGTATCATTCTGGAAATTTCAAATACAATTTGTTTTTATTGATCCTTGTCTCCCTCCTACACTTACTCCTTTCTTCCTTTCCACTGCCCTCTTCTACCCTTAATATACTCCCCCTCTGCTTACTTGTCACATATGTTTTTTTCACCCATCCCTCACTCCCCCTCTAGCTCATGTCTTTATACTCACATTTGGTCCTCATTCTACCTTGGGAGGTTTGACCCACTTTCCCCTTCTATATATGACATTACAAGATAAGACCTGCATATCTGAGAGAACATGTGGTTTTTGTTTTTCTGAGTTTGGGTCACTTAATATGATTCATTCTAGGCCTAGCCACCTTCCTGGAGATGTCATCATTTTATTTTTCCATACAACAAATGCTGGAAGGATGTGGGGAAAGATAAACCCGATTTGCTGTTGGTGGGAATGCCTTTATGGAAATCAGTATGGAGGTATCTCAAATACTTAGAAATCCCATGCAACCCATTTACACCACTCTTAAGCATATAGCGTAAGGATTCCACACTCTACTACAAAGATACTGTACATCCATATTTACTGCTGCTTTTATTTTTTAAAATATTTTATTTTTATTTATTTATTTGAGGGAGAGAGAGAGAGATACAGAAATAGGCAGGTAGAGAGAGAGAGAGAGAGAGAGAGAGAGAGAGAGAGAGAATGGGTATGCCAGGGTCTCCAGGCACTGCAAATGACTCAAGATGGGTGCGCCCCCTTGTGCATCTGGCTTATGTGGGTCCTGGAGAATTGAGCCTTGAATCAGTGTCCTTAGGCTTCACAGGCAAGCATTTAACTGCTAAGCCATCACTCTCCAGCTCTGCTTTTATCTTTTTATAGTAGCTAAAAATTGCAATCAAGCTGGGCATGGTGGCACACGCTTTTAATCCCAACACTCTACACTTGGGAGGCAGATATAGGAATTCAAGGCCACCCTGAGACTACATAATGAATTCCATGTCAGCCTGGACTAGAGAAAGACCCTACCCTGAAAAACAAAACAAAACAAAACAAAACAAAACAAAACAAAACAAAACAAAACAAAAAAGGAATCAGCCTAGATGCCCATCAACAAATGATTAGATAGTGAAAATGTTGTTGTATGTATACACACAAATGGAATTATATTTAGTCATATGTCTGTGTTTCTTTGAGGTTGTTTACATTGATCTATCACAACATCCTTTTTTCTAAAATGTTGTTTAAGTTTATTTGGATACTCTAAGTAATTTATTTGTTTATTCATTTATTTATTTGGTTGAGGAGAGACAGAGAAACAGAGAAAAAGAGAGAGGGCTGGAGAGATGGCTTAGTGGTTAAGGAGCCTGCCTGCTAAGCCTAAAAACCCAGTTCCAATCTCCAGGTCCCACGTTTAGCCAGACGCAAAGTGATGCAAGGGTACAATGCCGCACTTGCCCACAAGGGGGCGCACACATCTGGATTTTGTTCACAGCAGCTGAGAGACTGCTGGCGTGCCCATCTCTGTCTCCCTCTCCCTCTCTCTCTCTGTCTGTCTCTCTGTGTCTCTCTCCAAAAATAAAAAAAAAAAAGAGAGAGAGAGAGAAAGAGAGAGAGAGAGAGAGTATGGGCATGCCAGGGCCTCTTGCCACTGCAAATGATCTCCAGATACATACACCATTTTGTGCATCTGGCTTTTACATCAGTTCTGGGGAATTGAACCAGGGCCATCAGGCTTTGCAAGCAAAAGCCTTTAGCCACTGACCAACCCTAATCTAAACTTTTAAAATCATAAATAACCCATAGCAGAAGAAAGCACTAAAAAGTAAAATGTGAGAAAGTAAAAAGTGAAAATTGTACCAGTTCAATCAACAGTCTATTTTTCACCACGTGAAATGTGCAGAGATCATCTTTCAGAGATGAACACGTTGCTAAAAGTTGTCCATGGACCTGGAATAATTATGGCTATTGTTGAAAGAAGAATCAGAGTTTGGGAAGCTACAGAAAAAATTGCCTAAGGCAGTTGCCTGAGGCAGCAAAAATGTAGGTTTTTCAGGGTCAAGAGGTAGATAAGATGTTTAGGGACCACTTTCTGCAAAGGATGACAAAAGTGTCAGGAAGATATAACTTCAAAGACACAGCAACTCTCTGAAAATTCCACGGGAGCTGATCCTGGGATAATTAGTGCCAGCCCTCTTATATTATTGTCAGCATCAGATGGCCTTAAATGCTTTGTGTGGGGTTCTAACACAGATGGTTGTAATTTGCTAGAATATTGACTTGGAGAATGATCTGGAATCAGGGAAGAAACGCTTGGATTTCTGCTTCAAAGTACACTTTTGAAAAGAGTAATAAACAGTGTGGAAAGTATTGATGAACTTGGTCCTAGTAAAAGCTTCATCTCTTTTTCATCTCTCCAGAATTACAGGTCATTACCAGCAACAATCCATGTGACTGAGTCTTCAATAGAATCACTTTGTCTGATAGCTTTGCTATTTGATGAGACAATTTTTCCAAGTGACACAAAATAATTAAAAGATACCACAGAAAATCAATCTGCCCAGTTAATCTTGCCTCTTCCAAACTCAGAAAGGACTTTATAATAACTTGTTTCTCAGGCACACCATCAGCTAGCAAAAGCAGATTCTTACATTTAGATATCAAGAGTGGGCAGAATGCTTTGACAAATAGCACAGTAAAGATTTGTGTCTGTCTGAGACACATAGTCTCTACTGCAGCTACTTAATTCTATTTTTTTAGTGCATGAGCTATGGTAGCTAAAATGTCAATTAGTGGATAATGATGTTTAGATGTAACTTGCTTATAAAACGGCAGCAGAGCTGGGGAGATGGATCAGTTGGGAGTGTGCTTGCTGTGCAAGAATGAGCACATGGGGGCCGGGCGTGGTGGCGCACGCCTTTAATCCCAGCATTTGGGAGGCAGAGGCAGGAGGATTGCCGAGAGTTCGAGGCCACCCTGAGACTACATAGTGAATTCCAGGTCAGCCTGGACCAGAGTGAGACCCTACTTCGTAAAACCAAAAAAAAAAAAAAAAAAAAAAAAAAAAAAAAAAAAAAAAAAAGAATGAGCACATGGGTCTGGTCTCTGGAAGTATGAATGCTCAGTCCTGGTGATGAACACCTGTAATCTCAGGGCTGGCTGGCAGAGAGCAGCATGCCTGGGGCTCATTGGCTAGCTATCAGACCTGAAGCAGTGCGCTCCCCGTTCAGTGAGAGAACTTGTCTCAAACAAACGTGTAGGGTGATAGAGAAAGATACCCCCGAAAATACATTTCTGGCCTCCATGCACACTCACACACATGTGAATGCACAGAGCACACACAATGCACTGCCCACACCCATAGGAACATGCACACGCATGCATACATACCACAGACACAAACAAAACAAAGCAAAAACCCTACAGCAGCCAATAGCCAGGGGTCATGGTTTGCAAATGTTCCTTTAGAGTCTTTCAAGAAAGTAATACAGTCTTGGAGGATTCCTTTAGAAAAGAGAGAGCTTGAGAATGACACTTGAAAAACAAAACTCTTCCCTCTCAACAAAGAAAAAGACCCCAAATCCCCAAGTCAAACATATCCAGAAGTGTTTTATTAATTTTATTTTACAAACAGTAGTTTTGCCCTTTTTTTAAAGTCAGGGGGATATATTTATTTTTCTCCTTTATTTTCTTATAGGTCATGTGTTGTGTAAAAGCAATCATAAAGGATATGAAAAGGGGAAACTGCGCCATGTTCTCTCTCACCCTTTCTCTAGCTCCCCTCTTGCATTCCTTGGAAACTTCAGAGTGTTGAGCAACTTGCGATGACTGCCCCATTATGACAGGAAACATACCTTGCCTCTAGCCAGGCTTATACAGTTTAGCAAGTGAAAATATAGAATGCTCACTTACATTTCAATTTCAGATCAAAAGCTAACACTTTCTAAATAAGCAAGTTGCTCAGTATTGATCTGAACTTCACATTTAATTTGACAGCTTCATCTAGATAGATGGCTTAGTGCTTAAGATGCTTGCCTGCAAGGCCAAGAAACCCAGGTTTGACTCCCCAGGAGCCATGTAAGCCAGATGCATAAGGTGGCACATACATCTGGAGTTCATTTGCAGTGTCTGAATGCCCTGGTGTGCCCATTCTCTTTCTCTCTCTCTCTCATAAATAAATAAATAAATAAATAAATAAATAAATAAATAAATAAATAAAATTAATTTGGCAGCCTGTACTTCACTGGCTGCCTAAATGGATGACTCTATTTGGCCTTTCTATACCTCTGTTTTCTTATCTGCAAACTGCAGGAAATTATAGTATCTATGTAGTAGAAATGTTTTTAGTTTTAACAAAACTAATATTAATATTTTAATGAATATAGAATGTCCTATTTAACTATCATTAGATATGTTATTAGCTAATCAATATTACTAGCAATAGATGTTATTCTAATGATGTTTGATGACTAATGTCATTGTTAAAAGTGAATTATGTCACCCTCCAAATTAATCTGTGAAAGCTCTAATCCCCAATGTGACTCTGAAGATGTAATTAAAGTTAAATAAGGTCATAGTATTACTTATGTCCTCATAGGAAGAGAGTGAGACGCCAGGCATGAGTTGAGCTCAGGAAAGGCTATGTGTAGTCCTAGTGAGCGGGCGATCAGCCGTGAGCCTAGGAAAGAGGCCTCAGGGGAAAGCAAACCTGCAAGTCTGCATCTTAACATTCAACAGCCACAACTTTGAGAACATAAATTTCTGTTGTTCAAGCCACTCATTCTAGAGAATTCTATCATGCCAGCCCTGAAACTTAATGCAATAATCAGACAAGTGAATTTAACAATGATTTCCATTGGCCACTTCAGAAATTGAGATGTTATTTTGTTTATTTATTTATTTATTTATTTTATTTTATTTATTTATTTTTGGTGTTTTGGAGGTAGGGTCTCACTTTAACCCAGGCTGATCTGGAACTCTGTAACCCCAGGCTGGCTTTGAACTCATGGTGATCCTCTTACCTCAGTGCTAGGATTAAAGGTGAGTGCCATCATGTCTTGCTGAGATATTATTTTAAGTATGGGTCAAAACAATAATTTGATAGTGACTTGATCTAATTATTTCTTGTATGAAGTGCACTCAGACATATTTCTTATTTTTGTACTTTTAACCTTGTTCTTTTGTTGTTTGTTCCTCAATGCATGGTAAGTTTTTATTGTTTATTTTGCAATTATATCATAAGATGTTTCAATTGATGGAAGCAAAGTGAATTGAGGAAGTACCACTTTGGCCCAGAGCAATACCATTTCAGATGAAGCGATGGCAGTTAGCATTAAAATCCCTCTACTGCAAATTTCTCTTTTTCTTCTTCTTCCTCCTCCTCATCTGTGACTAGGATTTATAAACTTGATAAGGAGTGGGTGTTCACTTTTATTTTTTGATGGCATTCATTATTCTAGCTAGACCAGGAAGTTAAAAATAAACCTCAATATTCTGTGTAAATGCTCACGTGGTCCGTCTTGGGACTGACTACTTTTCTTTATTGTTGGATATGCATCTGTGCTTTATTTCACATCATGTTGACGTACAGATAAAATCAATCCTTATGATTTTGTAAACACTGAGGTCTAAATAACTTCCATCCCCTGCAAAAATACAGTTTCATTTTCTTCCTTCAAAGACATCCATAAAATGCAGACTTTGCTTCAAAATAGCGTGGGAGTGAGAGGAATAAAACAAGATAAGCAGGGAGGTGAAGGCTGCAACTATTTGATGAGCACATTGGGGTTCATTATGACATCCTGCCTGCTTTTAGGTATGTTTACAAATTTCTATGTTAAGGTAAGTTTCCAGCTCCTCACTCTCTGTAAGCAACAGCAGCAATAGTATATATGCACACCCTTTCCTGTCTGCACAGTGACTCCCATCCTGACAGGCACTGATAGGATTCTTCTCAGAGAAAGGATCAAGGCATTCCTTTATTTGGGGTGGGGAGGGGTTAGAGTGAGGGTCTCACTGTAGCCCAGGCTGACATGGAACTCACTCTGAAACCTCAAGATGGCCTTGAACTCATGGCAATCCTCCTACCTGTGCCTCCCAAGGGCTGAGATTAAAGATATGGGCCACTATACCTGGCTGGCATTCTTTTTTTTTTTTTTTTTTTTTTTTTGTGCATTTATTTATTAGAGAGAAAGAAGCAGAGACACAGAGAGAGGCTGATAGGGAATGGATGTGCCAGGGCATTCAGCCACTGAAAATGAACTCTAGACACATGCACCACCTTGTGCATCTGGCTTACATGGGTCCTGAGGAATTGAACCTCTGTCCTTTGACTTTGCAGGCAAGTGCCTTAACCAGTAAGCCATTTCTCTAGCCCCCAGGCTGGCATTCTTTAGTCAGTGGAATGTGGGTAAGGGTGATATGAGCAGTTTGCAATTAATGACTTTGCATATATTATTTTATTTATATGTGAAGAATGTAGTTTTGCATGTTTAATATTGGTTATAAAATTATATATTTTATGGGGTACAACATGCTCTATGTATATAGCTATATGTACGTGTATACACACACACACACACACACACACATACACATACATATATTTACATGCATTGTAGAATGGCAAAATCCATCCGATTAACCCAGAGACTAAATACACTTGCACTGCTGTCTTGGGTGTCTTGCTCTCCCAACCTGTGGCCTGGTTAGCTGCTATTCCTTCAGTCAGCATCCTGGAACAAAAGATGTGAAGTACAGCTAAATGTGAATTATAATTTGAGATCAGACCCAGTCCACAGCCAACATTTAGGCCTGTGAGAGTGCAGCAGATGTGTTCTTATGCCAGTGAACTCTCAGAATTGGTTGTTACACTACCCAACACTGTGACGGCCTGTATTGATTGTCAGCTATTGATGCTATTTGAGGAGAGACCTACTCTAAGTCTGTTCAGTGGCAGAAAGAGCGCAGTGACTACTGTCACCAGAATTCAGAGGTAGGGCCCTCGGGGAACAATAATGCCAACCAAAGCCAAAAGTGAACACAGTTCTCACCTATGGTTGTGAAAAGTTGAGAGATAAGACAGTCTGTCATGTTTTGAAAACAGCACGTTTTTGTATTCGTTAAGCAGTGACTAAGGGGTCGACTGAAAAGCTGTGGGTGGGACATCCAGCATAGCAAAGATAGTACGATATTCCATTTGGCTCAAGATGATGATGTTCTGACCACGTATGCTACCCTTAAATTTATATGCCGAAATCCCCACACTCCTATACACACTGTCCTGTTGATGATATTATCTGGGGCTTTTGAGAAATGATTAGTTAGGTCATGAACATAGCTCTCATGAATGGATTTGTGTACTTACAAGCAGGAGCCAGAGAGTCCTTGCCCTTTCCCATGTGAGGTAAAGCATGCCAAACTGTGAGAATTTCATTTCTGTTTGTTTATAAGATAACCAATCTGGAATAATTTGTTATAACAGCTCAAATGGACTAGGCCACTAGGAAAAGTATTCTTCTGTCTGTGTTTCCAGTGAGTGCACCCCTCCCCCAAGCCCCGGGGGAAAGGGAGAAGCGAAGGGCGACTGCACAAAGTGAGGATGGTCGTGTGCCCTGCCCATTCTTCCTCTCAGGGGTCTCCCTTTGCTCTGCAGGGGCCCAGAAACGAAAGGCAAGTGGAGATGGGTGGGGTCATGGCTGGAAGCATCTCTTATGCCCAGCCTACCTGTGCTACAATGGTGGTGCCAACTTTACATTGTTTTACAATTACCTCTCCAGGATTTGTATTTCCTTCTCCCTCGGTCTGGCAGCTCTCGGCACCAGTCATGCTACCCTGGCCTTATCTTGCAACACCGCTTCCTGGATGTGTTCATCCTCTCCAATGCAATATTCAAAATAGTTCCCACAGCAAAAGGAAAAGTATCCGGAAAGGAGAAAAGAAGGTTCTCTAAATCATTTGGTGAAAGGATTGTAGAAAGATGCTTTTGGCTGCATCACTTTCTATAAGCTCTGGAAGGATGGAGTCAAAATTGCAAATGTTTCGTCAATGAACTGGGCCCCAGTGAGGATCCATCATACCATAGGCTTAATTCAGTGCCTTCCTTGTGGCTCCATGCCTTTGCTCCTCTGTTTACAGATTCAAATTCCCAGGAAACCAACTTCATTGTTCTGCTATATGTTACAGGCTGAGCCACACAAGGTCCTTAAATGCCACCTGATTAGCCACTTTGGGTTAGGGTGGAAACACTAAACTGTGGCGAGGAGAAAGAGGGTAACAAGCTCTCTATCAGCAAGGCTACTTCCCCAAAAGTTAACACAGTGAGACTAATCCAGGAAACTGAAAGCCCATTCATGAAGGTAGAATTCTACTGAGCACTCTGACTTCCCTGAACTTTCCTGGAGATGTAAAGGCAAGGTATGAGGCCCATGGAGCGAGGAAGAGACTGTGCTGAGGCCTAGCTATTTGTTCTCAAGTCAATGCATTTCATCTCTGAGTCATATAAAAATAGCCTCCAGTCTCCACTTCTCACCCACTATCAAGAGACCAACACTTGGCTCTGGGTTGATCATTTGCCTTACTTTTTCTGCTCTACTGAACGCAGGCTCAACAGGTCGTACATGCTCATTGTCTCTTTGTCATTGTCATTGAGTTGCATGTGAAGAAGGCGAGGCCATCCTTTGAGACGGCGAGAAACATCCTTTACCACTGTTAACTTTAAGGCAATCATAAGATATGAGTGAGATCATCTGAGACCAGCCACATCCCCACACATGGGACTTGACAAGCGATGGGCACCAATCTAGGGACACCTGAGCCAACCAAGTGGAGCCCAGAAGAATCATGCAGCTGATCCAAGCCCAAGGGTCAATTCATAAATTGGCATTTAGCAGAGTTGCCAATTTAAGCCATTAAGTTTTGGGATAGTTTCATTATTATAATACTGATGGAATCAAGAAGCAAAAGTTTTGAGTAGCATTTTCTTTTTGCTATAGTGCTTTTCCTGTGAACTCTACTGTTCCCCATCAGCACAGTTCTCTGAGAGCTTTTCTGATCCACCTCCCCCTCCCAGGTGAAGAGAACAGTAGGGTAAATCTGGGTCAGAATAGCCATAGGGAATTTCCTTGAAATGTCACTGCTGGTTTTTGCTAGGTGTTAGGGAGAGGGCAATGGGAAGTAAGCTTGGGCAGAGGCAACTGAGAATGTCACGTTAGCAGGAGAAACTATTTAGTAATGCAGGTCCAGTCAAAACAGAAGCCAAGGGTCCAGATACAGAGAAGGACACTGGAATACACAGCTCCACAGACAAATCTTCAGTATACTTTAGTGCTATATCAGTTACTTTCTGGTTGCTGGGATGAAATAACCAACCAGAGGCAGCTGATGGAAGCAACGGGTTTATTCTGGCTTACAATCTTGAGGGGAAGTTCCATCATGGTGGGGAACATATGGCAGGAGCAGACAGCTGGCATCACATTATCATATCAGCAGAGAGGAAGTAGAGAGACCAAGCAGGGCTGGGTTGTAACACTTCAACACCAGGCCTTATTGACACACTTCCTCCAGCAAGGCTCCACATTCTAAAGGTTCCATAAACTTTCCAAACAGTGGGGATTATGTAGTCAAATACATGAGGCTATATTCAAATCAATAATGCTGTGCTGCATCATTGCATGAATGTTTGCTTGGCAATTATTCTTTTAATTCTTCCTTCTAAGCTCACTGGTGTCTGCCTGTGCATAGATGGAATATTTGGAAAGGAGGCTGTATCCACCTGGGCTTCCCAGGAACTTTCCAAGAAACTCCCCAATCAGAACACTCAGTCAAGGCCATCGATGAAGTCTGTCTGCCCAGTGACACCATCAGCAGGAGGTACAAGTGACAGTCTCCCACTGATGAGACCGCAAACACAGACATCTTCTGCCAACTTCTCAGAAGAAATCTGCACTTCTGTCAGAGCACATGTGCATTCCCTCAACAAGGTGTTCTTAAGCCACATGTATGACACGGTCTTGGCTTTGTTTTTCAATTTAAGAAAAATTTGCTAAGTTACTCAGAATGCACCATATACAAGACTATAAAGTTCTTTTTGGAGCTTCAAATAGATTCTACAGTTAGCTTCCAACCCCAAACCCTGAGGTTTCCCACAGCTTTATTTCTTGAGTTAGGGAAGAAATTTTTCTATGAAACACTGCATGCTGCCTGTCCTGGAATGCCTGGGCCAAATTTCTCAAAGGTATTTCCCTTCCAGTTGTGATGGCAGGGCCTCCATTCCCTCACTTGGATGGTGGTTATCAGGAAAATTCTACCTAGATCCAGCCATGACTTGAGGATTATGTAGAGTTAAAGGATGAGAAAACAGGCAGAAAATGCTGAAGAGCTGTACAAACATGAGGTTTGTGGAAATTGCTTCCCAAAGGAGATCTTCTGGGAACATAATATTTTCCTGCCAAATAGTTCGCTCAGTGGAATTTCCAGAGTACAGAAATAGGGCAATCCAAACAGTTCTTAACTTCTGCCATATACCTGAATGTGTCTGTGTACACATGTGTCATGCATCTATATGTGTACATATGTGTGCAATTTGTGTACATCTGTGTGTGCAGGTCAGTGGAAAACCTCAGAAGTCATTCTTCAGGAAACTTATTGGGACAGGGTCTCTCATTGGCCTGGAACTCACCAATTAGACTTGCTGGCCAAGGAGCACCAGAGATAACTTTTCTGCACTTTTCTGGTGCTGGGATTATAAGTACAACCCACTGTTCCCGGCTACTTCTTAATGAGTTTTTGTGGCTTGAAATTAAGTCTTCTCGCTTATGAGGTAAGCACTTTGCCAACTGAACTATCTCTCCAACCCATATGCTTGAATATTTAAAATGATAATGTATTAATTGTACATATTAATGGTATTTAATGTGATATTTCAATACATGCATGCAGTATGCACTGGTCACATTCAGCCTTTATTTAACCAACCTCCCCCTCCCTCCCAACTCCTTTTTTTTTTTTTTTTGGTTTTTTAAAAAAATATTTTATTATTTATTTATTTATTTTTTGAATGGGTGTAGGGCCTCAGCCACTGCAAACTAACTCATAGTACATGGGTCCAGAATTGAGGCTGACCTGGAGTTCACTCTGTAAGCCATTCTCAGGGTGGCCTAGTTCAGGCTGACCTGGAGTGATCCTCCTCGAACTATCTCTATCCTGCCCTGAGTGCTGGGATTAAAGACGTGCGCCACCACTGTTTTACATCTGGATAAATTTCTTTTGAACTTCCTCATATGAGATAGAATACACATGACTTATTTCACTTAACATAGTGTCCTCCACTTTTATTAGTTTTCCTTCAAATGATGAGATTCATTCTTCTGATGTCTGGCCATCATCCGTTGTGTATATGAGCACATGTTCTTTGTCCATTCAGTCGTTGATAGGCATGGAGGTTGATTCTGTGTCTCAGCTATTATGAATGGTGCCACAATAAACATGGCTGCCAGGTCTCTTTTTGGTATGGTGAATGTGGCTTCTCTACCACGGTTCATGGCTGGCTCTGTTTTCCTCATAACCAAAAGCCCACCAAGGGCTGGTTAAGTCACAGCAGACCATCAGCTGTGCCAGCATAAATTGGTTCACTCTACAACAAAAATTTGCAACTTGATTTGGAGTTGGACAAACATTGACAAAGTCCATTACTGTGGTTTGAAAGCCCATTTTGGGTTTGAAAGTCAGGGATAGCTCTTGTTACGTTTCCTTTCAGCATCCATCTAGGTGTCTACCATTTACTAGGATGGAAAACAAGTCATATAATGTCTTGTCAGACTACAGATAAGAGAAGGTACTGTGAGTACAAGCATGGTCCTATGTGTAGGCAGAGTTGTTCGTGTGTGTGTGTGTGTGTGTGTGTTCGCACACGCACACATGCGTGTGCATGAGTATGTGTGTGTTGCTGGAGATCCAATCTAGGACTCATGCATGCAAAGCAGGTATTTTATCACTGAGACAGACCTTTAGCCTCTGTCCTTTGTGGAGACCAGCCATTATTCTCTGCTCCCAACCCTGAGCAGTACCTACTCCATTCTTCACAGTCTTTTCTTCACATGAGTATAGTGGAAAATTCAGGTTATTGCCTCTGACAGCCACAGAAATAAGAATTGATTTTGGGGTTTTTTTTTTTCTAAAACCTTCTATCGTCATTCCTTCAACAATCCACAAAAGTCCATTCTCTTAATAATTGCCCTTCTTAGAGTGACAGTTCTGGCAGAATTCAAAGGAAACGCCTGCTCCTCCCCCTCCTTTCAACCAGGAACAGCCCAGGCCATGGTAAATTGGGACTCTCCTGCCCCCTGCCCCCACGGATCTTGTTGAAAGCAGATCAGATGCCCCTGTGCATAGCTGTCAGTTGTCCTTGGCAAACATAGCCACAGGGTGGGCAGCCAGGAGGGCCTGGCTTACTCCTGCCCATCATCCAGAGCAGTTGGCTGCAAGTCCTTCCCTATCGGGTCTCTCACAGCACGTGCACATAACTAGTCATTTGGATTTAAGTTTCTTTATACTTCCCTTCATTGCCTCTGTCTTTTTCTCTTGTTCTGTGGCAGAATGAGGCATGTTGAGGAGGGAAGTCCAGCAACAGAGTTACAGCATTCTGAGGCTTCCAGAACAGTAGATAGAGGTACATGGCTCTATCCTAATTATTTCCCTCTTGGGCCTCAATTACATGTTAGGAACTTTCCAGCACTCCATCAATTCATCATCTTCAAATTCCCATGGATTATAAAAACCAAAGGGTCTGATCCCAAAGCTTAACATTGTTTCAGTGCCAGCAGAGGCTTAAAGGATTAGATCTGGGGAGGCCGGGGAGGAGAGTTTCTGTCTTAAGCTGGTAAATAATGGCCTCAAATTTGGCTGACGTTCTCTTGCTGGAAAATCTCCCTTTTCTCCTCATTGTCAACAGACCTATAGAATTTTTTTTTTTTTCTTTACAATGGCATCACGAGCTCTATGTATAAAGCAAGGGCTACTGGTAAACAAAACGATTATTTCTGAAACATGAATGCCCATTTTGTGGGAGTGTTTTGCTGGGTGTTTTGTTCCTATTCCATTATTCCTCCCTCCCTCCCCCTCCCTCTTACTGAGGATTCGGTGCAAGGCCTCATGTATTTGGGCAAGTGTCCTCTTTTGATGGGTTCCCAGGGAGTGTGGGAGAAGTTACAGGCTATCGTGTCTCCAACTAAAGGTCATGGACACTTTGTGTGAAATAAAACGCATCAAGAATAATGCCTCGTCTGTGACCATCAGCTTCTGAGTGTTGAGTGCTTGAGGCGGTTACTTTCTCGTTGCTGACAACAGAAACGGCTTATGGAAGGAAAGGGTTTATGTTGCCTTCCAGTTTCAAGTGGAAGCTTCATCATGGTGGGGAAAGCATAACAGGCCTGAGCAGGATGCCTAAATCACAGGCTCACAGCAGCAGGGAGGAAGTAGTCGGCAGCAGCCATCTAGCACTGGCATGTGGGGCTGAGCTATAACATTCCAAGGCCTGCTCCCAGTGACACACCTGCTCTAGCAAGCCAAAACCAGCTGGGGATTAACTATGAGACAAAATCAAAAACACAGGAGGCAAGCTGGGTGTGGTGGCACATGCCTTTAATCTCAGCATTCCAGCAATCAGGAGGCAGAAGTAGAAGGATCGCTGTGAGCTCAAGGCCACCCTGAGTGAATTCCAAGTATGCCTGGGCTAGACTGAGACCCTACCTCAAAAAAACTAAAACAACAACAACAACAACAAAAAAAAAACAACAAAAAACAACAACAACAAAACAACAACCAGGGGAACACTTTACATTTAACCACCATAGTACTCATCAAGGTTATGCCTTATTTTCATATGCTCTGGTTGGGGGCTGTTGCAGTTAGCTTTTGTCACTAGGACAGACATCAAGCCAGAAGCAGCTTATGACAGAAAGGGTTTATTGAAGGCCTTCAGAGTCCAGGAGAAGCACTTTCAGTGGCAGAGGAAGCTGGCTCACTTTAGCATCTACAACAGAAAGAAATAGCTGTCAGCAGCAGCAGCAAGCACCAACAGCCAGAGCTCAGACTGCTCTTGACACACCTAAGGACTGGACTCCAGATCTGCCCCCAGTGACTTAAGAAGAAAGATTAATCTTAATAAAAAATACCGGAGTCGGGCTGGAGAGATGGCTCAGTGGTTAAGGCACTTGCCTGCAAAGCCTAAAGACCAGAGTTCGATTTCCCAGTACTCACATAAAGCCAGGTGCACAAGGTGGAGTATGTGTCTGGAGTTCATTTGCAGGGGCTGGAGGCCCTGGCATGCCCATTCTCTCTCTTTCTCTCTCTATTTGTCTCTTTCTCTCTCTCGCTTCTCACATAAATAAATAAAATATTTTTTTATTTTATTTCAGAGAGAGAGAGAGAGAATGGACATGCCAGGGCCTCAGCCACTACAATCAAACTCCAAATGCTTGCACCACCCAGTGGGCATGTGCTACCTTGCGCTTGCCTCACCTTTGTGCATCTGGTTTATGTGGGATCTGTAGAGTCAGACATGGGTCCTTAGGCTTTGCAGGCAAGTGCCTTAACCAAGAAACCATCTCTCCAGCCCCAAATAAAATATTTTTAAAAATATGCCTTAGTCTATGTACCATACATGTAGACCACCACAAGGGGCCTGGTGGAGAATGCATGGTATGTTCAAAAGTGATGACTGAAGTGCTTAGTGAAGGACTGTTTGGGAAAGCAGGGAACGTGGCTACATTTGCAAAATCCAAGAGACTTCCCCCTTTATCGGCCATGGAACTGGGGAAGGGGTGGCTTTCAAACTTAGAGACTATTCTATGGACAGTCACTAGAGAGTTCAGTAAGGGCCAGATCATGGCCTTGTAGTCTACTGGGCAAATTCAATCAGAAGTCAGAGGGAAGGGACTCACAGGATGGAGCCATTAGAGATTAGCTTTCTGCTCTCAGCTGAGACTGGATGTCATAATCATGTTATTATCACCATCACTCTTTGGCATAGAAATGAAAAGGTCATGTAACTGGCCTAGGGTCACCCATGTAGGGAGTACTAGAATTGAATTTGAACCCAGAGTGACTCTTCTAGCATTTGGACTTGTAGTTCCACTGCTATTCTGCTATTCGAGCCACTAGACACAAAACACTTCAAATCCCCCGAGTGCATCTTTTTACTTCTACTTTCTTGTGCTGCTGGAGTGAATCTATGGAGAAGCCTCAGTGTCAGACCCTGTTTGGTGCTACCTTGGTCCTTTCTGAGGATGGCTTTCAGCAACCTAGTGCTACCACATTACCCCTAGAGGCACTTTTGCTTCAAGTATAACTTTTCTATTTCTCCAGCCTGAAAGGCAGGTGTTGGGAGTTTTAGACACAAAGGCTTCTCTCCTGTCTGCTCACCCACCCTCTTCTTTTCTTGGGGGCCTGAGTAGCTGCTCTCTCATTTGCCTGCAGAGACCACTGGAGACTGAGACCTTCTCAGAACGCTTGCCTCCCACATCTCCCTTTCTGGTCTCCAGTCTGTGCTGCCTCAGGTTATATCTGACTGAGCCTAGGCGGGACCTGCAGGTGCCTTTATTTCTTCATTCGAGCTAGGGAAACCCGAGATTCCATCAACTGGACATCATGAACACAGGACTCACAGGGGTTGGTTGTATGCGTGGAAGACCAGCAAGGTGACAGGCTCCCTTGAGGCAGATTTAGTGCCACAGAAGGGCAGAACCTTTGGCCTCACTGAGCCTATGAAAATGGAAAGCACCAAATACCGCATTGTCCTGGGCCTTCTGCTCTGAATAAGGACAGATCTGTTATCGGCCGGAGCTAGGGAACTGGTTGAGGAGGCAAATCCTCAAAGAGGCAGCTTAAAACCTTCAAGTGCTAACATGCTAGCAGGCAGGCCCCAGACTAATTGTCACTGCTTAGGTACTGTGGTAGTTTCAATATATGTCCCCCAATATATTCAGTGTTTTACTAGTTATAGTTTGCATCTGCAATCACCTTGCTAGAGGCAATGTCACTGGGGGCGGGTCTTAGGGTGTTAATGGTGTGGGTTTGAGGTTCCATTGTAAAGATATGCAAATGTGCCTAGTAGGAGTTCCTGAAGTGTGCTGTGTGACCTTTTGGCGGTAGTTTTGCTCTGTGTGCTGTGTTGGCTGGTTGGCTTTTGCTTTCTCTGCTTGGCCCTGTGGAGAGCAGGCTGCTTCTCTTGCCATTATGGAACTTCCCCTGGATCTGTAAGCTTCAATAAATAATATCCCTTCCTCCATAACTGTGCCCGGTCTGGAAGTTCATCTCAGCGAACCTGAAGCTGTCTGCTACAGGTACAAATGAACCAGAAGAGCAGGTTGGGCTTAACCTGGTCACAAAGGTGAAGTGTAAACTGATGGTAATAAATACATCACTGAACTTCCTGAACCAAAGCTAATAAAAGTTAAACTCAGACGGGCGTGGTGGCACGTGCCTTTAATCCCAGCATTCAGGAGGCAAAGGTAGGAGGCCATGAGTTCGAGACCACCCTGAGATTACATAGTGAATTCTAGGTCAGCCTGGGATACAGTGAGACCCTACCTTGAAAAAACTGAAAAATGAAAAAAACCAACCAAAAAAAAAAAAAAAAAAGAGAGAGGAAAAAAAGAAAAAAGTTAAACTCATGGAATAAACTCAGTTAATGGTCTCCTATCTCAAATGCCCATCCTGGGTTAGAGATACTCAGAATGGCCCTTAACTGACTGAAACATTAAGTCAACAGAATAAAGTTAATTATTTCTTCTTTAAGTGGCCTGAGGGGGTAAAGCACAATTTTCATGCCCAAGGCGTATGTTGCCCTGGGCAGAATGCAGCTTTCCCGTCCACCCCAGTGAGAGCCAGAGCCAGAACAGACAGATCCACCGAGACCCTATCTTTGTTCTTCTCCCAGGTTGCCAGCCTGCTGCTTCTTACAAGATGTACTGTCCTTTCCTGAACCCTGGCTTTATTAAAGCTCCCTTACCCTTTCTTCTGGCTCCTATCTGGGTCTTTATCTGGGAAGGTACTTGAGGGGTGGGAGACTTCAGCAAGAATGGGGGTGGGGTGATTTTCTAGTTCTCCACGAACCAAGCCTATACTGTGATGTCATTCTGCCTGCCTCTCCAGTGAGGCTTAAGAAAGAAGCAACTATTCCACTTAATCTTTGTGTGTGTGTGTTGTTATTATTTTTTCATCAATGCGTTTCATCTGACATTCTCAGCAGAATTTGTGTTTGCTCCACACGAAACTGGTATTAACACTGGCGAATATCCCCACCTCCCTGCAGACAAGAGCTGACCTCAGACTTGCTATGTGGCTGAGGATGACCGTCAACTTCCAACCCTCCAGCCTGCCTCTGCATCCAGGGTGTTGGGATTCGAGGCACGCACCGCCATGCCTGGTTTCATGTGATGCTAGGGCTTGGTGCATGCTAGGCAAACACTCTGCCAACTGAGCTGCAGGCCCAACCACTATTCTTTATTTTAAAACCATATTTTATTTATTTATTTGAGAGAGATAGGCAGGGTGTGAGGGAGAGAATGGGCACATCAGGGCCTCTAGCCACTGCAAATGACCCCAAACACATTTATCACCTTGTGCATCTGGCTTATGTGGGTCCTGGGGAATCAAACCTGGGTCCTTAGACTTCACAGGCAACCACCTTAGCCACTAAGCCATTTCTCCAGCCCCCCCCCCATTTTTTATTTTTAAAAATCCAAACATAATTTTAAAAAGAAAAAATCCAAACATAAAATATATTTAATTTCTTAAGACCTCCTTGACAAACTCTTCTTGCCTCAGTGGCCCAGGAGAAAAAAAATCCACCTCCTCTTGACCCTTCTGTGTCTCATCATCATGTTTCATTTGAAGAAGTATGCTATGGCCATGATTGCTCTTAACTACTGATGTTTTTAGGAAAAAATACTTCACACTTTAGGGAGAAATGCTTCGATTTTTAATATGGGATAATAGAGCTGAAAAGTTGTGTGAGGTTGAAGGAGGAATATAACTGGGTCTACTCTTTTTCTAGCACAGTCTACATCTGTACATCAGACAAGATATGTTTTTTAGTTTGAAAGAACAAATCATTCGAAACTTTCCCATGCACTCTACATAGATCTTCAGAGCCTTTATCTAAGAAGTTTAATGTGTTTAAGCCAGGCGTGGTGGCGCACGCCTTTGATCCCAGCACTTGGGAGGCAGAGGTAGGAGGATTGCCATGAGTTCGAGGCCACCCTGAGACTATATAGCTAATTCCAGGTCAGCCTGGAACAGAGTGAGACCCTACCTTGAAAAACCAAAAAAAAAAGAAGTTTAATGTGTTTAAAATCTAATTACCTCTAAAAATAATTTTAATATAATTTTTTCTTATGAAAATTCCCTAATGTACACAGTAAAATGAAAAGTACCATGAGCTCCTATGTAACCATTACTTGGGCTCAATTATTACCAGAAGTTTGCCAAACCTGCTTTATTTATTTATTTTTCCTTTTTTAAAACATTTTTCTAACCTCTCCATGCTGTCAGGCATGGACACAATTGTTTCAGTCTCCCAGCATCATGACGTTGCCTCTTTTGGTAGTTGAGATGTTCAACGGCTGCTTGAATATACTCACACCAGTGTTCAGTTCTATTTTATTAAGATCTCAACACTTTAGGAAATTTATAGTAGAGCTGTTATGGAGCAAATACCAGACATTGTGTCACAATATGCCCACTGACATACTGTGGTATACATCTATAAATATCAGCTTCTACAGCACAATGCCAACTAATACTTTTTGTTGTTGTTTGTGTCTGTGTGTAATGTGGTTGTGTGTATTTCCGTGTATGGTTCATTGTGTGTGGTAGTGGGGTTTGCTCATGGCCCCTGCAACATCCCATGCACTCATGAGCACTTGCCTGCCCTTGTGTGGGAGGGGGCTCCTCTGAGGTGGCCAGAGAGGAACGTCGGGTGTCCTGCTCCATTGCTCTTCACCCATTCTTTCTTTTTTATTTATTTTTTTGTTTTTTGGTTTTTCAAGATAGGATCTCACTCTAGCCCAGGCTTACCTGTAATTCATTATGTCATCTCAGGGTGGCCTTGAACTCATAGTGATCTTCCTACCTCTGCCTCCCAAGTGCTAGGATTAAAGGCATGCACCACCAGCCTGGCTCCCATTCTTTTTTGATCTAGAGTCTTTTACCCATCCCAGAGCTTGAAGTTTTTTCCTGAGTTCTGGCAATTCTGGGGCTCTGCTACTGGGACTGGAGGTTATAGATGTGTGTGGCCATATCCAGCTGTTTATGTGGATCCCGAGGATGGAACTCAAGCATTCTCTCAGGCCTCCTCAGACCCTCATTCTTGCACAGGAACTGTTCTTAACCACTAACTATCTCTCCAGTGAGAGCAAGCAGAACTTTCAAAAATAATATCCATTATTTCAAAAATATTATCCATCAAAAATAATCATCCAGTGTCGAGCCGTTCTGCAGTAGGATCTGAATAAATTCAGTCAAGGCATGCTTGTGAGAAGAGATGAAAGTGCATTAGAGCGAGTTTAAAAAAAGATATCTTTGTTCATGAAAATTTCCTTGAACCAAGCCCAAGCCCAAGAGGGAGCCATGTTCCCCCCAACAAAGGGTCCAACTGGAAAATAGAGATAGTATGGCAGTGGGCTGCTTTCTCAACCTACCGGAGTGTTTCTCTGACAAATTTGTGGCCACAGACATGTCAGCCCCATTCCTACTTTGCTCATAATAAATCCCTGCATCTGTACTATGTTTTTTTTTTTTTTTTTCCATCTGTGGGAGGAACTGAGGCTTCTGGGGTACTCAATTGAGAGTTGCTATGCTTGGATACAAAGCTCAGTATTTTGCAACTTCACTCTTGACATCTACCAGACTTGATGGTGACATCCTGAAATTCTGGTTTTGTGGCATGGGAACCACCCATCTCTGTGTTAGGCTATTCTCTTCCCTAGTCTCTTTCCTCTGCTGCTAGAGAATTCTAAAGACAGGAGTCTGTAGCAAATGTGTAGAGCAGAGAGTAGGGTGCAAGGGAGCACTGTGGTTTCTGTAGCACATCCACGAGGGGATGAAGGTTCTTAATTGAGGGATTGCATCGTGAGGCGGCTTGGAGTTGGAGGTGTGCTTGGGTCCATGGCAGAATTCATGACTTTAGACTTGGAATGCTGGCTGCCTTGTGGACGGACCTGTTTCAGTGGGGCTCCCCTTTCAACAAGGAGAGAACATATCACGCTGTCTACACTAATGCCTTGCGCTATCTTCATTCTGCTCTGTGTGACATCTTGTTTTTTCCACTCTTGCTTGTGGTGCAAAGAAGTGTCTGTCTCCACTCCAAGGGTCTCAGATGGACTACCTAGAACTTCTATCTCATAGTCTATAGTATTTCACAGGGAACTGCCATTGAACTGGGGAACACTTGGCATCACTTTCCCATGCTTTGTCTAATTAACTGTAGTCAAGGGAGAGAAGGCAGAAAAGGCTGCACAGAAAGCTGTTGGAGTTGGGAAAACAGTTCTGACAGGAATGATTTTTGCATGGGGATGTCCATCCAAAAGATGTCTGTCCCAGCTAAGTATCTTGCGAGGAAGATCATTTTATCCCCCTTTTACTGAAGGCCTCAGAGCTGTTTTGCCTAAAATTACACATCTGGATGGCAGAACCTGGATTTGAATCCAGTTCCATGTGAACCCTCAGCTCATAGTTGTGCTACTCCCAGCCTGCATTCTTTTTTTTTAAAATTAATTAATTAATTAATTTATTTTTTTTTCAAGGTAGGGTCTCACTCTAGCCCAGGCTGACCTGGAATTCACTCTGTATTCTCAGGGTGGCTTCAAACTCATGGCGACCCTCCTACCTCTGCCTCCCCAGTACTGGGACTAAAGGCATACGCCACCACTCCCAGCTAAATATTTTATTTTTATTTATTTATTTGACAGAGAAAGAGGGTAAGAGAGAGAAAAAAAATGGATGTGACAGGGCCTCCAGCCACTGCAAACAAACTCCAGTTGCATGCACCCCATTGTGTAGCTGCTAACATGGGTCCTGGGGAATCAAACCTGGGTCCTTTGGCTTTGCAGGCAAACACCTTTATTGCTAAGCCATCCCTCTAGCCCTGCATTCTTCTTAAGATGAATGCATGCATTCAATAATTGCCTCATCATGGGGACTTAAGCAATTTCTTACCTTTTTTGTTATGTGTGTACTGTGGGTGTGTATGCATGCATTTTCATATGTGTGTGGGTGTATAAGTATACAATCTGCATGCATGTGTATACATGGAGGCCAGAAGTTGATGTCAGAAGTCCCTTTGATTGTTCTCCACCTCATTGACTGTGGCAGGGTCTCTCAAATGCATTCAGAGCTCACCACTTCAGCTAATTTAGTGGCTAGATTGCCCCAGGATTCCCTGCTTCTGCCTTTGCTGGGCTGGGATTACAAGTGGGCCACCATGCCCACCCTGCATCTAAATGGGTGCTGGAGGTCTGAACTCTGGTTGTCACACTTGCGTGGTGAGTGCTTGATCCACTGGGCTATCTCCCTAGTTCCACTTAAAAATAAACACTGCACACTTACAGAATATAGAGTGGTTATTTCTTCATTTCAGTGTGTAGAACACCAAAATCACTTTGACCATCAGGCCTCAGCCAAACATTTAGGAATATGCCCTCATTTACTTAGCAAGACCCCCGACTTTATAGAAGCCAGATTGCAAATATCAGTAGTTAGCACCCTTTTATGTAAGGGTCAGATAGTAAATATTTTGAACTTTGTGAGGTACATGGTTCCATTGATGCAGCTACTTAATATCACTGTTTTGGCCTGAAAGCAGACAGGTAGATATGCTTCATTTACAGCAAATTCTGAATTTCATATAGCTTCAATTTCATTACTATTTTTGTTTTGAGATTTTCAAACATGTTAAAGAACCCTGAGGGCTGGGTAGATAGATCGATGAGTGGTTAAAGGTGCTTGCTCTGCAAACCTGCCTACCAGAGTTCACATGCCCAGAACCCATATGGAGTCAGTCTCTAAGAGTGTGTAATCCCAGCACACCTACGCTAATGGGAGGACTCAGGACAATCCCAAAGCTTGTGAGCCAGCTAATATGGCCTACCCAGTGACAAACAACAAGAAAGACAAGAGAGAACTTGTCTTAAACAAGGCGGGAGGAGAACACAGATACCCCGAGGTTGTCCTCTGACCTCTACATGTGAGCCGTAGCATATGATCATGATCACCCATATTAACACACGCATCACATACATGCATCTACAATTTTTTTTTTTTTAAAAAAATTTTTTTTTTTGAGGTAAGGTTTCACTTTAGTTCAGGCTGACCTAGAATTTACTATGTAGTCTCAGAGTAGCCTCAAACTCATGGTGATGCTCCTACCTCTGCCTCCCAAGTGCTGGGATTAAAGGCGTGCGCCACCACGCCTGTAAAGCATCCTGCATTCACAGGTCATACAAAAACAGATTGTGAGCTAAATTTGTCCAGTAGGTTACATAGGTTACCAACTCCTGACACACATGAGCATGTAATGGAAACAAAGCCAGATCTTGCTAGCATGGCACGAGATATGTAGTGGGAAGGCAATACCAATCACAAAGTTGCACCAGAATTTGAAATCTACAGCGGTGATAAAGGTCCTGAAAAGAAAGATAAAAGAGCTTTGAGGAGTTGATCTAGTCTGGGGATGAGATTAGAAGAATCCCTCTTGTATTATAATCTTTCCATGAGCTCCCTCACCTATAGTCATTATTATAGACTCTCATCCCTGGCCTGGTACCCACGGGCCCTGGTGCCCATGCCAATTATGGTTGTGTCTAGTCACGCTGGCCATTTCTGCAGTCACATGAGTTTTCTGGCCATTTCTGCAGTCGCATGAGAGATGAGCAGTCCTGCAGTGGTTCCTACTGTATTTTATCTCATTTCTAACAGACTGCCTTTTTAATTTGCCTAGTTACGTATTGAATTCTACTCTGGTCCCTTGAGCCCTTAGAGACTCTACCTCGCTCTTCTTTTAGTTTTCCATTTGAATCCTCATTAATCCTCAGTGCTTTCAGCCAGACAACTGATAAAGATACTCTGTACCCAGACTAAAATGTCCTCCCCTCATCCAGGTGCATGATTCTGTTGTAATTCTAAAGCAGTCTTTTTCTTTAATCAGTAGACGTAGCCGTAACTCATAACTTGGTATTATTTCCAAGATTTCTTATGAATATTCAAATCTCTGAATAATCAAGTTCCTTACACAAAATGTTATAATATTTGCTTATAACTTATACATATCTTTCCATATACTTTAAATCTTCTCTAGATTACTTACAATACCTAATAAAATGTAAATGCTATTTAAGTAGTTGTTATCTGCATGTTTAGTGCTAATACATATTTTCTGAAGAGTTTAAATTCTCAGCTAGTTGAACCATAGTGCAGAACTCATAAACTCGATGAGCCCATAGGATTTCCCACTATTAGTGCTGGAATGCTGCCCAGCTCAAACAAGTGGGTCAGAATATCCTAGGACAGTGATAGGATGCAAGAGATCATCTCCAAAGCATCCAAACACTTGGTACAGCAGATGTCTCCAAAATGAATGAAATTCCTTTTAAAACCTAAGCTCTCAGAAATAGTTTTGTAAATGTTGGACTTACTGTCAGAAAATACAAATTCGATATTTGGCCCTGCAACTTCATAGGCAGGGGACTGGGAACCTTTTAGGCTGCTATGGATACAAATGCAGCAGTGAGCTATCCAGGTCTCTCACACAGAATTAGAGGAACAATGTTGACAACAATTCTGGTCCCATTAAATGTGAGTGTTTTATGGCTTCTTTGATAACAAATGCAGGGGAGTAATTTATTAGATCATTTGCATGTCTGTAACCACATGTAAGATTTCAAGTAAAGCTCCAGAGAACCTAAGCAGATAGCCAATTAGATTTAATTTTCACTTGTATCATGGTGTGGCAGTTCTAGAAAATGGCTCAAAATTCTTTGACAGCTTTTCCAGTAAGAAGGGGAGTTTAGGGCTGGAGAAATGGCTTAGGGGATAAGGCGCTTGCCTCTGAAGCCAAAGGACCCAGGTTTAATTCCCCAGAACCCATGTAAGTCAGATACACATAATGGTGCATGCATCTGGAGTTCATTTGCAATGGCTAGAAGCCCTGGCATGCCCATTTCTCTCTCTCTCAAATAATAAGTAAGTAAATAAATAAATATAAAATATTAAGAGGAGGTGTCTAATCCCCTTCCTTCAAATTCGCTTGGGTTTATGATAGGCACCATGTAAGAAAACCAGTTACTCCACACAACATGCTGGGTACTCACAGGTGGGTGCATCAAAAACCAGCCCTAGCTGAGCCCATCTTACGGCTTCTACTGCCTGCTGCCAGCCGTCTGCGTGGAGCGTCTTAGATGTTCAACCTAGCTGAGCCTTCAGAGGACTGCAGCCCAGCCAGCATCTGATTACAACTGCTTCAAAGATCCCTAGAGAAAACTTCCTGGCTTTTGAGTCACAAAACCAAATTACAAACAAAATTCAAACTGTTAAGTTTGGGTAGTGATTTGTTACACTGCAATAATGCCAGCAAAAAATAATGCCAGCCTTAACTGGAGCTGGAGAGATGGCTCAGTACTTAAGGTTCTTGCCCACAAAACCTTACAATCCAGGTTTGATTTCCCAGTACCCATGTAAAGCCAGATGCACAAAGTGGTGAATGCAACTGTAGTTTATTTGCAGTGGCAGGAGGCCGTGGTGTGCCCATTCTCTCCCAGTGTCTATCCATTTTCTCTCTGTCTCTCTCTGCTTGCAAATAAACACTTAAAAAATATCCATAACTTTAATGGATAGTATTCTAATCATAAAGGTGGTTGTGGTGATGCTGGTGCCAATAATAAAGCAATATAGCTTTTGTGGTTTTTGTTTATTTTGATTTTAAAAATTGTTTTTTAAAGCAATATAGTTTTATAATGTTAGATTTACACATATTGGTTGTGATTTATTAATGTCACTATAGTGAGTCAAAAGAGAAGCCTGATGGAAGCAATAAGCTAAGAGCCAAGGTTTTGCTGCCTATTGAGGTTTTGGAGCTCATTGAAGTGCTGCATGGACTCCTTTGAGCACATAATAGTCACATATTTCTGAGCCTAAGCACCCAACTAGAAGCAACTTATGGAAGGAAAAGTCTTCCTTCTGGCATATGGTTTTGAAGGAACATTTCACCAATGTAGGAACAGACAGCAAGACATCATATCTTTTTCATCAGCAGATAGAAAAGAGAGAAAGCAAGTTCCAAGCACTCAGTGGGACTGGACTAATAGACCTCAAGGCCCACTTCCGGTGACACTCCTCTTCCAGCAAGGCTCCACCTCTCAAAGTCTCCACCAGCTGGGGACCAGCTTAATCACAAACTCATGAGGGTATGGAGCACATTTTACATTCAAACCACCTCACCATGATGGCTTAATATCATTGGGCAAGGTCTACTTTTACTTTTAATGATATATATATATATATATATATATATATATATATATATATATATATATATATATATAATGTTATTTTCCCAATTTCTACTTTCCCAGTCACTTCAACATAGAAGAGTTTACCTCTGGTCACCCAAATATGGGAGGATTTCTTGCTGTCAGCAGCCATTCATTTCCCTGGTGGGCACACAGTTATGATACATTGCACAGTGGAAAGACGGCCTAATCCCACAGATTGAGGGCTCAGTCCCACAAGACCACCCCCAGCACTCAACATGGCTCATCACTAGTGGCTAGAAGCCTCAGCTCTCACTGCATCTTCACTGGATAGGGTTCATTTGTTAAAGAGGCCCCCACAGCTCAGGGAAACACTACTTTCAGCTTATTGATAACAGAGGTAACAGAAAGGGATGCAGATGGACAGCCAGAGAGAAGAGATGGAGAGCACAGGGTCTATGGGAAGATGTTCAGAACTCCCAAGCGCTGTCTGGACCCTCCACCTCCAGCAACCTTTACCTCTTCAGCTCCGAAGTTCCCTGAACATAGTCTTTGGGATTTTTATGGAGGCCTCATTACTTAGGCATGGTTGAGTAAATAGTGGAACATAATCATCAACTCAACCTTCATCTTCTCTCCCCTACCTGGAGGTTGAGGTGGTGCTGAAGGCCCAACTCTCAATCCATACCTATGTCTTTCTGGGACAAGTCCCCACTGAAGCTACATAGGGACCCGATGCTTGTCATCTCGAGCATGCAAAAGACATGACCCCCTGATGAAGACCAAATCTGTATTCCATACATCACAGTCTCCACACATTATTCATGGTGCACTGACCACGTCTGAACCTTAGCTGAGCACTTTAAAATATGTGTATTGCTTATGATGACAGATAGAAGCCAGCTAGGCAAGGGAGGAGGTGCCAAGTCACATATATCTGTTCAAAATCCACTCGTGTGAAACAGCTTCAACCTGATCCACTAATTGGCAACATATCAAAAAACCCCAATGGATTTGTTTTCCTGAAAAGCATTTCAGATGCAATTAATTCATTAGTTGGGAATTTCTGAACTTTGAAGGGTCTTAGTGATTCTTTTTAAGGTGTTTTTTTTTTTTTTTTTTTTTTTGAGGTAGGGTCTTGTTCTAGCCCAGATTGACCTGGAATTCACTGTGTAGACTTAGACTGGCTTTTAACTCATGGAGATCTGCCTACCTCGCCTCCCATTGGGATTAAGGGTGTGTGCTGCCATGCCTTATTCTTTTTGAGTTTTTTTAAAAAATTGTTTTTATTTTTATCTATTTGAGAGAGAGAGAGAGAAGGAGGCATAGAGAGAGGAAGATAATGGGCTCACCAGGGCCTCCAGCCACTGCATATGAACTCCAGATGCATGTGCCACCTTGTGCATCTGCCTTACGTGGGTACTGGGGAATCGAGCCTTGAACCAGGTCCTTAGGATTCACAGGCAAGCACTTAACTGCTAAGCCATCTCTCCAGCCCTCTTCTTAAGGTTTTTGTTGTTGTTGTTGTTGTTTTTGTTTTTTTGAGGTAGGGTCTCACTCTAGCTCAGGCTGACCTGGAATTCACCCTGTAGTCTCAGGGTGGCCTTGAACTCAGGGCGATCCTCCTACCTCTGCCTCCTGAGTGCTGGGATTAAAGGTGTGCGCCACCACACCCAGCACTTCTTAAGTATTATATTGTATTTTTAAGCAAATATTTCATGGAAATTTAACAGATGATATATATGTCATGTACTATATATGTGATAAATATAACAAATTTAACTTACATGATATAAAATACATGTGCCTTAAGCATTGGTGAACCACCCATTATGTTTCTTTCCAAGACTACCTTGCTCACATTCATTAGCTTATTGTAAAAGAGATTATAGGTGCAGATGAACAGTCAGAGAGAGGGGATACAGAGCACAAGGCCTATGGGAAGGGCTTTAGAGCTCTTATACCCTCTGTGGGACTTCCACTGTACAAAGGGAAGCAGACCCCAGGTCTGAAAACATGACAGTTTGCCAGACTCCCCTCAGACTTTCCAGACTCTACCACACCTTCAAAGGTAACCATCATTCTGACTTCCAATATGGCAGACTAATTTTAACCTTTTAAAAATTTTTCTTAAATTTTATTTATTTTGAGAGAGAGAGAGAAAGAGAGGGGCAGATAGCTAGCCTACAGAGAGAGAGAGAGAGAGAGAGAGAAGGGGCACACCAGGGCCTTCAGCCACTGCAAATGAACTCCAGAAGCATCCACCACCTTGTGTATCTGGCTTACATGAGTCCTGGAGAACCCAACCTGGGTCCTTTGGCTTTATAGGCAAGTGGCAAGTGCCTCGACCACTAAGCCAGCCCAGATTGACCTGGAATTCACTGTGTAGACTTAGACTGGCTTTTAACTCATGGAGATCTGCCTACCTCGCCTCCCATTGGGATTAAGGGTGTGTGCTGCCATGCCTTATTCTTTTTGAGTTTTTTAAAAAAAATTGTTTTTATTTTTATCTATTTGAGAGAGAGAGAGAGAAGGAGGCATAGAGAGAGGAAGATAATGGGCTCACCAGGGCCTCCAGCCACTGCATGTGAACTCCAGATGCATGTGCCACCTTGTGCATCTGCCTTACGTGGGTACTGGGGAATCGAGCCTTGAACCAGGTCCTTAGGATTCACAGGCAAGCACTTAACTGCTAAGCCATCTCTCCAGCCCTCTTCTTAAGGTTTTTGTTGTTGTTGTTGTTGTTGTTTTTGTTTTTTTGAGGTAGGGTCTCACTCTAGCTCAGGCTGACCTGGAATTCACCCTGTAGTCTCAGGGTGGCCTTGAACTCAAGGCGATCCTCCTACCTCTGCCTCCTGAGTGCTGGGATTAAAGGTGTGCGCCACCACACCCAGCACTTCTTAAGTATTATATTGTATTTTTAAGCAAATATTTCATGGAAATTTAACAGATGATATATATGTCATGTACTATATATGTGATAAATATAACAAATTTAACTTACATGATATAAAATACATGTGCCTTAAGCATTGGTGAACCACCCATTATGTTTCTTTCCAAGACTACCTTGCTCACATTTATTAGCTTATTGTAAAAGAGATTATAGGTGCAGATGAACAGTCAGAGAGAGGGGATACAGAGCACAAGGCCTATGGGAAGGGCTTTAGAGCTCTTATACCCTCTGCGGGCCTTCCACTGTACAAAGGGAAGCAGACCCCAGGACTGAAAACATGACAGTTTGCCAGACTCCCCTCAGACTTTCCAGACTCTACCACACCTTCAAAGGTAACCATCATTCTGACTTCCAATATGGCAGACTAATTTAACCTTTTAAAAATTTTCTTAAATTTTATTTATTTTGGAGAGAGAGAGAGAAAGAGAGGGGCAGATAGCTAGCTAGCCTACAGAGAGAGAGAGAGAGAGAGAGAGAGAAGGGGCACACCAGGGCCTTCAGCCACTACAAATGAACTCCAGAAGCATCCACCACCTTGTGTATCTGGCTTACATGAGTCCTGGAGAATCCAACCTGGGTCCTTTGGCTTTATAGGCAAGTGGCAAGTGCCTCGACCACTAAGCCATCTCTCCAGGCTGGATGCTGTTTTTTTTTTTTTTTTTTTTTTTTTTTTTTTTAAGTTTTACGAGGTAGGGTTTCATTCTGGTCCAGGCTGACCTGGAATTCGCTATGTATTCTCAGGGAGGCCTTGAACTCACAGTGATCCTCCTACCTCTTTGTCCCAAGTGCTGGGATTAAAGGCGTGCACCACCAAACCCAGCTGGATCCTGTTTTTTAATGTGAGCCTGATGTCACCTTATGTTTTTACATAACGACTGTTGCCTTGGGGTGTTGCTTGTGAAGCTAACGTGAGCTCATCTTGCACAGACCCATGAGAACTGCAAACTATTTCAGAAGTTTGATTTGATGATTCCTGGTAAGCCGCTTGAGCTCAGTGTTTTCCTCAGTTGTGTTTGCTTGGCTATAAATCTACACTCTGAGGAAACCACTGACATTCTCAGAGCTGGACCTCAATGGACACTGAGGCCCAAGAGAAGCCAGTGACTCACACAAGTCATTAACATGGTAAAAATTAACCGGATCTTAATTTTTGGCCACTAAAAAAAACCTCTTTAAGGAAAGTAGCTGCCAATTATATCTGATGACATATATATTCATATTTTAATATTTTAATATATATGTATATATATCACAAACATATTGAATAAAAGAAGCCAGGCAAAGGATCCTATAATCAATCTTCCAGTCTCTTTATTTAAGGTGCATAATCACGTCAAATTGCAGTGCATGATGGTAAGTGCCTGTATTGTCCAGGAGGCCAAGGCAGGAGAGAAGCTTGAGCCATGGTGGTTGAGTGGTTAACCTTTGGACTCGAAAGGCCCTTAAGACTTCAGAGAGCCCAAATAATGAATAACATCTTAAATACCTGTGAAAAAGTTCCACCTTGGATATTGACATATGTTGCCAACTTATGTAAGTCAAGTTAAAGCAGTTTTACACAGTGGGGCTTGAGCAGTCATATGTATGATTGGACAGAGGCCCAGGAAATCAAACTTTTTCTTCCAGCCACCTGGCACTTTGAAGAGATCAGCTGAAGTTAGCCTTTCTTGTTCAATCTGGACCACAAAGCCTGCTTTTCACTTTAATAAAGATACATTTTTCTCAATTCAGCATTTCAACAAATTTGAGAATACATATGTAATTAACTCTTTTTTTTAAAAAAAAAGGTATTTATTTATTTGAAAGAGAGAGAGAAAGAAAGAGGCAGATAGATAGAACGAGAATGGGCATGCCAGGACCTTCAGCTTCTGCAAATGAATTCCAGATGCATATGCCACTTTGTGCATCTGGCTTATATGGGTCCTGGGAAATCAAACCTGGGTCCTTTGGAGGCAAGCACCTTAACTGCTAAGCCATCTCTCCAGCCATTAACTCCTTTTAGAAACAGTTTCCCTGCTGGAAACGGAGTCCTTAGTAGCATCTTCAGAGGTTTCTCACCAAGATGTGAATACATGGACACCTAACACAGGCAGGCATAGCACAGCCTTGCTAATATGCCCTTTCTGCCTCCCTTTCCTGCTACCTTCCTCCGCGATTACTGGCTATTTCCCATTTGTTCTAAGAGAATGGCATAGTCCTGTTTCTTGGTCAAGGATGTGGGTAAAGACATTGTCTACTCTACACATACCCAGATAATGGCAGGGTTTAGTTCCTAGATGAGCTTGCCAGAAGGCAAACCTGGAGTCACATCTAAAGCTGGCATGCTTTCCCTTCTTGTCTTAACTGCCAATGACTTCAGGACCACATCCTTGCACAGTGGTGGCAATGAGACTATCTTGTGCCTCTGGAAGCATCACTCTTTGATCCTTTTTATGTGGCATAAAATCTTTCAGTTGTGTTATGTGCCAATTCATTTCATTTTTTACACTGGCTGGGCCTCTTTTTAAATGTGGACTCATATTTTAGTCTTGTGAGTATGTATGTATGTATGTATGTATGTATGTATGTATGTATGTATGTATATTTGTTTCCATATGTGAGTTGTGAGGAGTTAAACATTGATGTTGAGGCCCTTGAATCTTCACAAAAGGATATCTGTTGTCCAAAGAAGCAACTCAAGAGCTAAAAACAGAAGTATAAATGTGATTTCATCTGTGAATTTGCTAAGCAAACATAGTTCCTATTTATTTATTTTTGTTTTTTGAGGTAGGGTCTCACTCTAGTCCAGGCTGACCTGAACTCATGGTGATCCTCCCAAGTGCTGGGATTAAAGGCATTCCTATTTTAAAGAATTAACCAGTTTACTCTTGCTAGGTTTGGGGGTTGACTGTGTCCTTCAAAGGACAAACATTGGGAGCTTGTCCTTACAGTGATAATGAGGTGGTGAAACAAAGAAATAAAGCCCATGCAAGATAATAAGGTCCCTGTGGTGGTGTGATTCAGGTGTTACCCATAAACTTAGGTGTTCTGAATGCTAGGGCCCCAACTGATGGTAATTTGGAAATCAAAGCCTGCTGGAGGCAGTGTATTATTGGGGTGGGCTTATGGGTATTATAGCAGGCTTCCCCTTGCCAGTGTTTGGCACACTCTCCTGTTGCTGTTGTCCATCTGATGTTGGTCAGGAGGTGATGTCCACCCTCTGCTCATGTCATCATTTTCCTCTGCCATCATGGAGCTTCCCCTCTAGTCTGTGCCAAAATAAACCTTTTTTCCTCACAAGCTGCTCTTTGGTTGGGTGTTTTCTGCCAGCAATGCGAACCTGACTGCAAAAGTTCCTATAGCTTTCTATAAGGCTAATGGAGGCAATGCTTTCTGTACTTACGCTACTATTGGGCATCTTCATAGTTATATTGGTATAAAAACTTTAAGTCTGGCCGGGCGTGGTGGTGCACGCCTTTAATCCCAGCACTCAGGAGGCTGAGGTAGGAGGATCGCCGAGAGTTCTAGGCCACCCTGAGAGTACATAGTTAATTCCAGGTCAGCCTGGACCAGAGTGAGACCCTACCTCGACAAAAAAAAAAAAAAAAAAAAAAAAACACAAAAAACAAAAACAAACTTAAGTCTGGTATTAATGCCTGTGGCATATTTGAAAGGGCTGTGTGTATGTGTGTAGGGGGAGGTTGTTTCGCTAAGCAAAATTTTCCTTGCTTAGATTTGTCAATGCAAAACAAAAAATGAGTAGATTTTACCCTTTCTGCTAGTACAACAGTAATAGCAGCAATGTTCCGGTAATAACAGTCAGAGTCACATGCATGTGACTGCATAGCAGCCTACTCCAAACAAAACTTGTGTCCTAGCCTACTCCAAACAAAACTTGTGTCCTAGCCTACTCCAAACAAAACTTGTGTCCTAGCCTACTCCAAACAAAACTTGCAAGATGCCTCATCATGCTCACCCCACAGCAGGTCCTCACCTCTGACTCAGCATCCCTTAACTCCCCCAGCTTGCTCTGCATGGGCTCACTAAGGTCTTGGCCAAGTTCTAGACCCTGCTGCTGCCTCCTCTTCACATTTCCTGCCAGTCTGCTTAGCTTGCTCTCTCACTTTCTTGGGTCTTGGCTTGAGTCTTCTCATTGCCCTCAGCTTCCCTGGAGTCTTAGAATGCCCAGCCTTTTTTGCATCTTATGTTAAATAGCGAGCATTCCTCCATTTCTACTCCTATGCCCTGGATTTACCCATCTACTACTCACTTACATTTTCTTTGTGTATTAGCTCTTAACCACAGGGGAAAATGAGTTCCATTCATTGCAATGAATAGTTCTGTATATAGTAGAAACTCAATTAAAATTTGTTGAATGAATGAAGGATTGAAGAAGGAATGGCAAGACACTCAAGTATTGACATGAAAATTAAGGAAAAGCTTAACATGCTGGGCATGCTGGCATATACCTTTAATTCCAGCACTTGAGAGGCAGAAATAGGAGGATCACCATGAGTTTGAGGCCACCCAGAAACTACAGAGAGAATTCTAGGTCAGCCTCCAAGCCAACCTCTAAAAACAAAAAACAAACAAACAAAAAAAAGCTGAATGAGGCAATTTCTCACTATTAGAAATAAATTAGTCAGCCAGGCAAGGGGGTGTATGCCATTAATCCCAGCACTCAGGAGGCAGAGGTTGTAGGATCAACATGAGTTTGCGGCCACCCTGAGAAAACAGAGTGAATGAGTGAATTCCAGGTCAGCCTTAGCTAGAGTAAGACCCTACCTCGAAAAGCCAGTAAATAAATTAGTCCAGCCAGGTGTGGTGGTGCATGCTTTAGTCCTAGCACTCAGGAGGCAGAGGTAGGAGGATTGTGTGAGTTTGAGACCACCCTGTGACTACAGAGTGAATTCCAGGTCAGCCTAAGCTAGACTGGAACCCTACTTCGAAAAAACAAAATAAATAAATAAATAAAAAATAAAAATAAATTAGTCCTTTCCTGTCTAGGCCCTACACTGAACACTAGAAAACAGACTCCATTTATTTATTTGCTTTTGTATATATATATATTTTTTAATTTTTATTTATTTATTTGAGAGCGACAGACAGAGGCAGAGAGAGAGAGAGAGAGAGAGAGAGAGAGGCAAGCAGAGAATGGGCACACCAGGGCCTCCAGCCAGTGCACATGAACTCCAGATGGATTCGCCACCTTGTGCATCTGGTTGATGTGGGTACTGGTGTATCGAGCCTCGAACCTGGGTCTTAGGCTTCTTAGGCAAGCGCTTAACTGCTAAGCCATCTCTCCAGCCCCGCTTTTGTGTATTTTATGTATTGATTTATTTGAGGGACAAAGGGAAAGAAAGACAGGAATGGGCATGTCAAGGCCTCTTGCCACTGTGAACTCAGGTGCATGTCCCACTCTGTGATCTGGCTTTACCCAAGTACCCAAATACTAAAGAACTGAACCCAGGCTGACAGGCTTTGCAAGCAAGCACCTTTGACCACTGAGCAATCTCCCCAGCCCAACTCTATTCTAGAGGCTATTTTTGGCCTACTATATGTTTTTTTCAGGAGTAGGTATATAAGTGAAATAATCTAATCCCAAGAGTCTGCCACCTAAACTAGGTATAGTAGATGATGGCAGAAAGGATATCACCCTGTTTTTCTACGCCAGCTGGTCCAGTGAGTGCACTGGTAGTAGCTGGTTACTGGTCACAGTACAGCTACAGAATAGGTGTAGTTTGTCCCTCAAGGGTACAAATGTTGTAGATTTGGCCCTCAGAGTAGTGGTATTGTGGTGGGACTTTTTTTTTTTTTTTTTTTTTTCGAGGTAGGGTCTCACTTTAGCCCAGGCTGACCTGGAATTCACTTTGTAGTCTCAGGGTGGCCTCGAACTCATGGCAATCCTCCTACCTCTGCCTCCTGAGTGCTGGGATTAAAGGTGTGTGCCACCACGCTCGGCTGCGGTGGGACTTTTAAGAAGCAGGCTAGTAGAAAGTCCATAGGTCACTGGGGACATACTCTTGAAGGGATTAAGGGGGTCCTGGTGGGGCCTCTGAATTAGTTCACATGAGAAAACTGTTAAAAAGAACAAACTAGGTCATACATTAGCTTCTTGACTTCCTGTCTAGCAATGTGATCTCCCACATACACGAACTCTTCCCACAGTAATGCCTTCTACCATGAGGTCCTCATTGGAGCCATGCCCTTGAACTTTCTGAACTCTGAAGTCAGCTTTATAAGCCACAGATATTCTGTTACACCAATGACAATGGAAGAATATAGGTGGCTTCTGGCCATAAACTAGTCTTGGTTTCAGACTGAGTCGATTGGCTTGTGTCCCAGAACAGAGAACTCCTCTAAAATAACAGACATGGCTAAGACATTGATATTAATCTTGGTTAAAGTTTGCTGAATACAAGGCAGAGTATTTCTTATCTGAAATGCTTTGGACAGAAGTGTTTCAAATTTTGGATTTGGGGACATTTGCATATATATAATGAGCTATCTTAGGGATGGATACAAGTGTAAACATGAAATTCATTTATGTTTCACATATACTCATACACATTACCTGAAGAAAATGTATAATATTTTTAATATTTTAAATATGAAACAAAGTTTCCTTGTGTCGAAATTTTCAGTTGCAGCATAAGGTAGGTGCTTAGAAAGGTTTATTTATTTATTTATTTTTTAAATTTTGGAGCATTTGGGATTTCAGATTTTCAGATTAGACATGCTTAACGTGTTCTTGGAAAGTGCCACAAGCCGTGCTGAGGCCTTCACATACCTTTCCTCGTTTACTCCTCACAACTGTATGAGGAGCACTCTTTTTAAAAATGAGACCACTATGGGTGTGGTGAATCTTAAAAAAAAATTGATATAAGAAACAGAACTTCCCTTCTTGAAGTACACTGCCACATCTTCTTCAAGAGCCTGTGGTGCTCTGTGAGGTCCCTAGACCATGTCTCAGCCTGGGAGAGAGTGACCGAGCTGAAGCTGGAGACCGAGTGGATCCCCCAAGGCTACACTGGGATGAGATTGTCACTATATCCTGTGAGTGCAAGCATCCCCTTCTCACTTCATGCACTCTGGGTGACCCACTTCCTTCACAAGAAGGCAACACTACACTACCAGCCAAAAATCGCCCTCACCCATCGCTTAATGATGGGATAGTTCTGAAAGTGCCTCATTAGGCAATCTTTATGCTGTGTGCAAAGCATAGAGTAAATGCACACAAACTAAAGGCTATGTCACTAGATGATAAAACCTTCAGGGGCAACCATTGTATATGAGGGTCTGCATTGACCCCAAATATAGTTATATGATACATGGTTTAAAAAATTACACCATTAAGGCATTCATTCCTTTAAGCCCCAGACTCTGAAGTTCAAATACCAGTGAGAATGGGTCCAATCATCCAGAAGTAGGCTTCTGTTAACCAAATTGCTCATTTAAGAGTCACAGAGGTCGAAACATTGTAAATTAGCATTTACTCATTTCTACTTTTGCCCAGTGCACAGAGAAGTGGGAGGCTTGGTGAGTCTAAGAAAATATTGAATCTCTGTGCAGTCAGACACATCTTGTCCTGCAAGTAACTTGCCATGATGCAATGCTCAACTAGGTGTGGGCAACCTACAGCCAGTGGGCCTCACGCCGCCACACTCATTCCTGTGCGTGCTGAAGGATGCTTTCCTGCCATCGGGGCAGAGTTGAATTTTGTAACAGAGCCCATCTGGCCTTGCAAAGCTGAAGTATTTGCTATTATAAGAAAAAGTTTCTTGGGCTGGAGAGATGGCTCTGTGGTTAAGGCACTTGCCTACAAAGCTGAATGACCCAGGTTCTATTCTCCAGTATCCACGTAAAGCCAGATGCACAAAGTGGTGTGTATATCTGGAGTTCCTTTGCAGTGGATGGAGGCCCTGGTGTGCCCATTTTCTCTCTCTTTCTCTCTCTCTCTCTGTCCTCTCTCTTTCTGCCTTTCTATCTCTCTCTGTTTGCAAATAAGTAAATAAAATATTTTTTTACAAAAGAAAAATCTCACCTCTGCCTCAAACCTCCAAAAGCTAATCTCAGCCGGTAGGACAATGGCTGAGCTCTCCTCTGCAGCGTAGGGCTTTTCAGGGTCCTTGTGTGCTTATGGCTGAATCTTGGGGAAACTGTATTTTCTCCCTTTGGCCTAGTTCAGGCTTAAGACTGTGATAAAAGGAACCAGCTTGCTGAGTAAAGGAGAGAAAGTGGGTTAGGGTGAAGGCTTTCTTGATCCTATATTAACACCATGTGCCACGGTGTTACCCCAGCAATAGCAAGGTTGATACTTCCTGCTTCAGCACAGGGAATCTACATGCAGGCTCACTCACCTCCGGCTCAGTCTGGCATGGGGAAATGGGCCGGAGCTGAGGTGCTTACTGCTCTGTGCAGACCCATGCTTTTTAAGAGTGGGTGACAAATGCTTGGTTGGCATGTGTGAATTTCTCCAGTGAAGATGGCCCACGCTGACTGGCAAAACCAGCCACATTTGGGGGCACCTACATGTCTGTTGCTTGGCTTCAATTCAGTGCTGGAATTTCTCAGGCCAAAGCCTTGAGCTGTTAGATCTGTCCCAGACCTATGTCACAGGTAATTTTATACTGGGCAGGAGCAGTCCTTCTTCAGGATCCCAACCATGGTCTTCCTCATCTGCCACAGGGCATTCAGGAACCTGAGAGAACAAACTAAACACCACTTTTCAAGACACACTTTAAAAAAAGAAACTTCATGGGCTGGAAAGATGGCTTAGTGGTTAAGGCACTTGCCTGCAAAGCCTAAGGACCCGGTTTGATTCTCCAGGTCCCACATAAGCCAGATGCACAAGGGGGGCACATGTGTCTGGAGTTCGTTTGCAATGGCTAGAGGCCCTGGCACACCCATTCTCACTCTCTTTCTTTCCCTCTCTCTGTCTCTAATAAATAAATAAAAATTTATTTGAGAAAGAAGCAGGGAGAGAATGGGCATGCCAAAGCCTTCAGCTGCTGCAAACAAACTCCACATGTATACACCACATTGTGTTTCTGGCTTATATGGGTCCTAGGGAATTGAACCTGGGACCTTTGGCTTTTCAGACAAGTGCCTTAATCATTAAGCCATCCCTCCATCCCAGCTATGAAAAATCTTAAGTCTACATGTGAAATCTTAAGTCTGCTTAGATTTTAAGCTACTTGGCCATTCGCCTTTAAAAGTAAAAATGTTTAAAGCTGGGTGTGCTTTTAATCCTAGCACTCAGGAGGAGGAAGAGGTAGGAGGATCTCCATGAGTTTGAGGCCACCCTGAGACTACAGAGTAGAGAAAGACCCTACCTCAAAAAACTAAACAAAAAAACCCAAACAAAGAAACAAACAAACAAACAAACAAAAAAAGAGGTAAAATGTTCACATCTATCTTGTGCCAAAGCCTTTTTGTTAAATAAAATTAATAATATAAAAATAAATAAATAAATAAATAAATAAATAAATAAATAAAAAGTAAACATGGGGGCTGGAGAGATGGCTTAGAAGTTAAGGTGTTTGCCTGCAAAGCCAAAGGATATGGGTTCAACTCTTCAGGACCCACTTAAGCCAGATGCAAAAGGGGGCGCATGCATCTGGAGTTCATCTGCAGTGGCTGGAGGCCCTGGTGCGCCCATTTCTCTCTATCTCTCTCTCCCTCCTTTCTCTGTCTAAAATAATTAAAATAAACTTTAAAAAAAGTAAACATGGACCTAGGGTTTAGGATTCAAGAACTTTCCTGAACCCCTAGTACCCCATTATGACACCACAACACCATGATGCTATCCAAACAAAGAAAAAACAGTTTTCTTTTTCAAGGAGCACTGTGACAATGACTTCCATTTGTATGATTAAAGGCTTTACTTACATGATTGCAATGATTCATGGTCTTTTGGGTCCTCTAGTACTCAGAGAGCTGGAGAGACTCTCATGAAAGAGAGGAAAGTAACTGAAGTGTGATCTCTAATAAGCCAAGTTTCTGGTAAAACACACACACACACACACACACACACACACCATCCAAACCACAAAGCAAATGAAAGAAACATGAAGTAGATACTTTCCAGGGGAGACGAGTTCAAGTCCATGATCATCACCCTTGTTTTCCAACACACAGTCCAGTGATTGAGCATAGCAGGCGCTCCACACCAATCTGTCCTGCAGGTGATCAAAGGAAATTTGAATGAATGGTCCAAGATTGGAGGAGCCTGAAGCCTCAATCTTTCACTAGGGAATTTCCTCTCAGGGGGTTTAGATATTCAATTTGTGGGCTCCAAACCCAAAGTCCAGCACTACCTTCACCCAGTGGTGGTGTGGTGGGCACTGCTATGTTTTTGTTCCCATAAGGCTATTTATGATGCACTAAGTTACTTTTCTTCTGCTATGCACAACCTCCCTTTTGATATGTTAATGTATTTAATCAAGTGCTCACTCACGCCCTCAAGGTAGTTCTTTATTTCTGTTGAAGTAGTTAAGAAGGTGGTTTCTCCTGGGAGCTTTGTCTTCTCAGAAGTACACTGGAGAAGTGGAACTCAGGTGTAAAACCTCCAGCAGAGCCTATGAGTAAATATCCGTGACTTTCTGCGAGTGTGGCTAGCAGCCACCCCTCCCCACCCCTGTGCTTGAACATCTCTTTAGGGACAGAATTTAGATTGATTTACCTTCCTAAAAGGGTAAAAGACCACAAACCAGTTAAGGCGGCTTCCTATCTATATAAAATGGAATCATGTGAAACTTCTAGAAGTGAGTTGCCATTTCATTTATTAGAAATTAATTGAGCAAGACTCTCCAGGTGACTTCGTGGGTAAAGTCATGTACGTGTGCATACCTGAGTTTGAGTCTCCAGAACCCATGAAAAGCTTGACACAGCAGTCCATGTCTGTGGATGTGAGAGGGAAGCAGAGACAGGAGAATCCCAGGAAGCTTGCAGGCCACTATCCTGGCATACCCAGTGGTGAGCCACAAGAAACTCTGCCTGAATGACAGATGACAGATACCTGATATTGTCCGAGACACACACACACACACACACACACACACACACACACACAATGAGAGAGAGAGAGAGAGAGAGATTTTTAAAAGTAAATTAGCAGTGCATGGTGGCACATGTCTTTAATCCCAGCACTCAGGAGGCAGAGGTAGGAGGATCACTGTGAGTTTGAGGCCAGCCTGAGACTACATAGTGAATTCCAGGTCAGCCTGGGCTAGAGTGAAACCCTAACCTCAAACCCCAAAAAGGGGGGGGGCTGAAGAGATGGCTTAGCAGTTAAGCGCTGCCTGTGAAGCCCAAGGACCCCAGTTTGAGGCTCGATTCCCCAGTACCCACATAGGCCAGATACACAAAGTGGCGCATACATCTGGAGTTCGTTTGCAGTGGTTGGAGGCCCTGGTGTGCCCATTCTCTCTCCCAATCTCTCTCTCTCTCTGCCTCTTTCTTTCTCTATCACTCTCAAATAAATTTTTAAAAAAGGGAAATCAACAAAGCACCTATAATATGGTAGTCATATTACTAGCACAGAGGAATCAAGTCTAAGTAATATGAATGATTGAGTACTTTCTGGAAAATAGAGCAATTAAAGATAATTAAATTAAATGCTGCCCTATGTTCAATTAGAGAGATGTACATATTGGATGCAGAGAGAGAGACAGAGACAGAGAGAGAGAAAGAATCTAAATTATACAAAATCATTAGGGAAGGCTTCTGGGGAAACAAAATTCTCGAGAAAATTTTTTTCAGAGCTACCTAACGTTGTTTGGTCTAAGAGTTAAGAGTGGAGATGTGAGTAATTCTGGTAGAGGAAACAACGCATGTAAAGATGGAGGTATGAAATGGTGTGGCATGTTCTGACTAGAGCAATGGGAGATAAAGTCACAGAGGTACGCTGAGCCTTGTTTTCAAAGCTAAGAGTAGCAGATGTAGGAACAATTCAATATGTGCTTCATAAGGCTCATTCTGCAAACACATTGGACAGATCTGTTCTGGGGGCAGAAGGAAGAGAGCAGAGACAAATACAAAAATTGGAGCTGGGCAAGGTGGCACTCACCTTTAATCCCAGCACTCAGGAGTCAGAGGTAGGAGGATCACTGTGAGTTCAAGGCTAGCTTGAGACTACATAGTGAATTCCAGGTCAGCCTGGACTACAGTGAGATCCTATCTCAAAATAACCAAAGTACAGATTTAAAAAAAAACTCAGGAGATGTTGATGGGGAAGGGAAATGGACTAAGAAGTGTGTATGGTAAGAAGTTTTGAAAAGTTGGGGAGATAGCTCAGTGGTTAAAGGAACTTGTTTGCAAAGCCTGTGGCTTGGGTCCGATTCTCCAGTACCCATGTGAAGCCAGATGAATAAAGTGCTGCATGCATATGGAGTTTGTTTGCAGTGGCAAGAAGCCCTGGTGTGCCTATTCTCTTTCTCGCCCCTTCGCTCTTTAATAAATATAATAAAATACATTTTTAAAAAGACACTTTGAAATTTTTATTGAGTCCCAGTTTCTCTGAGGAATGATATGGAAAATAGACAAAGTAGGTTTAGAAAAATATTGTGAGTTAAATTACATACAACACTCTTAAAGAGTTAACGTTAAGGAACCTGTGGGGATCAGTAGACATTTGCATATAAGTCTGAAACCCAGAAGGCAAGGCAGGTCTGGTGTTGTGAACGCACTATATGAGAAACATTGGTGAATGGGCTTGTGCTTCCCACAGTGCCAGAAGATATTGTATTAAATTTATAAGGTGCAACAGCTTTATTGCCGGCCACTTGCCAAGTAGTCCCGAGTCACTTGGTAGCTGGCTGAGGCAATCACATTTTTTTTTTTTGCTGTTGTTGATGGTGGTGCTTATTATCTTTTCTTTTCTTTTGTTTTTTCCCAGGTAGATTCTCATTCTAGCCCAGGCTGACCTGGAACTCACTCTGGAGTCCCACGCTGCCCTTGAACCTCATGGCAAATCTCCTACCTCTGCCTCCCAAGTGCTGGGATTACAGGCGTGCACCACCACACCCAGCTCAACGTTCTTTTATTTCAATCTTAAGGACTAATATTGACAATAAGCTCACACATTACATATCACACAGTAAATAAGCTACAGAGGGTTAAAGAGGTTTTAGCAGAATTCAACTAGTTTTGAAAAGGCCCAGCTCAGAGGCAGGAGTAGAAGCTGACGGGGATGCAGAGAGTCCCTCGGGATGGTGTGACAATTAACCCTGTCGGAGTGCTGCTGGAGGTTCCTGTTTACAAAGTTCTGAGAAGCCTTGGGGTGGAGTTAAGCCACAGAACTGACATGTGGGACCACAGAGACCACAGAGGTTAAGGAGCAGGACCGAGTCCAGACAGAAGAACAGGCAAACAGATGGACAGCAGGTGCAAATGGACAACGAGTGGACAGATGGATGGCAATTCAAGAAGGCTACATAACAGTGAATGCCAAACCAAGCTAAAGCCCCTGGGATAGCCAGGAGTTCTTCACCTATCAGTCCCGTGACATATGAGCCAGGTGGTCAGGTAACAGGTCAGTGGGGTGGTCACCACTGCAGTGTTCGTTGTCCTCCTTTGGTGTGTTTCGTAGTTCTCAAGCCTAGGTTCCTGACATGATTCTAACATGCTCAGGTGCTCATATGGTCCCAATCTACTTTGGTAAATTTATAGGGTGACCACATTTCTAGTTATTAATTTAGTTTTTTTTATTTGAGTAGGGTCGCACTCTGGCCCAGGCTGACCTGGAACTCACTGTAGTCCCAGGCTGGCCTCAAACTCACAGTGATCCTCCTACCTTTGCCTCCACAGTGCTGGGATTAAAGATGTGTGCATTATATCTGGCTCCTTTCTAGTTTTAAGAATAAATTATTTATCAGTGTGTGCCCGATTGATGTTGTTAAACACATGGTATTATGTGCCCACTAAGGTGTAGAGTCATCCTGTTTCTGTGTTTGCACTCAACATGGAGTCAAAAGCTACTTGTGAAATAGACTATCCCAGGCCAATGCACAGCCTAGAAAACCATTGTTTTACAACATGTGGATTAATTTAGAACAGGGCACAGCATGATCTAACATCTAGAAACAGAGACTTGGAAATCTTTAACAGATACATGATAGTAAAGTTTGGATGAAGGTCTCAGTGAAAATCAGTATAGTGAGAATAAGAGAGTTTTTAACAGGACTGAAGTTTGGAGATCAAGGGACAAATAAAGACTCTGGTTAACACAAACACACACACACACACACACACACTGGGAGGATGGCCACAGAGGTGATGGGAAGACCAAGACGCCAAAGGCAAAGGAGACATGAGTCAGGAAGTGTCAGGCATCAGGTCTTACTACATGGCAGTCTTGTAAGGAATCCACTAGGTACTTAGCAGAAGCCTTTCCTTTGGCCTGGCCTAGTGGAAACATAAATTAGCCAGCAGAAGGTTACAGAGTAAAGGAAGATGGAAAAAAAAAAACAGAGAAAAGAGAGCAAGAGAGAGACAGGAAAGATTGATAAGAAGAAGCTTGTCTAGGAACAGAAACAGAAAGTAAGGAGTAGTAGAGATTGTGGGATTGAAACAAAATGATTTGTGGAAGGACATCATAGGGGATTTTTTTTTTTTTCAAGGTAGGGTCTTACTCTAGCTCAGGCTGTCATTGACTTACTGAGATGGTCTGGAGAAACAATTGGGCACAAAGGGTCTGTGGAGGTAGGAAGGGCCAAGGTTCAAAGAAGTAATGTGAGAATTTATGTTGGTCTTAAAAACATTATGTCATTTAATTTGATTGTGATTTTTTTTTCATGAATGGTTTTCAAAAGAAGTAAAAAAGCCAGGCATAGGAGACCATGTATATTGCATGATTCAACTTTATATGAGTAGGTAAATCTGTACAGAAAGTAGGCTGGGGATTATCAGGGGCAAGTGTGGGGGAGAATGGGAATGACTGCTAATGTCACAGGATTTTGTTTTTGCTTTGAGGAGTTAGATAGGGATAATAGTTGCATAACTTTGTAGAAGTTGCTATAGAAAAAAAAATTACTGAATTGTACCCTTGAATGAGTAAAGTTTATGGGATAAGAAGAATAGGCAGGGCTGGATAGATGGCTCGGTGGTTAAGGCACTTGCCTGCAAAGCCCAGTGACCTGGGTTTGGTCTCAGATACAAAGTGGTGTATGCATCTGGAGTTTGGTGTGCCCATTTTCCACCTGTCTGTCTCTCTTCTCTCTATCTCTTTATGCTTGCAAATAAATAAATAAAAAGAAATTAAATAAAAGAAATATTGGTAATTGAGTTCAAAATGCTTGAAAAAAATTGCTGAGTAAAACAAGAGGTCTAAGTCTCTGGGGTGTGAACGGGTCACTCCCACAGCAGGAGGCACCTAGAGCCCCAGCTATGGGATTTGCAGCACCCACTGTGAAGTGTGAGTGTGGAGCCCCTCGATCACATCATTAAGAATTTTAAAACGGTGATGGCATGGACCTGTACTGAGCATGAGCACAGACCTGGTAGGAGGACATGTGCTTGAAGCACATCCCACAAGAAGGTCATCTCACCTGACGATCTGCCTCATGAAACTGAAGTGAAGGAAGGTGCTGCAATGAGAGAATGGATGGGAATCTGGAATTGTTCTTGGGGAGAACTGGAGAGAGAATGTGTATGGACTTGAAAGGTAATTACTGAGGTGGAAAGACAGCCAGCCATTGGTGAGGGCAGCAATTCATCGTCCTCTGATTGAGACATTGTTTGTTTGTTTTTTTGTTTTTGAGTTCGGGTCTCACTCTAGCTGAGGCTGACCTGGAATTCACTATGTAGTCCCAAGGTGGCCTTGAACTCATGGTGATCCTCCTACCTCTGCCTCCCGAGTGCTGGGATTAAAGGCGTGCACCACCACGCCCAGCTGAGACTTTATTTTACTATTTGCTTTCCCAAGATTAGATATTGGGATTAAAACAGTTGGACTTGCAGGGAAAAGCCTTGGGTAGATGTAGTTCATCAAAGGAGTGACGCAATACGAGTTAATGATTAGGCTAATTGGAATTAATAGATTGCTACAGATGGGTTAAGGAAGTTATCTCACTTAAAAGGTGCTTATAGAATGATGCCTGCAGGAAGAGGTAAGGAATCCAAGTGAAGTACCCATGTAGAAAGCTAGGAGATATAAGAGAAACTAGAAAGATGGTTGGTTTGGAAGGAATTATTAGAATTGAAGGATTCCGGTTAGGAGTTCTGACTGTTGACCACCCTAGGCTTCAGCTCTGCTCCCTTGAGGCTGCCTGGAATGACAAGACGCCCAGAGGCTCAAGATTCAAGAACCTTGCATCTTAAGAGCTAATGGGGACCCGTTATTCTTGACAGGAAAGAAATGTCCTCAGTGGCACACAGCAAATTGAGTGTTGATGGATGCTGCTGCATATGGCGTGACAGATGGAGAAGATCGGGGAGTGTGCTTTCCCTGTCGCAGGAGTAGTTCCCTCCATGGCTTTGCTCCTTTCGTGGTAGCTGCGCTTCTCACAGCTCTCTCCTCCTCTCCTGCTGCTCCTGAGAAAGGGTGTGCCAGGCACAGCGCTCAGGCGGAGACCAGGAACCTGGCCAGCGTGTGATTACCCAAAGGACACAAATCCATTTCTTCTTCAGTTTCTGTAAATAAACTAGCAATTGGAGCTCAACTTGTGTCTACGAGAGCACACAGATCCAGAGTGTACACTCCCATGGGGTCAGTGTAGAGCGATCCCCTATTGTACCTCCTTCCAGTAATGGCTCTCCCACGACGATAATGACTGTCCTGATTTCCAGCAGTGAAAATTGAGAAATGTCTCCTGTTTTGTACTTTGTAAACAAAATCACACTGTATGTATGTTTTGGGTTGACTTTTCTCGTCACCATTTTGTTTGGGAGGTTTGTCATGTTGTCATGTCAGCTTTCGTTCATTGTCTCCGGTGATTGTACAGTCTGGTGTCCAGCAGGGATTGGGTCAGGACTTCCCAAGGATTCCGAGGAGCATGGATGGATCTCAAGCCCTTCACACAACACCTATGCATTTCTTTCCAATGTGCTTGAGAGCATCTGCTGATGACTTACAATGGCTAATGCCATGTAAACATATATCTTCTTGTTTACAAAAACCTGTGCGTGTTCAGTTCAGTCAGAATTTTTTTTCAAATATTTTGGATTCACTGTGGTTAGACCTATAAATCTAGACAATCAACAAGATCATATTTCATTATATTGGTACACTATCCAACATAGTTTTGATAGAAAATTGGGTTTTGTCAAATTTGAGCTTCTCTGAATACTTTTTACACCTTTGTGTTGACTGTACTTATTTTTCTGTTGTGTGTGTCTATGGCATATTGGAATCTCTGGGTTCTAGTATCTACATGCATATTAAGCTGTGTCGGGTACTGTAAAAGAGACTTCCAATATGACTATGTTTACGTGTTTTTGAGGAAAGCCCAACAGATTGGCCTTTTTTTTTAAATGTGTGAGAGTGAGAGAATTGATGCACCAGGACTTCCAGCCACTGTAATCGAACTCCAAATGCATTCACCACCTTTGTGTACATGTGCAACCTTGCATACTTGCATCACCTTGTGCATCTGGCTTACATGGATCTGAAGAATTGTACATAGGTCTAAGCTTTGCAGGCAAGCACCTTAACCACTAAAGCATCTCTCCAGCCTGCCTATGCTCTTTTTTATTGTCACTATCAGTGCAAAAGAGTCCCAGTTGTTCTATACTTTGCCAACACTGACACTGTGCTTTTAAAACCTAGTAATGCTTTGAGGTTGTTCAGTATTACACTGTGTTAAGTTGTATTTGAATTTATAATACATTAATTAATACATTAATTAATCCATTGTGGATCTAGTCCTGGAGTGTGGGCCAGGACTCTCTCCTTTCACTGAGAGCAGCTCAATTAGAAGTGGCATGAGACAAAACAGAGAGAGATTTATGACTGTATAATTAACTTATAAGAAGGAACTCTGAAGTTGAGATCTGAATAGTAGCTGGGCTTCTTGGTCTTTCTCTGCATCTTGGCTTCATTTTTGCCTGCTCTAGACAGCCTTCTTCACATGGCTGAGTCCATGAAAAATGACAGGGCTGAGTGAACTCTCCATCTAAGAGCAAAGAAGGAGAAAATAGCTTTTCATCTAATAAGTTCTAATGATAAATGCCCTAGAGATATATTTTATTAGACTAACAAGGTTGTGTGCCATCTTAGAACCAGTTTTGGAGGCTCTTGGTAGAATTGGGAGGGAAGATGGTAGGTTATGCCACAAGAATTGTTACATTTTAGACAGGAATCTAATCTTTATCCCATTATTTTGTCCCAGGAGGCATTGATTATGGACAAGGATAGTAATCCTATTCCAGTGACCTAGCTCAAATTCAGGAAGAGGCACTATCTCAGAAGGAGAAGGGTTAACAGCCGTGTTTTCTTGAAGAACTCTTAGCCAGGCCAGTGTTAGCAGCAGACAATTTGAAAAAAGTGCAGCAACTATTCTGTCTGTATCTGAGCTGTCATGAGCACACTATATTGGAAGCATAAACTCACACATTTGTCTCTTTTCCATGATGTTAGAATTTATTGAGAAACAATAAATTAATGGGCTGGAGAGATGGCTTAGCAGTTAAGGCATGTTGGGCATTGCTAAGCACAGGCTGGGACGGTGAGGCAGCTGGCCTAGGCTGTTGGACATGGCCAGGGACCTTGGGCTGTGGGGGTTACAGCTGGCCTTTTCATTGGGAACCCACTCTGGTGACGGAGACTGGCCCTCCCTGCCCTCAGGCAAGGTTGTAGTGTGCCCTATCTTCACCCAGAGTGGGCAGAACTGGCTGGCTCTCCCCTCTATCCCAAAAGCATCTGACCATTCCATAGTCAGGCTTTGCCCACCCCCCCACAGTTCCTGACCTTGTGGCTAGCTGCCCAAGAGACCCTTATAGACAGTCTCCCTGCAGCTGTAGCCATCCAATATGTGGCTGAAGTCACATAGCTTTTCCCACCACTTCTGTTATCTCCCTTGCAGCTCCTCTCTCACAAGTCTGAAGTCATGTAGCTTTTCCCGCCACTTCTGTTATCTCCCTTGCAGCTTCTCCCTCACTACTTCTGCCTTTCAACCAATTAGATAGCAACCCATAAACCTATGTATCCAGTTGCCATATAGTTTGTATGTGCCTTCTCAACCTTTCTCAAGTGTTCATAAACCCACTCCTCTTTTGAGTAAATGAGAGTACACTATGCATCAGATGGCCTCCTGGGTGGTTCATTGCTTGCGGCACTCGCCAGCTCCAGGACCCTGCTTCCCCCCAACTCCTCCTGCGCCCAGGACATTGGTGGCCAACTACCCCCAGGGACAGTGAGGACCCACAAAGGCACTTGCTTGCAATGCCGAAAGACCTCGATTCAATTCTCCAGGACCCATGTAAGCCAGATGCACAGGTGGCACATGCATCTGGAGTTCGTTTGCAGTGACTGGAGGCCCTGGCATGCCCATTCTCTCTCTTTGTCTCTCTCAAATAAATAAATAACAATTAAACAACACAATAAATTCACAAGCTACAGTGTTTTCATTAGTAGCAATTTGACTTTCCTTGAGGGCACTGTTTTTCATTCCAGTTTAAATTACTAATATTAACTCTAAAATCACACATTTCACATCTCATAGTAAATATATATGCATATACCTGTAATTTACAGAATGGCTACAAAAAGGTAAAAAAGGCAAGGTGTTTCAAGGAGGCCTGGGAGGAAGGGAAGTGGAGAGAGATGCAAGATGAGTCTCTGTAGCAGTCAGAGGGCTAGCTGGGTTGAAGGTCTGCCAGACAGTAGGAGGAAAGTTAGGCTGCTGTGGGTTGCAGGTTTGAGTGGAGCTGCAGAGTTGAGTCCAGTTGCAGAATCAAGGCATAGAACAGTAGAGTGGAGACAACACCAAGTCTGGGCAGACAGATGCATACTTGGGTAGACAGTAGGTCCAGATGGACAGATAGGCTAACTGGCAGGTGACTGTGGAGTAGGTCCCATTAACGGAAGGGACCGAAGGAGTTGAAGCCCCTGGGAGAGTCAGGAGTTCTCTGCCTGTCAGTCCCTTGACACCCACCAGGTGGGTCACCATGGCAGTGTTACTTGTTCTCCTCTTTATGGGGTCCATGTGCAGGAGTTTTGCCCTTTCCTTGGGACTGGTTTTCCTGATAGGACCTGTCCATGTGCTCCTATCATCTCAATTCATCTCAATAGGTTAATGGGGTAGCACGCTATCCCCTCCCAGGATAAGTCATTCATCACTCTATGCTGCATGAGTGGTGCTGAACAGATAGTGCCATTTAGGCATCCGCCCAGGAGCAGAGTTCTCCACCTTCACAATGGGGTCAGAAGCTGCTTATGAAAAGTTCTCAGGGCAAGGCATATCTGAAAATCCACCGCTGGATACACTATGGGACAACTTAGGACAGGGTAATTCCTGCTCTTGAAACAAACACTACGACACCATAGCTCCTTCTGTTAAGATATAGTGTTGGGCCGGGGAGATGGCTCAGCAGGTAAGAGCACTTACTATGTAAGTATGAGGGCCTTGCGTGCCTGATTTACTATGAGTTCAATTCCCTAGTACCCACATTGACAGCTGGGTGTGGACATGCCTGCCCATAACCCAGTCCTGTGGGGGTAGAGCCAAACCTGAAGAACCACGGTCCAAGTTCAGTGAGAAATTCCACCTTGAGGAAAAACGCAGGCATGGGCAGCAGGAGGAGGATACTTGACAATCCCCTCTGTCCACATACATGTGCGTATGACACAATTCCAGCAAACACACTACATCACATGCAAAAAAACTAAAATGTTTTTTAAGACATATAGCGTTTATATCCTTGCTCCTTGAATCTAGGCTGGCCTGGTATCTTCCATTAATGGTCAAAACTCAAGAAGTAGCAGAGTGCCAATTCTGCACCTAGACTTCAGAAGCCATCTTTGTGCTCACTCATTTTCTTACCACTCTTTCTAGAAGCCACATGAGTATGACTGCTGGCAGAGGAGGGGTCATATAGCTCATACACAGAAAAGTGTCTGTCCAGTTATCCTAGCTGAGGCCTAAGACATGAAAATGTAATGCAAACTCAGCAAAGTCATGTACATAAGGAAGCCTTGTCAAGACAAAAGATCTCATAGGTGAGACTATCCTTTCCCACAGCATAAGTGGGGATGGGTTAGTCATGTTGTTTGGGGATTATTAAGAAGCAATAGCTAACTGAAAACACATCCCAGTTGTGGTTGCTATATAAGAACATTGAGAAATATCCTCCCCCACATTTTGGTTGTTTGAAGTAGGGTCTTGCTCTCACCCAGAGCTGATCTGGAATTCATTATGTTGTCTCAGGCAGGTCTTGAACTCATAGCAATCCTTCTACCTTGGCCTCTTCAGTGCTGGGACTAAAGGCGTGCTCTATCACACCCAGCTTTTTTTTTTTTTTTAATAATATTGCTTCATAATACTCCAGAAACATCATTTTGGTGAAAAATGATTTGTAATGAAAATGTTAAAGAACCATGTGAAATAGTGTCAATCAGAGTGTAAATAACGTGCAACAAACAAGTGCCAATGTAACAAGCATGGTGATGTCAAGTGCGGTGTGCTCAAAGAATGTTTCATGGAGATGCCATGATTTAAGTATGTCTTCAAGGAAATAAGAATGTGGTACTTACACGAGAATGAAAGCCATTCTTTAAAAAGTATTTCTATTCAGGGTTGGCGAGATGACTCAGCAGTTAAGGTGCTTGCCTGCAAAGCCTAGTGACCTGGGTTTCATTCCCCAGTACCCACATAAAACTCCTAAAAGTAAAAAAGACACTATTCTAAAAACTAATCAAACAACACTGAGACCATGTGAGCACAGGGATGTATTTAAGCCATGTCAGGAAAACTTTAATCTCACTAGACAAGGAGGAGTATAATCACTCTTACCTGGACCCCATACCACAGAGGACACCTAACACTATTATAGCAATGGCCCCTCCCCCTACCACACATCCACCAGATCTATAGTCTGACCATTCAGTGGATGTGACAGGTATAGAATTCCCGACTATCCCAAGGGTTTCCACTCATGCATGCAGTGCCCACTGCTGACACCATATACTTGAATTGCTATCTGCCCATTCACCCACTGATCTCTCTGGACCCAATTCTGCACATCTCTTCTGTGACCTCCATTGTCCTGTTAGCATTTAGCAGCAATCGGCTCAGCTCAACCAAAAGCTGAGCTTAACCCCGTGACCCTGAAGCTTGGCTCTTAAGAGACATCTGTAGCTCTCCAACAAGGTTCTTTCTCTAACCACACTCCCCAGAGAATCTCTGCATCTCTGCCTCTGTCTCCAGTGAGACCTCTTGGAACTCACTGAAGTCTGCTCTGGCCTCTTTAACCTTTTGTAGCCACTCTGCAATCTACATATATACATAAATATGTATATATGTTTGCATATACATATACATATGTATATATTTTGTATATATAATTACTATGATGTATTATGTATGATCTAATATTAGAAACTAAGACAGGAATAACAGAAACAGTGTTTGCCTCAGGCAGCCATCAATGGAAATCAACATGACTTGGCAAATTGCAGCTAATGAAATTGACTTAGCTTGTGGATTTCTTGCTGTTCAATACATTCTGACATTGAGGAAAGACACAGATGTGTTCATCTATGTTTCTGACAGGGTGCTCACCCAAAAATGACATGGCAAATATAATTGCCAAGTAATCTTTTCTGTTGTGAGCAAATGGAACTGGAGATTAAGAGGCAAGAAAGTGAGGGAGCTAATACTTACTAGAGAAATATTGCCATGAAGAAGTTCAGGAGATAAATATACAGTTTCTGAAGATCATGATAACTGAATGATTACTTATGATGAAATGAAGAAATTAAAGATTATCCCAAAGTGGCTAAAATAATTGGTGACACAAACAGTAGAAATTTGGAAAGAGGAATTAGTTTAAAATTTTTTTATTGAAGATCATTTATTAATTGTTTTATTATTTTTATTTTATTTATTTTAGAGAGTTAGAAAGAGAAAGAGGCAGAGAGATAGAGAGAGAGAGAGAGTGTGTGTGTGTGTGTGAGAGAGAGAGAGAGAGAGAGAGAGAGAGAGAGAGAGAGGGAAAGAATGGGCATACTAGGGCCTCTAGCTACTGCAAACGAACTCCAGATGCATGTTTCACCTTGTGCATCTGGCTTATGTGGGCACTGGGAAATTGAACCCGGGTCCTTAGGTTTCACAAGCAAGTGCCTTAACCACTAAGCTATCTCTCCAACCTTTATTGAGAATTTTTAATAGGCAAACATACTTAATTTCACCATAATCACCTCCCATTACCTTTTTTTTTTTTTAAAATCACCCTCCCCTACCTCTATGAAAGAGCAGTTGGTTTTAAGGATAAAATAATGTACTTGGTTTATCAGCTAAGTCCTAAGTCCTCTTAGGAAAAGACAGCTATTACTAGGTAGCCTAAAGTTAAAACAGCATCCATTTCAAATAATGAGTCACTTGTTCAGGGAAAAATTCAGTCGACCACTTAGGATCACTGTCTCCTGGCCTAACACTCAAGGTATTAAATATTTTATCTGTTGCTGAGTCTAAAGTTAGTGACGAGATAATCACAAACATTGTTTATTTATCTTTCTGAGGGTGATTGGGTCAAGGTAGGATGTCTCCCAAGGCTAAAAGGACCCCAAGACTTCTACTCCCTAATATGGTACCTTGACACTTGGTCTATTTTAAGCTGAAAGAATCTGTAAAAACCCTATGTAGAAAAGGCCACTCTGACCTACCCTCTGTCCTTTCCTTAAGACAAGCTATAAGATCCTTATGGGAGAAACTTATTACCCGGATAAAAGGAATATCCTTGTCTCTAGGGCAAGGAATGCTAAGAAAAATCTGAACAAATGTCCCAAGAACCCATGCTAGAAGTGAATGCTATTTTAATAACCTGGTCTTGAAAGTCTCGTGGTGTCTTGTCTGTGTTCTGTTGGTCAAGGCAGTCTAGAAGGTCTGCTCAGACTCAATGGGAGAGTTCACAGGTTCTACTGCTGGATGGGAGGGTTGTTGCCATCACACTGCAAGAGACAATCATTAGGAAGTGTGATCAGGATACGATAGCTATTTCTTCTTATTTCTGTGTGCTTCTAGGGAGGGACAAGAATGTGAACGCCAGTGTGGCACAAGGAATAGACAATGGAAAATTTGATTTGGGTGTTAATGCCATATAACTTGCCAGGTTTTAAACTCTGAACTGAAATGACCTTCTACCCAGGAATGAAAATGTAAACTTAGAACTACATAATTACAAGAATGGATCAGACATGAGGGAGCATCTAGCATCTTCCCTTGACTCCAGATAAATCTGAATAACACATTCCAAGGACACTTTTTTTTTAATCACCATATTCAGATGGATCCCTATAAGGAGACTCTTCTAATTAATTAATGGCATTTAATGTTTAAATGCTATATGTATTTGACATTGCCCTTGTCACAATAACTTATAGAATTACTAAAATAGTCTAAGTCCATAAATACCCATGAAGTCCAAAGCATGCTTCAAATAAAATAAAAATTATCATTCTCTTAAATGTTTCTCTTGCCTTTTCCTAAAAATCTTAAAACAAAGCGTGGTGGTTTGAATCAGATACTGCCCATAAGTCATGTGTTTTGAATGTTTTGTCCTCAGCTCATGGAAACTTTGGAAGTCGAGCCTTGCTAGTGGAAGTGGGTTGCTGAGGGTGGACCTTGAGGTTTTTCAAGCCCCTAACACGCTAGTGTTAGTTCAGCTCACTCTCCTGCTGCTGTTTCCACCTGCTGTGGCAGAGGTGGTGCCCAGTCTCTGCTCATGCCATGCTTTCCTCTGGTATCATGAGGTTTCTGTCAAAACTGTGAGTTAAAATAACTCCTTTCCTCTCATCAACTGCTTTTGGTCAGCAACATAAAAGTAACTATAGCGCGTAATTGTAAGTTTATATTAATCTAGCCTATTTAAAAAATTTTTAAATTTATTTTTAGTTTTGGAGAGAGACACAGAGAGACAGACAGAGAGAGAGGGAGACAGATAGAGAATGGGTGCACCAGCAGTCTCTCAGCTGCTGTGAACAAAATACAGATACGTGCGCCCCCTTGTGGGCAAGTGTGGCATTGCGCCCTTGTGTCACTTTGCATCTGGCTAAACGTGAGACCTGGAGATTGGAACCGGGTTCTTAGGCTTAGCAGGCAGGTGCCTTAACTGCTAAGCCATCTCTCCAGCCCAAACCTAGCCTATTTAAATGGAAGAATCTTATATTGAAAGAATATGCATTTAAAAAAAAAGACAACTTTGTCTTTTAGACATAAGAGCAGATCAAAGCAAGGAAGCTCGGACTTGACCTGCTTTGTCTCAGTTCCAGAGGCTCTGTTGGTTCACTCAGCTGCTTCTCAGCTTGCCCCTGGGCTAGCCTAGGACCTAGGGCTCTGCCGATCTGCTTTGGACTCACAGGATACTTAGAATTCTGTGCCGAGGGGTTATCATGCTCACGAGGAGACGTGTCAAGCTGTCTAGCACATCATTATCATCACTGGCATTATCATTATTGCCATCGCCATCGCCTTCAGAAAACACCAAAGTTGAGTGTTCATAGCACTCCCCGCAAGGTCAAGTGAAGAGTAAACCAAAGAGTATCTTCATTCTAACAAGGAGAGCCCAGGCTGATGAAGCAAGGAAAACAAAACATAGGGTGAAGTCATTCCACAAATCCATGAAAGATCAATATTTGTAAAGTATATTTATTGGAACCGCTTACTTTGCCCAGTCAACAATTCTGAGAGAAGGAAGTAAGAGTAGGAATGGCTGGCCTCCCATCTGTTAGCAATCCTAGAAGAATGGCAAGGGTTAAAGGCCAGTTGGAGACAATTGTCTTAGCATTGGTTGCCTCTCTAGGTAGAGTCCTCAATCAGTGCATCACAAAGGCCAGTAAAGTGGGTTTAACCATGGTATTCTCTTGTTAAAATGAAGATTCTGATGCCTAGAGTAGGGACAATATTCTATATATCTAATTAGCCCCCAAATAGTGTTCTTGGAGAAGTGATTTGGGGAAAATTCTTATTGCATTAGAAAGGATATATTTACCAGGTGATATCTAACTTAACAGAAGAGATGACACTTGAAATCTCTGGTTCTCATCTTGTGGAAGAAGTGATCAATTCTTTTTCCTTCCCAGTTCCTAGTAGGACAAGGTTATTTATTTGTTATGCATCCTGTTAAAGTTTCAGGAAATCTTGAAGGGTGTGTGTGTGTGTGTGTGTGTGTGTGTTATAAAATAATGTATACAGATTATAACACATAAAATACAGACATAAATTTTGCATATAGCAAGAATGGTTTCTTCAACATGACATAATAATATGTTATTATTTAGTAAAATCATGTGTACTATATATTATGTAGTATACAGACCATTTATCTTGTTATATATGAGGATCTTAAAACACTTCCATGCTAAAGTAGGACAAATTCACAGAGGTTTGGAAAGAAAATGTAAAGCAATAATTTAAATTCCTTAGTTAAATTAATAAGAATTGACTGAGAATTGTCTATTATATTTCAGGCACTGGAAAAGAAACAAGGTGATGGCCCTGTGCTGGGGTGGATGGTAAGGATTGAGTCTAGTACAGGAAACATACATTTGTAATGACTATACCACATTTGACAATAGACGTGGTTGCAGAATTCGTTTCCATATGGGAGAAAGAGAGCTGACTCATTATCACGTCTGAGAAGACATCTCAGTTTACAAACACCTTATTGAAACTGTCAACAGTGCAAGTCCAAAATGAGAACGAATTCATGTCCTGGTGAGCATGTGATTCCAACAGATGGCTGTTGTCTAATAATGAGAAAAGTCACAGCTCCTCTTCCATTAAAATACTTAAGTGAATGAAATGAAAGCACCAATTCTTGGCAACCTACTAGGTTTGTTGTCCTGTTGAAATGAACTTTTCTTGTTTTCAAAGAGTGCATTCGTTTTCCTCTTTTTTTCTAAGGTCCTTTACTCCATATGTAAGTTTCAATTGTGGACAATAGCTGAGGTTATTTTATTTTCTTTCCCCAGTAAGCAAGAACTCCTGTGAAAAGTCAGTTCTAGATACTGACCACATAATAGCATCTTTCTTCCAAAATATTTGGATAATTGGTTTCAATATTTCTCTAATTTTCTCAGATCAATAATTAGAAGAAGGTTGTCAAACTTCCAGACTGCTGCCATCACTTACAGAAACTCTTTGAGAATCATATGATAAAATGGAATGGAATTCAGTACAAAGCAGTGCTATCCACCCAGTGCATTCAACCCAGTGCATCCAACCCAGTGCATCTAACCCAGTGTAACCCAAACCAGGGCAATCCAGCCAAGTGATTCCACCCAGTGCAATTGAAAGCACTACAATCCAATCCAGTGCAACCCAGTGCAGCATTCCTCTTGGCAGTTATAAAGAAGACACTCCTTTTGCTGAGCTGTAGCCTGGGTTGATGACTCAGGGCCTAATTTCATCCTCCACTGCTTCCTCATTGGGTGCTGCAGACTGAATAAGTTATGTAGCAGTCAAAGACCACCTCTTGGATTTGGCACCAAGTTGGATAAACGATGATCTAATTGGTAGTTTAATAGGTTGGTGAGTGCTGTCAGGGGACCAGACATTCCAGGCACTGTTTAGATAGTTAATGGAAGCGGTCAGAGACAAGCTGAAGTTCAATGAGGTTTGTGAAAGGCTGTCAACAGGGTAAGACTATGAATGGTGGTGAGGGGTAAGGAATATTGACCCGAGAGCAGTACTCAGTTTCTTGGGACTTGTCACTCATTTCCTGGACCAGATGGGACTTGGGGTACTTCACCTTCTTCTCTCTCATTTTTTAAAAATGTTTTCTTTCTTTCTATTTATTTGAGAGAGAGAAAGAGGGAGAGAGAGAGACAATTAGAGAAAGGGAATGGGTGCACCAGGGCCTCCAGACACTGCAAACGAACTCCAGATGCATGTGCCACTTTGTGTATCTGGCTTTATGTGGGTCTTGGAATCGAACCTGGGTCATCAGGCTTTGCAAGCAAGCACCTTTAATAGCTGAGCCATCTTGCTAGCCATTAACCCCTGTTTTTTAGGAAATAGGTTTATAAAAACAAAGTAGCTCATCTCAATTCAAACAGGTAGTTAAAGAATGTTGAGTTTTAACCAAAGTCTTTAGCCTCAGTCTGTTTTCTTAGTCATAGAGCATTGCTTTGAATACAATACCTAACCAGGTGAGCTTGGGACCCACTGCATGCATTAATGGCCTCTGGGGTGTGGAAATTGACCAACAGCATGATCACAGTGCACATTCTCCTGGTATATACCCGCGCTTTACAGGGGATCTCCTGTTCATCTACTTAAGTCCAAGACATTTTCAATGATTTTTGGAGAAACAAATAGAAAACATTGGGAGTAATCAATATGGTTAAATAACTGCCATGATTGTACAACTTTAAGAAGATGGTAAAGTGGAGTCACTCATTCTACAAAAGGTTGCTCTAGTCTTCGACATCTCTTTGAGTGTTGGAGGATTTAAATTAATTTATATTGATTTGTTTGTCAAAGGACTTGTATATCTTTGCAACATAACCATGTACCAAGATTGAGCATGAAGTGATCAATTATCTTTGGGGTGCATAGTTAGTAGAGAACCCAAACACCCATGCTGGCTCAGTGCACTTCTGACTGATAATCTGTTGCCCAAATTTTTCATGCAGGTTTTCCTTGAATCCACTACAAAATATCAGGTAACATATGTAGCGCTTGTTCTCCTCCCCACACTCAGGCTTGAATTAAAAATAAGATTACCTGGTTCCATGGTTCCTTAATAAAAGGATGATTAATGGAAGTTTGTGATCGGGGGCACAAAAGAATATCCTTTCTGCCCAGGTGCCCTTTGGCTCAGTCTTAACAAAATACTCATTGTTGAGCTGGAGAAATGTCTCAGTGGTAAAGGAGCTTGCCTGTGAAGCCTAAGGTTCCAGGTTCCATTCCCTAGAACCCACATAAGCCAGATGCACAACATGGCATGTGTATCTGGAGTTCATTTGCAGTGGCTAGAGGCCCTGGCACACCCATTCTCTCTCTCTTAACTAAATTAAATAAATAAACAAATACATTTTAAAAAATACTCACTGTTACAAAGAGATTTCTCTCTCTCTCTCTCTCTCTCTTTTTGTTTTTGTGAGGTAGGGTCTCACTCTAGTCCAGGCTGACCTAGAATTCACTATGTAGTCTCAGGGTGGCCTTGAAGTTATGGCGATCCCCCTACCTCTGCCTCCTGAGTGCTGGGATTAAAGGCATGTGCACCACCTCTCTTTAGGGGGAATCAGATGCATACAGCAAGAAAAACTATTCACAGAAAGAATCCACTTAAAGCAACCGTCTACTTTCTGATTTCTTACCTTGGGCTGTCATCTGCCCATGTGCCTAAGGGTGACTATGTGTTACAACTGAAGTTCAGGCCCTAGATTGTTCCTTGCAGAGCAGTTTGCATGGAACTAGGGATCAAAGACAACAAGGAAAAGAGAGGCCCAAGGTAGGGCACAGGTGGGGTGGAAAAACACTGTGTTCATTGCTACTGGATACTTACTTCAGCATCTTAACTCAAACATTTTGTATGTCTTCAGAAAGGTTATTGGCCATGTATGGAGAAAAGACTTAATTTTAAAGTTGTGACAGTGCACGGGCTGCTTTGCTCCTAATTTAGAGCTATTGTCCTGAGAGTTCAAGTTCACAGCATCTGCTGCCCTCCACCATGTGTTACTTTCTGGCCAAAATCTACCCAGAGGTGAAGTCCTAGAGCCCTGAATCTCCACAGGAAGCCAGCAAGGTCTACTGAGAATTTGCTATTTGGAGGATTATTATTATTACTGTTATTATCATTTTAGTGTTTTAGAGATAGGGTCTCATTCACTCTTACCCAGGCTGGCCTTGAACTGACAGCAATCCTTCTACCTCTGCCTCCTGAGTGTTGGGATTAAAGGTGTGCACCATCATGTAGACAGAGGATAAGCATGCAAGGTCCTCCAGCCTCTGCAAAGAGCTTCAGATGCATGTACCACCTTGTGCAACTGGTTTTACATGGGTACTGGGGACTAGAATCTAGATCCTTAGGCTTTGCAGGAAAGTGCCTTAACCACTGAGCAATCTCTCCAGCCTCTGAGATGGAGGGTTATTTAGACAGGACTCCAGCTCTTTCTTTATTATTTGGTGTGTGTGTATGTGTTGTGTGATGTTATGTGTGCACATGTATGTGCTCTTGGAACATGTATGAGCTCACCTACAGTGGCAAAGCAGAATGTTGTTTGTTGGGCTCCATGGATCCTCAGTCCATACCCATTGAGCCAGAGGAATCTGGGAAATGAGAGTTAAGAACAACGTCAGTAAATATTCATTTTATTTTCATTTGCATTGTGGGGTCAATGCACTTTCTGGCCCGTTTGAATTTGTATTGGCTGTGTGGGATGTGAACAGTTGTTAGGTAAGTAGAGGCCTTACTTGATCTTGAACACATAGGCTTTAGTCTTTTACTGCTGTGATTGGCTCAGCAAAACTGCTGTTGTGATTGGCTCAGAAAAACTGCTGTTGTGATTGGCTCAGAGAAACTGCTGCTGGGTAGACACCACTCCTTCTCTTTGAGTTTCAGTAAAAAAAAATACAAGGGAAGAAGGACTGATCTCAATGCACAGTTTAGTTGCTCTACAACCTGAGTAGAGCCTCAGCTGAGCCATCACCTAGATTATGATGTTATTATTATTATTATTATTATTATTATTATTATTAATGCCAGTTGGGCCATTATTTGAATGCTAGTTACACAGCATTATCATGACAACCAGCTAACTAATACATGAACTTAATGATCTGCATGATTTTTTTGTACCTAGTCATATAGCTACATAAACTAATAATTTAAAACTCCTTCATGTGAGGTATAGTAAGAATTTTAATTTTAATCAAGGCTAATGGGAGAGCTAGGATCAGCACAAACCCAGGGATGACAGTGGAGTCCTTAAATTAACTGATGTGGGCTTCTCAGTTTGGGGAGTTTATTGAAATCTTTGATCCAATGATATTTCTTTGAAATAGTCTAAAGTTTTGAATTTAACTTGAAAATTTCAGCCTTCTTTGTTTTTCCTCTGTCACATTTAAACTGGATTAGAAGGCAATCCTCAGAATTCCAGAAACATCGTGAAGACATTACCATTTTAGCTCTCAATCAGGCTAAATGCACCTAACTAGGAGTGAAGTTGTCACCCTGCAGGGTGGGATCTTGCGTCACAACTTCTGTGTCAGAAACTCTATCACAGAATCCAAGGAGTTAACCAGTCATCTTGAAGATCCTTTTCAGATGTTTTGCTTTATTTTTTCCACCTTCCTTCCCTCCCTCCCTCCCTGCCTCCCTCCTTCCTTCTTTTCCTTTCCTTTCCTTTCCTTTCCAACAGATTGGCATTTTTTTATGCAAGAGAATTGGCATGCCAGAGCCTCCAGCCAATGTAATCAAACTCCAGAGGCATGCCTCACCTTGTGCGCATGTGCAACCTTGCACTCTTGCATCACCTTGTGTGTCTGGCTTACGTGGGATCTGGAGAGTTGGACATAAGTCCTTAGCCTTTGCAGGGAAGTGTCTTAACTGCTAAGCCATCTCTCCAGCCCCAGCTTCCTTTTTTAATTTCTCTAAGATCTCTTCCGGAGTTGTAGAGGCCAACAGCTTCACCACCTTTTCACTAGATTTATCACCCTTATCCAAAACGACATCACTCTTCCTGAGTTCTAAGAGCTGGGAAAGATAGCCCCAGAGCTCCATATTCACCTCTCCCTCTGATGGAAGTGCTGCAGTTGCCATGCTTACAACTTCAGTTGTCAGATCTGTTAGTTCATTTTGTTTGGAGCCAGGCTTGGCATGTTAGAAAAAGCAGAGTATCAAGAACTATAGAGCCAGGCATGGTGGTACACATCTTTAATCCCAGCACTCAGGAGGCTGAGGTAAGAGGATCACTGTGAGTTCGAGGGGAAGGGCAAGAATACAGTGCTCAAGGCGATCACAACACCAGAAAAAGGCTGAAGGAGATAAATACAGAGAACATCCAACTCCAGTTAAGCCAGATATCCAGAGACACAGAGGCTCCCAAAACCTCATCACTGAAGCAGAACTAAAATGACCCCAATGTGGCTCAGGGAAACTCACAGAAGAGGGGGCGGAAAGATTGTTAGAGTCACAAGTTGGGGCATTATGCACAGAGACTGGGGCCTACCCCCCAGAACTCTTGACTAACCTCACAATGCATGACCCACATTCCCCACTGATGAGGTTCCCTTTGAAAGAGGGAGGACAGGGAGGAGGGAAATGGAACCAATACTATGAATGTAAAATCAGAATAATATAAATAAAAAATTAAAAAATCAGAAAATAGATCTTTCATTTGATTCAGTCATACCATACTTTGCATATACTTTACTCTTTACCATAGAGATATTTGGTGAGCTATTGTTTGTTGCCTCTCTATTCACAATAGCTAAGAGTTAAAATCGGGTCAGATGCCCATAAATTGATAAATATATAATGAAGATGTGGTACATATACACAGTGTTCTATTCAGCACTAAGAAAAAAAATTCAGGAAAATGGATGGACTTGGAATAAAATCATACTTGGCAAGGTTACACAGTGTCACAAAGATACATACCACAGCTTCTCCCATATGTGGTTCATATCAGGGAAAACAAAGATATATCAGCATGACAAGAAAAGGTAGCTGACTGTCTAGCATGAGATGAGTCAACTCACATCTGCCAGAATCCAGGAGACATTACAGATAAAGTGACAAGTTAAACACCAGTGCTGCACTTACTGCTGGCCTAACAGCCTCCTCCAGGGAGATGGTGGTAAATACTGAGAGACTCAAAACTCAAAACAGAAATTCAGAGAATGCAGAGAAATTAACATAGAATGGAACTTATAACATGACCTTCTAGACTCAAACAACACTGTGGAAAATGGCATGAAAAGATTATTAGTGCTCAGGGTAACAAGGAGTGTCCTGAGGCATTGTACCTCTCACAGAAACTGACTGTCCATTTGTAACCCCACAGTGACTACCAATTACTCCAAATAAGGAGGGCCTTCAGTGGAATGGGGATGGGAGAGGCATAACACAAGTGTACAACCCTTGGGAATATGACCGATAGGTAATATGTTAATAATTAATTTAGATGCAAAAATCCTGAACAAAATCCTCACCTCATTTCTGAAGTCAGATGTGCTAGGATGTTTGAAGAAGGAAATAAGTGTTTTATATGGTCTTTGTTCTCTAGACAGATGGACTCTGATATAATAATTTTTCTGCTTTACTTTTCAGCAGCTCATTCAGGAAAGACTTTAAGCAATTCTGAATTTATAGTTATTACAATCAAAATTTTCTTATAATTATATAGTATAATTCCCTTTAATAATGGTAGGATGTAGTTAGATACCTTTTAATCCATGAAGCAAACATCTGACCAGAAGCATCTTATGAAAGGAAATATCAGAAGACAGTAGCACTTTATCCACTTAAAGCAACCGTCTACTTTCTGATTTCTTACCTTGGGCTGTCATCTGCCCATGTGCCTAAAGGGTGACTATGTGTTACAACTGAAGTTCAGGCCCCTAGATTGTTCCTTGCAGAGCAGTTTGCATGGAACTAGGGATCAAAGACAACAAGGAAAAGAGAGGCCCAAGGTAGGGCACAGGTGGGGTGGAAAAACACTGTGTTCATTGCTACTGGATACTTACTTCAGCATCTTAACTCAAACATTTTGTATGTCTTCAGAAAGGTTATTGGCCATGTATGGAGAAAAGACTTAATTTTAAAGTTGTGACAGTGCACGGGCTGGTTTTGCTCCTAATTTAGAGCTATTGTCCTGAGAGTTCAAGTTCACAGCATCTGCTGCCCTCCACCATGTGTTACTTTTCTGGCCAAAATCTACCCAGAGGTGAAGTCCTAGAGCCCTGAATCTCCACAGGAAGCCAGCAAGGTCTACTGAGAATTTGCTATTTGGAGGATTACAACGTCAGTAAATGTTCATTTTATTTTCATTTGCATTGTGGGGTCAATGCACTTTCTGGCCCGTTTGAATTTGTATTGGCTGTGTGGGATGTGAACAGTTGTTAGGTAAGTAGAGGCCTTACTTGATCTTGAACACATAGGCTTTAGTCTTTTACTGCTGTGATTGGCTCAGAGAAACTGCTGTTGTGATTGGCTCAGAGAAACTGCTGCTGGGTAGACACCACTCCTTCTCTTTGAGTTTCAGAAAAAAAAAAAAATACAAGGGAAGAAGGACTGATCTCAATGCACAGTTTAGTTGCTCTACAGCCTGAGTAGAGCCTCAGCTGAGCCAACACCTAGATTATGATGTTATTATTATTATTATTATTATTATTATTAATGCCAGTTGGGCCATTATTTGAATGCTAGTTACACAGCATTATCATGACAACCAGCTAACTAATACATGAACTTAATGATCTGCATGATTTTTTTGTACCTAGTCATATAGCTACATAAACTAATAATTTAAAACTCCTTCATGTGAGGTATAGTAAGAATTTTAATTTTAATCAAGGCTATGGGAGAGCTAGGATCAGCACAAACCCAGGGATGACAGTGGAGTCCTTAAATTAACCGATGTGGGCTTCTCAGTTTGGGGAGTTTATTGAAATCTTTGATCCAATGATATTTCTTTGAAATAGTCTAAAGTTTTGAATTTAACTTGAAAATTTCAGCCTTCTTTGTTTATCCTCTGTCACATGTAAACTGGATTAGAAGGCAATCCTCAGAATTCCAGAAACATCGTGAAGACATTACCATTTTAGCTCTCAATCAGGCTAAATGCACCTAACTAGGAGTGAAGTTGTCACCCTGCAGGGTGGGATCTTGCGTCACAACTTCTGTGTCAGAAACTCTATCACAGAATCCAAGGAGTTAACCAGTCATCTTGAAGATCCTTTTCAGATGTTTTGCTTTATTTTTTCCACCTTCCTTCCCTCCCTCCCTCCTTCCCTCTCTCCCTCCCTCCCTCCTTTCCTTCCTTTCCAACAGATTGGCCCTTTTTCCTTCTTTTCCTTTCTTTCCTTTCCTTTCCTTTCCTTTCCTTTCCTTTCCTTTCCTTTGCCTTTGTGTTTCCAACAGATTGGCATTTTTTTATGCAAGAGAATTGGCATGCCAGAGCCATCTCTCCAGCCATTGTAATCAAACTCCAGAGGCATGCTTCTCACCTTTTCACGCATTTGCAACCTTTGCACTTCCTTGCATCACCTTGTGTGTCTGGCTTACTGATGGGATCTGGAGAGTTGGACATAAGTCCTTAGCATTTTGCAGGGAAGTGTCTTAACTGCTAAGCCATCTCTCCAGCCCCAGCTTCCTATTTTAATTTCTCTAAGATCTCTTCCAGAGTTGTAGAGGCCAACAGCTTCACCACCTTTTCACTAGATTTATCACCCTTATCCAAAACGACATCACTCTTCCTGAGTTCTAAGAGCTGGGAAAGATAGCCCCAGAGCTCCATATTCACCTCTCCCTCTGATGGAAGTGCTGCAGTTGCCATGCTTACAACTTCAGTTGTCAGATCTATTAGTTCATTTTGTTTGGAGCCAGGCTATGAATGTAAAATCAGAATAATAAAGCAAAAGTATCAAGAACAAAAAAGAGCCAGGCATGGTGGTACACATCTTTAATCCCAGCACTCAGGAAGCTGAGGTAAGAGGATCACTGTGAGTTCGAGGCCAGCCTGAGACTAAGTCCAGGTCAGCCTGGACTAGAACAATACCCTACCCTCTATAAACCAATAAATAAATAAATATAAAAAAATAAACCTGTTGTGGTGGCATATGCCTTTAATCAAAGCACTTGAGAGGCAAAGGTAGGAGGATCTCAGTGAGTTCGAGGGCAACCTCAGACTACATAGTGAATTCCAAGTCAGCCAGGATAGAATGAGACCTTACCTCAAAAGCCAGAAAGAAAGAAAGAAGTAAAGAAATATAGAGCCCAGTTTCTTTCTGATAATACATAAAGGAACTAAGTATTTGCTCCCTTTAGACTGTGTGGTTACTTGGTTTGCTGAAGTTCCCTGCATGTTCATTTAGTCATGTTCGACTTTCTTCTGTGCTTTGGCCACTGGCCTTATTCTTGAAGCACTGAGATTTGTCACAACTACTGGCTCAAGTCTTAGCTGGTTGTCAGGGAACACACAGGGAAGAGGAAGGGCCCAAGTGCTTAGCTCACAGTACTCAGTAGGGTGACTATGGGTCATTTTGGCCCTGGACAATTCTAGCTGCTCTTTCCTGTCCTGGGCAATGACCAACTTGCATGAAAAAGTATAGGTTTGGGTCTGGTAGTGGGTACTGGCTTTCACTGGGGACGTCAGCTGAATCTGTCAACTGGAACACCTCATATGGCCTTTTCTTATTGTTTGGGCTTGGGCATAACACTGTAGTCTCTGGGTGCTGTGGCTTCTTATATGATGGCTTAGGTTATTCCAGGCCACAAGGCAGAAGCTCTACCTGTTGGTCTATGTGGTTTAGCTTTTGAGGTAGGTAGTGGCAAAGCCAAGACTGTTTACTCTGCTCAATGTTCCTAATGACTTCATTATCCATTCTGTTTTGACCTTTCCACCTGACTATCTAATGTGCAAGCTCTTGTGTATTTTATGACAGCTAAGTCAGAAGGTCTTTTTTTTTTTTTTTTTTTTTTTTTTTTTCAGTTTTTGGTTTTGGGTTTTCAAAGAAGTCTCACTCTAGTCCAGGCTGTCCTAGAATATACTATGTGGTCTCAGGATGGCCTCAAGCTCACAGGGATCCTCCTACCTCTGCCTCCTAAGTGCTGGGATTAAAGGTGTGCGTCACCATGCCCAGCCAGAAGTTCTTATAAAATTTGGGATTACGTATAAAATAAATTTTATTTATTTATTTTTTATTGACAGCTTCTTTAATTCTAAACAATATCCCATGGTACTTCCCTCCCTCACCCCACTTTCCCCTTTGAAATTTCCCTCTCCATCATATCCTCTCCCCCTCTCAATCAGTCTTTCTTTTCAGTTTGATATCATGATCTTTTCCTCTTATTATGATGGTCTTGTGTAGATAGTGTCAGGAACTGTGACATCATGGATATCCAGGCCATTTTGTGTCTGGAGGAGCACCTTATAAGGAGTCTGTGGTGGTTTGATTCAGGTGTCCCCCATAAACTTGGGTGTTCTGAATGCTAGGTTCCCAGCCGATGGCAATTTGGGAATTAACACCTCCTGGAGGCAGAGTATTGTTGGGGGCGGGCTTATGGGTATTATAGCCAGCTTCCCCTTGCCAGTGTTTGGCACACTCTCCTGTTGCTGTTGTCCACCTTATGTTGACCAGAGAGTGATGTCCACCCTCTGCTCATGCCATCGTTTTTCTTGCCATCATGGAGCTTCCCCCTCAAGCCTGTAAGCCAAAATAAACCTTTTTCCCACAAGCTGCTTTTAGTCTGGTGATTTCTGCCAGCAATGCGAACCTGACTGCAACAGAGTCCTACTCTTCTTTTGGCTCTTACATTCTTTCTGCTCCCTCTTCCGCAATGGACCCTGAGTCTTGGAAGGTGGGTTTGAGATGTTTCAGTGCTGAGCACTTCTCTGTCCCTTCTTCTCAGCACCATGGTGCCTTCTGAGTCATCCCAAGGTTGCCACCATCTGAAAAGAGAAGCTTCTCTAACCAAAAGTGAGAGTAGCATTAATACATGGGTGTGGACATTAAGAGAAGTGCTTACTGGGCAGTTTGGTGAGCATAGTATATACATTTAGCCAGACACCAGCACACATTACACCCTTAGGGCTCATGACTACCCCTGTCGTAGGTTTTCAGTATCAGGGATGTATTCCCTCCCATGCAGCAGGCCTCCAGTCCAATTAGAGAGCAGTTGGTTTCCCCCATAACAGACATGCTATTATTGCCCCCATTGGCTCATTTGGCCTGGCTGGCCAAATTTAAAGCTTGCAGTGTTCACTGTTGAGTACCTTCACTGGTGTTTTCTCTCTCCCATTGAACTGCATGCAGTGCATGCAAATTTCTGTCAGCTGGTCCTCATGGAGGAGGCTTTCAGCTCAGATCCAGCAGGATTTCTCAGTGACATGGTTGCCCAAGTATGTGGAGTCTTCAGCAATAGGGTCTTAACATCTATTCCTGGTGGGAAACCAATGGCCTCGGCAATGGCCTATAATGTTTTGGGGTTAGCTGTGACCTCCCTGGCCAACAACTCACTGGAAGGTATCCCATCCCTGGGACTGAAAAGTTTCTAGTAACAATCTATGGCTTCTGAGTGTTCCATTGTCCAGAAAAGTAGGTTTCTCTATGACTTATTTATATCCTCTTAGATTTTGATTAGCCCTCCTTCCATCATTCCTTTACTCAATCTCTTCCCCTGACCTCAGTTAGGCCTTTTCACCCCCATTAATCTGTTCTTCTACTTACATATATACTATACCATCCTATTAAAATAGATTTTTGTTTGTATGTTTTGGCTTTTTTTTGGGGGGGGGTGGATAGGATCTCACTCTAGCCCAGGCTGACCTGGAATTCAGTATGTAGTCTCAGGGTGGCCTCGAACTCACAGCCATTCTACCTCAGTCTCCTGAGTGCTGGGATTGAAGGTGTGTACCACCATATCTAGCTCAGAATCATTTATGTGTCTGTCAGAGTTCTCTATTATAGACAGAGGTTAAATTGAAGGGTATTGGATAGCTCACAGCATCTCTAGAGTGGTCTGAGAATCAGACATGGAAACTGCACAGTTTAGGAACAACTCCAGGGTTGTACTTCAGTTCAGGGAAGGACTCTACCTTCTCCTGGAAAAACTCACTGCATCTCATCCACCTGCTGCCTGTGCAATGGACCAGTGCATCTGCCCAAAAGGTCTGAGACACCTGCCTTTGCCCCTGCCCCAGTCAGCATAGGTCAGCACAGGGCCTGCTTCTGAATGTCATTTCAAATAGCTACCTAAGTGCTTGATCCGAGTTCATGTGTCTGTGCTATAGCTGCAACCAGGGAAGTGGATTTCTAGTGGTCATACTGCTTTGAAGATATGCAGATTGTTAAACCCCTTAAACACAAGAACAGGGTTTACAAGGGGCTCAAATGGCAAGAAGTAAACAAGCATTAAAAGCCCACCAGGTGGGCTGGAGAGATGGCTTAGGGGTTAAGGCGCCTGCCTCCTAAGCCTAAGAACACTGGTTCCAATCTCCAGGTCCCACGTTTAGCCAGATGCAAAGTGACGTATGGGCACAATGCCACACTTGCCCACAAGGGGGTGCACACATCTGGATTTCGTTCGAAGCAGCTGAGACACTGCTGGCGCGCCCATCTCTGTCTTCCTCCCCCTCTCTCTCTCTGTCTCTTTCCAAAAAAAAAAAAAAAAAAAATTTTTAAAAAAGCCCACCAGGTGAATGTGTGATAATATTTTAGCATCATATGCTCCTACTTTTCAAAGATATTCCTAAATCCCACGTATTAAGAATTATTTCTCTCTCCCCACCCCTCTCAAATAAATAATTTTTTGAAATGCTGGAGAGATCGCTCAATGGTTAAAGGCACTTGCTTGCAAAGTTTGACGGCTTGGGTTTGATTCTCCAGTACCCATGTAAAGCCAGATGCACAAAGTGATGCAAGTGTCTGGAGTTCATTTGCAGTGGCAGGAGGCACACCATTCTCTCTTTTTCTTCTTCCTTCCTTCCTTCCTTCCTTCCTTCCTTCCTTCCTTCCCTCCCTCCTTCCCTCCCTCCTTCCCTCCTTCCTTCCTTTCTTTCTTCTTTCCTTCTTTTGTTCCTCTCTCAAATAAACCAATAAATATTTTTTAAAGGAATTACTGTAAAAAAAATTACTATTGCCTATGCCGGGCGTGGTGGCGCATGCCTTTAATCCCAGCCCTCAGGAGGCAGAGGTAGGAGGATTGCTGTGACTTCAAGACCATCCTGAGACTACATAGTGAATTCCAGGTCAGCCTGAGCTAGAGCAAGACCCTACCTGGAAACCCCCCCCAAAAAAAAATTACTTTTGCTTCCTTCAAAGGAGTCATTGCTATATGGACTCTATTCTATAAACACAAACGTGTCATGGTCATATGGACTCGATTCTATACACACAAACGTGTGTTTGACTCCATTTACATGTATAACTCCATTGTACTTTTCAGTATTGGAAACTGTTAAAGTACAATGATCTCATGCCAATTTATAATATAATCAACCAGTACAAACCAAATGGATATTGAATAAAATTAAAAATGTTTTCTCTTGATTTTTAAAATGTATTTGCATATATATCTCTGTGTGTCTTTATGCGTATAATGTGTGTGTGTGTGTGTGTGTGTGTGTGTGTGTGTGTGTGTGTGCCATGCAGGTCATGGAGCATGTGTGGACGGCCGAGGACAGCCTCGGGGTGCTTCTCTTCTCCTTCTATCTTCTTGAAACAGAGTCTCTTTTGCTGCTGCAGCCTGCAAGCTTTTGGGTTCTCCTGGATCCACCTCTCATTGTCATTGGTGCCTAGGGATTACAGATGTGTGTGCCACTTTGCATCAGGCTCTATGTGGGTGCTGGGGGATTGAACTCAGACAGTGAGTTTCGCAAGCAAGTGTGTTTAAGTGCTGAGCATCTCCCCAGTCCTGGATGGATCTTTTTCATCTGTTCCATTGCTAGTATCGGTCAGTGTTCTTCTCTGGGACACTGATAAAACACAATGTTCAATAAATCCCTGACTAGCCAGGATGCTTATCTTAGTAGATACTATTTGGTTGACTCCTGCTTTGGGACCAAACTGGCAAATCCAAGATAAAACAAGAATCACACTAAGCCCTCAAGAATTTGTTCTAAAATACATTTCCAGGGATGGTCTAGCAAGTGTGTCTGATTTGTAGCCTGTGGACTGTATCCTGCCTAGGATAGCTATAAATGTGATCCGATACAAAATCTTAAACTTACTTAAACATTATGGATGGCCAAGTGTAGTGGCTCATGCCTTTATCCACAGCACTCAGGAGCCTGTGGTAGCAGGATAACAATGAGTTCCAGGCCAGCCTGGGTCTAGAGTGAGTTCCAAGTCAGCCTGGGCTAGAATGAGACCCTACCTGAAAAAACAAACAAACAACACAAAACATAGAAAAATAAACATAAAACATTATGGGATTATTTATGCATTTTTTTGGATAACTTGATTGCATAGTTCTCAAGTGGACTTTGTAGAAACATCATATCAGAGCTGGAGAGATGTCTTAGTGGTTAAGGCACATGCCTGAGAAGCCTAAGGGCCCTGGTTCAATTCTCCAGGTTCCACGTAAGCCAGATGCACAAGGGGGTACACGCATCTAGAGTTTGTTTGCAGAGGTTACAGGCCCTGGCGTGCCCATTCTTGCTCTCCCTCTTTCTCTTTCCCTCTCTCTGTTTCTAATAAATAAGTAAAAATAAAATCTATTTTTTTTAAAAAAAGGTCATGTCAGTAAGATCAGAATTTTAAAAATCCTCACGTGTAAGGCACAGCAAGAGGAGAGTGCTTTTTGCTAGACCAGCAAGCTCATGGCAGAAAATGTATTAGAACTGTGAATGGCTGATTTTAAACATGGTAGTCTTCTCCTCTAAAACTCTCTCAAGTCCACCAGTTAATTCCTGCTGCATAACATACCACCCCAAAACTTAGTGGCTAAGACCAACCGTCTTTAATGAATGCTTCGAAGTTTGCAAGTTGAGTGGTGCTTCCGCCTTGGCTCTGTTTGGCTGCCCAAGCTAAGCTCCCTCATACCTGACTACATGACATGCTGGCTACCAAGACCGCTCAGCTCATCTTGACTGGCTCATTATACATCGTGTTTCAGACTAGCGCTAAGGCTGTTCTCATGTTCGTGTCTGGGTTCCAAAGGGCGGAAACTGCAAAAATGGAATAATCTTACTTGATTATCCAAAACCCATTTAAGACTGGCCCATATTTGAGGGCAGGGAAAAGACAGAAAGACACACCTCTTAGTGGCAAGATCTATCAAGTCAAACCATAAAAATATAGGAAGGTCATGATCAATAACCACATTATTGCAAGCAGTCAACCATAGTCCAATTTATTGAACCTTCTTTGCTTGTCATCCATTTTGCTTGGCCTAGTGCTATAATCTCTATAGACAGAAAATGATGATTAATCTTACTTTCAGGTGAAAAATAAATCATAAAACCATCAATTTTCTTAGGAAATCTTGGTTATTCAGGGTCAAATTTAATATCATTATTCAGAAATATTGTTAGTCCCCATGAGAGGGAGTCAGGTAGCTTTGTTAGGCAGTTAAGGTGACTGGGCCTCTGAAAGTAAAGGCAGGAATGTCTGTAATGTGTACTTGCTAGAGATCAGAGGATGGTCTGACTTCTTTCTTATCTCTTGCCTAAAGGAGTTCCCAAGATCTGAGCCTCTTCCTGGAGGGAGGGTTCCGTTTCTTAGAATTTAAATCTAATCCTGACATTGTGGTCTGTCAAATTCAGCTCCAAGAATTTAGCATCATGGCTGGCCTCTTCCTCAGAGAGTCCCTAGCCCAGAACAATCACCCCTCACTCTGGCTCACAAGAGCCAGAAGGTGAAGACCACTATAGTAAGGTTATAAATACATTTATGAGGGGAGGGCAAGCTCTCTGGGCAGTCCATTCTTTACTCTTAAACCTCCAGGTTCTGGTGAGTCTCCCTATCCCCTATTCCCACATGAGCTCTTTGCCCCCTCCTGCCCTCCATATGGCAGTAGCTCTTTGTACTTTCTTTTCTTTCCTCTCTATCTTTTTATGGTTTTTCCAGACCCACCACATGGTCTGTCAGACCATGTCAGAACACGGTATATTCATATTCCTTCCCTTGGTTCTGTACTCCCCTTAAATATAATTTAATAATTATCCTTCTCAGCCTTATTTTATTCAATTCTTTAGTTAAAGTAGATACAAGCCTAGGGCTTGGGGTTCAAGGACTTTCCTGAACCCCTAATGCTCCATTTCACTTAAAGTTGTGATTATACTTTGTTTTACAAAAACCATGGGGAGGGGTTGGAGAGATTTCTCAGTATTTAAGTGCACTTTCCGTACAAACATGAGGGCCTGAGGGAGCTAGGTTTCCCTCAGTTTAATACCTCCAGGACCCATATAAACAGCTGGGTGTGGCCATGCAAATCTGTAACCCCAGTCCTGTGGGGAGCACTGGGGCTCACAGGGAGGAAAAAAAAATCACACAGAAATTCAGGAATAATATAAGGTGCATACATAAATTAAAATTGTCTTTGGTGCGAATAATTGACTTCTCAAAGGTGCAGCCAATAGGGAACTGTCAGGATAGATGAGTTTTTACACATCTCTGAGAGAAACTGGAGCTCGTAGTGCTAAATTTAACTTACAAGGATCTCATATATACATTTGACAACTTCAAGGTCTTCAGTGTATAGGAGTTTTTACAGTCTCTATCTGAGATTTTCCTAATTGCTATTTCAGCTGAAATATATGAGTGAGGCTGCAGAGTGTCTCCACACCATTCATGGACCTTCATTTTTAGATTTTTGATTAGCTACTTTCCCCAGGAGGTTGGCAGTAAAAATTTCAAGTTATTCAGTTGCAAGATCTGGTCTGGGTAGCATCAAAGGTGTTCTCTGTAGGGAAATGGTTGAAATGTTTCAAATAGAAACTGAGTAACTCTGAGAGAAACACTAAGATGTTAGATGAAATAAAAAAAAAAAAAAAAGGAAAAAAATCCCTTTTCCTAAAGAAAAAGATAGCAAGTAATCATAGGTCAAAACCTATTCTCTGGCTAAGAGCTAAACAAAGGACTGAGGCCATTTGTTCGAAGACTATGCATCTATCCAAGCAAATTTCAACATTTATTTTGGAGGCCTCATGAGATAAACAAAAATGAAAGTCCGAGTCCATTTAAAACAGAGAATCTAGCAGCCATTAAGCTGGCTCTCCAATGGGTTCAAAATTAGGATAGCATAATAAAATTAGAATAAAGAAAAACCAAAAGTAATTCTGACTAGTAATATCTTTATTATAGGGTCTTCAGAGAAAGAGTTTTGGGAATTAGAGTTAGCGCCTTGCACACACTAGGCAAGCACCCTACAGCTAGACTATACAGTACTCCAAGAAGGTCTTGAACTTGTGATTAAATTGTTTCAGCCTTCTGGGTCACTAGTATCCCAGGTTCATATGCCAGGTCCAGCTAAAGGAAGGTTGCATATCTACATTTGTCTCATAGAAAATTTTGTCTTTACTGGTTCATCATAAACATTAGTGTTTCAAAAATATTATAAAAACAAAACAAATCAAGACAAAACAAAAAACCTAAAGGGTCTGGGCTGAACATTCTCATAGATAGAATTAGACACTGTCTTTTTGTTCGAAGGTATCCAACCCTGGGGCTCAGAGAGTTCTCACAAGCCCTTTCCTCAAGGAAAATAAACATTGTACAGTAAATGTTAAGCACATAGGAGAATGAAGAGCTATAAACCAGAACTAACAGAAACAAAACCATGAAGCTGACAGATACAAAATCAATTATCCACATAAAGAAAAAGACAGAAGTAATACTTGTAGAACAGAAAATCATGAAAATTTCAGTTATCTGTTCTCCTCTTGAGTCATACAGATGATAGATAATAAGATAAACAACATTGTTGACCGTGACCTTTTTTTTTTTTCTTCCTGAGAATAGAATTCAGCACACGATAAGAATAACCTGGTTATACTGGACCACAGACCACCATGGGCTATTGGAATGGAAAGGGCAAAGTATGCCATCAAATTCAGGTGAAAATGTAAGTGTTCCCAGGTTTTGAAAGGGGTTAATTTTGGATTAAATCAAACATTGTGATTTCAAACAACATTTCAAACAGTTTTTTTTTTTTTTTTTTTTTGAGGTGAAGTCTCACTCTGGTCCAGGCTGACCTGGAATTAACTATGTAGGGGTGGCCTCGAACTTTTTTTTTTTTTATTATAGTTTGCCAGAAGATAGTTTTTATCTTGAATATCAAAGATGATGTTTTGAATGATATGAGGCCTTTGAGGGTATAAGTAACAGTTTTCATTAGTTCAGAAATCTTTTTAAATAAACCAACTTAGCTCACTTTCTGAGCACCCTAAAAGCAAAGAAAAAACTTAAAAAGGATTTTGAGTAACAGGTAAGTTTCAGTAGGCCTATATATTGTGAAGACTCTGCTGAGGAGGACTTTGGTCCCCAATGTCATCTTCCTCTGCAGGCCTGAGACACCCTTGTTCTGATTCACTGTGCCCCTCTCAGAGCGTTTATGCACAGCAGTTCTGATTTGTTCCTGTTGTCTATGGGAGTTGTGAGGGGTTTATCTGTTGTTTCCACCCTGACGTATGGGGACTTCTCAAAGCTGTCTCTGCGCTGCCATTAGCTGAGGCTGACTGTGCCACTGCTGGGATCTTACTTTTATTATGGTACTTTGCATAAAGAGACAAGGTTCCTCTCATACAAAGCAGTGACACCTTACCACAATTTAAAAATATCTCTCAGCATGGAAGAAGTTACTTTGTTTCCTGATTGCCCTCAAGCAGTTTGCCCATATCTCTAGTCTTTTCCATTCCCCTGTGCCCAGAAAGCAGTTCACAGATGTCTAACTTTCCTCTTGGGTGCTTGAGTTTCCTAAGATCATTGCATGGTCAGCTCTTTTTTTTTTTTTTTTTTTAATATGAGTGCTAGGGAACTGAACTTGGATGACCTCAGGCCCTCATGCTTGCATGGCAAATAGCCTAACAGATGATCCATCTCCCTAGCTCTGTAGATACTGTTATACAAACCTGATTGCCTCACAGATGGAGTGGAGCCTTCTTGATGTGTTCAGTGTTTAGATGGAGCCTGCAGTTTACTCCCAAAGTCAGTGGAAAAAATCCTCCCCACCTATGAGGTCTTTTCCTTGTCTGTCCAAGGATGCATGTTGGTTGCAGGAGCTTGGCCAAGAGATTTGAAGTGCTGGAAATGAATGCTCCTGCAGAGACCTGTAACCCATGGGCATAGGTGGATAAATAGCACAGATTCTGCATGTTTTGGATTACCGATGAGGGGCTCTCTGCAAGTCTTTTCAAGGACACCTCATGCAGTCGAAGCCTGTGGCCTGAGATAACTTTCCCAGCAACTGTCTTTACTTGGTTTGTGGTGCATTGTCAATCAATTAAGCTTGGGTTTATTTTGCAGAGTTAGTACGAATTCATCACGTAAATTTGCTCCTTGGACTCACAAACCATCTCTCACAGGACATGTGTTCTATCCCGAGTTGGAAAGCTTGGGCTGCCCTTTGTTAGGTGAGCTAGATTAGTACTTGGGAAGCCATTTTTCAAGGATGGAAAATGCTGAGTGCCATTTGATTCAGAAGACACAGTCATGTGTATGTATGCATGTGTGCAGGTGCATGCACACGTGTGTGTCCGCATGTGTAAACCCTTGCATAACAATAACATTGCCAGGATGAGAGAGCTGTCCCTTCTGCTCAGTTGTGCTGGGGCAGAGACACAGCATGGCCCATTTTGGGAGGGTAGCCTTAAAGACTTATCATCAGAAACCCGTGCTGTAGCTGAGGCCAGAGGAGCAGAGGCGATGTTTGTTAAATGAGCACTGATTGAATGCATTGCTGGAAGAAGGCGCACAGGAGTGTGGACGCTTCTCCCTGTGGAATGATAATTCTACATTTGCCTGTCTGGCTTGTGAGCCCTTGGTGGTCAGAATCATGCAATGCTGGAGCATTAAGGAAAGATGGAATGTTGTCTTGGAGAGGTTATAGGATCATTGAAATGGTAAAAAAAGATCCTAAATCAGAGATGAAGACAGAGGAGAAAAGAGTCTGCACAGGTTAGAAGGGCATCAAATCCCTTATCTTGTGACACAAGGACACAGTGAGAAAGAAAACACAGAAAATGGTTTTGGGAAACTCCATTATGAATCAAATCCTACTTGGCTCTGTGCAGAGATTCCAGGACAAACTTATCTATCATTTTCAGCTGTGCTCCATCCTGGGCCATTGCTTTTTGGATCCAGTGCTCTGGCATTGCACTTTCTGTTGTTTTCAATACATGGATATAGGGCCTCAGGTTCTTATAAACCAGGTGACTTGTGATTTGAAAAAATATTTATGCTTTTGACCTTTCTGAAATGAGATATACCTTCATCTTTGAGAAGGAATCATAGTTTAATTGCCAAGATCTTTGTTTTTCTTTGTTACTGGTACACTGCTCCTTGACACGTTAGATTTCTTGACAGTATACATTGGATAACGTATTGTGCAATTTACTTTAGCACCTAAAGGCCATCTAGTAAATGTTTCCATTGCAATGTTAAAACTTTCATTTGCCTCAACAAATTTCTTTCTATAGGAAACTCAGGAAATCCTGGTGAATTTGTCACACATTTTGCATGCTGGTTTTTGAAGGAAGAGAGAAATCTGGGAAAATATATATTTGACATTTACTGAAACATAAGCATTGACTTTGTGAAAATACCAGAACCATTACCTTTAAAATCTACAGGTCTTGGGCTGGAGAGATGGCTTAGGGGTTAAGGTGCCTGCCTTCTAAGGTTAAGAACACCCGTTCAATTCTCCAGGTCCCACGCTTAGCCAGACACAAAGTGATGCAAGGGCGCAATGCTGCACATGCCCACAAGGGGGCACACATGTCTGGAGTTCATTCACAGTGGCTAAGAGGCCACTGGCATGCCCATTCTCTCTCTCTCTCAAAAAAAAAAAAAAATTTCTATAGGTCTCCATCAGCCCTAGGAGAAATGATAACTTGGAGAATGTAATATGCAGTAGTGTGGTATTGGGAGTTCAGACTTCAGGAAGCTTCTTCCTCTTGGCTATCCTAGAGAATGCAAAATCATAAGAAACAGAGCCAGGGCAGCCCTGTTGTTCCAGACAAATCCACACATGTGAAAGAACTAGATCTACCACCAGCCAAACTCATTATACTCCCATTCCTAGAGAGTCCCCCAGAGATCAGCCATGTCTAGCTCAGATTAAAGGGCCACACCCAAGGGGAGGCAGTGATGGCCCTTTACACTGTTTGGTGGTGTTTGTGCTGGTGTCCATAACCAGTGCAGGAGGGCAAAGGTGACACAGAGGAGGGGCTGGCAGAGAGCTGAAGGGACCAAAGAAGACCTAGTGGAGGAGCGGACATATATACACGCTGCACACTAAAAGATGGACAGGAGTTAGCGAAGAGAAAGAGGAACTCACAGGAACTAGGTGTGTGTGTATGTGGTGGGGGTAGATGTGGGAAGTGCCATGTATGTTTAGGGGGAGGCATCTGAGGGAAAGACAAACCTAAAAGCAAGGTCTGAGTAGTACAGGAAGAGCTTGTTGAGCTCACAGAGAGAGGAGCATGAGGCTGGGGTGAGAGACATTGAGCTAAGCAGGTTCCACTTCACCTAAGAGCTCAACACTAATCACAGGCTTAGGCTTTAGTCTGAGGATAGCTGTAATCAATTAAGGACCTCAAAAATATTTATTTGCAAGCAGAGAAAGACAGAAAAGAGACAGAAGCTGGGCATGGTGGCACACACCTTTAATCCCAGCTCTCGGGAGGCAGAGGTAGGAGGATTGCCATGAGTTTGAGGTCACCCTGAGACTCCATAGTGAATTCCAGGTCAGCCTGGCCTAGAGTGAAACCCTACCTTGGAAAAAAAAATAGAAAAGAGAGACAGAGAGAGAAAGAGAAAATGGGCATGCCAGGACCTCTAGCCACTGCAAATGAACTCAAATGCATGCACCATTGCATCTGGCTTTACATGAGTACTAGGGAATTGAATCTGGGTCATTAAGCTTTTCAGGCAAGTGCCTTAACTGCTAAGCCATCTCTCCAGCCCCATTTAAGGACTTTTTAATCCCATTTGGGTTTCTGTACTAGTCTAGCAACAGCATGTGGAAAGGGTTACATGGCTGACAATGATTGAGCAGAATCTTGGCAGGTGGGAGGGAAGGGTGGACACACTTAGGTACTAAACCAGACAGAAAGCAAATAAATTTGAGTTATCAGAGGGTCGGTAGTGATCTGACTTGGTGATTTATTGGAAAAGGAGAAGGAGCTATCAAAAGTAATGTCTGTGTTTTGTTGGGTCCCTCAATTCATGTTTGTTTTGTTCAAGGATGAACAAAGGAGGTGGTGGCTGAAGGTGACAGAAATGCAGCCTGATGTGCTCTGTCTGTGTACACTTGTTTGCGAAAGAAGGCCATACCTTTATATTCATTCCAACTTTTAGGTTTTTCGGTGGCACCATTCCCAAGTGAGCATTTGTGTGGGTTCCCTCTGCGCACCAGAGTAGGGCTCATTTCAGCATGGATGAAGAGTCAGTGTGAGCACATGAAGTGTTGAGGCTTGGTCATAAAAATGTCCACTATTCCTGTGTGGCGTCTCAAGAGACTTGCCTTGGATTCCAGCTACCACTGTGAGAAAGCCCAGGTCACAGTGAGGGCACATGTAGTAGGTGTTCCAGCCCAGCGCGCTGGCCAATCTCCAGTGGGTACAGCATTAGTCAGCATATGTGTGCCTGGATTCCATCCCCAGAGCTTCTAATTTCTTGCCCAGGGCCTAGCCATCATGGATAGAGACTGGCCATCCTTCTGACCAAACTCCTGCCCCTTCCCCCCCCCAAAAAAAAAATCTACAGTGGAAAAGAGATAATTCTTATTTTTTGAACCACTAGATTTTTGAGTCATTTCTAGCACAGCAGTATTAATTCATGCTCCACATTTGGGGTGCCTCTGGGACACTCGTAGAACTCACATGTGCATCTTTGCCTATCTATCAATGTTTCAAACTACATATTTCATTAAAAAAAAAAAAACAGGGCTGGAAAGATGCCTTATTGGTTAAGACACTTGCCTGGAAAGTCTAAGGACCCAGGTTTGATTCCCTAGTACTCACATCAGCCAGATGCATAAGGTAGCACATGCCTTTGGAGTTTGTTTACAGTGGCCAGGCCTAGCATACCCATTCTCTCTCTCTATCTGCCTCTCTCTTTCTTAAATAAATAAATAAATAAATAAATAAATAAATAAATGAAATATTTAAAAAAAACCACACATTGGGATGGAGGGATGGAACTGTGGTTAAAGACAGTTTCTTGCAAAGCCTAACAGCCTGGGTTCAAATTTCCAATACCTATGTAAAGTGATATGTACATCTGGAGTTCATTTGTAGCAGCAAGAGGCCCTGCTGTGCCCATTCCCCCCACCTATGCTTGCAAATCAATCAATAAAAATATTTTTAATATATTTTATTTATTTATTTGAGAGAAAGAGGCAGAGAGAGAAAATGGGCACGCCAGGGCCTCCAGCCACTGCAAATGAACTCCAAATGCATGCGCCCCTTGTACATCTGGCTTACATGGGTCCTGGAGAATTGAACCAGGATCCTTTGGCTGTGCAACAAATGCCTTAACTGCTGACCCATCTCTCCAGCCCTGATATAGGGTTTTTTAAAAAATATTTTTGGGGCTGGAGAGATGGCTTAGCGGTTAAGGTGCCTGCCTCCTAAGCCGAAGAACACTGGTTCCAATCTCCAGCGGTTCTAATCTCCAGGTCCCACGTTTAGCCAGATGCAAAGTGACGCAAGGGCACAATGCCTCACTTGACCACAAGGGGGCGCACGCATTTGGTTTTTGTTCACAGCAGCTGAGAGGCTGCTGGCGAGTCCATTCTCTGTCTCCCTCTCCCTCTCTCTCTGTCTCTCTTAAAAAAAAAAAAAAAAAAAAAAAAAAAAAAAAACCTCTACATCAAATCTCTACAGTTGGCTTGTTTTCCATTATGGGTCAAAAACATTGATTTTGCTTCCCTTAGTTTAGGAAGAAAGGAAGTAAGGCAGGGAGGGCGAGAAACAGGAATTCTATTGTGAAGGCAACTGCAAGTGCCATGCCACCGTGGGTGGACAGCGACAGTGGGATGACATGCCTCACAGGATTTGATGCCCATGCACAGTACTGAGGGTAGGCATTACAGCTCTGAAGACTGCGTTGTGTCCCTTCTACTGACCTTCATGTCAGGAGAGGTTGTCTCTGACTCCAACAAGGAAGAGTTGGGTTGTGTTAAGAAATTTTTATTGTTTCCTTTGGATTTGTGAATGAAAGCACATAAAATTACGAGTGGAAGAAACATCATGCCACAAAATTGCATAGAATTATTACAAAAATGTGAATTATGCATTTTAAATAATTTGAGATAGAAGAACCAAAATATGTACATTTTAAGAGCTTCAAACACTTTGTCCTATCTCTTTTTTTCTTTTTAAAAGTCAAAGGTCACAATGTCTAACCCATCACATACAATATTAGCACAGTGCACGAGCACAACATTAAATTCAAAGGAATGCAAGCAAGGGCCCTTTCTTTCAGAACTTATTTAATGACTGCTTATTTATTACAGGAATATTAATTAATGTGTGGTGGTTACTGAAATGTTAAAAACCAAAACGCATGGCATGTCATTAGAACTTTTAACACTGATTTACATGGCCAAAACCGCACTGCTCTCAGTAGTGTAAAGATGTCAGGGACACAGTCTAATTTAATACACAACTCTACTCTCTATTATCAGAAAAACCACAGTACAGAATTTTACACATTCAACAAAGAACAAAGGCAAGTACATAAAGGCACAAAACTGAACATCATGTAGACCCCTTTTCTTTATCAATGTCTATGTTCAAGTAATATTAATATTATTACATGATAGTATCACTGTAGTAGTTTCAATGATGCAAGATGCACAGTGTTACACACTACCCCACGACTGCAAAAAGTGTCATTGTACAGATATAAAAATGCAGTTACAGTAAATGGCCAAATACAAATGTGTTGTAAAATGCCTAGAATCACTAAGATAATGAAATCCAACTACCAAAACAGTTTTTTGAAAGTCAAGGTTATTCATCCTTAGTCTGTCTCTGGATTAAAATGTGATAAAACATTCAGTAATAATTACCATTGTGTTTGGTTATGCGTGCTATTACTGGTTCACTCCTGTCCAATTTTCCAGTCTATAATTTGTTTATAAAAATGCAGCATTCAATTTTGACCATTCTTACTTCTTTATGATTAATGCCTTTCCTTCAAAGTGCAAATAGAATGGTTTAGAGAAGGGTTCTCTATCAGTGGAAGTTCAGTTTTACTAAGTGTCTAATTAGCACTAAATCCTTCAGATCAAAATATAATAATCTCTAAAGAGGATGTGATTTTCCCCTTGTGTCTCACTAGATGTGATTTTTTTAATCAAACATTCTGTCTTAGTATTTGAAGTAAGCCTTCATTTTGATTAAAACTTAATTGTGATCCCTAGTTATTGCTTAAAGTTAAATAAAAATCATTTCCATAAAAATATTAAATTCTTGAAACACAAGTTTTAGGACACAACTGTTTTTTGCATTGTAAAATGTTTTGTTAAACTACAATCAGACAGGTTCACTTTAAAGTAAAATAAAGACATCAGCATATCATTTCTGGATTTTAATGTCCTTTGTATCATTCTCTAAATTATATTTCTTCTATATTATTAATCTTTCTTAAGACCTTTCAATAATGGTTTTGATTATTTTTACTATAATATATTTAGTTTCTCATTCTACTTAAAATAAAGTAGGAACATAACAAAACATGATTAAGTGAAGTAAATGTACATACCAAATATATAATCAAAATTTTATTAATGTTATAATAAAATTGAAATCAATCAGTTAAAAATTAGGGAAGATAATAATACATTTGCACTCTATTTGCCTATGCATTTAAAAATATTCTGATTGTTAAAACAAGCTTAAAAATCTGATACTTACAATTTTTGATCCTGCAAATTTTTTAAATCAAATTTATAAGTTTGTATTCTAAGTCTACCTGAAGTTGCATCAATAACTCCATCAATTGTTTCTTATTATTTCCATATAATTCCATGTAGTATATATATTTGACCCTTTTCTTCTCTATTTATCCCTGAATTTGGTTTTAAATCTTATGGAAGAGATTTGGGGCTTTGCCAATTAATAAACACACATTTACTCATAAGTGTAGGGGTGTGTGTGTGTGTGTGTGTGTGTGTGTGTGTGTACATGGCCAAGTGCATACATGGAGTATATACATAGAGATAAAATGTATTATTTATACATAGATATATGCATTTAGAGAAATATTTTATCATCTTCCTCTCTATAATAAAAATAAATGAGCCATGAAAAAAATTTTAACAAAATTACCAACTGAACCCTGTTTGTTCTTATTGAATTTCTGATTAATATACATCAGCTCAACTCTTTTTACTAAACAGAACACACGTTTTGTAGCTTTTTGATCATTTCAGGTCAAAAAGCAATACATACACAGGACTGGGTGCAAAGAATCAATTCGGATACACACTGCCTGAAAGCACATAGCCAGCCTGCTCATGCAGCTGAACGCACAATCCATATTGCTAGTCTTGGGATGGCTTCATTGGGCATTGATACAATCAAGTGATTTTGTTTTTCATAAAAGAAACCAGCTCATTTAGGTTGCTATGGTATCTAAGAGAGCCATGTCAGCAACAAATACACTGATGTGTCAATGATAAATAAATTAGCAAACTGCAAGCCACCTGTGCTTGCAAAGCAAAGGACGAAACATTTTAATATGTGATGTAACTTGAAGACACAGAGTTGAGGGGCAGTTAGGGAAAAAATGCTCAAAGTTGAATGTTACATAGTGTTAATGGTGCTATACATTTCTCAAACTATTTCTATTACTTTGAAATACTTTACATCAGAGCTTCAAATAAAAACATAAGCTCAAATTTTCTCCAAAGAAGACACTGTCCTTCGTTTCATGGTCCATGGAGCCTGGGAGTTGCCTGCTTTGAATTTACTATTGGAAAGAAAACCAAAACATCCCCCATACATGCACTCTTCTCTGGTAGACCCACAGTAGCTTCCATATGACATATGGAACCAGGACATAGGACCTCTGCATGGATCCTTCCGGAACTCTCTCTGTGGTGTGGACTTTAGGCTTAGGGATGCTTCTCAGGAAGATGGCCCTGGGCAGTGATTTTTGTAGTGAGAGACAGTCTGAGGGAACTTGAGTGGCCATGCATATCCGGAAGGTCTGGCAGGAACAGTCACAGGGGAGTATCGAACTCTTTTCCTGGGTTCTCTCCTTCTACCTCCTCGTGGGAAGGAGGCCTGTGGTTCACCTTCCCAGGGTCTGATGCTAAGGAGGGAGGGGCCGATCCGTGATTGCTCTCTTCACTGATCTTCCCCTTCATGGCTTCCTGAACAAACTCCAAAATCTCCAGGGGCAGTCTCTTGAACTTGTCTTGGTATTCTTGCTCTAGCTCCGTCTGTAGCTGAGGGACATCAAGAGAGAAGACATAAGGTCATTTAGTTCTCTACCCACACACATAGAAACTCATTTATGGATATGTGGAAAGGATGTGGGGAGGGATGAAATAGAATTCTTTGGCTTGCCATTTGGTCAAAGTTGAAAGTCAAGGTTAGGTCATGTGGCATAATGAGGCTAAAAGCCTTAGACTAAGACATATACACATCTCCAAACACACTCACATTTGAATGTTTGAAGAAGTAGTGTTCAATGAGCTGAAATCTTACACTTAGAGCTTGAAGGTTGTTGAGAGCAGAGTGTCAAGGTCAACTATGAATCGGGCTGTAGGGAGCTCAGAAGGCTGTGATAGAGGGTAGCAGAGTGACCTTTGTGGAGGGCAGCTACAGCACAGATTGGGAGGTCATGAGACCTCTGTTGTTGTACTTGTTTTTGTAGGGGTGCATTCACATTAAGCTTATCCTCTACTCCTGAGCTATACCTCAGACCCACTGCTACCTTTAAAGTTTTACCATTGAACTTACTCATGTAACCAACTTTAACTTTTACTTTGTCTACCTTTGATCATTTTTTTTTTTTTTTTTTTTTTTTTGGTTTTTCGAGGTAGGGTCTCACTCCGGCCCAGGCTGACCTGGAATTAACTATGTAGTCTCAGGGTGGCCTCAAACTCATGGTGATCCTCCTACCTCTGCCTCCTGAGTGCTGGGATTAAAGGCATGCACTACCACGCCCGGCTCCATTTCCTTATTTTTAAAACAATTTTTAAAGATTAAAAAATATATGTTTTAGTTTTTTATTCATTTATTTGAGAGAGAAATAGGGGGAGAGAGAGAGAGGAAGAGGCAGATAGAAAATAGGCATGCCAGGGCTTCCAGCCACTGCAAATGAACTCCAGACACATACTCCACCTTGTGCATCTGGTTGACGTGGGTACTGGGGAATGGAACCTGAGTGCTTGGGCTTTGCAGGCAGGAGCCTTAACCTCTATGCCATCTCCCTACCCAACCATCCCATCCTCATTTTGATTCCTTTTCATTGCAATCTTTACTTGTCATTTGCAAAGTTTTAACCACTTGTTTATATACTTTGATTTTTCTTCTGATCATATCAGTCTTTCAACTTAAAAGTATTTAAACTTTTCTATGCGCAAGAAAATTGTCAGACTTTTTAATATGAGGAAAATATTTATTTATTTATTTATTTATTTATTTATTTATTTATTTATGCGCACAGACTTGTGTATCTGCCCTCGTCACAAAATAGTGGTAAAAGCTGGGATTTCAGGGCAGAAGTGGGCTGGGACAGGGCAGCTATGAGAGCCACCTGCCAGGAAGCTTCTGCTGCCCAAAGGAGTGTAAAATACACCTTCCCTACTGGTTGAATGGTAACAGGGAGTGCAAGGACTGTGTCTTTTCTTCTCTCATAGCCTCAAGACAACTTCTTAACAGCATTTGGGAAGATGAGGCGAGAGGGTCATCATGGATTTTGAGACCCTGTCTCAAAAAAAATAACATGTCCTTAAAATCTGTAATTAAGTGATTTAGTTTTTGTCAACATTTAACATTCACACAGATCATGTGAGGTCTTGATTTCCATCCTTTTTCAGGAGGTGTAGGTGGGCCTGAGGCTGACTGCCTTCTCAAGCTATGGGAGATGCCCACATGGCTGGTTCCCCTGATCTGTTCTGATTATGTACATGCCTGCATTCTCCTCTAAGGCCCAGGTCTACTTCTTGCCTCACCATGACTGTATGCCTACTAACTGTAGCTATGGACGTGGCCTCTTGGTTTTGGCCTGACCCTTGAGCTTTCCCGGGTAAAGCCAGTCCTCAGTAGCCTGCTGCTTGGAACCGTGAGTTCTTTCATGGATACTGTCAGTCATTTGACCAAACTCTCTTCTTCATCTCCTTTCACTCTTGCTTCTAGGCTGGGGAAATGGTGGGGGTGGGGGGCACGCCAGGGTCTCTTGCCACTGCAAGTGAACGCCACAAGCTTGAGCCACTTTTTTTGCATCTAGCTTTTTTTTTTTTTTTTTTTAAATGTGGGTGGCTAGGGAATTGCATGCTGGCCTGGCAGGCTTTGCAAGCAAACACCTTTAGCTGCATCTCTCCAATCCCTTAATTGTTTTTAACAATTTATAATTATTGACCCAAATTGTGGCTAAGTTAGAACTGTACTGGACTTTCCCTTTTATCATGAGACAGAGCAGATTGTATTGTATTCCAAACTAGGTCACTCCCTCACACTTTATATGAAAGCGTGTATCTGTCACTCGTTTGAAAAAGTCACTCAGTTATTAATAAACCGATTTCCAAATTGTATTTACTATAGAAGTTCAGGTTAATTTATTTTTTTTTCTCTTCTTATATACTAAAGACTCGCTTATTATAAGAAAATATACACGATACGAAGTGTGATATATATCTGGATCCACTCCCAGAAAGTCTCACCCTTCAGCAGCCTGGAGCTAGGCATCTTTTTTACAGGGGCCAAGAAATTCACCGAAATAAGAGAAGTAGGCTGTATGAAAGGAAGTAGGACTGTCATGACTCTGAGAGCTGAGAGGATAGGTCCAATCTAACAGGGCTGGCAACAACTTGGTGTGTCAGATTCTGAGCTTTTAAGAGAATCAGGGATCCAGTTTCATTGTTTGAACTTTTGATGTTTTTATCATTGGCAATCAATTCAAATCCTACTTATTATCCCAAAGACATTTTCAAACACTGATAAATAATCTGGTATTATCTTGCAGAAAAAAAATATACATAGCTTTTGATCTAGCAGCCCCTCTTTTGACAATTTGGCTCATACAAATAAATGTATCTTTTTAATAAATATATTTTAATTTATTTTTTTATTTTTATCTGAGAGAGGGAGAGATAGAGAAAGACAGATACAGAGAAAGAGATGGAATGGACGTGCCAGGGTCTTCAGCTGCTGCAACCAAACTCTAGACACATGTACCACCTTGTACATCTGGCTTCCCTGGGGAATCGAACCTAGGTCCTTTGGCTTCACGGGCAAATGCCTTAGCCACTAAGCCATCTCTCCAGCCCTGATACAAATAGAAGCAACAGCATATAAGGACATTCTAAGCATGGAGCTGACTTTGGCAGGGTTTGTAGAGGCAGAACCATCCTAACCACCAACCAGTGCAAATAATCTTAAATTTTCCTTAATTATGCATTGTCTATTGTCTTTTTCTAAATTTCTACAGAATAATTTGAAAATGTTTCTGACATCATGCCATTTCAACCATAATACTGTATCACATGTCTTGTGAAAATAAAGCTATTTCTTTACATAATGACAGTATTTTTTATCATCTGAAGGGCCTTAATAACAATTTTTGATTATTATCTAAAGCCAATTAGTATTAAAATATTCTATAAAAATTATCCCTTTCAAATCCTTTCTAGCTTGTCTTGTTAGACCTGAATCCAAAAGTCATATATTTGGTAGTTATGACTTTATCATGTATCCCACTTGAAATACTTGTCACTTGTCACCTCAGATATCTTATGACTTAGCTTTTTAGCATCTTGTCTAGTTTTTTTTATAGTCCACCCACATTCTGATTTTTCTTATTATTTCCTTATGTGTCATTTGTCCTTGAGGGCTGGCGTTTCCAGTTAAGCAGCATAGAAGTCTGTAGGCTTTATGAGATGGGAGTTAAGCATTTGCTTTGGCAAGAATATTCAACAGGCCAGGTGATCCTATTACCAATGATGCTGTTAAGTCTCCTGGAAAAAAAAATGGTAAGGACTAGAGTTTGATTTTTCAAGACAGGTTTTTTAAATCCTTTGAAATTGACAATTACACTGTGAGGTTAAATTCTAGACATGTGTAAAATTTCCTTCATGCCCTTTGATTTAATTGGTCATCCTTTGCTAGCTCACTGGAGGTAAATGTTAATTTCCTAAGATGCATTTCCTTGACATTCTTCTGTCTCTAAAAACAAAATAGACATCAGGATGTAGTAATGACTTTTCACAATCCATGAACTAAAGTTATCCCTCAAAAGGTAGGGAAAGTATTGCATTCATTTCCTTTAATTATACATGTGTTGAGTAAGAAGTGCAGGAGATTATCATTTCAAAAAGTAACATGATTTTTCTTTTTTTACCCTTTCTTTTGTTCTCTGAAAGCTGCGGGTAATGCCTAAATAACTTATTTCTTGGGTTGAAGTCAGCAACTTTTTATTTTCCCAAATTGGCTAATCCTTGACCAGTGAGAGCCCTTTCAGACTTGCTCTGAGGTCCTCCTATTGGTTTCTGAGCAGTCCTTTCAGTGAAAGTGTTATTAACTCAGCTCTGGATGCTAAAAGAACCCAGAACTCACTCTGTAGCACAGGCTGGCCTTGAACTCATGGTGTTCCTCCTATCTCAGTCTCCTGAATGTTGGGGTAAAGCGTGATCAACCATGCCCAGCTTCTGTGTGTAATTTTTTTTTTAAGATTAGAGGTTTTAGCAGATTAGAGATAGAACTTAAGAGAAAGAAGGAAGACAGAGCTCACGCTCAAGAAGATATGAGTAGGGTTCTCACAAATGGGAAAGTTCTATGCTTTTTCATTTCTAAGATGGGGTCTGGCTACATAGCCCAGAGAAACTTAGAATTCATTATGTCATCCAGGCAGATCTTGAACTGATGACCTTCTTGCCTCAACTTCCTGAATGCTAGATTACAAATGTGTGCCACCATGTTTGGCTTCAATGTAAGATATAACATTATATAGTTTCTTCCTGACTTCTTTGCTTTCATATTTGTATGCCTTTTCTGTGTACAGTGAAAACTTTGCTTTGTGGTAGCATAAGCATGCTTGCTTATATGCTTTAAGTAAAATCATGAAGGAAGTTTCAATATTATGATCTACTGAAATAACCCAGTAAAATCTAAACTTTTTGAGGGTTTTGTTTAATTCCTAGAATGTATTTAATAAAGGATGTCCATTATACTGCCCTAATAAAATGTACTTGAAATAATGATATTCTTTTTATTTTCTTTTTCAAATATTTTTATTTAGAAGGAGATAGAAAGAGAGAGAGAAACAGAAATAGAGAGAGGGCGGCTGCCGGGGCCTCCTGATGCTGCAAATTAACTCCAGATGCATGCGTGACTCTGTGCATCTGGCTTTATGTAGATACTGGGGAATTGACTCTGTGTCTTTAGGCTTTATAAACTAGTGCCTAAGCTGCTGGTCCATCTCTCCAGCCCATTTATATTCTTTGCATGGTTATATTGCCTTTGATAGATACACAGGGTCTTTTGTTTTCTTAATAGGTATTTTATGTTATTTTACCTTTTTTCACCTTCACTGGGACCATCTATCATATATACTTAAAATTAAATTCCTTACAGTCTTTTTACCTTTTAAAATTATATCTCTATTTTTGTTTTTGGGAGAAAGGTATTATATAAAATACTATAATTTTGTTGTATAAAATATTTTGAAATATATTGGTAAAGATAATGGAAAATGATGAAACAAGTAAGCAAAGAAACTAAAAATTAATAAAACACAAGCATTTCTATGAAATAAAGCATAAGACTTGCTTTTAAGGGCATATGATACAGCCAAATAAATGTAAACCAACAAATGAATTTGAATTTAGGGAGAAATGGTTACGGTATATATTATGGTATGATAAAAATAGTATTATGAAAAATAAAAATATAAAAGAATGAATATATGTACTATAACTATGAGAACATTTTTTAATGTAGAAGTACTTTATAAGGAAACACTAAAGCATAAACTCTTGATATTACAAATATTTTTACTATTTATCATTTTATAGTTATATGATTGTGTCATGTGAAACCAAAATCTAAAATATTTTTTAAAGTATAAAAAGGAAAGATATAAGATTCTGAATATAGATACATTGCCCAAGAAAACTTAATGAAGAGTCATTGTAGGGGATATAGTATTAACTTCAAAATCATCATTTAGCTAAAAGGACACTAAAAACAATGAGAAAAGCATTCACAAAATACAGTCACAGAATGGATAATTTCAGAATTAGCCTGAACAGTCTTGTAAGGCCTTATCTTATTTTTAGAATAATCTCATGAATTTTTACTCCAACCAAGAATAGAAAAGTACATAGCAAGGTTAGTCAGGCAACCCAGGAACACTGACAAGTGCCATGTGGAAAAAGTAGATTATATCAATGTCCTAATCATTATAGTTTGTGTTTATTTGTTTTCATCTAAGTTTCATCAAAATAAATTACCATGAAACTTTGATTTAGTACAATCCAAATATAGGGAAATACTAAGTAAAACAAAATAATCACACTTACTTCAGTTCATGGCTACATTTTAATATAAGAAAAAGAAATGCCTGTCATGAAAATAACAAAAGAACTTGACACTAAAAGACTCCCAAGGTAGCTTCTTACCTTGGCACTGAGCTATCTGTGCTCTATGAGGATGGGGGAGACCACAGAATGTGGGGTATGCACATGCTGATACTGAGATTCCTGCTTCAGGTCAGGGATCTCTACTTTTGAGATGGGCCTTAGGAAAACATGGGGATGGGTAGAGAAGCTCAAGATCTATGGAGTTGCTGGAAGAAAAATAGTCACCAAGGGAATTAAGACCCAAATCAACACCAGGAATGATCCAAACTCAAATTCCCATTATGATTCAAGTACCTAATGCTACTAAATTAAAGCAGAATTTGTTCTAACTCATAAGGTCCCAGCGCAGAGACAGAGAGAAAATGCAGACAGCTTGGATCCCTGCACAGTTTAGGCTAGAAGTGAGCCCTCTAGACAATTGCCCATGACCTTGAACTGAAGCTTAAAATTATAATTCTCTCTAGTAAAATGCAACTCATATATTCTAACTTGTAATTCAAGGTTGTCATTAACAGCTGAAAGCTAAAGAAAAGGACCAAGATGGTAAGCAGTATGATTCTAGGTCAGAGGAGGAAATATTCCAGACATAAAATAAATTAATTATAGGAATAAAAGTCTTCTTTATGGCTTAAAAAAGAAAATAAATAAATAACATGGATATTTCATGCCAATGTGGAAGAACATAGTGAATTTGCAATAGTTTTCTTGTAACTGTTTATCAGCTACATTGGTATCATGTCTGTTTTTGGTAAACTTTCCTAGTAATCTAAATTTGTTGAAAATTAAAATTGATAAACTTTCATCTTGTGAACAATTCTCAATTTGCAATACAGCCCATAGGAAAGGGCAAAGGAAGGAACAAAAAGTTGAACCAGTGCTATCGATCTACCCAAGGATAGTTCACTTGGTATCATTAAGATTCTTCCCTGCGTTTGACACAAATGCTTGCATTTACTTAAAAAAAAAAAAAAAGACTGTGAGAAGTTACTTTAAAGCACTGGTATATTAATTTTCTCATGTATAAAAGGCAGGTTTCCCAAACTGATTTCCTGTTGTCTAAATAAAATCATTCCTGATCAGTGTTTGGCATGTTGTAATTGTTTATGAATTAATAATTGATCATGCTATTTCCAAAACAAGAAAGAGCAAAGGATTTGCCTATCTATCAACTCATCTGTAACCTTGTCTACAAGAGGCTCTTGTCCCTGTTTGAGCAGTTATTTAGCTAGTATGACATAATCATGATACTTCTTGGCTCTCTCTTTTGGACTACAACCTGGCAGTTGATTTTGATACATTTATCAATAAGCAAGAATTTTTGAGCAAAGTACCCATGTTTGGAGCAATGGGAAATGACAAAATGGGAATCTTTCCAAGGTGACAAATGATGTACATGAGGAAAATAACATGTTGGGCTTAGCCGGGAGTGGTGGCGCATGCCTTAAATCCCAGCACTTGGGAGACAGAGGTAGGAGGATCACCGTGAGTTCGAGGCCACCCTGAGACTACATAGTGAATTCCAGGTCAGCCTGAGCTAGAGTGAGACCCTATCTCAAAAAACAAAACAAAACAAAACAAAACAAAACAAAAACATGTTGGGCCCAGTGGGTACCTCAGATCAAGACGGGCTGTGGATGTTGACAATGAAGCCAGGATTGTGACTTTAAGTTGGTACTGGAAATTCTTTTTGGATGAGTTTGGAGTAATGTGCAAATGTAAATGTGCAAATGACTGAGAGTATGGTTCTCAATTTTTGAATCTTCTCATATATATATATATATATATATATATATATATATATATATATATATATATACACACATATATGTATACATACATATACATGAAATTGCTATCACATTTCTTTCATGTAGAATAATCTATAGATTATACAAGAGACTCACATACTCTCTGGTTAAGAACAATTCTTTAAATAATGGATTTGAGAAAAAAATGACACAATGAGAGAACTTTAGATTTCTTGACAGGTAATGAACATACAGAGCACCATGGGTCATGAGTCTGCATTCTAAGATGCTTCCAGAAAATGCTGATATTGCTGGTCTAACTATATTTCCATAGCACCACTGTAGTCAAAGATTTTTCCATAATTTTCTCCTTTTGTGTCATATCTTTCTTCCTTCACATTATTTCAGGATATATATCCAAAGATTCCTATCTGTAGACCTCATCACTCTAGACCTCTGGAGTTTACACTATTCAGGGCTGAATTCAGAATGTTCACTAGAGGACACTAAGTGAAGGGAAGAGCAAGGGATGCCAAGTGTGCAAGAAAGATGGAGAAGCCAAGGACCAGGTAGTCAAAATGCCAAGTAGATGCAATAAAAAAGAAAAATCAGAAGCTAGACATTGTGTTATTTCCCGAGCACAGCTCCTAACATGCATTTGCATTGGAACTATTAGTCAAGCCAAAAGCCAAGTGCATTACAATCCAGCTCTCTCCATAGATCACAGAAGAAATGGACTCCTTATACAGTGAAGAATAAAATCAAATTCCTGTGACTTTCCTCTTAGCTCTATCTCCATCCTTTCTTTTTGTTCCTTCTCTAATATACTTCTCCTTAGATGTTACTATTTCTTAACATAGCCCACTCTTTACACTTCTGGATCTTGAAATATATTTCAATTTTTTTTTTTTTGCAATTATCTCACAGGCACCTAGAGATTACTGCAGAAACCTTGGAAAGGAACATTAGCAATTATATAGTCAAGTCCTCCAAGATTTCAAAGTCTTGGAAGAGATTTTTGTAATTATACAGTCAAACCCTTTCCTTTTACTAAGTACAAACCTGTGGCCCAAAGTAGTTAGTGGCTTTCTAAGAATATATAGTACATTGGTTACAAGGATAGAGCCAGAATGTGGTCATTCTCTTTTGCAGTAGGCTTATTGGATTAATGGCTCTGAGATTTCATTTGTCTGTGTATCCATGGCCTTTGCCTATGATTGTAAATGCCTCTTATTAAAGATGTAGTGTTTATTTTGCCTTCATGTCAATATGAAGGTGTCACATGACTTGGTTTAGCCAATGGGATGGAAAAGCACTTGCTTGGCTTTTATTCTAGTTTCTCTGCCTTGTCCTGAGAGCTAGTAGAAGGGGAGACCCATGGATCAGAGCTAAATCATGCAAGTCATCCCAGCCACAGAGCCATTGTCAGCCTAGATTGATTAGCCAGCCTGTAGCCGATATCCAAAGATGTAGTATGATCAGACAAGATCCTCGGAGCCACCTGCGAGACCTATAGGAAACCACAGATATACTAACAAGTCCATCTAAGCTTAGTTACACTCAATCAAGAACGCCTGAACCCTCCAAACTTGTGAGCTGAATGATGAATTATTACTGTATGCTCTTGCACTTTGTTCTTTTGTGTAGCATTCTTATAGTATCTGCGCAGGACTCCCATAATTTCTCTCAAAAGTTCTGTAGCCTTGGCTTGGAATGATTCATTTACCATGGTCCATGATAAAGACTCTTATTGCCTTGTATAAATCCCCTAGACATTCAGCATCTAGAAGCCATCTCTACTATAAGTTAAGGTAGCAAATAAGGCACTAAGCAAATCACTTCTTTTTAACTACTACGGTGTGGTTCTAAGCCTTGCAAATTTTGTTCCAGTACTGTAGCTCTATCTTCTTACAATCAAGACCTAAGAATTTTCTCTTAGGTGCCTTCTTTAAGCTCAGCTGGGATATATTACAGCTGGGAAAAAAAAAAATTATGAATGAGGAAAATATTTTTAATTTTATTAAATACTCCTGAGATAACTTGTCTAATGGAAGTTATGACTATACTTGAGATGTTAAAAGATGATTTGTCCTTGAAGGCCTGTGATTTGGTTCAAGAGAATTGCTTTATAATCTTGAGCGATTAAACATTTAGCACATTATTCTAAAAATCTATCACTCATGAGGTGAGGGAACAGAGGCCTGCCATCAAAGTGGTTTAGGAAAGAATTGAGAACTGGACCCCAAATTCTGGCCTTCTGATCCAGGGCTCCATCCCTACCACCTCTCCTGAGTAAACCCTCACCACAAAAAGACAAAATCTGTTGTTGTTGAGGAAAGACTAGTAGAGAATTCCAAATTCCAAAGTGTTTTCCTTGTGTGTCTAGGATTTCAAAGTTGCTTTCACAAGATAATTGACTTGGCTCTGGGCAGCCATCCCATGGCACAGTCTTATTGATATGCTATCCTTTTAACAATCGAATATGATTTGTGGGAATAATAAAGGCTCTTGATCAGTTGCATTAGCAAATTTTAAAATGTCACTGTACATTTTTTATGGGTGCCTGCCCTGCTTGGAAGAGGCTAGCTTTCCATTCCCCCTGCATAATTCTTCAGTTTTTAGGGAATGTTTATTTGGTTAGCTAGCTACTTTTTTGATTGTCATTAAGATTGTAATTTAATTTGACTATTTCTGTAGTCAGAAAGCAAAGAGAAAACTTGAATAAGTTGAATAGTTTAACAGAAAAATGAAAATCACTTAAGCTATAACAAATTTAATTAATATTGCTAATAAATATGGAAAGAGAACTATAAAATAATTATGGTAACATAATGACAGTAATAATTACAATTTGTTAACTGCTTATTATGTGACAAATATTGTCTTTAGAACTTTCCCCATAATCCATATACACTAACATCAGAATCTCTGAACCAAATTCTTTATGGGGTCCAAGAAAAAACATAAATTTATGAATTAGATTTAGTGTAAGGCAATAGAAAAAGTAATATCAGGACCTATGGATAACTGGTATATTTCTCATTTAAAATAAAAAAATTAACATACACCAACGGTCAAATAAAAGTCTCAGTTGAATCAGTTGAACTCAGTGACCTGTGAGTCACTAGTATGTGGCTCCTTATTTACCTGAACTTTAGAAGCAAGGGTATGACAGCTAACAGTTACTTACACCCTTGAGACAGGGACTAAGAAAGTCTACAGCCATACCACCTGAACACAGCTGATTTAGTCTGATCTAGGAAGCTAAGCAAGGTCAGACCTAGTTAATACTTGGATGGGAGAGGGCCTAAGAAAGAAAAGGCAATATCCACCAAAAGAAACACATTCTTTCAACCACATGAACTCCAAAGTAATCATAGAAAACCTTAAAAATATGATGGAATAAAAGACCACCAAAGGGCAATTACATCAAGATGCAGCAGGTGTTCCTTTTCAATCAAGTAGAATGTTACCAAGAGGAAGAATTGAACTGACATTCTGAATTTAATTCCCACATGGAGTGATCTTGGAGGCAAATGTCGACAGTGCAGATGGTGCCACCAGGCAGCTCAAATAACCCCAGGAAGTCTTGGGTATGTGAACACCTCCTCACATGGAAGGGACCTGCTCTTCTGTGGGCCTCAGTTTAAGCTGGTCTCCTCACCTGTGCACAGATCGATGCTAACTCCTTTCAAGACCCACAAAATACTGGGAAGAGCCCAAGCTGAGCCCTAGGTAGCAATACTGTCTCTTGCCTCAGCCTGCTTACTGCATTGAGCAAGCAAGAGACAGCCTATGTCACATGTCCTAGAATGAACTCAAACATATCCCTGGAGAACGCCCTTCTGATCACCTAAAATTAGTCTTGGTTTTCTTTTTCTTTTTATAAATGTATATTTCAAGAGTGGTAAGCTGTCCTAGGGTTTTATCAGGATAATTGATTTTGATGCTTAGGGAGGAAGTATGTCCTAATTATATAGTCACTCCTAAGCATGATGTTTGTGTCTCCTACTTAAATAGCTGTGGTCCAAGTTTGACCAGTTTTGCAACTTGATCTGAGAGGAAACTAAGCATTTCTTCCCTGACCTCACAGACATTTTAAAGAGTCTGATTGTCAGAGGCCTAAATTCTCTACTGAAGTTGAAGTTGAAAATGATGAGCAGACTTCTTAAGGACAGCAAACTGAAGCCAAGCCAGGTAGAAAGGTATGTAAGTGACCGGGCCCAAGTGGGCAGTGTGGTGAATGTGGAGGACATTTGTGAAATACAAATGGCAGTCATCCAATCTTTTCAACCACATCTGGTTTTTCAGAAGAAATAGGAATTTTGTGTTAAGTCTGATTTGGCAGTATTAGCCTCTAAATTAGACATTTATAAAACCTCAGGCAGGTCAATGTACAACTTCTGAAGTATCTAGGTAATATATTGCATGTCTTTGGACTTGAAAGATAACTACCCCAAAGTTGGGTGGGGCCACTCCACGTGGGGAAGGGCCTCCTCGGCAAGGTGGCTGCCACTGGGAAGACAGAGCTTCTTTCTTTACCCCTGGACACACTTGTGATCCCAGTTGAAAACAGATGTAAAATCAGAACACCTCCCTCCCTTCCTGTTTCCTCAGTTGTCACATGAATGGTGGTGGCATAGCAGTATTAAACCCACTGGGTTTGAGATAGGAATGCTGATAAACCAAATGGCATGGTGTTTTGGTAGAAATACTTTTTTGTAAGACTTCTAGACATGTCACTCATTTTTTGAAGCTGTCTACAGAGGTGACTTCAAATACAAAGGGGTCACTTCACTGACTTTACCTCTAGGCCTTTAGGATTTTAGGTAGTAGATCCATTGAAAGTAATTCTGCCTTTAGCAGATTTTAATTCCATTATCTTGTTCTATACTACAGAAAACAGCTAGCTCTCCTCAAAATTTATATCCACTTTCCCATGACATCTGGTATGCCTCATTGGAGCTTGCCTAGCTCATCGAAAAGATTATGTGTGTGTGTGTGTGTGTGTGTGTGTGTGTGTGTGTGTGTTTCACTCTAGCCCAGGCTGACTTGGAATTCACTATGTAGTCTCAGGCTGGCCCCAAACTCACAGCGATCCTCCTACCTCTGTCTTGCGAGTGCTAGGATTAAAGGCTTCACCACCCTGTGTGGTTCAGGAAAATATTTATACTCCTTGTTATCATCTTCATACCCAGCTGTGGCCATTTGTCTAGTCCTTGATAATAAAATGTTAGAACAAAATATTTTAGATGCACATGGGAGCTTTGCTAGTGTTTCAACCCCTTTCCCAGTGAGATCCTATGTGATGATGGAACGACATTATGAAAGAACCTGGGTCTGTGAATCACTTTGTGGATGTTAACTGTCCGTCAACTGGGAATACCTGTGGATGACCATTCTGCTGTATAAAGCCATTTGGATGGTTTTTGGTTTGTCATAGCAGCTAATAGTATGCTAACTAATATATGTTCAAACATACAATCTATGTGGTGTAATTACATTGAGATAGGTGTAATGATGAATGTACAAGTAGATATTATGGATGTTTCTCTTATTCATGACTTGCCTTTATTAGCCAATTTTTATACCATATGGATGGACTCTTAAAGTTGCTTGATTATTCTGAATTTAAAGTAGAATTAGAGAATAAATCCAAGTATAAATCTTGAATACTTTACAGTTACTTTATGGATATAAGAAAGAGTGAGTGTTATGAAACCCAGGGACATTATTTCTTTATATCAATCTTTATCACTTTTTTTGTTCTACAAGGGAATTACAGGAATGAAAAACAATTGTCCCTTTCTTCCATCACTGTGTTTAAGTATAGGCAGTACCTATAGTTTATGACCAGAGTGAAATTACTCTTGAAATAACAAGAGTGGGTGGCTTTCAGTACTATTGTAAATTGATTTACATATATTGTTCTTTTTCTTCTGCTTGGGTAACAAGGAGAGCTGGAAAGTGAAACATTACTTTCAGCAGCCATCCTTTCTTGTTAAGAATCCATTCCTGCCATATAAAATACTGAGACCACCTTGAAAACTTGGGGGATTTCCCTGAATCTCTGAATGTCAGGGACTAAATTCTTTTTTCAAATTTTTATTTATTAGAGAGAGAGAAACAGAGAAAGAGAGAGAGACAGAGACAGAGAGGCAGATAGAATGGGCATGCCAGGGCCTCCAGCCACTGCAAACAAATTCCAGACACATGTCACCTTGTGCATCTGGCTCACGTGGGTCCTGGGGAATTGAACCTGGGTCCTCTGGCTTTGCAGGCAAGTGCCTTAACTACTGAGCCATCTCTCTAGCCCTAAAATTTTTTTTTTTTTTTTTTTTTTTGAGGTAGTGTCTCATTCTAGGCCAAGCTGATGTGGAATTCACTATGTAGTCTCAGAGTGGCCTCAAACTCATGGTGACCCTCCTACCTCTGCCTCCCAAGTGCTGGGATTAAAGGTATGCACCACCATGCCCAGCTCCTAAAATCTTTTTTAATGAGTCATAGACATACTTATTCACACTGGGTAAATGGCACGGGAAAGCTACAGCTGATCTTGCTGGTGATAGCAAAGTCTACTGAGTTCTATCCAACTTGTCCTTGTTCTCAGCTGATCAAGGCTGGGGAGATGGCTCAGCACTTAAGGTGCTTGCCTGGTTCTCCGTTGATCATATCAAAAAGCCATCCTGATTCCAAATCAACAACATATTCCAATATTTGGAATAAGCTGTCATTTATTCTTTTCTTATATTTTTCTGTCTCCCCCTCTTCTACATTTACAGGATATTTCGTTCATTTTAAGTGTACTTCTATGTAGTTAGCATGGTGATGTTTGTAGGCACCGAGACATGAGAAAAGCACAGCCTTGGTTTTACAGGGTCTTCGGGATGCTGGGTGTTGTACGGCCTTTTCCTTTGGGCTTAACAGGGTGCTGTCTTGGAGAAGAGAATGCTTTGGCCCAGTAGCTCTGGCATATTTGGAGCAGAACGATACTGTGATACAGGTCTATGGCTTTGGTCATAGAGCTCTCAATACTCCCTATTATCTACAAGAGGGGAGGCTCACAAGACACTTACCTGGAGTTCTAGTTATTGTCCCTCCTGCCTTCCCTTCAGCTGCAAGGTGATCTTGGGAGAGGCTGGACTATACAGGAAGCAGAAGGTGAGCTGGGGCAGGGGGCTTGATAATGTAGCTTCCATGAGGTTGCCTTCCAGGTTGGGGTGGGACTTTGCAGTGATGCAGCTACCCTTGAGCCACCCATGCTTCTGTAAGTAACCCCAATAAACTCATTGGCTCACCAAAATTGGATCTGATGCAATCCTGCTTTGGTCTGTTGTCTGAGCCCTACTTGGAGTGAATAGATAGGTGCTCCCATAGCCCCAGGGAAAAAGTTTCACGTGACAGTGGACAAATGTGCTTTGTAAAACAGATGGCTGAGTGGTTAAGGTACCTGCTTCCAAAACCTAATAACACTGGTTCGATTCCCTAGCACCCAAATACAGCAAAGTGGCACATGTGTCTGGAGTTTGTTTGCAGTAGCTGGAAGCCTTGGCATGCCCATTCTGTCTGTCTGTCTTCTCTCTATCTCTCTCTGCTTACAAATAAATAAATAAAAATATAAAAAAGTGAAATATTTAAGCTTTTTCAAAAAAACAAACAAAAAATTAATGTGATATGCTGAGATAAGCACCATGCTAAAATTGAATACATTGAGTGATATAGCTTAAAAGAGAAAAATCCCCTTTCTTGGGCATCCCAAGCTAGCAATTACTCAAGAACAAAAGTACTGTACATCAGCAAATGCTGGCCAGTTTTTTACATATTTTTCTAGATGATAGCCACTTAACTGTAATATTGGCCCATCATGTTACTTCTGCCTTTATACTCCATATTTGATTACATTCTAAAATAACTACCTTAGGAACCGTAAAAGGAATTCTGAGGTCAAGCCTATATCCTAGCACTGGAGGGGTGGGTGGCAGAGGCAGGAGGATCACTGTGAGTTCAAGGCCAGACAGGGCTACATAGTAAGACACTATCCCAAAACTCGAACACAAAACAAAAACCAAGAATGTGAACTGTTTGTTTTTAATGTACAAAGTTTCCTAGTTTTATGCTAAGTAGAATAAAACCCCTTAGCAGGTAAAAATATCCCATGATGATCTGTCAAATCAAAGAAATCATCACACACAAAAATTTTCATAGTGATATAATTACCACTAAGATCTACCGGCCTAATTCCTATTAATGTAGTCCTTATTATGAATCACCATTTCAATACATGTTAATAAAAATGATTATAAGTATGACAGCTTTCACTGGTGCAGTAGCCCTGTAATCCCAGCTACTCAAGAGGCTGAGGCAAAATAATCCTAAATTCACGGCCAGCCTGGGTAAACTTGTAAGATACTGCCACAAAATTAAAATGTAAAAATGGGCTGGGATTGTAGCTTAGTAGTAAAGTGCTTGCTTAGCACACTTGTAAGCACTGTGTTAAATCCACAGCATGGAAAAAAGAAATAAGATATGATAGACTTCTCAACTGATTAAAAGATTCCAGCCTTGAGCCTTCTGACCTCTTCAGATACAGCAAATTTCCTTTGCTCAGAGAGATGGCTTAATGGTTAAGGCACTTGCCTCCAAAGCCAAAGGACTCTGGTTCAATTCCTCAGGACCCATGTAAGCCAGACGCACAAGGGGGCGCAGGCATCTGGAGTTCGTTTGCAGTGGCTGGAGGCCCTCGTGTGCCCATTCTCTCTCTCTCTCCCTGCCTATTTCTCTCTTTCTCAAATCAATAAATAAAAAAAAATATATTTAAAAAATTATTTTTACATATGTATGTATAGCATGTCAGGATCTCTTGCTACTGCAAACAAATGCCAGATTCATGGGCCACTTTTACATCTGGCTTTACGTGAGCACGGGGAACTGAACCTGGGCTGATGAGCTTTGCAAGTAAGTGACTTTAACCGCTGAGCCATCTCCCCACCCCAAGTTCTTTAACTGAAGAACAGAAAGCACTTGTGGCATATAGGAATAACAAAATACAAAAATGATGAGAGCAGGTCAGGCAAAGTGTACGAGGCTGTACAGAGCAACTTCTCATATCCTGGCCCCCAGAACTATCAGCATCATATAGGATCTTGTTAGAAATGCAAATTCTCAGCCTAAACTTATTAAATCTGACAGTCTAGGTTAAGGATCATATTTATTTAGGTTTTATTAGCTGATTCTGATGATCTCAAAGTCTGATAGCCAGTAATGTAGAGCTTCAAGAAGAGTAAAGACTGGCAGGTGATTCTCATTTACATGAATTAATGTCAGACATCCTTGTATTTGATGATTAAGCTTTGACAAAAATAATAGTGCTATATTTGGAAAGAATTTTCTACACCCTAGACACATTTGGTTACTGCAAGACACAAAATACTATTTAATGCTCCTGAAATTCAAATCACTGAGGTAGTGACACTATATTCTTGGGGGCGAGGAGGAAGGCGGGGTTCTCATCCAGTTTTAAAGCTGACCATCATTGTGGTTGTCTGGTTTGTACTAACCTCCGTGAAGCACACTTCCATAATTCCAGCTACATGTCTAGCAGAGTACATCACTGGCTCCCAGTGCCACCAGCAGTTGGTGTTGGTGTACATGGATCACTGTAGCTTCATCCCTTGCAAGGATGCTCAAAGTTACATACTCTATATGAGCACTCAGGATCCCCTGATAAGACTGAACACCAGATGTCCAGTTGTAATTTGATGGACAAAAACCATACCTTTGCATGGCTGCCTTCCCTTTCCCATCTCACCTCTACACTTCCTGACTGGTTTCCTGGTTTCACTACAGTTAATGGGAGAAAATTTTATTAGACTTGAATATTTGTCTCAGAGTCTGCTTCTGGTGAACCCAAATTAAGCCATTAACTGAGTATTTAGTTTGAATGTATTGGCTGGTCTATCCTGCACAGAAATTGAAGGGTTTCATTATTTTTTTGGATTGGTGTGCCATAGTCCTCATGCATGTTAATATTATTTGACTTTTTTCATGAAATATTTGAGGGATTTTTCATCAATTGCCCAATGAATTAATTTTGTTTGAAAAAGAAAATCTGTTCCCTTCTGTCTGAATCTATATACATCTACTTGGGCTTAAAACAGATAAAATACAAGCAAGTAATCCAAGTAAGTTTGAATTTGAATATTTTTTAGTCCCACTGTGTGTCGAGATTTTAACCTCAGTTGTCACATATAATGTAACACATGTCTAAGCTGCTGCAGAAAAATTTCAACAAAGGAGAGGAATATATATACAGCAGAGCAGACAGTCTACAGTGAAACACACCTAGCATAGGATAATGCATAACTATTTTAATTTTTGCCTAACAACACATGGAATTGATAGATAAGTGAAAATTCTAGTTGATCCTGGTGTGTGTGTGTGTGTGTGTGTGTGTGTTCTATAACATTTCAAATGAGAGAAAGGGCTGATGAGGAAAAACTATGTTCAACATTTAAATTAATAAAGCATGCACTCCATGGGAGCATATGCAAAAGTAGTTTATCCCATCAAAACAATACCAATACATTCTCCAAAAAATAAATGTACCTTTGCACTGTATTTAATAGCAGGATATAATGGTATCTTTAAGAAAATAGCTTTCACATTTCAATAATAATCACATAATAATGCTAGAGACACAATGTGAAGAAAAAGTCTTCTGCATGAAAATATATTTGATATATCCAGCTGTCACATGTGTATTTTCAGTGTTTATCCACCAGATCAGAAATTCATTGATTTTTTTAGCCTCCTTTTTAACCAAATATTTTATGATTTAATTCACAAATGAATGAATTATCCTTTGTTCCTGTCTTTAAAAGGCTTAAGTACATGATCCTTTACTGAAGCATTTCCTTTTCCTTGATCACATGCCATTAATACATATGCACACAATGAAATTGTTTGTTCTATACAAGTGTATTTACATTTCATCCATGCCAGCAATGCAGTCAGCATTTTCAAGTAAAAATGCCATTAATCAAAACACATGACCTGATTGAAAATACAGCCTTTTGAGTTAAAAAACAGTTGAGAGGATTGATTTGCTGTTCTCTCTCTTTTAGTAACTCATAAATTTCTTTCCAGCTTATTCTCCCTTGCCCCAAAACATTTTAAGATGCATGTATTTAGCGAATCAGTAACCAGCTTCTTTGGAAAACATGTAAAATAGAATAAAATTGTATGTGTCAAGTCAAATGTGGACATAGTGATGGTATTAATTTTCCCAAAGGAGTTATCTATTGTATGGTCAAAACAATAAACAGAAAATCAAGAAACTTGTTGAAAAGACTTTGAACTAAAACTAGTTTGAAAACTAATGAATGGTTGTTCTGTCAGTATATAAACTCCTCCAAGTACTCCTTCTTCAGACATCAGATAAATCTTATTCCAGAAATTGAGTGTAAGTTCACTGGTAAGACACTAATTTCTCAAAGACTGGAACTCAAGATGCCCTTATTGACGTCCCAGTGACATATGATCTCATGGTTTGATACCAACAGTCCAAAAGGCTTAGTTTTGAAGGCCTGTTCCTGAGCTGGTGGCACTATTGAGAGACAACAGGTTCATAAAGGTGTTGAACCTCAGCAATAAGTTAATAGCTGAATTGAATGAGTGGGAGGTGGGGCCCAGTGGGAGGAGGTAGGTCCCTCTGTGGCATAGCTTTGAAGAGTGTATCTTGTCCTCTGTCCTTTGTTTCTTTGCTCTCTCCCCTTCTGAGCCACCACGAGGTTGCCACGATGCGCCTCCGTACTACCAGCCTGCTCACACAACTATGTGCCCATGCACTGAAAACCCTGGTGTTGTGAACCAAAAGAAATCTTTCCCTTTTAAGTCACAGTCTACATTCTGTCACAGTGACTAAAAGCTAACATGTATTGATTATGTTAACTAATCACTGAAGTCACTAATGAACATTTATTGATTGTCTGCTAGTGTAAATGAATGGCTCTGTGGTAGCTGGCTTGAAGAATCCTAAACACTATAAAATCTGATATCTTAAAGATTAGATACTTAAAATGTTAATTGGTAACTGTGGTAGTTGGGATATAAAATGTCTCCCCTAGCCTCAAGTGTTTATGATTAAGCCTTCTATTTAGTCCCCAGCTGGAGGAGCCTTTGGAAGGTGGAGCCTTGCTGGAGAAGGTGTGTTGCTAGGGGTGGGCCTTGAAGTTTATTCGTCCAACTCCACTGGGTGTTGAGAACCAGCTCATTTGGACTACTTCCTTCCTGCTGCTGTGACAAGCTGTGATGTCCGGCTGTCTGCTCTGCCATGCTTCCCCACCATGATGAAGCTTCCTCTCAAACTGTAAGCCAAAATCAACCCTTTCCTCCCACAAGCTGCTTCTAGTCACGCGTCTTGTCTCTGCATCAAGAAGGTAATTGTTACAATAAAGTCAAGTGAAACAATAACCAGCCAGTCAGATAAAGAGAATGCTGAAACTGTAACCTAAGTATTATGAATTCTGGGCCTTCCTGCTAAAAGCCTGTAATACCACACATGAAAAGGACCCATTTGCCAGCATTTCAAATATAAACATTTTCCTCCACTGGGCCCTTCAGAACTGTCCAATAACAGTTAATGCAAAGCACTGACTAGTACTGTTAATATTTATTGAGCTGTTACTGTAGGCTGGGCACTAGGGTAAGTGCTTGCCCTGAATTATCTGCTGGATTGAATTCTTTCATTATTCTCTGCCAGTAAATATTATTGCAATTTTATGGTTAAGAAACACAGTGGCAAATGACAAAGTTAGAATTCAAACTGCACACTCTTCAATTGTAATCCCTTCTTGTAACTGGCTTTTGCAAGAAGCCTACATTATCCGTATTTGCTAAAAAGTTCCCTACAATGGAAAGTTAGTGAAAGAAACTTTCCTACACAGTAAATGTAGAATGATACAGATTTTCATAGTAGGAGAGGGGGAAGAAAGGGATATTGCTGTGTGGTTTCTTTTTATTATTTTCCTTCCCTCTGCTGTTCCCACTGTTTTCCAGGTCTTACCACAATCTAGTAGGCACTCCTCAGTTAAATTGCCTATCACCTTTAAAGATGATTAACTTGATTTAAGAGACTGATGTAGAGTTTACACTGGGAAAAAAGTATCTCTACTAGGAAATACATAAATGATACCTCACAATTAGAAGAGAGGTTTTAAGTGTCCAAAAGATTTAAGCAACAACAATAACAACATAAAACAGATAAAAAATTTTAAAAGATTTCCAGAAGGTCACCAGAATGCCATCTTTAGAAGGAAAAGTTCTTCAGTTCAGCTGAGAGAAGAGAACTTGTGTCTAGTGTGATCCTGGGACCACAGGTTCACTCAAATCTGCTGAGTCAGAATTTGCATTTTACTTAGATCTTCAAGTAATCCATAAGCACATGACATCTTTAGATATTAGACTTTGAACATCATTGTTATGATGTCCTTAATGTGGTTATGAAAGGTTAAACTGGAAAACTTTGGGCTGTACTATTTTCAACCACGTCCTAAATGTCAGGAGATGCTATTAGCAAGACAGATGTCATACTTCTTTGAGATGAATGAGAGATCCATTGAAAAACAAGTTTACTTTTCTCAAGCATTGACTTAGAATTAGAAAAGCCTGCTAGGAACCATGCCTTCTTCCAAAGTAGAAACTGTGGGGAAGATGGAACAGTCAACAAGGAGCAGGCCACCATCATCAGGTCTTCTGAGGCAGAAGTACTTGCCCAGGTGTCATGAGATATGTTGTTTGAGACTGGGCCTGACCTTCCCAAGTAGAATGCAGATGACAGAACCATTGGCATGGGGCCTCTGCTGGCCACACACCTCTTCTGGATACTCCAAGTAACTGAAACCTAATGTCAAAAAAAGCATAAGTGGACTTTTTTTTCTTACTGAACCTCCTTTTAAGATAAGGTTCTATTTTAAGAACCTTGCATTAGGTAAATGAAATTCATCTGATTACTTGTAAGCAAATTTGCAGTAACAACAAAAGATACTTGAGCTATTTATACATTGAAATATTCTCCTTTGCCAGTCCCATTCAGAAGTTGTTTTTTGTCATAACAAAGACAAGAACCGTGAAAGGCCACACAATCGCCCACTGAGCACATTCACTGGAGACCATCGCAGTGAACCACATGATCCTGGACACTCACATTTTCTATAGCCTGAATCATGCAAAAGACCCAAGACTCATGCAGGAAGAAAGTATACTTGGGTCTTGTGTAGGCTTATACATGCTGCCTTGAGTGATCCTTGTTTCATTCTAGTTTGGGCCATCTGTTACCTGGAAGTCTCATCTAAATATTTCCATTATGGCACAACATCAGGGTTTGGTGTTAAGATTAATGTTCTTTGCAATTATTCTTGACTTGTCAGAACAATTAGACTCTGAGCCTCAGATACTTAGACAGTATTACCAAGGCCAAGTCCATACCTAGATATTTTATAATGAATACAGGACAATAGTATTTCCTCTGCTTGTATACAATGGTAGGCTATTATGTGTGTGTTCATACATGATTCACAAATGAAAATTATAGGTATGACTGCCCAAAATTTAAAAAGGACTCAAAGGATAGTTTAAAAAATAGGAACTATGATAATTATGGCCTAAGGCTATTTAAAATTTAGAAATTTAAGGAAAGCAAGCTATTAAGGGCTTAAAACTTTTCTTACATGGGAAGAAAAAAACTTGAAAAATATCTGTGTAATACAAAGCCATGAATGCTGCCATCGTTTGGATGCCAAATGTCCTCAAAAGGCTCACAAACGAATTAAAGGCTTGGTGCTACTGAGAAATGGTGAAAGTCTTAACAAGTGCACTCAGTAGGAGATCCAAGTCATTACATCACAGCGCGACCCACTCCTCGTTCAGGCCTTCTTGGATGGGCATTTTGACTGAGATTTTTACACTATTAAATATTCTCTTGCCTCTGTCCCAAACAGAACTCACTTCTTGTCAGAACTTAGACAAGAAACCTTGAGAGTCTATACTACCATCCACTGAGCACATTCACTGGAGGACATCACAGTGAATCACATGATCCTGGACACTCACACTACTTATAATATGAATCATGCAAAAGACCATCAGAGGTCCAGAGAAAATAAGGTAATTGGTCATGAAAAACCTCTAAAACTATGAGCAAAAATAAACCTTCCCTCTTCATAAGTGGCTTGTCTTGGGTATTTGTTACAGTAACAGAAAACTAATGCATCAGCCAAGGCATTTGTAAAGAAGCACACTAAGGGATAATGTTAGCATTACAGGTTGTGCTACAGGGTCATATTGAAGGGACTGGTGCTGACACCAAGGTGACACATTAAACAAAGGACTAGAACAAGGATCCCAGAAGCCAGTTAGCCCTTGAAAGATGAACATAGTGCCATCACAATGCTGAAGGAAAGATGAATTAGTTCACAGATCACACTTACAAAGGTGATTATCTTAGAGATAAATATGACCTTAGATCCCAACCATATGCCACCAATGATAAATTCTAGCCTCTTTAAGGATTTAAGTCAAAAGAAAAAACTTTGATATTTTAGAGGATAATATAAATTAATAAATTTCAATCTTTTACTAGGAAAGGATGGCTTAGACAGGCCTTGAGTAAAGCTAACAAAAAGAATTAAAACAAAAATCAAATATGAGGTGGATGTGGTGGCACATGTCTCTTTAATCCCAGCACTCAGGAGGCAGAGGTAGGAGGATTGCATGAGTTTGAGGCCATCCTGAGACTACCTAGTGAATTCCAGGTCAGCCTGGGCTAGAGTGAGACCCTACCTCGAACCTCCCCCACCCACAGCAAAAACAAAACAAAACAAAATAAACCAAAAACCAAAAACCAAAAACCAAAAACCCCAAATCTTTAAGGTTAATGAATCTGTCAATCAAATGTTAATCTTCAATACAGCGAGAAGCAACACATAAACTTGGCAAAGATATTCCCAGGAAACACGTTTGCCAGAGAACCGTTTTGCATCTATAAAGAACTAGTATGATACAAGAAGACAACCTAAATTAAAAAAAAAATTAATAAACAAGTAAAAGACTTACAGGTGTTTTACTTAAGGGCTGTACTTTGCCAAAATCAAAACAACAAACCAAAAAAGAATGTATGATCCTCGTCTTCACTGACCAGGAAAAGGCAAATCAAGAAGACCATGAAGAGATGCCATCTTACTGGGAAAACAGGAAGTTGAATTACGTATCAGCCATGGCCAGGTGCACAGATTGACAGGCTCTTCCACACACTGAGCAAGGAAGCCGAGTGTCATGTCCTGTGGAAGACTGCTTCACATCCTGTGAAACTGAAGACCCATACTTCCTATGGAACATGAGTACTGTACTTTGATGTGCAGATGAAAGAATCTCTGTGTGTGTGTGTTTGTTTTTGAAGCAGGTCTCACTCTAGCCCAGGCTGACCTGGAACTCACGGAGATTTTCCTACCTCAGCCTCCTGAGTGTTGGGATTAAAGGTGTGCTACCACATCTGACTCAAAAGCATGCCTTGCACATGTATGCATCCTAGGAGAGGCTGGGCACGAATGTTAACAGTAGATTCAATCACTACAGAATAAATTGGGAACTCCTGGATGCTCACTGATAGGAGAATGGAAAAACTGTAATATGCCTATGGAGTAGAGCATGAATTGAAACTTAACAGATGAGGAGCCATATTTAGCCAGTATAGGTAAATCATTTACAGAAATATGTAATTAAAATAAGATTCCTTATTAGGATTCATGGAGAAAAGTGGATGTGTTACAGCAGATTGTGTTCAAAATGCTGCCATATGGTTCACTCCCCATGTGGTTCAGTAGACTAGGACATGAGTGACATTGCTTCAGTCCTCAAACTACTACCCAAAAGGCCCCATGTTGCCTTCTCTCTTCTTCCTGGAACCCTCCACCAGTATGTAAACAAGCCTGGACTCTGTCATTGGTAAAGAACTAGAGAGATCCAATTGTAAGCGAGGCCACCTTGAACTGACCTACAGCCATAAACATTCCCAGCAGAATTGTATATCTGGAGTTACAGCTGACTCCTCACACATAATTGAGAACCACCAAGGCCAGTAGACTTTCCCAGATCAACAAGCTGTGAATAAGAAGAATTGTTTCTTATTTTATGTCACTGAGTGTTTCGATGGTATTTATTACATGGCAATAGCTAACTGATGCAACAAGTTTACGAATTCATGAATTTTTTACAAAGTGAACATACTCATCTCACTACCACCCAGATAAAGATAAACAACATTATGGGGACTCCAGAAATCTTCTTTCCACTTTTCAATCACTAACCATCCTTTTTCCCCACCCAAGATAGCTTTTCACTTCATATAAATAGAATACATTATTGCTACTTTTTTTTTTTTTTTTGCAACTGGACCCTTTCACTCAGTATTCCTTCTGAGAAAGTCATCCATTTTGCTGTGTGCCACTACATGTTGTTTTCTCATTGGCATATTGGATTTGAGCATGTGCACAGATCACCCTCTGTAGTTCATGGTTGGCACCTTCTGTATCTTCTCAAAAAACACTGCATTCTAATGTGTAAAATGTTTCCCTCATTGTCAAAGATTCTTAAAAAGTCCTGCTTTCTTCCACTTGAATGATATTCTTTCTTCAGATACATTTCCTGAACTTTCCTGTTATGCTTTTTGCAATGCAGGATGGGAAATTAGATTATTTTCTTTTTGCCATGAATATGATTAATTCGTCACATTTCTTAGAACTAGAAGGAATCCTGGGCTGGGAGGTGGTATTGATTTGGAATAGATTCTGCTGCAGCTAGGTGAACTCGACCCTGTAGACTTCCATCAGGTTGATGTCAGGATGGAGAACTGGCTGAATTGTTACAAAGGAAATGCTGGCAGACTTTTCTTTTCTCCTTTTCCTAAGAGCACAGCTCAAAATATACTCTGGACTTCATTTCTCTGGTGAGGCAACTCCTAGAATCAGTTAGAGAATGAGAATGAAGAACATCTACACCCCAACAAGGTGAAGGCACTTGCTGTAGTTACCTCCATGTTGCTGGGACAACCAAATTGTAAAGAAGCTGATGGGAGGAAAGGGTTTATTCTGGAAATGTTGGCATGGCAGGGAAAGGATAATACCACAGAGGCTGGACATCACTTCTTGCCACAGCAGCTGGCAGAAAGCAGCAAGAGTGAGCTGAACTCTGACAAGGGGAAAGTTGGGCTCTAATAACCCTAAGGCCACCCTAGCAACACACGTCCTCCAGTAAGGCTCTGCCTCCCAAATTAGCACCAGCTGGGGACCAAGCTTTCAAAACACATGAGTTTATGGAGGACTTCTGAGTCAAACCACCACAGCCTCATTTCTGAGTTGTCTGAATTTTCCTCCTTCTTCCATATGCTCGTGATGTTGTTGCAAGGGTCCCAGATCAATTCTACATGTTGGTCACATCCCCTTACTAGTCAGGTGTTTTTGCTACCTTCTACAACAGACAGAAATTCTAAATTCACTGAGCACACACCATTTAAAATTTCCCCTATCCCTGTTATGTTATTTAAACTTTTCCTACATATCAATTAGTTTGAAATAATAAGTCTTTAGGCTATCCATTAATTGCTGCACTGTAGACACGATCTGTATTTAAAATTATGCGAGGAAAATTAAGCTGAAACACTAAGGAGTCTTGGCTAACGGTGAAGGCTTCTCAGCCCTTCGGAGCAGGGAAAGATGATAGGGACAGGAAATGCTCAGGGGCTCCTTTCCTGGTCTGTCATTCGCCTGTGTGTGATGTGAAAACAGCCTGCTCCAGCTGTGGGCTCTCCTTCCTTGCTTTTCAGTTTTCATTTTGAATTCTTACTGTATTTGGTCATGCTGAGGCAGAAGAAACCGATTGTCTGCCAAAGTTCCTTTTCTAGTGGAAATTTATTATAAATAGTTTAAAGGCAACAGAGCCTCATAATTAATTCTCTTTTCTCTCCTCTCTCTTCAGGAAACAACACATTATGGTTTGTAATCTTGGTTAAATTTGTGGGAGGTTGGAAGGGGCTGAGCAGAGGGAGGGGAAGAGAGTGAAAAGGTGTCAGGGCTGGCAGCCTCCTCACCCACAGCGCCTTGATTTCAGGCAACACTGCAATTTTATTGGAAGAAAGATTGCTTGTGAAGAAAAAGTCACAGAGCTTCCAGCTATTAGCACAGGGCCATAGGAGCCGTGGCAATTTGCAAGACTTGTTTCTTCTTAATCACCAAGGCCTTATGCCATGCTGAAAAGTGCCCTCCAAGATCTGGCTGACCTGGTCCCACCTCAGTGGATGTGATGAGGACTATGAAGTTGACGGGGAAGGGAGTGGGTTGGCCACTGGGGCTGGAAAGAAAGGAAAATCGGAAGGAGTGTTTAGAAAGCAGGTGTCATTTTTATACCCTCCTTGCCCTGGAAAGTTTAAGCAATGCTTGTTAATGTTGCCTTTGTCTCTTGCTTTTTCCCCTGGCTCCTTGTTTTGGCCTCACCATCATTAATCCTTTTGACTATAGATCTTGCAAAGCAAGGCATTGCAGGGTAGTGCTTGCCCTCTAGTGGTGAAATAATACATGAACATACTACAAATGCTTTATGCTCCTGACAAGGACATGTTTAGAACTTAAAGATATGCTTTTTCCTTCCCTTTTCCTGGATAAGCCTTTTTTTTTTTTTTTTTTTTTTTGAGAAACGTTAATATACCTATATTTTTTTCATATTCCCTCCTCCTTCCTTCCTGTCTCTCCTCACGCCCTCCTTTCTCTTCTTTTCCCTTCCCTCTTGTTTTCCTTCCTTTCCTTTTTCTCTGGGAAGAAGGGCCTCAGTCCTTTGTCCAGGTTATACTTGAACACCTGGGTTCAAGAAATCTTCCTGGTTCAGCGTCCCTTCCATGGTAGAAGCAGTTCATTTGCAGGATAGCACTTTAACAAATGCCCACACGATAGTATAAGAGGCTTCCGCTGCCTGGGCAGAAAGCATCTCACTCTCAATTTCATCAGTTTTCAGATTCACATAGAAGCAGGAGAATCTTTTTAGGAATTTTCTTTCTTTTCCTTGCTTGCATTGAAATTTAGGAACCAGCTGTACCATACATTTTTCTCCTAGTTCATAACAGTACAACTTAGAATAATCAAAAACTAGAATTAAACCAGCTGCCTATCCACAATGAGATGGCTAGTTTGTGATATATTCAAATACCCTATAGCTATGCAGAAACCCAACTACAGCTATATATACAATGAAGAATGAAGGCAGGTGCAAAAGATTACAGACTGGGTGACTCCATTAATGTCAGCTTCCAAATCAGAAAATGGAATTTCTGTGTCCACTGAAATGTGAATGGCTGATACTACAGAACGGCAGTTGGGGGAGTGTTCATATTCTGTATCATAATGCAAGTGTTAATTTCATAAGGTTTTATAAAATGTTTCCACACTGTATGCTCACAACTCTGGCATCTGTTATGTGATGTTTCCCAGGTTGATATGAACTAAGATCTATTTACTCCAGGACAGATTACAGACAGACCAAATAATAATTCCACCTAAGTCCAACTTGGTAAGCCAATGACTTTATTGGGGTGACTTAAAGGAGCATGGGTGACTCTCACGCAGCTGCATTTGCATCAAGTTCCACCTCGGCACGAGGCCATGAGTCCTCCCACTCGTCTCCTACGGCGCATCCAGTCTGTCCATGACACTCCCACAGACCTTGCCTTCACTCTGGTTCTGCTTGCTTTGCTATCAGAACTGGGGCCATAGTACTCAACACAGAAGCTCATGTCCCTGTGGGTGATGGTCATGTCAGGCTGGGCACAAAGTGCTCACAACAACTGCACTTAATCCAGGTTATAACTGGATGAATAACCCACTTTATCTTACACTACTTGTCGTATGCAGACTGTTACACGCCCACCATTGTCTGGACCAATGCTGGCTTTCTGTTGTTTTGTTTTTCAAGATAAGCTCCTTTTGAGAAGCTTCAATATGCATTTGTTTTCCTATCATCTTTAGTGGGAGTTGTCATTTCCATTCACCATCTGAGCCCTATGCCCACTTACCTCCCTGGCCCTCATTTCTTCATTGTTCATCTAGATTGTTAACCCAAAAAGACACACTGGAACTTTGACCACAACATAAGAGCAGTGACACAATTAGAGCTCAGTTCCCCAACAGCTGGGGCCAGCCAGAGACTGGTTGGATGTGACCATACTGTTGCACTGTGTTTCCATGGTCTATAATAAGTATTCCTGAGGAGGTAAAAATGATTGGTGAAAATGAATATTGTAAGACCACAAACATTATGCAGAGAATGGAGAAATCAGAGTCAGAGGAGGCTTGTGGTAACTGCTGGCCCTTTGCAATCTGAGGGTAGGAAAGTGACACCTCTCACACTTAACCAATCAATCCCAGAAAAATCTAGTGCCTGCTGATAAGAAGAGAGAAGTGAAGAGATCATATTTCCCAGGAACACAGGCCCATCCTGAAGATATCAGGAGATGGATCGTTCTCTGCTGCTTGTGGGGACAGGGTGCTCATGCCAGATCTATGCCTGCGGGGGCACTCACTGCTTCAAGGTACCTGGACGGCAGGCTTCACACGGCAGGTCTTTTTATATTTCTAAAGATGCAAGGGAATATTTTTCAATAGGAGGTCTGAGTTTTAAAACTGGCAACTAGTTTATAAGAAAATAAAAAGATAGTAAAAAGCAACAACAACAAACACTATGACGATACATGAGTCAACTCAGTTGTGCCTGAGCTTAGTGCAGCCAGGTTAGCCCTTTGTAATCTGTAGGGTATGGATTATGGTTGAAATAGGATGATCAGAATTATGCTTCTGGAGGCTGAGGAGCCCCAAATAAAGGAACCCACAGGGTCAGTGTTGGGTGATGGCTGCTTTGTTTCCAACATGGTGCCTGCCTGCTGCATCCTCCGTGGTGCAGGAGTAATGAGAGCCACACAAGGCACCTCAGAGCCCTGTAAGATATGCTCAGTGGTCTCTTAACACTGTTGCATGCGGGCTCAGCTTGAGTGAAGAGGTATGTAAGCTTTCACCACCGAGCAGCGGGATCATTTTAGTCCTGCTTCCCTGATACTGAGGATGAGACTCGGCAGTGCTTTCCCTCGGGAAGCACAGCCTTTGATCTTTTCCTGACTGTAGCAGACAGCTTCAGGTTCGCTGAGATGAACTTCCAGACCAGGCACAGTTATGGAGGAAGGGATATCATTTATTGAAACTTACAGATCCAGGGGAAGTTCCATAAAGGCAAGAGAAGCAGCCTGCTCTCCACAGGGCCAAGCAGAGAGAGCAAAGCCAACCAGCCACCACAGCACACAGAGCAAAACTACAGCCAAAAGGTCACACAGCACACTTCAGGAACTCCTGCTAGGCACATTTGCATATCTTTACAATGGAATCTCAAACCATCACCACACCTTAAGACCAGGCCCCAGTGACCTTGCCTCTAGCAAGGTGATTGCAGATGCAAACTATAAAATAATAAAAAAAAAACACTGAATATATTGGGGGACATATATTCAAACTACCACACTGACCAAGTAAAGGAAATGTGGCCTGCTGTCCTCTCAGAGTGTTGGCCTCTGCATGTGACTGTCTATGCATAACTCTTGAGCCATATCAGTAGACACTTACACGGCCCCTCCAATGCCTGGACATGTCTCATGGCTCTGTTAGTGAAAGCACAACATGTCATGCTTCTGGGTGTTTCTGAGTATCTTGATCTATCCTGAAGCTAACGGGGGTCTGCTCTGGCCATGACAAATATTAATTGTGGATAATGTCATCTCTTTTGCTCAAGGGAAAGAAAAATCTGCTAAGAGTCACACAGTTCTAAATTGGAAACTATGGACGAGGTTTTAAAGAGGCAGTTTAGAGTTGGGATTTAGATAACATGAGGGGCAGCCTGCCTGCTCGTGTGAACAGCTGCATAAGCTTGGGCCAGGGGCCAGACTCTGTTTGCCAGACTTGTAGCATAAAATGAGGATGGCAGAGTCAGCCTTCCAGACACTGAGAGAGATGGCAGGGGTAGCCATCAAGACAATTGCCTCAGAATGCCATGGCCACGGTAGGGTTTACCTGCTGAAGGTCAAGCCCAGGGAGAGCCAATGTCCACTGGAGTTCTTGGCTTCTCCTTTATTTCTAAGATTTTTGTACAACCAAAGCATTCTAACAAAAAGACCTCAGAGAATCAGCCAGCCTGGGTCTCCCTGCCATTTTCTCAGGGCCTCCAGTCATTGTGTCCTGGGATAAACTGTTTGCAGATTAAGTATTTGACTTCCAAGGCCCCAAACACAATCCATCTGAAAAAGTGTGGCAAATTCCTCAGCTAACATTGCATGTTGCTGCCAGGATCTGGGTACTGGGAAATGTTAGGCAGAAGAGAGAAGAGGGAAGGCTGTTCTTGAACTCTGATTCTCTTGAAGAGCCAGCTTTCCCAAGTGTACCTTGTGGACATTTTACAACAGAAAAACTGGAGGGAGGCTGATAGAATGAGGCCTATGGGGGATCCTCCAGACCTCCACTGTGGGCTAGAAGGGCCCTCCCTCATTAATGCATCCTACATGGAGATGAGGCCTAGTTCCAAGGCTGTCATGACCCTCTGTAGGTATAATAATAAGTAACATTTTGCCTTTGTAAGGGGTAATGGGCATGCAGCTCCTACAACCCTTGGCATTTCCAGAGTCTCCCTCTCAGAATGTGTTCTGTTAATCACCATGGGGCCTGTCAAGCATGAGTTGATGCTAACCGTGTATTTCACAGAAGGGCCCCTAGATAGTTTCAGGATGGGGCCATTCACCAGCAAGAGTCATTACAAGGTGGACACTTACAGCCTTTAGTTGTGGAGGAGCTGGAGAGTGGATGTCAAACCTTTAAACAGCAATGGTTGAGAGCTTCCAGGCTGGTGCACCTTCTGTAGTTGGGTTTCTTCCTCAATGTGTCTTCTAGTGTTTGAATGGATCTCCTCCAAAATTTAAGTGTTCAGATGTAACGGTCAATTAGGATAAAATTAAAATAGGCTGTAGCTCTAGCCTCACTGAAGAGTGCTTGCCTACTATGCACAACACCTTCTTTGGTTTGATCCCTAGAACTACAGAAATAGCAACAAGCATGGTAGGGCCTTCAAGAGAGGATAATGCCCATAAGGGCTCTTCTTCCATCAAGGATATTAAGGCCTTCAGAAAAGAGGTTTCCCGCACTACCTTTCGGCTCTCTTGCCCTTCTACCACGTGAAGAGACAGGGTTCCATACTCTGGAAGATGCAGCCTTTTCTATCTGACCAAACCTGCCAGTGCCTTGATTTTGGATTTCCAGCCTCTAGGACTGTGAGAAAATAAGTTGTTGTCCTTTTTATATATGAACTAGTCTCAAATAATTTGTCATAACAATACTAAGAAAATTATATATCTATAAGCTGGTATATACATGTGCAGCATTTTCCTGAGTTCTAGAAGCTATTCTAGCAAATTATAGGAGCTTAAGAAATATATAGAGAGAAACCCTGGTCTGCAGCCAGCGAGGCACAAATACAGGTGGTCCAGGAATGTATTTGCAACTGACTGAAGTGGAAACAGCCTTGTGAGACTGAATCCTTAAAGCACTAAACCCCAGTCGGATCCAAATTGACTTATATGGTTGGACATCTAGCTGGTGTAGGAAAATAGGTTAGTATAAAAATTATTTCATGAGGTCTGGCTTGCCAGCTTACCAGTTAAGGTGTTTGCCTGTGAAGCCAAAGGATCCCGGTTCAATTCTCTAGGATCCATGTAAGCCAGATGCACGAGGGGCACATGCATCTGGAGTTGGTTTGCAGTGGCTAGAGCCCCTGGCATGCCCATTTTCTGTCTGCCTCTCTTCTATCTCTCTCCCTCTGCTTGCAAATAAATAAATAAATAAAATATTTAAATAAAATATTTAATGGAGATACCTCACTTCAAGGCTCTTTTGTGGGCACTCCCAGTCTTCTTCCCGAGTTCTGTCTTCCTGAGGGCAGGTCTTATAAGGCCAAAGACTGGATGTGTGTTTGTGTGGGGGAGGGGCTATACTGCTATGCCCAGAAGAGCTTGCCTGGTACAAGAAAGGAAAGGGAGGGGTGGGGTAAGAAGATGGGGGAGAAGGCTCCACATGGGTTCAGGGTTTCTTTTGCTTCAGATCCTTCAGATACAGTAGACCCTCTTATCCACAGCTTTGGTTTCTGTAGTTTAGTGTCGGTTACCTGTGGTCAGCTATAATCTGGAAATATTAAAATGAAATTTCTAGAGAAAAAAAAAGTCCATCAATTTTAGTATACTGTTATAATTGTTCTATTTTATTGTTGTTGTTAAAATTTGTGCCTAACAAACTTTATCATAGGTATATATAGATATATGTACATATATATGTGTGTATTTGTATGCATATCCATGTACATGCATACACAGATAAATAGATATGATTTGGTACTGCCTGCTGCAACTTCTTGTATTCACTAATGGCCTTAGAATGTATTCATATGAGTGGAGTGGGGAACAACTGTAGTCAGCAGGACTTCACTGTATCGGAATGTCTGATGGTGACTGGGAGTCTTGCAAGTGTGGCTACCAAATTGATTGAGTTAGAAAAACTCAATCTTGACTGTACCCCAAATCACCTAGAGAGCTTTTGATATGCCCAGTCTTCTTCAGAAGCTGATTAAATTGGAATTTGAGGTGGGGTTGGGGGGGACCCAAGCATCAATATTTCTCAAAGCTCTGCAGGTCCCAATATTTTACTAAGTTGACAGACAGCCCCCTTAGGAGATGAGAACAGAAAACAGTGGAAATCAGCAATGGCAGGTGGCCTTGCAGTGGAAGTGGGGTGTAGACATGGGATGAGTCACAGGTGTCCTCAAGCTGGCCACCTCTCCTCTGCTCTGGCACTGACCATGAGCAGAACAGCATGTCCTGTAGGTCTGGCCATATCTTTAGAGGTTCAAGAGAAGTCGCAGCTCTTTATGTGAAAGTTTGCACCTAGTCATTGCTAACACATAATTCGACATTGCATGCTGGCAGGATGCAAAGCAGCCGAAGCAGCAGCTGCTGTCAGGACTTGATGTTTAGGCTACTGAGTAGGGCTTTGGAGTTAGATGCTTCTTACTCAGTGTGGACCATGGACCAGCAGCTTACCGCGACACCCAGCGGCTTGTTATAAAATTACGCTATAGAGATGGACCTGTTATAAAGTCCACCCAGACACATGGATTCAGAACTGCATTCAAGAATGACTGGTATGCATGTACATGAAAGTTCCAGAATCGATGAGTAGGAGGTTGCCCCAGTATAGTGAGAGTAACCTCCACATTGTGGGCAGAATGCCTTTGCGCACTGCCAGTTTTGCTGAGTTTCCTGTTTATGGAATTGCTTATTATCCACTGTGTCTTCAACATCAGTGTTCCCAAGGGGACTCAACAGAGAGACCGTACTCATGGACCTTTTGACACTATGCAAAATTGACCTCCAGCCCATGTTCTGCCTCTCTAAAAGGGAAAACAGAAACTAATTTTCACTTTAAAAATATGATTAAGGCATCCATTCCTTCCCACAATTTCCACTGAGGACCTAAGCAAGACTCATTTTATATATCACATTATCTGTTCTCCCCTCAGCGTTCTTGCTTCCCTTGGCACTTTGGTTACCCTCATTATCCTCTTATCATCACAACATTACTTAACTCATAAAAATGATTTTAGAAATTCTGGCATAGTAGAAAGAGAATTAGCTTGAACTGAAGTTTAGCAAATTATAGTTGTAAACTAAACTTTTATGAGGGTCAACAAACACAATGAAGTTCATTAGAGAGAAATTATTTTTTAACAAGAGGATGTTATCAATTTTATTAATCTTTTTAGAGGCATAAAACAAACTTTAAGCTTTGTGGAATTTCTTTTTTATTTTTTATCTTGCTGAATTATGCTTTCATTTTTTTAAATAATTTTTTTCTTTCTACTTTCTCTGGGTTTAACATGTAGTTTCTGTTTTAATTTCTTGAGATGCAAGTGTGGATGAAGAGGGTTATTTTCCTTTCTTCTTTCCAAATCAACCACTAAATGTTTTCTTACTAACACTGCAGAAGCTTTACCATGTGCTTTGGTAAGTGATATTTTCATTGTTTGGTTCCAAATACATTCTCATTTTTATTTTATTTAAAATTTTTTATTCATTTGCAAGAGGGAGAGAGAGAAAGAGAAAGAGAAAGAGAAAGAGAAAGAGAAAGAGAAAGAAAGAATGGGCACACTAGGGCTTCTAGTCAGTGCAAATGAACTCCAGATGCATTGCCACTTTGTACATCTGGCTTTATGTGGGTTCTGGGGAATTGAACTCACGTCATTAGGCTTTGCAGGTAAGTGCCTTAACCTTTGAGCCATCTCATCAGTCCCTTTCTAATTTTTAATCTTTTTTTTTTTTTTAAACCTATGGATTATATAGAGTCTTATTGCTTATTTTCCCAAATATTTAAAGATTTTCTAATAATCTTTTTGCTATTGATCTCAAGCTTAATTTCATTTCATCAAAGAGCTATTCATCATGATTTCAACACTTTAAAATTTTTGAGATGTAAATACTTGAAGGTTTTGAGACGACGATCTCACACAGTTGGTAATTCTTCAAAGTGCAGCTGAGCATGTCGTGCATAGTTGTTGGATGTGGTGCATTAAACATGTGAATTATGTTAGCTGGTAGTGTCACTCAAACTCTCTGTGATCTTTTCTGTTTCCTTCTGCTTCACCAGTAACAGAAAGGGTATGTAAGTATCTCCACGCTGATGTGTATTTGATTCTACGTATACTCATCATCCAAGAAATAAGTGGTGTGGTTTTTTCCATATTAGATGAAGGAGATGTAGAGGCAGCCATTCCCAATCAGTAGAACTTTCTGTGATGAAAATGTCTGCTATGCTGCCCCACAGGGGGTCACTATGTGCCTATTGAATAGTTGGAATATGGCTAATTTATCTGTAATTATTTTAAATTTAAACAAGCACACATGGCTAGCAACTACCACATTAGCCAGCATATCTTTATGGCAAGAAGCTAAAAAAGGGGCATTGCAAAGGATAAAAGGATTCATTTAACATAGAACTATAACAGTATTATATAAAGCATGTTCAGTGACAGATGCTCATAAAAGATGGTGACTTTGACAGTCTTTCTCAAGCAGATCTCCCTGATCATCTCAAGAATCTATGATCTGTTTAGTTGGGAAATAAAATATGATTTAGTGCCTAAAATCTGTGGTCTCCAAAGAGGCAAGTATGTTTGCAAAGGGGATGGAGAAACATGCCTCCCTGGCAATGGCAAAAAACCCATAAGAGCTTCTATTTGTTAAAAAAAACAAAACTCCTGTTACACATTTTGAGTGTCGCCACACTAGCTTGTCAGATGGTTGTCAGATATTCATGTTCATACTATGAGTTCCAGTTTGTTACAACACATTCACTTCATATGAACCTAGAGCAAGTAGATTTACTGGCTACTTTTTTGATTTTAAAGAAACAAACCTCATCAGATGGAGATGGACTATATTTACAACTACGTAAGTGGTCAACAAAAGGAAATATAGTAGCAGTAACATTTTTCATGTTCTACATTCTGTGATTAAAAACAATTAGATATCATAGAAGAATCAGGTTTTAAATGTTGAGTATTTGAAATACAGATTTATTTCTTTGGCTAACAATGATCTTTGTCTCATGTGTATACCATATTAATGAAAGTTCAAATTAGAAGGGCACTTAAAAATTAGACATTGTTAGGCATAATGTTGCATGCCTTTAATCCTAGTACTATGGAGGCAAAGGTAGGATGATCGCTGTGAGTTTGAGACCAGCCTGGGACTACAGAGTGAGTTCCAGTTCACCCTGGGCTAGAATGATACCCTACCTCAAAAATAACAACAAAAATTTAAACACTGATTGTAAGACCTTTTCAATTATGCATGGGATGAAGTATAGGGGTGCAATGATGCAGTCACCATGGGATGGAGAAGTATAGGGGTGCAATGATGCAGTCACCATGGGATGAAGTAGAGGGTGAATGATGCAGTCACCATGGGATGGAGAAGTAGAGGGTGCAATGATGCAGTCACCATGGGGAAATGTACCTCTGCTTCAAGCTTCAGATACCTGTGAGGAGTGATTATTTTATTTTATTTATTTATTTTTTAAGCAGCAATAACCATTAAAACCGAAAGTTTAGGAAAAAGTTAAAGTCATATTTTTGGATTTCTGTATCAGTGTTAAACCAAGAGTTTTAAAAATCATGAAGGCTATTTAAACACATATGTTCTCACATTGGGTTGACAGCAAACGTTATTTTTAAGCATTAACAAATGAGACCAAATGTTAGTTTTATTTCTATTTTATCACTTTACATTTTATTTCATTTATAGACTATGTTTATATATTATACAGTAATTTGTAAGGAATTATTGTGATAATAGTCTGATAATATCTGTAATGCGTAAATAAATGAATAAATCTTGACGGAGGTAGAGTACTCAGTTTCTAAGGGCCTAAAATAGAAAAGTGTAGATACACAGTTTTAAATTACTTGCCTAATATTTAACTTTGCTTTAACAGGAAAATAATGGTCACTGGGTTGTCGGTGTACAACTGTCTTATTTTTTTAGAAGAGAAAATTTCCAAGTCCAGGAGGTCCTAACTTTAAAAGAATTTTAAAATTTATTTTATTTTTAGAGAGAGTAAGAGAGACCGAAAGAGAGAGAGACTGGAACACCAGGGCTTCAGCCATTGCAATCAAACTCCAGATGCTTGTGCTACCTAGTGGGCATGTGAGACCTTGCGCTTGCTTCACTTTTATGCATCTGGCTTACATATGATCTGGAGAGTTGAACATGGGTCCTTAGGCTTTGCAGGCAAGCACCTTAACTGCCAAGCCATTTCTCCAGCCCTAAAAGAATTTTTTTTTTGAAGAAGTTGATACATTTATCATATACCCAAAATTACTATCTATGTGATGTTAAGAGATCATGATATGTTCATAGGCTGGAAATACATAGATGACTGAAATAATCTCATTCTCTAAGTTCAAATAGTAATAGTTTTATCTTAGTTGATTTTTAAATGTCTTTTGGTATTTCTTAAACAATATGTAAGCTGATATCACTAAAGTATACATATACACAAACTATAACTTCTTCTCTTTGATATTTTGGCACTTTGTTGTTATTCCCTTATAATTTCATTGTAAAGTTTATTTATTTATTCATTTATTTATTTTTGAGAAAGGGACAGAGAGAGAGAGACAGAGAGCATTGATATGCCAGGTCCTCATGCTGCTGTGAGAAAACTTCAACTGCATGTGCCACTTTTTGCTTTTGGCTTTATGTGGGCATTGGGGAATCAGACCTATGCCACAAGGCTTTGCAGGCAAGCACCTTTAACCACTGAGATATCTCTCGAGCCCTAAAAGTCTATGAATAAGAACTTCTTATTCATGAATCCACACAAGCTTAATACTTCAGAATGAAATAATATAAAACATTTCAGGAGAAAAGTTTGCATTGCCACAAAGAACTCTAGGTGGTTTAAAAACTGTACTTTTGAGCTGGGTGCTGTGGTAGATGCCTTTAATTCCAGCACTCCAGAGGCTGAAGTGGGAGGATTACCATAAATTTGAGGCCAGCTTGTACTATAGAGTGAGTTGCAACTCATCCTGAGCTAGGGTAAGATCCTTCTTCAAACAGTAACAGTACACTTTTTTTTGGGGGGGGGTTGAGGTAGGGTCTCACTCTAGCCAAGGGTGACCTGGAATTCACTATAGTTTCAGCACTCACAGTGATTCTCCTCCCTCTGCCTCCTGAGTGCTGGGATTAAAGGTGTGTGCCACTATGTCTGGTTTCGTCCACTTTTGATTGAATTGTAAGGCTAAACATTCAAAATCAGTCATTATTAGAAATAAACAATTACTAGCTCTGTTTATTTTATAAAAATTTACCCAAATTGATCAAATATTAAGAATTCCCATTAAAAAGTCATCATGCACTTTGTATGTAAGCATTCCCACTAACAGTTGGCTTATCCCTCCCTGCACTTGAGTGAGCTGGTCCCACCAATTCGCTTAGGTTTTCATTTTTTCAATGAAACTGGTGCTGCAGTTTGAATCCAGGACCTCACACAGGGTAGGTATATACTCTACTAGTAAGCTGCATGTCCATTTTCCTACAACACTCTGGGTTTCAGAATTCAGTACAGCATGGCATTTTACATTGATGTCATCATTTTCTTCTTTTATCCTAATTTTACTATAGTTTGCTACAATGGACACATAAAGAATATTTCGTAGAATTTGGACAATGTTAAGTTTTATTTAGATATATTCTTTTAAAAAATATTTTATTTTTTATTTGAGAGCAATAAAGAGAAGAAGGCAGACAGAGAAAGAGAGAGACAGAGACAGAGAAAGAGAGAGAATATGGGCACACTATGGCCTCTAGCCTCTGAAAACAAACTCCAGATGCATGTGCCACCTTGTGTTTCTGGCTTACATGGGTACTGGGGAATTGAACCTGGGTCCTTCCTCAGGCTTTGCAGGCAGGTGCCTTAATTGCTAAACCATCTCTCTAGCCAACATTTATACTTTTATTACCCCCAAGCAGCGAGCAAACCAAATAACTAGCTCTTTGAATAAGGCCGAAAAGTTAAAGCTCCTCACAAAAGCCCAATATTTTATAAAATAACCCTAAGATGTTACCACAAGTGTGACTCACACAGCAAGGTCATGATCTCAGAGTCAACTGAGAACTTGAGCTGCAGAGCCTGACATGCCCCCCCCCAAACACAGTCAGCAGACACTCATAGTTCAAAGTTTATGTCATCTGTTGGCAGTTCCTCTGGAATTCCACATTTAATATCAGTTAGCACAGTGTAGGAGCTGATTATAAGTTGAGAGCTGTATGCACACACTTGCCAGTGGCCTTGCTAATGAGTCCCTTGCCAGCAAAAGGCTTTGTCTTATGGCAAAATAGAGAGAGGAAGGAAGGAAAAAGTCCTGCGTTTTAACCGAACACAGAATTAAGAAACTGTTGGTCTTAATAACTATAATGACCTTGGTTTTCTTTAATAAAGTTCTGTTTTCAAGGAAAAAGACAAACAAATTAGCCTACAGATTCACATGGAGAAAAATCATTTGTATTTGTAACAGTCATGATAAATGATTCTGTTCTTTAAAATAAAGCCACAGCTAAAGGTAATTAAGGTGCAGCAATGTATTTTTTGAGAAATGACTCTATCAAATCACTTAATAGCCACTTGTACATGTTTTAAGAAAACTGCCTCATGAGATAACAAGTCTACTTTCATAAGTGTGATCATAACACGATGGTAGAATGCTTTATTAATTTTTTAACTGAGAATTGTCAGATGCCATGCCTGTATATGAAATAAAGCTGATTTCAAATTTTAAGAGAGGGAAGTCACCTAGTATATTGAGTGAATCAGGTCATATTTTCCTTCCTCCCTTCCTCCCTTCCTTCCTTTTTTTTTGGAGAGAGACATAGAGAGAGACAGAGAGAAAGGGAAAGGAAGACAGATAGAGATGGGTGCGCTAGCAGCCTCTCAGCTGCTGTGAACGAAATCCAGATGTGTGTGCCCCCTTGTGGTCAAGTGTGGCATTGTGCCCTTGTGTCACTTTGCATCTGACTAAACGTGGGACCTGGAGATTGGAACCGCTGGAGATTGGAACCAGCGTTCTTAGGCTTAGGAGGCAGGCGCCTTAATCGCTAAGCCATCTCTCCAGCCCTCTTTCTTCTTCTTCTTCTTTTTCTTTCTTTCTTTCTTTTTTTTTTGAGGTAGGATCTTACTCTATCCCAGGCTGACCTGGAATTCATTATACAGTCTTGGGTGGCCTCAAACTCACTGTGATCCTCCTACCTCCGCCTCCTGAGTGTTGGGCTTAAAGGCTTGTACCACTATACCCAGCTCAGGTCACATTATTCTTGATGAGATTTAATCTGAAGGTTTTTTTTCCAAATAAAAGGAGAAATGAAATCAGCAAAGGGCTTTGGGTTGAATTTATTGTTACAGAATCTTTGAAGTTACTGTCTTCAATAAATGCATATTGAACGGCCAAAATTTTTGAAAAGTTATTACATCTTGTAACTTAAAAAAAAAGAGGCTCAAGTCAGGCATAATGGTATGCACCTGTAATCCTGCACTTGGTGGCTAAGGCAGGAGAACTGGAGGTTGGAGCCAGTGAGACTCTGTCAAGACTTCTCTTAGTTTGCTGAAGCTGTCCACTCTGAAGGCTTTCTATCTTCCTTAGGTCTCATCCAAGAGCTAGCTCCTCCCTGTACCCTCAGTCGTGTGCACCCCCTTGTGCACACGTATGACATTGCGTGCTTGCGTCACTGTAAATCTGGCTTACATGGGACCTGAAGATTTGAACATGAGTTCTTAGGCTTTGCAGGCAAGAGCCTTAATCACTAAGCCATCTTTCCAGCCCCATTAAAATATTTTTTGCTCATATAGAACAAATAAGGTTTTAGTAGACTTTTGTATTTAACTTCCCGGCACACTTGCCAACACGATAATAGTTCTGTGTAAGTCAGGCCACTGTGATGGCCTCTTTAATCCTGAAGTTCATCAAGAGGACCATGCCCACCTTGCCTGAGATGGCTTACTGCCTTCACTTTGCTCTTACCACCCCAGGATCCATTTACTTGTGCTGTATTTGTTTGTCAATTCATTGACTGGGGTTCTCACTGTAAGTATGGCCTACAGAGAAAGGTGGTCATAGAGCTCATCACAGATTGTGCAGTTCACACAGTTTTCTTACAGTTGTGGTAAGAGGTATGCCTATTGGATCTTCACCATGTGAGTTGGTCTTAAATGGCAAGTCACACACTCCAATATCCATTATTCCTCCAATCTCCATCTATTCTTCTACATAAAACTGAGAGTGGTCTGCTCTTTCCAGCTTGCTGACTGTGGGCCACTTTCTGGTCCAGGTTTCAGCCAGCCAACCAAACAAATCATTCTGGCCTTTTCCAACTTCCCAGTCTGCAACATTACATCCCACTTCTCTGCTTAGTGAGCATATGAGTGACTTGAACCTGATCCAACTTTATGTTCCCTCTGTACTCTTACTAGCCATTCCTATACATGTTCCCCACATTTCTGTCTGTGCAAGTTAGACAGCTTAAGTAGTTACTTAGAAGGCAGTGCATTTCATGTGTCCACCTTGAGGAGTGTAGAAACTTCTTGGGACTTGAGTGTCATCAGAGATCTAGAAGTAAAGAGGAGCGGTGGGAATGTCCCGAGCAGATTCAGCATGGTCTTACATAGCAGCTACCCTATGAGAGTCACTATAGTTCCCCTAGACAATGAAGGATTATGTCCTCAGCAAAGACGCTGAAATCTCCCCTTCTGCTGGCAAAAATCATATCAATTCAGTGTTCACTGTCTTCAGCTTCATGAGGGTCTATTCACATGTCCCCACTCAAAATGTCAACAATCTATTCCTTCCCAGCCAGTGTCCTCATTTTAGTAATAGACTCCCCCGTGAGACTGGGTCGACTTGTTCCATAATTAGCCAGTTGTGAGATGAGATGCTGCACTTGATACACAGTCACCTCACTCCATGGCTGTGGGAGACCGTCTCCCTGCGAGCACACAGGAGCTTTCACGTCATTTACACGGCACTTGAGCCATCATCCTTGGAGTTCTCATGTCTGGTAAATCACCACCATGTGGATGATAGCAAGACCCGTGGCCTCTCTCAGCAAATAGCTGGGACCTCTTGGACCATGGCTGCAATGAGTACCTGGGAAGCTGAGCCTGAGAAAACACTTCCCTAGGCAATCCTTTCCATCAGGGTACCCTTTCATTTAAAGAAAAGTCTTTCATATGCATTTGTGTTTTTTGTCCTTAGAGCCTGTGGTGGGTGAATTGTCACCTTCCTCCCAGGCACCTTTCCTATTTTCCCAGTGCAAAGCAAGTTGCTTCTTATGAATGGAACAATTCTCTGTAGCAACTGTGGCTGCTTTGCCCACAACTTTATTGTTTATTTATTTAAAAGCAACAGGCAGACAGAGAAAGAAAGAGGCACATAGAGAGATAGAGAATGGGTACACCAGGGCCTCCAGCCACAGCAAATGAACTCCAGATGCATGTGCCACCTTGTGCATTTGGCTTACGTGGATCCTGGGGGATTGAGCCTCGAACCAGGGTCCTTAGGCTTCACAGGCAAGCGCTAACCGCTAAGCAATCTCTCCAGGCCTTTGCCCACAACTTTAAATGTGTCCATGTTTCTTTCCTGGTAATCTATACATGTTTCTCATCCTTTTGCTCTGAGTTTTGCTCTTGATTCTCACTATAAATCTGGTTAAATGGAGCCAGCAATAGGCATGACACAGAAGATGCTATGCTCTCTTGAAATTTTCCTCTACCAAATTAATTAATCTTTTACTTTTAAAAAAATTAGTTTTTACTTATTTATTTGAGAGAAAGAAGGGGGGGTTGTTAGGGAATGGGCATGTCAGGGCCTCCAGCCACTACAAATGAACTCCAGACACATGTGCCACCTTGTGCATCTGGCTTACATGGGTCCAGGGGAATTGAACTTCGGTCCTTTGGCTTGGTGCCTTAACTGCTAAGCCATCTCTCTAGCCTTTTAGTGCTTTACATTTTTGAATTCAACCTTACTCAAATTTTCAGGTGATAGGCAAAATGTCAGACTTTCTTTCCCCGAATGAAACATAAATGGCCTTTATGCAAGTTATGCCCAACAGAGTCCTCAAACCCCATCCTCAGGAAGCTGGCCTTCACCAGCTGCATTTCCAGTATTCTCATCTTCTAATCAGAGTCACCCACTAAGCTCTGCTTGCAACATTCTAGAATTTTCCTAGTCACGGTCAGATTTGAGTCAAAGCCACAACTCCATTTCTCACATATTAATTTTCTGTATTGTTTTTATGTTGCTGTAAGCACAACATCTGATAGAAGCAACTTAAGGATGAAAAGTTATGTTTTGATTCCAGGCTTCAGAGAATTTCAGTTTACAGTGCTGGGAAAGACATGGTGGAATTCATGGTGGTATGAGACGTATGGTGACAGTTCTTTATGGCAGTGTAGAAAGCAGAGAGAGGACACAATTAGAGGGCAAGTGACCTCCAGAGTCCCACCCCCAGTGATCTACTTCCCTCAGTTAGGTCCCGCCTTCTAAAGGTTCCATACCTCCCAAAATAGCACCACCACCCGAGGAACAAGTATTTAGAGTGTGAGCCTGTGCGGGACATTGCAGATTCAAACCAAAAGCCAAGAAAAGAGATGGTTTTACAAGAAATTGGCTCATGTGACTATGGAGGATGAAGCTTCTCAAGGTCTCTGATTGGCAAACCAGACCCAATGTATACTTCCAAAGTGAGTGGGATGGTTCTAGAACCAGGAAGACCAATGTGCCAAGTTCCAGTGCAAAACCAATGGGCCTGAGTCAGTCTCAGAGCTCTCTGCCCATCGCCCTCTCTCTTCCCCATCACCTGGCCATGCTAGCCCTGGTACTGCCTCCTGGTATGGTAACTGAAGATAACTCTGGGCCAAGAGGAGAGATCACCTACACCCCCAGCCCATTTCTGCATTACCACAGCAGTTTCTTCTCCTGACCAAAACTTCCCCCTGATCATCTCGCTCTCTATTTTCTTTCTCCTGCTCCAGGTGTATGCATTCTGTCTTCCCTTCTCTCTTCTTCTTCCTCTCCCTCTCTCTCTCTCTCTCTTCCCCTCTTTCCATATTTCCCCATTACAATAAAGTTTTGTGAACTCTGAAGCTAACAGAGACCCAAGAAAAGCTGATGTTGTGCTTTGAATCTGATGGCTGGAGACACTCAGTGGTCTCAGCCCCAGCAGTGAGACAAGCAACGTTTCTTCACATCATCTGTGGCAGTGGGTAACAGCTCCCACCATCCAAGTAAACGCAGGAAACACCCTTCAGCCTGCCCTTTGCAGTTTGCTAGAGGTCAGCGAAGGGTGTGGTTTCTCCTGATTGCTTTTGACCAAGAAGAGTTCCCTAGATCTGTTTCTCCTTAAACCCAATGCGAAGCCCTTTCTAGGAAGGAGTTCCCTTCTAGAATTAAGATTCCTGAAAGGATTAAACCTGAGCTTGAATCTTGGCTTTAATCTCAGCACTTGGGAGGCAGAGGTGGGAAGATTGCTGTACGTTGGAGGCCAGTTTGGGCTTCAGAGTGAATTTCAGGTCAGCCTGAGGCAGAGTGAGACCCTACCTCAACAAAACAAAACAAAACAAAACAAAACAAAACAAAACAAAACAAAACAAAACAGAACACCCGCAAACCTGAACCTGACATTATGGCTAAATAGATCAGCCCTCATTCAGAACCTATACATGACCCCAATTTGAGCCTCTAGGTGGACTTTACCCCCTCCTACCTTCTCAAGGGCAGGAACTCTCTGTACTCTGGGCTTCACCCTGCTCCTGTTTTTTCATAGGTGGGAGCTTTCTGTCCTCTCTCCTCTTTCCTTCTGTCAATCTAATAAAATCTCTCTAAACCTTACCCTCATCTGTGGGCTTTAATTCTATGGTATCTATTTTCTATTTCCTGAGCTCTGCCAAGCTCACACATGAAACCTATAGGAAATGTGGGTGTGATGTTCTCCACTGACTACCATAGAACTGGCCTTAGGCCAGAGGAATATGCAAGAACAACAAGAGGACAGAAGACCTTGTAGGTATCTTGCCTATAAAAGTAGATATTCGAGAGGGTACCAATGGATGGGAGGAACACAATCAATTGTTAGTGTATCCTGTTTCATGCAGCTACTCTAATAACTTACCAAAATTCTCACAGTTCAGGGGCAGAAGTTTGCATTCAAGGTGTCCTGAGAGCCATATGCCCTTGAGACAATTAGCTCCTTGCTTTTTCCAGCACTTAGAAGCTGTCACACCATTCCTTGGCTTAGGCCTGGACCACTGTAGTGCTTCCTCCATGGTCACATTGCCTCCCTCTATTCATCTGTGTTTTATCTCTCATTGCCTCACACTTCTTTGCATATATATTATCAGATTTAGGGCCCAGTTAATACAAAATGGTCTCATTGCAACATTCTTACCTTAATTAAACTGAAAGACCACTTTTTCACATAAGGTAACATTCACACGTTCTGGGAATTATTATTATATTTTGAGGTAGGGTCTCTCTTTAGCCCAGGCTGACCTGGAATTCACTTGGTAGTCTCAGGGTGGCCTTGAACTCACAGTGATCCTCTTACCTCTGCCTCCTGAATGCTGGGATTAAAGGCGTGGCCACCACTCCTGGCTTTTCTGGGAATTAAAATGTGGACATATCTTTTTGGTGATCTCCACTAAACCTGTTGCTGTTTGAAAAAAAAATTGGACTTTTTCTCTGATCCACAGTGATGATCCTGGATAGAAAGTACAGCTGCTGCTGTAAAGGTTGCGTACCTTCGTCATCAAGATGACTAAACCCTCTCTGCTTCTTCAAGCACTGGATTTAATCTGTTTGGCAAAGTGTCACACAGTTACTTATTACAGAAAAGGTCTTGATCCAGAGAAAGAAGAACAAACAATGTCTTTAGCAAAAGGAGCCATCTGTGGGTTAGGCTTCACTTCTGACTGTGTTCCCTCATGTCTCTATCTCATGATAGGGATTCTTATCATATGCCTGAGATGTGCGCTAATCCGTGGAAGGAGAACACACGCACTTGGCGCTCGAGTGTTAAAATGTCAGTGGCCATCCAGCTCAGCTTTTAAACCCAGCTGTAGCACAAGCCAGGCTAGGAATCTGAATCCAGAATTGCTGGCTGTGTTTCCTGGCGCTAATCTCTATATCCCATGACTGTATTTTCACATTTTCCTAGCATTCAAGGGGCTTGATATTTTGAAATGAAATAAAATTTACTTTGTTTGATGTATTATGATGGACACTTTTTAAGACCAAGTATTCCCTAATTTATTTAAATATCCTACATAACTTCCCATTTGTTGGAGGAAGTAGAAACAACTGTTCAAAAAGATTGATGTCAATATTTTTTATTTTAGAGCTTAACTTTCAGGAAAGAGGAGTTATATTACAAAAAAGAAATAAAGAAAAAGGAATTGGTAAGGTTTAGTCCACATTTCAACCAAAACTTAAGATGACTCTTAATTCTTTCATAAGGCTCTGACTTTCTTATGGGTAAACTAAGACACTGAAAACAGAGGCCAAATAAATCCACTTGGAGGTAAAAACATGACGACTAGAGAGAGACTCTTAAATAAGAAATGAACAAAGAGAGACTGGCAGGTAACTAACTTTAGGTCAACATTCCAATGGAAGCTGATGTGTCTGTGCATCACACAGCCCAGATGGTGTACACAGATGGTGGTACAATGACACCCTCATCCATCCCTCTGAGCACGAGCAGTTGGACCTGACTGACCCTGTGGAAGGTTCTACCTGTGAAGAGCAGCATTTTTTCCATGGCTCTGTCTGAACCTTTGGGGAGCGGGATTCTGGGACTCCCTATGTTACCTGAGGAAGTCTGAGCTAAAATAATAGGCCCTGTCTAGACACAGTGCCACGGCTTGAATTTATCCCCTAAATAAGCAGGTTGGAAGTTTATATCCTGAATGGAGGTTTGGGAAGTGGAGCCTAATGTGAGGTGACTGGATTTGGGTTGTGGTGGGAGTGAGTTAATTATCACAAGAAGCCCTTTAAAAGTGAGCTCTCTGCTTATACACACTCTCTCTTTCTTTCTTTCTTGTTTTTTTTTCAAGGGAGGGTCTTTCTCTATCCCAGGCTGACCTGGAATTCACTATGCAGTCTCACAGCGGCCTCAAACTCATGGTGATCCCCCTACCTCTGCCTCTTGAATGCTGGGATTAAAGACGTGCACTACCACACCAGGCTTTCATACACTGTCTTTTAAAAGCACATGTTTACCAGGCATGGTGGTGCAAGATTTAATCCCAGCACTCAGGAGGCAGAGGTAGGAGGATCACCGTGAGTTCAAGGCCATCCTGAGACCTGGGCTAGAGTGAGACCCTACCTCAAAAAAAAAAAAAAAAAAAAAAAAAAACCCAAAAAAAGGCCTTTCACCTTTGACCTTTGGCCATGTCATTGTGTAGCACTGATCTTAATGACATGCTGCCACTCTGCTCTTGACTTCTCAGCCTCCAGAGCCACAAGCTAAATAACCTTTTTTTTTGTTTGTTTTTGTTTTTTCAAGGTAGGGTCTCACTCTGGCCTAGGCTGACCTGGAATTCACTGTGTAGTCTCAGGGTGGCCTTGAACTCATGGCGATCCTCCTACCTCTGTCTCCTGAGTGCTGGGATTAAAGGCGTACACTACCATGCTGGCCTAAATAACCTTTTTAGAAAATAAATTTCCCAGTGTGTGGTATTTTGTGAGGACCAGAGGAAAGAGAGAAACATACTACTGACAACCTTTGTATACTTACTACATGGAGACATTGTATTTAGTAGGACTTTCAATATTAAAAACGCAGCTGTAAAGTTTGGCTTTATTCAGAAAGAGTATTTCACCACTTCTTGATGAGGTCCACAGCGAACCCAAGACTATGATTTTTAAAAAAAAATTTTTAAATTAGCTTTATTCTGGTGGTCTTTTTTTATTTACAGAGAGAGAAAATGGATGGGCATGCCAGGGCCTCTAGCTGCTGTACACAAACTCAAGATGCATGCTCCGCTTTGTGCATTGGGCTTTACATGGGTACTGGAGAATCAAACCTGGGTCCTTAGGCTTTGCAAGCAAATGCCTTAACCATTGAGCAACCTCCCCAGCCTTCATGATTTTATTGCTAATGGTCTATCCATGATAAGTCAAAGACAACTGAGAATATAGACAGTTTAAAAATGAGATTTAGGAGGATTTGTGTAGAAAAACTGAAGAAATCATCACACAGTCAGTCTGGCTTCATGACACTTTCTTATAAAACCATCTACTTGGCTTTGGATATTCTATGTGAGGAAAAATTATCATATCTCAAGCTACCACTGTATGTTTCTGGGCTTGCAAAAATAATTTCAAAATCCTTTTAGTAATACCAATTTTTTTTTTCTTTGAGATGCTGTGAACTAAACCCAAGAAATGTAAATTTTTATTCTGGGAGTTTTTTCTTGTTACTTTTGGAAAAAAAAAAAATATATATATATATATATATAATGGTATATCTATTATCAGTTTTCTCTGCCCTCCCTGCTTTTTAATATTAAATTGAATAGAGACCTGGCCAGAATCTGGAAGAGGGTCAGTCCCCATACAGTTAGCTAGTCTAGTGCCAGAGGGTGCTACACAAGCAACTGGGGGAAAATGGCCAACATTGGTCCAAACAACTTCCAGTCTAAGATACCCAGCAAGAAACAACCTGACGTAATGCTCAAACAAGTGCAGTAGTGGCACACAGCCATGGTGGGCAACCAACGGCTCTTGATTTGGCTAATTGATCCACTCAGTGGAATGGAACTCGTTGCTAGAACTGGGAAATAAGTCAAAACCATGTACAAAAAATGAGCACAGTCTCCAATCAAGATACCACCAAATGTGGGCTAGAAGAGGGCCTATGCATATAAAATTCCCTCCAAGCTATCTATGGCCATTCCATCTATCTAGTACTAACTTCTCTCTCCATTGGAGAATTTGCTTATTTTTTCCAGATGGACAACGAACCTAAAGGGAGGATCAGCCAATCACACCTCACCAGGGCTCCAGCTGAAACCACAGAGGAATGTGGAGGAAGGGCAAGAGTTCAGTGTTCTTGGGGATCACAACACCAGAAAAAGGTTGAAGGAGATAAACACAGAGAACATCTAACTCCCACTAAGCCAGATATCCAGAGACACAGAGGCTCCCAAAACCTCATCACTGAAGTAGAGCTAAAATGACCCCAATGTGGGTCAGGGAAATTCACGGAAGATGGGACGGAAAGAATGTTAGAGCCACAAGTTGGGGCATTATGCACAGAGACTTGGCCTATTCCCCATAGCTCTTGACTACCCCCACAATGCATGACTCACATTCCCCATTGATGAGGGTCCCTATGGAAGAGGGAGGACAGGGCGGAGGATAATGGAGTCACCACTATGAATGTAAAACTAGAATAATATACATAAGAATAAATAAAATTAAAAAAACATTTAAAAAATAAATAAATGCACATGTCCTTAAGAAATCTAAGTGTCAAAGTGACTAATTGAGGCTCTCTTTGACCAAGGCCACATGATTCTATGGATTCCTTTCGAGCTGTTTGGCGTTCTGTGGTGAGCCAATTAGAAGTCCTTCAAGCCACTTAGAGAATGTTCCTGGAAATACTGTGTAGTGGAGGATATACAGAAAGACAGTGCACACTAAAGCAGGTGTGCAAGGACCAGGTTCAGAAAACGTTAAAGCCAGGGAGTCTAAGTGCTTAAGCCTGCTCTTTGCAATGGGCATTAATCTGAATTTTCCTCGTGGCCCAAGAGTGAAGGAGCCAGGGTGCAGTCAGAGGCCACCCACTGCTGAGGTGAGACCTGCAGTTGAGCTCAGGTCTTGGACAGCAGTTGTCTGCGTCACAGACTCTCCTGATGGTAACTCCTCTGAAGTCAGTCATGCTCCAGGCTAATGTTGAGGAACTGCAGGATTAAACAAGGTATATTCCCGGATAATTTTTTTTCCTACAACATTTTATTAGAAAATTCTTCAAACACATGCAACAGTTGAAAAAGACTTTTACAGCAGGCATTGGCCTTCTTGATGCATAGGTCCTACCACACTTTGCTATACGTGCTCTGGCATATGTGTGTCACACTGAAGTATTGGATGCATTTCAAAGGAAGTTCCAGATATCAAAACAAACACTGTGGCATATGTGTGATTAGCTATGGTTCATGGTGGGTAAGGAAGGCGCTCTGGAAGGAACCATGATTCATTTTCTCACACTCCAGTTCTTCTGGGTCTGGATGTTTCTAGAGAGAGACTCAATAGACAGAGCCTCACTTTATCTTTCTCTAAGTAGCTACTTTTTTTTTTTTTTTTTCCAAGTAGGGTCTTGCTCTAGCCCAGGCTGACCTGGAATTCACCATGTGGTCTCAGGGTGGCCTCGAACTCAGAGTGATCCTCTTACCTCTTCCTCCTGAGTGCTGGGATTAAAGGTGTGCTCCACCAAACCTAGCTTGAGTAACTACTTTTATCAGGGGAGAAAAGAAATAAAAAGGTTCCCCCTTTCCCTCCTTTCTTCCATACTTTGATATTATTAAATGGCTGGGTGGACTCTACAGAGTGCTCTGTAATACCATTCAATGCATGGGTACAGGAGACACACTCCTAGGCCCAGAGGAAACCTTCATAGCTCTGTGACATTTCTGATCAAGAATGAATTGATGGGCTGGAGAGATGGCTTAGGGGTTAAGGTACCTGCCTCCTAAGCCTAAGAACACTGGTTCCAATCTCCAGCGGTTCCAATCTCCAGGTCCCACGTTTAGCCAGATGCAAAGTGATGCAAGGGCGCAATGCCGCACTTGACCACAAGGGGGCACACGCATCTGGATTTCGTTTGCAGCAGCTGAGACACTGCTGGCATGCCCATCTCTGTCTTCCTCTCCCTCCCTCTCTCTGTCTCTCTCTGTGTCTCTCTCCAAAAAATTAATAAAAAAATTTTTTAAAAAAAGAATGAATTGATGAAGTTCTTACATGCATGTAAGCTTTCCCAATTAGAGCATGTTCCTTTATAAAAGATTATATATTTATTACATATGTTATGTGTGTTAGTATGTGTACAGGTGCGTGTGTGCATGTCTGTGTGTGCACACAAACATGTGCATGTGGTGACTTTTTAAAATTTTATTTATTTATGAGCGAGAGAGAGGGAGAATGGGCATGCCAGGGCATCTAGCTACTGCAAAAGAACTCCAGATGCATGCACCACTTTGTGTGTCTGGCTTACGTAGGTACTGGGGAATTGAACCTGGGTCCTTAGGCTTTGCAGACAAATACCTTGACTGCTGAGCCATCTCTCCATCCCTCACATGTATTACTAGATTGCTCTCCATCTTACTTTTTTGTGACAAGGTCTCTTACTGAACCCAGAACTCACTGATTGGGCTCCACAAATAGCCAGGCATCCCAGATACTTCTGTCTCCAGCACCCAGTTCTAGATTACTGGCCCATGTTGCCATGGCTGACATTTCATATAGGTGCGCAGGCTCCAAAAATAGGTCCTGATGCTTGTGTGGCAAGCACTTCACCCGCTGGGCCATCTCCCCAGCCCACAACAAGTTCTTAGTAGTGGGGTTATCCTCAAGAGATGGGAAGAGAGGATAAAAATGTGAGCAGATTGATGCTGGGTTACATCAGGTCCCATTGCAAACTAATCTTTCATTGTTTTAGCCATTTGCCCAAGAGAAGGTTAAAAAGATAATTGACATTGCTGGCAAATGAATTTCCTTGTCTCGTATTGCCAAGCCTTTGAGATAACTAATTTGCCTTTGGACGCTGGAGAAGATAGTGGATTATAAATAGAAGTGAGCTTTTGAAAGTATCTTAAAAGGAATTACAAAAAGACAGAGAAAGTTGAAAATCCAATAATGACCTATGGACACACATCAAGGCACCTTTTAACATTTCTGGGAATTTCATCCCAGTCCACTATCAAATCCTAACACGTAGGCCAATTGTTCAGCTCCAAATATATTTTCTCTTATTCATTTACTATCAAATAGACTATTTTCTATAAAAATGGTTTGTCACACTGATTCTTTCCTCCCTTTAGCTCAGGTGCCAGCAAACCCTTGTCCAGGGTGCCATGGGTGACCCAGGTTCTCCTGTCTCTGTCACACTTTTTCAATTTGGCTGTGATAGTAAAAAAACACAGACATTTCCATAAAGAAATGAGCATGGCTGTGTTTAGGAAAACTTATGTAAGGATATCAAAATTCAAATTTCAAACTATTTTCTTTTGCTTTTTTTTTGTGTACTGTGAAATATCCTTCTTTTGATTAGTTTTCAATCATTTCAACATGCAAAATGCATCCTTTGATCAAAGGATCACATGAAAAATGATGGCAACCTGGATCTGATTTCCATTCTAGTTCTGGTCTCTTTGGTAACACTCTGTGTGATGGTGGAGAAGCTATATGATGGCACTGGCCAAATGGGATGACGGGGCACATGAAATGTAGCTCATGTGAATGAAGAAATTAATTTCAAATTTTATTGAATTTTAATTAATTTAAATTTGAACAGCTGGACAGCTCAGCTCCTTGGCCTTTCATATGAACTTGATAAAACAATGTTATCTTTTGCCTCAAACAAATGAGCAAAGTCCTTCCTTTGTAGCTGAAGTCATATAGGTGTCATTCCCCTCGTGGGGGGTGCGTAGGTGATATCCTGGTTTACATATCACAGAGCCAATATGGAAAAAACACATGTAGCATGTGCAAAAAAATCAGTGCACAGAAAATGCATAGTGCCCGTGCATGAGCACACTGTGCACGGGCACACACAGTGCATAGCATGTATGTAGTACACACAGTGTATGCACATATGAATTTGCACAAGCACATAATATGCAGTGCACAAGCACACAGTGCATAGCACACATGCATGAGCACAGACAGCGCATGCATACATGTGCACACAATGCACAGTGCATGTGCACAAGTGAACAGCATACTCAGTGCAGTGCACATGCACGGGTACACCAACATGCAAGTGTATGATCACACAACACACAGTGAATGTGCATGTGTACACAATGGACATGCATGAGTGCACATGCATGAGCATGCAACCCACAGTGCATGTGCATGCTCTTTGCATTAAAAAAAATAATCATGGGAGGAAAAGAACATTCTTTAATACATGATCTCCCCTTCTATCCGATATCTCCCATGCAAATACCATCTAGTATAATGAAAACTACTGTATAGCATGACAATATTTTTATGGTTTGTTCAAATATTTATCCCCTTTAGTCAGCTTGCAGTAATGAACTTGCAAAAGTGACCTAGGAAGTGACATCTTCTGAAGTATGCAAAGTAATCATTTTCAAGAAAATGATGGTATACAACCTTAGACCACTTCAAACCAAATCTCAGAGCCTCCATGGCAGCACCTCATGCTGAGTTTACAGGGCAAGGCCAGGGAAGCTGACTTCCACACAAAAACATAAAATTACTAACATTTAAACTGTTTTGCTAAGAAGTATATTCAGCTTGTCTATTAAGTCTTACTCATTAAAAGCAAATTCAAGTATATTCTTTATTGTGATTAAGCCCATTTATAGTTGAATTTTTATCATCACTGGCAGGGATGATTTAAAGGTAACTAAGGAAATTCTAGAATGAGATGGGTGACCTTTGTTATGCATAAAACAAAATAACAGGGCTGAAGTTCAAGCTAAGGTGGGGTGGGGGTGGAGAATAAAGAGTGCCTTCACAATTTCAGTGCCATGCTCAGAATGATTCCAGGCTACGTGGCTCCTTGAAACCTTTCCAGGGAATCATCCTTCTTGTTCCTGATGTATTCTTTTCTTGGGGAGCCTTTTTCTTGATCATCTCATCTCTTGATCTTATTCTTCCTTATTTACATGTATGATTTACAAGGTTCTTTTATTATGAAACACTGCCTCTCAATTTTAAATGGTTTATCTCATCAACTATGTGAACTCTTCCCTTTCCCTTCCTTTTTTTTTTTTTTTTTTTTTTTGAGATGGAATCTTGTGGTCCCATGGCCATTTCCTAGGTTTAACCCATCCTTTCACCTCTGCCTCTGAATAGCTGGCACTACATGTGCATGCCTTAGAGCTCAGCTCCGTGACTTTTTTATTTAGATGCTGCCAAGTCATCTCAACCATACTGTGTCCAACACTACTTTCACAGTTTCTCCCATCATTCTCAGTTTGGCTGTCTCCTACAAATCTTTAGCCTACTGATAGGAGCCAACATCTATTCTATAGCACATGCCATGAAGCCAGATAATTCTTTTACCCCTCTCTTTCTTGACACCTTTCAGCTAACCCACTCCTGAATCCTGTCTCACATTATTCTACCTTGTCACCATCCTAATCCAGATGACTAATGGATCTTGATTTCATTAACATAACAGGCTTAACTAATTTTTTTTTTGTTGTTGTTTTGCAATGTAGGGTCTCACTCTGGTCCAGGCTGACCTGGAATTCACTATGTGGTCTCAGGGTGGCCTCAAACTCTCGGCAATCCTCCTACCCCTGCCTCCCAAGTGCTGGGATTAAAGGCATGCACCACCACGCCTGGCTTAACTAATTTTTTCTGAAAGATCAAAAAAATGTGTGAAGGGGGATGTGAAATTCTGTCTTCTGAATAGGTCGTGGCCATTCTACTCATGAACTCACAACATCTATGATTTCTAGCACATGATTGAGCCTATTAATACTGTGGTAGTTTGAATATATGTCCCCCAATATATTCAGTATTTTATTATTTATAGTTTGCATCTGCAATCACCTTGCTAGAGGCAATGTCACTGGGGGCCAGTCTTAAGGTGTTAATGGTGGGTTTGAGATTCCATTGTAAAGATATGCAAATGTGCCTAGCAGGAGTTCCTGAAGTGTGCTGTGTGACCTTTTGGCTGTAGTTTTGCTCTGTGTGCTGTGGTGGCTGGTTGGTTTCTCTCTCTCTCTGCTTGGCCCTGTGGAGAGCAGGCTGCTTCTCTTGCCATTATGGAACTTCCCCTGGATCTGTAAGCTTCAATAAATAATATCCCTTCTTCCATAACTGTGCCTGATCTGGAAGTTCATCTCAGCGAACCTGAAGCTGTCTGCTACAAATACTTTACCATCAATGAGGAAAGGAATCATTAGACCCCAGACCTTCCAGACTAGCTAATTGTTGCTGGGAGAGGGGAGTTGGGTTCATCAGTAGTGTAGCCATTGGTAAGTTGCCCATTCCATAGTCAGTAACCTTCACCCATGATCATGCCAGAAATCCTAATTTAACTCAAAGGTTTTGAAGAATGCATAAAAATAAGATGGGAATGTGTGGAGAATGGTGTTAATGGGAGGATTTTAAGAAAGGCTATCTGTGAAGAATAATATCAAAGTTCACGGCTTGTGTGTATGTGGTTTTGCTCATCTGCAGAGGTGTGTGCTTGCCTGCAGTGGCTGGAATGGAACACTGGGCATTCCTCTCCATCACTCTTTCTTCCATTTTTATTTCAGCCAGAGTGATCCTGGAGCTTGCCATTTTTTTTTCCATGAGTCTCGGCACTTTTCTGGTCTCTGCTCCCCTACAGGACTGGGGTTACAGATATGCATGGCCATGCCTAACTGTGGGTCCTAGGGATCAAACTTGAGTAGTCTTAGATGCTTGCACAGGAAGTACTCTGCACCACTGAGCCATCTCTCCAGCCCTACTTGTTTCTGTCATATACTTTCCCACACAGAATTCACACAATTCACTTCTCCTGGATTTGTGGGCATGTAATCATATTTACATTAATGAAGCAGAGACATGGTCCATTCAGATTTTAGTATCCAATGGCAGTACAAGACAGAGAAATTTATAGGCAACACTTATATCTGTGCAGTGATATGTTTAGTTACTCTGCAAATGTTATTCTGGTAGCAGGTTCTAGCCTGTGGTCTGTACTTGGTACATTAACATTTTATTCATGGTCCCCCTTTACAGAGATACATTTGTATCCATCTGACATTGGCACCTATAGCCAGATGGCAAAGGACGGACCTGGCTCATTCACACAGTATGTGACCTATTTACAGGCCCAGCAATCTGTGGTTTGATGCGAAATAAAGTATTGAGCTTCTGAGTTTCTTTTCTTTTCTTTTCTTTTCTTTTCTTTTCTTTTCTTTTTTTTCTTTTCTTCTTTTTTCTTTTCTTTTTCTTCTTTTTTTTTTTTTTTTGGAGGCAGGGTCTCACTGCAGCCCAGGCTGACCTGGAACTACTCTGTGACCCACAGTGGCTGTGGATTCATGGTGATCCCCCTACTTCAGCCTCCAGAGTGCTTAGATTATAGGCATAAGGCACTGCACTCAACTTAAGCATTTTTTAAAATGACATATTGTTGGTTATATCACATGACCTGGACAGTTGATGGATGGATGCATGAAATCCAGCTGTCAAGAAGATAAAATGCAAGATGAATTCCCTGAGGTTGGGGGGCGTGATGAGTGGTGGGTGTCACTGTCAACCCAGCAAGGTTCTGACAAGGTCACTGAGAGCCAGGAATGCACATTTAAACACCTAAGGAACAAGACGTCACTGACAACCTTGCTTATTTTTTTGATCAAATATTTATGCAAAAATATATAACTCATCCCATAAAATTGGTGGCAGATATCCTCTAGGCCAGATGTGATCCTGTGTAACAGTTTGATGAACAGACAAGGAAACACATGAGTGTGACATCTTCAGATCAACATGTACCACACATGGAAGAAACCAAGGGCAGGCATTACAGCCATTCCTTTTGTTTGAGAAAGTCTCTGGAAAGGTAACATTTGAATCAAGAATGAAAGACAAAGGAATGCACATGGAGAATTCTAGTAGGTTTGTCCAGCAGCAGAAAGGAGAAAAGCATAGGTCATGCTGGGACAGAGAGCTGAATGGCACATGCAGAGGAGAAAGGGCAACTTGGAGCAAGAAGAAGGACCAGACTGTGGAGATGCCTGTGGAGGAGGTTGGCCTGCTCAGAGCCCAGAGAAGATTTGAGCAAGATAAAAGCTTGATCTGAATGAGTTTATGTTACACTTGCTATATGTAAAATTATAGTGAATCATTTCCACATAATGAAAAAATGTTAAAGATGCTGACATAAGGAATCATTCCATCTGCACAAATTATGCCTACAGGGCATCAGTGCATCGTGATTACTTCTTTCTTCCTTTTCGAAAAAACAACCATAACTTTTAAATGTGGAATGGATACCAAGAAAGGAAAACATTCAAAAGACATAAGAACACCGAAGGGCTGGAAATATTGCTTAGTGGTTAAGGTGATGGTCTGCAAAGCCAAAGGATGCAGGTTCAATTTCCCAGAACCCATGTAAGCCAGATGCATGAGATGGTGCATGTATCTGGAGTTTATTTGCAGTAGCTGGAGGCCTGGCCTACCTATTCTCTCTTTCTTTCTCTGCCTCCTTCTCTCTCTCTCTCTTTCGCAAATAAATAAATAAAAATAAAAATATTAAAATAAAAACATTGAAGTAATAAATACCCATTAATCAGTTTCTAAAATCCCATCTCCTTCCCTGGCTCCTCAGAGGTAATGTCCATCTTGTATTGTGGTCTATTATTCTCAACCTGTTTTAGTTTGGTCATGTTATTATTCCTAAATTATATATTAGCCACTCATGGTGGTGCAGACCTATAATCCCAGCACTTGAGAGGCAGAGATAAGAAGGAAGATCAGGAGTTCAAGGTCATTTTCAGATATATAATAAGTTCAAGGCCAGTTTGAGCTCCATGAGACCTTGTTTCAAAAAGCAACTAATCAAGGCTGGAGAGATGGCTCAGTGGTTTAAGGCACTTGCTTGCACAGCCTGCTGGCCTGGGTTTGATTACTCAGTACCCATGGAAAGCCAGATGCACAAAGAGGTGCATGCATCTGGAGATTGTCTGCACTGGCAAAGGGCCCTGGTGTGCCCATTCTGTCACTCTGTTTTACTTGCAAATAAGTACACTTCTTTTGTTTATTTATCTACTTGAGAGTGACGAGAGAGAGAGAGAGAGAGAGAGAGAGAGAGAGAGAGAGAGAGAGAGAGAATGGGTGCACCAGGGCCTCCAGCCACTGCAAACGAACTCCAGATGCATACGCCACCTTGTGTATCTGGCTTATGTGGGTACTGGGGAATCCAGTCTTGAACCAGGGTCCTTAGGCTTAACAAGCAAGTGCTTAACCACTAAGCCATCTTTCCAACCTCCATAAAATATTTTTTAAAGTAGTAAGTAAACCTCAAAATATACTTTTATATTGAGCCTTTTTCATATACTGAAACTTATAGAATCTGTATGTTTGAGATGTTTCTCAGTCATTGTGCATAACTATAGGTCATGTTTATTTAGTTGCTAAGCAATATTCTTTTATAGGCACACATTTTCTTCATTTTGCTTTTGAGGTATAGACCGGTTATGTCCAATATTTTTCTAGACAGTGTTACTATGATCATTGAACTCTCCTGGTATCCACACACACACACACACACACACACACACACACACACACACACACACACACAGACGGTTGTTTCAACCTTGGTCAGGAGTTCCCAAGTACAAGCACTATAGATCTTCAACTTTACTAGAAAATTATCTTCTGGTGTTTATACCACATTACACTTCCATCAACAGGGCATACTCATCTCATGTGCATCATATCCTTGCAGATTTCGTGGTACCCTTTCATTTTGCCAGGCTGAAGATATAAAATAATATATTGTGACTTAAATTTGTATTTCTTGGGCTGCAGAGATGGTTCAGTACTTAAGGTGCTTTGCTGCAATGTCTAAGGGCCCAATTTAATTCCCCAGTATCCACATAAAGCTAGATGGACAAAGTGGCACATGTATCTGGAGTCCGTTTGCAGTGTCTGGTAGCTCTGGTGTACCAACTCTCTCTGTGTGTCTCTCTTCTATCTGTCACTCTGCTTGAAAATAACTAAAAACAATTTTTAAAGCTACGAACATTTGGTATTTATTGATGAGCTTGAATATATTTATGTTATTGACTATATGTGGTTTTTTGCATTAGAAGTCTTGTGTTATTGACTATATGTAACTCACTGCATTAGACATCTTTGCGATTTTATATTTTCTTATCTTATTTTCCTAAGTCTAGGAGAATTTCATATATACTAATACTAAAATATTAGCATCATGCATAGTATATATCATTATACAATATAATGCTATTTTATGAATAGCAATTATCTGTCTTCCTAAGTATCTTCTGATAAACAGAACATCTTATGTTTAGCTTAGAGCATACCAAATGATCATTTTTTTGTTAAATTTTGTTATTTTCTATATTGTTAAAGAAAGCCTTTCCTTTTCTAATCTAAGTTCTTTTCTAAAGATTTCTAGTATTGCTGGGCATGGTGGATCGTGACTTTAATCCTAGCACTTGGGAGGCAGAGGTAGAGAATCACTGAGAGTTCAAGGCCAGCTTGGATACAGTAAGACCTTGCTTCTCTCTCTCTCTCTTTCTCTCTCTCACACATACACACACTCAACAACCTCCCCCCCAAGATTTATAGTTTTATAATTCACATTGTTTTAAATGACCATATTGACTTAAAACTACCAAATTTGAGCTGGGTGTGGTGGTGCACACCTTTAATCCTAGCACTTGGGATGCAGAGGTAGGAGAATCGCTGGGAGTTCGAGGCTGCCCTGAGACTACATAGTGAATTCCAGGTCAGCCTGAGCTAGAGTGAGACCATACCTTGAAAAACAAAACAAAAGCAACAACAACAAAAAAAACTACCAAATTTGAGTTTCTGTGTATTGTGTTAAGTAGTGACATACATAATTTCTTTCTTTTAAATTTATAACTCATACTGCTACTATGTACTGAAACGCCCAAATATCTCCACTAATATCCAATGTGAACTTTGTTGAAAATAAAGAACCACATTGTGTACATTTATTTGCCATTTATTTGTGCCAATATTTAACCTATCCAAGTCCCATCAATATCTTTAGTGTTATATATTCAAAATGGGTTTTGATATGTGATGCAATTTAATTTTTTAAAATTTATTTGCAAGCAGAGAGACAGAGGCAGAGTGAGAATGGGCATGCCAGGACCTCTAGCTGCTGTGAAACAAACTCTAGAATCATGTGCCACATTGTGCATCTGGCTTTATATGAGCACATGTTGTTAGGCTTTTGTAGGCAAGCCCCTTAACCACTGGGCAATCTCTCCAGCCCTGTGATACATTTTTACACTCTCTGTTCTAGTTCAGCTCCTTCCCATTAACTCTTAGATCATTACTTTCCCATAGAAATCTGGAATTAGCTTGCCACATTCTATAAATGTTGAGGGTTTTTTCATCTTTTTGGCATTGCATTTACTCTCTAGAACAACTTGGGAAAACTTTTTTATTCTATTGGCTCTTCACAAGCATGTGCAGGCCTTGTCTGGTGTTACTTCTTTCATAATATCCCACACCTGCTACTGGGGTTGTTATTGGCAGTAGCAGATTTGCTAATGTATTATAACATTTTAGAATTGTGCTAGTTGACTATTCCTTATTTATGAAAATTTAATTGATATTTTATATATTGATTTAATATTCAGGACAGTTGCTAAACTCTTATTAAAATAATTTATTTGTAGATCAGTTGGAACAGATGTTAATATCATTTGCAAATTAAATTTTACTTGATTAAAAATTTCAAGCCTTTTATTTATTTTCCACGTCTTACTGCATTAGATAGAAAGGGATAATAGCGGGCATCTTTGTCTGATGGCAGTATTTAGTTGTGAGGATTTCCTTGGATTTGTTTTGGTTGTTGTTTACATCTATAAATACAATCATACAAACATACACAAATTAGTAAAACATCTAGCTGTGTATACTTACTCAAGCCCTCTATTTTTTTTCTGTCTGATATATGTGTTAGTCACTGAGAGATTGTGTCAGATGTGTTTACTAAAGAGGAAGATGTAGTATGGTGGGTATTATTTTTACATTCCATTACAGTATAAGAGACACACATACACATGTGTGCGCATGCACACACACACACACACACACACACACACACACACACACACTCTTAAAGTTATATACCTCAGAGAACTGGATATTTTGTCATTATATAGCAGCTTTCTCTCTTTTTACCCCAAATCTATTTAATTTGATATAAACATAGCTCAAGCAGATTTCTTTTAGCTATTTTTTGCCTGGTATATTTTTATTTTCTTTTTGGTACACCTTTTCTAAACTTTTATGTTTCAGTCAAGTTCTCCTTAAGCAGCATATTGATGAGTTTAAATAAAAGGAGAAGCTGTGTCTCTGATACTTGTACCTAAAACCTTTCACTTATGTTATAATCACTGATAGGAAGGGAGTCACTTCCACATCTCATTTTGGGCTGTCTTTTACATTTGAAAAAAAAATAGTTTTAAAATTTTTATTCATTTGAGGGGGGGGAGAGGCAGGTAGAGAGAGATAATTGGTGTGCCAGGGCCTCCAGACACATATGCCACCTTGTGCATCTGGCTTACATGTGCCCTAGGGAATTGAATCTGGGTCTTTTAGCTTTGCAGGCAAACCCCTAAGCAATCTCTCTAGCCCTGTCTTTCATATTTTTGGTTCCTCCTGTTCTTCCTTTCTTTTTCGATTTTTTTTAAATCTCATATTTTTCTACTTTGCAGTTTATGATGTTATGACCTCTTTATACTTTCAGTGTCATTGGAAATTTTAATATTTGTCATTGTCTGGGGTTAATCAGTGTCTTTACACTCTTTCTGAACAGCTCACAGACTTTTACTATCATATCCTTTTGAATAAGGCATTGATTTCTCTTTTATTCCTATTATATAACCCACAAAACATCATCAATATTATATATAGTCAATGTTTATTTATATTTATCTCCCTATTCACTTTCCCCTCTTTGTGGGGAGTCTTTGTCCAGTCTTCTTATTGGGGATCAGTTTTTCTCTGACCATTTCCTTTAGTAAAGGCCTGAGAGTAGCAAACTCATCTCCTACTTTTCTGGACTGGGCTCAAGGTGTTGCTATTGCTTTCATTCTGTTTTTTTTTAGATATTTATTATTATTTATTTATTTGAGAGAGAGAGGCAGATATATATACAGAGAGAGAGAGAGAGAGAAAATGGGCACACCAGGGGCTCTAGCCACTGCAAAGGAACTCCAGACACATGTTCCACCTTGTGTATCTGGCTTATATGGGCTCTGGGGCATCGAACCTGGATCCTTTGGCTCTGCAGGCAAGTTCCTTAGCCACTAAGCAATGTCTCTAGCTCCTTGCTTCCATTCTTAAATGATATTTAGATTTCTGAAATTCACTATGTGTATCTGGATAAGAAATTGTTTAAAATGTATCTTGCTGAAGATTCCTGGATCTATGAATTCGTGTCTCTATTAATTCTAAACATATGCTCTTCAATCATTTCCTGTTTCATTCTCTCCTTTTATTCTCTCTTACTTCCTTTCATCTTGGTTTTTCATGGCCTTTAATTTCTCTACCAACTATTCACTGAACCTTAAATATACTTTTTTTTTGTTTGTTTTTTTGAGGCAAGGTCTCACTCTAACTCAGGATGACCTAGAATTCACTGTGTAATCTCAGGCTGACCTTGAACTCACAGCAATCCTCCTACCTATGCCTCCTGAGTGCTGGGAGTAAAGGCATGTATCACCATGTCTGGCTAAATTTTAATGTTTTATTTACAGAATTCTTTTTATTTTCAAGTGTGCTTCATCCTTTTTTATAGTAAGTGTTCATTAGTCATGTTGTCTGTCTTAAACAACTGTTTCTCATAATTTTCAGCTTCAGCTGCTTCTGTGGTTTCCACTCATGGATGCTCTTAGTGTGTACTGTGATCTGCTTGGTACATACTGTGATCTGCTTTGGTAAGATACTGTTTCTTGGAAGTTTATCTGCAGTAATAGTTTAAGGCAAGTTTTAAAAATTGTTTCCTTTATAAACAAATAAATTTATTATGTCAGCAGTCCTTAGGACTTACAGGATGAGAGAGTCATATATCAAATCCTGGGTTTGTCAAGTGATATGAACTTGAGGTTCCAACTCCTGTGAGAACCAGCCTAAAATCAAGACTTCTCAGGGGAAAAAAAATCTTTCTTTCTTTGTATAGTCTACGAACTTTTAAGAATAACAATTTTCTTATAATTGCTCATGATAATAGTTTTTTAAAAAACATATTCTTGAAGCATGTTCAGAGTTTGTGTGGCCTTTTGGTGTCCCTACCTTTAGATAATGGGCCTTTCATTAAATGCATCATGGTGGCTGCATTTCCTGTCTCACATTGCCTATGCACCATGCAACAGAGAAACTCAGTATCCACTTGGCAGGCAGCTTCAAGGTGAAGGGCAGCAGCGTTTCTCTGCTGTCTTTCTTGGAACTGCTTCCACCGGACGCTCTGCTGGGAGCTCCTTGCTTCATCTTTACTATTGACTCATTTAAATACTTTTGTTTTAAAATAACTTTATTTATTTGCAAGCAGAGAGGCAGGGGGAGAGAGAAAGAGCAAGGCCTCTAGCCGTGCAAATGAACTCCAGAAGCATGCATCACTTTGTGCATCTGGCTTTATGTGACCACTGGGGAATCAAACCCAGACAGTAAGGTTTTGCAGGCAATTGCCTTAACTGCTGAACCATCTCTCCAGTCCTAAAATACCTTTAAGGAGGTACAATGAGTTTTAATTCAAAAACTGTTTCTCTAGTTTTTTCTTCCTTGATGTTTTCATATCTTTTTAAAATATTTTATTTGTTGAGTGAGTGAGACAGAGAGAGAGAGAGAGAGAGAGGAGAGAGAGAGAGAGAGAGAGAGAGGATTTCAGGATTGCTTCAGTATTTCTGTAATAACACTAAAAACCAATCAAGCTTGAAGGGCTTATTAGCAGAAATGTGATGGTATCAAGGAACCATAATGGCTCCTTTTAGCCTGAATTGAAAAATTTTTAAAAGCTAGAATAGAAAGGTGGCATATGAAAGAAATGGGTCTATGTGAGCACTTAGAGAAAAGCTTAGGATTTCAAGCAATCTACCATTTAAAATGAACTTTTACCTGTAATACACTTGTTCATATTAAAATAAGGAATACCTCCATCACCCTGATCACACATGAATACATACATTGTTTTGGGAAAAGCAAGCCAACAAATAAAATAAATAGAATGGTATAGTGCACCCCTTTGATCATCCACACCTCCAATCTCAGGCCCCTGGACAAGGTTTAAGGGCAGTATGCCTCCATGCCTTCTCTGCTTATTCATAACCTTTCATGTGCAAGTGCCTATAGACACCCTTCATTTTACAAGAGAATGGTGAGAAGTGAGGCTGAGGACAGAGCAAGGAATCTGAAGACGAGATTTCAGGTCTGGCTCTACCATCACCTATCAGTGGACCTCTCTGGCCTCTTTCCATTTTGGCCAAGTGAAGGAATCAACCCAGCTTGCACTAAACTCTTCATGTCTCTTATTGTCTATGCAATTTTCTAGCAGTACCTTATCTCATCTTGGGATAAATAAAAATTAAACTTGTCCATCTCTCATCAACATATTTTGGGTCAATTATGAAAATAGCAGATCATTTTGTAAGATCATTACTATAAGCATCACATAGCATCAGAAGTTAGTAGGAATCAGCCCCCCCTCCCCCATATCAAGGAAAGGAGGACGAAGCAGGAAAAGGCCACCTCTGAACACCAGAAGAAAGTAAAAGATAGCTCTCAAGGTTGCTTTAATCAAGGACATGGTTAACATGCTGCCCTCCCCACTGATGTGTGTCAATTCATAGCAGCTGAAAATGAATGATGGGGAGAAGACTGAGGGAACAGCTGAAATGAATAATGCCAACGACCAGAAACCATCCATCTATCAGACATCTATATAGCAGGGAGGCGAAGCTTATGACCTCAAATCAAATGACTGGACTTTTGGGGCTGAAGAGATTGCTCAGCAGTTAAGGTGCTTGCCTGCAAAACCTAAGGACCCAGGTTCAACTCTCTAGTACACACATAAGCCACATGCACAAAGGTAGCACATGAATCTGAAATTGATTTGCAGTGCTAGAGGCCATGGCATGCCCATTCTGTCTCTTTCTATCTGCCTCTTTTTTTTATTTATTTGAGAAAGAGAGAGATCGTTCTCAAATAAATAAACAAACAAATAAAATATTTTAAAAAATAAAGTGACTGGACTTTTAAGTATTTTATTTATCTACTTGCAAGGAGAGATAGAGAGAAGAGAAAAGAGAGAGAGAGAGAAAGAATGAGAGAATGAGAATGGTTGTGCCAGGGCCTCTAGCCACTGCAAATGAATTCCAGATACATGCACCACTTTGTCCAGCTTTACGTGGGTAGTGGAGAATCAAATCTAGGTCATTAGGCTTTGCAAGCAAGCATCTTAACTGCTGAGCTACCTCTCTAGCCCCACGACTGACTTTTTAAACCAGTGGGCATTGTCCCTGGATGACAAGCATGGAGGCAGCTATGCAGATTGGGCCAGCAAGGGGTGCTCATTTGTCAGTCTGCTTGCTAGTGTCATCATAAAGAATTAACAAATGTAGGGGCTGGAGAAATGGCTTAGCAGTTAAGATGCTTCCCTGCAAAGCCTAAGGACCCAGGTTTGATTCTCCAGGTCCCATGTAAGCCAGATGCACATGGTTGCACATGCATCTGGAGTTCATTTGCAGTGGCTAGAGGCGCTGGTGCACCCATTCTCTCTCTCTCCCTCCTACTCCTCTGTCTCTAATAAATAAATAAAAATAAATCTTTTTAAAAAAGAATTAACAAATGCAAAAGACAAAGAATGCCCATGGTATAAAATTCAAAGAGAGAAAGTGTTGTACGACAGTATAATTTTGTTGAGAAAATGTTTCTAACCAACATAAATGTTATTGGAGTTTTGTATGAAGCAATCAGGAAATTGCCTTGTGTGTGTGTGTGTGTGTGTGTGTGTGTGTGTGTGTGTGTGTGTGCATATACACATATGCATGTGTGCATGCATGCACATGTGTGCCACACAGCCCTCCATATTCATGGGCTTTGGATCCATGGATTTAATCACTCATGAATAAGAAATATTCAAATGAAAATTTGCAACTGTACTGACAATGTGCAAAATTTTACTTGTCATCATCCCATAAAAATATAAGAGCTATCATCAAAGCATTTATATCATTTTAGGAATAGAAGCAATCCAGACATGATTTAAATTAAAGATCTGCATGGATGGGCACAAGTTTTAAGCCAATACTGCACTGTCTTAAGGGACTTGAGCATCCATGGAGTTTGGTATCTGTGGAAGGTCCTGGAAAACCATTTTCTCATGGATACTGAGATGTATCTGCATCTATAAGTAGATGTTGTGTATGGACGGATGGATGGATAGATGGATGCTACTTTTACAACCAGTATCCTCCAGGTAAAAGTGATAAGAAGAGACTTGTGTTCTCTTCTACTCTTTCACAAGTAAGGATTTAAATGAGAAGACTGGAAACCTAACAATCAAAATACTTTTCAGATGCAGTCTTTGGGTTTTCCAATTAGTCCTCATGCAGAATGTTCTTAAAGGCCAGAATCCTGGTGAGACCAGGACCAAAATGCAATGCAACAGAAGGACCTCACACAGTATTCTTTGTCCTGGCTCTTGTCTAATCTCACCGAGTAGTAGCTTTTTGCCATATTTTAGTTTCAACATAAAGGTTTCAATACTACTTACAGGTTCTAGACAGTAAAGTGATCAGAATTAAGCTATGATATCAGACAGTACATTTAGGCACAAAGTTTGAAGAAAAAGAAACCATTTCTAAAACTTCAAATGAGCTCTGGTCTGGAAGTCATACCAAAGCAGAAGGAAAAACTACAGATCATATGAAACAGTTTGTTAAGACTGAGACCTGGCTGGGGCATGCATGTGCCCATTTTCACCACTACCTGAGAAATCTATTGGAATATGACCAGAAAAACAGATTTTAAGAGTCAGTTTAATTTTTCCCTAAGGAATAGTTCCTTTTTTTAAAACTTACCCACAACTTTGCAACATTATGAGTAGGTTTGTGTCAATATTTTATTTTAGAGTGGATTCTATTAGAGAATTCTGGGTTTTGAAGTATCAATAGCTTTTAAGTCTGGGCTGGGAATGTAGCTCAGTGGTTAGAGCCCTTGCCTGCTGCATGAAGCCCTGGGCACCACAAAACTGAAAAGTGAATTTCTGACTTTAGTTCAGCAAAATCAAGAGAAGGTTTCCTCTTTTTAAAATGAGATTTTTAATGGCTTTGTCTAAAAACACTGCCCAACTTTTCTATGAAAGTGCAAATGTAGTAGAGAAAATTCCAAGGGAAAAAGCTGATATTGAAAAAGCCTGGTGTTCTTGAACCTCCAAGTCTTGCTTCCCGAGGGACCTGGAGATCATGGAGCCTTTTGTGGTTCACCTCATTACAAACGTCTATCTGTCACAGCAGGCATTAGGTCATGAGAGGACATGGTGTCCAGGAAATTGAAAATCAGGTTAGCAAACTCCCAGGTGACCAATTCCCTTTCAACTGACTCGAGTAGCTGGCAGTGTCTCCCACAGCCCCTGAAATGGTTGTCACTGAAGTCACAGCGGAAATGCTTCCAAGTCATCCTCCCAGAGAGTGCAGGAGCCACACTTCTGGGGAAGCAGTCCTACCCTTTCTAACATTTAGAGAAAATACACAATTTCCATTTGAGTTGCTTCAATAGTCCACACTGCTCAAAATTGATTTCAGTCTCTCTCTCTTTTTTCTTTTTGAGGTAGAGTCTCGCTCTAGCCCAGGCTGATCTATAATTCACTGTGTAGTCTCAGGGTGGCCTTGAACTCTCGATGATCCTCCTACCTCTGCCTCCCAAGTGCTGGAATTAAAGGTGTGCCCCACGAAGCCCAGCTTTGATTTCAAAGTTTCTTGCATGAGTCAGTCTCTGAGTTCAGCGCAATCTTTCAAAGCTGCCCTTGTCCTTTCTCAGCTCACCTGCAAGATGGTGACGTCTTGTATGGAAGGGGCTGTTTTCAATGGAGGAGTTGTGCAGGAGGCCCTGGAAGTGCAAAGCTCTCTATCCTTTAGGACCCCTGCATTCACCTGCTACCTTAGGAGTTGCCACCAGCTGATGACTGCTTGTCATTTGGGGTGACTGATGAAATCACGTACGAGTTTATAACATGCAAAATACCTTCTCTCACATTAAGGCAGAGTGGATTCTAATGACTGGAAATAGAATTGGCAGCTTCTTGGGTGGCAGATGCCTCAGCACAGCATCCAGGGACCTTGTAGCAGCCCTATCCGTTCCCAGGACCATGACGTAGAGTGTATAAGCATTCATGAGGGAAATAGGAAAAGAAAACAACCTCCCATTCAAGCAGCATCTACAGGAATTATTATCTTTAGAGTTCTTGAATATTTACATTGCACAATCATTAAGATATTTGATTTGTGTGTGTGTGTGTGTGTGTGTGTGTGTGTGTGTGTGTTTTGAGAGAGGATCTCACTCTGTATCCAAGGCTGTCCTGAACTCATTATGTAGCCCAGGCTGCTCTCAAATTCATTGTAGTGTTCCTATCTCAGACAAGTGCTAGGATTATAAACACTATACAGAGCCAGTATTTGTTCTTTTATTGAGAGGATAGCAACTCTGCCCACCATTAGCATAAGTGAAATCCCTTTCCCTCTCCTTCTGTGGCAGTCATTTTATTTAGTATCTCATATTAAACCACACTGAATTATAAATTAGAAGTACTTGTGAAATTCTTCAACATTAGATACCCCTTCTCTTTCCCTATCATTCATCTCTTATTCTTCCAGAAATATGCTTCCTTTGAGTCTAACTTCCAGAAGTGTGTTAGACAAGACACCTCCTGCTTCTTCTACCTTTATCTGAGCCCTATACCCATGTTCCACTGATTACTCACAAATAATGAATCTACTAATGATTTGCCAGTCAATGAAGTCAAAAGACACTTTTTGCTGGGTGTGGTGGCACATGCCTTTAATCCTAGCACTCAGGAGGCAGAAGTAGGAGGATTAATGTGAGTTTGAGGCAAGCCTGGGACTACAGAGTAAGTTCTAGGTCAGCCTAGGCCAGAGTGAGACCCTACTTCAAAAACAAACAAACAAACAAACAAACAAACAAACAAACAAACAAACAAAAAGATACTCTTCTCTGTTGGGCCTTGCTAGTAACAGGCTAGACCTGTGAGGAGGCTGGCCTGAACTATTGGACATGGCCAGGGACCCTGGGCTGTGGGGTCGCAGCTGGCCCTCTGTCAGGGGTCCCTGGAGATGGTGATTGCCTTCCCTATGTTGTAGGGTGCACTGAGCTGTCATCGTCCAGAGTGGGCAGAACTGGCAAGGCGCTCCCCCCAGACCCAAAAGGCTCTGACCATTCCATAAGTCAGACTTTGCCCCCCACAGTTCCTGACCTGTGGCTAGCTGCCCAAGAGACCCTCATGCGGCTAAAGTCATGTAGCCTTCTCACCCCCCCACAGTTTTGAAGTCACAGCCTCCTGTTAATCTCCTCTTCTACCCTTTCCCCTACCTTCCCTTATCCTTCCCCCATAGCTTTGAAGTTACTCGTCCTTCCTCTATCTAGATAACAGCCCATAAACTATGCATCCAATTGCCATATAGTCTGTATGTGCCATCTCAACCTTCCCCAAGTGTTTATAAGCCCCCCCCCTTTGAATAAAGGAGTGCTGTCCATCAGACCGTCTCCTGGGTGCTCACTGCCCCGTCATGTGTTCGTATGTTTGCGTTGCACTCACCTGCCCAGCCAGAATGACCCTGCTGCTCTCTCCCTCACCTGGGACGTCGGTGGCCAATGACCCCGGGGAATGGGAATGGCACAAGACCCACAGCACGAGACCCACACTTCTCTACTACTCAGCAGCTGTTCTTGTTTGAATGTGTCTCCCACATTTCCTGTGTTGAAAACTTGGTTGCCCATGCAGCAGTGTGGAGAGTTGGGATACTTGGGAAGTGACAGTTTGATGGATCAGTGGGTCACCAAAGAGTTGGCTTCGTTGTAAAATCCACCCCTCTCCCATCTTACTCTACCTTACCATGTGACGTACTCTGCCTTGCTATGATTCAGTGAGTTGATGCTCACCAGGTGCCAAGTAGATGTTGGTCCCATGTTCTTGGGCTTCATGGCCTCCCAAACTGGGAGTTAAATAAACTCTGTCCTTCCTAAATTACTCGTTATGAGATGGCTTACGATGGCCACAGAAAACTGACCAAGAGAGTAGCTTCAGACACCGTGGCCCTTCATATCTATACATTGGTTTGCTCTTGCTTCCTTGACACTCTTACCTCCTGTTGAGATCACGTGGCTGTGCCCTGCCTCACATGACTCCATATTGCATAAAATAATGTCCTGAGAGAGTCCATTTTACAAGCTGCTTTTGACTCATTACTAAGAATGGAAGATGACTCTGTACCTTGGTGGACACTTAAACACCATCTGTCCAGCACCATCCATGAGGTACAGACTGACAAGTAATTTATTCCTATATGTAGAAGAGGATGCCACCCTATAAATTTATCAAAGTAAACTGGAACAATAGGAACACCTGGCTGTAATAAAATCCTATCAAGAAAACCAAACCAGAGAACTTATGAAACATATCAGACAGTGGAATGGGTGTAAATCCCTCATCTGGATCCCATAAAGAATATACAGAGTAATGCAATGGAGATGTCCCTACAGACTTTCCATCTGATAACCAAGTTTGGGGTCAAGAGATTGACAAGAGAACTCTTGATTCCCCATGGCTTCAGCCCAGCTTAGTTCTAACCATTGATACAGCCTACTTAAATTGCCATCTGCCTGTCTGCCTGTATTGTCCATTCTTCTGCCCAGATCAAATCCTGAATCTGGTCCTGTCCTTTGACTCTACAGCCTGCCCGGTCCATCACCTCACTCCTGCCATTCATGACCTTGAGGATCAACTTAGTTTTGAGCCTGTAGCCTGACCCTTGTCAACAACAGCAAGCAACAACCCTTCAGCCTGGGTCCATTACCTTACTCCCACAGAGACTCTTTCTACAGGCCTCTTTGAAACGCCTGTCCTCTTCAACCCCTTGTAGGCATTCTGTAACCTACATCGACATACATATATAGACAGGCATTTACTGTGTGCTGTGTGATCTGCGAGTAAATATTAGCAATTAAGATTGCCATAAAGGACCTGGGTTTGCCTCTGCCTTGGCCTGGTTATCAAGGGAATCAGGATGACTTGGCAAATGCTGCCAACAAAACTAACACATGTTGTGAATTTATTATTATTCAATACATTCTGACACTGGACAAACACAAACATGCTCTGTATGTTTCTGACAGAGTGCTCACACACTCCTTCTTTATTTGTCTTTTCCTTGCTATTTCTTGTTTATTTACTTATGAGAGAGAACAGAAGAGAGGTATATAGGAAGAAATGAACTCCAGACACATGTACCACTTTGTGCATCAGGATTTACATGGGTACTGGGGAATCAAACCCAGGATGTTAGGCTTTAACTTCAGAGCTATATCTCCAGCCTGCTATTTCTCTTTTACTAGGTCTTTTCATGTTCTCTTTTCCCAAAACACATCCAGGATTTTATCTCTCCTGTACATAAATGCAAGCAGATTCATCTGTCTCATAGCTTACTACACATAAATTTCACTCTGAGAAAGGGTACAAAGGTTATATCACTGTACCTTGTCTGCTTGAATCCTTTATCCTGGAGCCACCTCATAAGATGTTATGGTGGCACAAAAACTCACAAGAGAACAGACTTTTAACCAGAAAATATATACTCTGCAGTGTAAGTTTGAGGAGAATGATCAGAACAGGAAGTAGAGGGCTGCCAATCATCCCCTGTGTACCCTTGAACAAGTCATTGAAAATTCTTGAGCTTCCAACCCCAGATTCCTCCAGTGTGACTCAACCTTAGCTTTGAGAAGAGGTTCAGGATGAATTAATTCCTCCAAATGACAAAACCCAACTTGCTTGGAGATGGTGTAACGTGAAGAGAAATACTTCCTATGGAAAATAAATTTTCATCTCTAAACTGCCGCTTACCCTAGCAACTCTTCTACTTCACTTGTTCCCACTTAAAACTTGTAGAGGATAAAATATTTCCTCTAAAGATGAACCAGGCAAGTGTGAGTTTGGCATCAGCTGTGAGCTAGTGGTAGTAGTGGCAGGGCTATTAACATCATGGATGAAGCAATTTTCAGGTGGAAGACATTGTGTAGGTTAGAAAACTGTTGTTAAGGCTGGGTTTGGGTTTTATGAGACTTTGTTTCCCTCAAATAGTCCATACCAGTCACCTGAGAGTTCATAGATTAATAAGACAGTACCACCACTCTCTAATGTAGAAAAAGGAAAAAGGCATTAAAAGTATATTTCAGTGCAAGGTTTGAAATGGTTTGTTCTCTAAATTATTGTTGAAATTTAATCTATATTATGATATATTAAGAAAATGAATAAAGTAGGTCATCTAAAAAGAACAGGGTGCTGTCCTAACAAATAGATTAATTTATTTATGTGATTAATGGGTTAATAAGTTATCTCAAAAAATGCAATTGCTATAAAAGCCCATTTCCTGTCCCTCACCACACAATGCCCTTCACCACCTTGCAACTCTGCCAGCAAAACAATAATCACCGGATTTGGTTTCTTGACCTTGGGCCAGAGCCATGAGCTTCAGTAAACCTCTTTTCTAAATAATCTGTGCAGTCTGTGGTGTTGTCTTATTAGCAACAGCAAATGGATTAAGATAATATGTAGCAATTGTTTTAACAATGGCAAGCTACAAGAGAAACCATGTAGATTCCGGGGAAACTATGTTCCAGAAAACAGCAGAGCTTGTGCCAGTGGTGTGCTGGTACATGTTTAAAAAGCGATTCTCGGGCTGGAGAGATGGCTTAGCAGTTAAGGCACCTGCCTGCTAAGCCTAAGAATGCCGGTTCCAATCTCCAGGTCCCACGTTTAGCCAGATGCAAAGTGACGCAAGGGCGCAATGCCGCACTTGCCCTCAAGGGGGCGCACACATCTGGATTTCATTCACAGCAGCTGAGAGACTGCTGGCACGCCCATCTCTATCTGTCGCCCTCTCCCTCTCTCTCTGTCTCTCTCTCCAAAAATAAATAAAGTGAAAAAAAAATCGATTCTCAAACCAGGTGTGGTGGCGCACGCCTTTAATCCCAGCACTCGGAAGGCAGGGGTAGGAGGATCGCTGTGATTCAAGGCCACCCTGAGACTACATAGTGAATTCCAGGTCAGCCTGGGCTACAGTGAGACCCTACCTTGACCCCACTCCAAATAATAAAATAAATAAATAAAAAGCTATTCTCTTAGAAAAACAAAAGTCAGTGTTGCAGTCAGATTCACATTGCTGGCAGAAGACAGCTAACCAAGAGCAGCTTATGGAGAAAAAGAAAAGTTCATTTTGACTTACAGACTTGAGGGGAAGCTCCATGATGGCAGGGAAAACGATGACATAAGCAGAGGGTGGACATCACCTCCTGGCCAACATCAGATAGACAACAGCAACAGGACAGTATGCCAAACACTAGCAAGGGGAAGCTGGTTATAACACCTGTAACCTGTCCCCAAAATATACCACCTCCAGGAAGCTGCAATTCCCAAATTGCCATCAGCTGGGGACCTAGCATTCAGAACAGCTAAGTTTATGAAGGACACCTGAATGAAACCACCACAGGCTCTATTTACAGAGTTTGGTAACTTTCATGGTATAAATTATTGCACCGTGAGTATTTTCAGACTATCAAAATGACAGCCAGGTGTGGTGGCTCATGCCTTTCATCTCAGACCTTGGGAGGCTGAAGTAGGAGGATCACTGTGAGTGTTGCAGTCAGCTTCGTACTGCTGACAGAAAACACCAGACCAAGAGCAGCTTGTGGTGAAAAAGGGTTTATTTTGGCTTACAGACTCGAGGGGAAGCTCCATGATGGCAGGGCAAAATGATGGCATGAGCAGAGGGTAGACATCACTTCCTTGCCAATATCGGGTAGACAACAGCAACAGAAATGTGTGCCAAACACTGGCAAGGGGAAACTGGCTATAATAACCATAAGCCTACCCCCAACAATACACTGCCTCCAGGAGGGGTTAATGCCCAAATCTGCATCAGCTGGGAACCTAACATTCAGAACACCTAAGTTTATGGGGGACGCCTGAAGCAAACCAACACATTCCACCTCTGGCTCCCAAAAACTGATAACCATACATGATGTAAAATGCAATGCATTCATGCAACTTTAAAAGGCCATTTATGGGAGACACCTGAATCAAACCAACAGCATGAGTTTGAGCTCAGTCTGGCCTATCGAATTGTGGGTCAGCTTGGTAGAGTGAGATGCTGCTTCTAGTGAAAACAACAATAACAACAACAAACCCCAACAAACTATCAAAATAAGTTGGAAGGATTTGGGGAAAAGTTCAGTTAGAATTCCCACACCGATTCTGTGCACACAAAGTACTTGGAAAGCACAAGTAACACCAAAAACTACTAAAGAAGTAGTGAGTGATGACTTTTAGGCAACTATTACTTTATTTTTACTATATTTACTTATAAGTGTATTCAGATTAAGTTTTTTTTTTTTGGTTTTTCAAGGTACGGTTTCACTCTAGCTCAGGCTGACCTGGAATTAGTCTCACGGTGGCTTCAAACTCACAGCAATCCTCTTACCTCTGCCTCCCAAGTGCTGGGATTAAAGGCATGTGACACCATACCTGGCCAGATTAATTTTTTTTTTTTTGGAGGTAGGGTCTCACTCTAGCCCAGTCTGACCTGGAATTCACTGTATTCTCAGGGTGGCCTTGAACTCATGGTCATCCTCCTACCTCTGCCTCCCGAGTGCTGGGATTAAAGGTGTGTGCCAGATTAATTTTTAATAATAGCCATATTTAATACCTGGCTCACAAAATCCTTGAAAAATCTTCAAACTGTTAGACAGCACCAGTTTGTGAATAATTTGTCATCAAAGAATTAAGGAAAGTTAATGTTTGCTTAAGCAATGCACTTGAAGTCTGTAAGGTGGACAATCTGGTTCTGGTATTTTTATACTTGCTAATAGTCTAGAATGCTATGTTATCTATGGATACACAGATCAAAAATGGTAATTAAAATAAACCAATTCCAAGTGGATGATGATTTTCTATATAGTCTGTGTGAGCTATGTGTGTGATACATATTTCCTTTCTATGAAAAGCAACCTGGAGGAAAGAAGTTTGCATACTGAATAACATGATTTTGATAGATTGACTGTCCTCTCCAATCCACATGTGTAAGCCCCAACTCCTAATGTGACTGTCTTTGGGACAAAGATGTGGAGACACAGGCACCCATCCTATGTTATCACAAAAGGCCACAAAAGGAAACAGTGGAAAGGCATTCTCTGCAAGCTTGGAAGAGCAGTTTCTCCTGAAACCAACCTTGCAGGTACCTCGGTCTTGGACTTCAGATCCTACAATGATGAGCCTATAAATTTAAGTTTGTTAAGTCCCCAGTTAGTGATGCTTTGTGACAAAAACCTGAATAGATCATACATCATGAAACAATGAGGAGATGTACAATTTTGCAACTACAACAACACACTAGCAACTCTGGATTTTAAACAAAGTCATAGGGAATTCCTTTCCGTATGTTCCTCTGTCACAGTCTTCAACTGAATCCTTGGGTTTCAATCCAAAGGTTGCCACCTTTGCAAAGCCATCTTTGCTTTTGGTTTTCCCAAGTACATATTAGCCCTTTTTTCTTTATAAATAGCTTTTTAATTCATTATTATTTATTTTGAAATGAGATCTCACTCTGTCATCTAGGCTGGCCTTGAACTTACTCTGTAGAAGGATGGCCTTCAGCCCATGGCAATTGTCTTGCCTTAGCCTTCCAAATGCTAGGATTACAGGTGTGAGCTACCACACTCAGCTTACCTTTTTACAATGATGATCATGATGTTCTGTGCTAATGCAAATCTTTTGTAGGAAGGTGGTCTAGATACTGGAAATTAAGCATGTAGCTGTTAATACTTAAACTTAAATAAAAGTAAAAGTAAATTAAAAAATGATTAGGAGGACCACTATGAGTTCGAGGCCAGCCTGGGACTATAGAGTGAGTTCCAGGTCAGCTTGGGCTAGAGTGAAATATTGCCTTGAGTGCCCCCCCCCAAAAAAAAACCCTCAATAACTCCATTGCATTTTAAGTCGTTAGAACCATCTGTGGCCAGTGGCTGCTACACTGACCACTCAGAGGTAAGAAATTAATTGGACAAGACCACATAGTAGTAGACAATTATCCTTTGAAGGTAAAGCAAGCATTTTCATATTTTCTCAGCCTCTACTGCAGTGGCTGTTATGTAATAGATACCCAATAACTATTGGTTGAATTGATAAAGCAATGCACACTTGTCACTCAATTATACCACTGCATGGCATTCTTGGTTCCAAGAGGCTGTAGAAATGTGCATATGCATGAACTTTATTACTGATGAGCAAAAACTAAAAATGAGTGATTTTCATTTTCTCTAGGATCAGAACACCAATATGCATCATTAAGATATAATTATAGCCTTCATCTCTCAGGTGTTAACTTAGTAATCTATAGTGATTAGTTCAGAGGCACACTATTGATTCTAATTTATTTTTTTCTAGGCCATCTAGGCTCCCTGGTTCTATAAGTGACCCTATGGACTTATTAAACCCTTCAGCATGATATTTATGAGACTCTGGTTAATGAGTCCTCCAACACCTTTAATTCTCTGGCTCTCATACCTATTATTTTAGTGACAAGCTTCTGACTGTAATTAATCATATCTTTCATGGACTCAAAGGAGATCATAAAAAGGTTACTGTATCATACATAGTGCTCTGCTACTAGAAGAGTTCTCTGTCTCCACATTTAAAGATCTTCAAAGGCATTTCAAACAACCCTTGGGGATCCACTTAAATGCTCAGTTATTCTTATTCTCTGAAAACTTTACTTCTTGCTTAAAACTTTGAAAATGTAGCCCAAAGCATATTCCTTGACTCTATCACCAAGGAAAAGAACAGGGTCTTTTATCACAAGCCTGGAAAAGCCCCTTCCTGCTCTATGAGTGAGACTTAAGCATTATTTAAAAGGTGATGTTTCTCTTTTATATGTTTCAATAGATTTCCCACTATCCTCAGGGGTAAACACTAGGGCCCAGTAAATATAACTTGAATGAATAAATAAAATAAAAATGAAAGACAATTGCTTAAGAAATAAAAACAGGCGCATGGCAAAGCTCCAAGTACACATCAGTCCTACCAGGGATAACAGAAGGCTTAGTTAACAAGGATGCTTATTTAGGGCTGGGGATGCAGAAGGTGTCACCAGGGAGGGAGTGGAGAGGGAAGAGAGGTCAAGGGTTTCTAGTTTGGAGTCAGCCCTTATAGGTGTAAGCTAAACAGTCTGTGAGTAGAGAAGAAGAGAGGAAGGAAGGAGGGAAGCCCTTTATCTCTCTAGAACCTCCGTTTCTTCAAGTGTAAAACAGTGAGAATAAGAAGTAATGCATGTGAGGTGCTTTGAAAGTTACAGTTCAGTGATGGGCTCAGCTCAGAAATGCCAAGTGTTATTTTAGAGTGGATTTTATTTATTTTTTATTTTTTTTTAATTTTGAGACACACACACACACACACACACACACACACACACACAGAGAGAGAGAGAGAGAGAGAGAGAGAGAGAGAGAGGAAGACAGAGATGGGTGCACAAGCAGTGTCTCAGCTGCTGAGAATGAAATCCAGATGCATGCGCCCCCTTGTGGTCAAGTGCGGCATTGCGCCCTTGCATCACTTTGCATCTGGCTAAACGTGGGACCTGGAGATTGGAACCGCTAGAGATTGGAACCAGTGTTCTTAGGCTTAGGAGGCAGGCGCCTTAACCTCTAAGCCATCTCTCCAGCCCTAGAGTGGACTTTAAATGTATTTTATATTACTTTTTTGTGTGTATGCACATCTTTATGTGTGTTTGCAATTTCATATCTATGTAACAGTGTGGTGCACGTGTGCTATAGCACATGTGTGGAGGTCAGAGGACAACTTATGGGTTGGTCCTCACCTTTTCATATCATCTGAGGCAGCCCTCTTTCTCTCTCCGCCCCCCCCCCCATGGACCTTGCTCTGCTGTTCTGTGCTGTGCTCTCTACTGTGAGCTTCGAGTTTCTCCCGTCTCTGCCTTCCATTTCACTGTCAGTATGTTGAGATTATAGGAGCCCGCTATGGCTTCTGGACTTTTTAAATGAGTTCTGTGACTTGAACTCAGGTACTCAGGCTTGAGCAGTGAGCACTCTATCCATTGAGCCATCTCCCCAGCCCCTTAAATTATATTTATTAGGAAAACATTTCAATGCCCTTCTATGGCCTTCAACTGACTTTAATATATCAAAGCATGACAGAGCAATGTACTTTGTACTCTCTATTGGCATAATCTAGAATACAGCAAAGACTTAAATTCTTGTCATCAATTCATAATTTGCTAATATAATATTATCAGTATTTTTACAAATCAGTCATTCTCCAGTTTCATATCTAATGATTCATATATTCACAAAGTAGCAAGCAGTATGGACCCATCTTTTCATGATATTTGTTATTAAATATAATAGCTGTATGTACTATTAGTTTTAATTCATTTGCTTTGTTTTCAGACATCATATATAAGTGGAAATGTTTAGGGAAAAATAATCAAGGAACACCTTTGGGGAAAGATGAAAACTGAAACAAAATTTACTTGCAATGTGCTGTCATAAAAAACTTTTTGTTTCTTTTTAAACTATAAAATACTATAATTAGTTTTTTTTCCTGTTTTAGCAACAAGGCCTAATTTTTCATGAAAAGTGTGAGACTGGCTTATTTTTTATTTCACCCTTTGTCTGTGGAAAGCTAACAGGAACAAACTATGTGACTGAAGGTTTCTTTTTTTTTTTTTAAGTTTGGGTACTGTGGGAATATTTGTGTCTTTTTAAAATTAAGCACTTGTTGGCTGGGCAGGAAGGTCAGTCAACATGCTGAAGGGAATGAAGTTGTGAACAGGCTATCACAAGCCTGACAAAGCACAGCACAAAAGGGTAACATTTGCAGTCTCCATGCAGTTGTTTTGAGACCAAAACCCAAGTCCTGCATTCTTAAGTGCTAATGTTGCTCACCACGCTTAAGAGAAGTCACCATTCTACTTATGATGTGAACCATTTCACAGTGGCTCTTAGACTTACCAGGGCAGCCACAGGTGCAACAAGAAAATGTGGTAACGTTCATAATTGGTAACTTGAAAGACAGTCCTAACATTCACATCCACATAATGAAGGCATGTTTAAGCTCTCCAAAATGGCTATCTGTAGAAGCTGGAACTAAATATTAATTGGCTCTTCTATCCTCAAATGAGCTTTATCGCAAATTCACACAGGTAATCGTCACTATTGAAAGGACACGGACAAAAATCATGGCCAGACTCTCTTGTCACAGTCAGGAGAAAATAAAGATATCAAAGAGCCAAGCCTGTGACTAGATAAAGACATTAAAATCCAACATCATGCCATAAAGGCCTCTTGAAGCTTCTCCCACATGGTTAAATGAAGAAGAAGGAATGTTCTAGAACCATAACAGTTATCATGTGGTCACTGGGAATGTGGCAGCATGAGATCAGGAAACATGGAAGCTATGTAGAATGACAGTTTTAACACCCCTCCACACACACACACCAGATTTATTGGACCTGCAGTTTAATAAGATGCCCAAGTAATTCACAGACCCACAAGTTTTGGCCAGCACTAAGCTAGAATACCGAGTGGGGAGGGAGTGGGGGAACTGATCTCCTCTTCCAGGCAGGAGTTCTTTGTAGTCATTTTTGGACACATTTCAAAACACCATGACTTCACAGATCAGCAAATCCCTGGAGGCCAAAACATTTCAACTACCACCATAGAAAACTATATGAATTGCATCAGTATAAAAGCTTGCCATTTTAAAAATGCTTCACTTTTAAATATATCTTTAATTCTTTAATATGATATGTTTATGGAATATGGTACAATATTTCAGTGTCTGCACATGATTTGAGGATCAGGGTGACAGGAGCACACCTATTACCTCAAATCTGCGTTATTTCTTCATGGTGGGAACATTCAAAATCCTCTTTACTAATTATTTTTCAATATGAAGTTAACCAAACCAAAACAAGTTAGCCTACTGTGCTATTAGAAGTTTGATTTTTTTAATAATAAGAATGTGTTTCCCTTCCCAAATACATATGGCTTTGGAATGGCACAGGTCCCGTTTTTCAGATTAAAGGAATATAATGGTTCTCATATTTCATCTCCACTGGCAAGTTAAGTCCTCTCTTTGTAGTTTAAGTTCTCTTTAAACTACAGTGTGTTCTAATCGCTAGCACTCAACCAGGCATTGTGACTACAGAGATTTATCCAAACACACTTGCTTTGCAGAGTTGGAATTATGAGCTGCCTGCTTAACTCAAAATGCCATTTGGGGATAGAATGAACTTTCGGTGGGGGGCGTTAAAGGAGGGGTTTGGTAAATTGAGTGGAGTAGGTTGAAAATGTTATTTAGATCCTATTAGATTTTAAGATACCAAGACTGTGGACAATAAGAGAAGTGAGAACCAGGACTAGAAAATGTCTTTAAAGTTGGAAGAACAGACAAAGAGCAAGCAATAAAAATTAAGCTTCAATAAGAAGCCAGGTTTTCAAGTAGAGGAACAAAGGGAGAAAGAACAAGGAAGAACTGAACTTATGTCAGGAAAAGATGATGTAATGATGAAGAAGTTACCACCAGAAGAAAGCAAGTACATTGCACATGTGGCTGAGACTTCCACAGGAAGTGGAGAAGGGAGGATGAAGACCAAGGGCGTGAGTTCACGCTGCCTGCACAGGGAAAGGCCGCACACCACCCTTCTCTCAAAAGCGACCCCTCCCATCCAGTCCTACCTGGCCGGAAGGACGGTGGTCACCACTTGAGAGCTTGAGGGTTTGGGGGAGTAAAGTTGGGGGAAACAGAGGGATCCTCATGGCAAGTTTCCGACAAGAATGAGGAGGAACCTTCCCCCTGTGTGGAAAAAAAGGGAGGCTGTCATTTTTTTATGTCAATGAAATTGCTTCCTGAGTCACTGGTGTTTCAAATTAAAGTCTGGGTAGTGTGTTGTTGTGCCTTCTGGAACAGGGATTTAAATCTCCACCTGCCAATACTACCCTAGTGTCTCTAGTATGGCATGGGGCCTGGCCTGGCCTGCCACAGATGCAGTGGGACTGATAATTGAGTTCTCATGGATTCTCCCCCATCCTTTCTAGGGATGAGATGTTAGATGAGATGACAACTTTTTCTTTAAAACAATTCTTCACAAAGTCCCACTACCATCATGAAACCATAGAAAAGATGACACTGAATGACTGACAGCTTGTTAGAAATTTTATTATTATTTTTTTTTTTACTGAGAACTTTTGTTCAGTTGAACAATACAGCCCAGTAATTCGTCTGTTAATGCTCTACTTTCCTCATTCAAAGTTAGAAAAATGTCCTCCTAAATTCAAAGTAAATTTAATTAGCCCTTTACATAAAATATTCACTCAAAATAATTATTGGTGTTCCAATATTAACTGGAATCATAGAGAGAAGATTGGTTTGGCCTTTAAGGATGGAACGCAAACTTATAAAATATTTACCCAACACTAAGTGCATGCGGGCATTGTTCTAGGGTGAATGGAGCTTGATGGTGATCAGCAAATGATTACAAATGTTCAAGAAAATTGGTGAAGGCTCTGTCTGGGTGTTGATGACACCTTAATGAGAAAAGACCTCCACTGAATAACACACTTATGAAAACAGTCTATGACTGAATGAAAGGTGACAAGTTTCATGAAGAACAGAAAGTAGACCAGTAAAAAGGAGAAGGTAGCTAGGGATGGGAGAGTGGCAGAGGGTGCTACAAATTTTAAAAGAGCAATCATGGAAAATCTCTTTAGAAGATAGACTTGAGAAGACTCAAAGGCAGCAGCTGTCCAAGCAGACACTTGGGAAATAAGGAAATAGTACATATAAGAGCCACAGGATGGGACTGGACTGGCTCGCTGAGGCCTGGCAAGAAGTCTAGTATGGCCTGAAGGAGAGTGTATTAATGACAAAAGGGAGGGCGGATACAGAAAGCAAGGGTTGGATCATGTAGGTCTTGTAAGAATTTAAGCATTTAGTGTGAGTACCTATGGGTCTTGACAAAGATTTCTGCCTCACCAAAAACCTAGGAACAAGGAGCCTAGCCACCCTGGACAGAACTCTCTGAGACCATGAGCCCAAATAAAACCTTCCTTCCTGAAGCTGCTTTTCTTGGGTATTTAGCAGTCACAACCACACAAAATATCTAATGACAACATCAAAATGGTTACATCTGTTAAGATGGCAGTTGTAGAAAGCTCTCTCTCTCTCTCTCTCGTGTGTGTGTGTGTGTGTGTATGTTGCTTTGAAATGTGAAAATACTGTTCTAGCTTTGGTTATAGCTAGAAATTCAAAGACCTGTTTGTTAAATTCAAAGATTCAACTAATTACTATAATGAATGCAGGAAGCCTGTGCCAATTGATTTTTGTTGCCAAAAAAAAAAAAAAAATTGTATGAAGGGAGTCCCGCAGTGTTGATTTGTTATATCACTTCAGCTGAGGCCTAACATACAAAATAGAGACTGTAACTCTTGCTGTTAGCCACTGTTTTCCTGTTTTGAACAGAAGTTTTCCTTAGTGTTTGCTCTGCACAGTGGTCCTGCATTTTCCCCTTTGTGACAACCTTTTATTTATTCCCACATTCTGATTCAAAGCACACACTATATTTCCTCTTCAGATACTATTGAAATATTTCTCTCGCTTTGAGCTTATCCATCCTTTCCCTTAAAATAACAGCAAACAGTTTTCAGGCATCAATTATGGTTTTTTATGCTTTGTTTATATGCAAATGTTTGTTGACATTTTTCATTATTGTCCAAAGGAGGGCTTTAAAAAATTAGAGATTGATTAAGAATTTAACAGTCTGATGACTAATAGAAAAGTGCACACAAACGATGCAAAAATGGCAGGCACACAGCACTAGAAGTAGAAGCAAACCGCAAAGATTTTCTGTCTCTGGGTATGCAGGTGGACTGGTTACTCATCTTCCAAGTTCCTACCAGAATCGGCCATTAACCTCTATTTAAAGTATTCAGGGCCATTTCTAGCACACAAATCCAAGCTCTTCTACATTCCTCTGGAAAACCAGTTCCAAAGGTCTATAAACCAGCCATGTTTCTCACAGAAAAGGCCCTAAATTTTCAGTACCAATTCTCTAGATTAGTTGCTTTACTCATTGCTCTGACCAAATACTTGACAGGAAGCAGCTTAGGAAAGAAAAGGTTTAATTTGGTTTGTGGTTGCAGAGGGGTGCATTCCACTATGGTGGCAGGAAGATGAAGCAGCTGGTCATATTACTTTCATAGTCAAGTAGCAGAGTGAGAACATGCAGGGGTCTGCTCTCTCTTCCCCACTGACACACTTCCTCCAGCTAGGCTCAACCACCTAAAGGTTCCACAACCTTCCTGAACAGATCCACCAGCTGGGGAACTAGTACTCAAAGACATAAGTCTATGGGGGGAATTTTATGTTCAAATCACAATAGCAAAGGTTGTGAATATGAAGACAAGACAAAGCTAAATTGACACCAATGGTGTCAGATACACCAGTGCCACCTTATGGATTTGAAACACTTTAGGATTAAAATAAATTTTAAGTCAAGTTGGCAATGGAAAAATGGAGTCAAAGCAGTTCTCATGTCCTGGTGTCTCCCAGAAGAAAAGCAAAGAAGTCTAAGTTTTATTCTTAACAAAATCACAAATAACTACATTTGTTTCCAAAAATGGCAATTTATTACACAGGTAATAATGAAAAAGAAACTCATATAGAATAAGCAAAAACATCCAACCAGTATGTGGGTCAATCAAGATTAGATAATGAAAAATCCAATCTCAGGCTGCTGCTTCCCCTGTTGGGCTGACTTACACCAGAAATTCTAATTGGTACAGGGCGAGGAAATCCTTTCCCCCATAAAATAGCAAAAGATTAGAGGAGGCACAAAGGAATTATGTAAGATGAAAGAATTTACTTTAGATCCCCAGGTAGTCCTCCCTGGTGAATATGGCAAAATGTCAGCCACATTTAGGACTCTTCCTCACAGACCAGCAGTGGGTCTAGAAAGACTAACTTCCCACAGAGAGAGGAGTCACTCACCCTGCAACAGAGATGTCAGAGGGGAAATGAGGGGAATCAGTCTATATTTCCCTGGCAGATAAGGAAAAAGTCAGTAGCTATGTTGTGAAACATTCCTTAAGAATTAATTCAAATGCCCAAAAGTTTCTTGAAAATTCTCTCCCAATGACAAACTAAATTAAACAGAAAATCTATGTCCTAAGGAGCATCAAAGACATGTTAAAGCTGGAGAGATGGCTTAGGAGTTAAGGCATCTGCCTGCAAAGCCAAAGAACCCTGGTTCAATTCTCCAGGACCCACATAAGCCAGATGCATAAGGAGGTTTCTGGAGTTAATTTGCAGTAGCTGGAGGCCCTGGAGTGCCCATTCTTTCCCTCTCTCTCTCTCTCTTTCTCTCTCTCTCTGCCTCTTTCTCTTCTCTTTCAAGTAAATAAATAAATAAAATAAAACTTCATGGGCTGGAGAGATGGCTTAGCAGATAAGGCATTTTGCCTGAGAAGCCTAAAGACCCCAGTTCGATTCTCCAGGTCCCACGTAAGCCAGATGCACATGGTGGCGCATGTATCTGGAATTCGTTTGCAGTGGCTAGAGGCCCTGGTGCGCCCATTCTCACTCTTTCTCTCCTCTATCTCTCTGTTTCTAATAAATATATAAATAAAAAAGATATTCAGTGTCAGAAGAAAAATATATATTTATCAATTGTTTTATGAGGTTATGGAAGCAGTTCATTAAAAAGTCCCATCAAAAGATGATTCTTCTTGTAATCAGAGCCAGTAGCTACAGAGTGATCAGCATATGTAATGGGTATTTGCAGCAGTTTCAAAGCAACATGTGAAAATAAACCTCTTTGAAATGTTCAGGATACAAACAAAAATGTTCAGGATCCTTGTATCATAATCAGTTCATAGTTGAGCAAGAACACACACACACACACACACACACACACACACACACACAGTGGCTTTTGTCACCAGTAGGGGCTTTGAATTGCTTCCAACACTTTGTAAACATGAATTCTTTCCCATTGGCTTGGCAATCCCAGGTATGGAAATCCCATAGAAACCAATTATGTCACTGCTTTAGAGGACTGGACAATGTTTGTTTGTTTGTTTGTTTGTTTATTTATTTATTTATTTATTTTTTTTTCCCAATCATCTTTAAGAACTCTGCAACTGGGTTTTATGAAAAGACATACCTGGACCATAATCAAAAACTTTTATACTTAAGGACTGAAACATGCATTTCACTTCCAGGCAATATGAAGACAAACATTTCTCCAGAACAGAGAATTTTACCCAAAAGGAAGTTGAGTATTCTCTTTTAAGAAAGTCTAGTGTTTGTAACTTAATGAGTTTCAGTGGGACCTATGTACAGCAATAGAAATCTTGATCTTATGTCAAACTGAGTGTCAAAATATTTATCTGTTCTATGAAGTGCCTCTAAAAATGACCCACCTCCATTTTCTGCAATGGCCTCAAAAGTTGCATGCAAAAGGAATAGATTTTTTTAATCTCTTTTTGAATGGGAATAAAAGGGCCTGGTTCATGTCACAATGTGGGACAGTCTAAAATAAGAATTCACACTGGTGTGTCCACCTGCTCCCCAATAAATGTAGACCAGCCCAATTCAAGATGCATCTCCGGTTAGTGACTTTCCCCTGTAACTATTCCACTACAGGACAGGAAGGATGTTGGGAACTTGGGTTCACTACATCTTGAACTTGGTGAGTAAAGGGTCAGCAGAGACACTCTGCATGTATTTTCCCAGGTAACTTGCCACCAAAGAACTGTTGGCTTTTATCAGTTGTTTTTCAAGTTATCTAATCAAAATTTTTTGTAGGGCTGGAGAGATGGCTTAGTGGTTAAAGCACTTGCCTGCAAAACCTAAGGACCCATGTTCTACTCTCCAGATCCCACCTTAGTCAGGCATGCAAAGGTGAGGAAAGCCCAAAGTTGCACATGTCCACTAGGTGGTACAAGCATCTGGAGCTCAATTGCAGTGGCTAAGGCCCTGGCACACCAATTTTTTTCTCTCTCAAAAATAAAAAATAAAAAATAAAAAAAAATTGTATACCTATTTGATGTCCTTAAGGGACAAAAACTTGTTTATCAACAAGGTAGAAAATCATGTAGATATGTTTGGTGTTTGGAATAGCTCAAATTAGTAAAGTCAGGAAAACAGTGAGGGTCTCTGTTCAGGCTAAGATTGGAGACACCTACACATTACATTACTTATAAGTAGATGAAGAAGAAATAAATTATTATACTCAATAATGCAGAGAAAGAAACTGAATGGGAAGAGATATGTGTCATGCAGTATGCATTTATGCTGTAGGCAAAGACTAGCATGATCAGTTTCTACTGAGGAAACTTGATCCTGTGTGTCCAGTTCTTGTGAGAGGGAAGCTGGTCTTTGTAACCTACAGTAATGTACATGTTTTCCTGTGGCTGCCACAAGCGCCTTTAACATCTTTCATTGGAAGGTCAGTTCCAGTTTGTCAAAATCTCAGTGATAGAGTAGGTCATAAATTTCTAGATTTTTCTGGCTAAATGGAACTAAGTCTGCCAGTCTGTTTCATGGCTACCATTAATTGGATTCATTTGCTTGAGTTTTTCCTCTTTTTATTGTTTCTGCTCTTGTAATTTCCACTCATATCTATGTCACATTTCAAAGCCATCTCCATACTGTAATGATGAAGGATAATTTTAAAGCCAGTACCATCCATGGCCCACAGTTGTAGATGTTTTGGGGCCAGCTCAGTCATCCTGGCTTTTCTAACCATGCATGCACCTTTGACTGCGGTCCTGTGCGTCAATTCTTCTCCACCCACTCTACTTTAAAAAAAATTATTTATTTATTTATTTATGTATTTATTCATTTAGTTATTTATTTGAGAGAAAGAGACAGAGAGAGAGGGGCAGATAGAGAGAATGGGCAAGCCAGGGCCTCTAGCCAGGGCAAACAAACTCTAGACACACGTGTCCCCTTGTGCATCTGGCTTATATGGGTCCTGCAGCCCACACTCTCCTTTTGACCATGCTATCTCCTTCTGCTGCTTCTTAGTACTCTTTGCTGTAGTTTGGATCTATAATTCCCCACAGGCCCAAAGGCTTGGTCTCCAACACACAATGGTATAGAGAGTCTCTGGAAACTTTAAGAAGTAAGGCCTGGGGCTGGAGCAATGGCTTGATGGTTAAGGTGCATGCCTGCAAAGCCTAACAACCTTGGTTTGGTACCCCTGTATCTATGTAAAGCCAGATGCACAAAGTACTGCATGCATCTGGAGTTTGTTTGTAGCAGCTAGAGGCCCTGGTGTGTCCATTTTCTGTCTCTCTCTCTTTTCTCTTTCTCTGTTTGCAAAGAGATAAATAAAAATATTTTTTTAAAAAAAGAGTTAAAGCCTGGCCAGAATGGCAGGTCACATAGCCATCCTGAGGTTGAAGCAGGAGGATTGCTGTAAGTTTGAGGTCAATCTGGGCCATATAGTGAGTTCCAGGCCAGCCTGGGCTACAGAGTGAGACTGTGTCTCAATAAAAACAAGAAAGAAAAAATAGAAATGTGTTTAGTAGGAGGGAGTTAGGTCATTGGGTTGGGGTCATGCCTTAATATTGGGATACTGGAAATTTCCCTGTTTCTGTTTCCTGGCTGACAAGTACAAACAGGCTTATTTCCTCTACTCTATGCTTCTCCCATCATGTCCCTTGTAACCACAGGCCCAACCAACCTTTGACTGAAACTTCTGACCTGTGAGCTGACATAAACCTTTCTTCCTTTTAAGTTGATTATCTTGGATATTTTCCACAGTGATGGAAAATTCACTATCATTCCTCCTGGTTATTGTTGTTAGCATTTTCATTTATTTTCTACTTGGTCTCACAACATTACTATATGTGATGTCTTATTTTATGATTAAAGTTGTAGTTCCAAAACCGTTGTAAGTTCCAAAGAACACCATTCAATAAATGCTTTAGTCTGGCATGAAACCAACATTCTCTAAGGGCTACTTTCAAATCCACTTATAACAAGATGATCATAAGAGCAATGTTAAAGAAGAAGAGCAGAGTAATTTATCATGGTTCCTGAGGCTTGGAAGATCCTGAAAGTCACAGTGCAAGTGAAAACAAAGGAATTAATAAAAATTCATAGAAACACTTAAGATCCTTTCTAAAGAACCAAGAAAGAGAAAAGGAAAATTTACTATCAATACTGATATAGCACAAACTGTTCATCACCTACCCAGTTACTTCATTCTCTATCTATTTGATGCTCAAACATTAATTTTGTTCAGGTACCTGGTGACTGTGGAAGAGAGAAGCTGCATTCACTCCATCTTTATGAATGAATCTGGAACACTAAGACAGTCATCATGAAAATTATACTCTCTTGCTTTGGTTGGTCTAAGAAAGAGTTCATGGTCTCATTACTACAAATGAGAAATCTATTGGTGAAAAAAAAATCTATTGGTGAAAGTTTCTATCAGGTCTGCTCTGCTTTTTTTAAAGAAATATTTTATTTATATGTTTGAGATATTCAAACAGAATGAGTATGGGCATATCAGGGCCTCCTGCCACTGCAAATAAACTCCAGACACATGTGCCACTTTGTACATATGGCTTTATGTGGGTACTGGGGAATCAAACCTGGGTCATCAGGCTTTACCAAGCAAGTGCCTTTAACCACAGAGCCATCTCTTCAGTCTTGTTCTTTTTCTTTTGAGTTATGTTTAAACTTTTTATTGCCAACTTTCACAAATATATACAATATATCATGATCATAATCCCCTCCCACTACCATTCTTTTTTTCCTTCTCAAATTTCCCCTTTTCTTTCCAACTTGTTCTGTTTTTGAATGGTTTTTATTTAAGATAATGATGTAGGAGGTTCTGCTGAAAACTTGAGACTGTGACTTTACAGCCCAGGGGATACCAAAGTGAACATCAGAGAGCAGGGCTGAGAAAGCGTATATCTGAACATATCTCCCAGAGATTGGTATCAATAGTTTTCTTAAATTCTAGTCAAATCTGGACCTTTTATTCCAACAATTTGAGCACTGAGGATATGTAGATCCAATGGGAACCACTTGTCCTTCCCTGTGTATGGGTGACACTTTCCAAGCTCCTCACTGTCTGTCTGAAAACCTGGATAACAACAAGGTCTGTGTTTCTCCCTATCTTCCCTGTGGCATGGTCACAGACTATCTGAGTCAATCTGTCCTTGAATGTTTCATGCCCTGGTGGCTCCTTTGCATCGTTACTTGAGTGATAAACCATTATCAAGTTCAGACAAGTCACAGATATCCTGTGATGCCCTAACAGTAAATATAGTACAGAGGGTTGCTGAGTGACTGCTGGGTGGATTGCATGTGGGGTGGGATCCAGAGGAGATATACTCTAAGGGCAGCTGAAGTAGTACAGGGAGAGCTCTGTGCCTTGGAAAGATGGGCAATTTAAAATTTTGTGAATTGTTGTTTTTTGGAATTTTCCATTTAATATATTTTTAAGATTCAATTTTTTTTTTTTTTTCCAGGTAAGGTCTCACTCTGGCCCAGGCTGACCTGGAATTAACTATGTAGTCTCAGGGTGGCCTTGAACTCACACCAAAGATTCAAATTTTTTAATTTATTTAAGTATGGACAAAAACCCATGGTAATTCTTTACCTTCCCCCACTTTGAAACTCCACTCTTCATCATATCCTCTCCCCCAATCAATCAGTCTCTATTTTATTTTGATGTCATCATCTTTTCTTCTTATTATGATGGTCTTGTGTAGGTATTGTCAGGCACTGTGAGGTCATGGATACTCAGGCCATTTTGTGTCTGGAGGAGCGTGTTGTAAGAAGTCCTACCTTTCCTTTGGCCTATTTAATATTTTTTTAATATTTTATTTTTATTTACTTATTTTGAGAGAGAGAGAGGGAGATACAGAAATAGGCAGGTAGAGAGAAAGAGAATGGGCACACCAGGGCCTCCAGCCACTGCAAACGATCTCCAGATGCATGTGCCCCCTTGTGCATCTGGCTTACGTGGGTCCTGGAGAGTTGAACTGGGATCCTTTGGCTTTGCAGGCAAATGCCTTAACCGCTAAGCCATCCTCCAGCCCCCTATTTAATATTTTTGTACCATGGTTGGCCATGATTAAAATCAAGGAAAGTGAGACTATGGATAAAGGGAGACTCGGGTGGCAATTTCTAAAACTATGCTGAAGTGCCTCCCATTTTACTTATCATAAACTGCCCGAGAAAGTGGTAAAGCTTATCTAAATTGTATATTTACATGGGGAACATAAGAATTAACAACATAGCAAAGTGATTATCAATCCCTGGGGATTTCTATAGCCAAGCATAAAGACTTCAGAAATAAAAAATCTTGAGTATCTTGGACAATGAATATGAAGAAGGAAGTGCATATAAAACTATGAAAATATATTTAGAATTAACTATGAGACATCTGTCTGCAGAATGGAACAAACAAATCAATAAAGCTAACACTTGAGTTTTGCAGACTCAAAAATCACTCATGTGGAAAGGCAGTGCTTTTAGAGTACATATGTATCTGTAAATAAAAAGACAGGGAAAACTGAAAAACACATTTTTCACATACAGAAAAATATTCAGTGATAAATCACAATGGATGGAATGTTCTAAAACATGCTGCTGGCTACCCTTGAAATATTTGACTTATAGCTATTCTATTCAGTTCAAGTTAATATTCATGAGACAATTGATTTGAAAAAGCAATAAGCATGATATGTTTTATTTTGTTTTGGATTGAACCCAGGTCCTTGTACATGCCAGAGCACTCACTCTACCACTGAGCCACACTCCCAGACATCAGAAAATTTGAAAGTAGCGTCCAGTTAGCTGTTAACATGGTCATGGGGGAGTTGCTTTTGTCTGGTTTATGAGAGCCTACTGTTGGGTACAGACCAGGGTGACTTGATATAGGGCATCCTCTACTGGACAAATTGTGCAATTAAGATAACCATGCTCTAGACATCTCATACCAAGTGAAACCAAATCATGTACCCACCTGGTGGTGATAAAGGCCTGCAGAAAGGTTTTTACTATCACTGAGAAAGATAAGCCTTTCAGTAATGTAGTCTGTGTGAGGTACTTACCTGAGCCAGCCGTGTTTTACTCTCACAGAACGGAAAGAAAACAGAACACATGTGGATTGTGACTCAGCTCTGTTTACCTTGGGCTTCTCGTCCAGGATCTGCTGGCGGATCTCCTTGTGTTTCTCCACAAGTTTTTCTTGCCTTTTGCTTTGTGCCTCTTCTAACTACAAGAAAGTTATTGAAAGAAAGGAGTCATTATCAGGAAACAAAAACAATAGCTTTTGAGTGTTTTCAGAAAAACAAACAAAAAAGAGAAAGCTTTTCAAATCTATGACACCCATGTCCTTTGAAGCTGGTGATGCGTACACAGGGAAGGGCGAGGGGGTGATCAATGGACATACAGTCTTATAAATGAATATCTCTGTAATATCAATTAAAAGACATAAGGACTGACTCTAGGGGGCATCTTTTCTATTACTGATAACAAATATGGAATTATTTTCTGTATGGGGGTGGAGGAATACTCCCTTTACATGATCTTTTAAGGCTCCTGACTTAGGAAGTGATTTCTATCTACTCATTTTTATTTGGGGGGGAGGGGAGGTTGAGGTAGGGTCTTACTCTAGCCCAGGCTGACTTTGAATTCACTATGTATGTAGTCTCAGGCTGACTTTGAACTCATGGTGATCCTCCTAAATCTGCCTCCAGAGTACTGGCATTAAAGGAGTGCACCACCATGCCTGGCTTCTGTCCATTTTTTATAAACATTTTTTACTTATTTATTTGCAAGCAGAGATGAGAGAAATTGAGAGAAAGAGAGAGAGAGAGAGAATGAGAATGGGAGTGCCTGGGCCTCCAGCCACTACAAACTCCACATACATGAGCCATTTTGGACATCTGGCTTTATGTAGATACTGGGGAATCAAACCCAGGCAGTCAGGCTTTGCAGGCAAGTGTCTTAACCACTGGGCAATCTCTCCAGCTCATGCCCATTTTTTATACTAGCTCTTTGTACGTATGGTTTACATTTACATGTGTACTGATGCTAAAGTGCCATGGAGCAGCTGGGTGCCAGAGATAAGACGACACAAGGCACAGCTGTCCTTCTAGAAGTGCACAGGGACTCTGCTGACTGTTCCCATGCAATCTGCACACAGGAGAAAGCAACGAGCCCACATACCCTCTTGATGTACTGTACCACCTCTTGGATGTATGACCGGATCATCTCTGTCTTCTCCCTAAAAGGAAACGATGCACAAGTCGTTACATAGCTCACCCTGAATCTATGGTGTCTGCATGCAAGTTTACAGAAGTCATCATTCTGATCATTCCTGCAAGGAAGGTCCTTTGTCTCTCGACAAAGGTCAGGCTTCTCCTGGGCAAAGGATCTATTTTCATTAAATGCTCCCAGGATCAACAACTCAGAAGTGAGGATAGAGCCATTCCCAAAATAAGCCCTTTACTTTTTATCTAAAAGACCCTGGGAACCCCTGTTGGAGAGAAAGCTTACAAAAGGGACCCTTTGGAAGGTTAATTAGAGGAGAAACTTCATGAGGGGCTTTGGTTCAGAACCATTCTGTTTCTCTGACACAGAATCTACATCGCAGGTCCAGATATTGGAGATGGGTTCTTTCTACTCACTCTTCCATCTGGCCTTTGTCTTTGGACTTGGCTTCTGTTATCTTCTCTTGCCTCTTTTTGTCCATTTTCTTCTTTAACTCCTTCTTTTCTCTGGAAAAAAAAAATGCCAGTCAAGTCAAAGGGCAGTTAGTGTTTAATGCACTGACACTTAGGCATGTCACCCGTCCACACTGGCAGTGAAGGCTTACTTCTCACAGGTCTCCTTGAGCTTCTTTAGTTGATTATTCTGACATTCTTCCGCAACATCCGTCAACTTCTGAATAAGCTGGGGAAAGAAAACACTGGTTTTCTGTTTTCTATTACCACAAATGCAGCCTCCTGCCCTCACTCTTCCCACCCCACAGAGCAATGTCAGTACCTAGAAATGTACGATGGATGTTGAGTAATTGTTAGAATTGCCAGACATAACATTGGCAACCAGGACATAATTTCAAGCCACCACATTGGGCTGGAGAGATGGATTAGCGGTTAAAGCATTTGCCTGCAAAGCCAAAGAACCCCCATTCGCCTCTCCAGGACCCACATAGGCCAGATGCACAAGGGGGAGCATGCATCTGGAGTTCATTTGCAGTGGCTAGAGGCCCTGGTTCACCCATTTCTCTCTCTCTCTCTGTGCCTCTTTCTCTCTCTCTAATAAATAAATAAAATATAAAAAAATGTAAAACCACTACATTACCTGGGGCTATGGCTTTCAATATGAAACCCTCCTGATTATCTTTTAAAATAATATTTAATTTATCAGATTGTCATTCCAGTTCTGGTGGTCTGGTTCAGTGAAAACACAGAGAACAGTGTGGGCCTAGTTTTTTACCTCTATTTTGTGACTTATCAGAAGTGTAATTTGGAGGCTACGGATATTACTCAGTGGTAAGCTTTAAAAATATGGTTTGGGCTAAAAGCTTCCATTTTCTGAACCTACATTTTCTTGATTATAAACAATTATTACTGCCTTTATCTCGGGTAGGTATTGTGAAGCTTAAATAAAAGTCACTATGATACAAATATATGTTATAAGCAACAATGAATTATAATTCTTGATCTCCAACTATCATTCTTCATTGGCTTACTTTGAGAATGGCAGTAGTTACCCATCTTAGAAAACGATGCTATGTCTTTCTGAGGGTAATGCCAAGTTAAGACAGAGAATATAGAATGTTCTCTTTTGTGCTGTTATTGAGGTTTGAATTACTGTATTGTTTTGCAGCCACTCAAATCAAGATTCCCAAGGGCAGCTCTTGGCTCTTTGTACCCTTAGCACTCCCTGTGATGCTAGCTGTCCGTAGATGCCCAATACATTCTTGTCAATTACATGAAAGGTATTTTTTCTGCCAATCAATTCTTACTCTTTATCCTACACCTTCTACACTTTTCTAGGTTGCTGTAGCAACTGGACTCAATCTTTCTCCCTGGAACACCAAATAGATGCCATGGACTTTTTTTTGAAAGGCCTTACTGCTGTTATCCTAAGGTGAAGATTTTATATTCCCAAAGCTTATAAGACAGGTTGAGTTGACTACTTTCATACAAGTATTAGCTACAACAGTAACAAGGTAGTTAATATACAGTCACCCTCAGGTTCCATGAGAGCTTGATCCTAGGGTCTCTACTATATACCAAAATCCACAGACACCCAAGGCTCTTATATTAAAGGGTGTAGTATTTGTCCATAGCCTTCACATATTCTACTGTGTACTTTGTATCACCTCCAGATCACTTATAATATCTAACACAATTTAAATACTATGTAAATAGCTGTTTTATTGTAGTGTTCAAGGAATAATGGTAAAAAAAATCTGTATATGTTTTAGTGCACCAATATTTTAAAAATATTTATTTGAGAGAGAGAAAGAGGAGGAAGTGAGGAAGAGAGAGAGACTCACAGAGAGAATGGGCATACCAGGGCCTCCAGCCACTGCTAACGAACCCCAGACACATGTACCTCCTTGTGTATCTGGCTTTACATGGATACAGGGGAATTGAACTCAGGTTCTTAGGTATTACAGGCAAGTGCCTTAACTGCTGAGCCATTTCTCCAGCTCTTAGAAAATATTTTTGATCTACATTTGGTTGAAACTATAGATATGGAACCTATAGATAAAAAAGAGGGCTGGCTGTGACTGTAACCCAGCAACCCTTCACTGGCAATCTGTGTATGCAGGGCACATTTTGAAGAGATTTACATGTGTTTATATAATTCCATGGAGGTTGGTGCCATAACTTCATTTTACATAGAAACATGTTGATGCAAGAGACTCAATTTCTGAGATCAGGCCACAGAACTGGTAAGTGGCTGAGCTTGGCACAAACCCAGACAGGTTCTATGGTTTGTAGCTTTTATTACTGCCCAATGCTTCTTCCATTATGGTTTTTAAAAATTTTTTAATTTTTTTAAACTTTTTTTATTTTTGGAGAGAGACACAGAGAGAGACAGACAGAGAGAGAGCGAGAGAGAGACAGATAGAGAATGGGCGCGCCAGCAGTCTCTCAGCTGCTGTGAACGAAATTCATATGCATGCGCCCCCTTGTGGGCAAGTGCGGCATTGAGCCCTTGTGTCACTTTGCATCTGGCTAAATGTGGGACCTGGAGATTGGAACCAGGTTTTTAGGCTTAGCAGGCAGGCGCCTTAACTGCTAAGACATCTTTCCAGCCCCCTTTATGGTTTTACAAGTTGTTTTTTAAAGCCCTTTTTAGCTAGGAGAATGAAAGAAGTCATGGCAGGAATTTTTTTTAGAGAATTATAGTAGATAATCTACATTCTGAAATTTGAAACAGATATGACTTCAGGCCTGGGCCAGCGGAAAGCCTGTTTGATCATTCCAAAGAGGTTCCTCATCATGAGTGCCATAGCCAAGGAAACCATGAAATATTGTACAGCCTTGGGCTGCACCACTCATCAAATTGTCCAGATATAAAACTCTGCTGTGCAAAGACTGGGCCATTTTGTTTTCAGGGACTTCCACTAGGCCTTTGCTCTGGCCCAAGTGTCTTTACACCACATGTTCCTTTCCCTAGAATGTCCTCTTCGTCTTCCTTCCACCCCAAGTATTTCATAGAATGTTATGCAGGGACTCCTCACTTTGCTACAACATTAGAGTCAGCTGGGGAACTACTTATAGATTCCAGGGCCTTGTTCCAGATATGCAGGGGTAGGGACTGAGCATCAGTGTTTTAGGATCTCTGGATGATGTGGATTGTGTGCTAGACCTTAGGCATCTTCACAGACTCCCTGTTATTTTACAGGCCATTGCCAAACCTCCAGTAACATTTGAATTTAATGACAGCATATTTCTCTTTCCATGTTTTCATCTCTACCATCATTTTCTTGATTATGCTCACATCTGCTCACATTTGGTGTTTTCCTCCCTCCATTGTCCTGATCCTTAGCTTGGTGACATTCAGTTAACAAAACCACCCAACTAGAGATTTCTCAGCCTTTCTGCCCACTCAGTTCTAACCTTTATTTAATTTAATTTAATTTTTCTAACCTTTATTTTAATTTGGGTTCAGCCCCCACATAAGTGACAGCACCACATTTGCTCAAGGGTCCCTTCAGCACCCATCCTAGCCTACCTTGATGTCCTCAGACCCTGTATGCTGAGTCCTCGTCCTCCCCAGCTCTAGTTCCCACCTCCTTTGCTCACACTGGGTGTGCATTTTTTGGGAACTATTCAACTCAGCCCAAACCCAGCAATGACTGATCAAGCATCTCCCAAAAGACTGTTCTAGAATCTTAGCTAATGAGTCACATTCATTGATCCTGTTGGTCATATGACCCATCAACCAACAGCAGTGTCAGTTTGGCATGGAGTACATTAGAAATGCATACACTCAGGTCCTCCCCAAGCCAATGAAGTGACAATCTCATGTCCACAAGCTTCCACAGTGGATCCTGTGCACATTAGATTTGAGAAGCCTTGTCAATATGACTGAGAAAAATGCAGGCAGCCTAGCAGGAAGAAGCCATGACAACTTGTCTAGTGTGTCCCAAGACCCTCAGCACTTTATCTGTGCTCTCCTCATTACTCCAAACTCACCTTCCTCGTGGCTGTTACCACAGCAAGTGGGAAAGCTTAAAGGGAACACAGACGTGCAATTGCAACAGACCTGGGTCCATAACATGCTTTGCTGTCCTTTCTTCCAAGATTAAGCTTCTTTGTTTCTTTTTTTTAATCTTTATTTGCGCAGAGATACAGAAGTAGAGAGAGAATCGCTGTGCCAGAGCCGACAGCCACTGCAAACCAACTCCAGCTGCATGCACCCCTGTGCATCTGGCTTTACATGGGTACTAGTAAACTGAACCTGGGTCATTAGGCTTTGCAGGTAAGTGCCTTAACCACTAAGCCATCTCTGTAGCCCAAAATTAAGTGTCTTTATTTTCCAGCTGGCTTTCTCCCACCTGTGGCAGGACCTGTTCCATGTCCTCTCTGACGCATTCCATCTGCTTTTGGGTAACAGCATCTCTATCTTCCCCATGCCCTGAAGCCCTGCACTCTTATTCCATCTTTATAAAATGGAAGAAAGCTCAGGCAGTAGCTCGTTCCTGTAATCTAAGCACATGGGAGGATCATGAATTCAAGGCTAGCCTGTACTCCATAGTGAGACCTTGTCTCCTAAAACAAAGCAGAGGAAAAACAGGAAGAAAGATGGATGACTTTAACACTGTAGTGCTCCTGCCTCACCTCCTTTAACCTCTTCATTTTACTTTTGTCTTGAACAATGGAATTTATCTCCTCTTGCTTTAAGATTTTAAAGCCTTTTCTGTTACTGACGAAGCTGGTCTCTTTTCAGGACTTTTATTATTCCACAGAATCCTGTACAGGTCAATTACAATAGTGTTTTTTTTTTTTTGATACCCTTAGTTTAAAAGAAATTGAAGAATAATTTCATTTATTATATGGTTAAGTTCAAACAACATAGTAGCAGCAGTTTGCTTCTATAATGGTTAAGAGGCTGAGGTATACAGATCTCGATGAGTTCAAGGTTAGCCTGACCTACATAGTGAGTTCAGACTCTATCTCAAACAAACAAAGAAAGAAAGAAACAAAATCAAGCAGATGCTCTTCTGTTTCCTCAAACAATATAAACTATCCCACTATAATTCAGGTGAGATTCCAGTGGGGTATCTGAAAGAACCCCGAAACACAGTTTGGGACTGTTAAATGACTTTAACCATTTCATAAGAGACAGTGGCTCTGCCCCCCCAAATCTCTTTCCTTAAGTTTCAAGGTCTACTGGAATTAGCAGTCTCTCCTCTTTCAATTCCTCTAGAACCTTCACTTCAGTTCAGCATCTCTACCTGCCTGCTGACCATTTCTCGCTATGGATGCTGGCCAGTACTCCACCTTGGCATTTCGATAAGCAAGCAGTGGCTCTGTCTCTTTCAGAAGACAAAGCAGGGCATGTTTCCTTTTTACCAGCTACCATCATCAGTTCAAAAGTGGACATTGCCTTTTACTTTCCTCCTGGGAACTGTCCATGTCCACTAAGTCACAGACACATGAATTTCTCTGTCACCATGTCTTTCTGGCAACAATACTGAGGAGACATTTATGAACTGCAGTCTCAACCACACAAGAATTTCTTCCCTATCTTTAGTCAGCCCTTGGCTTTCCACTCCATCCTAAATATTCATCTTTTTTATGTGTCATAAAGACTTTATCTCGGTCTCCAAGTGTTATGTTCCAGTTCTGAATTTCCTTTACTGTACTAGCATTCGTCACATACTAATAAATCAGGCAACAGTTTGCTCTCAAAACTCTTTGGATACATGACTCCAGGCAGTTTTTTCTCATGTCATTTTACTCCTTTGGTAATATCCCCAGGTTAAAATCCCAGATGACAGGAGCTCCCATGATTGCCAAAAGTCACCTTGCATTGTGCTGCCTTGCTTCTGGTATGGGAGTGGACACCAGCGCCAGTCTCTTTCTTTAATGACCCTCTCCTTTCTAACCCTCCTCTGGTAATTCTTCCCTTTGGTTGCCCAGATGATTAGAGGTCTTGGTCCTTAACTGGCTTTTTCTATGAGTAGCAATGAGTAGCTAGTTGTAGGTATTTACCTTTTGTTAACTCCCTCCTTCCCTTTCTCTCTCTTTCTTTCTTTCTTTCTTTCTTTCTTTCTTTCTTTCTTTCATTCTTTCATTCTTTCTTTCTTTCTTTTTCTTTGTCTCTCTCTCTCTTTCTTTCTTTCTTTTCTTTCTCTCTCTTCCCCCCTCTCTCTCTCTCTCTCTTTCTTTCTTTCTTTCTTTCTTTCTTTTTTTTCCTTCTCTCTCTCTCTCTTTCTTTCTTCTTTTTTATTAAGTAGTAACTTTATGGACACATCATTTCCCTCCTCCATGTCTCCACTCCTCTGTGAGCCCTTCTCAGTGGGATTGCTGGCATTCACCGTGGAGTCGTGTGTTATGAGCTGTGACAGCAGCAGAAGGCCATCTTGGTGGGGCAGTGCCCCTGGATATTCCCTCCCACCCTGTGGCTCTTACAATCTTTCTGCTCCTTCTTTTGCAATCATCTCCCTTTCTTGATAAGTTTTTAGAATGTCAGGCTCTATGCAAAACCGGAGCTGGCAAAATGATTGTGAAATCAATTTTTTAAGTTTCAAAATCACCTTGATCTCAACCTCAGTGCTAGCTAAGGAATTTCATATCCATGCCATGGGCTTTTCTACTGGAACCAGATTTAAAAGTATTTTAAGCTAAGTTTTCTTCCTCTATGAGCAGACTCCTTAATGTAAATACAGATGTATTCTTTTCAAATATGTCTTCTGCACATGCCTAATGAAACCAGTGTCTACTGAGGCTCCCAGGGATGATGGGTATAACAAGGGTACCTCCTTCTCCTTTGACAAGTATTGTCCTTCGAGTATGCTGTCTCCTCCTCTTCCTCACCATAGACCATTCCTTGGAATAGCCTACCAACCTGATTTAACTATTTTTAAATATTTTACATGATTTTGCAGCAGTTCCTGTTTTTATTTAAAGTTTGTCTAGTTCACCTCCAGAAGGCAGACAGGATGATGACTATTATGACTTTGTTAGTAGTATGTGGAAATGAGAAAATACAAACACACACACATGTGTATATATATATAATAATATAATATAATATATATATATATAAAATCACATATGTAACTTATTATATATATAATATATGTATACATCAGTGATAGATTTCTTTCCTACCACACAGAGAGGGCTTGGGGTCATCTGTAGTTTCTTACCAACACAGTTTCTGTGGGAAGACCTTCCTCTGCTTTCTGAGTCTCCTACATGGCACCCATGGAGGGATCTATGCTTTAGCCCTTGTCCCTTGGCCAAGGTAGCTGACCTAGGGGTTCACTGATCCTAGTTGGGTCAGTTTTAGCATGACTTCTGGTCACCAGCCACTTCTGTAGGTTGCAAGTTTGGCTAACAACTCTTTTCCTAAGCCTGTGGTCAATGGAGGAAGAAACCACCCTTAGAAGAGCTTGGCAACAGTATTAGCTAACAAGGGAAAGCTTGTCTGATGATTTAAATAAATGATACTAAGCTGAAGAGAAAGAATAGTCATCAACACTGGAGACCGGTAGAAGGGGTTGTAGGCTGCTTTCTGGACCTAGCCCCGTCACTTCCCTTCTTTTGGTTTGGAAAATCTTTTCCTACATATTATATATATGCTGTGTATTTTTACTAACACATATTTTTCGTGCCTGAGTTTGTCTAATATAAATTTCTCTGTCTTGCGATCAAGAGAATATTGACCAAAAATAAATTGAATAAAAAATTCAAAATTTTTCTACTGGTCCCCAAATAATACGAAAGAGCTTCTAAGTTTTGGTCCAAAGTTTTCATTGTATGAGATGCGAACACAAAAGTGAGTGACCCAGAGGAGTAAGTTTTAATCCAGTAATTGAAGCATTTTGTAACTAACCTAAGAGCAGAGGGCACTTTTGGAGTATTTATTAAAAAGTGATTCAGGAGACTTCCAGGTAAGATGGTGGCATAGAAGCCACACCAAACCAGCCTAGGCAGGGATTTAAGCAAAACCATAGAAAAATACACTCTTCTTCTGAAAAGTGAAGGAGTATAGGTTCTTCATAGACTCAGTGGAGAAGCAGGAGAGACCAAGATCCACCAGAAGGGAGGAAAATGGCCAGAATTCCACTGAGGCCTGCTAATCTACATAATCCACGCACCTACCAGGTGCCAGCACACAGTGGCAGCAGCCAAGATGAAACAAGGGGATTTTCCAACCTTATCAACCTCCTGGCAAAGTCAAGAAATCTGAAGGAAAGACAGCTACTGAAAGGGATATAGGGGAGACTGTGTGAGTGACTCCAGGCTTGCTGCAGTCTCCTATCCTCCATCCATCAGAACCAGGAACCTCCTCAGGCCTGATGGCCGCGCATCCAGCACAGCTGATTAGAACTCCAGCTCCACAGCACAACGTGGAGGGGTTGAGGTGGGCACTCAGCATTGGTGAGATTGGAAGCCACCATAAAAGGTAATGAGGAAAAAAAACCCAAACAACAAACAACAAACAAAACAAAACATCAAGTAAAAAAACCAGAAAAACAAAAAACAAACAAACAAACAAACAGGTACATAGTCCTGCATTGGAAGTGCTAAGCTCTCTTTCTATGTCAGGGCAGGTTATGGGTTTTATATTCTTGGTTGGCTTTATCACTTTCAAATAAGCTGTATTTGGGGGTTGAATATTGTTGCCTTTAATGCTTTTCAAATTTATAAGGCCTTTGTCTTTTGCTTCTCTCATTATTGGGGGCAGGCTAACCTCATATCCAGGCTAACCTGGAACCCAATTCAGAAAAGAATTCTCTACCTCCCAGCTGACAGGATTAAGGGTGTAGACCAACACACACCCTTAGGGATTTTGGTTTTATAAGACTTTCTGTCTGTTTTAATCCCCACACTTGCATACTCTGTACTCAGTTGAAGTTTAGAATTTGCCAGTAAATTGTTCCACCCAGTCCACTAGAATACTTGCTTAGCAAGAAAACTCAACACCTAGGATTACTTCTGAGGTTGGATTGGGGTACATAAGCTACACCTGGCACCTTAAACTCATATCCTGAAAGTATATAATGGTGGACCACCACATCTAAGAACACTACAGATAAGTAGACAACACAAAGATCAATCAATTCAGGATGCAAAAGTCACTGCATTATAATACAAGAAACACCAAGAATCAAGACAATGCAATCCCACCAAAAATTACAAATCCATCAGAAATGATCACCAATGAGACTGTTTTAGATGAAATGCCTGACAAAGATTTTTAAAAAATGATTTTATTTATACTCAAAGAAATCAAAGAAGAAATGAAAGGAATCAAAGAAGAAAACAAAGGAATTAAAGAAGAAAACAAATTCCTGAAAGATAAAATAGGAAACCAGCTTAATGAAATAAGGAGGTCATTACAAGACATGAGTAAGGAAATAAATATACTAAAGAAAAACCAGGCTGAAATTCTAGCTCTGAATAACACAGTCAGTGAAATAAAAAACTCTGTGGAAAGTCTCACCAGTAGAATGGATGAAGGAGAGAACAGCATATCTGAACTAGAAGACCAGGTGGCAGACCTAATACAGTCCAACAAAGACAAAGACAAGCTAATAGGAAGGTATGAATAGGAATTTCAAGATATTGGGAGCATTATGAAAAGATCAACCATAAGAATTCAGAGTATAGTAGAAGGAGAAGAATTTCAATCCAGAGGCTTAGTAGGCATTTTCAACAAATCATAGAAGAAAATTTTCTCCAAATTGGGAAAGAAATGCCAGTGTAGATACAAGAAGCTTTTAGAATACCAAGCTGACAAAATCTGCCCTGACATGGAAAGAGAGATTAGCACTTCCAATGCAGGACTATGTACCTTTTTTTTTTGGTTGTTGTTTGTTGATCACTGAGAAATCAAGCTGGTGCTGAGCAGAAAACCTTCTTCCTGTAAACCACACAACTGAAAGCTGGAAAAAGCTGCACTGCATGCAGCCCTATGGGAGACAGAAGTCATCAGTGGTAACAATAGTCGACACTGGAAGCCACAAGTTTGGCCAGACAGGCCAAATGCCCGAACGAATACAAAAGTGGCATGGCTGCTCTGGTCAAAACCAACTGCTCCATAATCGGACTGAAGGCCCTCTCTATGGGAGGGGAGGTCATGAGCCTTAGGGGTATAAAGCCTGCTCTTATCTGGATAAATGTATATATTATTCCTAACAAACTGCCCTGAAAGCACTATACTTAATGTTCATATTCACATATTAATGCTACTCTCACATCTGGTTAGAGAAGCTTCTCTTTTCAAATGGCAATGACCACTGGGATGACACAAAAGGCAACATAGTGCTGAGAAGACATGGTGGAGGAGTTTCCAGCACTGAAACATCTCTACCACACCCTCCAAGGCTCAGGGTCCATTGTGGATGAGCTGGCAGAAAGAATGTAAGAGCCAAAGGAAGGGTACCACTCCTTATAATGCAACTGTCCATTTAGAAATTGGCCTCAACAGCCATGACCTCACAGTACCTAGCAATACCTTCATAAGACCCTCATAATAGGAGAAAAAGATGATGACATCAAATTAAAAGAGAGACTAATGGTGAAGGTGGATATGATGGAGAGGAGAGTTGTGAAGGGGAAGTGGGGGAGGGGAGGGAAATATGGTTTATTGTCTGTAAGTATAGAAGTTGTCAATAAAAAATCAAAAAAGTGATTCAATTATTCATTAGCCACAAACCTCTAAAAGCAAACAATTTCAGTTGGCAAAGACTGAGAATTCCTAGGAAAGAAACTAAGAGTGTACATGGTATCCTCAAATTTTGTAAACAACATTTAATTTTAACTTTTTCTGCCCCAAAGGAACAGACACATATCAATTACTTATGTCTTTATCATTCATGAAAAAATTCCTAGAGAAATGTCTAAACCTTTTAAGGAGGAGGAAAAAAAAAAAAAAAACAGCTCTGGAGAATAGAATTTCATGCTTGTTCTGAAGTCTGAGCTAAATTTTACTTAGTTTAGTCATTGGAAGGAGAGAAAAGATTTCCAGGGAAGTGAGTAACTCCCTTATACTAAATCAAAAGGGATCAAAAAATGTGTGGACAGAAGTTGTCGTATTTGGAGTCTCTTCTAAGAAGGATAATTTTGGAAATGGATAGAAGCCCAGTGTCAAATGCTCACACTTTCCATGCATACTAACTCCTTCCTCTTTCACTAATACCTAGAAAATCTTCATTTCTCGGTTTTCATTAAAGCATGCATGGTGAGTTTTCACTGCAAACTATCTTCTACAAAGGATGAATTTAGAGTGTATCTGAACTGTAGACATGGACGACATTTGTTCTGCAGCATGTCTTCGCCACTAAAATTGAGAAATACTCATTTAGGTAATCAGTCAATTTTTTTTTTCGAGGTAGGGTTTCACTCTAGTCAAGGCTGACCTGAAACTCTACATAGTCTCAGGGTGGCCTCAAACTACCTTCTACCTCTGCAACCCAAGTGCTGGGATTAAAGGCATGTACCATGATGCTGAGCGGTATTTGGTCAATTTATTGAGTGCCTAAGGCATAGCAAAATACTCTTGGCCCAATTGTGAGTGTGGAAGAGCCTGTACACAGACAGCTGGTTTTCTCCAATAATTCCCTTGTTTTTTAAGAAGAAAGTCTTTGATTAACAAGATAGCTGTCTTTATTATTCTCTGAGATATTCTTTTATGCCTATGAAGTTATTATTTACTTATGTGTGTACGTGTGTGTGTGCACATGCTTGTGAGGTTACATGTACACACATATTTGTATGTGTGTGTGGAGGCCAGAGGACCACCTCAGGTGTTGTTCCTCCCTCAGGTGCCATCCATCTCTTCTTCTTCTTTTTTTTTTTAATAAAGCTGGTGGCATTTATTTATTTATTTTATTTATTTGAGAGAGAAAGAGGCAGGTAGAGAGAGAGAGAGAATGGGCACACCCGGGCCTGCAGCCACTGCAAACAAACTCCAGATGCATATGCCACCTTGTGCATCTGGCTTATGTGGGTACTGGGGAATTAAGCCTTGAACTGGGGTCCTTAGGCTTTATAGGCAAGTGATTAACCACTAAGCCATCTCTCCAGCCCCATCCATCTTTTCTTGAGAGTCTGCCAATGACTTGGAGCTCACCAAGTTGGCTAGACTGACTGACTGGCTGGTGAGCCTCAGGGATCTTTGTGTCTTTATCTCCTCCACAGTGCTAGAATTATAATAAGCATGCTCCATGCTTGGCTTTTTTTTTTTTTTTTTTTTTTTGTAGTTTCTGGGGTTTGAACTCAGGTCATCATGCTTTACCAAACACTTTACCAAGTGAGTTATCTCCCCAGCCACTCATTATTTATTTACTTATTTTATTTTCTATAGATAAAAATAATTTATACCTGTTTACTTGAACCAAAAAGTTTGATTTATGTATGAGAGGAGGAGGGGGAGAGAATGGACACACCAGAACCTATAGCCACTGCAAACAAACTCCAGACACATGTGCTACCCTATGCATCTGGCTTTATGTGGGAAGTGGGGAATCAAATCCAGGTTCTTCAGCCTTGCAGCCAAGCACCTTAATCATTGAGCCATTTCTCCAGCTCCCTTAAAGTTTAATTTATTATTTACTTATTTATTTCACCTCTGGGGAGTGATTCCAGGACCCAGTGCACACCAAGCATATGTTCTGCCACAAAAGTAGACCCTCCAACCTTGAACCTCACATTGGAATGATTCTTAGGTTGTTTTCTTTACTAGAGAAAAAAATGAAGTGGAAGTGAAAATCTGGTTGAGACTCCTATTCATTGTAGGTAAGTTCAGCCAGGGAACTCATAATGTCTTACATTATTTTCCATGGTTAAATTATGCCAAAGTAAATATCATCTTTTGAGCTCTCTGGGAAAAGAAAATTGAGCAATATAATATACTTCCTTGACTGATATTTCTGATACCCTTTTATGTGGTCATTAGCTTAAAACCTTTAAAAATATTTCTATGACATCTAGAAGTGTGAGATAGGAAGCCATGTCCCCGTGTTTTGTTTAGGAGCCTAGTGACACATGGCTGTGCTCTAGCAACTCACTGGGTCTTATTTCCTCACCATTAACTACAGGGATTCAGTGATCTTTGAAAGTTCCTTTAATACTTTTTTTATATTAAAAAAATTTTCATTTTATTTATTTGAGAGAGAAAGATTGAGTGAGTGAGAGAGAGAGAGAGAATGGGCATTCCAGGGCCTCCAGCCACTGGAAATGAACTCCAGATGCATGCACCACCATGTGCATGTGGCCTATGTGGGTACTTGGGAATTGAACTTGGGTCCTTAGACTTCACAGGCAAGTGCCTTAACTGCTGAGCTATATTTTCAGCCCTCTTTAATACATTTTTAAATAGTGGTAATAACTGTGTTCTTAGAATTCAATAGTGACTTTAGTATATTCTGAAAATAGCAAACAGTAGGTATTTATGACCACACAATATTTACATTTTATGCTATAAGACATTTTTTAGTATATTCTGAAAATAGTACAGTAGGTATTTATGACCACATAATATTTACATTTTATGCTGTAAGACGTTTTTAGTATATTCTGAAAATAGTAAACAGTAGGTATTTATGACCACATAATATTTACATTTTATGCTGTAAGACGTTTTACTTAATTTATATAAGCCAGGTATAGTGATATGTTCCTGTAGTCCAAGCTACTCAGAGGCTGAGGCAGAAGGATCACTTGAGACAAGCCTGAGATCCCACTAAAATATTCTAGTACAACTTTAGATAAGAATTTATAATAGTCCAAAGGATCATCCTTATATAAGTACTAATCATAGAACTTACATGAGTTATTAAAAACAGGTGTAGGAGCCGGGCGTGGTGGCGCACGCCTTTAATCCCAGCACTCGGGAGGCAGAGGTAGTAGGATCGCCAAGAGTTCGAGGCCACCCTGAGACTACATAGTTAATTCCAGGTCAGCCTGGACTACAGTGAAACCCTACCTCGAAAAAACCATAAAAAAAAAAAAAAAAAAAAAAAACAGGTGTAGGGCTGGGGAGATTGCTCAATGGTTAAAGACATTTGTTTACAAAGCCTGATAGCTTGGGTTTGATTCCCCAGTACATGTAAAGCCAGATGCACAAAGTGGCTCATGTATCTGGAGTACATTTGCAGCAGTAAGAGGCCCTGGCACATTTATACACCCCCCTCTCTCTCTAAAACAAGCAAATAAATAAATAGCAGAATCACAATGGTATAATTATGAACTTCTTTTTTTAAAAAAACAATGTTTTATTAATTTTAAAAATTTATTCATTTATTTATTTGTTTGTTTGTTTGCAAGCAGAGAGATAAAAGAGACAGAGAGAATTGGTGTGCTATGGCTTCTAGCCAATGCAAATGAACTCCAGATGCATGCACCAGTTTGTGCTTCAGGCTTTACATGGGTACTGGGGACCCAAACCTAGGCTGTTAGGCTTTGCAGACAAGCACTTTAACCACTGACCTTTTCTCCAGACTTTAATTAATTTCTTAATATAAGTTGTAAAATGTCCTCTCCCCTTGCCCCCATTTTCCAGTGGGTCCACCTCAGAAGGGTTATTGGTGTTCACTATGGGGTCATTAGGACCTCTGTCTCATGATATTTCTGCCCACCTGGAGCTCTTACAATCTACCCACCCTCTCTTCCCAATAGATCCCGAGCCTTAGTGGCTGTGTTATTAGTTTTGACTTCACTGTAGTCTCTCTATTTCTGTGGTTAACCAAAACACATCATTATGGATTCCTTGATTAAAATACAAATCAACAAGAAAATGTTTGCATTTGATTAAATTAAATGAGACTATAGCCAATTAAAACAAAAAAAAAAAAAGACCAAACCACCAAAATTTTAGGCTAAGGCTCCATAATATTGAAAGTTCAAAGGTCACTTACTTTTGTATGAGTTAAATAAATGTTGCTTACACTTCGGATGCGGAGAGGTCACTCTAATATTCAAATGAGGTTTTCAGACAATTATCATTGGGAACCTCATTAAGAGGATAGATCTGCCTTGTTTATAACTAAACTGTGAGTACATCATGGCTTTCAACAGTCCATTTGGAAGGTATACCCAGAAGAGGTGCCCATGGAGATAAATATCATGCCAGTCACTTCTTAATACAAAATATATCATTTCCTCATCCATCCGTTGCCTGCCAGATGAAATACAGTACGTACCATAAATGGCCAGGCATGTGCATTCTATTTGTAGAACTTTCCTTACAGCAGAATGTCCTCCATTCCCTAAACTACTTTCTGTTGACATTAATTAAAGGTATTCTTTGCTTTGCCTTTGGTTCTGTGTACCTACTGTTTTTCTTAATCTTTCCTAAATAGTCAATAATTAACACCATTAAAAATACATTAAGACAAAATATATTGTGCACAAAAAGATAAAGAAAACCAAAGTCAAAAAACATCCATTGCTTTAAACTTCCTAATTATTATTTTAATATCTCTGGGAGTTGAGTCATCTGAATTCTGTAATTGAAGAGAAAGTAGCATTATAATAAGATGAAGACTTTATGAGTATTCTTATATGAACTGTTTGTTTTAGAACTAGTGATGTAAACACTCAAAGAGGTGAAATAATTTCTCTAAAATTACATATGTGAAAACGGAAGTCAGATCTCTCTCTAAATCTTGTGCACATTGTGCTTTGGAAAGACTTTGGAATGACTATATTCTTGGCACCTTGTTAAATGGATTATTTTATTGGGATTTAAAACTAAACTATGAGAGCTGTGCATAGATTTTTTTGGCAAAAATAAATCCAATTTTATGCTGTTCCACTTCTTCACACTTTGCGTTATAACTTTGCTTCTTCTCAAAACAGGAGCTAGAGTCCACATCCCTCAGCTAACTATAGGTAAGTCTTATCACCTGAGTTGGCTAAGAGGATGAGAAAGAAGTTAAATTTAAAGGGCCTCTCCAGGGCCCTTGCAAATGCTCACCTGCTCTCAGTTGGAATCCTTTCCAACTTCAATGTGAGCAAGCCCTGGCAGTCAGTGTGCTGGACCTTAGAGATGATCTCCTGCATTGACTCCACTGATAGTCAGCAAACCTTCAGAAACAGAGTCTAGGTGAATGACAGCTACACCAATGAGACACGTGTAAGGCAAACCAAGCTATGTTAAGCCCAAATTGCTGATACATGAGATCACAAGCTAAATAAATGCTTGTTTTAAACCAGTACATTTTCGGGAATGTTGTCATGCATGAAGCTAGTAGATAAAGATGGTACTTTAGTAGTATGCCAGAGCTCTGGGCCACCACAAACTCCCAAGGGAGGAACTCCAATGAAGTCTGATGCACATTGAATCTTTCCACCAGCAATCCGGGCCACAGGAGGCCTTCAAGAACTGTTGGTAAATGAATGGCTGCATACACATACGTAACACTCTCTGGGTTGCCTAATCTGCTAATAGTAGTAAACAATCAAAAAATAGAGCATCAAATCTGTCCTAACAGAAAAGTAGGAAATCGATGTCAACCAGTAGTTTGTAGAAAAAAGGAACAAAAATAGCCAATAAAAATCCAAAAATACATCCACCTATGCTTTTAAGTAAAGTGATGTAGTTTAAGATAGACAGCACTTTCAATAATTTGCAGGGAAACAAAAAAAAGATAAACCAGGAAGGGGAAAACAGATAACCCTCACAGTGGCAAAGGTATGAATGTCAGACTCTGTATGGAATAGCACATATTGGTAGAACCTCTTTGGAATCCATTTCCTTATCAGCATTTATAGAACAATGTTCTCCACAGCATTATTGTAATGACCTCAAGAATACAAGACACTGAAAACAACTCAAAATTCCATCAGCATAGGACTGAATAAATTGAGTTACCTTATACTGTGAAATAGTATGGAGTCATTGAGCAACATTGAAAAGCCTAACATAAAAAAATTGCCCATGAAAAAATAAATAAAAATTGCCCATGACATAATGCTAAAACAAAAAAGCAAACTGAAGATCTTATATGCATCTGGATTCTGCATGTGTGTGTGTATAAAATCAACTCCATCAGAGGAATAATAGATAATTTGCCTAATAAAAATCCACTTTGGAAATTATTCAAAAATTTCTTACTTATTTGTCATTTCTTTTTATTTCTTTCCTTATTTTATTTTACTTTTTTTTTTTTTTTTTTTTTTTTTGAGGTAGGGTTTCACTCTAGACCAGGCTGACCTGGAATTCACTCTGTATTCTCAGGGTAGCCTCAAACTCACTGCTCTCCTCCTACCTCTGCCTCCCGAGTGCTAGGATTAAAGGTGTGCACCACCATGCCCAGCTTTCTTTTTCTTTAAATTTGTGTTTTATTTATTTGAGAGTGACAGACAGAGAAAAAGGCAGAGAGAGAGAAAGAGAGAGAAAGAGAGAGAGAGAATGGGTGCACCAGGGCCTCCAGCCACTGCAAATAAACTCTATATGCATGTGCCTCCTTGTGCATGGGATTGGGAATCGATCCTCGAACTGGTGTCCTGAGGCTTCACAAGCAAGTGCTTAACCACTAAGCCATCTCTCCAGTCCCATATTTGTCATTTCTTGTTTGGTGAAAAATGCAACATTTTAAGGAAAGCTAAATCATTTATTTCTCTAGAAAAATGATCCTGTGCTAAAGTCAGAATATGGGAGGAAGACAGATTACACCATGACAGCAAACAGTGACGACCTTTCCCACTGCAATTGCTCCTAGCACATAAGCCTCAGCTGGGTGACCTGAGAGGGAGGAAATGCAAACATCTCTCAGAAACCTAGAACACATGGGGCTATTGCAAATCTCAAAAGGAATACAGTGAGTTCCCTCTAGCAGGACATTAGTAATGACAATACACATTTCTATTTAAATGTAGACTTCCTCACCAGCTCATACATTGTACAAAATAAAGGTTCCCATTGAAAACTGATTTTTAATATATTTAAAATTTTTTTTTATTTACTGTAGAGAAAAAGAGGCAGAGAAAGAGAGAGAGAGAGAGAGAGAGGGAGAGAGAGAGAGAACAGGCACGCCAGGGCCTCCAGCCACTGTAAATAAACTCCAGGCGCATGTGCCACCTTGTGCATCTGGCTTATGTGTGCACTGGGGAATTGAACCTGGGTCCTTTGGCTTTGCAGGCAAGTGCCTTAACCGCTGAGCCAATTCTTCAGCCCTGAATTATTTTTAATTTAAATTTTATTTATTTATTTGAGAAAGAGTGAGCGAGAGAGAGAGAAAGAAAACTGTTTTATGAACACTATCTTCTTACTTACTCATCCCTATAGTTCGATGGACTGAGAATTATTCTTATCTCCTTGGGTACATGGGAATGTTGAAGCTCATAGTGGACATGTCACTACTCCATGGGCAGCAGTGTCCAGCATTGGGTGTATTTGGCTCTAACTCCCACGCACCATTACATCTGCTGGACCATTCCTCTCACAGCTGATGAGAATTCATCCAGTGACCTCAGTTGGAAACACAACTTTCAATTCCTTATGATTGGCAGAGAATTATGGGGACTCAGATCAATGGGTTGGTTTGGAGTCCTGTAATGCTGGCTGGCATAACAAACAGGAAGACATGTAAGAAGACCATGGCCAGTAAAATTTAAGTGGAAGAAGGGAAAAATGGTTGGATTATAACATATTGGATGCGGCTGGTGTATAGCTGTGGTAGAGTGCGTGGCCAGTATATGTGAGACCCTGGGCTCAATTCCCAGCACTGAAAACACAGGAAAAAGAAAAGTTAGAAAGTGGTGGGCCAAGCCATTCTGTGACTCACAAACTAATAACAGCACTTTCACAACAACACAGACTCCTCCATCACTCAGTTGTGTATTTAGTTTTAAATGTGAGGCACGAGTAAACACTGATAGGGACTGGGAGCCTGATGGTGTCCCTGCCCCCAAAATTCCCATCACTTCCCACAGTTACTTTGAGAAGGAAAACCTCATTCTACAGGAATAGACAAAACACATTGGTTCAACCTTGGCCTTGAATAAGACATTAACAAATGAAATAGAGCCCCTAGTCAAGTAGTTCTTCCTAGAACTTAAGGTCCTTAACCAGGGCAAAAAGACTCTTGGGCTATTCACAAAGAGGATTCAGGGGCTCAGAAACTAGAGTGGATGAGAACTTCCATCTTTATTTTCATACTTTTCTAATGAAAGTAACCTTTCCTTTTATGGTCAATAAGAGCAAGTGACCATAGGTTCCCATAGGAACTGTGTCTCTGCCACAATAGATAGATGCCGGCCATCCAGCTCACAGCAGACCAAATCGTTTTCCCCATTTCATCATGGGAAGAAATTTTAGGCTGACTCTGAAGTGCATTTTGGGCCAAGACAAAGATTGTTGGGCTCAAAGCCATGCTTCTTCACCTTAGATGTCCACATCACCCAGGATCCACTAAAATGTGACTCATGATGAGGCAAGTCTGGCATGGGATGGGAGCTTTGCATGTCTAATAAACATCCAGGCCATTCTGGGGTTTCTCTTGAGATGTGGAGTTATTTGCCTGTTGAGCTCTAAGGAGGCACATCAAGGGCTGGACAGGTAAAGACCTCTGACGTTCTAGTCTATGGCTACCAGCCTTTCACATCTCCTATGGTAATGTGGGTAATTACTTCAGAAACATTTTCTTCATGTTTAGCAATTTATAGAATCTGGTAAGTTGTCTCCTTATCTCTGCTTTTATATCAATCTGATGACAACTTCATATCCTTGTTGTACACATTCCTTTAGTGTGTGTGGTGAGGGTATTTTACTTATTTCTTTAAATATTTTTATTCATTTATTTGCAAGCACAGAGAGGTAGAGAGACAGAGAGAATGGGCATGCAAGGGCCTCCAGCCATTGCAAATGAATTCCAGATGCATGCGCCACTTTGTACATCTGGCTTTATGTGGATACCCCTATTTTACTTATTTTATCTTAAGCATCTATCAGAGTATTGTGCTGACATGATTGTTTTTAATGAACATTTGATCAGGTGCTTACTGTTGTCATGGCTTCTTAATCCTTGAGTATGGATGTAAGCATTTGAAATATATAATTTTTAACCAAAGCCAATTGGTATTTCAAACCCAAAAGCAATTTTGGAAGATGAGGTAGCTTGTTTAATTTTTCTAATCACCCTTTTACCTGGAGCCCACTGACTTTTTAATTACACTTCCATTTGTCTAATTTAGCCTGGGAAGCCCATTAGTCATTCAGAGCCACTGCCAAAGGTAGAATGGTCACTTTTGGGTGCCTTTTAGTCAAAAGGTTCCTGGGCAGAACATGCTCTGATTATTTCAGACAGAGGAAGGTCTAATGTATGTGTTGGAACTAAAGTCATGGAGTGTAAATTGTAGAAGGAAAAGGTCTATGAAATAAACTGTGTGCTTCTAAAATCAGAGTGTGAGACTTACAATTCTTCACAGAGACTTTTACAGGTGTTTGAAAAAGGCACAGGGGACTCATCAGAAGTCTAAATCCACAAACACAGTAGTGAAAAGGTAAGCATGTTGAGTGGATTGTTCATGTTTGACATGAAAGGATTTAGACATACATGTATTTTTTTTTAAAGTTTGTATAGAGCTGGAGAGATGACTTAGCAGTTAAGCAGTTGCTTGCAAAGCCTAAGGACCCAGGTTTGACTCCCTAGAACCTTTGTAAGCCAGATGCACAGGTGACACATGCACACAAGGTGATGCATGTGCACAAGGTGGTGTACACTTCTAGAGTTCGATTGCAAGAGCTAAGGCTCTGGCATGCCAATTCACTCTCTCACATAAGTAATAATAAAAAAAAGTTATAAATTTTCACAGCATGCAGACACACACACACACACTCACTCACTCACACAGTTTCTCCCCTGGACTCTAGAGAGTAGAAGCACATATTCTGGAGTTCCACCTCCAGTAGGATTTCTTCCATCTATTTCCTCTGCTCCTCAGCAAATAAGTCTTCAGCTTTCCATACTTTATCAGTGGGATTTCTCAAACATCCTACACTGACCTGCACTCTGCATTGGAGAGGCAGCTATGCAGCACTTCTATAGTAGGGCTCTAGAGTTAGATGGACAAGTTTCAGATAAAAAAAAAAAAATAGACCACTTTCTAATCATGGAAACCGGGAAAAACCACCAAGCATCTCCCTAAGTTTTCTTTTAAATATTCTATTTATTTACCTTATTTGAGACAGGGGGAAGAGAGAGAGAGAAGCAGATAGAAGGAAAGAGAGAGAATGAGTACACCAGCCACTAAAACAAACTCCAGACCCATGCACCACCTTGAGCATTTGGCTTACGTAGGTACTGTGCAATCAAACCTGGGTCCTTAGGCTTTGTAGGCAAGTGACTTAACTGCTAATCCATCTCTCCAGCTATTTAGTTTTTAAAAAAACATATTTTATTTATTTTATTTGAGTGTGAGAGAAACAGAGTCTGTAAGTTTTTTCAATATGGAAACTACACTGAAAATTTTACCAAATGCTAATAGTTGTGTGAGGACTCAACCGGACAATACCTTAGCACAGTATATGGCCCCACAGTGACAATCTATGGTTGCTATTTTCACCATTATTTTATTCTGAAGTACTAGTCATGGTGTGGTGATTTGAATGTAAAATGTCCCTCCATAGCCTTTTGCATTTATAATTAAGCCTTATACTTAGTCCCTAGCTGGTAGAGCCTTTGGGATGTAGCGCTTTGCTAGATGAGGTGTGTCAATGAAGGTGGGTTTTACAATTATAGAGTCTGGCCTCCCTTGCTAGTGCTACCTAGCTCACTCTTGCTGCTTTCTCCCAGCTGATGTGACAAGATGTTATACCCTGCTATCTGTTTTTGCTATGCTTTTCCCTGCGATGGTGAAACTTCTCCTCAAAACTGTAAGCCCAAATGTAGTAGACAGCCTCAGGTCACTGAGATGAACCTCTAAACCAAGCACCATTATGGAGGAAGGAAATATATTTGACCTTTACAGATCAAGGGGAAGTTCCATAATGGTAAAAGAAGCTGGCAGACTTTCACAGGTCCAAGCAGAGACAGAGGGAAAAAAAAAAAAAAAAAACACACAAGCCCAAACCCCAAAACAAGAAAGTACATTCCAGGAACTTCAGGCAGCACTCAAGCACTTTGCATATCTTTAGACTGGAATTCCAAGTCTACCACCACCACCTTAGGGCTGGACCTTAAGATATGCCCAGTGTGATACCTCCTCCAGCCAGGTGGCTGCAGATCTAAATTGCAAACTTTAATAAAATCCTGAATATATTGGGGGCCATCCATTCAAACTAAATAACCAAATAAACCCTCTTCTACCATAAGCTGCTTCTGATCAGGCATGTTGTCCCCAAAATGAGAAGGTAACTGCTACCCATGGTTGCTGGGAGAAATCAGGTGGCAGTGGTTACAGCTGGGTGGCAAAGTCATCATCTACCATTACTAAAATTGACTTTTGGCTCAACAATTAAGTGGAGTTCCTGAGTAGCTGAGGTAGCCTGCAACCACCCTGAGGTCAACCTTCCAGAACCACTTAAACAGCTGGGTATGGTCACATGTACCTGTAACCCCAATCCTGCAAAAGGGCATAGTGACAATGGAATCACTCTGACTTGGAAAAAAACAGCAAGCTCCATTAGCAGAAAGAGAATCCAGCTCAAACTGCTATAGGAGAGCACATGGAGGTGGGGGCAGACACAAGTGCACAACACACACACACACACACAATAAAAATAAAATTGACTTTGGCTTTCCGTGGGTCTGTCAACACAATGTGCTCCACATACCCACCCCATCCTTTACCCAAACTATCTTTCACAGCTTCAATCTTATTTTAGCAATCTACATACAAGGCAGCCCATCAAAGTTGTGGGGAGCTTATGAGAAATCCATCCTTGAATCTCACCCTTAAATGTCAGACAATGGCTCACAAAGTATAATCTTGGGGACAGAAGTAATTATTCACAATGATCCTACCACTGAACTAGAATTTAGGGTGGAACCTTACAGTCCAAGTTTTAACAGCCCTCCAGGGGATCCTGATAGATGCTTTGAAAATAGCTGAGGAAGAGAGATCTGATTTGTGATAGGAAAAATAGGAAAATTTTTGACACATTCATTGTCAGATGTTGATATTATCATGGGAGAGCCAGTACTAGGACAAAAGTATCATATTAAGTAACATATTATACAGTAGATTTCGTTGTTTAATATTTTTTACTTTATATACATAATACATAATTCATGTATTTGAATATGAAATTTTTATTCATATGCATCATTGGCCCTTGTTCATATTCACCTCCCATCCATCTTCTTAACTCTCCCATATTCCTCCTTCCTACGTCTCCCATATATCCATCCTTCCTACCTCTCCTATATGTCCCCTCCTACCTCTCCCATACCCCTCCTTCCTACTTCCATATCCCCCTTCCCCACTTCTTGATAGTTTCTTATTCCTCTAAAATAGTATCCCTTTGCTACTTTAGTACTAAATTCTCTTAATATATATTTTGTTACATATATGTACACCCATATATAAATCTATCTTCTGCACATGAGAGAAAATGTGACATTTCATTTCTTCTCCCACACTACACCTTCTTGTCCACCTCGGCCCTCTTCCTTTAGACTTCTTCCTATCCTTTCATAGTCCCCTTTCTACTTTCATGTCAGATATAGTATGTTTATTTTTAAGTCTAGATTTTGCATATGAGAGAAAACATACATTTTTCTTTCTGAAACTGGCTTATTAACTTAACCAAATGATCTCTAGTTCCATCTATTTTCCTGAAAATGACATAATTTAATTTTTCCCATGGCTACAGAAAATGCCATTGTGTGTGTGTGTGTGTGTGTGTGTGTGTGTGTGTATTATATAACTTTTAGTTGTTTGAAAACTTCTGCATTGGTTTCCATAGTGGCTGTTCCAGTTCAGGTTCACACTAAAAGTGAGTAAGGTCTCTCTCTCTCTTTCTCCTTCTCTCTCTCTCTCTCCCTTTCTCTCTTTGGTGTTTTGAGGTAGGGTCTTGCTCTAGCCCAGGCTGACCTGGAATTCACTACGTCGTCTCAGGCTTGCCTCGAATTCACAGCTATCCTCCTTCCTCAACCTCCCAAGTGCTGGGATGAAAGGCATGTGCCACCATGCCTGGAAGCTCCCCTTTTCTCACACCTTCATCAGCATTTGTTATCATTGGTTTTCCCGATAATTACAATTCTGACTGAGGTGAAGGAGAATCTCAGTGTAGTTTTAATTTACATTTTCCTAGTAGCTAAGGTCATTGAACATGTATTTAAAATATTTACTGACAATTTGTATTTCTTCTTTTGAGAACTAGTTGTTCAGTTCATTTCCCCATTTATTGATTGGATGATTTAGAGTTTCTTTTGAGGCAATATTCCACTATAGTCCATATTGGCCTTGAATTCACTCTGTAGTCCAGACTGGCCTTGAACTCATGGTGATCCTCTTACCTTAGCCTTCTGAGTATTGAGATTACTTCATACCTGGGCAGACTTGGTTTCTTTTGGTATTTAATTTTTGCAGTGTTATATAAATTTAGTATATCAATCTTCTGTCAGATATATAGTTGGCAAAGACTTTCTCCATTACATAGGCTGTATGTTCATACACAGTGAATGTTCTCATATGCACAGACTCTCAGCAAGAAATGGGCATGCTACACATACATTTATATGGACCCATCTCCTTAGTGCACTACTGACTGCTTACTTATTTGTCTTATTTTTGGTATTAGCTTGTTTTCAAGGCTACTTTAGTACTAAATTCACTTAATCTATATGCCACTAAATATTGTGTCCCTTCTACTTGTCAAGTTGTCAAGAACAATGGTGAAAGTGTCATGAGTCATGAGAAAATATTTTAGAGGACAAAACTCATTATTTACAAAGAGGGTAGATTTACTTTCATAGGGACCTTTAGGAAAGCATAGGACAGTGGGCCACGTATGGATTTTGCTATTTGTTCTTGAAAAGCCTAGTGATTTTACTTTCTGTGTAACCCCAAAGATCCCTTAAAACTACTAAAATTCAAAAGTAAGCTAATAAAAATAAAAACAAAGAACATAACTTCATTAAAGATCTAGCAAGGGGCTTAGTAAATATGCTAGAAAAATGTCACTTATAAAATGTTCATGAGATGGGCATCAAGTGGGCCCTATACTCTTCAACCTGGGGTCGCTCACACCTGCCCTTGTGTGTTTGGAGTCACCCAAGAGCATCAAACATTTGCTACAGAGAAGGAGACTATGGCAGCACAGACACACATACTACATTGCCCAGGCTCACCAGTTTGATGTGCTCTCGCTTCTGGTATTTCTCACTGTAGTACTGCTCTTGCCGGAGGTTAAGTAGCTGCTGCTGCTGTTTGTCCTTGAGGTCTACTAGCTTTTGCGTCATTTCAGCATCCAGGGCAGCAAGGTCTTGCTCAATGGCCGATGAAGCGTGGTCAGGGCTGCTGGGTTCTGATCTGCAATGACACAGAGCTTGACTCCCAAAATGTGCCAGTGGAAACAGGTGTCCGAAAAAGCTACCCACCCAAGACCTTCCCTAAGAGGGCACAGGGCTTGGAAATAAATATTTTTAAAAATATTTTATTTATTTACGTATGAGATCACCAGGCCTCACACCAGGGCCTCTAGCCACTGCAAATGAACTCTAGATGCGTGCGCCACCTTGTGCATCTGGCTTACAAGTATTATAGGGAATCAAACCTGGGTCCTTAGGCTTCGCAGGCAAGCACCTTAACCACTAAGCCATCTTTCCAGCCTGGAATTAAAGGCTTTGATAAGCCACATCACTAGGAGAGGATGAGACTCTCCAAAGATAAACTTAGCAGAAAAAGGTCTTTAGTTACAGAACGTGAACTAATTTTGTGTTGTTGTGGGATAAATCAGAGGGACAAAATAAGCCAGGCAACTGGGGGCCTATCACAGGTGTGGTGAGAATGATAATCCCGTGTTAGGAAAACAGTATCTAGGAAAGATTTTTTTAAAATATCCTTTATTTATTTATTGTAAGATAACTTAAATGTAATTTCTGTCTATACTTGGCCTATAAAAACTACTCATTGGGTGCTGGAGAGATAGCTCAGTGGTTAAGGGCACTTGGCTTTCAAAGCTTGTCAGATGGATTCATTTCCCCAGTACCCACATCAAGCCAGATGCAAAGTGCACATGTATCTGTAGTTTGTTTGCAGTGGCAGGAGGCCATGGCATGCCCACATTCTCTCTCTCTCTCTCTGTTTCTCTTTGTCTCTCTCTCTCAAGTAAATAAATAAATACAATAAAAAAATAACCTACTCATCAATCAAGTATATTCTGGTGGACGCCATCAAATAGGTGCCCTAGGGGGCTGGTGAGATGGATCAGTGGTCAAGGCACATGCCTGCAAAGCACATTGACTTGAGTTTGATTCCCCAGTACCTATGTATAGCAAATGCACAAAGTGACACAGGCATCTGGAGTTCATTTACAAGTGCCAGAAGCCCTGGTACACTCCCACTCTCTCTCTTTCTTTCTCTCTGTGTGTGTTTCTGCTTACAAATAAATGAAAATATGTTTTAAAAGGTGTCCTGTTTTGCAGAAGAGTGATATGGATGGGAAATAGAGTATGTAGACATTATGTATCAATAATTGATAACCTTCCCAGCAGGCATCTAAGTTCTGTTTCTTAAGATTTTTAACGCAAGGACACATAACAAAAATAGGGCTCTTTGGGAGCTGTGACAAGTTAATTGATATTACAAACAAAATTGCACGTTCGTCAAAACTTTTGGTTACAAGGAAAAAGGAGATACAACTAATTCATTCTAGTCTTTCTTGTATTCGTTATATGCAGAAGGACATTCTCTGCTTTGTTCTTGAAAACTAAAGAAGATATGTGAAGATTAGGACTGCTGGTCATGATGGCACACGCCTTTAATCCCAGCACTTAAGGGGCTGAAGTAGGAGGTCTGAGGCCAGCCTGAAACTACACTGTGAATTCCAGGCCAGGCTGGGCTATAGTGAGACCCTTTCTTGAAAAACAAAACAAAGAAACAGCTGGGCATGTTGGTTCATGCCTTTAATACCAGCACTCGGAAGGCAGAGGTAGGAGGACTGCCATGAGATTGAGGCCACCCTGAGACTACATAGTGAATTCCAGGTCAGCCTGGAAACCAAAGAAACAACAACAACAACAAAAAGATTAGGGCGAACATAAATGAAGCAATTATCATTAACTTATAGTATGAGATTCCTTATAACTTTATAGTCTATACAGAGAATAGTAGAAAGGGATACAGAAGGAAATGGGGCAGCCGGTGCATATGTTGGTTTCATATATGTGGTATCCTCTTCAGAAAAGCTAAACCATGATTTTGGACCTAATACATCAGCCTGGGCTCAATTTCCCAGTATCCATGTAAACCCAGGTGTACAAAGTGGCACATGCATCTGGAGTTCATTCGCAGCAGTGGCAAGAGGCCCTGGCATGCCTCTCTCTCTTTCTACTTTGCAAATAAAAAGAAATTGAAAAAAGAAGGCTCTCCAGATTGTCATGAACATAAGTCACATCACAATTTTTTTATAGCAGGAGTCAGTGTAGCAGGAACATAAAGATGCTTCTTCAATCAGCTACAACCATGCAGCAGAGGCAGAGCTTGCTGACCACCTGCTCCACACATGCCAGGCACACTCACAACAGCCAACCACTTAGGTATGACCACCTCCAGTTGTCATCTGAGGACACTAGGGCTCTGTAAGACACAGCGTGGGGCAGAGTAGTAGACAAACACTCCTGGAGGCAGAGCAGGGTACATTCTGTTCTTCTGGGAATAGCACGATGGCACTGAGCCCCACATCTGTACAGAAATGGTCTCTCAGCAAACTGCTTATATGGAATGCTCAGTTGAGACTATGGGTATTTGAGTGAGAAAAGGATGTGATGGACATAATGCTGATGATTCCTCTGAGAAATTTTCAAGACTTTACTGTGGATTAAGGGTGATGGAAGACAGATAGACACAAGCAGGACCTCAGGGGCTCTGCCTCTTCTGACAGACCTCTTGACACTTGGTGCTTAGGGCCTTTTTGCTGTTTGAGGAACAGTCTGAAAAACAACTGTATGTCAATGTCTCTGCATCATCCATAAAACAGGGTCAAAAGCACTATCCTAATGCTGCTTAAAATAAATACTTTGGTAACTTAATACTGGGCAAGCCTTGGTGTCTTTTGGAGGAACAAGCAAGCTTTCTTTAATCAGATAAGGAGATCTATTTGACCTATATTTCTTTTCCCTCAGAGGCTGAGGTGAATTCAGTATTCAGAGAGAAATCACACCAAATGGTTAATGCAGTAGAAATACGATGTGATATTTCCCAATGTATGTCATTTAAAATGTGAAATTTAAGAAGTGAAATTTGCTTTAATAACATAACATATATTATAACCTAGGCATGATGGTTCACACCTATAATCCCCAGACTCAGGGGGATTGTGAAATCAAGGGCAGACTAGATTATATACTAAGACCTTGTCATATATGTATATATAAAATTTAACTTAATGATTCCAAAATATTATTACTTCTTTGTGAGTGTGTGTATATGTGTGTTTGGTGTATGTACATATTTATGTATGTGTGTATGTCTGTGTGTGGTATAGGTACATGTTTATGTGTGTGTGTAGGTATATGTACATATTTATATATGTGTGTATGTCTGTGTATGGTGTATGTCCATGTTTCTGTGTGTATGGTATATATACATGTTTATGTGTGGGGGGGCATATGTACATTTTTATGTGTGTGTGTTATATGTACATGTTTATGTGTGTGTGTGTGGCGTACATACATGTTTCTGTGTATGGGGTTGTATGTACATCTTTATATGCGCGTATATGTATGGGGGTGCACATGGAGGCCAGAGATTGACATTACATGTTCTTCAATTGTTCTCCACTTTTAACTTTTTTAGACACAGTCTCTCATTGAACTGGAACTCACCGATTTGTTCAGCTTGCTAGCAAGCACCAAGGATTTGCCTGTTTCCACTGCCCTAGGGCTGGGATTACAGGTGTGTGTAACTATGCCTGGTACTTTTAGATAGGTTGTAGAAAATGAAGTCAGGTCCTCATGCTTGTATGGTAAGAACTTTTCTGGGTGAGCCATCCTTCAAGCTCTTCCCAATACTGTTATTTTAACATGTAATTAAAAGAAGTAAAAGAAAATGAATTCGTGGGACTCTCATGTTACTTCCTAGTTTGAGCACACATCAGTACTGCAGATGTACGTTTTCTCTACTGCAGAGATCTAACCCAGTGCCCCATTCACACTGAGTGTGCATCCTCCTACTAAGCTACGCTCCCAGTCTAAATGAACTGCACTGTAAAGGCCCATGAACCACATGTGGCTTGTGGTGCCTCCTGGACAGCATGTCTAGGAAATATGTCCAATGCTGGGTCTGTGATCTGTGTACATGTATGTTGCTTTTTCTGTATTCACAGGGTTCCCACATACATGTCTCCCATGATGTTATTTTAATACCCTGTAGAAGTTTAGAGAATATGATGTCAAGTACTGAAATAAATTGAACAAAAAAAAAACCCAAGTAAACAAATGAATATGCATCCATCATGAAGGTATAATCCTTAGGACATCTTAGGGCAGACTTTGCCTCAACTAGCTGCTTCATTACAGGTAAATGTTAATGTTTTTAACCTTAAGCTTCCTCCTCAAAGATGTGACAAATTTCACCTAGCTAGCGTGAAGTCTGTTCCAGCTCTAGAGAAAGGTGATTTTGCTACTTTTTAAAAAGCAAGTATTGCATTTTGATGGTGTTCTGACAGTAAGCACACTTACATTATATGTCACAATATGGATCTAAAACCTGGGCTTGCCTTTCCAACTGGGCATGAAAATAAGATGATTTGTAGCATGTACAAGAAGGATATTGCTGAGCCCTCCTTACTCTTGGCCTGGTGACAGGTAGCTTTCAGAGCCATAGTTTCAGGGTGACTTATGAGATTTTTAAATTAAAAAAAATTAAAAACAAAATTTATTTGAGACAGAGGGAGACACACACACACACACACACACAGAGAGAGAGAGAGAGAGAGAGAGAGAGAGAGAGAGAGAGAGAATGGGCATGTGAGGGCTTCTAGCCACTGCAAACAAACTCTAGACACATGCAACACCATGTGCATCTGGCTTACTTACATGAGACCTGGAAAATCAAATCTGGGTCCTTAGGTTTTGCAGACAAGAGTCTTAACCATTATGTCATCTCTCCAGCCCAATTTATGAGTTTTTTTTTATTTTTATTTATTTATTGTAAGCAGAGAGACAGAAATAAATGAATATGGGCATACCAGGCCCTCTAGCTTTTGCAAGTAAACTCCAGATGTATGTGCGACTTTCTGCACCAAGCTTTATATGGGTATTAGGGAATGGAGCCCAAGTCATTAGGCAAGTGCCTTAACTGCTGAGTCATCTCTCCAGCCCACCTTATGAAATTTTAAGTAGAAAAGAGGGTTTTACTTCTCAGTGGCAATTATTGTAAATCAAGCCGTTAAAAGAACTTAGTGAATGCTAATGACAATGTTTCCAAAAAAGCTTTGCGTATTTAGTCTGCATATGGCTTCCTAGAACTGTGAGGGTCACTGAATGATCCTAGTTAAGCAATTAAGTGGAACAATGACTTTAAATGACAAGATGATCCGCTACTGTGATATATAATACTTTAAAGGACAAATATACATTGAAATGCAACTAAAGGATACTTGCATTTTGAAAATTATAAATCTTTTAAATTACATAGTTTAAGATCACAAATAACATTTTACTTTTTTTTTACATTTTACTTTTTTAAAAGTGTGAATTGATATTTGTGAAGATTTTAGAACAATGCTTTAAGCCATACTCCGCTATGTTCATTAAATGACTAAAATTAAAAATAAAAAATAATTTTGATATTTAACTAAATAAACCCTGAGGAAAACAACATTGTGCCCTAAGCAGACAATAGGAAATTAAAGTAACTGCATCTTATTTCTATTTCGCTAACCATGAGACAGTGAAGAAAAGCCAAGCGGGATTGTACATGCCTTTATTTCTAGCACTGGGGGGTGGGGGGGTGAGGTAGGAGGATTGCCTGAAGTTTGAGCCTAGCCTAGAGTGAGACCCTACCAAAAAAAAAAAAAAAAAAAAAAAACAACAAAACAATAACAACAACAACAAAAACACCAAACCGAACCAAACCAAACCAATCCAAGCCCAAAGCATTGAAGACAAGAGTTTCACAGACAATGAATCCCATGTTTTGAGCGCTCCCTCTTGAAAATCATTACTCATCAATACCAAGTTCACACTGCAGACCTGCAAAGACGTCCAAAGCAAATGGACGAACCAGCGAGTTCTCATTCAACTTACTTTTTCTTGCTGTCCTTTTTGGCGGACTTTTCCAGAGCGGCCCTCCTCCTCAAGTAGTCATTGTGGATTTCGTTGTACTTCGCGGTGTGCTCTTTGATCAGCTCCGTGGTCTTCTTGTGGTGTCTTTTAACCAGGTCCTTCATTTCTTTGTAATGCTTCTTCTGAAGTTTCACGAATGATTTCTGTTGCTTGAGCTCTTCGATTGTCTGAGCCTCCACCTCTGTAACCAATGAGCACAAGCGCTGAGGGATGGAGACCGACAGTGCGCACACAGGATGGGGCAGCAGCCTGCCCACGGAGCCCTGTCCGGGATCTCCACCCAGTGCTTGGGCGTCCACCTGCGGTCCGGTCTGGTTCTGCCACTTGCACCCTCAAGACTGTGCTTGCACACTTCACAGAGACCAGTTTCTTCGTATATGTTTAAAGTATGGGTTCCACAGAAGCATGTGATTTGCTCAGTGCCCTGGGGAGAGGGAGTGGGGACCTGCAGGGGCAGCATCCGAGCTTGGATGTGTGTCAGCATCAGCCCCAGTCAAGCTGCCTGAACCTAGAGTGTGAACTGCCTTCCAGAGCTTGTCTCCTCACGAAGCAAGGTTAGCTTCTTGCATATTTGGGACAGTCAATAGCAGGAGGCATAAACTTTTAGAAAGGGTCTCCCTTTTGACTGAGGGCAATTTGCAGAGGCAGGGAAGCTCTGAACTCTGAGGCCAAGCTTCCCTGCCCCGGGACTGGGGCCCACCAAGCGCACGGGAAATCTTGGCAAGGCATCAGCTCCATCAGCTTTAAGGGTTAGGACACTTCTGCTACTTAAAGAGCTGCTATGATGATGAAATAAAACCCTTCATCCCAAAATAACTGGCTACGGCTCCCAAAACGCATAAACTACAACCCCATGGGGAATACCTGCAACCCTGCTGAGGAGCGTCCCCAAAGGAATGGGGGGCAGAGACGAGGGAAAAGAGGGTACCAACACATGATGTATCCATACGAAACATCTTGGTAACAATACTACTACTACTAATACTACTAATAATAAACACTAAAAAATAAAACTAAGGCAGAGGTAGGAGGATCGCCATGAGTTCAAGGCCACCCTGAGACTACATAGTGAATTCCAGGTCAGCCCCGGCTACAGTGAAACCCTACCTAGAGAATCAAAAAAAAAAAAAAAAAAAAAAAAAAAAAAAAAAAAAAAGTCACAGAAAATGTTTGATAGTTTTTGGCACCTTAGTGAACAATTACTTGGGTTCCGCATCTTTAACGGGTCCCATTCACAAGGAAGACATCATTGGTTTGTCCATGTATCTACACAGTATAGGGAAGTGCCTCCAGGCACAAAAGCACCAGGTGGGTTACTGGCAGCCTATATGACTGCACAGAATTCCATCTAGTGTTCAGAAAACATCTATTGTGTCAGAACCTGACCTTACATCATCCTATATTTCATGGGCATATTTGATTAGTTCTATAATATGAATTTAATAATGTTCACGTTTCTAAAATTAAAGTGTGTCTTATGGTTGGGGATGGGACAGTTTTCCAGTGCTTTTCTGGGCAAAACAGGAACAGCAGGTGCTTTTGACTTGACGGTGCCCTCCCTTCTGGGGCTTATCATATCTTTGGACCTACATGAAGTCAGAGTCCACATGTTTCCACTTGTTGATCTGAACTCTGATTTTGGGACAAAGTATGTAGTCACAGATATTTAAAACTGTCAAGAGATTCAGAAATAATCAATGCATGATTCACAACAGACCTGAGTAAAACATGAGATTTGTGGATAAACACTGTAATCAGAATGATAATTTATGTTCTGTGATTTAAGGTCTTTACACAATTGAAGTGTACTTCCCTTCCTTCCCTTAATAAGTTGTGGAGAAAACTAGGTACTTGTATTTAACATTTTCCCTCAGGCCCAAACTGACTTATTATGGTTGAGTAAGAAGTGATTACATTAAGAATTTTAAGAATAAGAAATTGCTGAATTTTTGGTAACTGATTACATCTTACAATTTAAATTAAATCAGCCAGGGGCAGGTTAGAAATGGGATGTGGTTCCAATGCTCCAAGTCTAACCTATAAAACAAAAATAACCTCAAATACTGCCTTTGAAAAAGTCTTCAGGCCAAAGGCTATCCTTTAAAATAGGTCCCAAATATAAAAGGAATGTCCATTTCTATAAAGGCACAGAGATCACTTAAAATAAGCAACCCAGAGATGACCAGAGCTAATATGGTGACGCAGACATGTTGCCTTTTGTCTATTATTTACATATATCTAAATAACATTGCTTTCTGTTTTCATAAATGTACCATTTTCATACACCCACTTTAAAACATGTTTTGTTTCCTTGTAACAAATTCTTCATATAATTTTTCTATGCATAATTTCTGTATTTTTGATGAAATATAAAGGCATGCATTAAAGTGCCTAAATCATAAATATTCACTCTTGTTTGATTTTGTAAAGTTAATATGTCTCAGTAACCATCATCCTGGTGAAAATCAGAATATTCCTAGCAGCCCAGGCATCTTCTGGCTCCTGCCCTGCATTGGATCTAATCCTAATCTGGATTTTTAATGGGGTGAGTTCATTTTGCAGGTCACCATACTTGTGAGTTTTATCCATGTTGTTGCATGTCACTGCTGTTGTACCCTATTCAATCCTGTGAATATAGCACAGTTGACTTATCTGCCTTACTGCTGATATATGTTTGTGTCACTGACATCTGAGTTTTACTAATGGTGCCGCTTTTGGTGAATGTGCATATACATTCTGATTGTGTTTTTTCAGGTAATGTAGTGTAAGTATTTTTAAGACTCCACTCTGTAGTGAGTGTTGATTATATTGAAGAAATCTTGTATCAATTTTAGTCCCCACCACTTAATGTAGCCAATTGTGGTAGTTTGTATATATGGCCCCCAATATATTCAGTGGTTTATTAGTTTATAGTTTGCATCTGCAATCACCTTGCTAGAGGCAATGTCAGTGGGCATTAAGGTGTGGTGGTGGGTTTGAGATTCCATTGTAAAGATATGCAAAGTATGCCTAATGGGGAGTTCCTGAAGTTTGCTGTGGCTTTTTGGCTGTAGTTTTGCTCTGTGTGCTCTGTGCCTGGTGGGCTTTTCTCTCTCTGCTTGGCCCTGTGAAGGCAGGCCAGCTTCTTCTGCCATTATAGAACTTCCCCTGGATCTGTAAGCTTCAATAAATAATATCCCTTCCTCCATAACTGTGCCTGGTCTGGAAGTTCATCTCAGCGAACCTGAAGCTGTCTGCTACACCAACTAAATGGAATATAATTCTAAACTGTATCACAGTTCATAAACATTGCACATTTCATGGTCATATTTTGCATAACTGACACATGCGTACTTTAGGAAGACATCCATTATTGTTCTCTGGCTCTTTTGCCAAGAGGAAACTAGTCTTTGGTTTGAAATAGCCATCCTCAGAGCTGCATTATTTTCAGCCTGTGGAGTCCTAGCTCCAACTATGTCTACTTCTTTGGAATCTTACATCATACACTGTGACCAAAACCAACATTGGATGTCTATAGTCTCTCTCAAAGAAGAAATATTAATGATGTTATTTTCAAGAAGTAAGTGGAAATCTCCTCTGCTGTAAATATTGGCTCATGTAATGTTCAGCTGTCAAATTTCATAGTGGGTAAAGGCAGTGCTTACCTGTTAAGACACTCTGAATAAGGTCTTCTGTTTTGGCAGGTGCCTTTACAGAACCTATGATAAAAGATAAAATAGGTAGCCTTATTTGACTTTTAAATTTTTATTCCACTTATTAGAAAATTGTTTGGGGATGGAGGTATAGCTCACTGACAGAATGCTTGCCTTCATGTGTTCCATCCTTAGCATAGAAAAAAGATATCCCTTGATTTTATGTCTTTTTCTCTTGATTTTTTTAAAAAAATATATTCATTTATTTATTTGCAAGAGAAAGAGAGAAAGAGGGAGAGAGAGAGACTATGAATGGGTATAGCAAGACCTCTTGCTACTGCAAATTCCAGATGCACACACAACTTTATGGATCTGTCTTTATATAGGTACTGAGGAATCAAACACAGGCTGTCAGGTTTTGCAAGCAAGCACCTTTAACTGCTCAGCCATCTCTCCAGCCACTTTTTCTTGCTTTTAAAAACCTTTTGGGCTGGAGAGATGGACTAGTGGTTAAAGTATTTGTTTCTGAAGTCTAAGGACCCAGGTTCGATTCCCCAGAACCCATGTGAGCCAGATGCACATGATGGTGCATGCACCTGGAGTTTGTTTACAGTGGCTGCAGGCCCTGGTGCACCCATTTTCTTATTCTTTCCCTCTCTCTCAAACAAATAAATAAAAATAAAACATTTTAAAAACAAATTTTAGGGCTGGAAAGATGGGCTCAGCTGTTAAGGCATTTGCTTGCATAGCCTAATGACTTAGATTCCCCAGTTCCCACATAAAGCCAGATGCACAAAGTGGCACATGTGTCTGGAGTTTGTTTGCAGCAGCAAGAGGCCCTGGCAACCTGATTCTCTCAGTCAGGGTGGTGGCACATGCCTTTAATCCCAGCACTTGGGAGGTAGAGGTAGGAGGATTGCTGTGAATTCAAGGCCAGCCTGAAACTACATTGTGATTTCTAGGTCAGCCTGGACTAGAGTATAACCCTACATAAAAACAACAAAAAACAAAACAAAACAAAAAAACCCTTAAAATTTAAAATTTATATATGTGTGTAGGTGTCAGCACCCGGGCCTCTTAACACTACAAATGAATACCAGATTTTGGTACCACTTTTTTGCACCAGTTTATATAGGTGGAAATTGAACTAAGGTCACCAGCCTTTGTCAGCAAATATCTTTAATTGCTGAACCATCTTTCCAGCTGCTTTTTACCTTTAGTGTAAGTCTCAGAGACAGAGTACCAAATTGTGAGTCAAAACTATTTACAATGCAATTATTCTAAAAACTGTGTTCATTTTGTAACTGGAAGACAGTCCTACTTGAATGTTAAGTTATGTGTATCCTCCATACTTAGGGAGAGAAAGGACATCTCTTCACTTTGCTTAAAAGGAAAAACTCAATGTAGGCAGTGCTACTGCCACCTTTTGGCAAAATCAGGAACAACAAGTTTTAATTTAATGCTTGCAAGGAAGCAGTAATAAACTGCAGGCAAGAAGCACTGAGCAAAATTTTAAGAAAGACAGGATGTTGTGCACACTCAAAGTACCTCCCACTAGACATCTAAGAATGGGGAGTCATAACTTTTAGCAGGAAACCATCCTCATCTAGCAACCCACAGCACCAGTGATGGGACGTGTCAATTAGCATCACCTATCCCTGAGAGGATGTGCCAAGAAGGACGCAGCACCCAAACGGGCAGAACTGCAGTCTGACTATGAGAAAACATCTAGGCAGCCCAAAGTGAAGGACAATCTGTAAATTAACTGATCAAACTTCCACCCAAAATAAGAGGAACAGGAAAGACTTAAGGACTACCAGAGAGGGAAGGAGACCTTGAAGACATGACATGAAAGTGTAATGTAGGATCATGAGTGGTGAATGGAATCATAAAAGGATATGACTAGGGGCTGGAGAGATGACTCAGTGGTTACAGGTGCTAGCTTATAAAGCCTGATGGCCCAGATTTGGTTCCCCAGTACCCACATAAAGCCAGATGCACAAAGTGGCACATGTATCTGGAGTTTGTTTGCAGTGACAGGAGTCCTCGAGGTGACCCCTCTCACTCTCTCTCAAATAAATAATAAAAGAAAAAAAAACATGACTGGAAAGCAGATGAAGGTCACACATGGTCATTGTGAGCATTTCACTGTGATCTTGCCCAGTGTTAACATTAAGGAAAGAGAAGAATTTCTGCCATGCATTCTGCATCATTTTAAAAATGTGTCCTGTAAGTTGAAGTATTCTAGAGTATCTCTTAGCAATCATATGCTAAATTCTCTTTTATTCCCTGAAGCAGTAGGCTATATTTGTTTATATATTTAAATAACATGCTTCCAAAGCACTGAAATGTTTGCATGTTGTAAACAAATTTCTCCATTTTAAAATATTGTTTGTGATTTATCATCTATTATTGATTTCGTCAACCCTTTTAAAATCACACTATCAGTCTATGCATGTGTGGTACAAATTAAATAGAACTGATTCTTTGTAAAGCACCATCCTCCACCATGAGAAGTGCACTTGCACCCCAAATGGAAGATCTGAACCCCACCAATGCCATGATATGGAAGGAATGGGACATGGGGGAAAACTCTTTTCCCCTCTATTTATTAATTGATTCAACTAACAGAGATCATGTGTTTGTCATTCCTCGGCAGAGAGGGCGTGGAAACTGATCATGGTCCCAGGACAGCTACCATCTGCTGGGAGAAACGTGATACACACAAGATAATCACATCAACCAGCAGTGAGATGAGAAACCAGTAGCTGCACTGAAATCAAAGGATTTCTTCTGAGAACTGCAACATGAGTGTACAGAAGCTCAAAGCAAGAGTTTTAGTAGCATTTGGAGCCCTGCCTGACCTGACTTGCCCTTTACTGGCTTTGTGGTCTTCAGGAGGCTCCTTTTCACTGCCCACAACGGGGGCAGTGATGAAATCTTCCTGTAGAGGCTTGGAATAAGGGTGGAATGAACAGCCCACATGCAAGAGTGATGAGCATGGGGAGGCATTCAAAGTTACTGAAAAGTAAGCTGCTGGCAGAGACTTCATGAAGTAGAGCTTTGAAAACATAGGTGTTCTAAGTAGAGCTAAGACTGTGCTTTAAAGGCCTAGATGTTCTCGGCTGCTTGACAAACTCTTTACCACCCGGCTGGCAGGTGGATTGCCACTCACTCCTACGTGTAATCCAGGAGGCCTGGGTGAGTTCTAGACTGTCAGCAGAATCGGATGAACACTTTTGAGGCTTTGTGGCATCTGTCCATCTCTCCCTCCCTCCCTCTCTCAATTCATGTATCCCTTCCTCCCTCTCTCCTTTCCTCATCCTCACTCCCTTCCTCCCTCTCTCCATCCATCCATTTATTGCTTTCTTCTTCCCTCCTTTCCTCCATCATTCCATCTCTCCATCCCTCCTGCCCTTCTTCCCTTCTTTACTCCATCCCTTCACTATCTCTCCCTTCTTCCCTGCATTGTTCCATGTCTCCATCCACCCATCCATTTGCTCATTGTCACACAAGTCCATGCCTTCCTCCTTTCAATCTGCAGCCATCTACAGAGGGACACCTAGGCTGATGACTGAGATACTTAGTGATGCTCACTGCTTACCTGGAGCAGGTTGGCTGTGCTGAGCCTGGGAGGGTGGTTTGGGTGCCAGGGATGTAGTGTGATTCACTCCATTTTCTGCTGGAGTTGTCCTGGATTCACTTGGAGCCTCTGATGGGGTTTCCCCAGGATCAGCCTAAAATCATAAATATCCTTTAATTTTCCATGTTTCTTGTTATCCTTTTATTACCTTCCTATACCGACAAGGTTACAGATTATGACATTTTGACGATTCATTTGGAATCTGAAATAGCAACTTTGAAACTCTCAGGAAAGCAACATAAACACAGCATAGTGTCTAATCACAATTGTGGAAGGTTCCTTGTATCCCAGGCCCCAGTTTCCATTCCAGTGCCCAAGCCTTTAGGTAGTGCCCTTCCACCTGCCTGACCCGACCAGCTGATTTGTTTTCATCAAATGAGAGAGGAGCACACTTAATACAAGCAGAGGACCTTAAAGACACTTGAGACTTTTCCCACTCTCTCTTAGAGCTTGGCTATAGCAGTGGGGATGAGAGACCTGTGGCAGGAGCTGGATCACCTGGACAGGCTGACCTGGGCCGCTCCAGCTGTGCACACACATGAATGAGCTGGCTAAGAGGAGCTGAGCCTGGTCCAAGCAAGAATGGGCCTGCTGAATAAATAACCTGGGAAAGATAATAAGTAGTTCCTGTCTACACTGAGATATCTGGGGGTTGTTTGCTTCATTGTAAGAATGGATATGATGCTAGGAGTGCAGATTGTGGAGATAAACTTGCCTGGGGTTACAGTTCTGACATAGCCACTCAACTCTCTGTGCTCTGTTTCATCATCTTTACTGACAAGGCTATATCTGTGCTGGGGATCACAATATCATGTGTCTCATACGCTTGCTTAAAGGACCAAAGAAGTAAATGTTTACAGAGTGCATAGAATCCTTTCAGACACTGAGTAAATATATGCAGGATAAATAAATAAATATAGCATATAAAACACTTAAGTCCATGCAATACTACCAATGAATAATAATAAATGTATCAAAACTCATCTGGCCTATGCTACCCACTTCAGCAGTTGCTCCATATATCATATTACGAGCAAACACTTATAAACACCTGTTGGAAAGGTGCTGATCTTGTAAAATGACTTCCTCAGAACTGCACACTGTTCAGTGATTCTGCTCAGAGCACCCAGAGTTAGAATTGCACTGCGAGTTCATGATCGGCCTTTCTGCTAATGTCTTCATCCCAGTGTTTTGTTTCATAGTGCGTTTATCAGACACATTAGGAATGCATTCTTCTTGTGTTCATCTGGCACCCAACACGATAGTGTGGCATGTAATTACCAAGAGAAAAGGGAGTTTTACCAAAGATAGGATGGAGGTAAAAACATCAGCATGAATAGTTACAAGTGGTCATGGTCTTTTCTCCATGCTTTGGTTTTTTGAAACAGGGCCTCATTCTGTAGCTTGGACTGGCCTCACACTCTTGATCCTCCTCCCTCAGCCCCCTGAGCATGGGGTCTACAGACACACACCAAGATGCCATTTCATAAGTGGTTTTGAATCCATCCCCCCAAACACCTTTAACACAAGTGTTCTACAAGCACTCACAGAACTTATTAACAAACAGCCCTGCTCATATACCAGGATTAATAGTGTTGCTGGTCTCATGGTGGGGAGATGAGACCTTGTAGCAGTGGCCAGACATCAAGTAGGGGACACAGAAGCTTACCCATATGTGCTCACTATGGTGACATGCTGTCTTCTGACAGGTAAGCTCTGGTACAGTTACATCATTTAGTTACACCCACCAGGGAGATTCTTCCTAGAATCATACATCAAGGGTTTGCTGGCTTCATTTTGCCAGTCATGTCTGCCCCACTGTCAGAACCACGACAGAGGTGGTGCTGAGAGTCTGTACCCAGGGGACACCCAGGGAAGCAGAAGTGGAAGTCTGAATGCACATTATAGTCTGTATGACAACTTAAGAACTACACTAGGAATGATGCTGAGATCACGAAAGAAATGTGAGCACAATTTTCAAGGAAATAACATTGTTTCACTAAAAAGGCAGCATAGAAAAAGTGAGTAAAGAAAATAGTTAAATACAAGAACTTAAGATGAAAAAATGCTCCTAAAGTTGGGAAATAATATTTTTGATATAACTGAAAAATTGAGTGATTTCCACCAGATGGATGTGTGAGCTGAAATGCAATATGTCCCATGTCTCACTCAAAACAATCATCACTGTGACTTGATTGCATGCCAGGCCTGTTCCTAATAAGTGGCTTTTATTAATTTCAAGAAAATAAGCACAAATGCTTTTTTTGCATTGAACTGGAAATTGTGATAGAAAAAAATGTACCAGAAATGTGTTGCTATAAATTTAATTGTAATGAACTTGAAATTTAATTAAATAAATTTCAAGGAAAGGTTCAGAAGACTGGACTGCAGTTGTTTTTCTATATTTTCCTTTTTGCAGCAGGGAACAAGCACAGACAGAATGAAGTGAGCCTCCCTCTAGTGGCCAGATGGAAGTATTGCAATATATTCTTCAAATGCGACAAAAAAATTGACTTAAACATTAAGACTTTACTTTTAAAATATATGCCTCTTATTTTATTACTCTTTATAATTTTATATTTTTAGTTGGCATGCAGAACCCTCATTCTGGCATTTTCAAGTACAATTTGTTTTATTTTACTTTTATGTCCCTTTCATCCCCACTTCCCCTCCCTCCTTAATTATACTTTTTCCCATACTCTTCCCCTGCTGTTTACATGTCACCTGTGTCCTTTCTCTCTTCCCTCACCCCTCTTCCAGCTCATCCCTTTCAAAAACTGGGACTTGGAAATTCAAGTTGCAGTATGTTCATGTACTAAATTCTCCCTAAAAATGTTAAATAATAAAGAAAAAAGTTAAAAATTTAAGTAAAATCTAAAACTTTCAAAGTAACATTTTGTAAACATATACCCTTTTAAGACTGAAAATAAACTTGGTGCCATTTTTATAGGTTTGGTAGGAGAAATGTTGACCAAAAAGTTTTCTCTTCTGGGCACTAAAATTTTAGCTCTGATGATTAGGCAGTCATAAACTCATTTTAAGAAACTTATTGAACATTTGACATTGAAGGAAAGTGTTTTTCAAATTCCAGATGTGACTGAGGTACTCAAAGTATTAGAAAATGTTGGCTTTTCCTGCGTTGTCTAAAATGTGCAGTCTCTTCCCATGTAACTGGTTAGGGTGGAAACATGTTGATTTGGATGCCAGATTGGATTAGCAATAAGGTCATCGTTTTTACAGAATATCATGAGCATCACTTACAACCACATGATGCAGAAAGCCAGTTCATTCAGAACAAATATGGGTGGTGATTTTGGCCTTATTAGATGGAGCCGTCTTTCCCTCTAGACAGCTTCCTCAAACATGTGCACAATTTCTGCCTTAACTTTTTACTTGATGAATGAAATGAGATAATGTATTCATTTCTAAGAAATTCAGAATCTTTCCTGAAACCCATGTCCTGATGTGTGTACTTTTTCGTGTTTAGGAGTAAAGAATACTGACGTGTGTGTGTGTGTGTGTGTTAAAATTCAGATGACATGATCATGGGATCATTTTATTAAATGTATTTGTATTAATATGTAAATCAGAATTTAATTATAGACTGATATATGAGTGCTCATTGTACAATTCTTTCAAATTAACAGATTTTGGAAGTTTTTGAAGTATCTAGCATAGCAAGAAGCAAGAGCTTTTAAGTAGTTGGATAAATTAAGCTTCTGACTTCTTCTCCACACAGAGACTGACTGGTACACTCATGACCCCACAATAATTACCTATAACCCCATTGAGGAGGACCCTCCATGGAATTGGAGGGGACAAAAGAGGATATGAGTATAACCTGGCCAGGCATGGTGATTCACACCTTTAATCCCAGCACTTGGGAGGCAAAGGCAGGAGGATCACCTTGAGTTCAAGGCTACCCTGAGACTACATAGTGAATTCCAGGACAGCTTGGGCTACAGCAAGACCCTACCTCAAAAAACCGAAAAGAAAAAATGTATATCCTGAAGGGAATGTAACCATTTTGCAATAGGTTCATATATTATGGTCTTCAGTAAAAAAGTAGGTGTCTTAGAAAAAGAATGAAACTTTAGCTGGGCGTAATGGCACACGCCTTTAATCCTAGCACTTGGGAGGCAGAGGTAGGAGGATCCCTGTGAGTTCGAGGCCACACTGAAACTACATAGTTAATTCCAGGTCAGCCTGCACCAGAGTGAAGTCCTACCTAGAAAAACCAACAAAGAAAAAGGAAAAACACTGAAACTTTAGTATTACTTAATACCTTTCCTTTTCAACATCCATATTATGCCAAGACCACTCACACACCTTTTCTTGAATAATGCACACTCAGAGGATGTTGGAAATTCCTGTTAACAGAAGTTTGGGTTTTAAGGGTATGTGTGGTGTGGAACCACATTTGTTCCGTGATGGAACCAAATTCTCCCAGGTATGAAGATGAAGGCTAGCTCAGTGAACAAGGCTGCTGTACCTTGGAGGTTTTGGGTAGGTGGGGGATTTTGTCTGGACAACGTCCAATAAATGTAACCCACATATGTAAACTTAACTTGCTTACAGACATATGCACATACTATTCAGTGATATCTAGGGGGGAAGTTCTTGCCATTGGACTGAATTAAAAATTCAGTACACAGAATGTTACTGTTGAGGATGAAAGCCATATGCCCTGTGCTCCCAAGAGGGGTGAGGAAGCAGTCCTTGCTGAAGGTTACCAGATCCTTACAGCTTTGTTACAGAGGTAGTGGGATGGGCGGGAATGGAGATTCATGTTACTCAGAATGGGCTTCACAGGCCAGTGGGATCATTATCACAAGTGCTAAGTCCAAGCCCCACCCCCACTGAATCCGGTTCCCCACTTTATCTGGATGCTTTTGATCTGAATGTTAAAGCCTTTAAGGGGAAGCTGCAGAGTCAGGTTGCCTGGGTCTCAGTGCCAACCCTTGCTTACTAACTGTGGCATTGGGCAAGGAATTCAACCCTTCAGTGCCAACAATGTCCCAACTGCTAAATGAAAAAAAATAAGGGCTGGAGAAATGGCTCAGTGGTTAAGGTAAAAAAAAAAAAAAAAAGAGAGAGAGAGCAATTGGAACATGTGGTTGTCTAAAGACATAAGTAAAAGTGGGCCTAGTGACACGGGTCTATCATCCCAACTACTCAGAAAGCTGACAGGAGGATCACAAGGATTACCTGGGTTACAGAATAAGTTCATGGTCAGTCTGGGCAATTTAGTGAGACTTTTCCTCGAAATAAAAAGTAAAATGAGGGCTTAGGATGTAATCAGTGGTAGAATACCAGCCTAATCAACAAAAACCAAATAACAAAAAATAAGAAAAAAGAAACCTACATGTTAATACACTAAAGGGCTTTACATAAATGGCCAGGTACATGGTCAGCACTCAGTGTGCAGTTTCTGATATGCTACAAGAAGTTATGACTGAATATTTCATTCTGACATTAATGTTATTATACAATATTTTTGAATCAATATTTGGAGTCTTTGCTTTTTCCCTTTAGAAGTATATTTTAAAAATCGAAAACAGGAAGCATTACTGATATTTCATTTGTTATCCCTGTAATTACACTAAAATATTGAGACTGTGGAAATATTTTTATTTGTAAACAAAAATAAATGCATAGAGAACATGCTAGAAAGACATGCATCAAAAGTGTCTAGACTATCTGTATGATTACTAAAGGTTTTGTTTATTTCTTTTATTATGTTTTGATTTACTTTTAATCAGAGAAAATATATATAAATTCTATAAATGGATTATGTTTCTATTTCACAATTTTACTAACCTTCAGCCTCAGTTGTGACTTAAAAAATGTTAAAAATAGCCAGGTGTGGAGGCATACACCTGCAACCCCTATCCTTGGGAGGCACTGGCAGGAGGATATCTAGTTTGATCCCAGCCTGGGCTACATAATTGTCAGGCACAGTTAAAGACCCCAGGCTTCTGGAGGATTAAGCACGCCTGAGCTGTCAGGCACGACCAAAGGCCCCAGGCCACAGGAGACTGCGGCAGGCCTAGACCCAGATAATCGCCTGGAGACCTGCAGGAGTGAAGCCTCTCCCTTCCCCCACCTGGGGCACCTGGACATCCTGATAAGACTTAGGTTTCCATTGCCCCATGCCATGTGACCTATTACCGCTCACCCTGAAGGTCCCTATATGTTAATGAGGTATCAACCAGCAGCCTTCACATAGCCAATCCCCTTGTAACCCGTACCCCATGCCTCTTCCCACCACTACATGAACACTTATAAGCCCACTCCCCTGGCAATTCGAAAGAGAGAAAATGAGGAAGAGTTTTGTAAATTTACAAAAGCAGTGACAGGAAGCTTGAAAACTGTGGTGAAAGAGACATGTGATATACTGGATAGAAGAAGCCAAGTTCCCCTGGCACAGGGAAGGAAAGCGGGTGGGCCAGGCAGCCATGGAGAAAAGAGGCTGGTCATCCTACCCTCAGGACAAGCCCACAGCCCTCATAAGCTACAAATCCAGTTGCAGATGTTGGTGATACTGTGATTCCTCTAGTAGGTGGGTCAGCAGTAGAGAGGAGTCCATTTGTCACTATATGACTCGGCCAGGTGCACTCCTGAGAGGGAACTTTCATTTAAAACTGAGCTACTCTGTGGGCCTGAGAATAGGGAACAATCTCAAGTCCGAGAACCTAAATTTAACCTGCTGTAGCCTCAGGATGAGAAACAGCCTGGTGTTGCACTTGTGGAGAACAGGAAGGCTGGATGCCAAAAGTCAGAAAGGGCCGATGGCTTGGCTCAGGAAGGACAGTGCAGTGCGTAGGGACAGATAGCTCTATCCATGATGGCAGGGAATGGACCTCATCAATTGATAATAACCCTGGACTCTGATGGCTCTGGACCTGAGGTCAGCGGGTGGATTAAGCTCTGGAGCCTCCTACCTGCTGTTCACTGCTGTAAAACCTGAGACCTCTGAAGGACCAGTGGTCCAATGGACACCCATAGCTGTATCCCTCCTGTGGGATAACATACTCAAGAGCTCTTGAAGGAAAGACAGGCCCCTGCTAGGACTGATCTCAGTGCTGAGGTTGATTCCCACACACTTGGGAGACATGTAGATCAATGTAATAGAATAGAGTACCCCAAAATAATCCTACTCAGCTATAGCATGACAGTTCTCAAAAGATATACTGGATAAAAGATAGCTTCTTCAATGAAAGGTGCTGGGAAAACTTGATATCTGTATATAGGCAAATGAAATTAGGTTCATATCTCTTACCCTGCACAAAAATCAACTCAAAACTAATCAAAGACCTTAACATGAAATATGAAAATTTAAAAGTGCTAGAGGAAAACAGATAAAACCCATCAAGGTGGAGGCATAGGTGATGACTTTCTGAAACAGCAGTCAATAAATCTGAGAAATGACAAGTGGGATATACACATGAAATTCAAAATATTCACAGCAAAAGAAACTGTCAACAGTGAAGAGACACCCTTCAGAACAGGGAAAATCTGTGCCAGCTACATATCAGACAGGAAGTAACTGTTTGGAATATATAAAGAACTGTAAACATTAAACACAAAGCCCACCCCACAAACAAATCATCCAACACATAAATGGGCAAATGAGCTGAACAGGTACTCTGCAAAGGAAGAAACACAAACGGCTAATAGTATTTGAAAATGTATTCAACATCTCCAGTAATAAAAGTATGAACGAAAATTGCTTTAAAATTCCTTCTCACCCCAGTCAGAAAGGCTACCATTAAGAAGACCAATGGCAGCAAATGCAAGTGAAATTGTGGAGAAGGAGGAACTTTTATACATTGTTGGTAGAAATGTAAACTGTGTGGCTACTTAAGAAGTTTGTATGGAGGCCTCCCTCAAAAAAAATAAGACAAAAACTATGACAGGATCCATCTATTCCACTCCAACGTATATTCCTAAAAGGAGTGCAGGTCAACATATCAGAGATACTTGCATATTCACATTTACTGATGCAACATGCACAATAGTGAGGAATTAAACAAACCTCGATATCTATCAACAGGTGAATGGATGAAGAGGATGTAGAATGTATACATAGTGCAGTTTTATTCAGACACAAAGAACGCTGTAATTGGGGGAGGGAGGGAAACATGGGACATTGTCTACAATTAAAGAAGTTGTCAATAAATATAAAAATTAAAAAAAAAAGAATGCTGTAATCATGACTGGGAAGGTTTATAGTGATTACCAACTTGTCAAGACCTAGAATCGTCTAGGAAATGAACCTCTGGGCATGCTTGTGAGGGAGATGGGAAGACTCATGTGAACTGTGAGTTATACCATTACAAGGGCTGGGGTCCTGGACTGTGTAAAGAGGAGAGAGCCAGGTGAATACAAGAATTCATCACTTCCATCTTCCTCACTGTGCACTGAATGTCACCAGCTGCCTCAAGATCTTGCCACAATGTCTTTCCAACTATGATGGACTGTAATTTCAAGCCATAAGCTGAAGTAAACCCCTCCTTCTTTAAGTTGCTTCTTGTTAAGTATCTGACCATAGCAACAAGAAAGAAACTAATACAATGACAATTATAGGAAGATGGATTGAATTACAAATCATTATGTTAAGTGAAATAATCCAGACAAATAAATACTGGATGTTTTCTCTCATAGGCAGAAAACACATACAAACATGTGTATATGTATGTATGTATATATGTATGTATGTATGTGTGTATTGGTCATGAAAGTAGAAAGAGGACCATGAGGGTGGAGGAGACAATTTAAGGACGGGGAAATGGCAGGGAAAGAGAAGGTAATGGAATACATGTGACATGCAGGTAGAAAGATATTGGAAGGGAACTAGCAAGGGGGGCTCTAGGAGAATATGAGAGAGTAATGAGGGAACATACTTAGAACAAAGTACACTGACAAATACGTATGAAAATGTCACAAGGAAACCCATTACTACTGTGTGTGCTAACCTAAAAATTTAATCTAAAAAGGATATGGCAATTGTCAATTCTACTGCCAGTTTCTAGCTCCCAAACAAAGAATTTAGAAGAAACACTCACTCTTGTACCTAATCATAAAACAGCAGGCTCCATAGCAATGTTGAACTCCCAGATGCTGAACTGAACTTGAGGATTCTTAAAAACATGGTTTATGGAGAAAACATGTTCAGCAAGGGAATACATGAAATTCAAAATAGTCACAGCAAAAGAAACTGTTAACAGTGAAGAGTCAAAGTTCATCCTCAGCTGAGCTGGGAATAGTGTGTCATGTGAGTGCATCTAGGAGTGCCCCACCCTGAGCTGCTACTGAGCTGTTACTGTGTTAGGTCTGGGTCACCACAATCAGCAAACAATTTTGTAGGTCTCTTCAGGCATACCTGTGCCAAATAGCCCAGGAGCATTCTCTGAGAAGCTTTCAGCCATGGTGGTTGTTGCCTCCTATAGCAGCCTTTTCAGTGGAGGTTACAGTGGCCCAAAGGGGAGATCAGACTGGGACTCTAGCAGATCTACTTCAAGCATGGAGGTACCGGCTGTGGTGGTAGGAATGCATGCTGCCTCCCCATAGCCTCATGTATTAATGAATAATCCTCACACTTAATCAACGTTTGGTGGACCCTTTGCAAGGTGGAGGATGCATGTCACAGGGGAAGGGCTTTGAAGTTTATTAGTCTAGCCCAACCCACTGGGTGTTCTGAGCTTTCTTACTCTGGCTGCTTTCTCTAAGCTGAGTGACAAGATATGACACCCTGCTGTCTGCTCTGCCTTGCTTCCCTGCCATGATGAAGTTTTCCCTTGAAATTATAAGCCAGAATAAACCCTTTATTTACCCAAGCTTCTCCTGGTAGGGTGTTTGGTCCCAGCAACAGGAAAGTAACTACTACACTGTCTTTTTATGGATGTCCTGGAAGCAATACTGTGTGGATTACTTTTATTAAATTCCAACAGAGACTCCAAGTGTTTTTTTTTTGTTTGTTTTATTTTTCCTTCTGCAAACACTAGGCACAGGTGTTTGATACAGAAATACATTTCAAAGAATACCATGTTTATGATTAAGTATAATTTCAATGGTATTTATATAAGAATTTTTCAGTCTAACTTAATTTGTCATGGAGGACGATGTGTCTGTTGGTCTTTAGAGAAAGATAACAGTTCAAATAAGAGTCTACAAAATTTTACTCATCTGTGAAATTGCTTTCATTTTACTTCATATTCTCTTAAGTTCAATGAGCTCACCATCAAAATTTCCTAAAGTTACATATAAAGAACAATGAAATAATTATATGTGGACTTAAAAATGTATTGACATGATATTCACTAAATATCTTCTTGAAATAATAAAGGGCTACAATAACTGGGGATTGGGCAAATGCATTATTATAGAGCTTTATGATATAAGACTAAGTTATTAAAATTATGTCAGAAGAATATTTAATGACAAGGAAAATATTTGTATCAAGTGAAATTAAAAACACAGATTAAGAATAGTATACCATTTTATCCACTCCATATTCTGAGCAGCTTCAATGTTTGAATTACAGATGATGTCTTTGGAGTAATCTTGTCTCAATTTTTTTCTTTCCTATAGTAAATTTGACTTACTTCCATAAGAATAAAAGGTTACTTAATAAACATTACTAACTTAACTGGGATTGTTAGTAGACATAGTTATCTGAATAATTTTTAAGCTTATTTTCTTTTTTGTTAGGTTTTTATCATCTGATTTTTTTCCCTAAAATTTTCTTCTAAATATTCAAATGAAAGATGAAAGCAGCTAATTTTTTTTTAAGTGGCAGAGAGAAGAAGAGGGAGGGTGAAAGAGGGAGAGAGAGGGAGAAAGAGGGAAAGAATGAGTATGTCAGGGCATCTAGCTACTGCAAACGAAGTCTAGATGCATGTGCCACCTTGTGTATCTGGTTTACGTGGGTCCTGGGGAATTGAACCTGGGTCCTTTGGTGTTGCAGGCAATTGCCTTAACCACTAAGCCATCCCTCCAGCCCCACAAGCAGCTAATTTTAAATCACCATTTAAATATTTTTGTTGTTACTCTCAATAATCATTAGATTATACTTTCCTTTTTCTTTTTGCGTTAGGGTCTTTCTCTAGTCCAGACTAACCTTGAATTCATTATGCAGTCTCAGGGTAGCCTTGAACTCACAGCTATCCTCCTATGTCTGTCTCTTCAGTGCTGGAATTAAAGGCATGTGCCACCATGCCCAGCTACTTTGCTCTTTTAAAACACAAAAGGATTGCCAATCCATACAGTTTTGTAGTTTTACATTTTGTTTTTAAATTTTACACTATAAAATATAATGTACAAATCACTTTGAAAATCCATGAATATAGTAATAGGAAACAATTTATGGCCATACCATATGCCAGGCATCATGTTTAGTATTTTTGCATTATAAGAGAAATTTAAAAAAAAACATTTTGAAAAAACAGAATTTTAAAGTAACATCAAAGGAAGATATGGAAGACTTGATGATTATATTTTCAGTGACTTACTATATGAGCAGGAAATAATCTACAAAAACCTGGTGTGCAGTAGTCAGTGTAACCACAGGATAAGACACTGGTGTTGGTCACAGAAAAGAGAAAGGAATGGGAAAAATTTGGTCAGTCATCCATATGTTTTGTGACAGAACTAAGTTCCATGAAGGCATTGCTCCACTTGCTATTTCTTCTCTGAAGTGTGAAATTGGTGTGCCAATCCTGCTTACTGCCACACATTAATATCCAAGCAATTACCGGGTCTGGTGGTGCACGCCTTCAATCCTAGCACTCCGGAGACAGAGGTAAGGGGATTGCTGTGAGTTCGAGGCCACCCTGAGGCTACATAGTGAATTCTAGGTCAGCCTCTAGAGTGAGACCCTACCTCAAAACAAAACAAAAACAAAACAAAAACAAAACAAAACAAAAACAAAACAAAAAGATCCAAGCACTCTCACCTCTTTCTTGACTTCGTCTTCATCTTCCAGCGTCAAAGCAGCCAATTGCTTTGCTCTCTGCTCCATCAGATTCACATATCGGATTGGATTTGACAAGGCTTCAATCACATCTAAATATGGCAGAGACATTTGCTTAAAGATTCCGGAGGTTATTTATCGTCTATCCATTGAACCATCAATCTCTACAATCACCTTTCCATGAATCCATTTGCCATCCATCTACCCACACATCTATCCAGCATCATTCATTCCTTCATCTACCCATGTAACTCTTCACTTAGCTGTGCAGCAGCTGAGAAAGACACAGAACTTGGCTAAAATTGCAGAGAGAAGGTCAAGTACTTTAGCTCTAAGAGTGATGGTATGGGCTCCAAAGAACCCCAAGATTTGGCAATCTGGCTCGCAATTACATGGCAGCAGCTAGGTGGCATCTTGGGATGAGGTGTATGCTCCATGTTTACCATAGTCTCCATCTCTCCCCAGTGTCTTACTCCAAAACTACATGGCAATATAATCATTTAAATTTGTGATTCCTGGTTAACTTAATTCTTATAAATTTAAAACTTCATCTATAAAATGATCAGAGGTCTAAGACTAGCTGAAGGCAAATTCATTGTACACACCTAGACAGACAACTATAGCACCGGGTAGCATGGGTTAAGATGTGCTGATCCCAGGCGCGTAAGACTACCAATGTGTCAACATACTGCACATGGAGGTGATCGGTTTAAATTAAAATAAACCTTAAATAATTAAAGTGTATCCACAAAGGCTTGAGCAACTGACCTTTAAGCATACATACAAAAACAGGTAAGATTCTGAGATCATAGCTCTGCCTTCAGTTCAGTTTTCCTTCCACTGAGCCATAAACATGTGTCTGACTCCCAGTGGCAATGTCCCTGAGTGAGATCGCTTACCTGCATATGTGTCTGGCACGTAGTCTTTCACTTCTATGTAAACAAAGACAGCTGGCAGCATCAGAGGCTGGTTCCTCTCATTCCTCAGAGAGATGTAGTGATAGCCTGCAGGGCGACAATTATACTGAGGATCACATTTTCTTCACAATGTTAGTTAGGCACACAAGCACCCATGTGATAGAAGTGTTTTTATTCCAGGTGACATTGGGCAGCAAACAAATTATTTCTTTCTCACTTTAATCATACAGTCTTAAGTGATAAGGTATTATTTTCCTCAATAGACAAGATAACCTTATTGATTCTGAGTTGTTTTTAGTTCTAGCTAGATTTTTCCCTACAAGAACAAATTTAAAACTATAAATCAGAGTTCGAGTTATTAGGACAAATTTGCCCCTATAGTAGAATAATACCTGATTTGATTTCTTTACTTGGGCTCTGCTTTTTTCAGTGGGATGTGAGTGATGTGGTACAAGCAGAGTTAAGATGTGAGTGATGTGGTACAAGCAGAGTTAGGATGTAAGTGACATGGTACAGGCGGTGTTAGGACGTGAGTGACATGATACCAGCAGTATTAGGATATGAGTGATGTGGTACGGGCAGAGTTAGGATATGAGTGACATGGCACAGGCAGTGTTAGGATTTGAGTGATATGGTATAGGCAGTGTTAGTATGTGAGTGGCATGGTAGAAGCAGAGTTTTATGGTATACAAGCAGAAGCTTACAGTACATAAGCAGAGTCAGGCCCTTTCAATGTCCATGGTTTCCCAAGAAAAGTCCATATTTTGGGTGCTACTGCCTACATTTCATAATAAACATGTGGGGCAGATCTGATCCCAGCTGGTGCCCTGAAGCACAGATGTGTCAATCAGACCTTGTGCTATGATCTGCTGCTCTTTGTCCCTCAAGAGGTTCTGTATTAGAAGCCTGATCCTCAGTGGTGGTGTGCAAGGTGGTGGGATCTTGAAGGGGAGGGCCCTAAAGTCCGTGTGCTATTGGGACTCACTTCAGAAGGGACTAAGATAATGCTCCTGCGACTCACAGTAAGTTGGTTTATTATTATTATTATTAATTATTATTCTGTGGTTCTGAAGATTGAATCTAGAGCTTTGTATATACTAGGCAAGTGCTCCACTACTGAGCTACTTCCTCAGTCCTCTTTGAAAAACTTTTTGAGCTAGGTTCTTGTTATTTGCCCAGGCTGGTTTTGAACTCACTCTGTAGCCCAGGATGCCTTGAATTTGGAATTTTCTTGCCATAGGCTCCTGAGTAACTAGAATTATGAACCATATAGCCAGTCCTTCTTAGTGTCAGCTCTTGTAAGAGACTTTCAAAGAAAGACCAATCCTGGCCTTATCTAGCTCCCTGGCTTCTTCATCAGAGGCAAAACTGATGAGACTAATATTGGACTTGCACCCTCAAAAATCTGAGCCAAACAAAACTCTTTTCTTTACAAAGCAGTCTAACTCAGGTGTTTTCATTATAGCAGTGAAAAAAGAAACCATTATACACTAGCAATCCATAGACTCGCCATCCAGGAACATGAATACTTGTAAGTTTTCAGACAAACAAGTTGCCTACAGCATTCTTTGAGAGTCATGACAGGTAGCAAATGAATTTCTCTGCAACTTTGATAAGGTTTCTCACCACAGTAACCATACCTGGCCGAATTGCTTGTACAGGCAAGATCCGATGGCCAATAAATTTACCTCCTTCTTCATAAACTGCTATCCTCAAACAGGCCAGAGAAGGCAGAACCACCTGTGGGACCATGAAAGACATGACTGATTACAAGAAGGAGAAATCCCAAGAAAGAATGTAAAGCAAAAGCCCGGAGAGTAGATTTCCTGATAGCCTTCAAATGCAATTGCTTGATGAACACATACATCCACCCAATTAGCTACTTACTTTTTTGCTGGGTGGAAAATATCCAGACAACAGAGTTGCATCTCACATCAAGACTTCGAGACCCACCTTTTTGAACACAATGGGTTCTTCTTCCCAGACAGGATTTACAGCATTTCCTTGGGATGTCTTGGTCTTAAATGCTTTTCTCCTTGTATCCACAGGCAAACCAAACATATCCACTTCCACATAAGTCCCAACCTTCTTATCAGAAAGAAACTGACCTGAAATAATCTAGAAGACAATAAAAAAGAAAATCTTGATTAATGAGGAACAAAGATAGGGAGACACTTTTAAGAAGGAGCAAAGGCTTGTTGTGATTGTTAATTGTAAGCAAATGTGATGGAAGCAAAAGTAGAACCATGATTCCTCTTATACTTAAGAAGCTGATAGAGGGATGTTGAAAATGGATCGATTCAGCAATGAACTTTGCAAGCTTTATGGCTCACCATCCAGGCCAACTGCTCTAACTGATGCAAAGGTGGCATGTCTGTTATGGAGGAAACCAACTGCTTTCTGCTTGGATTTGCTCATGGGAGGGCATTAATGTCTAGTGCTGAAAACATAATCAAGAGCCTATGGCTGGAAAGGACATAAGCTCTGGGGTGGAGTAACTACTACTGTTGTCTGGCTGAAGGAATATATTACGCACATAAAACTGGCCTCTTAACACTTATGTTTATGCCCATATATTAGTGCTACTCTCAATTTTGAAGTGAGAAGCTTCTCTTGTCAGATGGTGGTGGCCACTGAGGTGACTCAAAACTCACCAAAGTGCTGAGAAGAAGTGACAGTGGCATGTTAAGCACTACATGAGACATCTCTGTTACATCCTCCAAGGCTCAGGGACACTTGCAGAAGAGGTGGTGGGAAGAATATAAGAGCAAAAGAAGAGGAGGAGTGCTTATAATACTGTCATTCAGAAACAAAATGGCCATGGTATTTATGACCTCTTGGTACCTGATGCTATCTACCTAAGATGTACATAATAAGAGGGAAAATTATGACATCATCCAATGGAAGAGGGACTATTTGGAAAGAAGAAGAGATTCATTAGAGGGGGATAGAGGAGGGGAACTAGGGAGGATGGTGGAGGGAATTATGATCATGATATATTGTCTACATGGGTTTTTAACTACTTTTATATATTTTATTTTTACTTATATTAGAGAGAGAGAGAAAGAGAGAGAGACAGAAGCAGATACAGAGAGAATGAGTGCTCCAGGGCCTTTAGCCATTGCAAATGAACTCCAGAAGCATGCACCACCTTATGCATCTGGCTTATGTGGTTCCTGGGGAATAGAACCTAGGTCCTTTAGCTTTGCAGGCTAGTGCCTTAACTGCTAAGCCATCCCTCCAGCCCTATATTGCCTACATGTATGGAAGTTATCAATAAAACATTAAAAAGATGGAGAGGTTAGGAGTCAATAAGAAGGAGTAATATAGGAGAAATAGATGAACACTAAACCACCATAATCAGTTTATCATTCCTTCTATCCTCACCCAATTACCATCTATACAATTGTGAGTCTTCTTTGTCTAGAGACAGAATTAACCAGTGTTGTGAAGTTAATCATGATCTTTATGCCTCATATTTATAAATGTCTCCCATGTCTTCTTATTGTCAAAATCTGAGAGATGCATCCCCTATCATAAAGGTTAATGGACATATAAAAGATCTTTCTACTTAATTCCAGGAAGAGAAGCAGTGGCAAGCCGAGGGAGCAAACCTTGAGAATCTGGGTTGTGTGGCAGGAACAAAGCTGTCTGCTGGTCAAGAGCTTTCTGAGTCGCCTATGACAAGAGACAGAAGTTGCCTTGTCATGGCTGGGCCAGAAGTCAGACACAATGTGGCATAAGCATAAGCAATAGAGGTTGTGTGATGTCAGAAATTCTGAAGGACTCAGCGAGGAAGTGAGCAGGACAGCTATCGGAGTTGCCCTGGGACAACTCACTCCATTTCATGTTCTCTTCTGCATGAGTGCACCAACCTATTAGCAGCAATCACTGCTCTACCTTCTCACAGGAATTCTGAAGCATGTTTGAAGTGTTCAGTTGGTAAGAGTCCCTCCAGGGATTTAGATACATTGAGGTATTAGATGCCTGTGGTATTTGACCAAAATAGAGGCCTATATAACCAACGTCCCTAAGTACCATATTCTCTTCAGTCAGATAAGATGGGTCATGTTTGAGATTATTGGGTCTAGGCCAGGAGATCAAAACTAAGGCATGACTACACAGACAGGAGCAAGTGCTGTCCTGGCTGTGGTTGTAATGACTGAGACAGGAGGGACTCTGTGGCTCTGGTCTGTCATTCAGAAAGTCTCCATTTTGGACAGAAGCAGCAGAGTACATTTGTTTGGATATCAGCTATTCTCCCTTCAACTCAACTTTCTTGCCTTTATGTTATGGTTTTATAATTGCTTACATAGTCACAGTAGAATTTTCAAGACAAAACCAGTAACTGAGAAAACACGTAGGAAGCAAGTTAAAGCTAAACAAGGCAAAAATACTACTCATTTGTCTCAGGACAACAATTGAGAGAGCTTCAAAAATAGCATTCTGTCACTACCCAGTGCATATGAGTGTTTTTTTCACAAGTGTCAGAAATTAAATATCCTTTGCTGACAACGATTTCTTAAATATAACCATGATGCTCTGATTCTGCCAACTTGACTCTATGGATGTGGCTTGAAATAACTTCAAAAGAAATAGTTAAGAGATTTCCTTGAAAATTTATTTTTAAAACTTTGATGTAAAGTGACTGTATGGTGAGATAATAAGCAGCTTAATAGCAGCATACCGTGGTGGTATACGGGGACATCCTGGCATTCAGGAGGCAGAAGCATGGGGATTGCATGTTCAAGGTGAGCCTGAGCTACCTGGTGAGATCTAGTTCAAAAATACCGAGGGCAGGGGGAAACAGGTCCATGGTGGAACACTTGCTTAGCATGCACAAACCCTGCTGCTTGATCCCAGCATTGCAAAGAAGGAGGCAGGTGTCAACTACTTGGTTTAGATAGAAATAAGTTAAACTGTTAAAAGGCATTTTGTCCATAGTTTTTCAAATGATTGTGTCAAAGGTCAATTTGAGAATTGCATTTATGTCCCATTTAGATGTTCATTACTCTGGCTAGTTATTCAGCTAAATGCAAAATAAATTATTTTTTAAAAAGATAAATGAATTTCTAGCTTCAACAACTGGTTTACACAGAATCCATGGGAAACATTCCTTATAAACATGGATCTCCTTTTCACAATATTAAAAATACTTTCCGATAGTTAAAAAATCTGCTGTCATATCTATTCCAAAAACAAAAGGAAATCATTTGGAATTAATATTAGGATCATATACATATTTTATAAAGGAATCCTTTAAGATTATTCGTGGGTGTTTTAAAAATTCCTGGATTGTCTGGTAGATTGAAAAGCATGCTATGGGAACTTGAAAGCTTTTGTTCAGTGTTTAATAACACAGTTACCAGGAAGGGGAGAAGAGGAAGATCAGATTTCCCTTACACGAGCAACTACTTTTGATGTACATTTCATGGCATAAATATTTAGGCCAAAAGAGGATCGGTCATGATGATTCTCACCAATTCATTTATTTTATTTATGGTCCATTCATGTGCATATGCATCTCAAGAAAGAGACTTGGCACCTTGGTCTAATTCATGTAGCCCGTGAAGCTATCTCATGGATATAATTCTTAAGAGGAAAAATATATATTAAGAAACTTTTGATCACTACTAAACTTTTTTATTTATTTAAGGGGGGAGAAAGAGGCAAAGAAAGAGGGAGGGAGAGAGAGAGAGAGAGAGAGAGAGAGAGAGAGAGAGAGAGAGAGAGAGAGAATGGGCACACCAGGGGCCTTCAGCCACTGTAAAGAAACTCTAGATGCATGTGCCCCCTTGGGCACATGTATGGCATTGAGCACTTGTGTCACTATGCATCTGGCTTACATGGGACCTGGAGATTCTAACATGCATTCTTAAGCTTCACAGGCAAGTGACTTAACTGCTTAAGCATCTCTCTAGCCAAAGTTACTAAACTTTTAATGATGAGGTTGCTTCTCTATTCAAGATAGACAATAGCAAGACAGATAATATTAAAGGCTTTTTGTTAGGGATGGGTTTGTAACAGAGTTGTACATACCTTAACTGATAAAGTGTTGGCCACTATCCCATCTACGATGCCTTCTGTAAATGGATCAAAATGCTTGTCCGGCCTCCTCATGAACTCTGGTTTTAATCTGTAGCCACTCTTCCCATTGTATTCGTACATCCCCATGTTGATTTGCATAGCCAGGTCTGATAACAAAAGCAACTCATTATGAATGTTTGATGCCAGAAAAAAATGTAAAATTGTAAAATATGATTGTATTCCAGTCTACTTTCCTGACAGGTTTCACCCTTACAGAAGAAAGTTATAGACTATAGCACTGTAGAAAACAGGTAAGAGAGAAAATCAGCTTGTGCCACAAAACCAGAGCTAACACTGCCAACAGGTTGGTCTATAATGTTTTTGTTTTTCATTTCAAAGCACTTCTATGCTTAATTTTAACAGCTGTACAAAATTCCTTTGAATTCATGTATTTGACTAAATGTATTTATCCAGTACCCACTTTGGGCACAGTATTTTTCTTATATATTTTCTCCATTTTGTATATTAATGTTTCAATGCTTATTATTATAGTTATAATTTTGAAAAAGTTTATCAGTAACTTTCCAAGGAGTAGAATTTCTGGGTCATAATATGTGCACACTGGAAAATGGAAGTTATTTTTTTTTTTCTATTGTAAGTCTTGCTAAAGTGTCCTCCAGAAAGTTTAATTTACTCATCTCTAAACTACTTTAGGACACTTGTCGAGGACTGATTTCCATAAACCTCACAAACAGATGGTGCTCTAATTATTTGTTTACTTATTTATGGGAAAAATTTAAATGCACGTTTCTGTAAGTAAGTACAATGAATATCTAATTATTCCTCAACTCTTTTCCAATGGACAAAGGTTACTGGTCAGTTTTCCAAACGATAAGTGAACTAAATGAATGATTACACTTATGGTGTACTATGCTTGTGTTAAAAATAATACATTTTAGCCAGGCGTGGTGGCGCATGCCTTTAATCCCAGCAGAGGTAGGAGGATGCTGAGAGTTCAAGGCCACCCTGAGACTACATAATTAATTCCAGGTCAGGTCAGCCTGGACCAGAGTGAGACCCTACTTCGAAAAACAAAAAACAAACAAACAAACAAAAAACATTTTAGGGTTCAGGAATATAGCTCAGCAGTAGAGCATTTGCCTAGTTTGAGAATGTGCCAAGTCCTGGGTTCCAGTTTCCCTAAACTGAAAATAAACAGTGGTTGAAGGCACTTGTTTATGAAGTTTGATGATCCAGGGTCAACTTCTCAGTACCCATGTAAAGCCAGATGCACAAAGTACTGCATGTATCTTGAGTTTGTTTGTAGTGGCGGGAGGCCTTGGCATGCCCATTTTCTCTCTCTCTCTCAAATAAATAAATAAATAAATAAATAAATTAAAAATTTAAATTCATAAGGGTTCTAAGAAACTTTAAGCTGTCTTGGATTGTCTGTCATGATTTTTCTCCACTACTATGAACAATAAAGAGGTGAAGATAGGATTATTTTAAAGTTTCACATTACAAAAATGATTACAGCAGGGACAATAAATGAAAACTTCTCTATCATTTATTAACATCTCAAGACTATGATACTAATGTTGGACAAAGTACCTCCAAAAAGAAAATAATAGACCTATCATACTTGCAAACAATTCCAAATGCTTAAGAAATTACAAGGATATGATTATAATTGGAAAATTATTAATTGGACAAAGTTCCTAGTCAGAGACAGAAAATAAGAGAATTCTCATTCTTGAAAAAATTCCAAATGCTCAAGGAATCACATTTCTATGACACACGTTCTGTACAATAATGTACAATAAACAATTAGAGTTTATTCTAGGAACAAATGAATAATAGTGCATTAGTTCTATTAAGATAATTACATTAAGCTGGGTGTGGTGGCGCATGCCTTTAATCCCAGCATTTGGGAGGCAGAGGTAGGAGAATTGCCATGAGTTGGAGGCCACCCTGAGACTACATAGTGAATTCCAGGTTAGCCTGGGCTTGAGCAAGACCCTACCTCAAAAAAACAAATGAACAACAACAAAAAAAGGATAATTACATTAATACACAGGAGATGAGATGGACATATGACCATCCCAATGGGTGTCCAAGAGATTTAGTGGCATGTATGTAACAAAACTTCCTAAAATACTGGGATGGGCTGAGGATGTTGCTCAGTGGTGATGTACTTGCTAGCATGTCCAAAGTCCTGGGTTCCATCTCCAATAAAGCATGTGCACACACAAACACACCTTAAATGCTATTAGTTCATGAAAGCCAAGTGTAGACTACTTTAGGGTGTAGAATGTCTGTCTCAAAATAGTCAGAATTGGCGCTAGAGTGATAACTCAGTGGGTGGGTAAAGTCCTTTCCACTGAGAATATTAATACCCTATTAACATCAACATATCATTAAAATCTCCATTAGTATTGAAATGAAGAGGAAGATACTGTGGTGGTTTGACTCAGACGTCCCCCATATACTCGTGTGTTATGAATGCATAGTCCCTAGCTGGTGCCAATTTGGGAGGTGGAGCCTTGCTGGAGGAAGTGTATTATTGTGGGTGGGACTAGGGGTGTTATAGCCAGCTGCCCCTTGGCAGAGATCAGTTCAGCTCACTCTCCTGCTGCTGTTTTCCCCCTGCTGTGGCAGAGGTGATGTCCAGACTCTGTTCATGCCATGCTTTCCCCTGCCAACATGGATCTTTCTTTGAGACCAAAAGCCAAAATACACAAAATTTCCTCCTATCAGTTGCTTTTGGTCAGGCATTTTGTCCCAGAAATAAGAAGGTAACTACAAAAGATACTATTTTATTTATTTGAGAGAGGGAGGGAGAGAAAAAGAGAGAGAAAGAGGCAGATAGAGAGAGAATGGGCATGCCAGGGCCTCCAGCCACTACAAATGAACTCTAGACCCATGCACCACCTTCTGCATTTGGCTTATGTGGGTACTAGGGAATAGAACCTGGTTCCTTAGGCTTCACAGGCAAGAGCCTTAACTGCTAAGCCATCTCTCCAGCACTCATTCTGTTCTAGAATCTAGGTAAGTACAAAGTAAGAAGGCAGGGAAATTCACATGATTAAATTATGTGTTTGTGTTTTTGAAAATCTCAATAAATTCTACTGACCAAATAGATCATTATAAGAGCTAATGAAGATAGTAATTTTTTGAACTGTCTTAATATATAATCTTAAAAATCTGTGCTTAAAAATACGTAATGGGGGCTGGAGGGATGGTTTAGCAGTTAAGGGACTTGCCTGCAAAGCCTAAGGATCCTGGCTTAATTCCCCAGAACCCATGTAAGTAAGCCAGATGCACATGGTAGCACATGCATCTGGAGTTCATTTGCAGTGGCTAAAGGCCCTGGTGCACCCATTGCTCTCTCTCTCTCTCTTTAATAAATAAATAAAAATAAAATATTAAAAAATACATAACAGAATTTCCATAAACTTCATACCAATCTTAGGTAGAAGTAAATTAGTAATGTGTTCATGAAGGAAGATGATGATTTATGAAATACATTTGTTTATAAAATAAATGTATAAATACCAATATCCAGAAATAATGTGTTAAAAAATAGAATGCAAGGGTCTGTGGATCTATCTCAGTGGTAAAAAGCCTGCCTAGGATGAATAAGCTCCAAGTTTAACCCCTAGTACAGTCCTCTAAAAAAGGAGGGTTTATCTAAATAAACTCAGTCTCTAATGAAGATGAATGATTTTCCTGAGGGACTAAATGCCAAAAGCTTTTAATAGAAGAAAACACTGTTTCTGTGAGAGCAAAATTTAAATTTTTAAAAAGAGTATTAGTTTTTGTTGGTCATGGTTGTACATGCCTGTAATCCTCACATTTGGGAAACTGAGGCAACAGACTTGAGAATTGGAGGTCATCTGGGCTACATAGTGAGTTCTAGGTTCACAATGGATTATTCAGTGGACCTTGTCCAAAACAAACCAAACCAAACCAAACAAAAACAACTGTGAGTTTTCTTCAGATCAATTTGAACTTGTTTTTAAGTATGATAAACATCCTATTAAATAAAGCTATTTATTTTCCCTCTTCTAAATATAATCTAATTAAACTACATTCATTTGGAATAAGAATTCTTCTGGAAACAGGGAAAAAAGAAGTGAATATTAATAGTAATGAATGAGAACTGCCCCTTCCAGGAGTAATGACCAGGAAAGCCACCAGTAGTCCTGCTAGTGAGAATGAGTCACAAAGGCAGAAACATAAGAATGGAGGAGCATTTTAACTGTTCAACCTGGATGATAAAGAGCTGTGATGAAAGCAGGGAGATACTATATTTCTTCTGAAATTTGTTATCAGGGTTATTTAGTAGTAGCACTTGGCCAAAGTCTCAAAGGACAGATGCACTTCATAACATACATAACTGCAGATGAAATATACCAGCAGAAACCTTTTAAGGTCATTTTGCAATATGCCAAAAATTTGGGGCTTAAAACTTCCACATATTTAGAATCTTTTCCCCTCAAATTTTAGGAGGTAGATTTGATAGCTTATATGCAAAACTACTGTCAGAATAGTGGTTACAGTGGAGTAATCCTCGAATGTCTAGTGATATAATTTTTTTGTGACTTGTGAAATACACTTAGTACAGAGCTATTAAAATTCAGTTTTCTGCAGAATATTTAAGTATGTGCACATGTGTTTCCTTTTATAGAGAATTACGTGAAACAGTATTTATTTATTCATATAGCTTACCAAGCAAAATGTTGAATGTCTTAGTGGGAACACTGTTGGAAGAGTTATCTTTTCATTACAGTTTTTAAATTTCTATTTTTCCTAAAATAATTTCATGCCACTTTTAAAAGTTTAAAAATTTACTTGGAAAAAACAATGCAAAGACCATAGATATGGAGCTGAAGAGATGGCTTAGCTATTAAGGCATTTGCCTGCAAAGCCTAATATCCTGGGTTTGATTCCCCAGTACCCACATAAAGCCAGATGCAGAAGGTGATGCATGCATCTGGAGTTTGTAGTGGCAGGAAGTCCTGGTGTGCCCATTCTCCCTCCTTCCCTCTCTCTCTTTCACATACAAATAAATAAAATATTTTTAAAAAACATAGATACAACCTATTTATAAATTATTAAAGATAATTTTGCAATTTCCAAAATTCCGAGGTTTCTTTGATTTCTTGTCATTGAAATTTACCTTTAAAAATATTTTACTTATATATGGGTGTGTATGCACCCATGTGCACAAGGTATGCACATGTATACTACAGTGTGAGTGTGGAGTCTGAAGATAACTTTTGAGTCAGTCTTCGCAGGTCCACGTCATTTGAGGTGAGGTTTCTCTGGATCTCACTCAGCTGTTGTCCTTTCTGGGAAATTTTTCTTGTCTTTACCTTTAATTTCCCACAGCATGGTGGGGTAATAGAAGCCTGTGAAGTGTGAGCAGCAAGCACTGAGCCATCTCCCCTGATGCACTGAGCTCCTGATATGAAACTTTTTTGATCAAATCTGTCAAATGTTTTTTCTTTCTAGCTTCTATGGGAATGGTTTGTGGACACTTGAAAAATGTGACTTTGAGACATTGGGGGTGGTTGTGAACTGTGCTACTTACCCACTGTCTGGAAGTTGAGTGCGACCATCTGACAGCCTGCATTCCAGAAGAGTTGAGGCATGTAGTTGGATGAATCCACACGCGTTCCTTTTGGATATATCCTGCTAAGCTGCATTTTGTTATATCTGGACCATCATGTTAAGTAGTGAATGCAATTTTAAAGGTCATCAGTTGATTATATTAACAGTAAGGTTACTTTTCATCTTTCCCACTGGTAAGTGAAGTCAGCATTCATGGGCACATTGGACTAGTGGTGAAATATGCAAAAAGCTATCTGAGTAAATGGAACAAGTACCAAGTATGCAGTTAAGGGAGAAGCCTGTGGCTGACAGTCATGGGGCAGCAGACATGGTCAGCGACAAAGTCAACGGGACTGTGTGAAGTGTCAGGGACAGTGCCGACGATGAGGGACACAACAGGAAGCTGGAGTTTGCAAAGTCACTTGAGAGGAGGGTATTGTGTGTGGCACAAGTAGACAATGTGACCTGCTTGAGCTATGTCTGCTAGCTCTGTCCTCATTGTCTTACCTTCCCTGGGAATGCTGGTGCCAAGACTGTGGTGTGATGATTGACAATGGAGTGGATATAGCACTGAAATTTCTGCCCTTGCTTCCTTCCAGTTGTAGGTCAGTTTCCAAGCTAAGAGCATTGGAGCTACTGAACATGCTGTATCTTTACAACATGACTGACTGGTTCCTCTTACCAGGTACGGTACAGGTTAGCTGCCATTGCAAGCCAAATGGAACTGATCAGTCTTCACTTTGGAGCTTTTTGGCATGATGATCTGGGGTAAGTTACTTCACCTCTATGTGCCCAGTTTTCCCATCTTTATTAATTTAACAACTTCAATTTTGGTTTTGTTTTGTTGAAGTAGAGTGTCACTTTAGTCCAGGCTGACCTGGAACTCACTCTGGAGTTCCAGACTGGCCTCAAACTCACAGTAATCCTCCCACCTCAGCCTCCTGAGTGCTGGGATTAAAGATGTGTACCACCGTACCTGGCAATAATTTCTATATCATATGACAATTGTGAATAAAATGAGATAAAATTAATGCTGAGTGCAAATGGCAATGATTTTTGAAGAATGATTTTATTTATGGGGTTCACATTTGTTTCCTCTCCTGCCTTTGAAGAATGCTTGATTCTTTTCTCTCTTCTTTTAAGATTTTTTTGAGACAGGGTTTCATATGTAACCTAGGCCAGCCCGGAACTAGTAATCACCCTGCTCCCGTGTCCCAAATGCTGCGGTTATTTTCATGCACTGCCATGCTCTTGGCCTCTGTTGGTGAGTTTTAAAGGGGAATTTCATTCAGGAACTACTACACAAAATTGCATTTTTAGAATGGTTAGCATTAATTTTATGAAAATGAATGTAAAGGCTTCTTTGATTTTATTTTGATTCATGGTTAATAATAAAAAGTTATATAAAATGCCATTGTCATATGTTTACATTCATATTATCATCATCACTTGAACTATTTTTTGTTGTTGTTGTTTTGAGGTAGGGTCTTGCTCTAGCCCTGGATGACCTGGAATTCACTATGTAGTCTCAGGTTTGCCTTGAACTCACAGTGATCATCCTACTTCTGCCTCCCAAGTGCTAGGATTAAAGGCGTGCATCACCATGCCTGGCTTGAAATATATATACTTTTTTTTTTTTTTTTTTTTTTGATTTTCCGAGGTAGGGTTTCACTCTAGCTCAGGCTGACCTGCAATTCACTATGTAGTCTCAGGGTGGTCTTGAACTCTCGGTGATTCTCCTACCTCTGCCTCCTGAGTGCTGGGACTAAAGGCGTGTGCCACCACACCCGGCCTTGAGCTATTTTTTAAATGGACATGTATTATATGCAAGTGAGGTGCCAAGCCATGTCTATAGATCTGTACACACACTACCTATGTATTGTTAGGAAAGGATGGGCTCCCAAAATGGAGTCACCATTAATGGTCACAGAGGCATTTGAAAGCGGATTATCCACATTTCTCAAGAAACCACCCAGTCCTTATCCCCTCCTTGCCTAACATGCCCCAGGACATGGTTTCCTGCCCCCTTGTTTCATAAGGCACATGGTCACTGTTCTGGTGTCACATCCTAGCTATTTTAAGTGGTTAATATAATGATCTCTCCTAAAGGAACTTTTTGACTCAACTTAACAAATGAATTCTTTTTCCTTTCTCACCTCCCCACAAATGAAAAAGCCCTATAAAGCCCACTACCTGAAAACTCAGTTTGGCTGTGCTCCTCTCTTGAGAGTCAGCCCTGGCAGCTCTTGCTTTTCCAGTAAAAGGTTTCATCTTTGCCTCAGAGTGGTTTTTGTAGTTTTGGTCACTCCCAAACCTTACAGATATAACATATGTATAGAGTATACACACTGGATCACAAGTATTGTATCTAATCCAAATAGCAAATCATCAAGCTAGTGGCATTATTTCCATCTAAAGATGAGGAAAAGCAGGATTAAGTAAATTGTGAAAGAACTCCGTTGGATGCTGTGAGGCAGCCTTCTTTACCCCAAAGCCAGCTGGCTTCTCAGTAGCCCAGGCTACATGCATTGTGTACGACACCTGAGCCCATGTGTCACTCCCAGGTAATAGATGGAAGCCATTCCATGTTTCTTCCCCATTATTAAGCAGAGAGCCCATGACTTCAGCTGACGATCAGCAGTTGTTCATCAAATCAAGGATACTCTACAAATTCCACCGGAGACTTTGTGAGTTGCTCAAGGCCCTTGGTTTCCACAAAGGAAGACATCTCAAAGCTCTTATTTCTTTCTGAGTTCAACAACAACAGAAAAGTGAGAAATAAAATTCAACAGTACAGGTTACAATACTATAAAGAAGTAAGCAAATGTTCTATGACATGGAGGGCAATTAATTCTCAACTTTCATATTCAATTCTTTTCAATGAACTATTTCCCTATAACAAAAGCTGAGTCTCGCTAGTTATCTCTTGGAATATGGGCCACTTGGGTGAGATATTTTTCTGGCTGTGTACTCTCAGGGTATGAGTAAATTTTAGAGTAGTGTAGTGTGGCAATGAAATTAGTTGTGTTCTAAATCCATCCAGATTTTCCTTGGGGGTTAACAAAGTGCTAACACTGCATATGTTATTCCTACCCATATTGTTATCTTCTCACTCACAACTAATGTGGCACCAGGATTGGGATCTTTCAAAGCAGAAGGACCCTTGTAAATGCTCCAGCCTGGCAGCCTCCTTTTAAAATTAGATAATAAAGGAGTGACATTCTAAGATCGCCATCTCCTGAACACTTGTGATAGAACAACATGCTGAAAGTGGAACATACATCTCCAATTAGAGGGAGAGGAACAACAACAAAAAAAGTTTTCTCAGTTTAGAAAGGATTATCTTAATCCAATCTTCCCTGAAATTTGTTCTAGCACAAGGGGCACCATCATAACAGGGCTCCTTTCTCTAGGTAGAAGAAAAGTGATTGTCTCCTATTCAATACAGGTGACAGGAATACTTAAAGTGGTATGACATTAATTATACATTCTAAATATATAAGTGTGCTGGACAAATGGAATCTGAGTGAGCTGGTTCTCTAATGTTGCCAGGACTCTAGGTGTGCCTCTTTCTTTCTGCGGCATGGGTAGATGTTTCACACTTTCACTTATGGAATGCTTGTATCTTACCACATAGCAAAACCAAACCAAATGTAAAACTTTCAATCAGTTTCTTGTTGGTCTAATATATTCAGGGAAAAGTATATAGTCCTTGTGAACTAACTCCAGATATGTGCGTCCCCTTGTGTGCATGAGCGACATTGCATGCTTGTATCACTTTCGTCATGGGACCTGAAGATTCAAACATGCATTCTTAGACTTCGCAGACAAGCACCTTAAGCACTGCTAAGCCCAGTGACTGAAAGGCCCTGGTGCACCCATTCTCTCTCTCTCAGCCTCTCTCTCTGTATCTCAAAAATAAAATAATTTTTATATTTTTTTAAAGAAAAGTATGCAGTCTATAGTCATGTTAAATATTTTGGAGGGATGTCATGAAATAGAGTCATTTGATTTTTATACATTAAATATGATACATAATGTTGAAATATGAGGTTATATTTGTGTAAAGGTAGAAAGATAGCTGAACTCATATATACATCCAAAAATTCACTCAGTTCCATTAAGGATAATATTCTTGGATCTAATTACCCTATAATTACAATATATTCACTGTATACTAGGTTTTTTTTTTCTCCAGGAAAGGATTACTTACTTTTTGAAATTTCAAATGACTCAAACTTGACTGGCTGAATATAGTTCACCAGGTTCGACATCTCCTCTGTGGCCATGGCCTCACTCCCAGCAGTGCCCTGGAAACAGGATAAATACAAGAAACATTGCTAGAGTCAGCTTATACTACCCAGGTTATTTTCCCAGAAAAGTGCTCACATGACTCTAGGGAGCAAAACACCATCCCTACCCCTTTGTAGGGAGACCTTTATAGGCAGAAATCCCCCATCAGAGAGAGAGAAAGCAATGTAGGCCAAGTAGCTCTTGCCAATGCTTGTGTTTCAGATTTTGAATTTTGGAGTATGTACATGGGGGGATAGCTTCACAGCTCATATGCACCTTATGCACATAGCCTGAAGGAAGCTTATTTTTTCCCAGTTCTCAGGATTGAACCCAGGGACTCATATACTAGGCAAGTTTTTCAATAATTTTTTACATGCAGTAGTTTCATGGTGTGGAATTTTCCACTTGTGGTATCTGGTTGACTTCAAAAAGCTCCTGGGTTTTAGAATTTGGCTTTTTAACTTCAGCAGGTTAAACCTACACTTCTTTTATAAAGTGGTGAGGAGGGGGTGCAATGGGGGGGTTAACTACATCAGTACCCTCCCCTCAACACAAGAGGGACACAGGACCTCAGCCCCTCCCTCCACAGGCCTCAGAAATCAGAATCTATAGTAATAAGATGTCAGCACACAGTAACACACAGCTGGCTTCCATAGCAAGGAGCAGGGATGAAGCCCACGGTGAGTAAATCAAGGACATTATTATGCAGGTGACTCCTTGGGAACTGGAAAATGTTAATATTTTTGAAGGACAACCTTGCAGAAGTGCATTGGAGTGAATGGATAAATTCTGCACATCCAGAGTCCAGAGTGCGGACCACGACACAATGGAACTCCAGACAAATGTCTGCAATTCTTCACACTCGTCCCTCCCTCCCTTTGGCTCCTTTATGGAATAGGATTACTAGCTCAGGTTCCACAACAAGGTCACCTGATTTCAATCACAATCTCAAGCCCAAGGGTTGCAAGCTACTGAATTGTAGACAAATGACCTCAGTTATTCATCTCAAAATTAGGATTCAACATCCGTCCTGACAGTATACAATGTTTCTGTAAATATTGAGTTCATTTATGTCAAAAAGCTCAGAACATGCCTGGCACATAAAGGCTCATGTTATTTGAAGTGTCACTAGCAGTTCTTCTTTAATGTAATTTTTTGATAATGAAGAAAACCAATTCTGCAGTACTGGCATAAGATGGGTCTCTATGGGCTGAGCTAATATTTTCTTCTATTTTTAGAAGGGAAGATGCATACAGACAAGGTTTCATTTTGAGGGCTATAGAAGAAATGTTTTAATTAAATATTGGCTGGGTTGTATTTATGTGTAAGTAGACAGTTATAACATGATCCAAGAACATAAAACAACTGACATCATAATTCACATCATTCTCAGGAAGATGTATTTACCAGTTACAGTAACAGTGTTTTTGTTGTTGCTGTTGCTTTTGTAACAGTCTTTTTATTTTTTTGAAATTAGAATGAAAATTACTGAAGGAACATAAAAAATTAAACTAAGCTGGGAGTGGTGGTCTACACTGGTGGTTCCAGTTTCCAGGAGGCTGAGGTGGGAGGATCACATGAGTCCAGGAGTTCCAGAGTAACCTGGGCTACATAGTGAGACCCATTTACAAAATACTCACATACAAATTTAGATGACATTAAAATAGTTGTAAGAAAGGAACACCAAATAGCAGTTTATCGAACAAGGTGTACACACCCCAATAAATAAATGAATGGGTAAGACAAAGAAGATACTGGTTTTTATTTCTTACTTATTATTAACTATGCTATGAAGCCACCAGTAAGGAGATGCAGGCTTGGACATATCTGAGAGCAGGTCCACTATAAGCCTTGGAAGTCTTTGGCTAAAACACAATTCTGGAATGCTACTTGACCTCTCCCTGATTTATTTCTAGCTTCTGGTCAATTATGACTTCTGGGTAAATGATGCTGCTTGCGGAGTGTGTTTACAATAACATATAGCTCTGGAAACTTCAGGATTACAACATGAAATCAACATCACAGCTCCAAAAGAGCCCTGACATTAGACCAGTTAACAACTTTTTAGATATAAGTTTTTATTTTATTTTATATAGTTCATTAATGGCATCAAAAATTGAAGCTGGCAATGGAATGTCATATGTTTACTCTTTTCGCCACTAGGTGGCAGAAGAGGATCACAGGCCATGTCCAGGCGTCTGTACTGGACCTGGCTCAGTGGTGAACTACCTGTGGGAAGGAAGCTAAAGGTACTCACCTCATCCATTGAAGATTTTTTACAGTCGTCATCGTCGTCGTCGTCATCACTCTCTGTGTCAGCTTCTCCTGTCAAATTTTTTGTTTTAATAACAGACCATCACATCAATCAACATTGGCAAGCTCAAAACCCTTTTAATAGCATATTCCCAAAATTTAATTAGGGAATTCTTTGGAAAGTGGGCATTCTGTTTCTTTTAAATTGTAGTAGCTACAGAGAATTATACTAATATTTTGATTTTTTTAGATTTGAGAATAATTACAATTTAAAATATCAAATTTTATAAAATGCTCTATTTTTTTTTTTTTGTTTTGTTTTTGCTTTTTGAGGTAGAGTCTCACTCTGGCTCAGGCTGACCTGGAATTCACTCTGTAGTCTCAGGGTGGCCTCGAACTCTTGGCAATCTTCATACCTCTGCCTCCTGAGTGCTGGGATTAAAGGAGTGCGCCACCACGCCTGGCTCTAACATTTTTTTGTGATACATGTTTTTGAAAACATGTGGCATCATACATAACTTGCTTTCTGAAGTGCTTGTGCTCGGCTGTGAGAAGTACAGTCTCTTTCAGAGATGCAACACTCTGTGATCTAACACGGATAAACTCTCTTTTCTTCCTTTTAAATTAATTAATTAATTTTTTTGCAGGGGGGAGAGAATTTGCAGGCCAGGGCCTTAGCCATTGCAATAGAACTCCAGACACTTGTGCCACCTAGTGGGCATGTGCGGCCTTGAGCTTGCCTCACCTTTGTGCACTTCAGGAACTCAAGGTGGAACTAGGCACTTTATATATCTTTAGATTGGAATTTCAAACCCACCACCAAACCTTAGAGCTGGACCCTAAGATCCATCCAGTGATACCACCAGCCAGGTGGCTGCAGATGCAAACTACAAACTAATAAAACATTGAATATATTGGGGGTCATCTATTCAAACTACCACACAACCCTAGGCAAGCATAGAGTTCAGTGATGAAGTGAGGGACTTATATAAGCCAAAGAAGAAGTTATGAGGGCAGCCAGAGACAGTGGGACTAAGAGTAGCATAATGACTACAGGAAAGCTGCAAGTGCCCTCTATCTGAGCTGTCTGCAGGCTATCTGGAATGTCAGTAAAACAGTGCAGAGTTCTCAGAAAGTGAGGATATTCTGTGTAAGGGGGAAAGGTAAGATAAATGAATGCTTCAGATTCTATCTGCTTGAAAATATAACTAGGGCCTAATCCAACTTCATATTTGGTCAATAGTAAGTAATTTCAGTTGATTGTCTCCCCAACACCCCCCCCCAGAAAAAAAATAGTTAGTGGCCATTTTTACTAAACTATCCATACATTAGTATGAAGCATTAGATTCTTTCATACCTTAAGGCTTCATTCATTCAGACCCAGTGTAGATGCAAACTACAAACTAATAAAACACTAAATATATTGGGGGCATCTATTCAAACTACTACACCCAGTAATGTCAACTGTGTAAGAATATTTTCAAATTAAAAGTAAGGAAGGCTTAGTTCTTTTTCTAACTTCCTTCCATCACTCAGGGTACGCACAGTGCAATAGCACGTCATCGACAGTAGATGGCAGGGTTAGTTCAGCAATCTGACAGCCTGCTTTCCTCCTTACCTGCTTCTGCAGGGGGCTTCTGAAAGTTACCTGCCCTACTCAACCTGTGTGACTGACAGTGAGTGCTCAGAGCACTGGCTTCCAAGAAGGTCATAAATGCTTTCATGACCAAGTCCAGTCATTTACTGATGATAGTCAGCAAAGCATTTGTGATATTTCGTTAGAAGGACATGTGACCCAAGAATGGCTACTTATGGCTAATTAAAGAAAGGCACACAAAGCCACTTTATGGCAGGAAGCTAGAAAGAGGCTATGAGGGAGGGAAGAGTGAGGGGGGCTTACAGGGAGGGTATTGTAGATAGGTAAGTAGAGGGTAGAATATTGATGGTGGAATGGTCTGAGTGGGATCAGGGGCAGGGATGGAGAGAAGGGGTGGGAGGAGTGTTAATAAAAATTTAAGATATTATGAGTAAGCCATATGGAAACCTACTTCTTTGCTAGCCAAAAATATATATGTTAAAAAAGAGAGCCGGGCGTGGTGGCATACACCTTTAATCCCAGCACTCGGGAAGCAGAGGTAGGAGTATTACCATGAATTCAAGGCCACCCGGAGACTACCAAGTGAATTCCAGGTCAGAATGAGACCCTACCTCGAAAAACCAAGAGAGAGAGAGAGAGAAAAGAGAGAGAGAGACTTTGGGCAGTTGGGCAGAAGTATTCTATAGAGGTGAATAATGGTGCACCCAGAAGCCATAGATTGTCAGGGGTGGGATACCTTCCAGCGAATTGCTGGCCAGGAAGTTCCATGATGTTCCCTAAACTTTACAGGCCATTGCCAAGGTTCTTGGTTGCCTACCAGAACTAGATAGTAGGACCCTATTGCTTTTGGGCTGCGGGTTACTAAGAAATCAAGCAGGAGCTGAGCTGGAAACCTCGTCCTGGTTTACTAGCTGTCAGAAAGCTGGAAAGAGCTATGCTGCATGTACACTTTTGAAAGACAGAAGTCATCAACAGTGGTCAACTGGCAGTGCAAGCCTTACAGCTGGTCAGCTAGGCCAAATGGGCCAATGGTAGCATGTCTGTTACGGGGGGGGGGGCGGGTCACACTGCTCTCTCATTGGACTGGAGGCACTCCACGGGAGGGAATTCATGACTGGTTCTGGGGAGAGAGGACTAGTCTTGTCTGACTAAGTGGATATATTATGCCCATCAAACTACCTTCTAAACACTTGAGTTCATGCTTACGTATTAATCATATATTAATGCTACTCTTCGTTTTGGTTAGAGAAGCTTCTCTTTTCAGATGGTGGTGACCAAGAAGGGGACTCAAAAATTTCACTCACCATAGTGCTGAGAAGTGACAGAGGAGTGTTCAATACTAAGCGAGACATCTCTATCACACCCTCCAAGGCTCAGGGACCATTGCGGAAGAGTGGACAGAAAGAATGTAAGAGCCAAAGGAAGGGTAGGACCTATTACAATGCTGTCTTCCAGAGACAACATGGCCTTGCTATTCATGACCTCACAGTGCCTGACGAGTGACTACAAGATCTTCAGAATAGGAAGAAAAATATGATGACATCAAAATAGAAGAGAGACTAATTGGAAAGAAGAAGGGATTCAATGGAGGGTGGATTTAGGAGGGGGGAAATAGAAATGGTGGGAAGGAATTATCATGGTTTATTTTCTATACTTAATGGAAGTTATCAATAAAAAGTTTAAACTGCGATGCTGAGGTAAGAATAAGATGAATCAGTTAAACTGTGGGAAGAACATGTATCTTACTATATTAGAAGCACATTCTTTTAGGAGCTTGCTACTTAGTATTTTTATATACATATTTTTGCCTCTACTTCTGTTGTTGTTATTGTTAAAACAGGAGATTCTTTCATTCAAGTAATATGAAATGATGTTTGACAAAACCTTTTACAAAACATTTCACAAGACACTGCGGCCCTCCAGCCATTTCAATACCCCATCACATCTCTCCATGATGTATGTGGCAAAGAATATATCTTCTTTACTTTAAGAGCAACTTTCTGATTTTCCCTTCACAAGTTACATAAAGTGAACTATCTACTTGCATTCATATTTTAAACTGATACACAGAATTTATACATGATTAAGGGGGCTGCCTATAGGCTTTTGGAAGGACCCTGGAGAAATGTTATTGAACTATACATTTTTTAAAAGTGATAACATTTTGTATGTAAGTATAGAAGTTGTCAATAAAAAATTTTTTTAAAAAGAAACAAATATATATATTTTTTAAAGTGACAACAATAAAAAGACCCCAACAAGCAGCAGCTGGCTTGACCCTGGATCTTCTAGACAAATGTCCTGCCTTAGGTCTGAGTCCTGGAAGAGACCCCCGCAGAGCTATTAGCTTTGAAATCAGAGCCATGTCATGTTGTTTGAGTTATTTGACTTCCTGATACTGGGAACATCTACAAACCAAATGGTAAATTAGTAGGGCTTTTTATCCAGAGCCCTACCTACATATTAAAATCTCCAAAAATTTCCATGGAAAAAAGTAATGATTGCACAACAGACTACTGGCTAGCTTAGGAAATCTACCGAATTACTAACAGATTGCTGCTCTTTCTCCATATTAAGCAATCATGTTCGCTGCCTTGTGGTGTTATGCATCCAGTTAATGAGAGGGGAGACTGATAGTTGGAAAGACAGATGGTACACAAACATCAAGCACCCACGCACAAAGGAAGACATTCCAGGGGCAGAGGCAGGTTAGGAAGTAGGTGCCTCTCATGATAACCATCTTGAAACTTCAAAAACATTCTTACTGAGAATGAAAGTTATTTCTCAAAAGTGAATCCAAATTGTGTAATAATGTTTGAGGTAAACGTTTAAGAAGTACAGGACAAAATCCTTTAAAAGAATCATACAATGTCTGTTGGTAAGCATGCTAAACTAAATCATAAACTCAACTGGTAATTAGAAAATGAGGCAGTTAGAAGAAAAGGAATGCCAATCAAGGCCTGAGGTGCATTTCAGTAAAGAACCTGCCTCACATGTGAGCGGCCCTAGGCTCAGTACTAGTTCTCAAAAAGGCAAAAAAGGAAGAGGAAGGTTTGGTCGACAATATTTTTATTCTGCTCATCCTAGAGTTTAGATTTTAATTTTTCAGTTATTTAAAAATCTTTCAATTAATGTTTGATAAATATCAGAAAATTACACAGATATGCATAGCCTGTGGACCTTCTCCAGTGAAGATGTGTCCACACTAAGAAACAAAATATGACCAGCCTCTAGAAGCTTTTGAGGTTACTTCTGCACAGAGAGGGATTAGCTTGACAATAATAAAAATGATAGTTATTATTGTTATTATTATTTTAGATTTTAAAAGCAGGGACTGACTCTGGCCCAGGCTGACTTGGAACTCTCTCTAAAGCTCTAGACTGGCCTCAAACTCACAGTGATCCTCCTGCCTCAGCGTTCCGAGTGCTGGTGTGAAAGGTGTGAGCCACCACACCCAGAGGAATTAGCTTGACTTCTAATAGCATTTATTAGTCTTGCTTGCTTTTGTACAGCTCAATGGAGTCATATAGTGCCTGCCTTTTTGAATTTGACCTCTTTTGCTAAGTTAATTACATTTGTCTATTTTTATGTATAGCTGTAGATCATTTTCTCCCTCCACACCATGCTTTTGTGCAAATATACCATGACTTTTTAAATCAGTTTATGGGCCTTTTATAGGTTCCAGAGTTTGGCTACTTTCCAAAGTGCTGCTTTTAGATTTTTGGTAAAATTCACATCCATTCTGTTGGGTATTTACTTAGGAATAGAATTACTGCAGCATGGAGAAAGCATATGTTCAGCTTTTAGGTTGAACATTTTTTCTTTGCCTTTCTTTTCTCTTTTCTTCTTTCTATCCCCCCTTTCTTTTCACTGTTGCGATAGAACCCAGAGCCTTATTGCTGCCAGGCAAGTGCAGTGACCTACTCTGCTTGCTCCCCATATCAAACCTTTGTAGTGTGTGTGTGGTCTGCATGTGTTTATATGTGTAGGAGGGCACGTGTGTACATGCCCATGTGACAGCCAGAGGTTGACGTTGAGTGTCTTCCTTACTCACTCTCCTTCTTACTTTCTGAGGCAGGGTCTCTCAGAGCCCAGTGCTCACCCATTAGCCAGACCAGTTACCCAGCAAGGATAGGGATTCTCCTGTCTCTACATCTTTTGCACTGATGCTATGAGTGCATGGCCACCATATCTGGCATTTTACATGGGTACTGTGGATCTGAACCCTGGTCCTCATGCTTGAGTGGCAAGCACACTACCCAGTGAGTCATTTCCCAAGCCTCCATGCTGAACATTTAATGGAATAACTTCCTAGAATCAAGCTTAAAGCATCCTCAGTTTTTGTATTCCATTTTCACATTTTGTGTTTTAAAGTTTGTGGCCGCACTAGAAATGTGGTTTAAATCTGTACTTATCAAGGACAGGTAACAGCCCTTCTAGACTAATTTGAGTTCACAGTTTTCACTACCCTCTCACAATGTGAGCCCCTGGCCTCACCAGCTCCTGGAGATGAGGGCTCAAACACACTGGAGGAGTCGCTGTATGTGTTGGAGGCTTGTTCAGAAAGCTTCTTTTTGCCACTTCCCTCTGAGGACTTGTGTGATTTTTTCTTGTTTTTCACCAAAATCTTATACATTAGATCCATAGGGCTTGGAAGAGGCACTCCGGATTCCAGCTAATGAAAGAAAAGCAGTCTTTAAGAACACCACTCCTTCCTTTCAGATCTCCGCCCAAACCCTCAGCACAAGTGTCTAGATTATTTGAAACTGCCTTCAACATGGTCCATTGAACTGTTCTGTGTCTTGTAGTTTTTTTAGATAAAAAGATTTATTTTAACTAATAAACTCATGTTTCATAACAAAATCTACATAAATAAGATCATAGGAATGTGCTAGTAGATTTGATGGATTAAACTGAATTTCCATGACTTTTCTAATGGATGATATAAATCCGAACATTTTAATGCAGGAGAGATGAAAAGGCCCTAGCCTGAACTTTCAGAGGAAGGCCAGGCCCCTGGCAGAGAGAACTGGCATAGGTGGGCATGCTTTTCTAAGTGAGCCTGTGGAATGAACTTTTCAGAGGCAGTTTACAAACAGCTACATCTTAACCAGGCATTTGGTGGCTTAGCTGTGCATCTCCATGGAATAGGAAGAGATGGGCTAGGTGGTGGCAGAGCTCCTGTAGCCCCAAGATATTATCTAATCTGCTAATATAAAGCCTTATTTACAGCTAATGGGAAAATCAACTTCCCATGAAATGGTTGAGATGTTGTATCAGAGAACACTGTGCAAGCCAGCCATGAGAAAGGCTTATTTTTAGAAAGTCTATTGAAGTACCGTAAGTAAGTGCTCTGTTCTTTGCTCACAACTAGTCTAGGGACTGGTAGGAACTCACTTATAACCTTGTGGAGACTAGGCCAAAGGCTCCAGGTGGGGGGAAGGCCCCCTCAGGCCATTGCTACTTTCTTCCTTCCCAAACAGCCTAAAGCTAAGGCTGTTACCAATCAGCTGGCTGGGGTCCTTTTGCTTTACAGGGATAGAAGTGACAAGTAGTTGCAAAACAGCTCAACTGCTGTTAGAAGTCCCAGCCCTGAGGCCCAGAGGCTTACAGCCCCAACCCTTGAGAGCCAGGGGCTATCTTTCCAAGCTTAAGAAGCTAGACGCATGGCTCTAGGCACTCAGGTTGGAGGTTTATAGCTCTGGGCCTTACCCACCAGTGGCCCTGGCACTTTGAAGGCATTGTAAGTGCAGCAGTGAGCAGCAAGCAGCAGTGGTCAATGCCTGCTTGTGTTAGAGCTCCTGAATGGGCTTAGGTATGAGAACCCTCAGCTCCTAGCATGGCTAGCATGACAGTTTTCAGGTCAAGGTGATAGGACCCTTGGCTCTTAAGGCTAGCACCTACAAGAAACTCTTCTAGTGAAAGGGAACCCTGAGATTCTTTTGTTTAGTTCTTTATGGCCTTTGTCATGTCTCCATCAGCTCTGTTCTCCAAGCCGGTCAGTCTTTGGAGCCCTTCTATCACCCTCTCACTGCCATGTTGCTGCCACTTCTGCCCTCTCCTCTTCATGCTCCTTGCTCACCCACTGCCACTCTGAGGATAAAGGTCAAAAGTGGGCAAAGGAAGACTTCAGAGAAGCAACACCAGGAGGCGGCACCAGAGCTGAGTCAAAAACTGAGCATATAACTTGCTTCTAAAGTTAGAGGGGAGGGCTGGAGAAATGGCTTAGTGGTTAAGGCATTTGCCTGCAAAGCCAAAGGATCCTGGTTCAATTCTCCAGGACCCACATAAGCCAGATGTGTGAGGGCACATGCATTTGGAGTTCGTTTGCAGTGGCTTGAGGCCCTGGCATGCCCATTCTCTCTCTGTCTGCCTCTCTTCTCTCTCTCTCTCTCTCTCTCTCTCTCTCTCTCTGCTTGGAAATAAATAAATAAAAAGTTAAAAAATATTTTAAAGTTAGAGGGGAAAGCATGAAAATAAAATAAAATAAAAAATAGCTGGGCATGATGGTGCATGCCTTTAATCCCAGCACTCTGGTAGCAGAGGTAGGAGGATCACTGTGTGTTCAAGGCCACCCAGACTACATAGTGAATTCCAGGTCAGCCTGGGCTAGAGTGTGACCCTTAAAAAAACAAGAAAAAAAATTAGAGAGGGATTGTGGTGGAGGTGTAGGCAACAGCACCTCATAAAAATTAAAAATTGTGATTGGGGGCTGGAGAGATGGCTTAGCAGTTCAGGTGTTTGCCTGCAAAGCCAAAGGATCCCAGTTTGATTCTCCAGAACCCATGTAAGCCAGATGCACAAGGGGCACATGTATCTGGAATTCGTTTGCAGTGGCTAGAGGCCCTGATGTGCCCATTCTCTCTCTCTCTCTCTGCCTCTTTCTCTCTCTCAAATGAATAAATAAAATATAATTTAAAAAATTGTGATTGTCCTAATTGTTGACCTTCTGCTGGGGTCACCAGGAAAAGTGCATCTCCCTGCCCCCCCCACCCCCAGCCTCTGTGAAAATGGCTGCTAGAGTTCACTGAGGCCATTGATGCAAGTTTTGAAATAGCAGTGGTTGGAAAAATGCCTCTGGAGCTGGAGGAGCTGTGCTTTGGCAGCAAGCAGCTGTGGTTGCAACAGAACTTCCTTAAGGCAGCCATAGTATTCACAGCAGCCTGATTGCCTTGAGGGCAGTGCAACTGGCTGCCAAACCAGGACTGGCTGGCTGACAGTCAAGTGTAACAACTGTCACTTAGGGAGTCAGATCCCTCAGGCCCCTAATATCTTAGCTTAAAAGAAAAATATGCATTAAGAGAATTTGTTATAAAAGAGCTCTCACATTACCACTAACAATACTTTAACAGTATTTAACAGTGCTGTACTCTTAGCCAAATACCCCAGGGGAAAGTTGGGCCATTTTACCTGTTTATGACTATAGCTATTGAAGGCCAGAGTTCTGCCTCAAGGGTGCATGCAAGTGGACAGCAAGCAGCAGAAACCAGCCAAGAAGTCATTGTGCCACCTCTAACAGCCCACCTTACATTTATATCAAAAGTGTGTGACAAACATCCCTGAGGTGAGCAGTCCTGTCTCCTTACACCTTCTCTGCAGGCTGACTGACATTGCTAGAATTCTGCAATCCTGCCTGAGTCATGTTAGATAGAGAAAGAGGGACAAGACAGGGAAGAACACAGACATGTGTGACGTCCACCCTCACCAGAGCCCAGTGCTGGTACCCACTGGTCAAACTACATTAGCTTTAATCAGCAATAGAAGTCTCCCTTTAGCCCCACCCATAAACGTTGAGTGTCTTCCTTCACAGACAAACACCAGAACACTTACTGGATGTTTCTCCAGGGGTTCCATGAGCAGGGCATCACCAAAGATCAGCCGGCAATACTCAGCCATCTTGGCTTGTTGCTTCGGGCTAAGGGGAAACAAGGCACGTAAAAGTAAATAGAATGGCTTTATTCAAAGAGGTTATCTTTCGTTAGTGATCACAGAAACAGGGACTTGCCTAATCTCACTGTTCAGGATTAATTTCTATCATTCTGTATCCCTGTCCTGATTTGTTTAAATTGTTCACACTTGCTGGGGTTGACAGTGATGGCATGAGCACTGTGAGGTGAGGCTATTTTTTTTTCTTTTTAGTATACACCTCCTTTCTTTCTTCTGCCTTTAAGATATTTATCTTAGCAAGTCAATGGTCAGGACTGTTCATCACCCTGTCGTTTCCTTGTCACTGGATTCTTGACATTCCTGCAGTTAGAAACTTTGTTCTGTTTGCCTCAGTCCATGATTTTATATTAACTGGCAAAATACTTGGCAGGGGGATTTTTTTCATAGTTCCATGTTCTTGGGTGGATTTTATCAGGTGCAACAGAGTTGCAAGGGAGTATTTGTAAGGAAGTAAGAGAGGAGAGAAGAGAGAGGGAGGAAGGCAATGAGGGAGGAAAGTGAAGAGGGAGAGGAAGGAGCAGGGGAGAGAATCTCAAATGTAGAAGAAAACTTAGCAGACAGTGGGTCTGTGGAAGGTCCTGGAGAGAGGAGAGGGGGGTGTCTTCTACTCTTTTACCCTTTTATTTTCTTTTTAATTTCTGAAACATGGTCTTACTATGCAGCCCAGGTTAGCCTCCTACCTCAGCATCCCGATGGCTGGGATAACAGGTGTGCACTCCATGCCCAGCTTAGCTTGCCTGTAACTTTTCTGTGTAAGAGAGCTAAGAAATCAGCAGCCCACAGAGGCTGCCAGGAGGAACTTGATCTGACCGGGACTGCTCTGGATCTATAAAATCAGGAGGATCATAACTGTTCTTGGAATCAAACAGAGGATACTGAGAAGACAAAATGAAGTCATGGATGCAAATGCCTTTGAAAAGCAAGAGCAGGACATGTGTAAGATGATCACCCTGGTAGAAGGCCTGGTCTGCTGGCTTGAAGAGACAAGTAGTGCCTCCAACTCATGTCAACACGCTGCTGTTGGAGGGGAACATCCATATTCTTTCCATACTCCAGCCTCCCTTGACCTTTTTGAGTGAAATTAAACATATTTTCCTCCTTCTGCACAATGTTAAACATCATTACAGGGCTTCTAATTCTGCTGGGTATTTTGGTAGATTTTGATCTGTGGTTGTGGAACTGGACTTCCTAGTTACATTGCACTGATGGTGCCCTGTAGCAAGAAAAGACTGAATAGACAGTAAGTGATGAGAATGGTGATGATTTACCACAAATCATATCAAAATAAGATGAATTCATATCTCATTCCTTCTACGAAGTCTGAAGCACACTTTTCTGGGAACGGGGTACTTAGGAGATTCAAATCCTATTGTAGAAATGCACAAGTCATGACATCACTTTTACAGCTATAAAGTGTGTGTTTGGGGGGTCAGATGAGCTCTGTGGGGTTCATATATCAATTCCCAAAGTGATGCCCTTCTTGGAACTACAGGGAGAGTCAAAAGATTTATTCAAAGAACTTGCAAAGCCTGAAGAACAACTTTACACCTATCCACCCCTCTCTTTGAGACAATCTTCCTATGGAGCCCAAGCTGGCCTCAGACTTACTAAGTAGTCCAAGTTGGTCTCAAACTCACAATCCTCATGCCTCAGGATCCCAAGTGCCAAGATCCAGTTGCATGCTACTGCACCCACTGCAAAGCTTCAGGTCTATCTTGCTTCTCTAGGGTTTTACCACATGGCTTACATAGTCCTGAGAATAGGCAGTGACTCCTATCAGTAGTGACCCAGGAGGAATGAGGAGACTTGGTCCTGGAAAGCATCAGTGGTGGAGGTTTAAGAAAAACCCAGGGTGGATGTTTGGGAGCAGATGGGAGTGGTAGGGATGGCCTGGGTAGATGAGATGACCTCGGGTCAGTGATGACTCATACAGGGTGTCTGCCTGCTCAGCCCATGCAATGGTGGCAGCTGTGTTCTGTGTGCTGGTCTCACATTGCAGGTTTCACTAGAGGAACTCCCAGAATCTGTTTTATTTTTCAGGTGGCATAGACTACTCTACTGGGGAGGTCCAAGATCCATCAATATGACAAGAAAAGAAGCCGACTGCCCACCACAAGATGTGCCACCTGCACCACATTTACTGGGATCCAGAAGAAACTTCAGAGGAAGTAGTGACATGAATGTTGCTCTGAATGCTAGCCTGACAACCACCTCCAGGGAAACAGCAACAAACACTGTGGTGAACTGAAATGCATTGTAACAGAAATACAGAGGCTATAGAGAATTCAACAGGAAAAACAAACACTAACATACCAGTAAAGGCTCAGAGATTGTTGTGGAAGAGAGGGTGCTAAGATTTAAGAGCCACAGGGTGGGTTGAAATATCCTGAGGCAAAGCCCCACCCACTCCCCCGCCCGAGACAGACATAAACCATAATTACCCCACAGTGAACACCAGTACCCTCCTGATAGCTCTCAGGGAAATGGAGACGGGGAGAGGGGATATAAGACTATAACCTATGTAAAAAAAAATTTTTCCAAAGGAATTAACTCCCAGATGTTTCATTGCACTTGGTGACCTTATTAAATGTCATGGTACTTTCTACTTCCAAGTGTGGGCCATAGACCAACAGCATCTTCATTACCTGAAGCTTGTTAGAAATGCAGGCTGGGAAGCAGAGTCTCTGGAGAACTGGGGCAGCTGCCTCGTCACCCACTCTCCTCATGATTCTGATGCATGTTCATGTTTAAAAATCACTGCGGTGGATTAACCTAGGTCAATAGGGGCGGAAGTAGATGGAACTTTTTTTGACTGCTGTAACTTCAGAGCCCTCTTCTTTCTTTGGTTAATGACCAGGAATGAAAGGCAAGAGTTTTACCCTGATGGCCTACTGTCAACATTTCCTGGGTAGTCATGTTTTCACCAGTAGAAGAATGTCAGGAGCATGTGTTGAATGTTCTTAAATGGATGAGATCTGTCAAGGGGTCCCCAATCAGGGTTTGAGAAGGATCACAATGGATCCATGAGTCTATCTATCCCACTGTAGAGACGCCTGAGCCATTAAGAGGGACATGATGTTGCTAAGTCCCTGACCTCCCTTCAATAACCCCAGGTTTGAAGAAGCCTGCAGGGGACTGGGGTGCAGGTGGCTGATGAACCACATGCTTCTAGTCACCTGAGGTATCAGTAAAATGCAGATTCCTGGGTCACTTGGAAGAACAAATCTCTGTGTGTGAGATGGAGGTGTCTAAGAAGAAACCAAAATGGCTATTTAGTAATTGGGCCATTCATATACTGAATAAACATACCATCTCTTGCCTTAATCAGCATAGAGAGCAAACTGAACACAAAAGAGCAGTGGAACACAAGATCTTTGATTGCAAGTGAGAACTATAGAAACAAAAGGCATTAAAACCACAACTGGCAAACAAAAAGTCCTGAACTTTTTAAACTGTCAACATTAGCTACCAGGAAAATAAAGTAAGAAGAAAACATTCACATTTTGGTCTTCAACCCAAAGTAGACATTTCTAAACACATCAAAATATCCATAGAGCATCTGGCAAAGGGGTCAGTTTTCTGAAAAGGACTTTCCTAGGGCAAAATTCTGCAAGTTAAACTAAACCAACCTCCTTTATAGACAAGGAACCTGCACCTCATGGACATCAAAGATGCACTGCAAAATCTCAGTAACCAAGGCTGGAGGTTATTCAGTTAAATTCAGTCTAAGATTCTTTCTACGAAAATGTTAGTTCACAATTAAGTGGGATATTTTGATGCAGAGGTGGAGAGCAGCTGGGGGAATCTGTTGCTATGGCTCTCTGGGATGCTGACATAGCAGGTAGATAAGGGCAGAGCAGCTAATGGCAGAGTCCCCTTTGTTATTTGGGGGAAGATCATTTCAAAGATTTGAAGAGAGAAATATCATTATACTCATGTATTTCTTCCATTACTTACAGTGTGTATTTGTTATGACTGTGTGGGTCAAATCAGTGGGGAGGAGAGGGTCTATGCTGGAATTTTGCAGGGGCAGCATATAGGACATTAAAGTGTTCATCAGAAATGGCCTCCGGGCTTCAGATGAGTGACAGCCATGCTGTTGGCAGGAGAAGCCAGTGTGTCAGTCTTTTGCTGTCATTAGAGGATCTCAATACCTTGAGACAAATCATGGCATTATGGGAGTTTTTTTTTCTTAATTTTGTCAAATATAACAAATTATTTAAAGATTTAAAAATATTTTTATTTATTTGAGAGAAAGAGAAAGAAGAAGACCAGGAGGGGAGGGCAGGGGAGAGAGAGAGAAAGAAAGAGAGAGAGACTAATATGGGCACTCGAGGGCTTCTGCTACTGCAAAGGAACTCCTGATTCACACCCAACTTGGTGCATCTGACTTTACATAGGTATTAGGGAATCAAACCCAGGCAGGCATGCTTGGCAACCAAGGGCCTTAAGCCACTGAGCAATGCTGAATTTACATGAGAGCATTGTGTTCTTCTTGCTTCTGTGCACGATGTAGGAAAGTGATTTCTTGTCTGATTTGGGATCTGTGTATGATCAGTGTGGAAGACAGCAAAAAGCTGTAGTTGGGGTTACAAGCCACAGCTGTGAACATGCGTAGGCAGTTAGTTGCCTTGCATATGCCCTGGTTGCCTCAGTCCCATGATTTAGCTGCATGGCCTTGGGTAAGCTACCTGCCCACTTTGAGATTCAGTTTGTTCATTTGTGAAATAAGGATAATCCTGATATTTCCTCCAAACACCTGAGTTTGTAGTGAGAGTTGCATGTGGCTAGGCATGTAAAATGTTTGGAATGCTGTCTGGCACAGAATATATGTTCAACAAGGGATGATTTCTACATCTCTGGAGGCCGTTGACTTTGGGACCTTGCTATCCACCTCAGAGGAGAACTTGTGACAGGTGGGACAATTCAGAGTGTTATGATGGTCTTTGATTTTGCTTACTATAACTAGAAATATTTGTTTATGAAAATAAGTATGTTGGATGTATTATATTTAAAAATATGAGAAAAAAGGAAAATGAGAGACAATTGACAAATATGGAAACTACTTAGCTAGAAAGAAAAGTAGCAAGGTATTATATGGCAGAAGGAAGGGACAGAGAGGTAAAAGATCTCCAATGAAGTGATTTGCAAATCAGAGCTGTTGTCACCAATGAGGTACTAATATGGTCACTGTAGATGAATCATGAAGGAATAGAACACATTCCTTTTATGAGAAATTCTATTGTGATCAGACTGTTTCTTTAAGACTGAATGAATTTGTTGGGAATTTCTGAATGGAGGTATATGTCACTAATGTGCAAGAAAAAGAAGAATCAGTAAACAGGAGAAGACTTATAAGGAAGAGGAGGGGATGCATGAGCTCTGTTAGTATAGGTGCTCCTGTTCTTCAGTGAGGAAATCTGCCTCAGGTCCTTGGGAGGAGCAAGAAGGCTTCACAGATACTCTTTGAAGTAATGATGGCCTCACTTTATCTTTAGACACTGATTTCATAGTTTTAGTTTCATGAACTTTGGCTGCCTGGAAACAATAATCTTTAAGTGAGCAACTCTATGATAAACTAATCTTAGATGTAATTTGTCTCACTGTGATACTTCGTGATAAAATGAACATTAACCAGTTAAGCGGCATGGTGACACACCGTGTGTTCCCCAGCCCTTAGGAGGCTGAGGCAAGAGGATTGGGATCTCAAAGCCAGACTGGATTACATACACAGCAAGCCTCCTCTGTCTCAAAAAACAAAGTGCTGGAATTGCTGCTCAGTAGGGGAGCACTGGCCTAGCATGTGCCAGGCTCTGGGCACAGTCCCCAGCACTGCAAATAAACAAGCAATAAATAAAATAGTTAAGTTAGAACAACCTTTTCTCTGTGTGAAGCTGAGCAATAATACAGGCTAGCTTGGAAGAGGAAAAGATGTACAAACACAAATAAACAGGGAGATCAATGGCAGGGGAGATGGAGTGTCTGGTGGGCAGAGTTAATAGGTCAGGTGGAAGAGAAATTACAGTTCTTTCTGCCTCTGCCAGTGACAAGTGCAGGGGAATGGCGACATTTTAAAGCAGCAATACAAAGAGCTGATGAAAGGGTTTTATAAGTGGCCTGCTGAATTCCAAATCTTAAAAGGGACAGGTATTGTATAAAAACATGTGTTCTCATTATTCATATCCTCACAATATGAAGTGTGATGCTATCTACACAAGACCTGAATAACATGAAGGCAAAAAAAAAAAAAAATGATGACATAAAAATAGAAGACGGACTAGTTGGAAATGATGGAGGAGAGATAAAACAAATGAGGGGGACAAGAGTGTGGTAAGGGGGAATTATGACTATTATGATCAGCGTATGCTATATATATGAATGAATGTTGTCAGTAAAAAAAAATTAGAAAAAAAAAAGCCGGGTGTGGTGGTACATGCCTTTAATCCTAGCACTCAGGAGACAGAGGTAGGAAGATCGCCATGAGTTCGAGACCACCCTGAGACTACATAGTGAACTCCAGTTTAGCCTGGGCTAGAGTGAGACCCTACCTTGAAAAAACAAAAACAAAAACAAAAAAAAAAAGAAAGAAAAAAATTAGAGAAAAAAAAAAAACACACAGGAAAACAAGATGCATTCCATGGCACTGTAAAATGAAGTCCTTAGGTTAAATCATAACATGACATGAAAACAGACCCACAAAGCCAATGGACTGCTTTAATGCTGATGAGATTTAAGTGAATGAGCGTGTTCCATCACAGACAGATGAAAGCATGCCACTTACTGCATAACATGATTGAAGGACACCATTAATAATGTCAAATCATCTCAAATCTGATGGGAAGTTATTAATGATGCCTTATTTGAGGATTAAAGACTATAACTGAATGTAATGAATACTTACGAATCCACGTGGTTCTCAAATGAAAGGAGAATTGGAAAGGGTGAAGTCTTAAATGCGCACTCAGCAATTGCTTCTATTACCTCCTAAAAACGAGAACACATGCAATGTTAACAGAGCACAGTGCATTAACTGCACATTTTTTTTTCTTGGAATTAAATCTATTAGTATGGTGGGGGAATTTTGTTATTTGTTTCATTTGTTTTGTGTTTATGTTTTAATTTTTTTTTTAGTGATAGTGTTTGTTTTTGTTGGTGCTAGAATTGAACCCAGGGCTTCATGTATGCTAGACAAATGATCTACCACTGAGCTACATGCTCAGCTTATGTGTTAATCTGTTTTTATTCAAAGACTTGTTTCAAATGGCTTGAAATAGCTGGAAGGGACTGGGAACTTTCTGAATCTTGGTTATACAAGGTTAAAAAGAAAGAAGAGTGGATTTTAGTGGAGGAAGAGAGACTGTTGTGAAGAACGATTCTTTGTTCACTTATTAATTATATCTTTTGGGTTATTTGTAGTTGTTTTTTTGAGGTAGGGTCTCATTCTAGCCTAGGCTGATCTGGAATTCACTCTGTAGTCCCAAGCTGGCATTGAACTCACAGTGATCCTCTTACCTCTGCCTTCCCAGTGCTGGGATTAAAGGCGTGTGCCACTATGCCTAGCTTCTTCTGTTTTTAATAATGAAAAAAATCTAGTCATATTATAAAAATTTGGGACAATAAAGAAAAGGCAAAAATTTTAAATTCACTTTCTGAACCAAACCACTGTTAGCATTTGGTTATATTTATTTCCAGTCTGTTTTTCATGTACTTGTGTGACTTAGCTCTAATTATAGTTACATAATCTGCATTTTAATAAATATTATTAGTAAGAGTTAATTAAAGGGCCTGAGGGTACAGATCAATGGTATGACACTTGCCTAGCATATGCAAAACCTTGGGTTTGATCCCTAGCACCAAAACAAATAAACAAACAAGCAAGAAACATAACGGAATTATAATTCAGTCATTTATAGTGTTCAGCACAACCTTTTAGTACATTCAGAGTTGTGCAACCATCACCCTAATTTACATTGATAGTTTTTTCAGCCCCCAAAGGAGCTATGACCTCACTAGCAGTCACTGCTTTTGCCCACCCAATCCCTACTTCACAGGTATATTCCTCAGCAGCCACAGATCTTTATGCTTCCCTCGGTCCACCTGCTCCAAACATTTCATATTCATGCTATCATGTAACATGTGGCTTTTGGTGTCTGACATCTTTTACTTAGCATGCTTTCAAAGTTTGTTTGTTTTCTAACATGTATCAATACTTCATTATTCCAACTATGTTTATTTTAAATGTTTATGTCAGGGCTGAGGCTGTTACTCAGGGGTAGAGAGGTTGCCATCATACTGTTTTATCCCTGGCATTGAAAAAGAAAGACATAAGATGTAATAACATAAAATTCCAGAAAAAATAGAAGTATCATGATTGATTCAACTACTTGCTAGCTATTAGAATCTTTAGCTGATTTGAGACATTTCCTCAACATGAGCTAACCCCTTCACCTCTCCCACGGCCTCTTCACATCAGATCTGTGGAATGAAGTTTATCACCATGCCAAGTCACAGAGCATGAGGTCATTTTGCTAGGAATAGATTCTTGCAAGAGGAACTATGGAGTTAAATATTATGAAGACTATCAGAGGCTTCCATATGTCTCCACATTAGTTTTCATTTTCAGCTGCCTAGAGCAATACATATAGGATCATATTGCAACGCAGAGTCACCAGCTTTGCATCAAAATGTTTTCCTCACTGAACTGATGTTTAAATGCAATCTCATTTATTGTTTAAATGTTTTACCATCCATACTATTTAATTATTACTTCCCGTACATGCCTTCATTTACAGTTAGTCTTTAACACTCACTCTTATTCTTCATGACAAAACCTTTCCCACTATCTCCTTTACCTTTCCTGTACAACACATAGCTACTTTAATAGCTAGGCCATTGAGCCTTTTTGCTTTCCCAGAGTATAAATAAGGCTTTCTAATTCCAAACTGCATTTGCATATATCCTCGAGGAATGATTTGCCTACAGGGAGTAAGAACCACTCTGTTTCTTTCAATGAATTCACAGATTGCCTTTCATACATAATCAATTTAACTTTTATCGTAGTTGGAGTCCATCAAAATAAGTGTACTATAAAAAGCAAGTTGCACCAAGATATAAATTTGTCTTTACTGCCTTTATTTACACACAGGTAGATTTGTTTGATTGGTTTATATCTGGTTGTTATGTCTTAAACTTAGAAAGATGTATGACTTTGGGAAAAATGACTTCATGCTTCGTTTGATTATCTGAAAGGTGGAGTGATAAACTTCACTCCATGGAACTGATGTGAAGAGGCAGTGAGAGACAGTGAAAGGTCTGGCTCATTCCCTAATCAGCTACCATTACCTATCTGAGTGGTGGTTTCTTCTATACTGACCCTCATGCTAGAACATTTTGCTAATAACAAGAGCTACATTCAGTGAACCCATGTTATGCTCCAAATAGATGTCTTATGTTGCATTGCTAACCTACCATTAGGAAAATATTATATACCATTTTACAGGCTATCAGAGTTATCAAATGCTTCCAACTAAAAGTGAAGGATAAGAGATATTAACTGCCTTTCCCAAGGTTAAAGGAAGGGAGTCTCTAGCATGTTTATAAACTTATCTGTCATATCTTCTCAGCTCCCACAGGACCCCCACAACCAAGACCTGGTTTGTGTTGTATTTAACACATACCTTGGCTCCTGGATCTTTCTAGAGTTGAAGTAGATGTCATGAGCTGTGCATGGGAGGTACTATGGCCTCCATCTCTGCAAATTTATGAAGGACTTGGGCTGACTTAGAATTCCTTTATTATGTATCTCTACAACCATTAAAGAAAGCTGATCTTTGGCCTTCTGTTTCAATTACAGTGTCAATGGTTCCCATTTGTAGGGTACCCTCTGCATGACATGCAGCAGCTATGAATTGGATATTTGTTTACAATGACCCTAAAAGGTATGTGTTAGGTCTGACAGGATCCCAAAATGGAGTCACCAAGGACAGCCAGATGGCCAAAGAGACATAAGGAAGTGAATTATCCACATTCCTCAAGAAGCTGTCCAGCCATTATCCCTTCCTTGCCTAACAATGCCCCCAGGTCATGGTTTCCTGCCCCCACCTCATAAGTTGCCTGGTCACTGTGCTGGTCTCACACCCTAGCTATTTAAAATGGCCAAGGTAAAGAACAAAAGAGTTCTTTTCCCTTCCTCACCTTCTCCCAACTGAAGAAGCCCATAAAGCCCACTATCTAAGAAACTCAGGTTGGCTGTGCTTTACTCTTGAGAGTCTGCCCTGGCAGCTCGTGCTTTTCCTGAATAAAACCTTTCATCTTTGTCTAGGAGTGGTCTGCGTGGTCTTGGTAACAAACCTTACATCTGGTGCCCTGACTCGGATGGGAGGCTTCTGGTTGCCCTCTAGAGTGGCTAGACCTCCTTTCTTCTGACCAGACCACCAAACTGCCATTTACCCTCTGAAGACTTCAAACCATATCTGCATGATACCGGCTTTCACACCCACCACAGTTTGGCCTCAATCTTCTTCCCTCCTTCTCAGTAAGTGTCCCTCTCAGGTTGGCCTGAGCCAGGATTAATCCCTCCTCATGGAAGCCATGCTGGCATGCCAGACTACACCCCTGGCCTGCATCTGGGCCCCAACCCCAGGTCTCAAGAAAGATCTATTCTCGACACCTCGGGTCTCTCGCTCTCTGGTCTACCGTACCCTAAGGGGCACCTTTAGGTTTGGTTGCGCCATCTTGGGACATTTTCCCTCTCCCTCCTGAGGTCTTTCACTGCCAGCTGCTTTTGCCATCAGGAGCACTGATGCCTGTCTTGCCCACTAACAGGCTAAAAAGCTGACAGTACAGGCTAAAAGTGGACAGCCTCTGTCCACGTGGGGGTAAAAGCCCGTTCACCCTAACGTGCCAGGGGATCATATTGGTATTCTGTGAAAACAAGATGCATTCCATGGCACTGTAAAATGAAGTCCTTAGGTTAAATCATAACATGACATGAAAACAGACCCACAAAGCCAATGGACTGCTTTAATGCTGATGAGATTTAAGTGAATGGCGTGTTCCATCACAGACAGATGAAAGCATGCCACTTACTGCATAACATGATTGAAGGACACCATTAATAATGTCAAATCATCTCAAATCTGATGGGAAGTTATTAATGATGCCTTATTTGAGGATTAAAGACTATAACTGAATGTAATGAATACTTACGAATCCACGTGGTTCTCAAATGAAAGGAGAATTGGAAAGGGTGAAGTCTTAAATGCGCACTCAGCAATTGCTTCTATTACCTCCTAAAAACGAGAACACATGCAATGTTAACAGAGCACAGTGCATTAACTGCACATTTTTTTTTCTTGGAATTAAATCTATTAGTATGGTGGGGAATTTTGTTATTTGTTTCATTTGTTTTGTGTTTATGTTTTAATTTTTTTTTTAGTGATAGTGTTTGTTTTTGTTGGTGCTAGAATTGAACCCAGGGCTTCATGTATGCTAGACAAATGATCTACCACTGAGCTACATGCTCAGCTTATGTGTTAATCTGTTTTTATTCAAAGACTTGTTTCAAATGGCTTGAAATAGCTGGAAGGGACTGGGAACTTTCTGAATCTTGGTTATACAAGGTTAAAAAGAAAGAAGAGTGGATTTTAGTGGAGGAAGAGAGACTGTTGTGAAGAACGATTCTTTGTTCACTTATTAATTATATCTTTTGGGTTATTTGTAGTTGTTTTTTTGAGGTAGGGTCTCATTCTAGCCTAGGCTGATCTGGAATTCACTCTGTAGTCCCAAGCTGGCATTGAACTCACAGTGATCCTCTTACCTCTGCCTTCCCAGTGCTGGGATTAAAGGCGTGTGCCACTATGCCTAGCTTCTTCTCTGTTTTTAATAATGAAAAAAATCTAGTCATATTATAAAAATTTGGGACAATAAAGAAAAGGCAAAAATTTTAAATTCACTTTCTGAACCAAACCACTGTTAGCATTTGGTTATATTTATTTCCAGTCTGTTTTTCATGTACTTGTGTGACTTAGCTCTAATTATAGTTACATAATCTGCATTTTAATAAATATTATTAGTAAGAGTTAATTAAAGGGCCTGAGGGTACAGATCAATGGTATGACACTTGCCTAGCATATGCAAAACCTTGGGTTTGATCCCCTAGCACCAAAACAAATAAACAAACAAGCAAGAAACATAACGGAATTATAATTCAGTCATTTATAGTGTTCAGCACAACCTTTTAGTACATTCAGAGTTGTGCAACCATCACCCTAATTTACATTGATAGTTTTTTCAGCCCCCAAAGGAGCTATGACCTCACTAGCAGTCACTGCTTTTGCCCACCCAATCCCTACTTCACAGGTATATTCCTCAGCAGCCACAGATCTTTATGCTTCCCTCGGTCCACCTGCTCCAAACATTTCATATTCATGCTATCATGTAACATGTGGCTTTTGGTGTCTGACATCTTTTACTTAGCATGCTTTCAAAGTTTGTTTGTTTTCTAACATGTATCAATACTTCATTATTCCAACTATGTTTATTTTAAATGTTTATGTCAGGGCTGAGGCTGTTACTCGGGTAGAGAGGTTGCCATCATACTGTTTTATCCCTGGCATTGAAAAAGAAAGACATAAGATGTAATAACATAAAATTCCAGAAAAAATAGAAGTATCATGATTGATTCAACTACTTGCTAGCTATTAGAATCTTTAGCTGATTTGAGACATTTCCTCAACATGAGCTAACCCCTTCACCTCTCCCACGGCCTCTTCACATCAGATCTGTGGAATGAAGTTTATCACCATGCCAAGTCACAGAGCATGAGGTCATTTTGCTAGGAATAGATTCTTGCAAGAGGAACTATGGAGTTAAATATTATGAAGACTATCAGAGGCTTCCATATGTCTCCACATTAGTTTTCATTTTCAGCTGCCTAGAGCAATACATATAGGATCATATTGCAACGCAGAGTCACCAGCTTTGCATCAAAATGTTTTCCTCACTGAACTGATGTTTAAATGCAATCTCATTTATTGTTTAAATGTTTTACCATCCATACTATTTAATTATTACTTCCCGTACATGCCTTCATTTACAGTTAGTCTTTAACACTCACTCTTATTCTTCATGACAAAACCTTTCCCACTATCTCCTTTACCTTTCCTGTACAACACATAGCTACTTTAATAGCTAGGCCATTGAGCCTTTTTGCTTTCCCAGAGTATAAATAAGGCTTTCTAATTCCAAACTGCATTTGCATATATCCTCGAGGAATGATTTGCCTACAGGGAGTAAGAACCACTCTGTTTCTTTCAATGAATTCACAGATTGCCTTTCATACATAATCAATTTAACTTTTATCGTAGTTGGAGTCCATCAAAATAAGTGTACTATAAAAGCAAGTTGCACCAAGATATAAATTTGTCTTTACTGCCTTTATTTACACACAGGTAGATTTGTTTGATTGGTTTATATCTGGTTGTTATGTCTTAAACTTAGAAAGATGTATGACTTTGGGAAAAATGACTTCATGCTTCGTTTGATTATCTGAAAGGTGGAGTGATAAACTTCACTCCATGGAACTGATGTGAAGAGGCAGTGAGAGACAGTGAAAGGTCTGGCTCATTCCCTAATCAGCTACCATTACCTATCTGAGTGGTGGTTTCTTCTATACTGACCCTCATGCTAGAACATTTTGCTAATAACAAGAGCTACATTCAGTGAACCCATGTTATGCTCCAAATAGATGTCTTATGTTGCATTGCTAACCTACCATTAGGAAAATATTATATACCATTTTACAGGCTATCAGAGTTATCAAATGCTTCCAACTAAAAGTGAAGGATAAGAGATATTAACTGCCTTTCCCAAGGTTAAAGGAAGGGAGTCTCTAGCATGTTTATAAACTTATCTGTCATATCTTCTCAGCTCCCACAGGACCCCACAACCAAGACCTGGTTTGTGTTGTATTTAACACATACCTTGGCTCCTGGATCTTTCTAGAGTTGAAGTAGATGTCATGAGCTGTGCATGGGAGGTACTATGGCCTCCATCTCTGCAAATTTATGAAGGACTTGGGCTGACTTAGAATTCCTTTATTATGTATCTCTACAACCATTAAAGAAAGCTGATCTTTGGCCTTCTGTTTCAATTACAGTGTCAATGGTTCCCATTTGTAGGGTACCCTCTGCATGACATGCAGCAGCTATGAATTGGATATTTGTTTACAATGACCCTAAAAGGTATGTGTTAGGTCTGACAGGATCCCAAAATGGAGTCACCAAGGACAGCAAGATGGCCAAAGAGACATAAGGAAGTGAATTATCCACATTCCTCAAGAAGCTGTCCAGCCATTATCCCTTCCTTGCCTAACAATGCCCCCAGGTCATGGTTTCCTGCCCCCACCTCATAAGTTGCCTGGTCACTGTGCTGGTCTCACACCCTAGCTATTTAAAATGGCCAAGGTAAAGAACAAAAGAGTTCTTTTCCCTTCCTCACCTTCTCCCAACTGAAGAAGCCCATAAAGCCCACTATCTAAGAAACTCAGGTTGGCTGTGCTTTACTCTTGAGAGTCTGCCCTGGCAGCTCGTGCTTTTCCTGAATAAAACCTTTCATCTTTGTCTAGGAGTGGTCTGCGTGGTCTTGGTAACAAACCTTACATCTGGTGCCCTGACTCGGATGGGAGGCTTCTGGTTGCCCTCTAGAGTGGCTAGACCTCCTTTCTTCTGACCAGACCACCAAACTGCCATTTACCCTCTGAAAGCTTCAGACCATTTCTGCATGATACCGGCTTTCACACCCACCACAATTTGGCCTCACTCTTCTTCCCTCCTTCTCAGTAAGTGTCCCTCTCAGGTTGGCCTGAGCCAGGATTAATCCCTCTTCATGGAAGCCATGCTGGCATGCCAGACTACACCCCTGGCCTGCATCTGGGCCCCAACCCCAGGTCTCAAGAAAGATTTATTCTCGACACCTCGGGTCTCTCACTCTCTGGTCTACCGTACCCTAAGGGGCACCTTTAGGTTTGGTTGCACCATCTTGGGACATTTTCCCTCTCCCTCCTGAGGTCTTTCACTGCCAGCTGCTTTTGCCATCAGGAGCACTGATGCCTGTCTTGCCCACTAACAGGCTAAAAAGCTGACAGTACAGGCTAAAAAGTGGACAGCCTCTGTCCACGTGGGGGGTAAAGGCCCCGTTCACCCTAACGTGCCAGGGGATCATATTGGTATTCTGTGTAAACCCAGCTTAAGCCCTGGTTCCTTTCTGTCACCCTTGTTTTGATCTTTCCACATCTTCTTAAAAACTTAAAGCCTCGCTGGGCGCAGTGGCGCATGCCTTTAATCCCAGTACTTGGGAGGCAGAGGTAGGAAGATCACCATGAGTTCGATGCCACCCTGAGACTACATAGTGAATTCCAGGTCAGCCTGGGCTACAGTGAGACCCTACCTTGAAAAAAACAAAAATAAAAAAAAAAACATAAAGCCTCTACAACTCTTGGATGACATCAAATCTCATCATTTGATCTTTCTCTACAACTCTGCTTGGCCACAATATAAGCTAGACAATGGGTCCAAATGGCCTGAACATGGTACTTTTGATTTCCAAATTCTCACTAATTTAGAAAACTTTGCCAACATACAGGCAAATGGTCCTTAATTATTCACTCTGTGTGCACATCCTTCTCTCTGCTCTATTGTGCTACCACTAACAAGGTTTGGTTTTTGTCTCTGGAGTTGTAAAATATAAAAATGCATAGCTTCTGAATGAATGAATGAATGAATGAATGAATGAATGAATGTGTGAGGGAGACATGGTTGTCTGGAGTACACTTGTAATGAATGTGTGTAGGTGGGTATATAGGCAGCTCACATCCCTAAGGCTGTAGAATGATTTCTGTTCTGAACAGTGCCATTTCATTGTGGGGGATGTTCTCCACCAAGCCCATTGTACTAGTTGCATGACCAGCTTTTACTGTTGAGTGTCCCCCAGAAGAAACACAGAAAGTAATTGGGGAGTTATGCTGTCCCACTGTATTCCCCAGGGACAAAAAGTAGATCAAAAATAATTTAAGGGCCGGAGGGATGGCTTAGCAGATAAGAAATTTGCCTGCAAGGCCAAAGGACCCAGGTTCAATTTCCCAGGACCCACATTTAGACAGATGCACAAGGGGCACATGCATCTGGAGTTTGTTTGCAGTGGCTGAAAGCCCTGGTGCATCCATTCTCTCTCTCTCTCCCTCTTTCTCCATCAAATAAATAAATACATAAATATTAAATATTAAAAAAATAATTTAAGCTCTGGGCCAGTCAGGCAGATGTACCTGCAATGTGTTACTTAGTGCTTTCCCATGAAGGGCTTAATCTGTAGATGGCCAGGTGGCCCTAGGAGTAAGAGGAGAAGCCTAACACAAATCTCATTGTCGGGCAGAGAAACAAGACACAGATCTTTCTGGTGTTTATGCTGCCCCAGGAAAATCCTAACGACTCTTTCTTAGCTTCCCTGCCTTGCAAAGCCAGGGGGCTGCAGGCACAGGGAATCTCAAGATCCTAGCCCCAGCATGATAATGGGTGAATGCCAAATCGCTGTGAACATATGGGGACTTCTTATAAGAATTTGTAGCTGTTTTTACATTTACTTTATCTTCCTATGCTTCTATGGAACTACTACTAACAAATAACAGCCTCAAGATTTATGTTTAAATTTAGAAATACTTGATACTGTGTTTGCAAGAACATTTCTAATAATGTTAGAATCTGCTTTCATATGTTTTTAAAAAAATGTGTTTCAGGAAAGTTATAAGAAACAAAGTTCTCAAATCAATAAATGATAAAATCTATATGTTTATTCTGGGTAAATAGTATAAGTCAAATCTGGCCTACTCTTTCATAAAAAAGTTATTTCAAAAGGGCTTTTGAGGAAAATGAAACTTAAATGATCATATTAAAAGTCTTATGGTAAGGACAATGAAAGTTTTTGTTGGTAGTTATAAGATGAACTGACCAAAGAAGATAAACTGGCAAGAAAACTTTAAATGTTAGATGAAAAAGATTGTTACAGAGTGGTTACATAGATTGTAAAGTAAAAGTATGTAGATGAAGGTATGAGTAAAGTATGTAGGTGAAGATAAAGGTAAACTTAAACAGAAGGTTAAAGACAAAAGTACTTAATCAGATTACAGACTTCTTGAGATACAAAATGACTATTAGCCTAGGGTTTACACCAGACTAACAAAGCATGGTCCTGGCTGATAGCAGGTTGCTATGTTATTCAGGTTGTAAATTTAACTTTAACTCATTGATGTTAGTCTGGTTATAATAATGGTCATGAAAGACTGAATTTAGAGTACCCAACCAAGTTAGCTAGGTTCCTCTATTTGTTAAACTTTGAACTAAATCTTAAGGTTAAAATTGACTCATTAACATTTAATTCTCTCCTCAGGTTGTTGTATCTATAACCCTGCTGCAAAAAAAAAAAAAAATTATCTACTCTTTTTTTCCTATTTTATAAGGTAAACACTACATTTGGAGACACTGAACAGTATTTATCTGCCATGCACTTGGAAACTATTTACTTCATGGTAAGCAGTAAAAAAAAAAAAAAAATTCTAAACAAAGTTATGTTGTGATTTAAGATGTAATTCCTCAATTCCTCTAACAATAAGTCTTAAAACTTTAGATTTAACTCTTGTCATTACTGAGCAAGTTTACTGAAGTGCCACAGGCAAAATTATAGAATTGGTTAAGGTTTGAGTAGTTATAGATTGTGTCATGAAATTTTGTGTATGTTTGGAATTCTATAAAATTGATATAAGTTCTATAAATTGATTTGGACTAGATTAAAAACATTTCTTTTAGCTCAGCAGTTAAATGTGCTTATTTGCAAAACCAGATGCACATAGTGGAGCATGCATTTGGAGGCTGTTGGAAGTGGCACATGGCCCTGGCATGCCCATTCCCTCTCTTTCCATGAGATTGTCCCCTTTTCATTAGATAATGACAGTTAAATCCAGTTCCTCTATTATTTGGGTATATTATATATAGCTGAATTAATTTCAGAAACTGAGTTATAGATTGGAGAGATATCTTATTTAGCTTTTAAAAGTGCTAAATCTCAAAAAAATTTTCATGTCTTCATATTTAAGCAAAAAATGTTACTACATAATATAGATTTCTTGTTTACTTTGAATTTTGTTAGCAGATCTTTTATTCATAGTTTACTCTGTGTTGCCACAGGTGCCTTCAATATGTGAACTCTACCTTTTTGTTAATATCAGACTTTTTCAGATATCATGAATATTGTAATTTGGTTTATACAAAGTACATGATGTTTTGACTATTAATAAGCATACATCACCATGCCTGGCTAAAACTCTGTAATTTTATGATGGTTCTTGTCTTGTTCATGCTAGTTTTGATGGGTGATTATCACTGAGGTTATAATCTAAGCCTTATAAAAGGTGACTTATTATAATCTTGTTCTTAGAAAAACTGAAAAAGTTCCCCATGTCTTGGGAAATTCACTGTATATAAACAATGTTAATATAGTTTGTCTAAGCTTCATATAATAGTCATAAATATTTCTTTAGCTAAGCCTTAAAATTGTTCAATGGTAAAAGGTAGTTATTTTAAAAAAATTACTTTATGTCTGTCATATTGTCTCTAATGTATGTTAATATCAGGCTTGCTTAACACAACAATAACCAAGTTTTATTTTATTTATTTTATTCTTAAAATATGTATAATCAGTCTCAGCCAAGGTTTCACTTAATTACTTATCTCATTTATGGTATCTTAAGTTCATTGTGTATAGAGATATTGATATTTAAGACATGTTTCCTCCCCTAGAAAAATAATCTTAAATTGCTGTTCTGCTTCCAGTTTGGGGGGTAATTAGTACTTGTATTGGTATGTAGACTAATCAAAGTTGTTTTCAAACACAGATGCTAAGTCTTTATACTGTCTTGTCTTTTCCTGGCATACAAATTCTAGATTAAATCAATTGGCTTAAAGTTATTGATATAATAATTTATAAAATATTGTTTTCAGGGCTACTAAAATGTTCTGTCTATACTTATAACTGACAGATACTTAAAAGATAGAATGCATATGCTTGCTATGTCCCAGATATAGCTCACACTGTCACCTGACAAACTTAAATATTAATCAGAATGATTTTAAACTATTGTGTCATTCTCTCACCAGGTATGTTCTATATCTTTTTAACTAATCTGTTTTGCTACTCAGATATGTACAGTCTCTCTGAGTAATTAATAACCATATGTAGAAGACAAAATCAGCTGGAAACACTGGAGTTAAAAGGATAGCCAGTATTTTGGTTCCTGCACCCAGGTCAGAAGGCCACAGGAGATGATGGAACATTTGTTGAAGTCTAGCCTCTGGTAAGTTACCTATCTTCTTGGTGAGAGAGGATATGGAGACCCAGAGACAAACTCCAAGTCAGTGTGTCTGCAACAGGAGAGTCACACTGGGTGAAACAGTCCTCCAGGCTTCCCAATAGAGGGAGGGCCACTGGGTCAGCACAGCTTTGACTTGTCCTAGCTGATGACAATGCTGAGAGTCATAGAACTCCTCACAGGTCCCTGAAATTCTCTCCTACAGCTCTATTATTGAAATCCAAAATATATAGTTAATTCTGGCAGCCTATATGGTCTTAATTGCCCAGTAAGAAAAATATAACTACAAAATATAACTACAATATAAACAAAGATTCCGACTAATAGACTCCTGTATCTGATGCTGACTTACAATAGTAAACTAACATTAACTCATGCCTTCTGCCTCTGCCTGTCCCTGATTAACTTCACTTACCCTGACCCCAGTTCCTCCCACTTGTCTTAGCCAGAATCAGAACTATTCCTCAGGCCCCCTCCTGCTTCCCCAAGGGACACTCTCAAACTTAAACTCTCTCGTGTTGCTCCTCTTCCCCTGATCCCCAAATCTCCTCTTCAATACACGAATGCCCCTCTGCCTCCTCTCTCTTGCCCCAAGCCCTCTATCCCTCATCTCTGAGTGCTCATCCTCTCCCTTCACCTGGCATTTTGATGTTGTAACTGTTGACCAGGGTAACAAGCTCCTTAATTCTTTCTTCTGTCCTCTCAGGAGGTACTCAGAACCCATCTCCCTCATCTTCTCTATAGCAGATGTTGCCAGTGACTGCTCTGAAGCCAGCTCAATACACGGATGGTACAAGAGAAGTCTCTATTTTGTTCAGTACCAAGTCATAACAGCACGCTACGCTGGCACTGACAGAGGGTACTCACTATGGATCTCACCACTCGGCTATCTTTAGCCATCATGGAACTGCCTCCTCATCACCTGCCCTGAAGGGAGACCCATCAGCTGCATTATCCAGCCTCTCCCATAAGAAGTCATCATGAGTTCTTTTAGTATGACGAGATTAACCTTTGTCTCTTATCATTAACAAAAGGCTGGAATGTTAGGTTAGACAGGCTCCTAAAATGGAGTCACCAAGGACAGCAAGATGGCAACAGAGACATAAGGAAGTGAATTATCCACATTCCTCAAGAAGCTGTCCAGCCATTATCCCTTCTTTGCCTAACAATGCCCCCAGGTCATGGTTTCCTGCCCCCTATCTGGTAAGTCGCCTGGTCACTGTTCTGATCTCACACCCTAGCTATTTAAAATGACTAATGTAAAGAACAAAGGGGTTCTTTTCCCTCCCTGAATAAAAGCTTTCATCTTTGCCTCAGAGTGGTCTGCATGGTCTTGGTTATAAGCCTTACAGTATGCACTATCATCATCTGTTTTACTGATTAGGGAGAAAGCTTGGGCTGATAAGGAAGCTTCTAGAAGATCTTGGAGCCAGCAGTGGGAGAGCTGGTCCACGCAAGTGGTCAGCTAGAGAGCAGCATCCAGAACATTCTTTTCTCCTTCTCTCCCCATCTATCGTTTTTCCTCTCTTCATATCTCCTCTACCTCTTCCATAATGTTAACTACCACTTTAGAAAAACATTCAAACCTTTATGCTAAAGGAAATATTTACTGAATTTTATCTAATACTTGTAGTTGGGAGCAACAGAAAACTTTAGAAGGTCTATTGGAGGGTTTTCTGTTTGAAATATTTTGTATGGTATGCAGGTGTATTCAGGATTAAAAAATCAAATAGTGATCTTATAATGAAACAATTTTCATTAGTTCACACATGCTACACTCAGTGGGCATTGGATGTGACAGTCCCTTCCAGTGTCATTGCTTCTTATTATGCCCGAGACAGTTTTCAGAGACTTTTTAACACTGTGTTCAGTGATCTATTACCTATCTGCTTCAATGACTAAGCTCCAGTGGGAAAAGCTGCCCTTGAACTCCTTTGCTCTTGACAGACAACAGCAGGGTGTATTTGTATATCCAGGTGAGATGGGCTTTGATGGAACCATAAATTCTGTCCTGAAGTGTTAGTACTCCTATCAGGTAATATGGCCTCATTTTTAGAAATGATTGAGTTGACATTTGATGCATTTTCCACATGCACTCTTGTCTGTTACTCAGTTTTTCATTCTGTATGGTTGTTGGTTAAGAGGGACCTGACTGAGGTAAAGAGAATAGGACTGGGCTGGGATAGAGTGGGAGGTGAGAGGTGTCTGTCCTGGGTGAGGATGAAGAGACTGAATGGAGAGAATGAGAGCAAAAGGTGCATTACTAGGGCACGGTCATCTGAAAGACTAAGGGAAAAGATACAAGGGAGAAGTAGGAAGTGAAGCTAGCCTGCAGAATGCAAAGGCCTCCATAGAGGAATGACCTAGAGCATCTCGCTTTCCCCAGAACATAACCTTTTATCTTGCACTGTACAGTAAGTAGGCATCAGATGTCAACAGGAACAGTTGCTTCTGGGGGTAATTCATGCAGCAGTGTTCCGGGCCATATAAACTGAAAGCAGAAAAACTGTGTCGTAGAAACAACAAGCTCTGCCCTCCGATTTTGCAGAGTCTGTAGAATGGCTGAGAGACAGAATGCAGTCTAATTAAATGGGGACAGTCAGTTCCAAATGCTGCAAGCAACTTCTCACTGCCTACTTGCACACTGTATATGGACTCTCACAAACGTGAAGAAAGACAAATTCCACATGTGAAGTGTGCTGTGGCAAGATGGATGCAAATGAAGGCTATATTTTGCTTGGTACTGGGATCTTTATTGATCTGATCCTCTCTGGAAGCTCAGTTCAGAGCACTTTGTATAGATGAGGGTACGAAACCAAGATCTCATCCTCGTGGAGGGTTCATGATATTAGGAGATTAAACAAGCAAAGTTAGTGATAACTAAGCAGGTGAAGCAGCACCTTGTGGATAACTGGAAACCACAGACTTGGGAGGATTATGTCAGGGTGGAGTATGGGAGCCACAGCTGGTAGCAGTCAGAAATAGAGAGATCCCACAGGCATTACTAAGGAGATAAGAGAAATCTCCCAAGAAATGGGAGAGCCATGTGGAAACCTCTGCAAAGGGCATTCCAGGCAGAGGGAACAACCTCTGTAAAAGCTCAGAGGGAGGGCCTGCCTGGCATGATCCGGGACCAGCAAAGAGGTCCATGCAGTTCTAGCTGAGTTAAGTGATGGGGAAAAATGTTAAGAATCAGGTAATAGGGCCAGTGGAAATTCATAGAGCCTTGTCATAGATACTCTTCTCACCATTCCTTACAGTTGCACTGGGTTTGGAACAATAGACAACAGGCCTATAATATGCAAAGTGGGGCCAGGACTAGACTGAGGAAGACAGGCCCAAGTGCCATGTTTTTATTATTTTTATTTTTTTATGAGAGAGTGACAAAGGGGAGAGAGAGAGAGAGAGAGAGAGAATTAGCATGCCAGGGCCTCAGCCACTACAATCCAACTTCAGAAGCTTGCGACACCTAGTGGGCATATACAACCTTGCGCTTGCCTCACCTTTGTGCATCTGGCTTACATGGGATCTGGTGAGTTGAACTTGGGTCTTTAGGCTTCACAGGCAAGCACCTTAACTGCTAAGCACCTTAATTGCCATGTTGAAAGCAACACTCTCTGTTCCTGCTCTGAAGCCACAGGACACTGACAGCAAAGGGTCACCTTCATCTTTGTATCCCAAGTGTCACACTTGCTTTGCCCTCTTTTGGCTTCTAATGGGAAAACCTTACTACTGTATTTATCCTCAACTCAGCCAGGCATTTCCACTTCCATCCCCAAATCAACACCCACATCTCTGCAGAACATCCATCTTTCCCGAGCTCGACTGGAGGAAGCAGGACAGTGTGGTAATAACCTGGTCCTCTCTGGCCATCCAAGTCACACACTTTCACTTCCAGCAGGCAGAGAAGTGGTGCTCTGTGCTGGATTAAACCTCGAAGGCTGGCAGTGACTGTATGGATGAAGTGGAGAAGCTGTCGTCTGGATTCAGTAAGGGAACATTCATGGAGCCCATGACTCGGGTATTAATGGTGAAAGAATTACTCGTAGGTCAAGTGTATAGACAAGAGTTATTTCAAGAAACATTGATGGAAAAGGCCAAGAAGCAAATGTTCCACACAAAATAAATACACCCTCAAATGTGTTAGGTGTTTATTCTGTCCCTAAAATTCGAGGAACTTTGAAGACTAAACTTTAATAGAACTGTTACTCTGCTGACAGAGGGTGGGCCTGGACAGAACATCACATGCACAGGTCCAGTCCCCCTCGGCACCATCAGGAGGGTCTCCACCACACACAGGCAGCGGAACCCAAGCCGCACGGGCCCCACCCCATCATCTTTTGTCTGTCTCAACTCCACTTTCTCTTACAGAGACTACCAGCTGTGCCTGGGACCTCTGTTAAGTGATAAAGGACAAAGGCAGGGGCTGAAAGGGAGCAGGGGAGGAAGGAGGGGTGCTATCAAAATCAGACAATAAAAACCATTGGTTTTTCCCCTAAAGAACATGCAGGTTGGGGTAGAGAGATGGCTCAGTAGTTAAAAGCACTCGCTTATAAAACCTGACCACTTGGGTTCCATTCTCCAGTACCCACATAAAGCCAAAGCCAGACACACAAAGTGTGCATGTATCTGGAGTTTGCTTTCAGTGACTAGAAGCCCTGGTATACCCATTTCCTTTCTCTCCTTCTGTTTCTTTCTCAAATAAATAAGTAAATACATTTATTTTAAAAAATAATTTATTTATTCATTTGAGAGTGAGAGAGAGAAAGACAGAGAAATGGACAGGCCAGGGCCTTTAGCCTCTGCAAATGAACTGCAGACACATGTGCCACCTTGTGTATTTGGCTTTATGTGCATAATGCGGAGTTGAACCTGGGTCCTTTGTCTTTATTGGTAAGTGTCTTAAGTGTTGAGCCCTTTCCAGCTGGATAAATATTTAAAAAAACAAAATGAAATGCAGGGTTCAGGACCAGATACAGCTTTCAAAGAGTTTGGTCAGAATTAAAGTCAATACCATATTAAACTTTGTTGTGATATTTAGTGAAGGGTGACAGTACTTTGTGTAATGTGGCCTGTATGTACAAGTCTCCCCAAACCAAATAACTCCAGGATGGGTAGTGCAGAAATAGGAGATATAGTTGAAGGGTCCAGTGGGCTACATGGAGAAACCCTGTCTTTTCAAAGGGGAAAGGTGGACTGGAGAGATGGCTTAGTGGTTAAGGCTCTTGCTTGCAATGCCTAAGTACCCAGGGTCGATTCCCCAGAAACCATGTAAGCCAAATGCACATGGAGGCTCATGCATCTGGAATTTGTTTGCAGTGGCTAAAGGCCCTGGTACGCCCATTCTCTCTCCTTTTCCTTCCTCTCTCTTGTAAATAAATAAAATATATATATATTTTTAAAAAATTGTTTAAAAAAGGAGGAAAGGCAAAGTTAAATTCCCCTTGATACAACATACTTAGCATAGAACAGATATCCCTAATGATACTCTTACAAGACATATATTTTTGTTATGGTCCAATACAGTAGCATTGACCAGAACAATTTGTCCAAATTGAAACTTGGCCATCCTTCAACAATCCAGCTTCTCTTTTGCTATTCTGTTAAGTGATAGCTGTTTATTTTTATGTCAATTACCTCAGAGATATAGGATCAATTTTACCAAAGCTATTCCTGTAACGTTACTTCCCAATCTTAAAAAAAACCAAACCAAAACAAAACAAAATCCCAGTTTACTCAATCCTCTTCTGGTGACTTGAATATGAATTGTCCCCCAAAACTTCATGTGCTTTGAGTACTTGGTCCCCAGCTGGAGGCAGTTTGGAAGGTGGAGTCTAGCAAAGGAAGTGTGTTGCTGGGGGTGGGCTTTTGGGCTCTGTAGCCTGAGAGCTCCCCCTTGTCAGAGCTGCTTCTGGTTAGGTGTTTTGTCCCAGCAATGACAAGGTAACTAACAACATTACCCCTCTTCACCTTTTCTCGTGTCTCCCGTCGGCGAGTGCCCCTCATTCAGCAGACTGTCTTTGTTACCAACCCTAGTGATCCTTACGTCTAATTCATTCGGGATCCTGGCCTCTCACCTCCAATTTTCAGTGGCCTCGCCCCTACTTTCCCATGCTCCTTGGTGTCTCGGGGCTAGAGTATGTGATCCTGAGCCACTTCTGTCCCAAGACCTAGGTAACCCAGGTAATGAGACTCATGTCTGGGGACATGGAGCTTATCCTCTGGCCCTTCATTTTTGATTTCCTTCCAAAGTGGTAAGAGACCTGGGTCAGCTAAGAGAACATGTTCCCCAAATCCAGCACATCCCTTTCCAGATCATTCTCAGGGGACCTAACATCCCTGATTTTCTCATTCAGTTGACTCCAACCCCTTGTGGATTGTTCTTTGTAGGGGATGTAGGCTTGGATATCTTCTCTTGGACGTCCATACCCATGATTGTGAGGACCTTTACGTTACAGGATGGAACTGTGGACGGAAAGCGCAGGCAATGAAACACAGGCTCCTTCATAGGGCTTATGAAGGTATGATCATAGCATTATTTCTGCCTCACAATAGCATCCAATCCATCATAACACAATCTTACTTCCTTGAACCCTCTTCCAAATCACCTAATGTAAACCCAAATCCTGTCGACTCTCCCAATCATTCATGGTGACACCACCATTCCCCAAGACATGTGGTCTCACCATCATGCCCAAATAAAGCCAGTTTTGACTATATGCATGTTGCAATAAGTCTTGTGCTAGTAGGTGTTCACAATTTAAAAGCTAGCCCTGAGGAGTGGAATTTTACAGTACACCATTCAGACCTGAAAGTATGAAATGCAAGATACTCACAAACCTGAAGCTTTGACGACACCAATATTATATGCAAAAATATTTTGTTTTTTAAGCATTTTGGACCTCAAATTTTCAGATTTTAGAGTTTTGAATGTTCTAAAGTCTAAGTGAACCTGAAATTGGAAACTTTTCTTCCCAATCATTTCAGATAAGAAATATTCAAATGATATCATAATAAAAGAGTAATGATACAAATACGTAGAAATACATGCAACAATACTGAAAAATCTTCCCAATAAGGTAGAGTGAAAAAAAAAACAGATAAAAAAGACATCTAGGATATGAATGTTGCAAATCAAGTTGAAATATGGGTAAGACTGCAATCTTTAGGGCTACCCTTAAAGTTGTACTGCTCTAGAATGTGCAGAGTAGTGAGCATGGTGATCTCAGGAGGGCAGTCACCTCTGGGACAGGAGGGGCATTCTGGTAAGAATGGAGAGTGTTCCTGGGGTGTCAGTAAGGCTCTGCTTTTGATTTAGGTGGTACTTCCGAGAGTGTATACTTCATTTATATTCATTTAGTTAAACTGAACATGTAAGTCTTATATATTCTTTGCAAGTATATTTCACAATGATAAAAAGCAAGAAAGAAAGAAGGAAATACACTGACATGCTCTTTCCTGAGTTAGGTTCTTTAGAATACGGTTAGCATGCTTTAATCCACCCCATGCCAATAAGACATATGTAAACGGCTATACTTTATCTTCTCAAAGTACAAGCATGATTTCCAGTCTGTGACTTTCTGTCTGAGGAGGTTTTAGTCCAAAAGCATCAGGTCCCTCAGTTGCCTCTTTGAGCAAGTGCCACTCACGCTACCTTGAAGGATATTTCCGTCGTCATGGTGAAGCCGTGGGTGATGACAGGCTCTTCCTCTGCAGTCCTCCCTTTCCAACAGTCCAGTTCCACACAGCGACACCCAGACAGGAGCACTTGGCGATACATCTCGACAGAGGAGTTCCCAGCCAACTGGCCAGCTAAAAGACAGGAGAGCAACAAACCCAGAACCCCATGAATCCAGCAAGATGGTAAACTGGGGTTTCCTACAACAACGTCAGATGAGGCATTGGCGAATGAGGCTGTGGCTCTCAGCCTTTTATTTGCTTCAATGTACCAGAAGGCACAAGCCCAGGTGACATCATAGTTTCATGCTGGTGGGTTGGGGGAAGGGAGGAGAATGAGGAGGACTTTGTAATAGAAACAATGACATGTTTATTATCTGTTCATTATGTATCAATTTCAGGTTTTTGAGGTCAAAATTTAATAATAATAAAAACAAACCAAGGGCTGGAGAAATGGCTCAGTGGTTAAAGGCACTTGCTTGCAAAGTCTGAGAGCCTAGGTTTGATTCCCCAGCACCCATGTAAAACAGTTGCACAAAGTTGTTCATGCGTCTGGGTTCATTTGCAATGACAAGAGGTCCTGGTGCACCCATTCTCTCCCTCCTATCTCTTTCTCTGTGCTTGCAAATAAACAAATTAAGTATTTAAAAAAACAACAAAACTCTACTGAGTAGAACTATTTTATTTCTTTAAAAGTCCATTTTAGATAATGAAAACAGCAGAGAAAGAGAAAGGTTCCGTTACCCAGGTTTCTAAAGATAGGAAGTAGAGAGCAGACAATTCTGTTTAAGGAGCAGATGACTTAATATAGTAGGCTCAGATTAATCCACAGAGTCCATTTTTTTTTTTTATAAGGAGGGTGGAATGAAACCACCCTAAGAAGATGGTATTTCTATTTTTTGATTGTTTGTTTATTTGTTATTTATTTGAGAGTGTCAGACAGAGAGAGATAGAGGCAAATAGATAAAGTGAGAATGGGCATGCCAGGGCCTCCAGCCACTGCAAACAAACTCCAGATGCATGTGCCACCTTGTGCATCTGGCTTGCGTGGGTCTAGGGAATCGGGCCTTGATCCAGGGTCCTTAGGCTTCAAAGGCAAGTGCTTAACTGCTAAGCCATCTCTCCAGGCCCCAGATTCCATTCTTATCCAAATCCCACCTGACTTATCCTTTCTTTGTTTTCTTACAGAAACTAACATTTTGATCCAAAATTTCATAGATATGTAAGGAACTTTTATCAGCCAAAATAATTTTGAAAAATATGAACAAAGTTATACTATTCAAAGCAGTATGGTAAGAAATTGAAACACAGAAAAATACAATAAAAATGAGAATTCAGAAATAAACTTTAGATTTATGTCATTGGATTCCAATAAGTTTGTCAAGATAACTCAGGGGGCAGAACAATTAGTCACTTCAATAGACTAATGTTGGACAACTGCACGGTCACTGCAAGAAAATAAATTTGGATTCCCATTTCACCCGAAATACAATAAATTAACTCAAAATAGATGAAGTATCTAAAGTGAGAGCTAAAAACTTAAAAAGCCTGGACTGGAGAGATGGCTTAGTGGTTAAGGTGCTTGCTTGAGAAGCCTAAGACTCATGTGCAACTCTCCAGGTCCCACATAAGCCAGACACACAGTGACACAGCACACAATGTTGAACATGTGCACAAGGGGGTGCTTCCATCTGGAGTTTGGTTGCAGTGGCCGGAGGCCCTGGAACACCAATTTCTTTCCCTCCCTCCCTCTCTCTCTCTCTCTCTCTCTCTCTCATAAAACAAAAAGGCAAGTCTGTTGAGCTTGCCTCAAAAAATATAAAAATCGTAGAGGTAAGCATAGGGGTAAATCTTTGTATCTTTGAAAATTCACTGATTGTATAGATATGATACAATTAAACAACAAAGGGAATAACAAGTAAATTTCAAAATTGAAAACTTGTGGGCTGGGGAAATGACTCAGTGGTTAAAGGTGGAATCTGAGTTAAATCTGTGGGCTTTGGGTACAAACATAACGTTCTAAACTATTCAGAATATCATAAGATCACTAAATAGCCAGGGGCTTTCTGGTGGAGAGCAAAGGCAGGGCATCGTTCCTCCTTACCAGTAATCCAAATGGCTCTGTCAATCTCCTAGACAGGAAATGCCTGTCAAGGAAGCTGTCTATTCCACAGACCAGAGGGTCCCTTTGGAAGAGGGAAGACAGGGAGGAGGACAATGGAACCAATACTATGAATGTAAAATCAGAATAATATAAATTAAAATATATATATATTTTATATATATATATAAAGAAAACAGTGTAGAGAACGACCAAACACATAGTTTGGTTCAATGGTTTCTCTGGCTATTGTCTGCTCTCATCCTGTGACAGTGTTTTCACACACAAGGATACTTTCTCATCCTCCAGAGTGCCCCACTTGACCTTATAAATAAATGACCTGTCTTTTACACTATACTCTGTGCCCTGTCTAAGTTCTTTCCACGGAGACCACCAGAATCTGGGAGCTGAGCCCCCAATCAAAAGGAATAAAAGCTGTAATAATGAAGACACCTGAGAGGAATGAAAATGACACCAGGCACAGATGTCAATCTGTTCTTCCTTCACTTAAGTTAGTGGAAGTCATGAATTTATTCATAAAGTTATTTTTCAAAGATTAATAATAAATTGAAACAAGCATACTATCAAATGTACAAATTGATTTCATTGGCTTTTTGTGTTAAAAGTATATCATGCATATTTTTATACTACTATATAGATATATAACATTTTTTTCCTGAGTAAAATTTTTACCACGTGGCTTAAATTGGTCTCAAATTCAAAATTCTCCTGCCTTATCTTCCCCAGTACTGGGATTATAGGAAAGCTTCCCCTTGCACAATTGGATTTTAATAGCCGTTTAGAAGATTGCATGTTGATAAAAACTGTCAAAATGACTTTGAAAGGGACAACATCTGCTCTATGGAGACACATAGGAGAAAGAAAATGAGATTAAGCTGTCTGGCTTAATTTTATTTTTATATGCATGTCATAACATTCATCCATCAGCGTAACAAAAAGACGACATTCCTGAGTTCTATAGAGCTCTAGTAAAGGCATTGAAAGGCTAAGCAGGTACATGAAAAATAGGGCTTTTAAAGACACAAATTTTTTTGGAAAAACAGAAATGCTGACAGAACAACTTAGAAAATTCTTGATGCTGGATAATTAATTTGCTGTTTATAATTGCTTCAAAGTTTATTGTCATTGCAAACACATCTCTGTTGCATAATGAGCAAAGGGACTGTGGGAGGGAAGATTAACTATTGTTTGACCCATCTGTGCTTGTCCACTGCACTTAGATTGAGCTTAGAGCTGAAGTTTCATCCCAAAATCATTCACAGTAGAGCCTTGCATCACAGTTACTGGGGTGTGTCATTTGTGGTGGCTGGTTACAATCACCACTAAACTTATGGAGGGCTAGCTTATTTAAAGAAAGTGAAGGATTTTAATAATTATCAGATTAGCTCATCAAAAGTGTTTCTGAAAGAAACTGCATTAGTATTAAAGAACAGAGCAGGTAGGTGTGTGTGTCTGTGTGTGTGTGTGTATCTAGGGAGTCATTGAAGTTGTGTTACTAACTCCATCCAACACCATCACACATTGTGAAATTGTTATTTCATTAATAGATTAATGAGTGTTATTAACATTTAACATTAGTGCAGTTGCTGTCATGGATTTAGAAGATAAATCAAAGTTGATGCTGTAGTCAAATAGATGCTATTGTGAACAGTTCTCCAAGGAAGCTCTATGAAAGATGTGGCAGAAGTCTTGACCTTGGCAGGCTAGAACATCCTGACTGGGGACAGACAGACTATTGTAAGGTTAAAGCCAAAATTACCATGAGCTACCCTAGGTCCTTGAGTAGTCAGTTACATTAAGTTTGGGGGAGGGGTGATATAGATGGTATCAAATACTATGCAGTCTAAGCAGGCCTCCAACTTTCAATCTTCCTTCTTCAGCTTAAGTGGGTTCTGGTGCTGCCTTCAGTTACCTTCACTTTTAATATCTTATTTTTATTTATTTATTTGACAGAGAAAGAGAGAGAGAGAGATAGACAATGGGTGCACCAGGGCCTATAGCCCCTGCAAACGAACTCTAGATGCGTGTGCCCCCTTGTGCATCTGGCTATCGTGGGTCCTGGGGAATAGAACCTGGGTCCTTTGGCTTTGCAGGCAATTGCCTTAACCTCTAAGCCATCCCTCCAGCCCTACATTCATTTTATATCTGACCTAACAGCCTTGTGACTAATAGATGTCATTATATATCATTGAGCTTCAGAGACCTTAAGCCTTCACAAGGCCTAGCACATAGGGCTATATGAGATTTCTTCCTCTATGGTAGTTTGAATAGATGGCCCCAATATATTCAGTGATTTATTAGTTTGTACTTTGCTTCTGCAGCCACCTGGCTGGAGGCAGTATCACTGGGAGGTTCTTAAGGTGTGGTGGAGGGTTTGAGATTCCATTGTAAAGATATGCAAAGTGTGCCTAGCTGGAGTTCCTGAAGTGTGCTATGCTGTGTGGCTGATGGCTTTTCTTTCTCTTGCCTGGTCCTGTAAGAGCAGGCCAGCTTCTCCTGCCATTATGAAACTTCCCCTGGATCTGTAGGCTACAATAAATAGCCCTTCCTCCATAACTGTGCCTGGTCTGGAAGTTCATCTCAGTGAACCTGAAGCTGTCTGCTACATCCTCTAACTTAACCTGCCTATCTAAGCTCCCACCAGTGCCACTGGCTAATGTAGTAATTTGTGACTTTATTTTGTTCAGTGGCCACAAAAATTCATGCGACCTCTTCCAAAGTTGAATATGTCCCTGAGGATAACCTGAATCTGTGTTCCTGGGCCATGACTCCCGTAGGTGGCTCAGCATAAACTGCGTTCTTATTTTTCTTGAAAGGCAGTCTTACTGTCTTATGTTGACAATAAATAAGTGAAGCTGTAGTGCTCTGTCATAAATGATTCAGTTTCTGAAAACATTTCTTTGCCATTCAAAGAATAATTAGAATTTGATGTGCTTTTCCAGTGTTGATCAGTCAGTGTTTGTGCGATGCAAAATAATGCTCAAGCATTACAGTTCAACACTTAAAATCATCAGAATCTCTCCACGGTAAACTTGTTCAATCTTAAAATGAGTAATTTTTAAATGAGAAATGAAACTGTCCCAAAGAGAGCATATTTTGAAAAAAAAAAAAACCCCATATTTATCCTTAATTGCCCTATTCCTTGAAGTTCTATGAGGTATCCCTGTATATATTACTTAATCTTTCTTTTTATGCCTAAAATCTCCAATTTTTCTTTCCCTAATTTTTCCCCTCTTTATTGCATCCTATTCTTCTACTATATTTGCATTTGACTTGAACCAATGACTCTAGCTTCCAGGGCCAGGGGTCACCAGGGATGGGGACTGGTGATTGGTCATAATTCATTCTACCTTTGGTAATTCTTTTTTTATTTTTACTTTTATTTTAGAGAGAGAGAGAGAGAGAGAGAGAGAGAGAGAGAGAGAGAGGGAGAGAGATTGGCATGCCAGGGCCTCAGTCATTGCACTTGAATGCCAGATGCTTGTACCACCTAGAGTGTACATGTGACCTTGTGCTTGCATTACCTTTGTGCATCTGGCTTATGTGGGATCTAGAGAGAGATCAAATATGGGTCCTTAGGCTTCGCAGGCAAGTGCCTCAACCACTGAGCAATCTCTCCAGCCCTATCCATGCTTTTTCTGAAATTATTCTTGGACCTTAACTCTGCTTGGCCACAGGCACCCTGTGGCATACATTGCAGCCATAATTGAGCTTGGAGCTGAAGTTCCATCCCAGATTTACTCAGGTGATGCCTTGAGTCACAGCTCTTACCTCCTCAATTGGCTGTCATCTCTGGCGGATGGTTAGATTCACCACATTTGTCTCTGATTACTCAAAGCATCCAAGGATAAAAACTGGAAAATAACAACTTCCTTATGAACTTAGCTTTCAGTGTTGCATCTTGCAAAGGCTGATAAATAGCTGCCTGCTTTTATGTTCATCATCACTGGCTGTTTTTCCTTCAGGCTCCAAGGTAAAAAGGTTCCAGAATGTGAAACACTTATCTTCTTCAATAAAATGATCTCCTTAAATAAATGGAAGTGGCGTGCTACTTTTCCTTGGTTTCAATTTTTTGACAGCCATTCTAGATACATAATCTCACAACCACACCCACAGGAAGAGTCTAAGGTTTCTAGGTGTGTTGTGATTATCTCTGGAAGGGTCAGGTTTACCTCACCCCTTTTTCCTGCTGCCCTAGTAAAATCATGAATCTTTCTTTTATATTGAAGTTTTTATTTATTTATTTGCAAGCAGACAGGGAGGGAGAGAGAGAGAGAGAGAGACAGAGACAGAGAGGGAGAATGGACACATCAGGGCCTCTAGCCACTGCAAATGAACTTCACATGCATGTGCCACTCTGCATTTGGCTTTACATAGGTACTGGGGCGTCAAACCCAGGCCCTTAGCTTTGCAAGTAAGCACCTTAACTACTGAGCCATATCCCTAGCCCTTGAATCTCTCCTGATTGTAGATTTGAGTGACAGGAGATGGCTTAGCTGAGAAAGTGTGGTGGATACAAAGTCATTCCCACTCCTGACCACAATCATTTTAACCATATGTCATCAGCATCAGGGTTTGTACATCTTCCCAAACCCTTTGTGTGAGAGGACCTGGTTACTGTGGATAAGAAACTGACTCCCCTTCCTGACCTTGCCATCCAGGGAAAGGTGGCAACAAAGAGGGCTCTCATTTAGTAGGGAGTTTAAACTCTCATCAGAAGTGAATACTTCAGGTCACACTTTCCTGCTCTTTTTTCTCTTTGTCCTTGCTAATAACAATATCAAGTTTAGGTTCTGTTGTGCTTCACAATCCCCTCCTCCATGCTGGAGAAAATCTAGAATCTTCTCAGGTGGTTATGGCAGTTCCATGCCTGTGATTGTATCAGTGTGGGCCCAGAAGGTCTCGTGTGATGTTGACCACATGTAATAGGACATGAACAGAAGTCTAGTGGATGGTGGATGGTGACAGAAAGGTCTTGAGGTGCCTCTAGTAGGAACACAGTCCTCACTTCCCTCCTAGAAAGGGATATAAGTCAAAGACCTTCCCAGAGGCATGAATGGAAGTTGGTTTGTAGAAAGGCCGTGGTTAGTAGGACAGTCATCTTGAAACTATAGCAACTGAAATGATAGAAACCACCTAGCTTTCTGATGACAGTGAATTCCTGATTGAGTTGAACCAACTTTTAAAAATATTTTTTATTTATTTGTAAGGAGAGAGAGAGAGAGAAAGAGACAGAGAGAGAGAGAGAGAGAGAGAGTATACCAGGACCTTCTGCACTGCAAACAAACTCCAGACATATGCGCCACTTTGTGCATCTGTCTTTACATGGGTATTGGGGAATTGAATCCAGGCTGTCAGGCTTTGTAAGCAAGTGCCTTTAACCACTGAGCAATATCTCCAGTCCCTTGAGCCAACTTTTAACCACTCCTCCTTAGATGCCTTGATGTGTGAGATAATAAATTCTTTAATCTCTAAGTTATTTAATAACAGCATCCTATTACATTTAGCCACAAGGGTCTCTGATTTTAATTTTTGTTTTATAAAGAAAAGAAGGTAAGAGTGTCATTTATAGGTAAATTTAAACTGGGCTTGTTAATTTACTAAGCTCATGTCACATCTTCAGCTCATTTTACTACCTGATTTTCTTACACCTGTGCATTGGTTATATCTAAAAAAAATGATAAGTGCTTGCATATGTAAGGAACTAATGAGTGGAGAAGAGGTGAAAGAAGGGAGAGGGTGGCCCTCCAGCTAAGAATGAATGATGAATGAATGGTACAGAAAGATCCAACTGTGCCTTTCCAACAGCCAAGGAAAGACATGTGGTAAGGAGGTGAATAATTACTTGAGGCCTTACTGAGATAATTGTGTTAGTGAGGAACACCAAATCTAACGTTTTTCAACATTAAGTCTCAAATCTTGTGCTTTTTTTCTAAGCCAAATAAAGATTAATCTCACAGATGTGCCCATTGCCTTGTATCTATATGAACCATTCTCTCCTCTACTGCTGCTGTGTAGGAAGCATATGAAGTCTGTCAGGGTTCAGCTTGGAATGACTGCACTCTGTTCTGTGTCAGGAGGAGTTCTCCTTCAGCTACCAGGGTAGATTCTTCAAAGAAAAACAACTTAGTACATAATGACTACTGGGTATACTGCCATGACCATTCAAAACTCAAAAATGACCATCATAATTAAAAACCAACTCATTCTATGTCTACATTTTTCTCAGCAACCTAATTTATATTTCCTTTTGGATTCATCCTGATACTCAACAGGAGGCAATAATGAGGATAGAAACAGACATAATGATAATGCATTGCTAAATTATTTTTCATACTCTATATTTGATTTCTATAGTCCCTTTGAAGGCTCAAAAGAAAACAGTCCACGTATTAAAATTCTTCTTTTTGGACTTAGACTGGAATGTCTCAGGAATACCAGTTTAGACAGTGTTCCAAGAAAAGCAGAGTTGTTATGAGGCTGAGGCAGGGCTGCTGGTCACCTTAGTGACCAAGTCTTACAGTCTTTGTCTCCTGTACTCGAAACATTCCAGAGTAGCAACCAACTTTTGTTTGCACTCAGCATGTCGTAGCCGTAAGTGAGCACCAATCCTTTCCACTGTTACAAGCCACCCCTTTGAAATAAGGTTTCTATAAAGTTTCCAATTGCTCTGGAAATAGATGTAAAGTATAAAACCTAACTTATTTTCTCAGTATTGATTTTTAAATTTAATTGGATTCTTTTAGGTTAGGCTTTGATATATTTTTTTTATTTTACAGCATTCTTAATTGGTTTTGGGAGTTTGGATTATTATAGCAGAGATGTTCCATTTATCTGAAGGCCCCTGAGAAATGAGAGTTCTATATTAGCTTTATGTGTGATTAAAACAACAATCCTACTACTAACATGTGAAAGAAAAGCATATTTTGACCCATAAATCTAAAGATTTCAGGCAAAACATTAGGAGCCTATATTAACATTTTTATATGAAATTTTCTCTCTTTCTTTTTCATCTTCCTTTCTTTCCTTCTTTTTTCCCTCCCTCCCTCCCTTCTTTCCTTCTTAGTTTTCTAATTATATCAAATTCTGGAACAAAGTAATAGAATGAAAATTTTTTTAGTATAATTCAAATCTACATAATTGCCAATCACGGCACAATAACACACAGCTTAGAAAAAGGGACAAGAAAAAACAACAAAAATAATAAAATTACTGAAGATCACTACTGAATTTAGCAGAGTTCACAGTTTCAAAAATTAAGTATTTGTAAACATGTGCACACTGATATTACTAGAAATTAAATCATAAAAAATTCAGAATCATATAAATGAGCCAAATGCTAAATTTGAAGACAATTATTTGAGGTTTTTCTTCAACAACAGTGTGAGGTTGGGAATGTAGTTCAGTGGTAGAACACTTGCCTAACATGTGAGAGGTCTGGTCTCCATACCCAGCATAGGAAGGGAAAACACAAGCAAGTCCTTCTATTTACTAATAGCCGTTTCACTTCATTTCCTCCTGAAAACAGTTACACTCAAGGGTGTTTTTTTTTTTTTTTTTTTTTTTTTTTTTTCGTTTTTGGTTTTTTAAGGTAGGGTCTCACTCTAGCCCAGGGAATTCACTATGTAGTCTTAGGGTGGCCTCAGACTCACCATGATCCTTGTACCTCTGCCTCTCAAGTGCTGTGATTAAAGGCATGCACCACCAAGCCTGGCTCTGAAGGGCTTGTATTACCTTGTATTCATTGTACAAAAGATGGGCTTCATGTATGTATTTTATATATATGTAGTTTTGTTTTGAGGTAGGGTCATACTCTACCCCAGGCTGACTTGGAATTTGCTATGTAATGTAAGGCTGGCCTGGAACTCACAGAGAGCCCCCCCACCTCTGCCTCTTCACTGCTGGGATTAAAGGTGTGAACCTCAATGCCTGGCTACTACATATTGTAATTTTAATCACTCCCCAATTTCCCCTCTCTTATTTCCCCTCACCCCCTGGTCCGCTTTCTTCACAGTTCTCTCTCTCTGTTTTCAAGTATCTTATTTATTTATTTATTTTAACATCTAGATACTATATAGAAGAGAAAACATGAAAAATTTGTCTTTCTGGGCTTGGTTTATTTTGTTTAACATTATGTATCTCCAGTTCCATTTCTGCAGTAGCCCTAAAGAGATAGCTCCAAAGAATACTGAAGAGTAGACACTCTACTGCCTTACACTTACAGGACCCATAGAGGTTTTAAAACAGGACTGAAAATTATTTGGCACTTTTCCTCTCTTTGGATATGGGCAGATTTATGACTCTTCTGACACGGAAATGACATTATTTGAGTTTTAGCAGTCAAACTGCAAAAATGCAATGAAGCTTTCCCCCTTGTTTTCTGGAGTGCTCGTTCTTATAGCCCTCAAGTGCCCATATAAGAAGCTCACTTTCCCTGGGATGGCCATACTGTACAGAAGCCCAAGCTATCACATGAGGCCTCTTATAGGCAACTAGGTTCATAACCCTAACTGAGGCCAGCTATTGGGCCACTTCAACTGAGGTACTAGACATGTTGGAGAAGGTTCCAGAATGGTTTAACACTGAAGCTGCTTGAGCCATATTTCTTGCCCCTGTTCTCTTCTCCATTGAAGCCAAAGATACCCTGAAGCAGAGGAGATTTACCATCCCCTTTGCACTATCAAACTTCTGACACACAGGATGAAGCAGCATTTGTTTATGCCTTGGAACATTGGAGTGATCTGTCATGCAGCAATGGGTGATTAGAATAAGGTTTGGGTTGAGCCAAACAAACATAATTAGTTTCATGGCATGAAACTTAGTAGAGGATGCCAGTTGAAACAAAACAGGTCATAGTGGCCTGTGAGTTTTAGAATTTGGATAAAATGCATCTAAATTATAGTTCAACTAACTGCAGAACCCAGGAGCTGTGGTTCTGACCAGATGGTCTCAGATTAGGCGGTTTACCCTGAGATAGACCATTCTAGCCAACTCAAGGCCACATTGCTTTCTCCTTTCCACTAATTTGGAGACCAGGCCAATACAGGCGTTAGTACAAACATACCATGCACTTGAGGCTAGAGAGAACGATCTCCCTAAAGGAATTTTAAGGAAATTGGTGACCCATGTCTATCCAGTGATGAATCTCTCTTGTCTTTATGTGTGTGGCATTGTCAGTCTACCCTGGGTCAGGTGCCATTGGCAATTCAGTCCTCCCCTTACCCCCTGTAAAGCATCAGGACTCTCTTCCTCACTCAGACACCAAATAAGAGCCCAGGCTTCTGTTGCCTGGTATACATCTGGCTGTCTTACATGTTAGGATGATGGGAAGCAGGACTGTGATGGGGTTTTAAAAAAGAGTTCCTATTTTAAAAACCAGCAGCTGATTTTCTACAATCACGTCGCAAAGCTTGTGACAGGAAGTCTGCAATATAGAATTCATTTTGGAAGGAATGTGTTTTGATTATACAACTAATCTCAGTTTATTAAGATCAGAACTTTTTGAAATTTTAATTCTAAGCTCTGGTGAGATTATATATATATATATATATATATATATGTATACACACACACACAGGGAGATAATATGCTTAATATGTTTCTTTTTGATGATTTACTAAAAGCTCTGACAATGCTCAATTCAGATCAAATTAGGACATATAGTGTTGCTTTCCCCTACTTTATTATACTTATCAATAAATCTAAGTTGTCATTTAGGTTTCTCTCTGTGTGCATGAAGTCCTGTTTCATGTCGACAAAAAACAATTTTCTTTCATCAGCAATTTAGGTCTCAGAGCCCTCTTATAGATGAACTCAGTGTCAAAAAAGTAGAATTATCAGTGGCTTTTTTTTTTTTTTCTTTTGGTGCATGAGATGGAGTCCAAGGCTTCCCCATCCAGCAAGTGCTCTGCTCCTGAGGCACAGCCCACCCGTGAACTGAAAGTTCACTACATAGTCCGTTCAGTCACATTAAAATTCTGTGGTCTGCAGATACCAGCTACCTGATATGGTTTAGAAGACTTGAAAACTGAGGTCTCCATGGAAAGGCAACGGTGCTGCTTTACAAACAGACACGACTACTTTTAGGTGCGGACCTGAGCAGTGGAAGCCCAGTTCCCAGAGGCACTGGCCAGGGACAGAGGAAGACATTTGACTTTCATTTTGCAACAACAGAAACTTGAGGGTGGTGCAGCCTACTGAAAACAGCCATCAGAACAGTCAGAGAATGACAAATTCATACCTGTGAGGTAGGTGTTGTGTGAGGAGTTAATGAAATAGTGAGACAGGGGCTGTGACATGTCTTCATTCAAATCCAGTTTCTCAGGAGAAACAACTCCATTTTCTTCTCCACTCAGGTAGCGCATGAATCCATCTACTGAGATCTGCCCTGGAAGAATGGATCATAAGAGGAAAGTGAGTGTATTCATCAGGTGGCTTTAATTATTCCCCTGGCCCCCCAAAGCCTGCATCATCCAAGGAGAAGACAGGAGGAGCAACAATTTCACTGTAATATGAACAAACAACAGTCTAGGACTATGTTATGTCAATATAATGATCTTCAGTCATAAAGAAAAAAAATGTAGTTTCTTGATGCCCATTGACTTCTTAGAGGACTTAGATAACTAAACACACATGCCATTTTTTAAAGTTATTTATTTATTTGCAAGAACATGCACATGGGGGAGAGAGAGAGAGTATACCCAGGGCCTTTAGCCATGACAAATGAACTCCAAATGCATGCACCACTTTGTGCATCTGGTTTTACATGGGTATTAAGGAATTGAACCTTGGGCCACCAGGCTTTCCAAACAAGTGCCTTTAACAGCTGAGCCATCTCCCCAACCCTAAGCCTTCTGCTTTTAAAACATAAGAATGAAAGTCAACTTTATGGGCTAAAAAATGTTATCTCTAGGTAAATCACCTTGAAGTGCTTATCTGTTTTTTCCTTTTTTATTGAATATATGCTATTTTTAATATAAAAATATGTAAAATGTCTTTATTTTAAATGAATTAGTGTTTTTGAATCATCATTTTCTGTTACACAGAATGTGAAGATGAAAACAAATGAGGTTTGCTTCACAATAAATACTGAATACTTATATACGGGGAGATCTTTGAGTTTATGTTGAGAATGATTTTGCTTCAAACAGAAGAAATGTGACTCACCCTTCAAGATTCTATTTTGAAACATTCTTTTTGTTAGAACATCTTTAAGTGAATTTAGCTAAATGTGGAGATCATTTATTTCAGTTTCACTAAGGTATAGACAGAATGATAAAAATTTAAAGCACCACTTGATGTTGTGATTCCTCATTTTTAACACTAACTTTCATAGGTACAAGAGACACATTTTTAATGATATTGGTCCATCAGTACAGCTTGTTTCTTCAGTTTCAACAATTCGAGCTTCAAAATAACATCAAATTTGTGGGAAATGAAGATGGTAACCAGTAAATATTGAAGGTGACTTCTTTCTTTTTAAAACAGTTATTTATTTATTTTTGAGATAAGGTCTCACTCTAGCCCAGGTTGACCTGGAATTCACTATGTAGTCTCAGGGTGGACTTGACTCACAGCAATCCTCCTACCTCTGCCTCCTGAGTGCTGGGATTCAACATGTGTGCCACCATTCCTGGCTTAAAAGTTTTTGGTTTAATTTAAAATTTTAATTTTTAAAATAACTAAATTTAATTAAAAGCACTAAAATTCAGCATTAAATGCTTATTGAAGAAAAATTCTGACATAAGCTCCAAGAAAAAAATAAATTTGGGCTGGAGAGATGGCTTAGTGGTTAAGGCTCTTGCCTGCAAAGCCTAAGTAGCCATGTTTGACTCCAGATCCCATGTACGCCAGAAGCACAAAGGTGAGGCAAGCCCATGCCCCACTAGGTGGTGCAAGTGTCTGGAGTTCTATTACAGTGCCTGAGGCCCTGGCATGCCAATTCTCTCTCTCTCTCTCTCTTTAAAATTAAACAAAAGTTTTTTTTTTTTTTTTGGAATACACATAAGTTTTTTTTTTTTCTGAGGAAAATAGTGTTAAAACCTTGGTGGGTATGCATCAAAAAAAGTGTGTGAGCATATTTCTTTAATGAAGATATAATTTTTGCAACATCCTCCATATTAACTGAACAATCCATTATGGAACATTTTCATGTAAAAATAAATTCCACAGATAAATATTTAAATATGATTCATAAAATAATCTTTTTTATAGTCTATGTATTATAAAATATAAAATTACAATAAGGCTAAGAAATATTCTGTTATCATTATCAATTGGTTATTAAATTTTTTTCACTTTTTTCACACTCTATTATATACTCTGGTGGTTAAGTTCTGGAACACATACTTAGTTACTTCTATGGTACAAACTGTCAAGAGCAGAGCTGCTAACTGACAAACGATGCAAGTTTTAAGACTTAAAACAGATCAACAATTTTCCTTTTGTTAAAGTTCTAGCAATTAAACCTTTCACTAATGGCACATTAAAGTACTTGTTTTCTGTCTTTTAATCCCTGTACCATACTCAGAGTAAAAGCACAACTGATTTGAACATTATTTTTTCTTGAATGACAAGGAATGTGTCATTTTTAAATGGCAAAGTTAATGATTATCACAGTAAATTATGTTTTTAACATAAAGTAACTATCTTGCAGTGGTTGATGTCCACCTTTCCTAATCCTGGGAACATTATAGCTAAATCACCTTTAACATTATTCAGGAATAAATAAAAAGAAATGTGACTATTGTCTCTTTTGAAGAGAGTGGCTGTTTCATAAAAGAAACATCTTTATAGGGCTTGAATGATGGCTCAGTGGATAAAATGCTTGCTATGTCTGCATGTGGGTCTGAGTTCAGATTCCAAGAATTCATATAAATTCTGGGGGTATGGTGATTATGTAGCTCTAGTCCCAGTGCTCTGGAGTCAGAGGGAGAATCCCAGGGCAAACTAGTTATCTAGACCAGCCAAACTGGTGAGCTCTGGGTTCAGTGGAAAACCTGTCTCAATAAGCAAGGGGGAAGACAACAAAGAGAAACACTTGGCCTGGACCTCTGGCCTACACACAAGCACATGCCCACATGTGCATATGTGCTTGCACTCATGTGTACCCACACACATACAAAAATACTTACAGACATGCATGCATACCACATACACATGTGTGGGAAAAAGAAACATATTCCCAACAAAACATTTAAAATAGAAACAATTACACCACAAACTGGCAAAAATAAACTAAGTGTACATCATGATAACTTTAGTAATGATAAAATGAAAACTGCCAAGAGAGTCTCTTGTGTTAGAAATGGTAAGTGTGGCACAGAATCTTTGTATTGGCATATTTGTGTGTGACCTGTTAGTAGATATCAAATAGTCCTCATCTAACCAAAGAAGCACCGTGGTCGTGATGCTATTGAAAAGAACACCTTCCATTAAAGCCTTATACTGACTGTGCCCTGATGGTTGTATATATACACCTCTTTGGACTGGTTGTGATTTTTGAAAATAAAACAAAGCAATTTATTTCAATAGTTGGATTAAAATACTTTGGAGTATAAAACTCTTTGAGATAACATTTCATTATTTTTTTTTCAGTTTTCCTATTTTCTATGATAAATCCAACTTGTCAAGTAATACTTAGTCTGACCTCTGCTCTTACTTTCTTCTGTCTTTTTCCTTCTTTTCTCTCTCATTGCCTCCTATTCATTTAAAAATAAATTTAACACCTGTCATGTGCTAAATGCACAGAAGAAAATAGAGCCCAGTAAGCACAGACTTTGCCTTCTCATAGAGGAAAAGACTGTCTACCCCCTGACTACCAGGCCCGAGCACCCCAGGCAGGTGTCCATTTACACTGACATCACCCCTGCAGTCTACCATGATGCCATGAGAACACTGTGAAATTACTTCCCTTAGTGATTACAGTGAGTCAACTTAGAATATATACTGTTCTGAAAGTGGAAAAGCACCCAGGACAGTGCCATTTTTGATTCTTGTTGTCTGGTTAAGTCAAATCATATGAAAATTGCTTATATATTTGGCATTTTAACATATGTAAAATGGAGATTTCATGTATCTCTATCTATTCCTTAGAGGCCAGGCAGCAAAATGTCAGGTTGGTCAGAGCCAGGAAAGTAAGAGAACTGATAGGTAAAACTGCATACCAGGAAATGTGGGGTTTAGTTACCAAGTTTCTATAGCAAATGTGCATGCCTGTGGTGGTTTGATTCAGGTGTCCCCCACAAACTTAGGTGTTCTGAATGCTAGGTTCCCAGCTGATGGAGATTTGGCAGTTAATGCCTCCTGGAGGCAGTGTATCATTGGGGGTAGGATTATCTGTATTATAGTCAGTGTCCAGTGTTTGGCACTCTCCTGTTCCTGTTGTCAGCCAGGGGGTGATGTCCACCCTCTGCTCATGCCATCGTGTCCCCTGCCATTGTGGAGCTTTCCCCTTGAGACTATAAGCCAAAATAAACCTCTTTTTCTCACAAGCTGCTCTTGGGAGGGTGATTTCTACCAGCAATGTGAACCTGAGTGCAATAGTAAAGTGGTACCGAGGAGTGGTGTCATTTGCTGCTAGACACCTGACTCTGTGGGTTTGGCCTTTTAGAGCTGATTTTCAAGAGGGATGTGGAAGGGTTTGCAACCTCAGTATAAGAGATGCCTTGCAGTGCTGTAAGTACAGCAGAGTTGAAAGACTTGAATGCAGTAAGAACTATGGACTGTGAGGTTTGGCTTATGAGGGTGAGAAAGAGCTTTGCTTGGACTGGGCTACTGCATAGAACCAGACGGATGTGATTAGAGGGGTGTGCTTAGGCTGGAACTGCTGCCTGTTCAGCTGCAATTGAGAGATTAGAGCCATTGAGATTGGACCAGCTGATGTGCATTGGGACAACAGGAAGAATGTACTCTTTTGAAGGGGTCTGAGTGCTCAAGGAGTGTCCTATTCTTCAAAGTCTGATATATTCCCCCCTGGATTAACAAATTGGCACCCTACCTGGTATTGTGGAGTATAAGAAATGCAGGAAAGAGTGGGTCATTGAGTTTGCAATGTGGTCTTATATTTTGGAAAAGGTCATGGGCAGCTTGAAGCAGGTTTGCTGGATTACCTGCATGGAGACCCCCATGGGGCCATGAGGATGAACCGTGGGTTGCAGTGGAGACCCAGTTGAGATGCCAGGACCACGAGAGCTGCCAGCCCTGGATGAAGTTTTCCAGGACTGTGAGCAGCCTAGCTGTAGGGGCAGAATTGGAATTCCAGAGACTTGCTGGTTAGAATTATCAGACTTAGAGATTTGTCACTGACTAGACTTGTTGGACTTGGAGCTAGAGTTTGATGTTTGCCCTATTTAAATCTTGTATTTGTTGAGTATTTCTTTGCTATGCCCAATGCCATCTTTTGCAGTGCGACTGTTTATTCTGTGCCATTACAGTTTTTTTTTGGGGGGGGGATTTTTTGGCATTATGGTTCAGTTAAAAGATCTTGGACTATGGGGATGTATGAACATCACTGGAATTGATAAAAACTATGGGGACTTTTAAAGTTGGATGAATGCATTGCATTTTAAAGAGTGTATGGTTATCAGTTTATGGAGACCAGGGGGTAGAATGTGGTGTCCCCCATAAACTTAGGTGTTCTGCTAGGTTCCCAGTTCATGGAGATTTGTCAATTAATGCCTCCTGAAGGCAGTGTATTGCTGGGGGTAGACTTATGGGTATTATAGCCAGTGTGCTCTTGCCAGTGTTTGGCATACTCTCCTGTTCCTATTGTCCACTTGATATTGGCTAGGGGGTGATGTCCACTCTCTGCTCATGCCATCATTTTCCCTGCTATCATGGAGCTTCCCCTCGAGTCTGTAAGCCAAGCTACTCTTGGTTGTGTGATTTCTACCAGCAATGCGAACCTGACTGCAACAATGCCTTTTACAGGCAAATAAAGTACATCAGTAGAACACTGCAATCTAGCAGCTGTCTATACAGTGCTGCTCTTGACCCTGAGGCTGTCAGTTTTTAACTGTAATTTTTTCAGGAAAAAAAAAATATCATTGGAGCCGGACGTGTTGGCACATGCCTTTAATCCCAGAACTCAGGAGGCAGAGGTCGGAGGAACTCCATGAGTTTGAAGCCACCCTGAGACTACATGGTGAGTTCCAGGTCAGCCTGGGCTAGAGAGAAACCCCACCTTGAAAAACAAAAAACATAAACAAAAACAAAATCATTGGGTTTGATCAGAAACATTTAAAAATATATTTATTTATTTATTTATTTATTTATTTATTTATTTATTTAGAGAGAGAATGGGTGTGTCAAGGCCTCTAGCTACTGCAAACAAACTCCAGATGCATGTGCCACCATGTGAATCTCGCTTATGTAGGATCTGGAGAATCAAACCTGGGTCCTTAGGATTTGCTGGCAAGCACCTTATCCACTAATCCAGCTCTCCAGACCTGATCAGAAACTTGTAAAAGCAATTAAAATACAGTATATACCAATGGGGTTGAGATGACAAATGAAGTTTAACTTTGGCATAAAGTCTTATTTATTGCTAGTACCTTCTGGGTACTTCTGTTGGGAAAGACTATGAACTGTATTTGTGATTAATTTTAATGTCTATATGTTCAGTACTGGGCAGAAGAATGAGGGTATGTAAGCTACACATGTCCTCCTTCAGTGAAGAAATTATAATTCATGTCATGGTATAATCTGTAATGTGTTATGGTTTTATTTATTAATAATAAAGCCAGGAAGATGACAAAGCCAGTTCAAAGAAGGCTATGAAACACAATTATCTCTAGCTCTAACATCAATGTATATATGTATCTGTGTGTATGGATGTCTCTCTCTCTTTAAATGTTGAATGTCCTCTATAGCCTCATGTGTTTATGATTAAGCCTTGTACTTAGTTTGCACTTGGTAGAGCCTATGACAGGTTGAGCAAAGCTGCAAGAGATGTATATCACTGGGCATAGACCTTGGGGCTTTATGGTCTAGCTCCATTTGCCATTTGCCAGCAGTGAACTCTTCCCTGCTTCTGTGGAGACGTGACAACCAGCTGCCTACCCTTCCTACCACAGTAAGACTTCCCACACTGCAATCCAGAAATAAAACTTTTCTTTCCATAAACTACTTTGTGTCAGGTGTTTTGTCCAAGAAATAAGAAAGTAATTACTTTCTCTTTCATCTATATCTACTATCCATCTATCTCGTTAAACGTTTTGTGCTAATGATTGAATCCAGGTGCTCACATATGCCAAGAAAGCACTGAGCATGCCAAGAGGCCAAGGGTACCACTGAGTAGTACCCCCAGTGTCTTATTCAGTAAAAAATCACAAACAAAAAAGGCAAAACTAAACAAAGTCCTGGATACATATTGCTAAATAAAATACAAATTTAGTTAAGGTCCTGCATGTCAAATAAACAATAGCTTTTTTTTCTTCTTCTTCAAGGAAGAGTCTTGCTTTAGCCCAGGCTGACCTGGAATTCACTATGTAGCTTCAGGGTGGCTTTGAACTCATGGAGATCCTTCTATCTCTGCCTCTCAAGTTCTGGGATTAAAGGCATGTGCCACCATGCCTGGCCCAAATTTTTAGGTTATGTTTTCTAGCTTGATTGTTCCATAGATACTCTGGGAAGATGGTTTAGCCTTTAAATAACTTTGCTTATAGAGCTTGACAGCCTGGGTTTGATTCCCCAGTAGCAATGTAAAGCCAGATGCATAAAGTGGCACCTGCATCTGGAGTTCATTTCCAGTGGAAAGAGGCCATGGTATACACCCCCACCCCACCCCCACACACATACACTCTCTGTCTCAAATAGAGATTCATAGAGATGAAAGATTTATCTTTTGTAAAAATATTTTGGGGTTGAACCTAAGTCCTTACATATTCTAAGCAGACACTCTAACAGTGTGCTCTATCTCCAAACCCTTAACATAATATTTAATATATATTAAAATCAGTAAAAAAAAAAACCCTGGAAGGTAGATGAATTAGTGTTTTGAAAATTAATTCTATTAAGGATTAAATAAATTGCCAGTGAAAGGCTTTAACTTTGAGTAAGAATGATGAAAAGGTTTGGTAGGCTCGGTCAGATAGAGCACGGTGTGAATTGCAGGTGAGCAGACTCCAGGCATCAACCTTCTACCCCAAACTGCCTTGCTAACAGAGCAGTGCTCAATGCCTCTGATGTATCATACGACTGGGTAGAAATGTGTCAAAGTCAAGAAAATCCAATATACAGGCAAGGATTTGGAGTAGTCATTAAATTTTAGAAGATATTTCAACTAAGGGGTCAGTTAAGTTTCAAAATTATAGATGTTGTGGTATTATGTCTGAAAGATAACTATTATAAAGGGTGGGGGTTAGAGGCATTCATTCTATAGATTGTTCTTGGTTCCATATAATCTATAGCTAGAAGACTTCTATAGCCATTGACTTAAATATACTAACTTAAAAACCAAAAATAGTCTTTCACTGTGTGGTAGTTTAAATGTGGAATGTCTCCTATACCTTCATGTGTTTTGAATGCTTGGTCCACAGCTGGAGGCAAATTGGGAGGTGGAGCCTTGGTGAAAGAGGCATGTTGCTTGGGGGCAGGCTTACCAGAGCTCCCTCACTCTTGCTGCTATCTTTCATCTCTTGTGGCATGATGTAATACTTAGCTTCCTCTCCAGCTCTTATGAAGCTTCCTCTTGAGATTGTACCCCCAAATAAATTCTATCTTCACATCAGCTCCTTTTGTTTGGCTCTTTTGTTCCAGTAACTCAAAAGATAACTATAACACTGGTTCTGAAAAATTACTTTCGTTTTTCCTAGTTCACTGAAGATTACAGAAGAATGGAAAATCTTGAGACTTGAAATAGGATAGGACTAGGGATTGTAGTACAGTTGGCAAGTATTTGCCTAACATATACTAGGTCAACCCGGCACTGAAAACAACAAAATAAAGAGAAATAAAACTCCAAAAGACATGACATATATTGTCTTTCTAAACAAATATCAGAACATGAAATACAGCTTCCACATTTTTGCTATCAATAACCATCCAAGGACAAATCCTTAACCTAGAGATGAGTAAACTATAGGGCTCCCTGAGTTTTCAATTCTGGCTCTCAAATAATAAGTCTAGTGGTCCAGTATATTAGGAATGACCACTAGCTAAATGAAAAGTTGCTTCATACTAGAATAAACTTAATAAACATCAAGCCACAATGGGAAGCAGAGCTATAATTTCCCAAAATAAAATCAACAAAAAGAAAAGTCAAGTTCAGAATGGGGATCAGGCCAGCTGACACAGGCTAAAAAAACAAAACAAAACAACAATAACAACAAAACAACAACAACAACAACAACAACAACAAAACTCCCTCACATGTTCCCTTAATAAAGACTGGTATGTTTTCAATTATACGTGTCAGTCACATGATGGCACCTAAAAGTCTTTATAACAACATTCATTATTGTAACCATTTGGAGTCACTGTATGGAGTTATAAGTCCCTCAAGGAATGGAATATAGCACTGTTCTATGAAGTTGTTCAAGAGAAATTCTGGTGTTCAATGAAGAAGAAAATAAATGTTGCAGACAGACTTAAATGAAGAGGAACCTTCTTTAAGAGACCCCAGAGGAAAATGACGAATAGATAATGGTCCCCAGGGGCCATTTATATGTCTTGTCATTTTAAGGCAGTACATTTGTTGCAAAAGAAACTCCCAGGTCTTATGGAAATACACCCTATCCTCCCTCCATCTGGTCCTCTTCATCCTCTGTGGCAGGTAATGGCCAAGGCCATGTTGATGCACTCCTGCAGATATTAGGAAGACACAGATTAAAACACAGTAGAGACATTATGATACCCATGATGGTAAGTTAGTTAACTCTGGGGATCAACTTGACAGGATTTAGAATCACCAGGGAAACAAATCTCAGGTCGGGTCTGTAAGGATTTTCTACACTAGATTAATTGAAGTGGGAGGACCACCCTAACTATGGGTGGTACCACTCCAGGGGCTGAGTTCCTGGACTGTATATAAAGGAGAAAAGCTAGCTAAGGATTTGACATTCATTGCTCTGCTCTACCTTTCTCTATGCTGATGTGAGGGCATGAAGCTGGCTGTCTGCTATGCTTTCCCACTATGCCAGACTTTTCAGAACTATAAGCCCAAAATAACTCTCTTCCTTCCTTACACTTGTTATGTTTGGATATTTTGTCCCAGCAATGAGAAAGTAACTGACAAAGAAAAATTGGTGTCACGAATGGGGTGATTGCTGTGATAAACTGACCATGTAGTTATTAGTCTCTATTCATTCAATGAAACTTCCCCTTGAGACTATATGCCATAATAAAAACTTTTCTCCCACCAGTTGCATGACCAAGTCACCTCCAAAGCTGGGGCCACCTCATGGGCCTTGAAAGACAGTGAATAATGGGGAGGATTTATGTTCAGAAAAGAGATCTCTTGAGAATCAAAGAATCATCTTGGAGATGTTAAACTGATTCTCAGAAGTGTCTAGATTGACTCCTCTGTTCCAGATATCTAGGAAAAGATGATGCTAGCTGAAGCCTCTCCAGAAAGAGTAAGATGTCTTGAACACACACTTGAGCCGGGTTCCTTCTTATTGTGGTTGTCAACAAACATGTTTTTATTGAGGGTCTACCTTGATATACCATGAGGTATTGACAGCAACCAGGAGTGTGTCCATCAGCATATGTCGTACACCAAGATCTTTAAAACATGGCTTGAGCCGGGCGTGGTGGCGCACGCCTTTAATCCCAGCACTCGGGAGGCAGAGGTAGGAGGAGCGCCGTCTGTTCAAGGCCACCCTGAGATTTTTACATAGTGAATTCCAGGTCAGCCTGGGCTAGAGTGAGACCCTACCTCGGAAACCCGCCCCCCCCCAAAAAAAAAAAACCAAAAAACAAAAAAACATGGCTTGAAAATTTCCATCTTAATTCTTTTTTTTTATTGTCCAGTTAAATTTGTGTGTGTGTATGTGTGTGTTTTCAAGGTAGGGTCTCACTCTAGCCCAGGCTGACCTGGAATTCACTCTGTAATCTCACGGTGGCCTCGAACTCCTCAGGATCCTCTTACCTTGGCGTCCCTAATACTGGGATTAAAGGTGTGTGCCACCATGCCCGGCCTCCAGTTTAAATTTTAATTCATTTAGTGCAGTGTCTTAATATACTTGTGGCTACTAAAGGCCATGAGGGTGAATCTCATACTTAGTAGGCCAACACGTTAACTTTATGTTGGCTATGTAAGAATGTTCTGGATTCTTGGGGATGCAAATTTCAGCAACCTTTTTTTACATTCATTTTTACTTTCTAGTGTTGAGAACCTTGAAGTGCATATTCACCATCCTAAAAACAGCATGTAATCTATTTAGTTTATTATTTTATTTTATTTTTTTAGATAGGGTCTCACTTTAGCCCAGGCTGACCTCGAATTTATGTAGTCTCAGGCTGGCCTTGGGTTCACAGTGATGCCCCTACCTCTGTCTGCTGAGTATTGGGATTAAAGGTATACGTCATCACACCTGGCTCTAGTTTTTTGTTTTTGTCTCTGGAAATCCTATCTTTTGGCTGCAATTTCTTGAAATTTCACAACGGTGTATTTTAGTATGGTTTTATCTTTCTCTTTTGTGCTGGTTACCTTTGAGAACTTTCATTCTGAAAGCTATCATCCTGTTGGTGATAAATTTCACAAATTATTTCTATAATAATTTACTTTCTCTGTAATATTATTTGGTCAGTTGTTAAATTTTCATTTAGTTTACACATGTAGATGCTAATTTTTGATGTAATGTATTTATTTGACTCTTCAGAATATTTCTTCAATTGTATTTCTAACTCTTCCTTCACTGTTTTCTATATACTACCTTCTTTTTAATGTATAAGAGCCAGCTTATGGTCTTTTAAGAATCACATTTTGTTTTTATTTCAAAGATGAAAATATTTGTTATTTTCTAAGGTTCTTAAAATACTTAATCAATTCTTACTACATCATGATTTTTTTCTTTGAAGTTACATTTTCCTGCTTATTCCTACTGCTTAAAATGAGTTTTCCTCACACATCTTGTAACAATTATTTTTTTGTATTTTCATGCTGCCAGGCTAAACTGTTTATTGGACTTTTAAAACTTTTTATTTTTTATTATTTTTTTGGAGAGAGACACAGAGAGAGAGAGACAGAGAGAGAGGGAGAGAAAGACAGAGATGGGCGCGCCAGCAGTGTCTCAGCTGCTGCGAACGAAATCCAGATGTGTGTGCCCCCTTGTGGTCAAGTGCGGCATTGTGCCCTTGCGTCACTTTGCATCTGGCTAAACGTGGGACCTGGAGATTGGAACCGCTGGAGATTGGAACCAGTGTTCTTAGGCTTAGGAGGCAGGTGCCTTAACCCCTAAGCCATCTCTCCAACCCCTATTGGACTTTTAAATGAATTTGATGGTTCTGAAAATTTTTAGACTATGTAAATCACATAGACCTGTATTAGTGTCTTTGGGATCAGCCCCCTAATATTAATATCTTCAGTTGTTTCATTTTGGGGTGATCCAAAGAGTAAAGGCCTGGATGCAGCATTCTAGGGACAAATGAGGGAAGAAACCACAGGCTTCTTCACATTGCATGCTGTGATCTCCTTATTTTCAAAATAGTAATTTTTCCCGCTATACCTATGCTATATCAATCATATTCCTCCACAGAGAATTAAACCTTAATTTCTCTCAGGTAAGAAATCTGACTATTCCTTCAATAATTGCCAACCTCTCCTCCCTTATTATTCTCCTTATTACCACTCCTAGGGAAACGCAGTACTATCAATTCTTGAGACTTTTAAGGTTATGGAATAACTCAGGTGGGTTTCCACCTTGCCACATGGTTAATCTATTCATTTCCTCATATTTGTTATAACTGTAAATAAACAGCCAACTGTCTCACAGAATGGCTATCTCTGACCTCTTTATCCCACACTCTTGATAGATTATATTTAAAACATACTTCTTAAATAGTTTTAGTGTGGGCTAAATGAATGTGCTCCATCCATTATGTTTATCTTGAAGTTCCATGATTTTTTATTATATTACATACTGCTATTTTTGTTGGTTAAGATTGCATACTGTTAATCTTTGATTCTAGTACTTTTAGATAAAATGGAATCAGATAAAAGGGACATACAGCAACATTCCCGGGCTTGCTTTTATTTCAATCACTGTATTTTGTAAAGCATGTAATGACTAATATCTCACCACAGGTGGCACTGTATGGATAACTTGTCAGTCAGGGTTTCCTGGCTGCTTCTCCCAGGAAGAATGCAATCACAGCCCCTGAAGCAGTCTGAGCTCTCAGGAACTTGTCAGGTGGGAAACTGCTAGGACCCAGGTTTCTCTTGCCAGCCTCACAGGGCTGTTGAAAGGGAATGATAAGAGTATGAAAGATGCTGTCAAGGAGTGATAACTGAATCAACCTTGCCTTTGATGTCCATCTTCCCTCATGGCAGCCATGGGGATGTGGCCTTGTGACTGCAATCAGTAGACAATCAAGTCCACAGTTATAATTGCATTTCTTAAATCTCTGATATAAATTTTCAATTTAAGTTCAAAACACCACTGGAGAAATGATCCAGTTATCTAAGAATATGTGAGGAGACTTCTAGAACTAAACTCTAAGGCCTTAAAATAATTACATACTCAGTCCTGGAGTAGCTAAGACTACTTAACACAAGAGATGTTTCTCCCTTATCCTTCTGAAGTCTGACCCTCTGTCTTTTCTCTGAAATAGGTAGCAGTAAGCATGCTACTTTTTGTTTCAGGAAAGGGAAGAATGGTTAAAAAGTTGTATTTTCTGTTTGGTCCTGTGGGCTCTTTTATACCAAAGCTTCCTTTTCCTCCAATGTAGAGGAAGTCCCACACAAGTTAGATTTCTCAAGCTGTCAAAATCATCCAGAAAAGGGGGAGTAGGACAATGCAGAACATGATAAATCATTCCTTCAGTGATAGAAGAGTTTAGTGTACTTCATTGGACTGAATATGGCAAGCAACTATCCATGTACACACATTCCTCTTACAGTTTTTGCTCAGCTCTGGCAGAATTTCTTACTAAAGTCACAAGTAAAAATGGTATCTGAAATAAATCTATAGGCCCCAATCCTCTACCTGGAAGCTTGTGACTAAGGCTTTCAATAAGGAGGTGATAACACATGTGAATGGTTCTCATTCATATTCCTATTACAGTTTGCATGATCTCTATGGCACAGGGACAGAGACAACACAGAAGATATCCTTGAAAGCTAATCTCTAAACAGAACTCATGACACATTACTAAAGTGCTTGGAGAATCCCCCAGTTTCTTTTCCTGTAGGCACCTTTTTGAGACTCTTTTTTTTGGCTCAGATTGTCCTGGTACTTACTATTAGCCCCAGGTGCTCTTAAATTAATGGCAATCCTCCTACCTCAGCCTCACAGATGCTGGTATTATGAGCATAAGCCATCCCGACTGGCTCAGAATGAATTGTTATTGGGATTGTGTGATAGTTAATCTTCATTGTCTACTTGACTAGATTCAGAATCACCTATAAAATAGAGCTTTGAGTATGTATCTATGAGTGTGTTTCCAGAGAAGTTAAGCTGAGGAGGGGGGACGCTTTCTGAATGTGAGTGGCACCATCCCATGGATTAGGGGCCTGAAATGAATGCAAATGAAAAAGGGAGAGAGCCGGGCGTGGTGGTGCATGCCTTTAATCCCAGCACTCAGGAGGCAGAGGTAGGAGGATCACAGTGAGTGCAAGGCCACCCTGAGACTACACAGTGAATTCCAGGTCAGCCTGCGCTAGAGTGAGAGCCTATCTTGAAAAACCAAAAAAAAAAAGAAAAAAGAAAAAGAAAAAGAAAAAGGGAGAGAGCAAGGTGAACACAATGGTTCAATCTCTCTTTGCTGCTTGACTGTGAAATTAATAAGGCCAGCTCCTGCCTCCATAGATAGAACCATTGAAATTGCAGCACCTTCCCAAACATTATGAAATGTCCACTTAAACGGTGAGCCAACTTAAATGTTTCCTTCCTTAAGTGGTTATTGTCACATATGTTATCACAGCAACAAGAAGAGTACAGAAAATTGGCAGCAGGAGTATGGTTGCTTCTGTGATAAACCTGATAAAACCACACCATGTGCTTCATAGGCCTTTGGGACTGGTTTGTGGAAGGAATGTAGAAGCGGTTGGAGCCGTATACTAGAGAATGTTGTAAGCAGACTCTGACAGACCACTCTGGTGGGGGTGTGGAAAATCAGAATGCTGACAGGAAGGCAAATAGTGGAGACTGTGCTCACCATGTTTCAAAGGGAAACAAGGACTCTATCAGAAAATTGGCTAGAGGCCATTTGTGTTACATGATACCAAAGAATGTAGCTGCATTCTGATCAGGCCCTGAAAATTTAAATGAGAATGAATTTAAAAATCATAAATTATTTGTTGGGAAAATTTCAGAGCAATGTACCATTCAGGCTATGCCATCATTTCTGTCCACTATTCTTAGTTCAACCATGAGAGAGAGCAAAAAGACATAAAAAATGTGAAGTTTGGTGAGGAAGGAGCATCAGCATTTTAAAGTTATAGACATGGCAAGCACAGAGACTAGCAACTATAATCGTTTAAGAGACTAGCCATTAAAGAAAAACCTGTGCTTCACTGGGTAGACAGGGAAGGTGCCCTCAAGGCAAGACTCTATTAAATGAAGGCTGCAGCTTGTAAAACCATTTGAAAGTAGAGACACAAAACTGAAAATGCTTCTGACTGTTTCCTGCTCAAAAACAACTACCTAAGGAAGTGTTTTCTTAGATTTGTCTGGCAAGGTGCACGGAAGTCACTGTAGCTGTGATTAAAGAGACCAGAATATACTTCAAGTTGGTAGCAGAACCTGGCAGAGTTGTTCACTTGATGATGTTTTTACAGATATGAAAGGTGAAAGAGAGAGAGGGTTATGTAAACTTTCACAGAAGTTTCAGGAAGCCACTAAGGCCATGCAATGCGTACCTGGGGTGGAATTCCTCCAAGGAGGCTCTGAGAGACCATTGTATCAAGTTGTGAAGGTGAAAACTAAATTGTAACAGAAACCCCAGAATGCTGGAGATGCCAGCACTATGGATGTCTGCCAATGAAAGCTGTTGGCATGGCATGGAGTCAGTCCATGAAATAGGGTGCGTGTGCTTCAGACAGCCAAAATAGAAGGGCAGGGCTATCCAAGGCTCTTGAAGCCCAGATGATGTCACAAGAAGCCCCAGATACTAAACACAGTGCTTCAGGATTTGTTATTCTTTACTACGCTGAACTTTCCTTGTTTTGCCCCCATTCCTCCCTTTCAGAATGTGAATGCTTATTCTGTGCCATTGTATATTGGAAGTATGTAATTTGTTTCATATTTATTTATTTTATAGGTGCTCACAATTAAGAGATTACTTTGAGTCCCAGAAGAAACTTTGTACTTTTGAACAATGTTGAATTTGTTAAAGACTATGGGGGTTTTTGAAGTTGAACTGACTGCATTTTGCTTTATGCAACAGAAATGAGCCTTGCAGGACCAGGAGTGGAATGTTAAGATTTGAAAGTGACATGTCTGTCAAGTTGACAATTTAACTGGATTTAGAACCACCTAGGAGACACCTCTAGGTGAACCTGTGAGGGCATTTCCAGAGGAGTTTCACGGAGGAGAAAAGAACTACCCTGAATAAAAAGGGAAAATAGAGAAAAGAAGTTAATCTTTTATTTCTCTCTCTGCTTCCTGACTACAGATACAGTGTGCCCAGCTGCCTCATGTTCCAGCCACCACAGCTACAGACATCAGAGCCACATTCATTGCCACAGTCTTCATCATGATGGACTGTGTCCTAAAACTGTGGGCCAAAATAAGTCTTTCCTGAAGTTGTTTGGTGAAGTATTTTGTCCCAACAATAGAACTAATCCAGATGCTTATCTAGGAAATGCAAAGCTGTAGTTACCTTCTCCTTACTGGGACTAAATACCCAACTAGAAGTGATGATGGGAGAAAGGGGTTTATTTTTGTTTCTATAGTCTCAAGGGGTAACTTCGTGATGGCAGGGGAAAGACATCACTTCCTTGGCATAGCAGGTGGCAAACAGCAGCAGGAGAGTGAGCTGAGCTCTAGCAATGGTGAGCTGGCTATAATACCCCCAAGCTGCCTGCACCCCCTCAAACACACTTCCTCCAGTAAGGCCCTATCTCCAAAACTGCCATTAGCTGGGACCAAATAAAACACATGAGTTTATGGGTGACACCTAACTAATTCAGGCCACTACATGCACCAAACACATGACATGAAACTGCTTCTGAATGATTCCTAAGAGCAGATGTACGTTAGCAGTGGTGAAGTGCTAAGGAAAAAAATCCAGTGAAGTTTCAAGGAGAGAAAACGTGGCTGGCTATGTTTATACACATTATCTTCCTTGTTAAATAATGGACTTCAATTTAAAAGGAATCCTACCTAACATGTAAGTGCAAGTAAGATAGGAAAGGAAGAAAAAGAATGCCTTTGAAAAGGTTCAGAGGTTTGATCTATTTCTAGTACATTGTTTAAAATACTTTACATGTTGCCTACATATGAAAAACTCATTTCATCCTTATTCACACTCTGTACATGGCCAGTAATTTTATGCCTATTTTATAGATAAGAAATCTGAAGAAAATAGCTTGCTCAAGATAATGCATACCACAAAAGAATAAGTTAGGATTTGAGCTGAGGTGGACAGGCTTTTTAGCCTATGTCATTAACCACTATGCTGTGATGCTGTGGAAGACATTGGCATGGTCTAGTAAAATAAGATTTTTTTAAAAAGCAATCATAACAGGAGCTACCATTACAGAGCACAGGCCATGTATCAGACATAGAGAACCAGTGAGAGAAGGACTATTAAATTCCCATTTGTTTCCATTAAGTAAACTGAGGCTTAGAGAGAAGAGCAACTTGTCAGAGAGTACAAGAATACCCAGTGTGGAAGCTGGACCAAGAGCTCATGCTGAGGTGCTGAAAAGACAGATGGTGGTAGCTGAGATAGCTCACGTTTATCCACACACCTCCCCAAGCACTGGCCTGAATAAAGCCATGGACCATGAAAAAGAAGCATTTTGCCTCATTGACAGTTTGCTTCAATCTGGTTGCCCTGCATTAGTTCTAAAAATAGCCCTGAATGTGACCAGTGAAGAGTTTTTCCCGTGATTTACTTATCTCTCTAAAATGTGTTACTTTAATCTTTCTGTTAAAAGGAGCTGGGCTCTGGCAGAAAAATACCCATCTGGCAGAGGCGTGAGGATTAGCTCTTTGATTTGAATTTATCTATCAAGGTCCAAAATTCTTTTCCAGACTTAATTTACATTCTTAACTCTGCATGCAGTTTAAAGGCATCCTCTAGCATTTTCCTTCTCCAGTGCACATTTAGGAAGAAAAATAAAATACAATAGAAAAGTTGTTAGGCCAACAGAAGGATAATAGGAATGCTAAATAGAAGAGGTGACATTGTTCTCTGAAAACTATGCAGGTTAGCTGGAAAAAAAGTAAAAGCAGCCCAACACATACAAATATCTTTAAAACCTCACAGCACACAGAAATTTTGCCTTGGAAGACAGATGGCCCGTAAATCCACATAGAATCATCATGCTGTTGTGATGGGTGAACTGGACAACGTGTCTGCCAGCTAGCATGGGCACAGCCTCACTTTGTTGAGCCAAATGCCAATTAGGCAGGATCTGGCGCTCATATGTTTAGATGTCACTGGGATTAGGTGGTTGAGAATCCATTCATCATCGCTCAGTCGTCACTCTTCGGGTAATGATACCAGAGCCCGTTGGAACACTACTGGCCCACAAGCTTAACACCTCCTTAATCACTTCCCCATCCAGCACTGAGAAGCTATTTCTGAGCTCCTGTTTATTTCTGCTGCTATGATTCTTCTGGCAATGATAGCTCAGGGTTCACTAAAATCTATGTGCCTGCTTTTAGAAATATTAGAATATTCCCTTTTCAATATTTACCTTTGCTTGGGTCCACATTTTCATATCCCACATGCAAACTAACTTTTTTTTTTTTTTTTTTTTGGTTTTTGAGGTAGAGTCTCACTCTGGCCCAGGCTGGAATTAACTATGTAGTCTCAGGGTATCCTCAAACTCACAGCGATCCACCTACCTCTGCCACCCAAGTGCTGGGATTAAAGGTATGAACCATGAACCACCACGCCCGGCTGCAACTCTGTTTTTTTTTTTTTTTTTTTTTTTTTTTTTAGAGACACAGAGAGAGAGAGACAGACAGACAGAGGCTTAGCCACTGTGAACGAACTCCAGACGCATGTGCCCCCTTGTGGGCAAGTGCAACATTGCGCCCTCGTGTCACTTTTTGTGTCTGTCTAACCGTGGGGCCTGGAGAATTGAACCCGTGTTCCTAGGCTTCTCAGGCAGGCACCTTTACTGCTAAGCCATCTCTCCAGCCCCCAACTCTGTTTTTGTATGAACTTTGCTGGAGTCTTTATTTTTCATCAATATTTTTTCAGTCCTGGACTTAGTATGCTATACAATATACTCGTGCATTATTATTTTGTCTTGAATGAAAAAGGTTATCCATTTTTATTCTACATGGACCCTACAAACTGCTCTGTTCCATAACTACAGATGTATACAAGCTTACAGTAGGGCATGATGATGCTCATTAAGTGGCAATGTGCTCTTCTCCAAAGCCTTTGCAGCTGAGCCCCTGGCCCTGCTGTTGCAGCTACCCATGCACCTGCTGTTTTCCCTGCACAATGCACATTGTACTTGTTGATGGGGTTTGTGTAAATGTTCTAACTAATGACACCTACCCTTGGCATAGCACTTTACATTTCTAAAATATTTTCTGTGGATTAATCTACTCCTCAGTGTTCTGTAACAAACATTTATTACTTAACATGACAGAAAAACCTTAACATAAAGATTTAACTGTCCCTTTACTTTGACAAGGAGAGATAAAGTTAAAATGCAAATTAAACCTTCCTTTCTAACCTAGGAATGGTGGCTCACGCCTGTAATCTGAGCATGTGGGAGGCTGAGGCAGAGGATTGTTGTGAGTTTGAGGCCAGTCTGTGGTGCATAGTGAGTTCTAAGCCAGCTTGGGTTACAATTAAATTCTGTCCCAAACAAACACACAAAAACCAAAATATCACAAAGAAGGAACTTTTTTTTCCTCCTCACCCCTAGTACTGGGGATTGAACCTAGGATCTCACATATGCTAGGCATGAACTTGATCACTTACCAGTCAGTTTCCTTTCTTTCTCAAAACAGCCTTAGACTTGTATTTAGAGCCTAGAATTGTGTAAAATAGATTCATCTTTGAAGACAGAGATTCTCAGGGGGTTAGGGAATGCGTCCTGTTGCATTCTATGACAGCACTGCTGCTCTGCTCTGAGATGTCCCACAATGTTCCTTACCACAATGCAGAGGAGGAAAAAATATTCTAGATCCTTAACTGGAATGCTATAATCCTTGGTCAAACTGGATGTGGGTTTTAAGGGGCAAGGAGCTTGACTTTCTTTACCTCTCTTCCAGCATGAAGGAAGACTCAGGCTATGCTTTCTGATGAGCTGCTTGGAACATTTTTTCCTATCAGTGCCATCCCTTATCTAGGCCTCTCCTTTCAGCATCCCCAAAGCACAGCAGGATGCATCATTTCCTCTGAATAAGTTTTTAGCACATCCTTCCACATGCACTGACTGGACATGAGGTTGTGATATACAATGGGAGTAAACAATAACATGTTTCCATTGTCTAGCTCAAGGGCTACCACAAACAGTCAGGCTCAAAACAATGTGTACTGAGTGTTCAGCATAGTGTCAGGTACTTGTCAGGAGGGAGGTTTAGGTGGGAGGATTATAAATTCTAGCCCAGCCTGGGCAAAATGGTGAGACAGTTTCAAATGATCAATAAAAAGTCCCAGCAGTTCAGTAGCAGTACACTTGCTTAACATTTATGAGGCCCTGGGGTCAATCTGAGTAAAACAATCTGAGTAGCATCAAGGCTTTCACTGATGTCAGAAACGGTACCATTTGAGATTACTTCTCATTAATTCCTTCTCAAGGAGTATGATGTTCCTTGACCATTCAAAGACTCAATTTCCTTTTCATAAATAGGAGATAAAAAAATGTGAAACTGAAGGTGTGTTCTGAGGTGTGCCAGAGGGCTTGTTGGAGAGGCAGTCCCAGGAGGCAGTAGTAGGGACAGAGGACTAAAAGGAGGAAGAGGAAGCAGCCAGCAGAAGCTGCAGTACTGATGTGTATCACCAGAGCTCAGTCCTGAGATTCTTATTACAGTTGCACAGTAGAAAAATCCTTTTTATACAATTGTAATAGCAGGTAACATTTGTTTTGCTGGTAAGGAAATTGTAGTAGACTACATTGGTGCCCTAGGGGATATGGTTGGAATTCTATTTGCATCTCTTTGCCTAATGGCTTACTTTATGCCCAGCAGCCAGAAGTACCAGAGAGTTAACACTTCCCTCAGAAACTCCTCATACATAGCCATGGATGGATGTCTTATAAAACAACACTGTTTACCCCAGGACTAAGTTCTGGTTACACACACAGTGGCAACAGTCTTTACTGGCTGCTGTCTCTTCTCTACGATTTTTTTTTTTTTTTTTAGGGTGAGAGAGAGACAGAAAGAGAGAGAGAGATAGAGAGGGAGGGAGAATTGGTGTGCCAGGGCCTCAGCCACTACAATTGAACTCCAGATGCTTTAGCCACCTAGTGGACATATGTGACCTTGAGCTTGTCTCACCTTTGCGCATCTGGCTTACATGGGATTTGTAGAGTCAAACATGGGTCCTTGGGCTTTGCAGGCAAGTGCCATAACTGCTAAACCTTCTCTCCAGCCACTCTCTGATTTTTCATTTAGCATCAGCTCCCAAGAAAAACTCTAACATATAGCAACATGAAACATGCTTGGCTCATTTTTTTTTTTACCTGCTAGGGACCAAGATTGATTTTGTCCATCATCCTCTGTTAAGACTCTCTTGGGGTCTGGAGAGATGCTCTAGTTTCAGGTACTTGCTATCAAGCCAATTGACCGAGGTTGGATTCTCCAGTACCCATGTAAGCCAGATGCACAAGGTCGTGCATGTGTCTGGAGATTGTTTGCAATGGCTGGAGGCCCTGGTGCTTCCATTCTCTCTCTTTCTCTCTCTATCTGCCTCTTTCTCTATCTCAAATAAATAAATATTTTAAAAGAGACTCTTCTTAATTAACACTATCCCTAGCACAGAGATCATTGCTCTTACAACTGGAGTCCTGGAGACTGCAAAGATCCAGAGTTAAGACAGAACTTGTCACTATAATGTCTTAATGAGATCTTCAATCATTCTGGGAATCCCTAGGACTCAATGCTGTGGCCCATTTTGCAGCTTTCCAGTGCGGTAGAGTGGACCATCCCCTCTGCTATCTTTGTGATTACGGTTTCTGCTCCCTGCATTCAATGCTTCCCTCTGACTTACTGCTGTAAATTGACTCTTCACAAAATGAGACTGGGATTTGTAGTACTAGGGATCACAGGTCTGAGCTTTATGGACTTTTTCTAGCACAAAGCAACCTTCCTCCTATTCTTAACCAGACTCCTGCCTGACCCCAGCTCTGAGGATCACATGCCTGTGGCTTCTTGGCCTTTCTCCAGCACAGAGCAACCTGCCTCCTGTTCTTAACTTAACCAGACTCCTGCCTGACCCCAGCTTAGAAGGTATAACAGCAGCTACTGTCAATGCCACGTTCTGCTGGGAAGTTATGTGGAAGGGAAAAGTAGCTATTCTCTGCTTTGTCCCAATAGCTCCTACACAGGAAATGGCAAGGCATCTGGGGAAGGTCTCATTTGATGAAGGGAAGAGGCGTTAACAAGACAGCAGCATACTGTGGGTGGCTCAGCTTGCCAAGCTCACTTCCTCACGCCCTGGGACAGCATTTGCTTTTGACTTTTACTATTTATACTTTTCCTGTCTGGCTACTTTCTGGACAAAGGATTTTTCAGCTCTGAGGTGACATGGTTGTGACTTTCTGGCTTGAGTAGAGCTTCTGAGAGATACTGAGGTCACTGAAGAAAGGCCCAAGGAAGGGGAAAAAAAGGAAGATTCCTGGGCCAGGCCTTTGCCCCCCTGATCAGAGTCCTTCTCCCTAGGCAATGAAGGAAATGCAACAAGAAACCAGAAGGGATAATGCTCAACGTTAAGTTGCTGAGTCAACCAATGAGCAACTGACCCATAATGGTGGTGGCTATCCTGAAGCGAAGGTGGATTTTTTTTTTCCTTTTGGTCATTCCTAGCCAATTCATCTAAGTCTAAGCACATAAGAAGCTCAGACATAAGGGGAGCTTGGGATGCACACAGGAATGACAATAGCATTCCTCTGTATCCTTCCCCAGAGGCTAGAAAGTCAATAGGTGGAATTTAAACAGGATCGTAATCAATAAACTACAGTGGCTTTCAACAGCTTTCTTAGTGCAGTAAATTAAGGCATGAAAAGAATTAGCTGAGTCCTATAGTTTTCATCTGCCTTTTAAGAAGGAAACCTGTCTCATTCAAGTTCACTTTGTTCCTTCATTCCCTCACTGGCTCTGTAAGGCATCTACGTTTACAGGGGTAAATGATCACCTTAATTGTGATGTTGATCTTTAAGCCACTCAATATTTCCTCCAGATGAGTGGTTTTTCAGAGCATCCTGCATCTCCTGGATGTTTGGCAGAAATGCCTGAAGAACATGGGCTGGGTAGGAGGGGAAGGAAGGCCTGTCATCAGAAGATGTAAAATAGGTTCTTTTGTTTGATCTAAACAGTATTTTTAATGGTTTTCCCTACCTAATTCCCTACCATCATTGTTACTGTTAGTATTAATTCTCATTGTTATTGTTATATTTTGTGTGTGAGACAAGGTCCCTCTTTCTGGTCTGACTGGTCTGAGAGTTTTAGGATTCTCCTGACTCTGTGTTCCATCCTTGTTGGGATTACAGATGTATGGGAACTGCATGTCTGGTTTTACATGAGTGTTGAGGATCTGAACTCTACTCTTCAGGCTTGTGCAGCAAGAGCTTTTAACTACTGAGCTATCTCCCCAGTTCCCTACTGACTTTTCTTGTAATGGTTTCTTAGAAGAAACAAATAAAAGCATGCTAGGTCAAGGAAAAACTTGCTGACCACCTATATTGATACCAACTGCTAAGTTCCAAAGTCAGTGCTGTGTCTCTTTTCTGAGCAAGTGTTGATGGAGACCCTGTGGAGAGGGATGTGTGGAAAAAATAGGAGTTGGAGGCACAGCACTGCTTCCTCCTTAGGTCCCCTTTTCTATGATCTGGGAGTTTGAGCTAACTGGTTAAGTCCCCCTTGGAGCCAGGAAATGCAGGATCTGAAGCCACTAATGAATGGTAGCAAGTAAAGCAATTGTGGGGCAAGTGGGAAGGAACGGGCTGGGATACAGTCCTGCTCATTTTCACTCTCTCAAATCTTAGCTTCTGTCAACTTGCTTATCTCGTGCTCTTGAAATAGTTGTTAGGACTCTGGGCCTTGGGCCTTCCAAAGCTGGTTCTGAGACAAGACTTTGGGTGCAAATACCTTATTTGGGATGTAGATTAAGAGTAGAGAAGTGAGAAAAAGTACAGATGTAATGTCATCAAACAGGTTATGGTTGTGGGCAACAAGGGCTCAAGGCCCTGGAAGGACTCTCAGAGAAAGTGGAAAACCTGTAGCCGAACTATGCCACAGGTGGGGTGTTATAGTCACATACACATTTTTCTGGGACAAAACACCTGACCAAAAGCAGCTGGAAAGGGTTTATTTTAGTTTACAGTCTCAACGGGCAGTTTTAGCATAGCAGGAAAAGGCTGGGAGAACAAAGGCTGGACATTGCATCTTGCTACAGCAGTTGGCAAAAAGCAGGAAGAGGTGGGCTGGAGTGATGGCATAGTAGGTAAGGCATTTGTCGGTGAAGCCTAAGGACCCAGGGCTGATTCTCTGGAACTCACATAAACCAGATGTACAAGGTGGCATATGCATCTGGAGTTTGTTTGCAATGGCCAGAGGCCCTGTTGCACCCATTCTCTCTATTTATCTGCCTCTCTCAAATAAATAAATAAATAATATATATATATATATATATATATTTTTTTTTTTACATGAAGAGTAAGCTTAGCTCTGTCAAGGGGGAACCTACTGTAACATCCCTAAGCTGGCTCCCAACAACACACCTCCTACAGAAAGACTCCACCTACCAAACAGCTACCTTCTGAGGACCAAGTATTCAAAACACATGAGGCTATGGAGAGACATCTGGTTCAAACCATCACATGGTGAGGGGCAAGCCAAGTAAGGCACTAATCCTCCAACCATTCCTGGGGCAATGGCATCCACAGAACTACAGGCTGGCTGTGGTTGGTCTGAGACAAAGTTCTGGAGAGTCAAGGAGAATGCTACTGGCTGAGGTGAGTGTCAAAGGATGTGGGAGGAGCAATGATGATGCTATGTAACTGGTGTCATCCCATTTCACAGATGAACATCCTGAAGACCAAGCAATGAACATCACTTGACTAAGGTATACTAGCTTAACTGTGCCACCAAGGTCAGGAATTTTCTTTAATTTTGGCATGTTTGATCTCTCAGGGATGCTCACAGAGATCATAGGTAATCCTTAAATTTTATAATTTGTACCTAGAAAAAGAGAAATTGTGCTGGGAACATATAATTTAAAAATTCCAGTGAGAAAACGCAGTGATATCCACTTACTAGACAAATGAAAATCCTAAATAATAAGTCAAGTGCACATCTCTATGTTTACAAGTAAAATCACAACTCAGGTAATTGAAAATTTATGTAAAAGAAATACTGAGCTAGAAAGGAACATTTGGGCACAGATGTAACATGTTATATTCTTCTGAGGTTATATTAGTAATTATAAGTTGAAACTTACTGAGTTATATAAGCCTATGTCAAGAAATAGAAATATTCCTAAATGCTTTCCCAAAACTTTCAATGCTACTTTTAGTCCACAAATGGTTCAGGACAATTTAGTGTGAATAAGTACTAATGGTAACCTTTAGCCCAGGTCAACTGTTTAGTAGGCAACTGTATATATGTATATATGTATATATATATATATATATATATATATACACATATATATATGTATATGAATTTAAGATGGGAAGAAGGCCATATATATTCTTTGAGCAATTATTTCAGGAGTCAGTTCAAAGATGAGCAGATTGGGAGTGAAGCTGGTCAAAGAGGTTAAATGGCTTCATAAAGTCAGGGGAAAACTGATAACCAGATTTGGTTTCGACCCAGTTCAAGTGGAACTTATTACTTTTCTGTCATGTGACCAAATTACCTGAAGCAGACAAATTAAGGGAGAAAAGATTTATTTTGGATCACAATTTCAGAAAGCTTCAGGCCATCATGGTGGCAGAAACCTGGGCAGAGGCTGTTCACATTGTGGGTGACCAAAACACAGAGTGGGTCAGTAACCAGGGGCATGTGTAACCTTTAAAAGATCAGTGACCTACTTATATCATTCAGGAACCTACTTAAGTTCCTCAGTCTCCCCAAATAGCACCACCAACTAGGGAATAAGCTTTCAAAATAACTTGCAGGAGGATGTTTCAGATTCAAACTATTACATGGGCTCTACTGCTTTTATCTGTCCTATAGCCATGCCTCTTTTGTCTGCTGGGCAGATCCCATCTGAACTCTGAAGAGTCCTTTCCCTTCCATTATCAGGTCTCATGGCTTGTGATTGAAGTAGCTGACTCTTCACTGGCTCTAGGGAGAATCATGTGACCTCAATCCAACCAGTGAGTTAGTTCAGGAGTGGCTGTGAGTGGTGGACCTGGCTCAGTATTTTGGGAGGTGTGATGGAACCATGAGTAAAAACTATTTTTGTATGCTGAAGTAACTCATCTTGATAGGGCTGAAACTCCTGACAGCTATCTTGTTACTTCATATAGATCTGCCCAAGAACTATAACTAGTACAGGAAAAAAATGATGACAGACAAGGAAAGATAATTCTTTTTGTTGTTGTTGGCAACAAGCTTTTAAAATTGTGCATATTATATATTTGTGGAGTACAATGTGATGTTTTGATATGTGACTACATGGCAGGATGATTAACTCAAGTGAATTAGAACCATCACCTCACATACTTCCTTTTTGTGTTCTAAACATTTAAAACCTTCTCCTTTGGCTATTTTGACAAAAAGAGTGTATACTACTTGTTATTACCATTGATAAATCATGAAAGCTTATTACTCCTGTATACCTCAAATTTGGTACTCTTTGACCAGCATTTCCCCTCTTCTTTACCAATCTTCCTCTCTCAATCTCAGGTAAACCACTATTCCACAATTCCACTTTGTAGTTCTGTAGATATGCCATGGACATGAAATTTGTGATATTTGAAAAAGAACACTTTTTTTTTTTTTTTTTTTTTTTTTGAAGCAGGGTCTCACTCTAGCCCAGGCTGACTTGGAACTTGAGAAAGGATGGATCATTGTGGATCTAACACTGTTTGAAGCCACTGAAACCCTGAATTTTTTTTTTTTTTTTGTCTGTAGGTACCAATAAGTTCAAATTTAATTTTTAAAAGAAGGAACTCTGCCTAATACTGTAGTGAAGCAGACAGCTACAGGATCGCTGAGATGAACTTCCAGACCAGGCACAGTTATGGAGGAAGGGATATTATTTATTGAAGCTTACAGATCCAGGGGAAATTCCATAATGGCAAAAGAAGCTGGCCTGCCTTCACAGGACCAAACACAGAGAGCAAAGCCACAAGCCAAAAGCCACATAGCATAGCACACCTTAGGAACTCCAGCTAGGCTCAAACTTCTGCAGTTCAAGTTCAATATAACCAGAGACTGACAGTCTCCAGGTTTTCCAATGCCTTCCCTCCAGCTGGGCAGAGTCGCCAGGGAAAATTTTCATCCTATGCCAACACTGCACTCCATGGTAGCCCTTTTGCACAGTCCTGGTATATCCAAAACATCTTCAGGTCTCCATGCAAACCACGGTCCATCTTCCAAAAGGCTCTTCCAGCCTGTTCCTGAGGGTCTTCATGCCCTGCCTCATGCCACATCTCAGCAGCAGCTCCTGGAACCATGTGCAATTCATGACCACTCCATGCATTTTTCATGCTTCCAAAACTAATACCAGGTGTGCAGGACACAGCCATATTCTTAATCCAAGGACAAAATAAATCATAGCCTTGAAAAGCAGGTTCCTTCTCCAGTCAGCTCTTTCCAAGAATTTGCATTTTTAACAGTCTTTCCTCAGGCATCCTCTCCATTGTTTTAATGTAAATCAAGTCAGGCCACCTTCCTTCCACCTTCCTTAAGATTGCTAATACGTTGACAATAGAAGCTAAACCAGTCTCAATGCCTCTACTTTTAACTTGCTTCAGGTTTTCCAACTTAAAATCTTAAAATCTCAGTCCGATATCTTTAGCCAAGCACATCAGTCCATTACAAATTTAACCTTGATCAAACTTTCTGGGCCTGGATAGCGGAACGTAGCCATCCCTTATGCCAGTAGCCCAGTTCCAACAAAGTCCTCTGCAGTCTTTCCTTCCCCTTAGAAAGCTCATAAGCCAAGCCTCGAAGTTCAATACTGTCTGCACTTAGCATTCTCAAACTCTCATCAGAATAGTTCATAAAACTTGGCTTACCACTCCAGAAGGCACCTTCAGTTGCAAGCACCAATTCCACGCCCATTCCTCCAAAACAAAGGTTGCAAAAGACGAACATCCACGTGGTAAGGTTCATCTCACCCCACACTCCTCGGTACCACTTTACTGTAACAGACAGCTTCAGGTTCGCTGGGATGAACTTCCAGACCAGGCACAATTATGGAGGAAGGGATATTATTTATTGAAGCTTACAGATCCAGGGGAAGTTCCATAACGGCAGAAGAAGTGGCCTGCTCTTCACAGGGCCAAGCAGAGAGAGCAAAAGCCAACCAGCCACCACAGCACACAGAGCAAAAACTACAGCCAAAAGGTCACACAGCACACTTCAGGAACTCTTGCTAGGCACATTTGCATATCTTTACAATGGAATCTCAAACCCACCATTAACACCTAAGACCGGGCCCCCAGTGACATTGCCTCTAACAAGGTGATTGCAGATGCAAACTATAACTAGTAAAACACTGAATATATTGGGGGACATATATTCAAACTACCACACAGGGGAAATTCCATAATGGCAAAAGAAGCTGGCCTGCTTTCACAGGACCAAACACAGAGAGCAAAGCCACAAGCCAAAAGCCACATAGCATAGCACACCTTAGGAACTCCAGCTAGGCACATTTTGCATATCTTTAGATTGAAATCCTAAACCCACCGCCACACCTTAACATCTGCCTAGTGACACTGTCTCCAGCCAGGTGCTGCAGATGCAAACTGACAAACTAATAAAACACAGAATATATCGGGGGCCATCTATTCAAACTACCACATACAGTTTATAAGATTGTCAAGTCCAGAGCTCTGTCTCACTTGGCTTGCTTCTTGCTGTTGATAATAATGCTACAGTATATTTGAATTGTGTTGTAAACAGCTTCAAGTTGTTGGGATAATCATCCAAACCATGCAAAATTTAAAGGAGGAAGGGGTTTATTTCAAGCTTACAGATCAAGAGGAAGTACCAATAGTGGAGGAAGAAGCTACTTCCATACATCCAAACAGAGAGAAGCTATCACCAGGCAGCAAACAGCAAAAGCAGCAAGCATAAAACATGCCATGGGCCATAAACAGCAGGGGGGACCCACATAGAGCTCAAACCTCTCTGCATGCCTTTGGCCTGGAAATCAGATCTGCCCAAACACACCTCAGGGCTGGACCTCAGGATTCATCCTCAGTGACACCTCCTCCAGCCAGGCAGCTGGAAATCTAAATTATAAGCTTTAATAATAATAATAAAAAAACCTGAGTCTTTGGGGGACATGTATTCAAACTACCACAAATTGTATCAGGGAACTGAAAATACAACAGGATTATCTATATTGATACAATCATTGTTATTTTAGGTCTATTTGGAGGGAAAATATTCTCTGCATTTGAACTTTTACTACTCTGCTTAAAACTGAATTGTTGTGCCATCATAATTATGAGTTTATTTCAACTATTAAACCATTAACTCCCTAAGTACTGATCAAATACTAAAGGAGATTATATAGCTTCATTTGTTATGATTTAACTGCAATATAATGGGAGGCTTTTGTACAGCACACCTTATAAAAAATTTAAGAGGAAGAAGTCATGATAAAATAAGGACCTTGAAATACCTGCTCAGAATATAGTCTGCTATTTTAGCTCACTTACTTAACAAGCACACATGCATGTGACAGCATGGACAAATTCAGCTTTTTGTTTTGGTTTGGCAGTTTAAGAAAAATTTGGCTTTCATTTACGGACATCAATTGAATCTTGAGATCTATATTATATTACCCAAATCATTGATAGAGCTATTTTATTTTTCATCGTAATTTTTACTCACTGTCATTTCTGAAGAGTTTAAATGATTAAAAAGACATTAGGCATCAAGCTACAACATTCATGACTTTGTGGAAGAGGCTGGGGTCATTGTGTGTTCCTGTGTCAAGCTCATTTAGGTCTTCAGTACAGACAACTTGGCAAGGAAGAGACATTTCTGACTAGGGCAGAAGCATTTTTAAATATATGATTGCATTTTGTAAAAATAAGCCAAGCTCCCCTTGAGAATAGTAGTCTCTGTGATTAGATTCAACCCTCTCTTAGTGCAAATCATATATGTGAACATTTGGTTTAAAATGTGACAGAGACTCTTGGACTATTTATAATCAATATACATATCTCCCCACACAGAGAAATTCCAGTGTGGAAATGTGGTAGCCATGCTACCAATAGGAGGCTTGCAAAATATCAAAGACTATACATTCTTGATCTTCATGTTATATGTCTCCTTGCTATATGTCAAGCCTATAGTCAACCTGATGTTTAGGTTTGGCCACATTAAATTTTTTCCCATTCAATTTTAGGTTTTTATTAAATATCTTTTAAAATACACATAAAAACTAAGCATTAACATGCCAGCTTTATTATTTGTTTATTTAAAACTTACTTTAAAATATATTTGTTGATATGAGTTTACATATATATATATATATATATATATATATATATATATATATGCCCACATATATCTTTGTTATATCATACAATTAAGTATATTTCTTAGCCCTCACATTTCATAAACAGAGGGAATATAGAAGTATGTTTCTCAGGCAAATAAGATTGAATTTTTTGTCAGTACTGTGGTGACAACAATTTAACCAATTCTTGGAGCACATATGAGGAACAAGTCAAAATGAAAGCTGTAGAAAAAAACAAGTTATAATGATATATTAAACTTTCCTATTTCCTTATGTCTTTATTGATCAAAATACATGAACTGCCCGACTTAAAAACTGGTTTCTTGGGGGCTGGAGAGATGGCTTAGCAGTTAAGCACTTGCCTGTGAAGCCTAAGGACCCCGGTTCGAGGCTCAATTCCCCAGGACCCACGTAAGCCAGATGCACAAAGTGGCGCAAGCATCTAGAGTTTGTTTGCAGTGGTGGAGGCCCTGGTGTGCCCATTCTCTCTCTGTCTATCTGCCTCTTTCTCTCTCTCTCTGTTGCTCTCACATAAATAAATAAACAAAAAAAAAAAAAAAAACTGGTTTCTTGGGCTGGAGAGATAGCTTAGCAGTTAAGGCACTTGTCTTCAAAGCCTAAGGACCCTGGTTCAATTCTCTAGATCCCACGTGTGGTAGTTTGAATATATGTCCCCCAATATATTCAGTGTTTTATTTGTTATAGTTTGCATCTGCAATCACCTTGCTAGAGGCAAGGTCACTGGGGGCCCAGTCATAAGGTGTGGGTTTGAGATTCCATTGTAAAGATATGCAAATGTGCCTAGCAGGAGTTCCTGAAATGTGCTGGGCTTTTGGCTGTAGTTTTGCTCTGTGTGTTGTGGTGGCTCGTTGATTTCTCTCACTCTCTGTTTGGCCCTGTGGAGAGCAGGCCGCTTCTCTTGCCATTATGGAACTTTCCCTGGATCTGTAAGCTTCAATAAATAATATCCCTTCCTCCATAACTGTGCCTGGTCTGGAAGTTCATCTTAGCGAACCTGAAGCTGTCTGCTACACCACGTAAGCCAGATGCACAAGGTTGCACTGGAGTTTGTTTGCAGTGGCGAAAGGCCCGGGAGCACCCATTCTCTCTCTCTTTCTCCTCCTCTGTCTCAAATAAAGTAAATAAATAAATAATAAAAAGTCTTAAAATGATAGGTATTAGAGTGCCTATAAAAAAACAAAACTGGTTTCTTGAAAAGCATGCTGGTAAATCATTTAACTCCACAATCTTGACTTGACTTTTTACAAAATGTTTATGTGCCTCACTATTGTTATTGATTATTTTATAGCACTGGGAATTGAACTCAGGGCTTCACTCATGCTAGGCGAGTGCTACCACTGAGATTCATCCTCGGCCCCATGTGCATTTTTAAAGTCACAGAATAAATGAAAGCCATTTCCTTACAAATCGATACCAGCCATCATATTTAAGTTGAACAGAACTTTCTTAAATTGCACTTTGTTGACGTTTATGTACAATTACCTAATAAATAAATGAGACCAAAAAAGAAGTTTCTGGAAAAAAAATCCTAAAGTCAAATATAACAATATGAACTACAAAATGAAATTCAAAATATCGATTTTCATTTAAGAAAATTTTAAACTTAGTTTCAAACACTGCAGTATAACACATCAATTTCTTCATTCTACAAATAAATTTCAAAATCATTATCCTTTTGACTGTGAAATAAAAAATGAACACAAGAAAATTACCCCCAATCTTTTCTGTTTCCATAAAAACAGTGTTTTAATGCACAAAATTACTTGGTATCAAATAGCTCAGTTCAATAACGTTTTCTCATTCAACTTTTTGGGTTAAGAAATAAATGTGGAGATCTAAAGATTTCCTACAGTGAGCGAATGAGAAAGTTAGAAACGCAGTTGTCTGGGCCTATGTCCAAATGTGCTTGTTCGTCTTCAGACCTCTTTGGATTTACCTTGTGAATTGCTAAAGCTCTTTCCTAAGTTTTCTTGGGGCTGAGTGAGGGAATGATTGAATAAAGGAGTGAAACCTTCTATCTTTAGGAAATCCTCATTTCATCCCTGTTGAAATTAACTCAGCATGAATATTATCTCTTCTCTGAACCTTCCTCTAGGAAGACATCTCCCCATCTTCCTGCTTCATCTAAGTCCTTTGTACCCCTCAAAGCCTAGACTGCTCAGGGCAGGGGTGGGTGTGGGTGAGTCCTGGCCAGATGGAATTAGCATTGCCTAGTTCTTTATTAGAAATGCAGAATCAAGAATCTGCATTGTAACAAGGCCTCAGGTGATTGCTTGCATCTTAGAATTTGAGAAATGATATGTACATTCATATTTTATTTTTTTAAACCCCAAGCCTTCAAAAATCTCTTGTTGTTGCTGTTTATACTTTTTTTTTTTCTTTTCAGGCCTTGAGAGGCTCAAAGATCTTCCTGCTTCAGCTTCCCCAGTGCTCACATGGGGTTCTAGGCCAAGTAATGTGAGTCTTTAAAAGCTAGATTTTATCTGCTGAGCATCATCATCTGCTTCCTGCTCCTCATTAACAATTTATTGAGCACAAAGTCATGAATGAATACAGATCTGAGTGTATAAGATGAGAACACCAGAGATTTCATGCTCCCCCCTCCACTGCAGTACTATTTTGACCCTACTTCAGATAATTATAACTTATGACACTTGGGTGCTGAACCAAACCTTAATATACATAATCTTTCTTTATCCTTAAGACACAGTTATAAGTGCCTTTAAAAATATTTTTATCATTTATTTGTAAAGCAACGAGAGACAGAAAGAAGAGAGACAGACAGAATGGGCACCCCAAGGCCTTCAGCCACTGTAAATGAACTCCAGATGCATGCATCACTTTGTGTATCTGGTTTTACGTGGGTACTGAGTAATCAAACCTAGGTTGTTATGCATTGCAGGCAAGCACCTTAACCTCTAAGCCATCTCTTCAGCCTATAAGTTGCCTTTTTATGTGTACATGTTTTGGGGATGAAATGACTCTACTAAGGTCTTTTGTAATTTGATTAGTTGACTCCTACAGAATAGTTTCTTCCATGTGGAGGATGGATGGGAAATGGTGTCAGCTGTAGCCATATAGACCTGCTTATTTGTCACTGGAGTCACCTGGGTGACAGAAAGTACATCTCCTAGGCTAGTAGGTGGTCATCTGTCTAGCTACATCTTGGTATTACATACCAAAGCCCCTGTCTTGCTCATGTGCTAAACAAGGCTTTTGGTAGAGAGGTACCAATCTAAATTCTTTGTATAGATAACACTAGAAGACATTCTTCAGTGACAAGTTGGAGCACAAATGCTTTATCAAAAAAGCTGATCACACTTCACCTTTATGACATATTGCATCATCTACAAACCCACATTCTAAGTGATAGAGGGAATGAAATGAAGTCTAAAGTCAAATGCTTTTATGATCTCCTAGAAAACACCCAGGAAACTAAAACCAACTCTCTACATTGCAATATACGACTAGACTTAGCACTTGACCACCACATCACACGGGCCAGGCACTGTTTTGCAAATATCATCTATTTGAACTCACAACAAGCCAATCAAGAACGTTTTCATTTTCAGTTTAGAAGATGAGACAATTCAGGAATAGAGACCACAAGTGTCAAGTTCTCCTTGTTCTATATGGTCTCTCTTTACTGTGGCGAATTGTGACGCAGAGACTCATGCTAATAGTAGGCCACAGGGAGGACTGAGTGGTTTCACAAAAGCTTTCTGTTTTCCTACTGCCACCAGCTAATCATTTTTAGACATCAGACTGGAATTGTCATAATACTGTGTGTCAGCTGTTCTTAGAGAAATTTGGAGAGGCAGGTCTGGAAATGACAGGACTCTGTCAGTTATGTTGCTTCCTTTGATCCTTGTGGCAACAAGAAGAATAATGACAATAATAAAGGCAAAATACTTGAATAACAAAATAAACAGAAACTGAAAAATAACATCTATAAATTCTGAAGGAATAAAATGAAGAAGACATAAGATTTTACTTTATACTTAAAAAATACCTTCATTATTTGTTTAGACCAATTCCAGAATAAGTACAATGTGTGAGAAGACATGATAACCATTCTCTATTTTATTTTGAAACAGAAACAGAGAGAGAGAGAGAGAGAGAGAGAGAGAGAGAGAGAGAGAGAATGGGTGTGCCAGTGCCTTTCAGCTGCTATGAATGAACTCCAGATGTGTGCCCCTTGTGCACATGTTTGACATTGCACACTTCTGTCATTGCGTCTGGCTACATGTGACCTGGAGATTTGAACATATATTCTTAGGCTTCACAGGCAAGGACCTTAACTGCTAAGCCATCTCTCCAGCTCGATAATCATTCTTACTTTAAGCATGCTACAGTTATATCTGTTACCATATAAAGTGTCCACATGTTACCGTGCACTTTATTTCTTGTTTAGTTCCCCATGGAATTTCCAGACAATTTGCTGTAGTATTAGTACAACACACAGATTTACTAAGAGGATATTCAATCCAGATATGACTCAGTCTCAATGGTAGAAGTCTAGCCAAAGTTCATATTTGGGGACAGTGCTGTTGATATAATGCAGAACTTCCAGCAATGAATTGTTTGTTGTATTTTGGCAATTCATTTCTTTAGAATAAAAAAATATTTTATTAGTAACTTCCAGGCAACTTAGAGCTGTCTTTCTGATATCAATGTTTGAACATATTCCTTTTTTTCTTTATTAGTTATGCACATACTCAGTGTGTAAACAGTACATGTTGGTACCATCGACAGCCTCCTCCCTGTCTTCCCCTCTCCTTTTCTAACACTACTTTATTTTAACCTACAAGGCCAACTTTTATAATATTCCCTCAAGATGAGATACTACAAACCGGAATAAGAAGAATCTAATAGACCAAATATTCTCTTCAGTTTTAGAGATTTAGAACAAAACAAAATAATATTCATAGGCAACTTTATAGAACTTTCTGAAAAGTGACCCTAAAAGGCAACCTTTAAATCAGTCAATTTCCTATATGAGAAATTACTGTTTAAGTTTGGAACAAAATGAATGACAATACATTTATAAGATATATAGCACACATACATAGACATAACAAAGTGACAGAAAGGAAAGCAGGCATACAGTGGGGGCAAATGGTCTAGACTGTCTGTGATGTCCCTAACTACCCCAGTGTGACCCACTCTCAATGGTAACCAGAGGCTCGTTAGTGGTGCGCAGAGCTGGAGTGTACTGACCTCTTTTGGCAAGGCTGGTGTTGGGCTCATACTTCTCAATCAGCACTTGAACTTGCTCTTGCTTCAGAGGTGGGTAAAGTATTTCATTCAGCCGGGGATCTCGCTGCTTGAGGTTGATAAAATCCATCATCTGGTCTACAGTAAGGTATGGTTTGCTTTTGGCACCACTGAAAAATAATTGAAAAATAAGAAATTCCCACCACGTCTTAATTATGCACTTAGCTACAGGGAAAAAAAAAATCCAACCACACCTAAAAACTGTACACTATACAGTAACTCTACCTTGCCCTAAAAATGGTGGTGTCCCACCATAGTGCCTGTAGATCTATGGGATATGTACATCTTTTGTCATCATCATCATCACTCTAACACCTTTGTGAAGACCCAGGTGCCCAAGAAAATGCACAGATGTACCACACTGCAAAGTGTGCAAGGATGCACTCTAAGTAGAGCATTGGGGTATGGATGGGTTTTTGCTTATGTAACAATGAAATGATGATTTTTGCCATTGAATTTCCATATCTCACTTACTCATTTGAAGATATATTTATTACTGATTTACTGCTTTAACAGAAAAACAATCCATGCATGGACAGAGTTTTTCATTTCTTTAAAGCTACAGTTTCCTAAGAGTCTAATGTATATATTTATATATATATAAATATTTTGTTTTTTTATTTTGTTTTTTTTAATAAATATATATTTTTTTATTTATATTATTCTGATTTTACATTCATAGTATTTTTTCCATTGTCCTCCTCCCCGTCCTCCCACTTTCAAAGGGACCCTCATCAATGGGGAATGTGGATCGTGCCTTGTGATTTTGTTTTTCGAGGTAGGGTCTCACTCTAGCCCAGGCTTACTTGGAATTCACTAAGTAATGTCAGGGTGGTCTCAAACTCCCAGTGATCCTCCTACCTCTGCCTCCCAAGTGCTGGAATTAAAGGCATGTGTCACCATGCCTAACCTAAACTATTTTTTTGAGATAAGGTCTCACTAATTACCCATGGCTGACCTGGTACTTACTAGCTATGTAGTTTTACCTGGCCTCAAACTCAGATTGAGCCTCCTGACTCAGACTGCTTTAAATAACTGTAATGATAATTTATGACTATTGAGTGTTGAATTAACTCATTAATACACATAATCTTTGCCTTATAACAAGATAGATAATCAAAATAGTGTGGAACAAAGTACCCATCTCATTTTATTGACAACCCAAAGACACGTTAAAATAAATATTGTAAATATGTGTAAATATTATGTACCTTCCAAAAGTCTTTCATGGTGATGAAAATCATAAAGCAAAAATACTCAGCTTGCAAGGTCATTCTCAGCAGCACTGTGGTCAGCCTGCCTCTTGACTTTGTTTACTAATTTTACATTGATGTTTTTGCCAGTCTATAGATTTTGTCATATTAGTAAAGGTAAATTGCTATTTCCCTCATACACCTTGATGCTCTGACTTACTGGTTGTCTGTCTCCTTAAAAAGTAATGCCTATATAAGTTTGTAAGTTCTAGGAGAAAAGAAAATAATATTCCATCTAGGATGGTTCTTAGTAACCCCACTTTCTCTTTTCATTAATGTGGTTCAAAGCGATAAAAAGAGTAGCTCCCAGCTGAAATCTTTCTACTACACGAGTCTGTCTCCTGCATACCCACATGCCTTCCTCTTCTATCTGTAATCTTTGCATAGCGCAGAGCCAACAGTGCATAGGGAAATAGCAACTCATCATAGTAAACATCTGCTTAGTAAAACAGTGGTTGCATGTCAAGGGCATGATCACCTCCAACATGCCACCCAGAAAGCACTGCTTTCTGACATGGTGTGTGATGCTCTTCCAGCTCTGTCTCCCTCTATTACCGATCAAAATCTCCTCAAGCCATGCTGAGTATCAACACAATCAGGAAAATGGTGGATCAAAATGCATCATCTTACAATTCGGAAAAGATGTTATCAATTTCAGGTCGGGGACAAAGATTGTTCAGGAAAACTCTGTACACATCTGGAGTGAAATCCTCTTGAGGTATGGACTCATTCTGGGAAACAAAATATCAAGGTCAGAATCTGGCCCATTTCCCTCCCTCCTTCCCTCCCTCCCTCCCTTCTCTTTTCCTTTCTGCTGGACCAGGGTAAACACCCAGAATACATCTATGAGGCCAACTATGAAACCTTGATGTTGGGGTTTCTGTCTCTCTCTAGGCTAAGGGACAATGGGGTATTATTCTCATGAACACTATTCACTTTTTTTTTTTTTCTTTTTTTTTTTGAGACAGGGTCTCTTGTTGTTGTCAGACTAGACTGCTTCGCCAAAGAGCTCTGGGGATCCTCCTGTCTCTGCCTCCCAGGCACTGGGATTACAAACATGCACTGTGGCATTAGTATGAGTGTATTGTATTTTGATTATTTTTTGTGAATAATTTTTAAATGATGACCCTAGAGACTGACGTCAAAATGAAAACACAAATTGCAATCTTTTCATATTGTCATATCTTTTCAAACACTCTTCCCTAAGTAGGACAGCATCTGTCATTATCTATCACTGACTGCTTCTACTCTTATTGTTTGCAAATCATCAGCATGAAAGGCCACTTCTATGGCTCCTGTTTTCTGTTTGGTTGGGCTGCCATGGAAACCGGAAGCATGTATTCAAGGCTTTATTAACAGGAAAGGCATTTTTCATGTAGTTTCCTATTTTAGGTACGTGTCTACATGATTATTTTTATTGTCAAACCCCTAAAACAAAGAAAACACCCTTCCTTTTAAGTATATTCATATGTTTTTGAATGTATTTTTATACAAATTCCTAAAAGTCATTGTTTAAAATCATACAGTGCTTGCTATCAGATAAGAACATTTAGCTCACCACTTGGCAAATAGTAGGAGCCACACATGTGTGGAATGAAATATTTCCTTTACTAAGTCCATGAAGAGAAGGGAAAACAATGTTCCGTAAAATAGAATTTCAAAATACAAAACAAAACAATACACAACAACACGCGAATCATTTCAACATCTTTGTGTCTCTAGACTTAGGCTACTCAAATATAGTTTGTGTCCCTAGACTTAGGCTATGGAGACAAACACCTTTGGTCACTTCACTTAGCCTACTAAGTAAGACACATACTTTGAATCATGAACATAAGGTGTTGAATCTGAGAATAATAGGAAATTCTCATGGATTGTTATATTAATTGATGTTTTGTCAGCCATAAAATGGGGACATGTGTAACCTATAAACAGGTTTCCAGAATTCCATTTGATTTATAAAAAGAAAGTCTGTTGGTTAGAGGATGCCATTCTGCAACCCCACCCCTGTGTGTGTGTGTGTGTGTGTGTGTGTGTGTGTGTGTTACATATGCACAACTCTTTAGTTTGTGGCCAGCCAGAAATGTGTTGACTGCCTGCCTTTGGCTGTAAGGCATAGGAAAGAGGAAGGCTTAAAATAATTGAAGAGGGCTGGAGAGATGGCTTAGCGGTTAAGGCACCTGCCTGCTAAGCCTAAGAACCCGGTTCCAATCTCCGGGTCCCACGTTTAGCCAGATGCAAAGTGACGCAAGGGCGCAACGCCGCACTTGCCCACAAGGGGGTGCACGCATCTGGATTTTGTTCACAGCACCTGAGAGACTGCTGGCGTGCTCATTCTCTATCTGTCTCCCTCTCCCTCTCTGTCTCTCTCTGTGTCTCTCTCCAAAAAAAAAAAAAAAAAAATTAAAAAAAATAATTGAAGAAAACAAACTATTCAATGGTGTAGCTCGCTAATTGAAATGCATGCAACTTTATTTCATTTGTGCAGCCCTAGTATATTTTCCAGTTCTCCCTATTAAATCCAGCTTACTCCATCTCCCTCTAACCTCATCTAGCCAACCATAATAAACTGATTTTCTTCTAGGATATTAACAGCTGTCTTCTTTTTCTTACTGGCTTCTTATCTTATTTTAAAGTCTCCTCCTCTGGACAGCTTTGTCTTCCACCGGGATTGGTGGTTATCCTGCATCTCTTCATCTGTCACACCTTGCTTGTCTCGTGGTTCAGCACTCATCTAACTCTCATGTGTGCTAAGCTGTAGACATCTCTCTATTCCTTGTCAACCTATAGATGAGCACAAGCTCCAACCTGCATGGTGCTTGATAACCGCTTAGTTTACAGTGTGCAACACGGTAGGCACACTATAAACACGTATTAAATGAATGGTGAAAACTGATAAGAATGATTATATAGTATATTTCCTTTGGAAAGATCAACTATATTCATTTACATAAAAGTTCAGGCACATAATTTCACAGAACAACATGTTTTACCAAATTTAACCACTGCTTATTTACCAGTGGACAAGTTAATGAGATAATTGGACTGAATACAATGTCATTTTCATTTCCTATTGAAACTTAGCACATGCAAATAAAAAAAATCAATAAAGTTAGTTTTCTTTTAAAATATTTTATATATTTATTTGAGATATAGGCAGATAGAGAGAAAGGAGAGAGAATGGGCATGTCATGGCCTCTAGCCACTGCAAATAAATTCCAGACATGTGTGCCACCTTTGTGCATCTGGCTTTATGCCAGTTCTGGGGAATGGAACCTGGGTCCTTTCACTTGGCAGGCAAGTGCCTTAATTGTTAAGCTCTCTCTCCAGCCCAAAGTTGGTTTTCTTTATCTCATTATCCTCCTACCCAGCTTGACTAGTGATGATGCCTCAAAGTCTTTGGGGTCAGTTGCTGTAAATAGGATAAAAACTATTTTGTAGAAAAGGATTAAAATAAGTGAGCATTACTGAAAGCTACAGTGAAAGGGCCCAGGGGAGATATCTACTGACAAGCTAGGGATGAGGCTGGAATTCAGAGCTTAGTCTCATGCTTTCCCTTCCTATCTTGTGACTTGGTACAGTGGAAGACACTGGTTCACTGCACCTGTTTGACAAGGAGGAAGCACAAAGTCCAATGTGCTTAGGGTCATGTTTCTATGTATTTCTCCATAAACCCCTTCCTGCCCACAACTGGCTCATGATGATGCAGTTTTTCTTTGTGCCCACAATTCACCATTATATACGTTCATTGTTGCTTATCTTTATATTTCTTATTTTCTACTCTCTGTGCTTTTTTTCACTGAAGGGTCAACCTCATTACTTAATTCCTTTAAATTCTGTGTAAGAGCCTGGTTTGCACTAGACACTTAATCTCTGTTGGGTGAGTCCAGGAGGTGGGACTAGGCTTTAGGTCTTCTCATCTTGTCACTCAGAACCTGCTCTCACTTCAGGCATCCACTATCAACTACATAGTTACTGATTATTTGCTGCCACTGTGCTTGAAATATTGGAAGTAAATTAGAAGGTTAGTCTAACTTGAAACAGTATGATCCGAACAAGGACTGCTTAATGTACTATGAAGAATTAGCTACTATGAAAAATGAATAGTTTTAGTTATATGCATGTATATGAGGAATCTCAAGAGGGAAAAGATATTAAACATTGTTAAACGTTTTATTGACAGCTTCAACTACTGTCATTTATAGTTTCAGATTCCATAGACCTCATAGTATCACATCTATATATCAAGTTAAAGTAAGAAAATAAAATATGGGATAATATACAGAGTATTTATATATGATATATGTTAATAATGATAATAAGAATTAATATTTATTATTTGCTATGTTCCACACATGTGATTCTTTGTAAAGTTCATAGAATCTTGAATGTTTTTATTTCAATCCCTAGGCCAACTCTATGAAGCTTCACTGTTACCACTGTACTGTTATAGCTAGAAAAGGAAGGGTGCAAGGAAGTTATAACACATCTGTATGGTCTGTGTATAGCAAGGATGGTGGCGGCAGCGGTGTTCTGAGTTTGGGTTGCTCTGTTCTACAACTCACTCTGTCAAATAAATGTTACAGTTAGTTTTAGGGTAATGGTTTATAATTTCTATGATATACATATGCATATTTAAAGAGATAATTCTATGATGAGCATGGATTTAATATTCAAAAGTCTGATTTACAACTATATTTTATTGAAGCACATTTGGATAGAATCCAGCCACATATTTTTATGACATGTTAGTGTTTATTTACGGGTGCATTTAGACATTTAACCTTTTGAAAATATTTTTATCCTGAAACTATGGAACAAAAGTGGAATTAAAACAGTGCAATACCCATGAAATAATTAAAGTTACATTGCTCTCTATGAGTACTTATGAAGTTTAAAACAGAATTTTGATGTTATCAATATTAAGAATCACAGCTGCAGAAACAAGTAGGTTTCTGATTTATTTTCAGGAACTAGAAAGGCAATAAACTATAGTTATACACAGAAGTTCTTTAAAAGTTTATTCATAGTATTCCTTAATGAACCATAATAGCCTTTAAGTCCATTTCCCTGTATATATATATACGCAAGCAAGGGTGGTAGTTGCATCAGCATGTATCGCACACACACACACACAATGTGTGTGTGTATATATATATATATAATCTACTATAGTAAACTCTACTAAACTCTATACTTTAAAAATATGGACTCATTCCTTGTCTTCATTATAATGCAATCGCACAAGCCAATGTTATGGCAAGAAAGTACTACAACTCCAAATGTCACCAAGCTCTTTTCAAGTTAATAAGCCTTAAATCAAGGGAATTTGGTGATAAATTACTTTCAGTTCTCAGAAAGCTTGTGAGTACAGTAGTAATTTTCTGAATATGTAAAGGTTTTCAAAGGTCTCACTGGAAAATGTGCTTGGATTATTAATAGAAGGGCAGTAATTGGTTTGTCTCTTTTTAGGTGCAGTATTCCTTTTTAACAACTAGGGTAACTTAAGGTTAGCAGCTGTAATCTCCAAAGGAGTACCCTCTGAAGGAATGTGTTATTCCTGTGTCAGCCAGGGTACAAGTTCAAGTGCATTAATTATCCTTAACAATGTGCACAAAGATGATGTTTAAAAAACTCTCAACAGGATATCCACTGTGTTTCTGGTAAAGTATCTATTTACAGAACACAAGTTTGTATGATGGCTGGCTAGGAAACAGACTCATTGATGCAGGACTAGCTACCATTTATATAGCCCTTTTCTTCTGGGCAATGTTTAAATTACTTCTTGTTAATAAATTCAGAATTCTTTAGCTAATTAGTATTTCTTACATCCAATGTTCTGTAGATATGCAAGTAACACAAGGATTGTAAAACAGAGTTTTGATGTGCCATAGAAGGTTCACAGAAACATTTTTTTCTGACTCTGAACTTCTTAGGGTTTTTGGATTTTTTTAAATTGAGAACTTTAATGAATAAACATATTGTCATTTGATAGTGTTCTCATGGCTTTTGTATTTTTGAAAAAGCATTCAAATTTTTAAGTCTTCCAAGTAAATTAAACTTTACTATGAATAATGATCTTTCAAAACAATGACAGAAGTTGATTATATTTTCAATATCTTCATTTTGTGGTCAGAAAATTGCCATTACATTTAATTTGCTAAAGTTACATTAAAAAAAATTTAAACATAAAGCCTGCTATTTGAATCTCATTTCCCTTCTAAAGTGTGTCTAGTTGATATTGGACTGAAAGTAAGAGCCTATAATGACATAGGAAATTATAAAGACTCAATTTATGTTTATTGACTGAAGTGTCAGAATCCAATTGTTTAGAAAATTGCATTTTGCAGAGGATTGACTAACAGATTAGGTTTTTCTATGTGGCTTTGCTTTCTATTCCTTCTCTCACTTAGAAAGATGTATATTACCAGTCAGATTTTTTAAACCATCACACTTCAATAAAATCTTACTGAAGATTTTATCCAGGAAAGATAAAATCAGAAATGACGACAAAAGAAAAAACGTTTTTTGAATGTCTTTGTAAGCACATGTCTCTGAATGTAGTGGTCGTCTTAGTTGCTCACACCAAGTATATTCTTCTCTGCCTCAGGGCTCTGTGCATACTTTTTTCTTTTGTGAATGATCTTCCCTTACCCTTAGTGACAACACTGTATTTTATTTTTAATAGCACTACTCCTTACTTACAAATACATTTGCTGATGATTTATTGTCTAATTCCCCTAAAATACTCTATAGTCTTTCAATCCCAGAGGTTTGCCAACATATACTCAGTATCTTTGAATATGTGGTAAGAATGTGAGAAATAACAGTTGAGTCAATGACAAGATCATCATTGTTTTATCTTTTCTACTTGAACACATCTAATGAGCAATAACAAATGGGTTCAATCATTTTATTTTGCTTAGTATAATTAAGAAAAATGGCCAAAGATATAGGTAAGTGGGAAAGAGCTTGCAAAGCATGACCTAGGTCCTGGGCTTGATCTTTAGCACTGGCTCTCCTTTAAAAGAAAAGAATCAAAGAAAGTAGGAGAAAAAAAAAATACTGGTTTGCAAAGCCTTTGTGCCACTCTGCCCAGTTTTTTTTTTTTTTTCCAGCAGCAATATCCTTTGGTACTTACTGAGTAAACATAGTATTGGAGGGCCATTCTTCCTATGCTCTAACAATGATTCTTTTCTTTCATTTTTGGGTGGTTTAATTTTTTTGAAGATTTTTTGAAATTTACTTATGGGAAAGAGAGAACAAGAGAGAGAGAGAGAGAGAGAGAGAGAGAGAGGGAGAATATGGGTGCTCCAGGGTCTCTAGCCTGTGCAAAGGAACTCTAGGCATATGCCACCTTGTGCATCTGGCTTATGTGGTTTCTGGGAAATAGAACCTGGCTAACCTATCTCTCCAGCCCCCCTTTCTTGAGATAGCCCTGGCCATCCTGGCTATGCAGACCAGGCTAGCCCAAACTTGCAGTAATTTCTCTGACTTTGCCTCCTCAATGCTGGAGTTACTAGGCATGTGACACCATACCTGCCTATCTTTCTTCTCCCCACCTCCTTCTCTTTCTTTTTTAAGTTGTTGTAAGAATTCACTGATGAACTTAATAAGCACCACTCAGCACTTTTGCATAATTTAATCACAAGTTGAAGAGCAGCCTCACAGGTTAATTTGTGCAAAGTGAACATGGCTGGTACATTTTTAAGAATCTTCCCATACAGTCAGTGTAGTGCTCAGCTAAACTCTATCTATACCATGGGGCACGGGGTTCACACAAGACTCTGAGAATCAATAGTAATGAATGGTTTAGATTGATATAGGAGTCACTGGAAACTATTCTCAGGGGTTGATGCATGTGGAATGCGCCTTCTATGCTTGTCCTCTCCTAGAACAAAGGAGGTGACCTCTACACTGTGTGGAACTTGCAGCTCTCTCAGTCTAATCCTTAAAGCACAGTCTTGCAGAGTGTTTATACTGTATTTCTTACATGTACTGACATGCCAACTGTACATGAAACTGCCAAATTTTAAAACAAGAAATTTAAAAAGGATAAGAGGAGATTACTATTTCACAAGCTTCATTTGTAAATATAATAGTTTTACATTATCATGAGCTAATATTTCAAGAGATATTAAGAACAATTTTATAGTAAATGAAAATGATAGGTTCAAATCCATATTAATTATCCCTTCTTGGATAATGCTGATATTTATGTTGGCATACACACACACACACACACACACACACACACACACTAATTAGACTATCTCTTCTTCCTTCCTTTTCTTTTTTGTTGCAATGCTGGATGTCAGATTTAGGCTTCACACATGCTAGGCACAGAGCCACAACTCCAGTCTGCATTATTGATTTTTATTTCCTTGTTATTTTTTTGTTTGCAGCCCAAGCTGGCATTAAACTTACTGTGGCTGAGGCTGCCCTTCAATTTCTGATCCTTCTGCCTCTACCTCTCATGTGATGGGATTATAGGTATAGGCTAAACATTGTTCTTGCAATAACAAAGGTTCATTCTAGATTGAAATCCTCCTGTTTTTTTTTTTCTTCATTTTGTTTTGTTTGTTAAGACAGCTGCACTACAACATCACTCTGGCTGGCCTTACACTGGAGCCACCCTTGTGCTTCTGCCAACTGAGTAATAGGCTACAAGTGTGTACAACCACATGTACCACCACACCTGGCTAAGTTATGGGTTTCTTAATTCTATGAAGGTATGTCTAGGTAACATCGGGACAGTGTGTACTAAGAATTAAGAGCTATTTTGTGGTGCTTTACAGTCAAGCAATACACTCACCCTTGAAGATGGAAGACTACAAGCCTCTAATGCAGTTTCCACTCGCTTCCGGTCTGCTGAAAACAAGCGATAGATGCTGTGGAGTAAAAACACATAGGTGAGAGCCGTTTTCCAGGCACAGTGGCTCACAACACTTAGCAATGACACCAACTCAGGACACTTCACTGAACCAAACTTGCGTCACTGCATCTGGCTATACATGGGACCTGGAGATTAGAACCGGGTTCTTTAGGCTTAGCAGGCAGGCGCCTTAACTGCTAAGCCATCTCTCCAGCCCTAATTTAATTTTCTATTAACAAAAACTCATTGATAGTTTATAAATCAAAGATTAAAGACTAATATGAACTAAAGATGTACTTTCGTTGGTCAATAATTTGTCGTTAAAAATAGAACTTAGTTCTGGGAAATTTAATTTAATGATTTGGGTTTATGGGTTCTACAGAAACATGAGATAAGCTTGTATCAGGCATGTACAACTCCCACCGGATATGAGGTGAGGTTGTCATTATCTTTAGACTGGTTCTGCTCTGTTGCCTTCTTCCTCCTTCCACTCTGATTTGTCCCTTAAGCTCCCTGCCTGGCTCCTGCAGGCACTGGATGTTGCAAACTCTGCTTTGTGGCTGGAGCCATAGAGACAGCAAGGCATGAAGACCATCCAGTTTACACTCCTAGGATTGATCTGAACTGCTGCTGAAGTTTGTCATAGAGGCAATGAGGTTCCTTCTTACCCCTTCTACTCCCTTCTCTTAAAAACGAAGCAATAGGACAGGGTCACCCAAGGAAATGTTATGAGGAAACCAACTGCTCTGGTGAGAGTCCAGTGTGAACGAAGGCAGAGTTTCCACACATTTCCATGGCCCCACCCAACTGGGAGAGAAACAAAGCAGACCCGTGGCACAGATTCAGGTCCAAGGAAAGAAGATGAGTAATGGGAAATGGTCTTGAATCTTACTTTTTGAGAGGAATACGTCCTTCTGGAGTGACTTGCAGCTTAAGTTTAGTATATCTGTTTGAAAAGCAGAAAAGCAAATATTTAAATTTTAAAAACTATTGATAAATATAATACAAAAGGAAGAGCCCATGCTCTAGCACATGGATGAAGAAATGGAATTCTGTCACATTAGCAGCAGCCTAGAAGAGCCCTCATGCCTCCTCCCAGGGTCTCTTCTCCAAAGTAGGCTTCATCCCAACATTCAACAGTATAGATCGTTTTTACCTTCTGTTTTTTTTTTTAAACCTTACATCATTGGCTCATATTCTTTGTATCTGGCTTCCTTCACTCAGGATTATGTTTTTGAGATCCACCTATGCTTTGCTTATAGTTGCCATAGTTTGTGTCTAGGAAATTCCACTGTAGGTACAGAAGAACTGTATTATCTCTCCAATTGCTTACAGACATATAGGTAGAGAGCTGGGGCAACAGCTACAGTGGGTGTGTGAATGGGAGATGCTACTGTAGAAAATTTCATACTCAGTGACCAAGACATACTATACCTAAGTGTGTATGAAACAACAATGCTTACAATATGCCCATCAAAGGTCATGCTCTAACAGGGAGACAGACACTCATCTGTAACAGACATCTACAGTAGATAAGGATTAGTTAACCAGTTTTACCAGGCTATATTTCAGGTAGAACAACTTATTTACTTCTATGTCCCCTTCCATTAGCATTGCCTGGAAGTACAAACGTTCTAAAAGTCTTTGTTGGACAAAGGATGGTAAGATCAGATACAGGATAAAGGGGAGACAAGGAGGCCTGTTGACAGAATCCTTAGAGTAACAAAATCAGAAGTGATGATCCCATGAAGAAGCTTTTAAGGGAAAACCTGTGACTAAAGTAAAAGGAATTCATAGTAGAGCATACAGGAAAAGTGGCTGAAGGATGAGGTCTGGAATGATGGGGCTGTCTTCCATAACAAGAGGGAAGACAGGAATGTATTCAGCAAAACAGAGAAGCACCTATTAATGTTTTTGCTTGCGGGTTAGATTTAAAGGTCTCCCAACTTCTGAACCACCACAGCTTCCAAAAGGAACACGGCCAGACTTCCTCACTGCTCGTCTGGCAAACACTATTATTTTCCTTGGTCAGTTAATTTTTAGAAAAGCTAATGCAATTCCAGAGTGACTGGCTAAACTGTTTTGCTTTCCTTTCCCTCTCATTTTCCTTCTGCTCTTTCCTCCATAGCCTATCTGCTCTTTTCTTAGTACTATCCACTCTAATAATCTCTCAGGTCTGGAATCATGGATACCAGCCTATTGATTTAGTAGGCAGAAACTTGAATCCTTAGAAAGGGCATCTCAGAGATCTCTGAGTCTAGGGCAACCCAGGGACAGTTGCTCTTCATTCTTTTTCTCAGCTTAGTAAACGTGAAGACAGAGGCAGAAACAGAAATGGGTAACTCCTTGTTCTGAGCCCAGCTGCCAGAGCTTGGAAGCATCCTCACTGTGTGGCGAAGGCACAAACGTCAGGCAAGCTTAGCCCACGGGGGAGGAAAGAGCCATCCTTCTTGGAAGTCTTCCAAAACTCTGAACAGTGGAGGTATCATTTCTCTAACAAATCCTAAAGGGAAATTTATGTTTATGAATGTGCGAAGCCAGGGCAGCATAAACAAAAGCCTCACAAAGAAGAGAGGAAACTGACTCAGAAGGAGCAACACCCTTAGCAATAAAATTAGAATGACTTACGCTTTTTCCAGAAATGCGTCCCTGGACATGTTTTGGGCCAGCAGGTTTGTTGCCAAGCTGAAGACCTCATTTGTCCATTCCTGAAAAAATGTAAATCACAGTTTGATTAGCTTAAATATATCTCCATCATAAGATATGCTTTCAGCATGGCTTCTGGGAGGGCAGATTAGTTCAATGTACATGTGACCGGGTTCCTACTTATACCACTTTTATTGGGTAAAAATGACATACTTACATTCAAATCTCTGTGATGTCTCTTTTCATAAGGAAATGTTTTTTACACATAAACCAGCATTTTCAAGCTTTTGAACATTCTCATTGATAGGAAACTGATATGATTCAACAACTGAACACTTTTTACTATTTTTGTTGAAATATAAATAATAGAAAACTTTAAAATATAGTATTTATTTTTGATAAAACTACAAATGGCATCTTTCTACTTTTCTACCCATGCAAAAGCCACTGCATTCTAGAGATCTAAACGTTAACTATAGTTCTAGAAGTTTCTAAGTAGTCACAGTGTCAAACAATGCATAGTCCTCTTCCGTAGTCCTCCAGATTTTGTTAATCCCTCACTGCTCTCCAAATCTTCACTCCTATCTCACATCAATCAGGAGTCACCTCACTTTTTTTTTTTTTTTTTTTTTTTTGGTTTTTTCGAGGTAGGGTCTCACTCTGGCCCAGGCTGACCTGGAATTACCTATGTAGTCTCAGGGTGGCCTTGAACTCATGGCAATCCTCCTACCTCTGCCTCCCGAGTGCTGGGATTAAAGGCATGCGCCACCACGCCTGGCTTTCACTTGGCTTTTAAGAAAATGGAAACCAGCAATTTTGACAAAGGAATGGTGAGCCTCCATTCTTTATGATAATATTGATAAATCAGAAATGATTTTTCTTCTGTAAGTGAAAATGATAAAAGTGACTGACAGTAGATCATCTGATAGTGTTGTTATGGGTTTGGATCTCTTCTTTATAAATACTGAGTGCTTTCTCTCATTTGTGGTTTCTAGATTTCATTTATTTATTTGCATTCAGAGAGCGATAGAAGTAAGAGAGACAGAGGAGAGGGGCAGAGAGAGAGAGAGAGGAGAGAGAGAGAGAGAGAGAGAGAGAGAGAGGACATACCAGGGCCTCTAGTTACTACAAATAAACTCCAGATGCGTGTGCCACTTTGTGCATCTGGCTTTATGTGGGTACTAAGGTATCGAACCCAGGTCATGGGCTTTGCAGGCAAGTGCCTTAACCATTGAGCCATCGCTCCAGTCCTGGATCTCTCCTTAATGAACTGATATCTAATGTTCCATAATTACCATATTTCAGTTGCTTTCCTTTCCAGACCTATTGATATATGTTTTTTCAATTTTTAGGTATTCTCATGTTGTTGGCTACATATATATTTCAGATTGTTATATCCTCTTGATGAATTAATCCTTATAATATAGTGACTTTCTTTGTCTCTTTTTACAGTTCCTGACTTAAAAATCTATTTTGACGGATATACTTTGAGGCATGCTTGCTTAGTTCTGGGCAGAATATGCCTGTAATATATTTTTCATTTCATACTATATTGGTTTATGTGTATTCCTAAAACTAAAGTGTATTTCTTTTAAGCAGTATATTGTTGGATCTTGGTGTTGTTTTTAAAGACATTTTTATTTATTTATTTGAGAGAAAGTAAGAGAGAGAGGTAGATAAGACAGAAAGAGAATGGGCATGCCAGGGCCTCCAGCCACTGCAAACAAACTCCAGATGCATGTGCCATCAGGTACATCTGGCTTTACATGGGTCCTGGGAAATCAAACCTGGGTCCTTTGGGTTTGCTGGCAAGTGCCTTAACCGCTAAGCCATTTCTCCAGCCCTGGGTTTTGGTTTTAAAGTATATTTAGTCAAATTGTATCTTCTGACAGGAGAATGGTCCCCAATTATATTTACTGACTTGTAGGCAAGGATTCACTGCTGGTGTTTCATCAGTTTTGGACTGTTTGATACTTCTGCTCCTCTCTCCAAACCTTAGGATCTTTCCTTGTGTTTGTTATGAAATAATGTCTTTTAGTTAAATCTAGTTTTACTGTTATTTCTACTATTGATTTTACTGTGTTTTTTGGTGAATTATCTTTTAATTATGATTATTTGTTTTGTGCTTTTGGACATAAGGCACTAATAATATGCTGTCGTGTAATTAAGTAACTTTTTTTTTATGAGACTAGACTAACAAGGGGCCTAGAATTATGGGAAAGTGATGATCACTTTCTTAGGAGAGAAAACTGTAAGAATGAGAGGTTAGCAAATGTATTAGGAGTTACAAGGAACCAGAAAATGTCTAATAGGAATTAGAAAAATGAAAAGTTGCAGCTGAAAGTACAGCTGAGGGTCAGAGTAGAAGAGCATTTCGTGTCTGCTCTGATATCTACAGATAATGGAGCAGAAATGTGATACCACCAAAAGCTCCTTATTAGGGAGCAGTGAGGAGAGCCAGGGATACACTCAGCATTAGGGAGATTATCTGGCAGCAATGTCAGGATAAATTTGAGGCTGAGAAAGTAAAGAGGAAGAACTCAATTAGGAAGGTGCAATGTAGGTGAGAAATCCTAGAACCTTGACCTCTATTGATTGTAGGCTGAGGGTTTAGAAAAGATAGCACAGGACAGCTATGAGAGGAAGAGGAAAGTGTTCACCACCAAATTTGATGTGCACACAAAGAAGCATCAGAAAAAGGTTAACAGTTTGGAAATCTGGAAATAACTTCCAATCAAGTAATATATATCCTGTCACTGCCTTTATAGATAGATTCTTATAAAGTATATTTTGGAGTAAAGGTCAGACTTTAGGTATTTCCAGCTTGATGACAACTTCATGCATCAGTAAACTTATTTATAACTGAAGTCAATGTACAGTGCTGTTTGTTTGATTGGAGATAATTCCATATCAAATAGAGGTAGAGAAGAAATAAAAAAGTTTTGGGAGAGATTTAATTTAGTCTGACCTTTTTGGTGAAAACTAAGATTTTTAATATACTCATTCCAAAGAAAATATAGTGAGTCATATATAATTTAGAATTTTTCTTTTCTTTTGTTTTTATATTTTGAGGCAGGTTCTCACTGTAGCCCAGATTGACCAGAGACTCATTTTTTAGCCCCAGGCTGGCTTTGAACTCATGGATCCTACTACCCCAGCTTCTAGACTACTAGGGTCAAAGTTGTGTGCCACCTCACCCAAATTAATATAGAATTTTCTATTAGACAAATCTAATGAATGAAAAAATGTGAAATTAATTTCACAGAGATATTTTATTTAGCTCAGTTTTTCAAAGGCCTTAGTATTAAGACTCCTTAATCTAAAAATTCAAAATCCAAACTCTTTGAGCCTCTCCATGGCATGACAAGAGGAAAATTCACCTGACCGCATGGCATGTGTCACAGTCAAAATGCAGATGCAATAAAAAATATTCTGTAATGGTATGGGAAGACAGTTCACTTGTTTACAAAGCCTACCAGGCTAGGTTCAATTCCTCAGCACCTATAAAACTCAGACACAAAGCAGCGCATGCTTCTGGAGTTCATCCACTGCAGCAAGAGACCCTGGTATGCCCACATCACACTCAAGAATATACACATAAATATATAGAATTGAAAATATATAATGTAAAATTATATTCAGGCTATGTATATAAGTTAAGAATGAAACATATATTACTTTTATGTTTAGATTTGAACTCCATCTCCAAGATTTCTCATATGTATGCAAATATTCTGAAATAAGAAAAAAATCCAGAATGAGAACCACATCTGGTCCTATATGTTTTGAGAAAGGGATCCTCAGCCTATATTGGTCAGGTAATCAATATATAAAGTGTTATTTTTTTCTAATATACAAATTATTAATGAGATATTCTATATTCTTTGACATGTTGAACCACTGAAATGTGGTCTTAGTTCACACTGACCACATTTCAGGTTTTTTAAAACAATATTTTATTTATTTGCAAGAAGAGAGAAAGAGAGTGAGCAAGCAAGCCAGGACCTCTAGCCACTGTAAATGAGTTCCAGATGCATGTGCCACTTTGTGCATCTGGCTTTACATGGGTACTGGGGAATTGAACCTGGGTTTTAGGCTTTGAAAGCAAGTGCCTTTACCACTGAGCCATCTTTCCAGCCATGTTTTAGGTTCTTGATAGCTACATGTGACTATGGCTCCCTCAATGGTCAGCATGAGTCCTCTAAATCCATCTGACTTTCCGTGGGCCTTCCATGGAATAAAAGAGTGTATTTTATTTTGGATTCCTAAGAAGTGGATCCTGAGACAGGGGTTGATGAGGACTGGATTAAAAAATTATTTATTTATTTATTTGAAAGACACACACACACAGAGGGAGAGGGGAGAGAGAGAGAGAGAGACAGCAAGAAGATGGGCACTCCAGGGCCTCTAACCACTGCAAATGAACTCCATATGTATGTGCCACCTTGTACATATGGTATTACATGGGTTCTAGGGAACTGAACTCAGGTACTTGGGCTTTGCAGGCAAGTGCCTTAACCACTCAGCCATCTCTCCAGCCCAAGGAGTGGATTTAGTACAGTGTTACAGTGTTCAATGATAATCAGAGCAGTGAGCAGGGCTGGGAGGTGAGAAGGCAGAAGAAGGGTGAGATACCAAGCAAAATCCCAAGAGGCACCAGCTTAATCTCTCCATGTGTCGACCATACCTCAAAGTTGACTTTTCCGATCAGCGAGCAGTATAGAAAAGGCTTCGCCTGTTTGCTGTAGTAAAGGCTACAAGAAGAGGATGGTGACACACGCCTTTAATCCCATCCCTTGGGAGGCAGAGGTAGGAGGATCACCATGGGATCTAGGCCATCCTGAGACTACATAGTGAGTTCCAGGTCAGATTGAGCTAGAGTGAGACCCTACCTCAGAAACACCCTCCCCCCCCCCAAAAAAAAAATAAAGAAATCCAGAGGCAAGCCCTGGTCTCCTTGCAAACAGTGTTTTGTGTTTTAGTTTGGGATTGATTCATTGGCGAGAAAAGTAGCCATCTTGAGCAAGTAGGGAACATGCAGACAAATTTTGGGGAAACTGGTTCACATATGCTTTCATGATCAGCACATCTCAGACTTAATTAAACAAGAGACTCACTAAAGTCCTGCGGAAGTGCAGACTCCCATTCAGTTGGTGTGAGGAGGGAATGGAAATTCTGCACTTCCTAGGATCTCCTGGGTGAGGTCTGGGCTGGACCAGGCATGAGAAGCAATGTTCCAGAATGGACATGCTGCATTGTTAAAAACTTGCAAGGAACATAAGATTTCAGGCTTCACACCACATATGGTGATTCAGAATCTACTGTTTTTCAGGAGAACTTGGTATGTTTATGAATGCTAACATTGGAGCAGACTGCATGGCTACAGCAGCATTTTGAATAACAAGGTGTTCCAGAATGTGGTTTGGGAAACGTCATTACAGTCTTTGGCCCTTCTGTGAGCAAACTAAAAAAATTATATTTTTGGCCATTAGCTTTTGTATATCCCCAGTAGATATATTAGGAATAGCATGGCTGAAGAGATGGGGCCAGAGTAGATTAAAGCAGGCAGGGCTTCTCATGAGATTATGAAGCCCTGCTGTGGGGCAGGTGGATCCCATGCACTTATTTTTGTAAATCTGGTACTGGAAATGGCAGCTCCTTCTTTATCTGGAGGATTTGCCCTTTTACTTTCCAAAGCAAAGTTCTGACTGTCACTCAACTTGGTTCATCCTCTGCCATTTAAACCCTCAAGCTTCTTAAAGGACATTTTTCTGTCTTATGATTAATCTCTTCTCACCAAGGGGTTAGGCAAAGATCATAACCTGAGAAAATGGCTTTAAAGACTGGAGAGATAAATAAGTACAAATTTTGAAAAGAAAAAGAAAGTGGCTCTAGGGTTGGAGAGATGGCTTAGCAGTTAAGACCCTTGCCTGTGAAGCTGAAGGACCCAGGTTTGATTTTCCAGTACCTATGTAAGCCAGATCCACAAGGTGGCGCATGCATCTGGAATTTGTTAACAGTGGCTAAAGGCCCTGGTGTGCCCATTCTCTCTCGCTCTCTGCCTCTTTTTCTCATAAATAAATAAATAAATAAATAAATAAATAAATAAATAAATAATAAATAAGGCTCTAAATATTAACTTCCATTGAATTTGACTAGAGTTTAAATGCTCATGTTTGTAGATTACTTTTACAAATATCTCTCCCATAGATGCCAGTTTAGACATGACCAGAGATACCAAGTTTTTGTGTCATGTCACAAAGTTAGTGATTTTTCATTTCTTTTTTTAAAAGGACATTTTTTTGTTTTTAAAAATAATTTATTTTTATTTATTTATCTATTTAATAGAGAGGAGAGAGAGAGATAGATAGAGAGAGAGAGAGAGAGAGAGAGAATGGGCATGCCAGGACCTCCAGCCACTGCAAATGAACTTCAGACGTGTGCGCCCCCTTTTGCATTCAGCTAACATGGGTCTTAGGGAATCAAACCTGGGTCCTTTGGCTTTGCAGGCAAAAGCCTTAACTGCTAAGCCATCCTTCCAGCCCCAAATTTTCATTTCTCTTTAAAAATATTATTTATTTATCTGAGAGAGAGAGAGAGAGAGAGAGAGAGAGAGAGAGAATGGGCACATTACAGCCTCTTGCCCCTGTAAAATGAACTCCAGACACATGTGCCACTTTGTGCATCTGGCATTATGTGGGAACTGGGGAATCAAACCCTGGCCATCAGGCTTTGCAAGCAACTACCTTTAACTGCTGAGCCATCTCTCTAGCCCTACATTTTTATTTCTAAAGCTATTTAAGTTCTGAAGTGTGTGGCTCAGGATTTTACACCTTGTTTTGTACTGTGAACTATTGTTTCACAATGGTCAATTCCTCTCATAGCTATTGTTGGAATATTTACCTTGTTCTATGCCAGGCTATTTGCATCCAATAGCTTATCTCTTGTAACATTCTCCGGGATGTAGGTGGTTAGTATCCTCATTTTATAGACAAGGATTGATTCATGGTTTTAAAGCACTTAGTCCAATTTCTTATGTCTTTAGGGCTAATAAAGACACTGCTTGGGAGCAGATTACTAATTTCTTGGGCTTCAAATCTGAACTCACAGACACTGTACTCATTATCACTTTTTTCTAGAAAATGGAAGATGGCTGATATACACAATGAATCAGAATAAAACTGATAACAGTCCTGTAGCTGTATTGTATAGCCAACACTGATTTAGCACTTACCACACCTAGACACTGTTATAAAAATTTTGTAAATAATTAAGTCATTTAACCCTCAGAATGCCCTAAGAGATAAACTCCATTATCAACAGCCCATTTTACAGATAAGAAAGTTAAGGGATAAATGAAAGAAGGTGACATAGCCAGTTATGGGAACACCTGGGATTTGAACTAGGGTTCAAGGATTTGCCTCCAGAGTTGAAGCATCTTACCACTACTTCCTGATAATGGAGTAAAGAAAGTGGAGGGGAAATGAGAACTCAGAAATATTCTGAGGATAGTTGTGTAGTTTTGAGGTCAGTAAACTGAAAATCTAGCCCAACATCTGTTTTTACAAATAAAGTTGTTTTTATGTATTTAATTTTATTTTGGTCTTTCAAGGTAGGTTCTCACTCTAGCCCAGGCTCACCTGGAATTAGTCTCCGGATGGCATTGAACTCATGGTGATCCTCCTCCCTCTGCCTCCTGAGTTCTGGAATAAAGGCATGTGCCACCACGACCGGCCACAAATAAAATTTTATTGAAACATCCCATAAAGGAACATGACTAATTTCAAAAGAGACCCCTGAAATGCAAAATACTATGTGGCCCCTCCCAGGCAATGTGTGGGAGCACTGGGTATGGACTCCTCTATGCTTAAAATGTTAAATCACTTGTTTCATATTGTATGCATTCTCTGGCTAGAGGCTATTTGCCCTCATCATTATTGCTTTAGAATGAGGCCTGCTGCTACATGAAGGTCTAATTCATTTTAATTTCCATACTCCTCCATTATAGGAATGTATAATTTATGAATCCATTCTTTTATTGATGGACACTTATGTTTATTTCTTTAAAAATGATTGTTGGCACAAACATGTTTCTTGTTGCCTTAGGGCTTATGTAAATGATTCTCTAGGGTGGAGAAATCTTAGGTTGCCAGCATTTTCAACAGCACTTCTTGCTCAAAGAAGTGTAGGGTATTCCACATTCCTACTGGCAGAGGGGCAGAGCTTGTATCTCTTGCATTCTCAAAAACATCTGCCTTTATCTGACATTCAGAAAAATTGTCCAAATCTAATGGCTATAATGCGCTACTGTGTAGTAGTTTTAATTGGCATTCTAATTTACCAACATAGTTGAGCATTGCTTTTTATATTCAGGAGCTGTTCTGTGTTCTTTTACTGTGTGTGCAAATTTCATGCTTGTATTCCTAACCTATTTTTCTATTTATTGCTTTGAAAAGAGGGTAGAGTTTTGCTTATTTGAGTTTTGAAGTATCATGGCATGCCAGGTACCCATGAAATGGCTGCGACCTAGCTGGAGTCATAAGAAAAGGTAGAATTCATCCTCTACACACACACAATGCTATGTACATGTTGTATGCATATATATATATATATATATATATATATATATATATATATATTCATATTTAATTATGAGTCAATGGTTGTGGCCATACAGTAAAAAAAAAAAAAAAGCAAATGATAATGTTTTGAAAACAGGTATTTCTAAACTCACCATTTGAAAGCTCTGTTCATTATAATTATATATTTACTAGACTTTTTAAATGTTGCTTTAGGTTCTATCCAAACTGAGTGGCAGGCACAGAGGTTTTCTATATATCACATGCTTCCCCTGTGTATAGCCTATTATATTATCAATATCCCCCACCAGAATAGTAAGTTTATTACAACTGATGTGTCTGCATTACATTTACTCCTTTTAAAAATTTATTGAATTTATTTATTTGTTTTTGTTTTTTCGAGGTCGGATCTCACTCTAGTCCAGGCTAACCTGGAATTCACTCTGAAGTCTCAAGGTAACCTTGAACTCACAGTGATCATCCTACCTCTGCCTCCCAAGTGCTAGGACCAAAGTTGTGTGCTACCACGCCTGGCAAATTTATTGATTTATTTTTTAATAAAAAAGTTGCACACATAGCCCCCTCCCTCTTCCTACCCCAATTCTATTGGGGATCTTCGGTGGGGCTATGGGTATTCACTGTGAGGGCCAAGAGGCCTCAGTCAGTCTCTGCAGGAATGGGGGAGGCATGGTGTCTCAGGCTATTCCCATCTACCCTGAGGCTCTTACAGTCTTTGTGCCTTCTCTTCTGCAAGGCTCCCAGAGGCTTTTCAGGCAAGTTGGGGATCAGATTTAGTGTCCATATTCATTTCTTGGTGTTATATATTCTGTGAGTTTGGACACATCATAATGGCATATATCCATATCTGACACAGAATAATTTCACTGACATCAAATTCCCTGTTCCAGCTACATATCCCTCCTTTTACTTAATTACTTTTTAAAAGGCTCTTGGAATATTTAATAACTTAAGGCAGGATATTCTAGTATTTGTCACATATACAAAGGTTCTTTCTATGTTTAATATTTCATATTCTATTCATTGAGAAGTTCTTCCTGATGTCATTGATAATGGTGTCATTCTGACTATCTCTGCTCATCTGTGGTGGTAGTCTGGGATTGGAGTAAGGTAGAAGCTTCTTCTTCCTCAGCATTACTGCCCTTGCCTAAATAGGTTTCTCTCCCCTACTGGCATGTACCAGAATCCATCCTGCTGAGCATTTGTCTTAAGGTGGCAGTGAGAAACCATCCCATGATGAAAGTGGGAGTTGTATATCCTTCTTAAAATCGGAAAGGGCTGTAAGAGGGCTGTGGCCCAGCAATTAAAGGTGCTTGCTTGCAAAGCCTGACAACCTGGGTTCAATTCCTAGTATCCATGTAAAGCCAGATAAACAAAATGGCATGTGTGTATGTAGCTTGTTCTGGGGTGCCCATTCTCCCTCTCTCTCCTTCTCTCTCTCTCTCTCTCATTTCCTTGTAAACAAACAAACAAAAAAACTTACGGGCTGTAAGAGAAGTTGCTGCATGTATGATATAAAATAGAACATACAGAATTTTGCAAACATTTCTGGCACAGTTTCTTTGTATTTGGTACTATGATGGGCCTTAGAGTCTATAGTTAATATGTTTTCCCTTTCACTATACTCAAGGAGAAGTGGTTGGCAACTATAAACAACCATGGCCATCACAACAAACCACAAACAATAATCACACTAGGACCCAGTATTGTCACTGTTGGGACAATAGCAGATTATATTACTCAGCTGATATGATATTTAGGAAAGGTACATAATTATTTTCAAATGTCTTTAGGCTATAGCCAACCAAAGAACAACTTAAGCTAATGGTAACAAGAGGAATTGATCAAGGACACAGAGTTATTTATTGCAATTAAATGAAAAGTTGAATAAATTATAGCAAGAAAGTGAATTAGTAACACAAGCTTGTCAAGAATCAGAAGGCTGAATGCCAGAATACTGTCTTCACTGCTTTTGCACTAATTTCTCTTCCAAATGTCATGATTCCTTTTCCTGCCTATGGATTTTACCCCCTGGCCACAAACTGCACCAATGGTTGTCAAATATGATGTTTCCTGTCACCAGAGACAATCTCACTGATGAGCTCACTTCCAGAATTAAGAATCCCAGGACTCTGATGGATGTACTTTCAGGAAAACCAATTCAGGTAAGAACCTGACAGTGACCATACCAAATCTAGGGAAGCAATAAGCTGAAGGAAGGAAGAATGCAAAAAATACTGTGCATTCACTTTACATAGGGGCATCATGGAAAAGCAGATGGAAGAAAAGGATGCATGCCATCCCATAGCTGGTGTGATACATCAAAGCTCTTTTTATTTTATTATTTTATTTTTAGAGAGAGCAAGAGACAGAGGGAGAGAGAGATAAAGAGAAAGAGAATTGGTGTTCCAGGACCTCAGCCACTGCAAGGGAACTCCAGATGTTTGCACCGCCTAGTGGGCATGTGTGACCTTGCACTTGCCTCACCTTTGTGCATCTGGCTAATGTGGGATCTGGAGAGTAGAACATGGGTCCTTAGGCTTCGCAGGCAAGTATCTTCACCACTAAGCCATCTCTCCAGCCCTCAGAGCTCTTTGATTTTTAAAAATAAAATAGTAATAGCAATACATTCATATTTATGAATTGACTGCATAAATGAATATGTAAATGAAGAATGATTTCTAAGCTTTGTATTTTTTGGCTTTTGAAGCTAATTCATAAAGCTCTCTTATCATTTTAAGTTTTGATCACACTTCCTGGTTATGACACAAGTTTTACACATTTCTGATTGTAGTGTGAACTGTGCTGGAATAAGTTAAAAAGAAATGCTGGGTGAATTGGGTGTACCAAGGGAGTGAGGGAGCTCTCCAGTGAACAATACACAGAAACTTCAGTGTTGGACTTTAGGGCATCTTTGCTGACAACACACAAACTTCATGTTATGTTCTGTGTTTGGGGGTTGGGTTCTGAAGACAAGCCACCCAACTGCCATTGATGGTCAAGGGAAGCAATGACGTGCCTAGAAATGCATTACAGAGGATGCAGAGGAAGACCTACAAAGATCCACATTTTGGGATGCTTTTGACAGGTGTAGGTCTAGTACATCTCTAGTCTCCTTGACATTTATTTGTCCTTCTGATAAATAGGGAAATTTCAATGTAGTGGAATCAAACTCAAATGAGCTTGAAGAAAATTCTTTGTAAAATAAATAAATAAAACCATTTCCTATGCTTTCAGGGGATAAGTTAACACTTGTGGTAATGAGCAAGTTCTCATTCTCATGGGACTGAATTAGTTACTGTGGGAGTGAGGTAGTATAACTTTTCTACTATTTCATGTCACAGTGCAAGGGCTGGCTTCTCAATCCCAGACTTCAAACCTTCTCTCTTTTATCAACTACCCAATCTCAGTCATCCTGCAGTGGCATCAGAAAATGGACTCAGGCATCCCCAAAAGAGCAAGTGAAAGAAAAGAGAGAGGTATATGCACTGGTGGAATCATGCAGGTCTGCAGGTCTATCCTGAGTGACAGTGAGTGTCAAGTGAGTTCTTGGCATCAGCTAGTTTTCAAAGTCAACTGAGTGTTCCTATGTGGAGCCCTCCGAGATTTACCACCATGGCTTTCATGTCAGTTTGCCATGTTCTTCAAACGGTAGACTCCAATAGCCTCAGGTAACTTTATGAAAACATTATTCATTATTATTCTGTAGTACTTTGTGCTGTAGACAACAGATGTGTAAGCAGGCTCTGTAATGATAGGTGCTAGCAATGATTACTTTTAAAGCAATTTTATTTGAAGAGATCAAATGAAAAGAGATGTTTTTAAAGGAAGAAATATGGTATGTTTTATTAGTAAGATGTGTACCGAGAAGAAAAGGGGGAGCAGTCACAGTTTCTTGAGAGTTAAGTGGTGCAGCTTATTTACTGAACTGAAACATTTGACTAAATTAAAACTGTGTTCCTAGAAAGAGAAGCTGTAAACTCCATATAGGTAGTTCCTCATTAACATACAACTTAACGGTGGAATTCTGCTAAAATGTAATTTTCTCATTTGGAAATCAATTTGTTTTCAATTACCTTAATTATACCTCCTAAGTTTACTTTAAACCTTTTGGCAAGCTAGATTCATTTCCCTCAAATGGAGGGATATGTGGCCAATCCTATGCCTTCCTCCTTGTCATGAGAGCTAGTCTCTGCCTGTATCATTTCCCCTGTGTTCATTGCCCACTGCACTGAAGAGGTCTTAAACAAAGTATTTCTTCTTGTTTTCTAATTTTCATTTTTAAAATAGTTTCATTTATTTGCAAGAAGAGAGAGAATAGGAATATGGGTTAGCCATGGCATCTTGCCATTATAAATGAACTCCAGACACCTGTGCCAATTTGGGTATCTGGCTTTATGTATGTGGTAGTTTGACTAGATGGCCCCCGATATATTCAGTGTTTTATTAGTTTGCCTCTACAGCCACCTTGCTGGAGGCAGTGTCTTTGGGGTGGATCTTAAGGTGTGATGGTGGGTTTAAGATTTCAATGTAAAGATATGCAAAGTGTGCCTAGTTGGAGTTCCTGAGGTGTGCTGTGCTGTGTGGCTTTTGGCTTGTGGCTTTTCTCTCTCTGTCTGGTCCTGTAACAGCAGGCCAGCTTCTGTCATTATTGAACTTCCCTTGGATCTGTAAGCTATAAAAATCCCTTCCTCCAACTGTGCCTGGTCAGGAAGTTCATCTAAGTGAACCTGAAGCTGTCTGCTACAGAAGTTGGTATCAGGCGTGGGGTAAGATGAACCTGACCATGTGGATGTTGGTCTTTTGGAACCTTTGTTTTGGAGGAACAGGCATGGACTTGGTGCTTGCAACTGAAGATGCCTTCTGGAATGGTAAGCCAAGTTTTATGGACTATTCTGATGAGAGTCTGAGAATGCTAAGTGCAGACAGTACTGAACTTGGAGGCTTGGCTTATGAGCTTTCTAAGGGGAAGAAAAGACTGCAGAGGACTTTGTTGGAACTGGGCTAGTGGCATAAGGGGTGGCTGTGTTCTTCTGCCCAGGTCCAGAGAGTTTGAACAACGTTAAATTTGTAATGGACAGATTTGCTTAGCTAAAGATACTGGACTGAGAGATTTAAGATTTTAAGTTGGAAAACCTCAAGCAAGTTAAAATTACAGGCACTGAGACTGGTTTATGTCACTGAAGCTGCTATTGTCAAACACATTAGCAATCTTAAGGAAGATGGCCCAAATTCTTTACATTAAAACAATGGAGAGGATGCCTGAGGAAAGACTATGATAAAAATACAAACTCTTTTGGGAAAGAGATAAATGGAGAAGGAACCTGCTCTTCAAGGTTATGATTTATTTTGTCACTGAATTAAGAATATGGCTGGGTCTTTCACACCTGATATTAATTTTGGAAGCATGAAAGATACATGAAATGGTCATAAATTGCACATGGTTCCAGGAACCACTGATGAGATCAGGCATGAAGCAGGGTGTGATGCCCTGATAGGCTGAAGAGCCTTTAAAAGATGGACTGTGGTTTGCATAGAGACCTGAAGATGTTTGGGATATACCAAGACTATGCAAGGGCTACCATAGAGTACACTGTTGGCCTGGGATAGAAGTTTTCCCTGGATACTCTGCCAACTAGAGGGGAGAAATTGAAAACCTGGAGACTGTCAGTCTCTGGTTATATTGAACTTGAACTGCAGTAGTTTGATGATTGCTTGATGGTGGTTGAGTTTGCATTGTTCTAGTCTCTCCTTGCTATGCCTTATACCAGTTGAAAATGTTTACTCTGTGCCTTTATATGTTAAAAGTATATAACTTACTTGATTTTAAAGGAGTCACAACTAAGAGACAATCTTAAATCTCAGATAAGACTTGTGACTTTAGACCTATCTTAAGTTGGTAAAGACTATGAAGACCTTTAAAATTGGACTGAATACAATTTATAATGTATGATAGTTATAAGTCTATTGGGGACCAGGGGTGAAATGTGGTAGTTTGAATAGATGTCCCCAATATATTCAGTGTTTTATTAGTGAGGCAGTGTCTCTGAGTGGATCTTAAAGTGTTATGGTGGATTTAGGATTTTAATCTAAAGATATACAAAGTGTGCCCAGTTGGAGTTCCTGAGGTGTGCTGTGCTATGTGGCCTTTGGCTTGTAGCTTCTCTCTCTCTCTCTGTCTGGTCCTGTAAGAGCAGGCCAGCTTCTTCTGTCATTGTGGAACTTACCCTGGATCTGTAAGCTATAATAAATACCTTCCTCCATAACTATGCCTGGTCTGGAAATTCATCTTGGTGAACCTAAAGCTGTCTGCTACAAAGTAGATATTGAGGAATCAAACTCAGGATGTCAGGCTTTGCAAACAAGTGCCTTTAGCCACTGAGTGATCTCTCCCAGCCCCTGTTTCCTAATTTTCAATTAAGATACTTTGATCAATTTATTTAATGGTTCTTTCTGCTTCCTACTGTTGAAGTCTATTCTAGATTATTTAATACAGTTTACTGGATTTTAGAAACATATCTACCACTTCCGAGTTGTCGACTCACAGCTAAGTGCTATCTAATGGCCATTGGCTCCTTCCTGCCTAAGTGGAGCACAGTGGTATGCAGGTCAGCAGTGTGGCTAGCTGAAAATTACACTTAGCAACTCCTTAGCCCCTGGGTGCTCACATTCTTCATAGCCATCATAGCGAAATAGATGCTTTGGAGTGGTTCTAGGAAAATGTGATTTCCTGATGTCAGTATTATTGACTCTGCTATTGGAAAAAAGACACTCAATGGCTGGAAATGGAGCAGACCCTTGGTCTGTGAGGAGATGACCATGGCTTCAGTCTTATTAGCTCTGAGCTACTGAATCAAGGCCACAAACCACCTACCTCCACGCTTCCTGCCAAATCAGAAAAAAATACAGCAAATAATATACCAGTAAAAATTGTTACTTGTTTAAGTTAATGTTTGGTTTAGTATGTTCTTGGTCCCTAGCTACCATAGTTCTTTTAAGATAGATTACCCAATTTCTTTTTAAAAATATTTTTAAATTTTATTTATGAGAGAGAGAGAGAATATGGATGCACCAGGGCCTCTAGCCACTGAACTCCAGACACATATGCCACCATATGCATCTGGCTTACATGGGTGCTGGGGAATTGAACCTGAGGTCCTTATTATTTGCAGGCAAGCACCTTAATGGCTAAGCTATCTCTTGACCACATATATTACTCAATTTCTTAACAGATAAATCCTCAGATTTCTGTCCTAGGAAGTAACTGGTTATCAATTATCCTGTAGAAGAAAGGAATGAAGGGTATAATGATTGTATTCCTTCAATTAATTGCTTGGGTTTTGTTTCATTTTGGATGGTGGCGATTGAACCCAGGGTCTCATGCATGCCATGTATGTACTCTATCCTGAGCTATAGCCTGTGTCATGTTGCTCTTATTTTCAGCCTCTCCCACCATTCTCACTCCATGGCCATGTTCCCAGCTTAAAACACCTGTGACTTCTCTGTCTGCAGCTGTCTGTCTACTTTTGGTTTTCTTCTCTTTTTCTCCTGCAAATTTATCTCCTTGAGGCCCTTCTTACTCATTTTGTAACTAGCTTTGTATATTCCATTGCCATCACTTTCATAATATCTTAAGCAGGATTAAATGACTCACTTGTGCTCATAATTCACTGCTCTAAAGCTAATTTTTTCCCTCCCAAACTAGATCTGCATCTCAATAAATACAATTCCATAAATTCTCTAAGATTATCCTTAGCATCTCTATTTCTCTCTTACTATATATCATAAATGTTAGCCAATCTTTAGTTACCTTGAAAACAGATCTGGCATCCAGCCACTGTTCAGACCCCACCACAGGCACTCTACTCTCCTCCTCTACTTTTGTCTTTCTTTTTACCAGAGCAGCTGGGGTAATCCTGTTAAAATATGGTACACCAAATCAATCCCTTGCTCAAAACAACCCAATACATTCCCATGTCATTCCGGGAAAGACAAATATTTGTAATGTATGTATGTCATGCTTTGGGTTAGCATCACCCCTCATCCCAACTCATCCTATCTGCTCTGGCTCCTGCACATTGCCCCACTTAGACCAAAGTAGCCTCTGGGTTGTTCTACCAATGCACTGGGCTCCCTTGTATCATGATCTGTTCATCCTCCAGATAACTGCTTGATTCTTATTTATCTTCCTGTTTTTGTTCCAGTTGTACCCTGTATTCTAGCCTACTCTAACCACCATGGCTGAAACTGAAATACACACCCACTCTCCGGTACTTCCTGCCAACTTCTCTGCTTTATGCCCAGGCACTACCACCAACTTGTTTATTTTGTTGTCAATCTCCCTATTCATACGTGTTTGATTATTTCTGTTATGACAGCACTCAAAACAGTGCATGACACACAGTGGGTAATTAAATGTTGAATGAACAGTATTATACAACCATTAGAAATAGTTACTAGCAAGGTATGTTCAAAAAGTTTTTTTTTTTTTAATCTTTAGTGAGGGATTATTCACTGCAAGTATTTTGCTCAACTATTCAATATTGCATCTGGTATCAAGGTAGTCCAACCTGCCTCTCTCAAAGAAGGTCAGGTGTTTTATGCTCCAATATTTTACATGTAAAGGGGAAAATTCAACAGAGATCTTCTTCCTACAGAAACAATATGATTTATTTTTCTTTTCCCTGGCTCCCTTCCTCCCTCTTTGATTTCCCTCCCCCACTTTCTGTCAACATGCTTGCATCTAGGCTAGTCTCAGAGATTCTGCACTCAAGTTTGTTTAGCTACCAGGCATCAGAAGACAGAAGCAAGGAGGAAGCAGATTGTCACCACAACCACAACCTGGGTGGATGGATGGGAACGGGAGATGCCACTGCTGAGCTGGTTTCTGTCTTCCATTTCTGGGGAGACCAGGGTCTCTTCTCATAGTAGCCTTGCAGTCATAGATTGTGATTATTTCTGTTTCTATTTTCCCTTCTCTTGAAGGTCAGTGCTTTCATGTGGCATCCTACAACACTGTCTGGTTCCAAGAAGCTCATGACTAATACATGCAAAAATAATACTCAGAGGTCCCAAGTTACCAGAATGACAGTTGCCACGCTTATCTGTGGGGAAGAGATTAATTTCTAGGTTGTACTTTTGTCTTTTTGTTACAAATATCTCTTTCTTTTATTCTGAACTTTTAAAATTTTATATGGATGTTACTGGTGTGACATTTTCACAAAATAAAAATTAGTATTTAAAGGCAGATAAAATATATATCCTTCATCTGTCTGATACTCAACTCAAACTCAAGTGCAGGACGTAGGGGAGCTCTCATTTTCCAACAAAGGCTGTCCATAATTATAAGACCAAGAGTACAGTGTACTGACATACTAAGAATTAGTTCTGAAATTATGACTGACTTGGGATATAATCTAAGATGATCTAGGCTTATTTTGTTAAAATTGGAAGGTGAGGAATAGTAGGAAATTATTCTAGAAAATATAATAAGCAAAAATATCTTACATTTCATGTTTGTGAATAGTCACCTTTTGGAACTCTAAGGAAGTCATTCATCTTTCCCTTATGCCCCCAAATTTGTTGTTGAATATAATTTGTAGTGCTCCATTTTTCTTAATAATTTTTCAATTAAAGAAAAATCAAACATATAGCCATTGCTTACTATAGATTGGTCCTAAAACATGTAAATCAAGAAAAAAATTTTTTTTACAGATAATATCTTAATGTTTGCAAATTCTTACAATGCTTATGTTCCCTGAATAAAAAGAAATCAAACAACATCATGTCTCAAGGTCAGTTTAAAATATCTTTTTATACTATTAATTTTGAAGGTTGTCTAAGAAAATTTCCAAAGGTTTTCATGAATCAAATTCTAAAACAGAACAGCTTAGAAATGGCTTGACAGGTCCCCTTAATTATTCCTTTCTTTTTAATTTCCCAACTCTATGTCATGAAACACACACACACACACACACACACACACACACACACATATATATATATATCTTTTTCTCCTGCCCCATTCTTTTTCTTTTCTTTTCTTTCTTTTCTTTTCTTTTCTTTTCTTTTCTTTTCTTTTCTTTTCTTTTCTTTTCTTTTCTTTTTTTGGAGATAGACAGATAGAGGGAGAGGGAGAGGGAGACAGATAGAGAATGGGTGTGCCAGCAGTCTCTCAGCTGCTGTGAACGAACTCCAGATGTGTGCGCCCCCTTGTGGGCAAGTGCAGCATTGCGCCCTTGTGTCACTTTGCATCTGGCTAAATGTGGGACCTAGAGATTGGAATTGGTGTTCTTAGGCTTGGCAGGCAGGTGCCTAAACCGCTAAGCCATTTCTTCAACTCTCTTTTTCTTTTTTTGAGACCGGGTCTAGCTACTATGAACCACTTAGAGCTGTTCTCTTGCCATAGATTACCAATGCTGGGATTGCAGACATCTACCTCTACACCTGGCTAGGTAATTTTCTTAAACAAAACACTTTCTTTCTTTCTTTCTTTCTTTCTTTCTTTCTTTCTTTCTTTCTTTCTTTCTTTCTTTCTTTCTTTCTTGCCTAAAAGATATTAAGTACTTGGAAAACAGAAGCTATTTTAACTTGTTTTAAAAGTATATTGTAGAGCTGTAGAGATGGCTTGGTGGTTAAGGGGCCTGCCTGCCAAGCCTAAGAACGCTGCTTCCAATCTCCAGGTCCAACATTTAGCTAGATGCAAAAAGTGATGCAAAGGTGCAATGCCGAACTTGCCCAAAAGGGGGTGCATACATCTGGAGTTCGTTCACAGCGGCTGAGAGGCTGCTGGTGCACCCAATCTCTCTCTCTCTCTCTCAAATTAAAAAGAAAAAGTATGTTGTAACTGATGGGGAGAGAGGCAGAGGCATATGGAATTCTGAATGGGAACAAGGTTGAGGCTGTAAAAAGATTAGAATGGTAGCCATCATACTTAGGGCTCCCTCTATCCTCTTACTGGGAATCTTGGCAAATTGTGCTGGGAAGAAGCAGAAAGCAACCAGCCAGCTGAGGGTGCTCAATTTCTTCAACTCTAAAAATGAGATTAGAGTCTGCTCAATGTCCCAAAGGCCTTAACATTTTATACAATCTGTCAGTTGTCTTCAAAGGCTCAGAAGCCCCTCCCTCCCCCTCTTCCTTCTCTAGTTTTTTTTCTTTTTTCCTTCCTCCCTTATTTCCTTCTTCCCATTATCTTTCTCTCCCTCCCTCTCTACATCCCCTTTATCTTTATTGTATTTCTTTTCCCTGTCCCCAAAGACATTTACTGACGATCTATTACATGCCAACACTAAGCAAGATCACACAACTGTCTAAATTATGACGTTTCACTCTCACCAGCTTATAAACTGTGGGTATTTTTCTTTTTTTGAGAGAGAGTCAGAGAAAGATGAGAGAGAGAGAGAGAGAGAGAGAGAGAGAGAGAGAGAATGGGCGTGCCAGTGGCCTCTCAGCCTCTGTGAACAAACTACAAATGTGTGCACCCCCTTGTGGGCAAGTTTAGCATCGCATGCTTGCGTCACTTTGCGTCTGGCTAAACGTGGAACCTGGAGAATTGAACAGCCATTCTTAGGCTTGACAGGCAGGTGCCTTAACCGCTAAGCAATCTCTCCAGCCTCTGGGTAGTTTTTGAACACATTAACAGGTAATGTAGGAGTTAATTATCACAGTAGAAAATATTTATGCCACATATGGAAAAATAAAGGAAAGAACAATGAGCTCTTCCTGGAAGTCATGGGATGGATGGATGAATGGGGTGTCCCTCATGAAGCTTAGGCCCTTGTGTGCAGATGTGCATGTCTAGTTGGAGATCAAAAAGAAGATTCCAAAAAAGCAAGTAGAGGATGAATAAGGGTGAGGCCTGTCAAGGGCTTGAAGAAAACTACTAAGGGAAGGAGAGTAAGAAAGAGATGTGAGAGCTCTCAGGGAGTCAAGAGAGCTTGGCTGTTATCCAACTGGTTTTCCAGATGTTGGGCAAACAAACTGCTGGGAAATACCACATCACAGCCTTCAAGCCAGTGATTTCTATCCTCTCAAACAGAGCAGCAGAGGTCCCCCTTAAAAACATCTAAAATTACAGATACTCCAGGCTGATGATTTGCGTATTGAATATATGTTTAGAAACCTCATTTATTCTATGACAGTTACTTTAAAAGACAATGATGTAGCATTCAGAGATTCCCTGCTAAGCAGTGAGTCTCTCTCTCGCTCTCTCTCTCTCTCTCTCTCTCTCTGTGTGTGTGTGTGTGTGTGTGTGAGAGAGAGAGAGAGAGAGAGAAATAACATTTTAAAGTGTAATTGGATCAATGAGTTGGGAAACTGGACATACATCTTAAGACAGAACACATGAAAATCTATGAACATCAATTATACTCTCCAGTTTATGCCCCAAGAAAGCAGATGTTTGTAGCTTCACTGTTACCAAAAGCCTGAATTGGAAATAGCCTGAATGTTTGTCAGCTATGGAGTAAACTACAAATCATTATTTAATGAAAACATAAACCACAAAAACAGAGAAAATAAATAAATTTGGGATAATAGAAGACACCAAAATATTGTATATGTCCAGGAAATGCATTGAAAACAAGTAAAATAATATTTGAAGCCAAAAAAGCTCTGGGTGGATATTTTTTCTTATTTTTTGCTGTTGTTTGTTTTGTTTTCTAAAGTAGGGTCTCACTCTAGTTCAAGCTGACCTAAAACTCACTCTGTAGCTCCAGGCTGATCTCAAACTCATGGCAATCTTCCTACCTGTTCCTCCTGCATGCTAGGATTAAAGGCATGTGCCATCATGCCCAGCTGCTTTTTAAATTTTTATTTATTTTTAAAATTTATTTTTATTATTTTATTTATATTTTTTATTTGAGAAAGAAAGAGAGAAGTAAGGGCACACCAGGGCCTCTTGTCACTGCAAACATATTCCAGATGTATGCGCCACTTTGTGCATCTGGCTTTATGTGGATACTGAGGAATTGAACCCAGGATGTCAGGCTGCAAAGGATGATGTCCTTCGGGAACACTGAGGTTGACCCTTAGCCTCCACATGTATGTGAGTGTACGGTAAGCACAGTTACACATGAACCTGTATACACATGAACACGCATGGTCAACAATGCTGTTTGCCAATGCCTGTGAGGATGAATGAACCAAATGAAAATGAAATTTTCTCTACATGGCAATTACTTGGCATCTCTCTGTTCAAACCCACTGGGTTATTGCTTGCCTAATCTTCTGATTCTCAACAGATGAAAGCAACATTAGGGTTGAAACTTGCCCAAATTGGGGGCTTATTATCATGTCCAGTGATTCTGTACTTCATATCAGAGTCTGAATCTCAAGCCACATCTCAGGGTGATAGGCTACCTCACCAATATGGTCCACTGAACAGGAAGCTGATGTGGGGTAAGGAGATGAGCCTCCACGGAGCAGCCTCAGGGGACCACACAGAAGGCTTAGTTTTTTCCTAGCGCACTGGCCCCAGCCCTCTGAAGAAGCCTACAGTTCAGTTTTCATCATGGATGGCCAGAAAAGAAATTAGATTCAAAGGAAAACAAGGTAGAAATCACTTTGGTTTTCTAAATTCAAAACAGGGAGGGCTTTTCTTATTGCTTTCTTTACATGCTGGGATTCTTCTGGGCGAAATTATGGTGCAGAATGCATTCCAGATCATGTGTGGTCACTCAGCAGCTGTGCAGTGGGACTCTGAGGCCTGAGGTGGTTGCCAACATGTGACAATCCTGGGAGAACTTATCTCGGGCTCATAGCATTCTGCCATTTGCAACTTTCACAGCACTCCTTACCATGCTTGAGGCCAGGGAGTAGTGTACACAACCAGAAGTCAATTTATATGCCACCACTCTGCCCAAATAGAACAGGTTATGGGATAAATGATGGATCTGGGCAGGCGGAAGAAAACTAGCTTATCTTCAGATACACTGGGCAGTTGAAAACTTCATCTGATGAGTCCATTAGCTTACTCACAGTAACGACTCCCCCGCTCCAAGGTAGGGTCTTGCTCTAGCCAGGTTAACCAGGAATTCACTATGTAGTCTTGGGGTGGCCTCCAACTCACAGCGATCCTCCTACGTTTGCCTCCTGAGTGCTGAGATTAAAGACATGTGCCACCATGCCTGGCTTTCACAATAACAATAAATTTGTAAGTAGATGTAAATGAACTGCCTTATACAGTCCATGCTAACCTTACCAGTCAGATATTAAAGCAATTCACTAGAGAGCAAGGTGGGGGGGGTGTGCTTGAGAAATCAAATAGTCTTTATCCTCACTGAGTGACTTCTGGCTAAAATTTGGCTTCAGTCATGGAGAAAATAGAAGCAATCAGACAAGAACTTCTATAATTTGTTCCACTTACTGGCATCTCCAACTCCCTTCTCTTCCATGAGGTGCCTGATGCTGCTGCCTAGATCTTGCCTCTCTGTGCAAAGTTTGGGGGTAAGAATCAGAGAGTAAATAGTTTAGGCTTTGTGGGTTATATGGTTGAGATCGTAACAATTCATGTCATGTAAAAGCAGCCATAGACAATATGGAAACAAACGGGTGTTGCTGTGTTCCAATAAAACTTTATTTATAAAGGCAGACATTTGGCAGAACTTAGTCTCCCATGCTGTAATTTCTCAAGTCTTACACTCAATCCTACTTCTCTTGCCTTATCAAAGATACATTCCAGCTCTTCTACTCACCTGCATGAGCATTTAGCCACATGTTTGATTCCTCCATATTTCTCCCAACTTAAATATCAACTCTTGACCTGACCTCTCTTCCCCTTCATGTCTTTTTCTGTTCTTTCTATGAAAAATTTTCAGCAAAGCAATCTGCTTTAATTTTTTTTTAAATTTTTTCCTCCAATATTCCCAGAAGAAATTAGACCCTATGATTCCACTGATCTTCACGTCATTAGAACCTACTGTCAGCTTTTGGCCTTCAACTTACTTAACAGTGAGCACTATTGACCCGGGTGATTTCTCTCCTCCTGGAAGCACATTTTTCACCCCGCTTCAATGGAAACTGTGCTTGGTTGCTGCCTCATGCCTCGCTGGTGGCTCTTTCCTGGCCTCCTTTCTTTTTTTTTTTTTCTTCAAGGTAGGGTTTTTCTCTAGTCCAGGCCTACCTAGAATTCACTATGAATTCTCAAGGTGGCCTTGAACTCACAGCAATCTTCCTACCTCTGCCTCACAAGTGCTGGGATTAAAGGCGTGCACCACCACACCCAGCCCTTTCTGATTGTTAAGTCTCCGTGTTATAGAGGCCATGATTCTGAGCTTTGATATCTTCTCTGTCTAGCGTTACTCTCTAGCTGACTTCGTATGGATTCAGTAAGTTCCACAATGACTTTAATTACTACTAAATACCCAAAGACTCCCAAGTTTATATGAAACATTTGGGGTTGTGCCCGAGGCCCATATAACCAGCAACCCACTCAGCATATCTATTTGGATATTCAATAATTTTAAACTGCTCATGACTAAAACTGAATGCCTGCCATATGCCTTCAGGCAAAAATTCACATTCTAGATTACAATTTCCTTATATCAGTATGTGCACTTCCAACTTTGTTGTCACTTGAGGCAAAATTCTAACATCTTTGATTCCTTTCTCTTGCATGGAACATGGATCATAAGCAAATGTTATGTTATGTTAATATCTAGATATAGATTCTTTTTTATGTCCTTCTCAACTCCACTGTGGTCCAGGTAACAATGACTTCTCCTCTTAAATATTTCAGTAGTTTCCTAAATGACCTGCCTATTCCTATTGCTGCCCCCTCCTCTCCTCAACTCTGTAGTCAGTTACTGAATACATCCTATGTCATATCATTTTGTCCTCAGATCAAAACCCTCAGATAGTTTCCAAGTCACTCAGTAAAGGTAGAGTCCTTCAAAAACCTGTAACCCTATAAGAAGTCACCTGCTGTTGCCATCTCCACCCCTTCTGTAGTACCTTTTCCCAGTCCTGTTCTCTGTGCTCCTGCCCTTTACTGTTCCCATTTATCAATCTCTTGCCTCAGGGCTTTTGTATTATTGGAATATTCTCTCTACACATATTCATCCTCATGGCATGCTCCCTCACTTGCTTTAAGTCCTCACTCAAGTGTCACTCAGAGATGATGGCGAGCCCAGACCACTTCTCAGCATCCCCCATCTCTTCATTTTTCTTCCTATCACTCACCTTTTCCCAGGATTTCGCATGTCTCAATGATTAATTGTTTACTGTTTCTCCCTCACCAGAACACACTTCATATGGAAAAAGACCTTTTGTTTGTTCAGTTTTATCCTCAGCATCTAGAACAGATCTTGGGACATTGTGCAGAGCTTATTAAAGTTTTATTAAATAAATCAGTGAGTAATGGGCCTGCATTTTATGGGTAAAGAACTTACCCAGATTGTTAAGGGACTGGAAGGCTCCTATCCACTTGCCAGGAGAGTGCAGCTGAAATTTCCAGTCTGCAGATTCCTTCTCTAGTGTTTTCATCTCTTTACTGCGCTCTTTCCTGGAGTACTAATCTCAGGACACATTATCACTATGAGTTCCTTCCTCTCCTCATTTCTTTCCTGTAGCAAGCCAAAATGGCCTTCTTGTTGAAGGAGGCATTTCATTTGCAATTGTCTTATTTTCTCCAGCTACAAAACAGCCCACATTAATTCTCAGCAGTAATTCTTCAGTTGCTTGCTTTGCATTTGGTTAATTAATGCCCTAGATTAATTAATAAAGGTGACCTTTTAGAACACTGTGTAGTGTTTATGCTCTTCCTGACTTTAATGTTTGTCCTCCTTATGTCATGTGTCTCTTAGTCTTCCATTTTCTTTTTTAAAATTAATTAATTAATTAATTTATGAGAGAGGAGGAGGGAGAGAAAGAAAGAGAGAATAAGAGGAAGAGTCAGATTGAGAGAATGAGCAAGCCAGGGGCTCCAGTCACTGTAAACAAACTCCAGGCACATGCATTACCTTGTGCACTTGGCTTATGAGGGTACTGGGGAATCAAACCTAGGTTCTCAGATTTTATAGGCAAGCACCTTAACTGCTAAGCCATCTCTCCAGCCCTAGTCATTCACTGTCAAGTTCTATGCTTAGAAATGGAGGCTAGAGGCATCCTGAAGGTTTCCTTCCACGTTATTCTGTCTTCCTTCCCTTCAGAGCCATGGAGAAGCTCTGATTAAGAACACAATCTGATCAGAGGCACAGATAAGTGGCTATAATTAAACTAAAAAAAAATCCACAGTGGCCATGAAGGGGGCAGATGATTCTATTTTCTTGAAAAATATCCTGTGATGACGACACAGGTCTCAGGCACCCTAGGATCATATGAACGGTTTGCAAGTTAGAGAGGAATGCTGATTCTGCTCTGCCCATTGCGCTCAGCGGTCAGTAATGGCCTTTTATTTATTTATTTATTTATTTATTTATTTATTTGTTTAATTTATTTATTTATACAGGATCTCATGTATCCCAGGTTAGTCTTGAACTTACTACATAGACAAGGATGACCTTCAACTTCTGTTCATCCTGCTTCTGTCTCCCCAGTGCTAGGATTAGAGGTGTGTGCCACCACACCTCGTTTATGCAGCACTGAGGATCAAACCAGGACTTTGCGCATGCTAGGCAAGCATGCTACCAAATGAGCTATATTCCCAGACCTTTAATACAATGATTTTCTTTAATATGATCTTCCTTAAAATGAAATCTAGGTGGTCAAACTGCCAAATGAAGTCCTGAAATCTTGCCTAGCCCATAGTTATATTTGTTTTCCCACATGCCATATGAAAACAACTAGTGACAATATTTAACATCCTGTGTGGACTGTGCAGATGCTTTTGGAACAAAACCCAACGGTCTGACAATGCTGAATCTACAGAGGAAGAGAGAGTCTTAGAGTTCAGTGTCCAGACTTCACATGGCCTGGGAGCTTGTGGGAGATGAGAGTGCTCAGACTTCATCCCAACCAATTTTGCTGGGCTGAGGCCCACCAACCTGCCATGTGCTGGTTTCAAAAGCCTCTCTGGTGGCCCTGATACTTGCTGAAGTGTTGTACTCACAGAAGCTACACTGATGAGAATTGCTTATGTAGACTGCCAGGTTGCTACAATTTCCCCAACTCTATCTTACCTCTGTGCAATATAGTAATTAACACACTTGCCAAATTCTTACACAGATATAAGCCTACAGCACTTAAACCAGTCTATACTATCTCTGAGAATTAGTGATTGATCTTCTGTCTGATGCTGACCTAGAAGGTAAGTGATGGGTGAGCAGGCATGTTGAATACATCAGCACCCCTCTATGGTGAGGGATCTCAAAGAAGACTAGACTAAGAACTAAAGGCTAGTCCAGCCATCACAAAAGTCCGAGGGGAAGACTGTATGTTAAGTGGATGCTAAAGATAGAACATGTGATAGTTGTGCTTGAGTGGTTTTCAAGTCCATGGTTTTCCATTGCAATACAGGAGGCTAGAGCTAAGAGGTATGTGGCTATGATTAATAGAGACTCTCCTCTGAGTGAGGCTAGTGATTGCACTCTAGTGGCTTTCAAGAAAGACCTAGTCATGGAGAGAATTGAGAAGCACTCTAGTAATTGCAGCGTGTCCCATAAAAACTTTGTGCCCAGGTTTTTTATTTAGGATTTTATTTATTTATTTATTTGAGACAGAGAGAGAGGGTAAGAATGGGCACGCGAGGGCCTCTAGCCACTGCAAATGAACTCTAGATGCATGCGCCCCCTTGTGCATCTGGCTTACATGGGACTTGGAGAATCGAACTGGGGTCCTTAGGCTTTGCAAGCATGTGCTTTAACTGCTAAGCCATCTCTCCAGTCCCCTGTGCCCAGGTATTAACTCTTTTCTTTTCCCTCAGACTGTGAGGTAGCCATATTTATTATAGAGCTTATTTTTCCCCCAATCCTTTGTTTTCATTTACTTTGATAATACCTATGTTCACTTAGTTTGCTCATACCTCCAACTTAGTATAGATTTTGTGTAGCCATGAGTGCGGGATCTGTTGAGAGCCAAGAGTAGGCAGGCCAAGATGATGGTGACCTTCACCCCCAACCCTGCAGCTCTCACAATGGGAAGAATCTCTGGGAGGTTACATGAGGTCCTGGAGCTCCAAGTGGTAGCAAATAGTGAATCCACTGGTCCTCAGGGGAGCCGGGATACATGGAGAACTGTGTAACTCTTGCTGCCTGTTTCTAAAGATCCATTCAGGGGTTCTCCTGGAGGGAAGTTCACTGTTAGAGATACAGGAGGGCTGGCAAGTCATTCTGTGTGCGGAAGCAGTGGGTGAGTGTTGTTTATCTGTCTAACCACACAGAGAGAAATTAAAAGACAGTTTCTTCTACTTGTCTGTTGCTCAAAGGATTCCCTTGTCTTAAGAAATAAATGACAAATTCAGTTTCAGCCAGCCATGGTGGTATAAGACCATAGACCCAGCACTCCTGAGGCTGAGGCCAGAGAATTGCAAGTTTGAGGCCAGCCTGGCTATATAGTGTGATTTTATATCAAAAAGTTAATTTGTGACTGGGGAGATGGCTTAGCTGTTAACACTTGCTTATAAACCTTGCTGATCCAGGTTCAATTCCCTAGTATCCATGTAAAGCCAGATGCACAAAATGGTGCATGCATCTGGAGTTCCATTGCAATGACAAGAGGCCCTGGCATGCCTGTTATTTATCTCTCTCTTTCCTTGAAAATAAATAAATGAAATGATATTTTAGAAGTTAATTTGTCCAAACTTAGAATACCATCTAGACAGATGTTGCTGCTGAATAACATCTTCAGATTTTTGTCTTCTCTGACCAAGCCTGTGAGAAAAACTTCCCAGCTCTTGCCTCTCACTCTTTGGCCTCCTCTGATGCTTCTGCACAGATCCAGATAAGGCATAGCATGTTCACAACTTCGCTGAGTTCGCCGGCATTATTTTCTGCAGTACCAGCTCTTGGACGGAACAGTTGCGCTCATTGCCACAGCCATAACTGGAACTGTGTGTTGTCTGAATGAATGAGTAGGGATCCACTTGTAAACAATGTCTTCTAGAGATGTCAGTTTTCAAAGAAGTTCAGTATTCTGTTGGGCATCTTACATCATGAGACACTGAGCACTGAGCAATCTCAGTGTGCTTGGAGGTGGGGAAAATACCCAATGGAATAATACAGTCCAAAAACAAATTATCCTTCTTAGTTTCATTAATTATATGAAGATCATCAAGAAGCTGATGGGGGACAATCTTTATAGCTATCATCATGATATTACAGGGCTTAGAAATCAAAATCCTCATGTAAAATTAGTGGCTAGAAGCCATAGAAATGAAAAAATAACATATTTTAATCATAATTACACAAAAGCTCAATGACTGTTTAAGGTATGCAGACTGGTATGCAATATAAATAGGTCTATCTATATTCACTCATTGTAAAAACCTGCCTGAAGGTGACATTTTTGAATATTTTGAGACCTAGTAAATCTCATGATTGATCATTTTTGAAAGGGGATATAGTTATATTTGTAGAAAGTAATTAAAAAATATCTGCAAATGTCTAGAATTTTTTTTACTTTGTTAATCCATCATCCAGCTACCCGCCCATCCATATGCTGAGAAATGAAGCAGATACAACTCAGTGACACCAGGATAGGAGCTACTGCAGGGCAAGAGTAATGCGATCACACTCACAGGCAGTTTCATTGTATTGAAATCTCTTCAAGTGTAAATTAAACTGTGGAAGCAAATGAGCAACTTAGTTGTTACAGACAGAAAATGGATTAGGCTTTTACACACTTGGAAAGAGTATTTTCAAACACCTTAGAGTATTAAAACTGGTTGGCCTTTTATTCATTCTGTTGCTAAGAATTGAAGTCGATATAATAAATATTTGGAAATAAACCCCTGCCAAAAATCACTGACAGTTACAGGACAGGCTAATACATCCACTGTCACTCACACAATTGTTGGAGCATCAAGGGCTAGAAAATGGTAGATCACAACGCCCAAAATAATGCATATGGACTTGGACTGACCCTCTAGTTGTGGTCAGCGACATGAACTGCTCTACTAGGTCACATAAAAGACATACAGACTCTAAAATACTCTTAGATTCATACTTAACTCTTATAGGAAATTATATGAAGGGCCAGAGTTGTCACTTGTGTTCTGGTTAAACATGGGGAAAAAGCTCTTTTTTAAGTGTGTTCAGTCAATGCCAAATGGGCATTTGTAAAGGAGGTATCACAGTGGAAGTCCAAGGTATCTAGAAGTTTACAGCTTTGAGATTGCTAAATTATACTTGGATCCTAGTAATTCTACATGCATTTTAAAGGTTCAGTATCTTAGCAGAATAGCTATGCTTTGGAGGAAAGACCATATTTAAATCATCCCTCTGTTTATAGCTGAAAAAATACTTATCAATGAAATCTTTAATTTTTTTCATGCTTTCACATACTTGTTAACTATTATATGAATGGTGGTCTATGTGCTGTGTAGGAGAAAAAAGTTAAAAATGTGCTAAAGTTTGTGCTCTCAAGGCGAGAGAAAGAATGGATACAAAGGAGGAAATGATATCAAGATGAAGTTAAGACAGAATGTTTTGGGAGAAGATGTTTAAGTGAAATGTAATGTGTTTTAATCTACATTTTATTTTGCAAAGGAAATGTATCGAATTCTTCATTCCTAGTGAAAAAACAATCTCCGTAACATAAAGTCAGTGCTGCTCTTCAGGAATATATGAGTTACACATACTTGACAGCTGAATTATTTTTAGATGCAATAAAAATATTTATTTATTTGAGAGGGAGAAACAGGGAAAGAGGAAGAGAGAGAGAGAGAGAATGGGCACACCAGGGCCTCTAGCCACTGCAAACAAACTCTAGATGCATGCTCCACCTGGCTTACATGGGTCCTAGGGAATCAAACCTGGGTGATTTGGCTTTGCAGGCAAGTACCTTAATCACTAAGCCATCTCTCCAGCCCTTTAGATACAACTTTAACATAAGTTAAATATGACACAAAATCACAGTCTTTCATGGAGATTAGTACATTGTCACAACCTTTGGAAAAAAGTGATAGATTTTGATATTTCCATCCTCCATACCTTGGCCACTTCTTCTTGGAAAGCCACGAGATTCAAATGAGAGATGTTCACTAGGTCAGGCCCATACACCACAGTTATCATGCGATGTTCCAGGCGTCCGATGTTCCCCACATCCAGAAGTTCACGTAATTTGGGGTCCTGGATAACAAATGTAAAAAAAAAAAAATTAGTCTAGTAGGAAACATTCTAATATGATAGTATCACTTAAAAAAAAATATCACAGCTAGAGCCAGGCATGGTGGTACATGCCTTTAATCCCAGCATTTGGGAGGCAGAGGTAGGAGGATTGCCATGAGTTCATGGCCACCCTGAAACTACATAATGAATTCCAGTTCAGCCTGTGCTAGAGTGAGATCCTACCTCGAAAACCACACAACACAACACACACACACACACACACACACACACACAAAACCAGAGCTAGAAGGAAATCAAAACAAAGTCTCTCTTTCTTGATAGGAAATAGTACAAATTGAAATGTTCCACCCCACCTAGAGAGATGAACAACTTGCCTGAAGGGTTCAGGGAGAGAATTTCTAGTTCAAGGTCTGTGACCTTTATCAAAGTCTTCTTTCTGTCATACTGCCATTCTACAATATACTTTTATGAACCACCATTCTTTATTTCTTCTAATCATCCCATGAATTGAATATTGAATGAAAAATCTCCATCTTTGTCCATTCTTCATGGATATGTTACAACAAACAGTGTAGTTTTTATGGGATAAAAACACTTATTATGCTTGTTGTAGTTTCAGTAGTTAAATAGCCCCCAAAGGTGTCTGTGATTAACCTCAGCTTAGTGCTATTGGGAGGTGGAACAGGTGAGAAGGAGTGATCACTGAAGGTGTTCCATGAAAGAGAGATTCATCCTGAGCTCCTCCTCCTCCTCTCTTTGGTTTTGCTAAGCTTCAAACTTCTGCAAGGAATGCTACCCTATCTTTCTTTCCATCAGATACCTAAATGCAATGAGACTGCCTAGCTCTGGACTAAAACCTCCAAAACTGAGAGCCAAAATAAGGACTTTCTCCTTATAAGCTGATGACCGCAGTATTTGTTACAGTAACAGAAACATGACAGATCCACTCAGTGGAATGGAACTCATGGCTGGAACTGGGAAATAAGTCAAAACCATGTACAAAAAATGAGCCCAGTCTCCAAGATAAAGCTCCCACCAAATGTGGGCTAGAAGAGGGGCTATGCATATAAAATTCTCTCTAAAATAATTATGGCCATCCCATCTATCTATTACTTACTTCTCTCTCCATTGGAGAATTTGCTTATCTTTTTCAGATGCATGGCGAACCTGCAGGGAGGATCAACCTATCACACCTCACCAGGGCCCCAGGTGATACCATAGAGTAATGTGGGGAAAGGGCAAGAGTGCAGCTTTTTTGGTGAAAATGACACCAGAAAAAGGCTGAAGGAGATAAACACAGAGAACATCCAACTCCTACTAAGCCAGATATCCAGAGACACAGAGGCTCCCAAAACCTCATCACTGAAGTAGAACTAAAATGATCCCAAAATGGCTCAGGGAAATTCACGGAAGAGGGGGTGGAAAGAGTGTTAGAGCCACAAGTTGGGTAATTATGCACAGAGACCTGGCTTATCCCCCATAACTCTTGACTACCCCCACAATGCATGACTCACATTCACCATTGATGAGGGTCCCTTTGGAAGAGGGAGGACAGGGAGGAGGATAATGGAGTCACCATTATGAATGTAAAATTAGAATAATATAAATAAAAAAAATTATTTAAAAAACCCAAAACAAAAACAATATCATCTAGGCCTGGGGTATAAACACAGCCAAGAGTTTTAGGACAGACTGTGCAGCTCACTGAATACAGATGTACTACAATAGGACATGAGTGTGGACCAAGGGGTGTCACCAGCTACGTAATGCTAGTTTAGACCGTATCCTCAGCACGTTCTGGGATGTAGACGCAGGGAATTTCTGCCATTTCTTCTGAGCAAGTTGTGTTCTTTGGAACATTAGAAGAGAGAATCCCTTCGAGACACTGTTTTTTTTTTTTTTTTTTTTTTTTTCTGGGAAAGAGAAGTTTCCAAACATTCAGAAATCAAAATAAGCCTAAAATAGGGCTTAGTCAACTTGGCTGGGTTTATTTTCCTCCCGTAAGACAGGCCCTGAAGGATTTCTCAGTCCATGCAGAAAATTAGCATCCAATTGATCACTGAGCAAATTTGCTGCCAGCTTCTGAACACAGAGCTTGCTTGAATCCCTATTTGTTTAGTGCAGTGCTGGGCTGGAAAGCCTGACTGCTGGGGCTGGCTGTCGCTGTTGAGTGTTTTACATGCACTGTCCTTCCAAAGACCGAGTGAATAAAAGTAAATGAATAAATGAAACCTTCCCCGCCAAGTTATTTTGTTTGGTAGCACGAATCTCTCTTTAGTTAATGAAACTTGCTCTTTTGTTTGGCTATATGAAGAGGAACCTTTTCGGGGCCTATGAAAAAAGAAACTTAGTTTTTACACTTTAGCCAATAGAACCAAAGCCTCAACTTGACTGACAAGATCAGAGCTGATCGGGGCAGTGAGTCCTCACAGAAAGATGAGGAGCCAGCCTCAAATAATCAATTTTATAACCCAGAAAAAAAATGCTATAGAGTAAATTAAACAAAAATAGTTAAGTAAAAAGTGATAGCAAAAGGGGGTGTTTCAGCATTACAGAATTAACAAGATTAAAGGAAAAGGTTCTAGAAAAAGGAATGCATTGTGAAAACTAATTAAACAATTATTCCAGCTGTTCTTTAAAATGATTAATTGCATTATAGTTTTCAAACACTGCCAAGGCTAATTTAGAGAGAAAATATGTGTGGTCAGTTCATGTAATTGTATTTTTTCCTTTTTCATTTTGTATTCATGAAAGAGAAAGATAATTTTCATAAACCACCTGGAACATGTAATTATCAATAGTAAGTTTAAATTCAGTGACTAGAGTCCATGACTACCTTGACTTACAATGCTGAAAGGGAAAGTATCTGGGAGTGGGCTGTCTCTTTTCTTTCCTGTCAGGGAGAGGTATATTACCTCCTTGGCAGCTTTGTTTTTCATCTCAAGCATTGTCTGTTCTGTCCACACTACCTTACTGCAGGCATATCCAGTCAAAACTTTCTGTCCAGCTATGAAGTGATCCTTGGTTCAGGAGTTCCACCTCTCAGATTGTGGGGTGGGGAGGGGGTGAGGGGTTCAGAGGTTCACTTGAATTATCACTGAGAAAAGGAACTAATTGATGACATGCAGAGGCCGGCAAGATATTACTCTTAGATATAGTCTACAGGAATTTATAAGAGAGAACTATTTGTGGCATCTTCATTTGTCAAGTTTTTTCCACTAACAGTAACTTAGATATACTTAAAAAGTTTCCTAGTTTTTATGTAATTAGTAATTTAAAAAAGATGTATTTTGAGGTGATATCTGGGGTTGGGTGTTAAAATGGAGATAATGGCTGAGTTTGGGTTAGGTAGTTGAGGATTTGTGGTAAGTTTCCGTATGTGGAATGGTTCACATTTCTATCATAATTTTACATGATTATTGTGCATGAGCTGAAATAGTTTGATTTGAAAAATATTCTATCAAGAGAAATTATTTTAAAATCATGGAGTTATGGATATAAACAGAAATATGAGCAAATTCTTTACTAATGTCCATGTTACTTATAAATGCACTGACTTAAATTTTTGTTTGCTTTTCTCTTTCACATTTCTTTTACTTATCTTTAAAAATTACACATGTAAAAATTAATTTCATTTTTTTCAATCACAAACTTGGTTAGGTTAGAATTTGCCTTTAAGAAATAATTTCAATCTCCTTTGACTAGGACTATATCTTTTCAAATTTGAACTTAACTCATTTCTTAAAAAGATTATTCTTTTTAAAATTAATTTAACTTATATATTTATTTGAGAGAGAGAGAGAGAGAGAGAGAGAGGCAGATAGTAAGAGAAAGAATGGTTATGCCAGGGCATCTAGACACTGCAAATGAATTCAACTCCAGACCCATTCGCCATCCTGTGCATGTGGCTTTAACATGGGTCCTGAGGAATCAAACCTGGGTACTTAAGTTTTGTAGGCAAGTGACTCAGCTTCTTAGCCATGTCTTCAGCCCCTTTATTTATTTACTTTTTTAACATGGAAGGGTTATACTGAAAAAGAGAATGCCTCTCTAGGCTCCAAAGCTGCTCTCAACAGCTTTTAGACCATCCAGGTGGACAAAGGGAGTTAACTGGAAAGCAGAACTGCCAAGATACCAAGTCACACAGGACCTTACAGATGAAAAGAGTTTTATAATGCGCTTGGAAGTTTAAAATTTTGTTACTTCCTGATGGCTCTCTAGTTCTGGGAACTGAGTGATGGTATTCCAGAAACAATCAATTAAAATCAAAATAGCAACAATCACAAAATCCTACAGAACGCTGCCTATAGTCATGTCTGAATGAGTCTTACTATTCCTGATACATTCCCAGAGAAGATCTCACACTACCCAGGGAACAGAAGACTCAAACACATCTCTCCATGCATTGACTCACAGGCTATGAACTGTTTAAAAAGAAAACAAGCTATCCCCACAAGTCCGTCTAATTGCTTCATTTTTTTTCTTCTGAAGAGCACTAAGAAACTAAATTTCAGAAGAAAATAAGAGATGATGTGAACTTGGAAGTTCATATCTTTTGCTCAGTTGTCACTCGAGACTTGCTTTCGGCAGAGTACCCTCGTTGTGTCTCCACGTTGGAAGCTAATCAGCATAGTTAAGAATGCTGACAGTTTTCACTTAACTCTACTTTGAAATTTAAGTCCTAGATTATCTCTATTCCCAAGAGTTACAAACTAGAGACTGTGTAAGTGAGTTCATTTTCTCTCAAACACGAGGAGTCATAATAAAATTACTTTATATTCATTCTAAAGAGTTTGAAGTATTTGACCGCTGAAAAATAAAGACTACACCTAAGAAAGGTGAATTCAATTACAACATGTTTGTGTAATATAATATGTAATATATAATTTAAAATATTAGAACTTTATGGAAAGAATAAACACAAGACTATTTTTTACAAGAATATTAAATGGTGGTTTAAATCATCACTACTTCATCTGAATTTTAAAGAAAATCTCTTATATTTGCATTTCAGACATTCAACAAATAATATATATTTAGATATAATCTTTGGCTCAGGAAGCCTTACTCAGTTATTTTCCATCTCCATTTTATACGTACTTAGTGGATTTGAGGCTGAGGTCACACTTTGTATATCTGAGGTTAATTTTGTCCTTAGCAGTTACTACAATATTTCCAATTTGCCTTATGCCACTGTCATTCATCACTCATGTGAAAGGTTTGACAGGTGAATGACTTTTCACCAATATTCAGTGCCACAGTTGAAAATAAAAAGATTCTTTGACATAGTTAAGTGAGACTGAGTAGTACCTATAATTCAATAGAAAAAAAAATGAAGCAACATCTTATCCAAGTCATCTTCCAAAGTGGTTTTGTCTTATTAAAATAAGATAAAATAGGGGGCAGGAGACATTGCTCAGTGGTTAAGGCGCTTGCCTGCAAAGCCTAAGGACCTGGATTTGATTACCCAGTACTGACCTAAAGCTAGGTGCACACGATGGTACATAAGTCTGGAGTTCATTTGCAGTGACTAGAGGCCCTGGCATGCCCATTCATTCTCTTGAATAAATAAAATATTAAAAATAAGAAAAAATAAGATGCTTCATCTTATTAAAATAAAATAATCCACATGCTAAATCAAAGTATGAAATAAAAGATGACCTAATGGTACCAATTGCCTTCCTGTGGTCAAATGGAAGATAAAGGGTCAAATTTGATCTCTCGGGCAGTCATCCCTACTGAAGCTCACAGTGTATAAAACTCACAGCAGTTTATGAAACTGACAGGGAAAACAGCTAGCTTCCTCTCCTCATGTCAGTAATTGTCCAGTGTTGAAATTCCAACGTATAGCCAGGTTGTTACTCAGGTGATAACGAATCTCACCCCTTCTGCCTTCTTTGACTGTGCAACCACCCACGTGCTAGAAAAATTCAGGTGCTCAGCTGCTGGGATAGGAGAAGAGTCACAGCCTGAGGGCAAAGATGTGTGAGAAGCAGGCAATTAGGAGTCCTGGTCCTTCACATTTAAGCCTCTACAGTGAGAGGGAAATATATTATTCTCTCTTTCAGCCTATGCGGAGACCCAAGCCAATAGGTAATTTTCAATACCTTTATGCTTTGGTTAAAAGGATACACAGGTTATATTAGTGAGTGTGCCTCATTTCCTTATTACTGGCTGGTGAGTTTTTTGTTTGCTTGTTTATTTTCTTTTTGAGCATGCATGTACTTTTGGTGTATATGCCTGAGGTGGTGTGTGGCGGTGTGGTGTATGTATGGTAAATACATGTGTGTGTGCAGATGAATGTTCAGAGGTCAGAGAAGACAGTCAGGCAGCCTCCTCTATCACTCATCTATGTGTTTCCTTGACAGAAGACTCTCACTGAACCTGGTGCTTCTATTTTCTCAGTCAGACCGGCTGCCTAGACAACCCTGGTGATTCTCTGGTGTGCCTAGCCATGCCTAGTTTTTGATGTGAGTGCGCAGACAAGCTCATGGAGAATCAGGCCCTCGGGCATTCTTGCTTATGTGGCAAGCTCTCTGAGCTACCTCCCCAGCTCCAGAGTTTTGTTTGTTACTTGGTTATCTTTCCCTTTATTTTGTAGAAACTTATTTCCTTCCATGGTACTTTGCTCTGATTATATGTTGCACAAGATGAACATAATTTAAAGCTAAACATATTTCAAATATGCCTTAATGACAATGTTTTCTTTGTCTCAATGTTTTATGAATATGTATGTATGGATGGACATATATATATATCTTAAACACATACATAACATACACTATGGCTATTTTGACACATTCTCTTGAACTTTTGGACTCACAAACAGTAGAGCAGGGTCTGGACCCAGAGAAGAGGGTATAGGGAAGGATTTTCTACCAGGACATCTGATGGAAACTTCAGCTCTGACCAGCAGCAAATCAGGTGGTGGTTCCCAGACAGAGGGAAAGAGGTAGCTTACATAGAAGAATTCTTACCAATAGCTCCTGTCTAGCACTTTCATGCAAATGAGGGCTTTATATTGGCAGTGTGTTCATTCTTGATTTGCCAATGCCAAACAAATGAGCCTGGTAGTACAGATTCATAATTACAGCTACTGGCAAGGCTGAAGCAGGAGGATCACTAGTTTAAGGCCTACCTGGGCACTTGAGATCATGTCTCAGAAATGAAAAATACAAAAGGGTTGGGATGTATCTCAGTCCTAGAGTGCTTGTCTAGCAGGTGGAGAGTCCTGGGCTCAGTTCTCAGTACTGAAGAGAAGGGGGCAGGAATAAGAGTCTATGTGTACGTGCAGCGTCTAGTCCTGAGCCTCAGTATCGGAGCTCAGTTGCCGGCAGCAGCTAATTATTGGTGAGTGTTGAGTCTCAGGAAAGCAGGCCTTCAGAAGGATGAATCTTATTTGCATCTGTGTGGCGAGGATGTGCTTAGAGATGCATTTCTCACTCCAGGGGCCATATGAGCTCTGTGTAGCCCTTTAGAGAAAATTGTAAAACAGGTATGATCCCTTGGGAACCTTCTCTGCATCTAATCAATTTTATCACCCTTTTGGATGGACCTTTCCTGTTTTCCGTGGAGGAAGGCAACAGAGTTGGCCTTCAGTCTGTCTAGCTTTGAATGTTAGCTCTGCCATTTAAGGCAATATGACCTTGATAAATTTTGTTAACCATTCTATGCCTCAGTTTTCACATTTTACAAATGAGGTTAATAGCAGGGTTTCAGTGACACTCAGCTTGATATGTGCAGCTCTGAGCATTGATATGTGATGACTCATTTATTTCCCATAATGACCTTTTAAAGCCTTTACACACCCAACCATCTCTCCTGAGTAGGTCACATGTTTTCTGCACGTTTACACACATGGTGGATGGCAATGACAATGTACACTTACCTTAAGGAATTAATTTAGTGATCCAAATGATTCATAAACTGTAACAGGCCACATGTGCACAGAATTAATATTTTTTGTGGTGACTGCCATGTTTTCTTATTTTAAATATGTCATGAAATAAACATCAGCTACTTGTTACCTTTTTCTCATTAAAATTATGAATGCTTTGAGGAGTTAAAAGAAGAGAAACTCTCCCATCAACTTACTATAAATAATCGAAGGAATTTGAAGTAAATGGTTAATTTTTCCACGAGTGCCTGAATAAACATACATGTGTTTGCTGAAGGCTCTAAACATAGTTCAAAATTAAATATTATTTGATTTTTAGATTTTTTTATTTATGTCTGTTTACTGTTATTCTAAATATACATAAATTAGCTCTATTGCTGAAGGCTCTAAACATAGTTCAGAATTAAATATTATTTGGTTTTTAGTTTTTTTACATATGTATGTTCACTATTATTCTAAGTATATATAAATTAGTTCTATTCCATAAAGTATGAGGATCAATAATACATGATACCTTTAGAAGGGACACAAAACTCTTTATAATGCAAAGTCTCGGAGATCTGATGTCAACTTTTATAAGAACTAGGAGCATCTAAATAAGTCCTGGCTTAAATATGCCTTTTTATGTATGTAATTTTCTTTGAAAATAAGAAAAGTCTTCAAAATCCCTCACTACCCAATCATTACCATGTATTATGCATGAAGAGCAAAGCTCCATTTTCAATGAATAGTGATCATCCTCAGAACTGCATGATTGGGTCTATTCAGTAAGACCAGCCAGGTCAGCCATGTCTCCATACCATAAAGTGATCACCCGCATTCATAGCACAATTCTGCACAGGGAATGAAAAGGGAATTTAAGGAGGATAAAGCTCTCCTAATTTTACAAGAGAATCATCCCAAACAGCAGCACCCCCAGCGCATTATGAGTCACATCTTTATGTTTTACTTGTTGATCTTTATTCTCAAATCTCCACAGTGATTTCCAATTATGTTTCCTTCCTTCCTAAGTTCTCAGTCATCTTTTCTGTCCCTCATCAAACATTTTTGCTAGGGGAGTTTATAAATCTATTGCAAGGCAGGAAGTCAAATGTTCTTAAATCTTCCTAAGAAGATGACATTTAATGCTCGAGATATTTTGAGATGAAACCTATGTCCCAGTTTCCTATCAAGAGAATTCAAACCATTCTATTGTCCACCACTAATTGCAATTCTTCCCACTTCTTGACTTCCTTATTAGTTTATCCACATATCTGCCTCATGGTTAAATTATTGCAGCACATGATGTAGGACTAGGAGAATATACAGGCTCTCCTTTTAGTTTTAATGATCCCTGCTGAGTACCATTCTGTGAGATGTAGTTATGAACAAAAGTTTACAAAATTCAAAGACCAATTTCATTTAGCCTGGTTGATTTTGTAGTATTGCTGGGTAGTTTCAACAGTTGAGACAAAAAAAACACTGGGCCATGAATGAGTTGTCTCCTGTGGTATGCTGGTAATTATTTAACAGACTTTCAGAAAACAAAATGAAACAAAATAGAAAATCCCTAAAACCATGGACTCTGAATGGTAAATCTCAGGGTCAGAATTGGCTTATTCCCCACAGGGAGCTGTTAGTCTGGGACACCCATGGGGTGCCCAAAACAATGGAGCCATTGCCAAAGCACTTGGTTACCTGCCAGAGCTAAAAGGTTATTGCTAAAGAAATCACTGCCTGCAGCCAGAGGACACTGAGAGCCCACCCTGGAACAAAGGAAAACCAGTTCTCTCCTGGCTAGCCCTCATAGCACTAGAAAGTGCTAGGGGAGCTACTGAGGAATGATGGTCACCAAATAAGCAGGAGATCCTGCAAGCTATGAAATCAACCAGCCAAGGGTTGAAGTACATACATGTCTAATAATGGCAAACAACCTATGTGGGTAACAAAGTGCTCTGGGATTGGACATGAGGTCCACTCAGTGACATAGGACTCATACTTGGTGCTGGGAACCAATTCATAATTCCATGGATAAAAAACTCATAGGTTCAAGAGAGAACCTCCACTGCTCTTTGGGCTAAGAAGAGTGTGTACAGACATCAAAGAATGTCAACTGCCTTCCATTAGAGGGGTCACCTCTACCACATCTGCTGGAGCCCAGGAGACACTGCAGAGGATGTTGCAACATGAGTACTGTTCTCACTGCTAGCCTGACAACCAGCTCCAGAGAGATGGTGACAGAAACTGTGGTCACTCAAAACTCATCAAAGCAGAAATCCAGAGGCTATGGAGAATTCAACACTAAATCAGACTTATGGGTCATCATTAGATAGGTTTTACTATTATAAACAATGTTTCCATAAACATCTTTGCATGTATATGTGGGTATTGGGTCATATATCTAACTGATGGTATACTCGAGATAAAGCCCCAGAAGAAAGGTATATAGTCAAAGACAGGGGTATGGATAGTCCAGCTTATAATCCATTTTGTCTGATGTTCTTGAAAGACTATTTGTTGTTTTACAAATTAATAAATAGCACATGAGGTTGCCAACAGAGGTTACTGACAATTTCTTGATGATCCACTAAAAGAAAAAAAATAGTAGTTTATTACTTTTATTCTCATTTTAAAATTTAGTAGATATTGTAAGCACCTCATTTCTTGGCCATTCACATGTCATTCATTGTCAGAACTACTCATGAAGGAAATTCCTCTTTTCTCATTAATTTATAGAGTATTTATTTAACTCTGGCCTGGCATTTATAAAATGTATTTGCCAAATATCACTTGGTTTAATTGTTGACATGATTTGTATTTCTGTCTTTTAGAATTTAAAATATTTGTATCCACATCTACAAATGTTACTATCATAATTTTCCTCATTTATTATCATAAGTAGAAAATATTTCATTAGCTTGACATTATAAAGGCATGCAAGCTATAGCATTTATTTTCTCTTCAGCTTCTTGCATTTGGTAAAACTTAAGAAAATCAGTTCACTTTAAGTATGTCAGTGTGCTGTGATAGCTAGAAATATAGAAAATCATTTTTTTTCAAAACAAATAACTGTTTTTTATTATTTTTAAAAATATTATTTATTTATTTATTTATTTGCAAGTAGAGAGAGAAAAAAGAGAAGAGAGACAGAGAAAATGAGTGCACCAGAGCCTCCAGTCACTGCAAACAAACTCCTGATACATGTGCCACTTTTTGCATGTGGCTTTATCTGGGTATTGGGAATCAAACCCAGGATAGGCATTGCAGGCAAGCACCTTAACTGCTGAGCTATCTTTCCAGACTAACAACTATGTTTTATTTTAATGAAAAGATGTGTTAATAGTTTCCTCTTAGTCTACATATGAGGATTTGAAAATACTAGACCATTATTTTTACAAAAATATTGGATAAATTTATATTTGAGAACAGAACAGGAAAAAAGCTCCATGTTTTGAATTTTGCTGTGGGATTATTACACATTCATTAGTATGGTTAATAGGTTCAAATGGTATCCTTGAAGTTCATCAGGAAGATCTTGAAATGAATGCCTCTGAAACTGCCTCAGACCTAAGCACTCGACTGGTAAGCCTCACTGTGAAATTATGAATTAGGTGACCAGTTTTTGAGGGTTCTCAAGTACTCATCATCTTCCCTTAACCCACTTCCCTTTAAAGTCATTCAAGTTCCATCTTTTTACAACGGATGATGATCATTAGTATACTTTTATATGACTGCTGTTTGGGCTAATTATAAAATCCATGGATTTTTTTTTTTTTTTGGGGGGGGGTTTCGAGGTAAGGTTTCACTCTAGCCCAGGCTGACCTGGAACTCACTCTGTATTCTCAGGGTGGCCTCGAACTCCCGGCGATCCTCCTACCTCTGCCTCCTGCGTGCTGGGATTAAAGGCGTGCGCCACCACGCCCGGCCTAAAATCCATGGATTTTTAAGACAAAGTGACTGAAGAATATTATATATTTACTGAAGAGTTTGAAGGATTTTCTTTCTTCTAGAGAAATAAAATGAATGTATGCAGAAGAGATAATAGCCACAATTCTAAACTCCATGTCTTTTTTAACGTTTGAGAAATTGTTTATTTACTCATTATCTCTCCCCTTCCTTCCTTCTTCCCTCCCTCCCTTCCTTAGTTACTTATTGGAGGTAGGCCATTACTACACAGCTCAGGTGGCCCTTACTTTCAAACTGGCAGTTCTCTTCCTTTAGCCTCTCAAATGCCAGATTTACCCTTGTGTACTATCATGCCTGGCCCACTGCTTTATTTTTTTTAATGGCCCAAAGGAAAGCAAGAAAAATAAGAACCTCATTCCCATATCTCTCACATCTCCCTTATAGCCACATTTGCTTCTGCTTTACTTGTGTGATAAGCTGAGCTATGGCTGCAAGAAATGTCCAGGTATTGTTTTTCCAGTGAGGGTCCAAACTTCTTCCTGACATACAACAGATGGCTTTCTTAAAAATACTCTTACTACACAATGAAGTATGATTGTTTTATTAATTAGGTTGGCAGTTTCATTTTTCAATAAAGCTCTGCCAGGGGAAGGGCTTTAAACCCTCCCAGGTATGAAAGAGCTGGTGAAATGTGGAGAAGCTGGAGTTTTGGCTTCATCAGTAAGTAGGGCAGAAAGGTCAGGAGGTAGGTCCATAATATCCCATGTGACTGTGGAACCTGGGCCATTTCTTGCCTCTGGGGTATAGAAACCAGAAGGTAACTGGGCTTCTGGGTGGGTACCTTGGAATTTCAGGTGGGCAATGGAAGAGAAAAGGTTTTAGGGGATACAAACACAGGCCAGGAGAAAATGAAATCTAGAAGGCTTAGTGGGAATTGAATAAAGCTTGGAACCAGTTATTCTTTTCTCTCACTTTGCCCAGCTAGTGAATGACAAAAATGAGGACCTGAGAACTCTCTTCTTCAAAACTGTCTTTTGTGTTTTTCTGTCATAGAATTCTAGGAAAGTTGTGATTGTTCACTTAAGTCCCCTTCACTCCAGGAATTTGTGTACCTATTCACAAATGGAAATTCTAGGAGCTCTACACATAACATAAAGACACTTCTTCCATCTGTCCTAGTTTATACCTCTTCATCTCTCACTCAACAAACTATATCCTTATTGCCACTCTGTGAATTTGGCAGTTTTGGCTCTCAAGGTTCTGAGGATCTGGTAATATAAAGAAATATATGGACTGTAACAGGGTAAGCGTCCTTAGAACAAAGAAGGCAGCCACCTGACTGTGTTTAAGAAAGTTGAAAAGGGTACTAAAAAGTGTACTCCTTAAGACTTTAAAAGTACATCATGAATATTGCTGAGAGAATGCTCTGGAAATGCTATTGGAAACATGAGTAGAGATCAAAGTTATTCAATATTTCCTGTCTACTCAGGCAATACAACTCCATAAACTGTATTGGCCAATAACTATTTTCCAGTCAATATTACTAGATCTCCTATGAATTGTAGCTCTTCTGAAAAAAAATTTTATGTGTTCAAGAAGTAACATGTAGGGCAGGAGGGATGGTTTGGCAGTTAAGGCGCTTGCCCTGTGAAGCCTAAGGACTCAGGTTCAACTCCCTAGAACACATGTAAGCCAGATGTTCATTTGCAGTGGCTAAGGCTCTGGCATGCCAATTCTCTCTCTCTCTTTCTCATAAATAAATAAAATAAATAAATAAAGAAGTGATGTGCAGGTAAAAGTTATGTTTCTAGGAATTAAGAAAATCAAAACATTTTTGTGGTGTTTACTTGTTTGTGACAGGTTATCATGTAACCTCAGGCTGACCACAGTATCTGCCTTTACTTTTATAAAAATTAAAGGTGAAATAGGGACTTCTAACATTTTAAAATAAACAACTAGTCTGACTCTAATTGATTTAAACAAACTGACTGTATTTGTTGGGATCTAGAATACCCATCAGGTATTACTCAAGGCTTGGCTGCCAGTCTGTGGTGCTACTGAAATGGATTTGGAACTTTTAAGAGGTGGGAGGAGAATGTCTCTGAGGGTATGCCCTTGAAGGGGGCCTGGGAACCCTGCCCTTCCTGCTTATGCTTTCTGGAAACCATGAAGTAAGGGAGCCTCCTCAATGATGCTTCTGTCATCAGTAATTACTACTGCACCACAGGCCCCCAAACACCAGAGCCAACTGGTCAGGGACTGAATTCTCTGAAATCATGAACCAAAACAATCCTTTCTTTCTTAAGTTGTTTATCTCAGAAATTTGTCACAATGACTGAGATAAACAACTTAAGAAAGAAAGGATTGTTTTGGTTCATGATTTCAGAGAATTCAGTCCCTGACATAAGCCTCAGTGGTAGTTCAGGTAAAAATTAAAAGATATGAATAAATTTTTAATTTTTACCTGAACTACCACTGAGGCTTAATCTTATCAAAACAAAAGCATTTATTGCTCCATATTTGATAAGTAAAAGTTAAAGAAGATGGTTCTCAGTTGTGCCATTTCAGATTATTGCATATATATATATGTATATGACATATCTATAATAAGTAAAAGTAAAAACTTAAGTAAAATTTTTCTCAATATGAAAGGTATATTTTCTTAGAAACTTTGGAAAAATAAGAAACATTTCTTGGTTGCTATAGTTTACCATTGATTTTAGGCTTTGGGAAAAAATTAAAAATTAAAAACCATTTACTTAAAGTAAAGCTTATAACCTCATACTATATATAAAATTTAACTCAAAACATTACCATAGATCTGAATGTAAGAGCTAAAACTGCAAAGATTTTAGAAGGCTATGTAAGTATAAACCTTTGAGGCTTTGAATTAGGTGATGGTTTCTTAAATACTAACAGCAAAAACAGCAACAGTAAGAAAATAGCAAATTCGGCTTCATCAACTCTCAACACAATGGGCTTGGAGTATAACTCAGTAGGAGAACACTTGATAGTATATGAGATTTTCCTAGGTTTGCAAACAAAAACAGCAATTGATCAATCAATAAACAATAAATATATACACTGAAAAGCAAAGATCCTATCAAGAAAAAAGAAGACCACCAACAAAATGGGAGAAAATATTTGCAAATTCTAAGAAGATACTTATCAAATATGCTGCTGGTGGGAATGTAAATTTGGTATAGCCACTTTAGAAGAGAGCTTAAAATTCCTTGAAATGGTAAACAACAGTCATCCATATGACTCGGCAATTTCACTCCTAAGTATACAGGCATGAAAAAGAAATTCATGTCAACAATAATAACAAAAATTTGTTCATAAACGCTCATAGCAACATTTTTTTCACAACAATCAAAAAGTTGAAACAGCCAAGGTGTTTCAGGTCAGCCCACAGGTGTAATCCCAGCCCTCAGGATGCTAAAGCAAGAGGCCTACAGTTTGAGACCTGACTGGGTCATAGTGCGTTTCAGGTCAGCTTAGGCTGCAAGTTATCTCAAAAACAAAAACGAAAACAAAACAGATGGACAAGCAAACAAAAATTGAAAAAATGTCCATCAACTGATGAATGAATAAATAAAACATAGTGGGTAAATAAAACAGAATATTATTTGGAAATTAAAAGCAATAAAGTACAAATACATGTCACACCATGCACAAACATTGTGAACATTTTGCTAGTCCAAGAAGCCAATTGCTCGAGACTGCTAATTGTACAATTCCATTTATATGAATTTTCTAGAGTAGTAAGATCATTTTTTCCTTTATTTTGTTTTGCTTTTGATTTTTTTGTGACACAGTCTCATGTAGCCAAGGATGACTTTGGACTCCTGATTCTCCTGCCTTTATCTCCCAAGTACTGAGATTCTGGAAATGTGCCACCATGCTTAGCTTAGAATAGTCAAATCTACAGAAAGTAAAGGTTTATGGTTGCTATGGGATAGGGGAGGGAGGGTGATTGTCAATAGTATAAAATTTCATTGTACAGTGATGAAAATATCTTAAAATTAAACATCAGTAGCAGTGTACAACTCTAATTACTGAAATATGGAAGAGACCAAAAACCATTGAATTACAGATTTTTCAAAAGTTAATGAGCTGGTAGGTAGACACAGATGTTCATCTGCAGATCCTGTGTACCCCTGGGGTGTGCATACTGTGTTTCAAAGCTGTTGTAGTTACATTCTCCTTGCTGGCACAAAGCATACTACCAAAAGCAACTGATGAGAGGAAAGTTTTTATTTGGGTTTATAGCCTCAAGGGGAAGTTCCTTGATGGCAGGGGAAAGCATGGCATGTTTGGGTATCACCTCTGCCACAGCAGGTGGAAAGCAGCAGCAGGAGAGTGAACTGAGCTGTAGCAAAGCTGGGCTGGCTATAATACCCATAAACCCACCCCCTGCAACACACCTCCTCCAACAAGGCTCCACCTCCCAAATTATCATCAGCTGGGAACCAATCATTCTGAACACATGAGTTTATGGGGGACACCTAATTCAAAATACCACAAGAACATTTGTGTGAACCATGGGATTTGGTGGGTGGGGAACTTTATCTTGGCCTAATGATAGATGGTGAATTGAAGGGAATGAAGATGGTTGTTACAGCAGAAGATGGCAACACAGATTGGTTGGATGTAGGTTTATAATGTGCTCAGCTCCTAAGAATATGCTTAGCTTGTCATGATGGTGCCTACTCTTTAACTCTCTATAGCTATGACATTCTGTTCCTGCTTGATCCAAATGTTGGGGGATTTCCAAATTTTTTTTTTACCTTGTTGTGATGTCCTACGTCATAAATAAAAATGTTCCAGCCAGGTCTAATATCTTTGGGACATGTATAGTTCCAATGTAATAAAATTTTGAAGACAAGTAGCCTAAATTCCAAAAGACAGAACTAATTTTGCTGTACTGATGTACTTACTGTGTATATGAATGAAAGTGAGAATAGGGGAAAAGTTGGAAAAAATAGCTCTTTTAATTCAATAACTTCTTACATATCTTAGCTGGAAACATGAACATTTAACTTTTATTTAGCTCAAAAACTCCCAGGAATTTTAGTGCCATGTTTTGGGGTAGGAGGCATTTAAAAAATTAAGTAATTAAGGTGCTCGTGTTACAACTAACAATGTTTTCAGAACAAAGAGAATCTAATTACATAGGACATCATCATGTAAAATTGATAATTGTTGTAGTCAAAATGTGGAGAAATAAATATTGAAACCATTCAAACACTAGACACTGAAATTAAAATAAAGATTTATTTGCAACAAAAGAATTATCTGTAATATTTTAATTATTTACCCTTGTGCATTCATTTATTTATTCAGAAAATATTTGAGTTGTTCACTGTGCATGTCACTATGCCAAGTGATTCATATTTGTGTTTTTATTAAAAGCATTTCTGAGCATTCTATGAAAGGGACTATTGTCTTAGGCAAGAACCTGCCCTATGAATCCAAGCATCATTATTTAAACATTTAGAAATACTTTCTTATTCCCAATTAATAAATGAAACAGGAAAATGGCTCAGGTGAGCAATGTAAGGTCACATGATAAAAAGTTTTCTGAGCTGGAACAAGTTCTCCCTGCAGGCATAACCCTTTTCTTTTAAGACAGAGTTGATTATTAGCTCACTTTAAAGTCCATTTACTACCTTGAGTAAAGAGAACAAATTCATCACATACAGGACAGATCACAAAGTCTAGAATTCCAAAGCTCTTATTCAAAGAGATTATAATTTGTGTGTGTGTTGAGATTAAATGATTTAAATGTCATCAGGTCTCTAGCCTTATAGAATATATATTTATAGATTTTTAAAAATTATTTTATTTTATTTATTTTGAGAGAAAATGAAAAAGGAAGATAGAGAATGGGTGTTCCAGGGCCTTCAGCAGCTGAAAACAACTCCAGACGCATGCACCACCTTGTGCATCTGGTTTACATGGGCACTGGGGAATATAACCTTCATCTTTTGGCTTCTAGGAAAACGCCTTAACCACTAAGCCATCTCTCCAGCCTTTATAGATTTCTCCTTCAAGGGCAAAATATATACATTAAAGATCATAGGAACATTGGTTTTAGGTGTATAGCTTGATGACTTTTATGTATGTATAATATATGAATCACAATCACCCCTTGTTACAATATAGCACATTCCTAGATCCCCATATATCTAGTCATTGAAAAATTATTTATATGAGAAGTCACTGTTGTATATATGTATGATGTACAAGATGATTACAGTGTGGGCTGGTGCAATCAGCTATTTAACATTTGCCTTGCCTCACATCGTTACATGTTTTAAAAATAACTTTTTTCTTTTAAAATTTATTTATTTATTTGAGAAAGAAAGATGGAATTAATGGATACACCTGGGCCTCTAGCCACTGCAAACAAACTTGAGACACATGCACCACCATGTGCATTTGGCTTATGTGGGTATGGAGGAATCAAACTTGGGTTCTTATAGCAGGCAAATGCCTTAACCACTAAGCCATTTCTCCAGTCCTAAAATAATTTTGAAAATTTATTTGCTTTTTTTCTCTCTCTCTCTCTCTCTCTCTCTCTCTCTCTCTATGCCAGGGTCTCTTGCCACTGCAAATCAATGCCAGCCACATGTGGGTACTGGGGAATCAAACCTGGGTCCTTAAACTTCACAGGCAAGTGCCTTATCTGCTAAGCCGTCTCTTCAGCTGTCTTCCCTCCTTCCTATCTTGTTGTTTTTTTCCTTTTCTATTCTCTAATCCCTTCCTCCCTCCCTTCTTTTATTTCCTTTCTTCTTTTTGTTTTCACAGTGACTAAAAGTTAACTAACACAGGTATGGCTGAAGATTTTGCATATTCATGTCCCAGAAGATGTTGATATTGCTGGTCTAGAAACCATGCTGTGGGAATCAGTGATTAAATATAGGTGCAGCAGATTGACAAAATTCTGCATTCACAGAAAGAGCAGTGGCCCATTGGGAATCAGCTGGTAATGCTAAACCTCATCAGCTGGGGATTACCCATAAAGTTGTTTGAATTGCATCTGAGTCTCATATCAGGGAAAGTGTAAATGTTAACCTGATTTTGGATGGGAGCCACTTTGAAAACCTTAAATACTGAGCTTAGCCATAGAGTTAGAGGGATGTGTAGCAAACAGACGTACTTGATTTTTGAGATGAACTTGTGAGGCCAGGTTCTCCTTACAATGAATTAAAGTCAGCAAGACAAAATAAGAGAAATTCTGAAGCATTTATTTAAACGAGAAATGCAATCATGCATCACATGTGGTAAAATCTCTGCCTACCGTTTGGCTGAAAATCAGATCTGCCCCCAAACACACTTTATGGTTGGACCTCAGGATCTGCCCCCCAGTGACACTTCCTCCAGCTAGGCAGCTGGAGACAAGCTTTAATAAAACACCGGAGTCTATGGGAGACATACATTCAAACTACACGTGTATTGCTGCTATGCACTGAGAAATATTCTTGGGAAGAATAGGAACATATTCAATCAACAGGCCAGCTTCTGGTTATGTTCCCAGTTTCTGTTTCCAAAGCTTCAAAAACTAGGGACTGGGCAGATGGCTCAGTCAGTGAAGTGCTTGCTGTGCAAGCATGAGAACTGGAGTTTGGATCTTCAGCACCCATGAAAAAGCCCAAAACGGCAGCAGGCATCTGTAATCCCAGTTCTGGGGAGGCAGAGACTATATGGTGCCTGGGGCTTGCTGCCTAGATAATCTAGCGAAAAGATGAGCTCTAGGATCACTGTCTCAAAAATTTTGGTGGAGTGTTAATGAGAAAGAGACCAAATCCTGACCTCTGGTTTTCATGTGCACCTGTACACACATGTGCACCCCCACACATACATACATGCATGCATAAGACACACATACACACAATAAAATAGCTACAGAAATTAAACTTCTTTTAAAATACTTTTTATTTTATTTATTTGCAAGGAGAGATAGAGAAAGAGAGAGAGAATATGAGAATGGTCTGTCAGGGCATGTAGCCACTGCAAACAAACTTCAGATGCATGTGCCACTTCGTGCATCTGGATTTACATGGGTACTGGGGAATTGAACCCAGGTTGTTAGCCTTTGCAGGCAAGTGCCTTCACCAGCAATCTCTTCAGCCCAGAAATTAAACTTTTAAATTTAAATAATTAAACTTTTGAAAGAAGGGCACATATATCCAACACAGCTGTAGTTTAGCTTGCAGCACTCAGTGTTTCTAAATTATCATGAACAATAGATCACAAAGAGAACAATGAAGTAAAATTTTAATACGCTTTGAACACCTACTCTGCATGCCCTTTAAGTGATGGAATTTTTTCTTTTAATATTCCTTGACCTGAATACACTCCTGTATAATAATGCTAAAGACTTTCATTGGGTTTCAGCTAGAATTTGTAACCTCTGATTAATCATCATGTATTACACAGTTTGTGGATGAAATACATTTGGACAGGGATAGATAAGTCTATTCATGTTAATTCAGCATTGACATTCAGAGCTTAATTCAATTTTCAGAAGTGATGATATCCCTGGCATTTCAGCAAGTCCAATTTTAATTAATATCTTGACACCTCTTTAAATACCATTTTAAATTTGTATACCTGCTTTAAATTAAGGCAGTTTAAGGTCTGTCATGAGAACCTCTATTCTGGGAACACCAAGAGTCAACCTTGCTTTTGTTTGATTTTGACAGACAGAACTTGGTATTAAATACTCGCCTTTATCTCCACATCTTTATGGTTATTGGAAAATCTGCTTTGTTTCCTGTGATCAGCTTTTCAGTTTAGCTTCATCTGTGAACTTTTATTTTTATTTGAAGCTACATAAAGTAGTGCCTCATCTGAAATATGAGAAGTGACAGATGAACCTCAGGTAAAACCTGGAAAACCTTTGGTAAAACTAGGGAAGGAAATGTGGTGGAGGTTTATGGGCAGGAAGAGGGTGGCAGTGGGAGTGTTGAACTATGGGGAAAACAGCCACTGTGCTTCCTGAACAAGCCTTGTCTCAGAGCAAGGAGAGACCAGTTGCAAGCTCCAGCAGATTTAGATAAAATTTACATTTCTACCAACAATTAAAAGCTTTCCTCACAAAACTGGGCGTGGTGGTACATGCCTTTAATCGCAGCACTTGGGAGGCAGAGGTAGGAGGATTGCTGGGAGTTTGAGGCCACCCTGAGATTACAAAGTGAATTCCAGGTAAGCCTGGGCTAGAGTGGGACCCTACCTCACAAAACCAAAATGATAATAATAATAAATAAAAAATAAAAGCTTTCCCCACAAACATGAATCCTCCTCCCCCATCCAGTTTTACTTGGGCACAATGAAAGCTTGCTCAGCGGCATTCTAGTTTAGGGATTAGTAATCTACATGAGTCCTGGCTTGGTGACATACTGGCTACGTGAGGTCAGTGCGTTGTTCTGATAATCCATTTCAGCATGTATACACTCAGTTTAGGCTTACTGTTTTCAAAGAATGATCACTGAATTTTAGAAACCAGGGTATGCCCAGTGAGTGTGAACTTTTAACATTGCCAGTATCGCTCCTCTTGAACCCAGGGTCTAGGGCATGCTAGGCAAGTGCTCTGCCCCTGAACTCCATCCTTATTATGATTTTTATATTTGCAGTCCACATTTTCATATTGGACATCAAAATTATAGAAAATTAATTTACAATACTGTTTTCTCTTTATCCATTTGATATATTTAGATTAACTTTGATCTCATTAAAAGCTCTTTTTTCCCTCTCATATTTGATACAGAAACATTAATTGCCTTAAAAATCTTTATCTTTAGTTTGTATCTAAGGGATATATATTGTCCTTCATTGCAAGTTCACAGACACCTCTTTTAAAAAGTGCCTCTGTTACATTACATGCATTATAAAATGTAAAACCAACTTTTAAAACAATTTAAAGGTTAATATGATAATGCATTCCTTTATGGAATGCCCTTTAAGCACTTAATCTGGGAAAGGCGCTCTGCCATCTCTGAGTGCATCAGATGCGTACTACATGGCTGTCTGATGGAGACAAGATGCACTTAGTGAGGGGTGTTGTTTCTAAAGGTAGTAATTCCTCTGCTGGGCTATTTGTGAAATACACTGAAAGCACTGAGCTCACACTGGTACTGCTATCTAAAAACTGGCACCTTTTGCTTCTGCAAAGACATATGAAGGGATTCCTATAAAATGATATCTGAAAAGAGCTCTATGGGGGATGGACAATCAAGAGTGCTCTCAGAACTTTGCTTTTACATAGATAAAGCTACTCAAAATACAGTCAGTGGGCTGGCAGCAACCCCACTGCAGACAAGTAGGAAGAACACAGCATCTCAAGCCACAAGGTGAACTGATGCACTACCTATATCAGGGTCTGAGAAACTCTGATGTAGAGAGTGACCTGTGGTGTGGTCAAGCAGCCCAGAACATCAGACATAGAGATTAGCAGTACAGCTGCCTTGGGCTGGGGAGATAGTTCAGCGGGTAAGAATGCTTGCCGCAATCATGAGGGCCTGAGAGGGCATGCATCTCCTGACCCCCAGCAGGAAAACCTTGACATAAATATCTGTCAGAAGACCCCCTACCAGGGTATTGTAGTGATGTTCGTACGCTGCATTTCGGAAGCATTCTGGATTAGTTCCAAGGAGTGAGACTATGAGCAGGTCCAGGTCAGCTTGCACCCTAGTTTTTGCCTTTGGATTCGGCTGTGTTCTCTTTTTATCAGGTCAGAAAGAAAGGTTCCAGGAAGGAGCATGCATGGAAAGTCATCCCTTCATTTGTTCCACAAATGATTGAACATAGGCTCCAGCTGTAGATTCTTAAACAGTATTCATGGCTTAAACAATCAAAATTCTTCTGTACTGGAATTTATACTCAGGCAGGATGAAGAAAATAATACACCCCCTGCCTCTGAGGTGAAAAAAAAATGAAGGCATCACAAATGAGTTTAATTTATTTTAACTTCTTCTTATTATTATTATTATTATTATTATTATTATTGCCAGGGAAAGCATGAAGCATGAGACCCAAGACCCCAGACCATTCTGTGCTAGGATAGTACATGTAGACTGCATGGTTACCTGCACTAAAACAAAACAAAACAAAACAAAACAAAACAAAACAAAACAAAACAAAACAAAACAAAACAAAACAAAACAATCTAAGTAAATCTTTTCTGGAGGACTCTGATAGTAGAAGGCACAAGAATACGGGCTCTATCCCCAGCATTACAAATAACACAGACAAAGAAAACCTTCCCCTGGTTGTTCAAATTCTTTTTTGGAAGATACAGCAAAAAGGACCAAGACCTTGTGGACCAATGCAACTGCTATAGGCAGGTTTCTGTAACTTCATTATTCCTATTGTTTTTCTTTTAAATCTCATTAAGGCTGGACTCTTGACCATTTTGGGAACACATTCTGGACAATAGAATATGTATTTCTCCTTGGGTGGCTGGTTCTTGTTTTGATTTAAATCAATTTTTTGTTCTCAGATTTTGTGTGCCTCATCTTGCCTTTTAGGTTGAGGTTTCTGTAGAGTACGGCAGGTCTCCACGGTGACTGTTCTTGCTTTCCCTGCAGGCCTCTCCTGACTGCCCTGGTTATCAGCCATGTACACCACGGCCACAGAGTTATCTGGCTCCAAGAGTTCAGCCTGAGATGAGGAGCATGCCCTAAGTCTCAGGTCTTCCATGTCTTTACATGGGACTGAGTTTTACTCTAGTTGTTTCCAACTACACTCTGCAAGAATGAGTTGCAGAGTTGCATCTGTATTGTGTGTGGACTGTAACTATCTTCCTTAGTGGGAGTTTGGTTAGTTTGGCAATTCAGATACAGTCTTTTCACTGCCATTGTCTGGATTCAGTTTCTGACAACACTGAAATGTCTTGTAAGCTGTAATTGTTTCATTATTTTGTGAAGTGGATTTATCTTTGACTGTGACCAGCCCTTTTAAGCTGACTCCAATAAAAAGACGTGAGAACAAATCTTTCCATGAAGGGAAAGGAGAGACATTGCTGGACCATCCCAAAAGGATGCTCCGGAAAATGGGAGCCCTAGTGGGAACATTGTTGAATAACTTCAGCAGGTATCCTGAGACTTGCACCTGAAGTTATTTTAGGGATCTGTCAGCTCATTCAGGAGGTGCACAAAGAGTTACCTCAAGCAGCCAACTTCCTGTTAGGTGGCTGGGTGTCTTACAGTCATAAATAAGCTGAATGACTCAGGAGGGAGATCTATAGGAGTCACCCTCACAAGCAGCACACAGTACGGGATGCTCGGAGGGTTCCCAGCACACTAGGCCTGACACTCAGCCTGAGGCACTCTTAGGGTTCCTAAGAAGCCTTTCTTTTTCTCCTTACTAATATCCAAGAAGAAACAGAAATGTTTGTTAATAGAGCACAAATCCTGGCTCTCATAGACACTGGCTAGATTGGCTCTTTGTGTCCTCAGCTCCACTACTTTCAATTACCATCGTCAGGACCAGGGTAGCTCAGTGGTAGAGCATTGCCTAGCAAGTCTGAGGACCTGTGTTCAAACCTTTCACCCCAAATAATAATAAATTATTCTTTCTTTGGAGTACTGAAACTATTCAAATGGTGATGGTTTCTAACCATCTTGTGACTGCTTGATAAGTGCTAACCCACAGCTAGGACTACAGTGAACCCACCATGCCCAGGTCTGTAAAGATTACTTAAAAATTCAAAAGTCAAACATTTCCCTCCTTTCCAAAGGGTGGCAGTTGGTATTTTTAGGACAATAAAAACAAGAATACCCAGATTTAGAATTCTTTGACAAGCTATAGACTCAAAAATACCTTCTCTACAAACTCTCTTTTTGAAATGACTAAAATTTATAATAAATTAAAACAAAAAAAGCTTGAGAAAGCCTTAAACAAGCCTTCCCAAATGCTCCCTCAGGTCAAGTGGGTATAGAAAATGCTCTCTGCTCTATTCCTTAAAGGGCTATGCCTTCAAATCTATAAACTATTTTTTAAGAGCTACATTGAAAGGTTTTAAATTGGGCTGAAGAGATGGCTTTGCAGTTAAGGCACTTATCTACCAAGCCAAAGGACCCAAGTTTGATTCCCCAGGATCCACATAATCCAGATGCATAGTGAAGCATAGGTACCTGGAGTTTGTTTGCAGGGGCTGGAGGCCCTGGTGTGCCCATTCTCTCCCTGCCATCTCCCTCTCAAATAAATAAATAAAAATAAATAAATAATATTTTTAAAAGTCTTAAATTTATCAACTAAATTGATCTCCAAAGCATGGCTTTGTGCCATTTTAATTGGACATTTTCATACACTTTATACAAAAGTTTTCTACCTATACAGGAAGTTTCCATTCTTAAAAGAGGTTCTTTTCCGGGAAGACCTGAACTGGGATCCTCATGGAAGACCTCACCCAGGACTCTTTCCTCCCCAGTGGCCCTACTCCTGACCTTGGTCCTGCACATTGTGGTGTTTAGATTAAGTCCTGTTAGGTGAAATGGTAAATTTTCTTCCTTCCTTATTTTACTAGAGTCATACCTTTTAGAAATGCTAGTACAGAATATGTAGGTACTGACAGGGCTTGGGGCATCAAACAAGTAAGCAAAAAGTCTGATGGTGTAATACAAAAATACTGCTTAAAAGCTATCAAAGGAAGAATGTAGGTGATGGCTCAGACATCTCTGCTCCTGTCTGTATTTTATATGTGTTTTTGTACACATGTGTAGGATATATGAAGTCTTTATGTACCCTCACCTACACTTGTGCTCATGCATTGTCTATATGGTACCAAACTGACTGGAATAGAGAACTTGCATTCCATGAAATAGACCTTGGAATAGCCTGGAGGCTGCTTCCCTTCATCCTGTGATTTCCTTGGCCATGGCATTTATGCAAATTAGACCTAGCTTATATAAGTTCTCCTTGAAAGGATGGCTCCTTCCCTGTCTTGGACCCTCCACAGATTACTAGCTCCTAGATACAGATATCAAAGCCACTCCAGGGAACGGGATTTTAAATTGAACTTTTGCTCATTAGCATGTGCCTCTTCTGCTTGAGCCATTGTGTTTTGCAGTATTTCAGAAAGGCAGACAAAACTCACATTATGGACATGACTTAGGGACCTACTGCCCTTGCTGAACTGCAGCCCCATCATTCATGAGGCTCCACGTTGGTGATACATTTGGCTCCTTATGATACCAGCCTTGTCTTCCTTCCAATGTGCAACATGACCATCTAAAGTTGCGTGAGGCTTTCCACTCTCTTCATGACCATCAGCCTCCATCGATGTTCCCAAAGAAAGACTTTGGTGAAAAAGCAAAAATGAGTGAGCATTGAAAACGTTGTCATGACAAAATCTTTAGTGCTAGAGAAACATGAGGCATGAAGCCATGGTCACCTAGGTCATGCTAACCTGCCAGAGCAGGTTTCTGCTGACACTCAGATGCTGTGAATATAACACCTATCTCCAGTGAAAACTTTGTCCTGTTTAATCACAGCTCTTACCTGGATTGTATAAGGGATCAATGGCCAGTCAACATCTGCTATTCTTGTTAACCACTGTAATTTCTTTTCTTTTCTTTTCTTTTCTTTTCTTTTCTTTTCTTTTCTTTTCTTTTCTTTTCTTTCTTTCTTTCTTTCTTTCTTTTTTTTTTTTTTTTTGGTTTTTCAAAGTAGAGTCTCACTCTATTCCAGGCTGACCTGGAATTCACTCTGTATCCTCAGGGTGGCCTTGAACTCACAGTGATCCTCCTACCTCTGCCTCCCGAGTGCTGGGATTTAAAGGCATGTGCCACCACGCCCGGGTAACCATTGTAATTTTGACAGTTTGTAGAAAACTGTTTTTATTATTATAACTTCATAAACTCTGTAACAACCTACACCCTCTGGATACCATCTTTGGAGTGCTTATTCTGGGCAGCTAAAATTTTGTAAATTCCCATTTTTGCTCAAATAATCTCTACATTCTCACACACTGCATGCCTCAATTTACCATTGACAGAGAAGATCAGCATTTTACCAAAGATGGTCCCTGTGCATTTAGGAGACTGTGGTACAGTATCCAAGACTGGATATTTATAAGCAACAAAATGATTTATTCTCATTCTGAAGGCTAGGAACCCCAAGTTCTAGCTAGTCTGACAAGTTCTGCTTCCACATTCACAGACACAAGCAGTCTTTGTGCTGTGTCCTCGATGAAGCAAAGGGATGTCTTTCATAAAGACATTAATCTCATTCATAAGAGCCCATCCATAAATCACTTTTGAAAGGATTTACTCTTAATGCCATTACTTTTTGTATTTATTTATACAACAAATAAACAACACAGAATAAGATAAAATTAATACAGGTGTTTGCTCTGTTATTTTCTATTTTTGTTAGTACTCCTATAGCTGGGGGACAAATTACATATTTAGTGGCTTAAAACAATACAAATTTAATATTTTCTAGTTTTTTATTAGTTATGTATTTAGTGTGTAGATAGCCATGATGGTGCCATCATCAGCCTTCTCCTTGTCCTTCCCTTCCCAGGGATTGTGGGTCTTGCATTGTGGGGGTAGCCATCAGTTATGGGGGAGAGGCAATGTCTTTGTGCATATGACCCAACTTATGCCTCTAAGAATCTTTCCATGCCCCTCTTCCACAAATTTCCCTGAGCCATGTTGGGTTTCTTTTAGGTCTATTTCAGTGACGAGGTCTTGGGAGTCTCTGTGTCTCTGGATATCTGATTTTGTAAGTCAGAAGTCTGACATAGATGTCACTGTATTCCTTTCTGAAAGCCTTTCCCCTTCTGGGGAAATCTGTTCTTTTGGCTCTTCTAGTCTCTAGAGATGGCCAGCATTCCATGCATCATGATTTATTCCTTCATCTTCAAGGCCAGAAAACCAGAACTCAGTCCTTCACATTTTAACATCTCTCTGGTATCTCTCCAGAATCCCTCTTTTACTTTTTTGGATCCCTGGGATATATTTCATCCACCTGTATAGTCCAGTGTGGGAAGAGGAATGGCTTATGTTGGCTCACAGTTTTGGAGGCCTCCAGCATGTTTTGCGGGGTGGGGGGAGCTGGTGGTGAGACAGGGCAATATGATGGGAGTACAAGAAGGATCAAATTATTAATCTCATGGCCAAGACATGTGAGAGGGGGAGAGGGGAGAAAAGAGGGAGAAAGTAAGAAGAGGAGGAAGAAGAGGAGTGAAGAGGTTGGAGTTCTGCAATCTCCTTTCAAGGCACTGCCCTGAGTGACCTAATAAATTCCCACTAGAGCCCACTTCTTAAAGTTGCTACCACATCCCAATGGCACCATGCCAGGAACCATATACATTTAACACCTGGGTCTGTGAAAGGACACTCCAGATCCAAACAATGTTGCATCTAAGATAATCATTTGTTTTTTAAGATAAGATCAGCAACCTCAATTCCATCTGTAACCTTTTCTTTTTAAAGATGTCATTATAGAGTTTAAGAGAAGAAAAGAAGGCAAGACTGCTATAAAACAGGAGGCATCCTGAGTAGGGAATTCTTCTGCAACCTCCTTACCTCCTCACCATGCAATCTAATACATCCCCAGAAGGCTTTGGAGAGCCATTGCTTGGCCTACACCACATCAGTTTAATCTCTCTATTTCTCATAAATAAATAAATACAAAGTAAGAAAAACAAAAATAGTTTGGTGTGCCCTGGCATAGAGACAATAGAGAACCAGAAAGCTTTAGCTGTCATCCTAGTCATTTTGTCCCCAAGCCAATTTAGAAGGTAAGATAGAGAGAAATAGTGTGGTAGTTTGACTAGATGTCCCCCAATATATTCAGTGTTTATTAGTTTATAGTTTGCATCTGCAGCCACCTTGCTGGAGGCAATGTCACTGGGCGGTTCTTAAGGGGTGGTGGTGGGTTTGGATTTCAATCTAAAGATACGCAAAGTGTGCCTAGCTGGAGTTCCTGTGAAGGCAGGACAGCTTTTTCTGCCATTATGGAACTTCCCCGGGATCTGTAAGCTTCAATAAATAATAATTCCCTTTCTCCGTAACTATGCCTGGTCTAGAAGTTCATCTCAGCGAACCTGAAGCTGTCTGTTACAAACAGAATTTTAGAATTATGATTCAAATTTAGCAGTCCTTCTGTCTTGGAGGAGTACCTGGATGTGGGTGTCTGATAACCCTCATGGACACCTGATAAAACTATCTCCTGTGTGCTTGTATACACATCTGTCCCAGAGGTTACATGGGAATGTCCACCTGAGGAGCAGTTGCTTTTAAAACCTGTCTATCTTTCCTTGGCTTGTAACCCTCCTGGGACAGGCAACAGTACTATACACCATCAGTATTTCATACAACTTGGGAGTGAACAGATACTATTTCATCATATGTAAAATTCTAATTATTCTAAATATTATAATAAAAATAACATATTTATTGAGTAGTGTCTTAGGGCCAACACTCTATGCTAAGAGTTTGCAATCTGTTATCTCACTTAAATATCATGGAAGCAAAGGAAATTTATAACTACCATATGGTGCAGAGACAGACCATTATATTAAGTGACATATAGCACTATTTCTCAAAATAATGTGAATAACTTTTATTTTCTTACCTTGCTTTGAGCCTTTTCAGACAGCATGTCATACTAGAAGTTTTATTTTAAATAAACTTGAACTCTTCTATATAATAACTAGTGGCAATCCTTGCATGACATAGTCAGCCAGCAAACATATCATATTTTAAATTACTACCAAGTATTATTTATTTATTTATATTTAAGAGAGAGAGAGAGGCAGATAGAGAGTGAGAGAATGAATGTATCAGGGCCTCCAGCCACTGCAAACAAGCTCCAGATCTGGCTTACATGGGTACTGAGGAATTGAATCTGGGTCCTTAGGCTTTGCAGGCAAGGGCCTTAACTGCTAAGCCATCTCTCAAGCCCCCCAACTATTTTTCATAGTAACTCAGAGTTATGGATAGTTACTTCAAGTTAAAAAGGGCATTTCATTCTTTTATAAATGTTTTTGTTTATATGTAAGGAGAGAGAAATAGAGAGGGAGGGGGCGATGAATGACACTTTGTGCATTTGGTTTTATGAGGTACCAGAAAATTAAACCCAGGACAGTAGGTTTTGCAAGCAAGTGCCTTTCATCATTGAGTCATCTCCTTAGCCCAAGAGGGACATTTCAAATACATGATAACTTGGTACATATTTGATTGTGTAATTTTTTTAAAAATAGGTGAGTTTTGGGAGAGATGAAGGAAAACTTTAAATTTCCAAAACTGAAGTGGTCTGGGAAGTTACCTCATCCACAAAAAAATATTTAACATTAATCTATGGGCAATGAGCTTGGAAAAACTAGAACCTCAGGACCTGACTTAATTTCTACTTGTTTCTTGGGGTTATTAATTATTCTGTACAAATTAAACCCCGGCATGAAGGTATCTACATTACTACTTCATGGTACAATTTGAGCATGTCTAAATCTAAAAATCAGGAATTTCTCTAAAATATGGAACTATTTGAGCATCAGCTCTCAAATAGTTTCAGATTTTGGAGCACTCTATATCTTAAATTATTTTAGAAGAGAGCAAAAGTCTGAACAGATATTCCAAAATCAATAAGAACAACAACTATGAGGAAACCTCTGGAATCTGCCACACTAATGTTCCCACAAACTTTGGATAAGGGATATTCAACTTTTACTTTGAAAAAAATTTTTAAGTTTTTTTTAAACATTTTTTATTTTATTTATTTGAGAGAGAGATACAGAAATAGGCAGGTAGAGAGAAAGAGAGAGAATGCATGCACCAGGGCCTCCAGCCACTGCAAACGAACTCCAGATGCATGTGCCCCCTTGTGCATCTGGCTTACGTGGGTCCTGGAGAATGGAGCCTTGAACCAGGGTCCTCAGGCTTAACAGGCAAGCATTTAACCACTAAGCCATCTCTCCAGCCCTACTTTGAAATTTTTATGTCAGAGTTTTAAACTTGAACACAGTGACTAGAGAAATATAATTGTGCTATTTCTTCTATACAGTTTGCTACATGTATATAAACACTTTTGAAGACAGAAAAAAGAGCATGAAAGGATAAAAGAAAGAGAGGTGAATAAAGAGAAAGAAGGGAAGAAGGAAGTGAAGGTAGAGGGAGGGATAAGGAAAGAAAGAAAAAAGGAGAGAGGGAGGAAGAAAGGAAGGATGGAAGGGTTGGAAAAAACCAGGACTTGTTATGTCTTCAATAATGAATGGTCCTACTTGTCCCTCTCCTGACCTGAACTTCTTTAATTCTGGAAGTCTAAGGCAGTCTCCTTTGGATGGACTGGTGTACAATCTTGTGGGCTTTTTCTTTCTTATACCCTTATGACAGTATTATACAAAAAAGCAGCAAAGAGTCAAATTGCTACACACTCTCCCTCAGAGCGTCCCTAGACAGGCCACATTAAGGATGGTACTGTACATGATCTCATAATTGTTTTAATTTCTACTAATTAATAATAACCCAACTCATTTAGTGTGAGTCCAGGGAGAATTCATTGTTGCAACTGCTCAAAGCTAAGAAGATTCTACAACTTCCCTCCTTGGAGTTCATATTCATTCTGGTATTCATTTTAACAGTAGCAAAGAGAGCATATCATTTTTTTTTTGTGCTTAAAATTGTGGCACAATTTTACAAATTGAGTAACACTTCTGATAGATAAAAATTATTTCATTTAATGAAAACTATTTTTAGGCCTGAAAATTTGGTAAAAATATCAATCATAGCCGGGCATGGTGGTGTACACCTTTAATCCCAGCACTTGGGAGGCAGAGGTAGGAGGATCAGTGTGAGTTCGAGGCCACCTTGAGACTACATAGTTAATTCCAGGTCAGCCTGGGCCAGAGTGAAACCCTATCTTGAAAAAACAAAACAAACAAACAACAACAACAAAAAATCAATCATTGTATACCTTAGACCCAAAGGCATATCTTTTCTCAAACTAAAACATATCCATATCTCAAAGAGTCCATGGTGCACTGTTGTGAGGACCACAGCTTTTGTGACCCAGGTTTTTCAGGATTTTAAATTATTTTGTTTATTTATTTATTTGAAAGCAACAGACAGGAGAGAAAGAGGCAGATAGAGAATGGGCACGCCAGGGCCTCTAGCCACTGCAAATGAACTCCAGATGCATGTACTACTTTGTGCATCTGGCTTACATGGGTCCTGGGACATCAAGCCTCAAACTGGGGTCCTTAGGCTTCACAGGTAAGTGCTTAACCACTAAGCCATCTCTCCAGCCCAGATTTTTAAAATATGTTTTCCATCTTTGATATTTTTATATATGTATATAATGTATTTTTGACCTTATTCCCCAAATTACTGTCTTATCCCTCTCCATACAATAATACCTTTCTCATTCTCAATTAATCCCTACTTGCCTTTCATGACTTTTTTCATACATTGAGTTGAACTAAGGTTGCTTGAATGATCATGGATGGAAGGCTATTTACTGTGGAATGGGCAACTTCACCACTGATCAACCTAACCCCCCTCTCCCCATAACCACTACACTCATGAACTCACAGCAGCTGTGATTTCCAGTACAAGATTGAGCCTGTCAATCTTTTACCATTGATGGGGGCAGGACACAGAATTTTCAAATGATTCTTGATTTTAGAATTGAAATTTGTGAGACCAAACACAAATTTCTGGGCTTACACCTCTGTGAATCTTAATTTCCTCTGATTTACAACAATAGAAATCTTACAGAATGTATGAAAAGTTTTTCTTAACTATCTTTTTGTAGTGATAGGGACCAAACACAAGACCCTGTAATTATGCTATGGAAATATTCCACCACTGAGCTATGTATTTTTTAAAATTAAATTTAATATTTGAGAGATTTTTGTTCTATTTTTGAATGATCACAAAGTCTGTAAATGTCAGACTTTTGTAGGACCTGCGTGACCAACATAAGAGTAAATTAATTAGCAAGCCTGGTCCTTCCCCAAGCCTGGTCCTGCTTTTGAAAAGAAATATTAACTATTTTTGTGAAGCACATCTTTAATTCCAGCACTGAGGAGGTGGGGGAGGAAGATCAGGAGTTTAAGGCCATCCTCAGCTACATAGTGAGTTGGAGACCACCATGTGCTGCATGAGACCCTGTCTCTAGAAACAATATCAAATCCAGAACCTTGCCCATGAGCCCTGCATCTACTTTTAAAGACAAATTTATTTTATGTACTTAATATGTGGGTGATAGCTCTTCTATCATCCCTAAACAATATCTTCAGGAAAAAAATCAAAGGCTAAAGTTGGTAAACCATTCCAGAAAACATGATGCTGTGTTAGACACAAGACATTCCAGAAGTATAGAGAACAGAGGGGAAAAAACAAAACAAAACAAAACAAAACAAAACAAAACTTCAGCTCTCTCTTGAAGTAACCTCACTGTGTATGTGTGTGGGTCTGTCTGGATTCCTGCTCATCTCTGCTTGGATACACATAAGTCTGGCCCATACCTCTACCCAGCCTGGCTGGGTCAGGGTGGGAGAGCATACTATTACTTCTTGGTCTGGATTGTTTCACTGCTTGCCTCTGCCTTATAGTTTATATATGATTTTCCTCTGGGCTCTGAATCTACAAAATGCGTATCTTCCCTACATGCTAAGATTTACCACACGGGTGCTTTCTCCAACTCTAGGCCTGTTAACTGTGTAGTTTTCTTAAACTCGAGGTAACCATGAGTGTACCTCTCTTCACTACTCATTTCTCCTCTGAATCTCCTGCTCGCTGCTTTGATATGTTCTCTCTGCTATTCTTCCTTAAGTCACCACCACTTGACATTTTAACTTCTCTTAAATGGATCTCATGGACTATGCTGGGTTTTCTACATGAGAACATATTTCCTACTCCCCACATGTTTAGCCTCCCTCCTTACACCCCAATCTCCCTTAAATAAATCCCACAATTTGTGATTTTCCCCTAAATAAACTTAGTAACTAATAATTAAAAAAAAAAAAAAAAAACCTTCCAAGTTGGAAGTCACTTAGGTCTCTGAGAGGAATAAGTCAGACATATATATACTAGAAACATATAACTGAAATGCTAATCAGATATTTGAAGATGAAATACATCCTTTGTGGTATGAAGGTATATCAACTCACCAAGTCAGATAATGCAACCGATCTTTTAAAAAGCATCTTTGACTCATTTTAGCTGATATAATTAACCAAGAAGGGTTGGGTGCCTATGGAAGTCTGCATGTATGTAGTCAATGAGCACTTAGTGAATATGTGTACTGAGTAGGACATGAAGTGGTCTGGAATTTGGTTTCTAATAAGACAAAATACCATTCCTCAAGGAGTTTTCATAGCCTAAGAGGAAAAAAGAGGTATGAATAACCTGTCAACGTTGTGTGGAGAGGAAAAGCTTTCAGTGGAGAGAAGATAGGAAGATTTCATAGAGGTAATATCTAATTTTGAATTTAAAAAAAAGTATGGTATATGTATATTTGTAGCTGGCAAGTAATATATGCAAATCTCAGACTTGGAAAACCATGGAAGGAAGGAATGCTGAAGAAGCATATTAAGGGGATGGAGAGATTACTCAGTGGTTAAAGTGATTGCTCGTAAAGCCTAATAACCTGGGTTCAATTCCCCATTACCCATGTACAGCCAGATGCACAAAGTAGCACATGCATCTAGAATTTGTATGCAATGGCAGAAGGCCCTGGCATGTCCATATTCTCTCTCTCTCCTGAAATAAATACATAAATAAATAAATAAATGAATAAATAAATAAATAAATAAATGCATTAGGGCTCATGCTATACCTCAGTGGTGAGCATGTTGTTGGCATGTACAAAGCCCTAGATTCAATCTTAGAACCAAAAACTACAATACACTACACTATATCACACCACACCACACATACAACACCATACCACACTGCACCACACTACACCACACACACCACACCACACCCAAGATGGATTTGCAAATTTAGGATTCTAGAATATGACCACTAGGCTGAGATTTGTAAGAAAAAGGTTTCTCAAAGCTGTGCATAATGATTATGCCTTGAAAGGTTGAGGCAGTAGGATTTTGAGTTCAAGGCCAGCCTGGGCAACAAAATGAGACATTGAGTACAAAAACAAAAAAAAACATTCAGGCCAAGAAAGGTAAACACTGTTAATTCTGAGAGACAAGAGACAATGTTGAAGCCATTAATATTCTTGGAGTAAATGTGGAGTAAAACATGTGTAACACTCATGAAAGAAGTTGTATTTCTTCTCAACCACATTTCATCTTGAAAAATTCTGCAGATTTCTCTGGAAGGATATGCCAAACTTTGAGATACAGACTGTGCATCGTTAAGGGTTGGGGCAATGAAGACTGAGAATGGAGTCTGACCCTGCCTCACTGCCCTTGGCCCTTGCTCATGTACAGCAAGGCACCAGTTCTTGGATGACAGGCAAGTAAAGGACATCCTAGAATATGCTTCTAGAACTGTGCCTAGACCAGCAGTGCTGAGCCTTGGTAGCCATTTTTGCTGCCAGGAATTCAGCAAAAATCACACCTGCACTTAAAGGAGCATTTCAATAGGATCTTGGCCACAGCATGGGCAGGAATGACTGATGAGCACATAACATGTTTGTTGGGATCATGATGATCTAAAGAGATGCTAGAAATAGCAAAGGATATGGTGACTAGATTACTCTCACTGCTTTTTAGTGAACCAGCTCTTCTCAGGGAAACATGACTAACTAGGACAAGCTATGATGGAAGGTCAGTGAGGGTTACTTTTATGTGGGCAGTAATTGAGGAGGCTTGGTGAGATATTAGAGAAATTCTCTCCCTTAATATGGGCAGTGGTTCTCTGGTGTGTGAACACATGGGTAAATTAATCAAGCTATACATGTAGGATATATACACCATACTATTTCTATTAAACCACAATAGAGAGTAAAAGAAAAAATAAGAAGCCAGAATAAAGTCAAATTACTTCTGATTCCTGTATCTCAATTTTTTTTTAAGAACTTATTTGTTCACAGTGTATTTTACAGAAGTCTACTTGGGATAAGACAATAATAATATCTTTGTGCTTTATTGGTCATTGTTTTTAAAAAATATTTTGGGGTATCATCAGATTTGGCCATGTGACTATAATAATCCTTAAATAATCTTTCCTCATTTAAAAATGAAGTAAAAAGTTGTTCTAAATTATTGCTATTAATAAGTAAACTGATTCTAGAAGTGTTCTTTGTACAGTTAATTTGTAATTACAGACGGTAACCAATATTGTTTTCCTCTACCAGAGTTTTCATTTCTCTAAGGTCCTTATTTTTGCCCCGGAAATACTCATTTAAATGCAGGTGTGAGGATGCATAAGCTTCTTAGCAGTGACTCAGAGTGCTGACGGGCCCTTTTTATGATTTTTCCAGACAGAGAGAGATGGTTCAGCATGTTAAGTAGCTACAATGGCATAATTCAGCTATAAATGGCTGCTCCACACGATTGCTTACTGTCGCTAAATTTCTCCACTGTAAATGCCATGTTAAAACACTGGAATTTCGTTTCTCTTTTCCTTACTTCCTTAGATAAAGGCAGATCCAAAGTTCATAATGCAAAATTGAAAGTGCCCCTTGAAAGCAATTTCAAAGTTTCTACTAGGTATGCAGAAGGAATGAGGGGGATTATATGATGAGATTCCAGTAAGCAGAGGAATCAAAGGGACACTCTTTGTTCAAAGTAAGCAGCAGATCATCAAGTTCTTGCACTCATTTGTTATTTAGTATGGGAGCTACATGCTAGGGACTGTAAATTCCATAACTATTCTTCTGAACTGGGAATGTTAGGTCAGCTTGCCCAGAAGCCAGGCCTGAGATGAAGCTCTAAAACAGTGACTTATTGAGAAAGTCTCCCAGGGGAAACATATTAGGGAATAATAAATGAAATATTGGAAAGGATAAAAAGCTGAGCAAGGATGTAGTTTCAGCTGAAGACAAGTTTTAGCCTCTTCCAAGAAGAGCTCTGGAGTTCAAACATACAACAGTATAGGCCCAATTTGAGATTGTTTAGTTCTTTGCTGTGGAAAAAAAAAAATGAAGATAGGGGGCTGGAGAAATGTCTTAGCGGTTAAGGTGTTTGCCTGTGAAGCCAAAGGATCCGGGTTCAATTCTCCAGGACCCACGTAAGCCAGATGCACAATGGGCACATGCATCTGGAGTTCGTTTGCAGTGGCTAGAGGCCCTGGCATGCCCATTCTCTCTCTGTCTGCCTCTCTTCTCTCTCTCTCTCTCACTCACTCTCTGCTTGCAAATATATAAATAAAATTTTAAAAAATAAAAAATGAAGATAAAATGGCTCAGATGTTCTTGCATTTCAGAAAAAAAGAAACTACCTGAATTTTACTTTAACTGATATTACATCCTAAGTACATGCTCATGAACATATTGAAGACTTTCTAGTCATATCGATATGCTTCTGTACCAGTGATTAAAAAAGAAGCAGTTAAACTTGAGTATTTAGAGATTAAAGTACATCAGTCAGGTACAGTACAGTAAGATCATATAACAAGCTGTACTCATTCATGGTGGCTTGCAACAACGAATTGTTTAGTTTATACTATGTGGGTTGACCTCTTGGTTCTGCTTATACATGTGGAAGTGACTTGCTGTTGCCACATGAAGGGTGGCTTTGTCTGAGTCAAATGTTCAGTTCTGTTCCAAGTGTTTCTTCCCTGGAAGGCTAGCCTGGACATATTTTTTTATGATGCTGTCAAAAGCAGTCTAACTGGAAGTTCAACAATTTGTTGTAGATGTCCTATTTTCTAGCATCTCATTTGCAATGTGAGTCACACTGCTGAGTTGAATGGAGGGCAGTTAAAAAGTTACAAGTCTAAAGGCATGGTTACCAGGAAGTGGTAATGATGAAGAATTGACACCTATAATGTAATCAATCTTCCAAGAAAATAAATACCAGCAAGTGCACTTAAAGGAATAGAAGTGCTTTGAAAACAAACAAGATTAATATTCTATCATCTGCCATAATGCTTGGGAATTGAGATTTACATTTATTAAATAATTCTATTGAACTAACATGAATTCCTTTTCAAAATATTATTTATTTGGGAGGGAAGAATGAATGGGAGTGGAAAGAGAGAGAGTGAGAGGAAGAGCAAGAGAAAGTGTATGGGCGCACTGCAAATGTGCTTTAGATGTATGTGCTACTTTGTTTGTCTGGCTTTATGTTGGTACTGCAGATTGCGCCGGAGCCTGCAGGCTTTGCAAATAAGGGACTTTAACTGATGAGCTATCTCTGCAGCCCCCAATATGAATTCCTGTCAAGACTGAGTGTTGTAAGAAACTTCTTCATGTCTGGATCTTAGTATCCTTTGGATTACTGGCTCACTAAATTTTTACACATGATAGGCTTAAAATAAGCATTTGAATCATCACCTGAGGTTATAATGGAAGTGATAAGAAACAGTGATTTTTTTTTTTTTTTCTTCAGGGATCCAGATTATGATGGGTCTGTTTTTTAGTTATCTTGAGTGGTAATGGAGAAAGGAAATGTGTGCTTGGGGAAACAAACAAGCTGGTGTCATCCTAAAAAATTCATCTACTTTTTACACTTTGGTTCTTTAAACATTATTGATTAGAATTATGTGAATAAAACTTTCTATTTTTGGTATGTTTACTCATACAAAAATTTTTGTGGTTTCTCTATTATAATTTTTCATTTTTTGACCTTGCCACCAATCAACATCTATTCTTTTTTAATTTTAATTTTATTTTATTTGTTTATTCACTGATTTAGAGAGAGAGAGAGAGAGAGATGGAAAGAGAGAGAATGGGCATGCCAGGGTCTCCAGCCACTGCAAATGAACTCCAGATGCATGTGCTACCTTGTGCATCTGGTTTCTGTGGGTACTGGGGAAATTAACCTGTGTCCTTAGGCTTTGCAGGCAAGTGCCTTAACCACTAAGCCATCTCTCTAGCCCCAATCAAAATCTATTCTTGTTTTCCCTTTTAAAATTTATTTTATTTTTATTTTTAGAGAGAGTGAGAAAGACAGAGACAGAGAGAGACAGAGATTGAGAATTGGCATACCAGGGCCTCAGCCACTGCAATTGAACTCCAGGTGCTTGTACCACCTAGTGGGCATGTGTGACTTTGCACTTGCCTCACCTTTGTGTGTGTGGCTTTCATGGGATCTGGAAAGCAGAACATAGAACCTTAGGCTTAACAGGCAAGTGTCGTAACAGTAAGCTATCTCTCCAGCTCCAACATCTGTTCTTTATATCACATTCTTTTTTTTTTATTTATTTATTTATTTATTTGAGAGTGAGAGGTACAGAGATAGGCAGGAACAGAGAGAGAGAGAGAGAATGGGTGTGCCAGGGCCTCCAGCCACTGTAAACGAACTCCAGATGTGTGCACCCTCTTGTGCATCTGGCTTACGTGGATCATGGGGAGTTAAACCTGGATCCTTTGGCTTTGCAGGCAAATGCCTTAACTACTAAGGCATCTCACCAGCCCTTGATATCACATTCTTAACTAGGACAGATTATTTTTTATGAACTAGCAGTTGTGTTGTCTTCATCACTGTGCTTCTCCAGATCTGACTATTTACAGCTTTGAAATGCATTGGAATATCACTGTCATTCCCTACAGAGAGTAATTAGACAGAAGTGGCTATTTCATGCTCATACAAAGGAAATTCACACATTTAACAAAAATATTAAAGGCATATATAACACAGGATAAGCACTAGGTTGATGTTTGAGAGCACAGAAAAGAAAGTGTGTCTGGACCTTGGCCTTAGTAAGCTATTAACCAATGAAGACAAAGAAATGAGCACATCAAAAAATAAATTACAAAGGCTAATGACGGTTAGGATTACAAGTTATTTGTCAGTGATCTTTATTAGAACAGAGCAGGAAGACATCTCTATGGGATCCAGGGGACAGGCTTATTAGCTACTGGGCAAATTTTAAAGACATGCTTATGAAGTCAGACTCTCTGCAACCCACACACATGGCCCCAGTTATGGGAATGTGGTACATACAAATGTACCAATGGTTTTACAACACAACCAAGTACAGGAAGCACTAATGAGCTCTGGCACTTTCACATTACAACCAGAATTAAACAAGAAAGGCTAATGGGAAAAACTAAAGAAGTCATTGATAATGTAATGATTAGCTAAGAGGAATCACATGGGTTATTGCCAACACATTCATTTACCTTTAGTCTTTTAAAGTCATAAATTTCTGTTTAAAATGTCAGTTGTCACAAGACCCCTTAGATACTAAGGTTTATGAAATAAAACGTAGGCCACATATCACTGGGGAATGTTTAAAGTTTTATTTCTTTTTCCTTTGCCAGTTAATATTGCTTAAGTTAAAAAGTCATCAAAGAAAATATGAAATGGTTTTATGACTCAACATGATTTTTCTCAAGACTCTCAAAAGTATTTTTGTGTTGTAAATAATGGGTGTTATGATTGTTGTTATTTTATTAATGTTTCATCATCAAACTTTCTTGTTTTGGTACCCCAGCTCCTCTGTTGGGATTTTCCTCTCCCTTTCCACAATCTGTCACAAGTAAGGTTAATTCTCTTGCATTACTCTGTACCTCCTTCAGTGCATGCATTAATTTTTATTTCATCTCTGACTCTCATACATAACCTTGGAAACACTCATAGTAATGTAACCAATGTATGGATTATTATGTACAAATCATTAAACTGTAGGCTTAAAAATTTAAAACAAATGGCTTGAAATGCAGTCTCATTCATAGTTTATCTTAATTTGGAAAAAATATTAAAAGGTAAATGAACTTTAAGTTATACTACTAGAAGGAATGATTCCAGAAAAATGAACTTGCCTTTGGGAGGAGAGATGAATAACAGATTTATTCTGTGCCTTTATATGAACTTATATGTTCCTCAAATATACCAAAACCAAAGTTGCAATTATACATAACAATTTTATATAAGCAATGTGTCTGTGTACTTATATAAAAATGAAAATAGTAAATTTAGAGTATCACCCAGAAATATTGCTGGGACATATGAGTGTGTGAAGTATTTTCCAATCCAAACCTTTTGCTAAAAAGAAGAAGAAAAGCAATTATGAAACTATATTCCAAAATAGAAATGGCCAGTCAGGTAGCATTACTTTCTTCTCCTTGCTTTCTTATTTATTGCTTGACAGTCTGTTCATTGCAGACTGGAGGAATTTTATCAATAACTGAGATGGGACCAATAGCCATTAATGACAGAACCTGGTCCCTAAGCTCCTGGATAATATTGTTTTATTAAGGTATGGAGTCAGGTTAAGTTCTTCAGCAAGAAAGAGTAATCTGCTACCTTTAATGAAAATTAGCCAGAAATGCCTACCAACTGTCAGAAGATTACTTTTAATTATTAATTTGGCTGGAAAGTAATTTACAAAATTAAAGAAAAAAATAAATATTCTGAGAAATTTTAAAAGTACATATTGCAATTTATTTTAACATATGTCAATGTCTACTCTTTAAGCATCAATTTTTACTGTATTTTATAGTCTAAAGTAACTATGATTTTAAAAAAGATGTACATTTTTGAAAGCTGGGTCCCTTCTACAAGACAGATTTTATGTCATGTTTTATCTGTGAGTTTCACAGTGTGAACAAGGTACATCTTTCAGCTTATCACTGGTATGAAATTAAGAGATAAAGCAAGTCACAGACCCTAGTCACTGGAGTGGTGTGGACATCAACTCTCATTGGAAACAGATCAAGATCAGGCTGTAGTTGACATCTTGTCCAGCTTCCCCATGCAGACAAATATAGACCAGGGGGAAGCCCTCTGTGTACCTCTTGAACGAGTTCAAAAACTTCCATTTTCATGCTTACAGTAAATCGAACCTGTCTACCCAAAGAAACTCATTTGCAGGCAAGTTGCTAGACGGGTGTGCTATGTGACTTGATTCTGATTTAAAGGATAACAGAGAGGTTCCATCTACTTCCTGCCACTCTCCACTGTTCAGTTTATGTTGAGCAAAGAAAGAAAATGTAGTAGTCACATGGACTCAGTGTGTCTGCAGACATAGTCTGTAGACATAATAATCTTCCATGGTGAAAGCAACACTCTTTGGAATCTTGACACTGACTAGCTAAGTTTTAGTTTGAATTTCCAAGAGATTCCATCAGACACATGAAGCACCTTAATAATGATCATGAATCTCACATATACTTTAAGAAAGCCATATACTCACTGTGGTAGTTTGAATATATGTCCCCCAATATATTCAGTGTTTTATTATTTTATAGTTTGCATCTGCAATCACCTTGCTAGAGGCAAGGTCACTGGGGGCCCAGTCTTAAGGTGTGGTGATGGTTTGAGATTCCATTGTAAAGATATGCAAATGTGCCTAGCAGGAGTTCCTGAAGTGTGCTGTGTGACCTTTTGGCTGTAGTTTTTGCTCTGTGTGCTGTGGTGGCTGGTTGGCTTTTGCTCTCTCTGCTCGGCCCTGTGAAGAGCAGGCTGCTTCTCCTGCCTTTATGGAACTTCCCCTGGATCTGTAAGCTTCAATAAATAATATCCCTTCCTCCATAACTGTGCCTGGTCTGGAAGTTCATCTCAGCGAACCAGAAGCTGTCTGCTACAGTAAAGTGGTACCGAGGAGTGTGGGGTGAGATGAACCAGATCGTATGGATATTCGTCTTTTGCAACCTTTGTTTTGGAGGAATGGGCATGGACTTGGTGCTTGCAACTGAAGGTGCCTTCTGGAGTGGTAAGCCAAGTTTTATGGACTATTCTGATGAGAGTTTGAGAATGCTAAGTGCAGACTGTATTGAACTTCGAGGCTTGGCTTATGAGCTTTCTAAGGGGAAGGAAAGACTGCAGAGGTTTGTTGGAGCTGGGCTACTGGCATAAGGGATGGCTACGTTCCACTATCCAGGTCCAGAAAGTTTGATCAAGGTTAAATTTGTAATGGACTGATGTGCTTGGCTGAAGATAATGGACTGAGATTTTAAGATTTTAAGTTGGAAAAACTCAAGCAAGTTAAAAGCAGAGGCACTGAGACTGGTTTTAGGTTACTGGAGCTGCTATTGTCAATGCATTAGCAATCTTAAGGAAGGTGGAAGGAAGGTGGTCCGACTTGATTTACATTAAAACAATGGAGAGGATGCCTGAGGAAAGACAGTTAGAAATGCAAACTCTTTGGAAAGAGTTGACTGGAGAAGGAACCTGCTTTTCAAGGCTATGGTTTGTTTCATCCCTGGATTAAGAATATGGCTGTGTCCTGCACACCTGGTATTAGTTTTGGAAGCATGAAAAATGCATGGAGTGGTCATGAATTGCACACGGTTCCAGGAGCTACTGCTGAGATGTGGCATGAGGCAGGGCATGAAGACCTCAGGAATAGGCTGGAAGAGCCTTTTGAAGATGGACCGTGGTTTGCATGGAGACCTGAAGATGTTTTGGATATACCAGGACTGTGCAAAAGGGCTACCATGGAGTGCAGTGTTGGCATGGGATGAAAGTTTTCCTGGTGACTCTGCCCAGCTGGAGGGGCGGAATTGGAAAACCTGGAGACTGTTAGTCTCTGGTTATATTGAACTTGAACTGCAGAAGTTTGATGACTGCTGATGGTGGTTGAGTTTGCATTGTTTTAGTTTCTCCTTGATATGCCTTATACCAGTTAAAAATGTTTACTCTGTGCCTTTACATGTTAAAAGTATTTAACTTGTTTGATTTTACAGGACTCACTATCTTAAGATGATCAAGACTGTGAGAACCTTTGAAATTGGACTGAGTACAATTTACAATGTGTGATAGTTATAAATCTATTGGGGGCCAGGAGCTAAATATATTGGGGGCCAGGGGCGGAATGTGGTAGTTTGAATATATGTCCCCCAATATATTCAGTGTTTTATTATTTTATAGTTTGCATCTGCAATCACCTTGCTAGAGGCAAGGTCACTGGGGGCCCAGTCTTAAGGTGTGGTGATGGTTTGAGATTCCATTGTAAAGATATGCAAATGTGCCTAGCAGGAGTTCCTGAAGTGTGCTGTGTGACCTTTTGGCTGTAGTTTTTGCTCTGTGTGCTGTGGTGGCTGGTTGGCTTTTGCTCTCTCTGTTTGGCCCTGTGGAGAACAGGCCATTTCTCCTGCCTTTATGGAACTTCCCCTGGATCTGTAAGCTTCAATAAATAATATCCCTTCCTCCATAACTGTGCCTGGTCTGGACGTTCATCTCAGCGAACCTGAAGCTGTCTGCAACACTCACATAACTTAAGAAAGCCATTTTCCTACTCTTTTAGTGTACCCTTGCTCAAGTCACTCAGTTATTCCACGTCCTCATGACCAATCTATGCATTGTGCTAGATAGATAATTTCCAAAGTGGCTGTGAGAGGTGCCTGTTGGAGTAAGCATAAGACACAACTTCTGAAGGAGCTTTGTGTTAATTATTATTGTGTTCCCTTCTCCCTGCCACTCTCATTACAGGGCTTTACTCATGTCTCACATCAATGTTTTATTGTATTTGAACTTGGCTTCTAAATCTTGGCCTTTTATCTTTCTGGCTGGAATAATTTTTTTTTCCCCCTGTGGCCAGAGCCTGCTTATTGCTTAACCTGTTGGATGAACCACAGATACGATATGTTCTGCAAACAGCCCTCAGCCAACGATGATGAAAGTTGGAGGATAAATAGCCCAGGTCCTTTGCATGTTAGGAGGGAAACTGAGGATATATTAAGTCCTCTTTCCAAGTTTTCAGAGGCAGTGGCTGTGAGTGCCCATACTAGTGTCTCCACAACATATCTTTTATTGATTACATCTCTTCCTTGTCTCACATCTTCACACCTCTAATACTATCAACTGTTAACTCTGTCAAAAGAAACTCTTTTTGACTCAAATCTCTGACACAAGACCAACATCTGGACAGCCTAAGTCAGATACATTCCACTACTGATAACTAGTATAAATGTGATGAAGAATTGCACACACTTGTTATATCTATTTTCCTAATAAAATTTTTTAAAGTTCCATGATCTTAGGGCATCGTATTCTTAATCTTAAAACAATTAATCATTAAAAAAAGATTGCTCTGTGGTTCAGTCTTGATATTTTTTCTTTTGTGGTATATACTGGTTTCTAGAACCTTTTGAGATCAATTTTAGAGATGAATCTGACTTTTAAGAGGTGACATTAAAGAGATCTTATGTCATTCCTCTTTTGTCCATTAGCCACTAACTGAAAAATTGTAAGTGTTCAATTGCCTGGAATACCAGGCTTAAAGAGGCAAGAAATTCTAGGCTTTTTTTTGTTTTGTTTTCATTTGACTGTGGCCTGAAAGCCATGAAGAGGAACTATCACTATAATCATCCACTGATGCTCAGGAGTCCTGTTCCAAGAGTCAGCAAACACAATGTAAAAATATTATATGCCTTTGAGAGCTTAGAGTATGATTTTATGAGCATAGATCAAAGTGAAACACAGCCATTGAGAACTTAGGCCTTTTGCAGACTGGTCACAAAAGTCATTTGTAGAAAATCTCCTATCACTACAGTGTGAATAACTGTAAACTCTCCTCTCTGATGACTGGAGGGAAAGTTGGCAGAACACTATGGAAAAATAGTCACAGATAGATAGATGGGTAGATATGAACATTCACAAAAGTATTGTTTTGAAATACCAAGAGGACTTTAGAAACAGTCAAAATGTTCAAAAATTCAGAAATGATGTCTTAAACCCACAATAGCATCAGAAAATTGAATCCTACACAGTATTAAGATAAGCTAGTGGCATACCACCAATATCAGTCCTGTGACAGTGTGTCTTCCTGCAGTCTTGTTTCTCTATAACTTTTCCTAGCAAAAGTTCTTGAAAAAAGTTGTTTCTTTTCTCCCTGTACCTTACCTTCTAAATGTTCATGTGAATGCTTGTCTCTACTTCCCTCCAGAAACTGCTTTTAAAAAATGTGTGTGTGTGTGTGTGTGTGTGTGTGTGTGTTGTACGGGTACACCTTGGTCTCTTGCTACCGCAGAAGCAAGTGCCACTTTGTGTCCAGCATGGATGTTGGGAAATTGAATCCAGACCAACAGGTTTTGCAAACAAGTGCTCCAAATCACTGAGCCATTTCTCCAGCCCCAAAGCCTGCATTTATTAAAGTAACCAATGACCTCAACAGAGTCAAATTAAATGATAACATTTCTGTTTCTCTTTCCCTCCCTTTCCTTTCCTTTCCTTTCCTTTCCTTTCCTTTCCTTTCCTTTCCTTTCCTTTCCTTTCCTTTCCTTTCCCTTCCCTTCATTCCTCCCTACCTTCCTTCTTCTCTTCCCTCTCTCCCTCCATTCCTCATTTATGTAGTTAATATTTATTTCTTGAGGATCATGCCCCAGGCTGAATGCTAGACAAATTCTCTACCACTCAGCTATATCCCTAGTCCCCTATTATTGTTCTCATCACATTTGATTACTCACTAACTTTTAGGTTAAGTGACCATGTCCTTTGCTTATAATTTTAATTTTTTAAGATTAGGTATACATCCCAAGGCCTTGCAGTCTCTCCATTTTAAAAGTCATCTTTTAGGGCTGGAGAGATGTCTTAGCGGTTAAGGCGCCTACCTCCTAAGCCCAAGAACCTGGTTCCAATCTCCAGGTTCCACGATTAGCCAGATGCAGTGATGCAAGGGCACAATGCCACACTTGCCCACAAGGGGGCACATGCATCTGCATTTTGTTCACATCAGCTGAGAGACTGCTGGCACACCCATTCTCTATCTGTCTCCTCTCCCTCTCTCTTTGTCTGTCTCTCTCTGTGTCTCTCTCCAAAAATAAAAACTATTTTAAAAAAGAAAATAAAAGTCATCTTTTAGATAGTCTTTACGGATTTGTCCTCTTTTCTTCCTATATTAACTGACCATTCTTTCCTATTCACCTTATTTCTCCCTCCCATATGTTACTGGATTATGCAAGGACTTTTTAGAGATATTTTATGCATCTGCACAACTCCCCTAAGTATTCATATCCTATCTATATCCTAGATAAATTTATCTACAAGTAATTAGATTTCTCAAGCCTATCCCCTTGTTGAAATACTCTAGATCCCAATATCCACTTCTTATACATTTTATATGAATGTAGGGTTTGCCTTAAGAGTATGGGATTTGGGTAGTCACACTGGGGACAGATTCACAAGTGCCCATGCTTGGCTGAATGGTCTGTAGTCACGGTCCTAAAATTCTTAATTATTTGATATCTTACTAGTGTTTTGCTTATGAAATTTAATGGAACTGAATAGCAGCAGAGGTGTTTTGTCCATGGTACATGCCCACAGTCCCTTGATGATCCACTCACACATAGTATCCCAAAGCTACATCACCAATTCATGAATGCACAGTGCTTGAGAGATCAGAGAATCATCCTGACACTTTGACAGCCAGGCTTTCCATCAGGATCAGAATTTGCTTCAGTGGTAGAGCGAAGCCAATAGCTATTTCTAAGCCCAATCTCACTTGTGTATTTCCTTATATTAGTCAACCACCACATCAAGATGATGACACAGGGCTGGAGAGATGGCTTAGCGGTTAAGGCGCCTGCCTTCTAAGCCTAAGAAGGCTGGTTCCAATCTCCAGGTCCCACGTTTAGCCAGATGCAAAGTGATGCAAGGGTGCAATGCCGCACTTGACCACAAGGGGGCGAACGCATCTGGATATCGATTGCAGTAGCTGAGAGACTGCTGGTGCACCCAATTCTCTATCTGCCTCCCTCTCCCTCTCTGTCTCTTTCCAAAAATAAATAAAATAATAAAAAAAGATGACACAAAAGTGAGAGAGTCAGGATAACCCAGAGTTCCTTTTCCTTTCATTACTTTGTTCTGCATGTGGAAGAAGATTGCAAATGTTAGTACACATTTCATGACATGAAATAAAAATACCTACGTTAGGGCTGGAGAGATGGCTTAGGGGTTAAGGAACCTGCCTCCTAAGCCTAAGAACAATGCTTGTTTGATTCTCCAGGTCCTACCTTTAGCCAGACACAAAGTGACACAAGGGCACAATGCCACACTTGCCCACAAGGGGGCACATGAGACTGGAGTTCATTCACAGTGGCTGAGAGGCCACTGTCGCACCCATTCTCTATTTGTCCCTCCCCCTCTCCCTCTCCCTCTTTCTCTGACTCTCTCTCAAAAAAAAAAAAAAAAAAAAAAAAAAAACCTAAGTTACTTGTCAGCATTTCTACTATCATGTTAAGAACAAAAAACACAGGTATGTACGAAGTCTGAAAAAGAGAATGTGGGCTACAGAGATGGCTTAGCAGTTAAGGCACTTGCTTGCAAAGCCTAAGGACCTAGGTTCAATTCCCTAGTACCCATGTAAGCCAGATGCACAGAGTGACACATGCATCTGGAGTTTGTTTTCAGTGGCTAAAGGTCCTGGTGTGCCCATTCTCTCTTTCTCTATCTGCCTCTCTCTCTCTCTCAAATAAATAAAACCAAATATTTAAAAAATGTAGGGGGTTAGAGAAATGGCTTAGTGGTTAAGAACCTTGCCTGAGAAGCCAATGGACCCAGGTTCAATTCCCCAGGACCCACGTAAGCCAGATGTACATGATGGCACATGCGTCTAGAGTTTGTGTACAGCAGCTAAAGGCCTGGTGTTCCCATTTTCTCTCTCTGCCTCTTTTTCCCTCTCTCTAATAATAAATAAAAATAAAATGTTATAAAAAGTTTGAAATAAAAAGAAAATATACCCTTTGGTGATCTGGTTAAATACTTTTAGATATGCTTCAAATTCCAACATATAAAACTATATGGTAGCTCATGCTGATAATATATTTTTAAACTTGACTTGGGATTACATGAAACACAATAAGACTATAGAAGACAATTTTTCAATATAATTTACTAAGTTTAATGACACAGCACTTTCCCCTCTGCTGTTTGGACAAGAGGCATATCACTTTCATTTTTGTACTATCTCAGCACATATGCAAGTGGACCTGAATGAATAATACTTTACAGACATGTTGAACTTCAAATCCTCAATCATGTTCCTTTCCTTTCCCAACCTCCTTCCCTAGCTTTTCTCATCTTTGTCACAGCCTGTAAATCCATCAGTTGGTCAGGTGAAAATTTTGAGTCAGATTTTATTTTCTGACTTGCACAGCTGTGAAAGTCCCACACATGTTACAACCTCCACAAAGTCAGCGCGCCAGCTGCCCCTCCCCTCTGGCAGCTGCCTCCTAGTTCAGTGGGCTGCCATAAGTCACCTGGATAGTGTAGCTGCTTTTAACCTGACTCCCTGCTGTCTTTCCAAGAGGCATTTGATGGAAAGGTCTTAAAGTTATAAATAGATATCTTCCTTTCTTTTTGAATATACTCCCATCCATCTCATTGCTTTTTACATGAAGCCTGGGTATTGGTTTCCAAAGTTCTACAGAATCATGACATCACCATACTGGCTTTGGGCTTTCCTCATTTTTCTCTCCTTTTTTCCTATACCCTTTCTTCCTCACACGACTTCTGGTGATTTCCCCCAGCTTCCAGGACTGCTTTTATCTCTGGTCTTTTTACACTACTGGGATTTTGTTTGTTTGTTTATTTGTTTCTTGGTGTTCTCAGTACTGTGATCTTTGCTGAGTGGATCTCTTATACAGATCTTAGCTTAAGTTCTCCTCCTCACAGTCCTTCTCCACACACTCCTAAGACAAAAGTTCATCTGGTCACTGCAGGTTCTTCACAGCGTTTCCCTGCTTATTTACTTTACTGTCTTCTTGCATTAAGATGTCAGTTCCATATGGCATTTAATATTGTGTCTGGAGTGCTTAGACTTGTCTGGAACAAGGGAGGTCTTCAGTAAGTACATGCTGACTGAGTAAAATATTGAAAAAATGAATTAACTTGTTAGGTTTGGTTATGCTTTCTCTCTTTATGGAGATCTCTCTCTCTCTCTCATTTATCTATCTATTCATCTATCTATCCATCTATCTATCATCTATCTTTCTATCTTCTATGTATCTATCACCATCATCTATCTGCAACACATTTAAGAACTCAGGTATCCATATATTTATAGATTATTGCAGATGGCATTTCTATTCTATGTACTTCCCTTACTGTGTAGCAGCCCCATATTTAGAGTGTAATAGACTTGACCCCTGTGGTGGAGGGGCTGCAGGTTACTTTATTGTCAATCTTATTCCTCAGCAATTGTATTTGGTTTTATAATGGGCATGATGCCCAGATAGTAAGGATACATTTTGGGATCTAGTTTTATATCTAAAACAGAAACCCTTTCTGACGCTTAGTTTGATCTAAGAAGTATCTACTTCTAGGTTCTACTGACATCAGAATGGCAATGAAGAGGAGTGGCAGCTTTGGCATGAAGCAGGCTGCAGAGTGACGAGAGAGGAATCAATGACCCACTGATCAGGTTGAGCTGCAGATGGATCCATCTTCATTAAGTTTCACTTCCAGGTCTTCTGGTTACACCAGGTACTAATTCTCATTGCTTAAACCAGCAGGAACTAGATTTTTCCGTTACTTGCAAATGCAGAATTGTAATGGACAGACTAATGATTTTTAATTAGTGTTTACATTTGGGGTGTATTTCTTTCCAGGAATTTTTAATGCTATAGAAAATAAGGAACTTATAAGAGGAAATGGCTTAGCAGTTAAGGTGTTTGCCTGTGAAGCCTAAGGACCCCAGATCGATTCCCCAGCACCCACTTAAGCCAGATGCACAAGGGGGTGCATGCATCTGGAGTTTGTTTGCAGTGGCTGGAGGCCTGGGCACACCCATTCTCTCTTTCTCTCTATCTGCTTATTTCTCTCTCTCCAATAAATAAATAAATGAAATACTAAAAAAGAATGCATGTGCATTTTTGTGTCATCTTCTATTTATTGTTAAATATTGGTATTTGTTTTCATATTCATATGTATTTTGAAAACCATAATCTTGTTAGTTAGAGAAATAAACACTGATGGTATATTCTATTTTACATTATTTACCATTTCCCTGTTTTTGGAAAGTTGAGTATTATCACTCTCCACATGTTTACTTTCATTTCTTGTAAATTTATTTTTTAAATTGTTTATTGGATCAAGATGTATAAAAATTGTTGCACATGCTTAAATACAATGCTAGCTTTTAAAAATGATCCAGGTATTTCCTACAATAGTAGCTTTCTTATATTGGGCTTCATCACAATTTAGTATTTAAAAAAATAAAAATAATTGGTTTCACCCTTTATTTAGTTTTTTTTTTTTTTTTTTTTTTTTAGAGTGGATATCATTTCTGATATGGATTTGACTAATGTGGTTATTCTTACTGGAGATGTTTGTTCATCAGTTAGTAGGCTTTTTGTTTGTTTGTTTGTTTGTTTTTCAAGGTAGGGTTTCACTCTAGCCCAGGATGACCTGGAATTCACTGTATTTTTATAGTAGGCTTCTCATTGCAGCTGATACTGTCACTTTCCTAACAATATTTCCTGAGTTTTTATTATTCCTCTGAACAGCAGTGATTACCAAAACAAAGACCTGCAGCTCTCTGCCTAGGAACATTCTTGCTGATGGCCAGTGAGGCCAAGTATGCAAGTGGCTAAAAGACACATCTTCACTCACAAACCAGAAATATCCACTATCAAACATCGGCAGGTCTCTTGTCCTCAGGTGGATTAACAAGGTCTGTCTGCGTTTATGCTTTCTGTGGGGTTAGGTTCCAGTTGTCCACGGTGGTAACTCACTTTTTCATTGATGTCTCTGACGGTTAGTTGAGATAGTATTTTATGGGCCCAGGATGGCCTGGGACTTTCTATGTAGCTGAAGGTGGCCTCAAACTCTTTGATCTTCCTTCCAAGTGCAGGGATTACCTGTGTGTGCCATCACATCCAGAGCTCCCTTTAACTCACGTTGTCCCAGTTCCTTTCATTCTATCAGCCCTTACTCCCAAACTGTTGAAATTACTTTCCAGATAAACTCTGTACCCCAAATATTCTCTATTAGGTGATGTCTAGGAAATACAAATTAAGATGCATCAAATGAGATTGATGAATGACTAAAGTTTTTAAAAACATTGAACATTTGAAATCGTCTCAGTTCTATGTTTACAATATTCAAAATAAAGTATTTCATTTTCCTTTAAGCACAAGTATTCTGCACAATGTACATTGGTCTTAAAAACCACGTTCAAGAAAAGGAGTGAAAATGAATGATGTTTCATGATTTTCAAGCATAAGTTTTTATTCATTATAGCTAGGACTCTAGAAATTGTTTTGTCCCCCATCCCCAGCCCTGTGAGGTACTTTGTTAGAGCTTTTGATTTCTCTCTCCCTAGACTTTAATCATCGTGTGTTAAGGAAATCTTTTGGAAGGCAGGGCAGCATATGTTGCAATAACTGGGACCTTTCATTAAATTTATCCCTTAAGAAAAGACCACACAGTAACTGATTTTTGATCTCAGTTCAAACAGAACCTTGGCTAGAAAATTCTCAGAGGTAAAATATGAAGAGCAATAGAAGTTTTTCACATATTAAAAATTTCCAGTAACCATAGTATATGCTATCCAGCATCTATCTGGCTAGGGTTATTTTAAGTTCACTTAAAATTTACATGATGTTTTATAGACTACATGAATATCTTGTTTCCAAGTATACTTGCATTAGTTAGCTTTCTCTCACTGGTATTAAAACCTGAGGTAAATCAACTGATAAAGATGAAAGGCTTATTTTTGGCTCACATTTTCTAAGGTCTCAGTGTGTGACTACTTGTTCCCATCTCTGTGACTGTGTAACAACAGAGTACATCATGGCAGGAGTGTGTGGTGGCTCCTCACCCTGTGGTGACCAGAAAACACAAGGAGATACTAGAAGAGATGAGGGTCCCAATATCCCTTTCAAAGACATGTCTAATAACTTATCTTCCTTCTACTAGGTCCCATTTCCCAAGGGCTTCCTACCTCCCAATAGCAGCACAGGCTTGGAAATAAGCTTTTCACTCATGAACCTTTAGAAGACATTTCAGATCTTAACCAATGCAACCTAATTTGTATTAGTTTTGTTTATTTATTTGACAGAGAGAAAGAGGGGGAGAGAAAGAGAGAATGGGGAGGGAGAGAATGGGTGCTCCGGGGCCTCTAGCTACTGCAAACAAACTCCAGATGCATGTGCCACCTTGTGCATCTGGCTAACGTGGGTCCTGGGGAATTGAACCTGGGTCCTTTGGCTTTGCAGGCAAATGCCTTAACCAGTAAGCCATCCCTCCAGGCCTGTTTTAAAAATTAGTACTATAAGAAGAAATTCTTCACAAAGAAAATTTGTAACTGAGACAATATCATAGCTATGTATGCATGCCCTTTCCAGCATTGCGATTTAGAACTTCAGACTTCTTCAGATTTCCAATTTGTGTATAAGATCTGAAAACCCAGCTGATCATAAATTCCTTTTAAAGTATAAATTTACTTCAAAGACACAGATTGTGGTTGCTATGTCACAACTTCTAAATAGTGTCTTAAAATTTTTAACAACTTCAAATAGACTTTTCAACACTGGTTGCTTTTAAGTAGAGTAGGAACATACCACCTACTACTAATAATTATTGCTAGCCTATTTTAAAATAAAGTACCATAAAACACTTTCTTATGTATGCTAGTGAAAGTTTTATGGGCATCATGATGTACACTCAAAATATTTGTAATTTGAAAGGAAGATCTTTTGTTCCATCACAATTTAGACAGATATCCCATAAAGATCTTGATGTTACTGTAAATGAATTTAAAACATTATGTCCTCAGGGGTCAGGGTGCTTAAAAGGGAAAAATGAAATGGAGACTTGAGAGTCTTGATAATTTAGGGTACAAATTGGATAAAAGGAAGAAAGGTTCAAGATAGAAGCAGCAGTAGAAATGAGTCACCATTTCAATACCCATTCTCTTTGTATTTTAGCTGTAATATCTTTCCTAATCTATAGAACTCACCCTGGAGCTTAAGGTCAGGAACACACAAATTAGACCATTGCCTTGAAAGCCAGTAGCAGTTTAGTTGGATGAAAGTGCTAGTCCTTTCCAATGTTCATGAGTCCAGTAGCCAGCCCAATATTACACAATCGTATAAAATGCCTGTGATGCCTGCATGGGGAAAAACAGTTGTGGTCTTATGTAGCTATGTAGCTTAGAACTACAAATTCTGTGAGATTTCCTTTCCATCTTGCAACTTTAAATAAATTGTCTTTTGCATACCAATTCAATGACTATATCAATACAAATGACACTAACAAAGCTACATATCCACATAGTCTTGTGCTGATAGATCACAGAAAGCTGTGCTTAATTAATACTTTATTCCATGGATGTATTGCTTTTTAAAACTCAGAAATGATTTATATTCTCAAGGTAGTTCAAACTAGGTAACTGAGATCTAGAAAATCTAAACTAGTCTTCATCACCTATAGGTTGTATGAAAAAGTAGCCCTGTAGTATAACCCATCATGTACTAATTTATGCTGTAATACCAGGAACATTCCAAGGAAATTCAATGATGTCTACTGATGAAATTCAGTGCTATGATTATCAACCAAGCAAAACAAAGCTGAAATATATTCCATGGAAACTCTAACTGTCTAAAAGTTGCCCTCAGAAACGTTATGTTTATTTGGTGAACTTAAATGATGACCATCATCTCATTCATATTCATGCATTTCCTAAGAAATGTCTCTCATGTTCCTCAGGATAAGTCACACATCATTTCCCAGCTCTCCGTGAAGGTGTTAAGAGAATCTGTTGTCACATTTATTAGACTCAACTTTGTGACGAGGTGTGTGTTTGTTTCACATACTGAAAAACAACATAAGTCAGATGCCTCATCCATCACTCGCTTGACACACTAAGCAGGCATTCCTTGATACTTAGGAATTACAGCCTACTACTGATAACACACCAGTGTTATCTCAAGTGCATCTCATAAACAAACAGTGGCATAATATAAAGCAGCCAGATAGATTCACTCTGAATCCCAAATAGGCTGGAAATATATAATTACTTTAGAAAGGTGAAAAATATCAATTTAAAAACACCTACATCATACTTATACAAATAATGAGGTGAAAAATTTAAACAACTTTTTTTTTTTGAGGTAGGGTCTCTAGCTCAGGCTGACCTGGAATTCACTATGTAGTCTCAGGGAAGCCTTGAACACACAGCAATCCTCCTACCTCTGCCTCCTGAGTGCTGGGTTTAAAGGCATGTGCCACTATGCCTGGAAATTGATTTTTTTTAATACCTAGGAATTAACTTGATTTTCCATTGTTTAATGTAGTATGTGCACTTTTAAAGGTTTGGCTGTCAATCTTATAAGTCTACACACTCTATATATCTCATAGGTTTATACTCCATAAACTACTAAGAAGGCACAGCTTCAAGCAAACGATGGATATGACAACATTAATGACCAGCTGCTTGGCCAGCAACATGTTTTTCATAAAAGATGGGGGCTGTTTACTTCAAAACATAGACCTCGATTATGCACTTTCCTGGATTAGAATTTGCTGTGGTTAATAAGAATAGTGAATTACTCAAAACATTACCAAACCTAGTAATTTGAGATTATAAATATTTTAGAAATGAGTTCATTTCAATAAGATTGCTCATGTAAATTCACATTGCAAGATTACTTGCAATTTCAATTGACTACATTAACTTGGGGTTATGTTTATTAAAAATGCCATCCACTTTCAAAAAGAAACAACCTTAAGTTCATAAGGAAATCAGTATACTGTTTTGGGTGAAAGGCTGCCCATTACTCTGGTAATCAGGCTGGCTTCACACCCACATTAGTTATTGACGTGCAACTGACCAAATGAGATTGCCTCACTTAGTTACTACTTAGGGGACACTAAACCCACTTTTTTTCAAAACAGTGCTCTTATTGAGAGAACCTCCTTCCCTTTTCCAAAGTCCAAGTCCTGCTAACAGTGAAGTGGTAGCTCTGAACATCATTACCTTGCCTCCGTTTGGCTGGGCAGCCTTTCAGATCCTTTTGGCCTGGGTTGCTTTCTGCCCCAAGTACCTCAGAATTCTGGAGTGAGACAGTGTGGCCAAGGCTGAAGTCCACTCAAAGGTTCAAGATGTGAGTAAGATGTGTGTAGGAGCAGATCTTAATGGCTGCTTTCTGCCTAGTCAGCCCTTCCTCCTTATACTTGTAGTCCAACTAAGCAGCTAGGAGTGAACTTGGCACAGACCCTTCACTCTCTTTTCTCTTCCTTCACCCCAAAAAGATCTGCTCAGAAAAAAAAAAAAAAAAAAAGGCAATCACTCTTAACTAGACTTTGTTCTGCTTCATGGGAGTATTTCTTGGTGTAAGAATATCATTAACTTGGTTTAGTCCTGTTAAGTTCAGATGATGAGAGGGAACACATGTATTAATCCATATATGCTAATTATAGTACATGATCTTGATTTTACTGTAAAGCCACTATTAAATTTTGGCTCAGTTTTCTTTAAGGTTATTTACATTGATGATCTCTATATTGACTAGGTTGATTGTAAAGTAGATTTAGCTTATAAACTGCACTTTCTAATTGCTTCTGTTAATAAGATTTAACCCTCATGTAAACTGAGTAATCTAGGCAAACTGGTTGAGGAAAATGAGGAAAGAAAACAAGTAGGATAAAATATTTCAATGTCCTTTTATTTAGAAGTGAATCATAACATCCTTTCCATGTGACATATGAACACAAAATATAAAGGGATTCTTGGCATTAACCTTGATGTATCAAACAACTGAGGACTCGGTGCTCACTTCAGTGAACTAAGAAGTACTTAGGTACATGCTCTTCATTTCCGTACCGTCTTAAAAGCATAGAGTGAAAAAGAAGTCCCTGTTGTTATGTATTACACCCTCCCCCATTCCAGTTGCACCTTTTATTTATTTATTTATTTGTTATTATTATTATTATTATTTTTTTTTGGTTTTTCGAGGTAGGGTCTCGCTCTAGCCCAGGAATTCTCTCTGTAGTCTCAGGGTGGCCTTGAACTCATGGCGATCCTCCCACCTTTGCCTCCCTGAGTGCTAAGATTAAAGGCGTGTGCCACCACGCCTGGCGCAAAAGCACCTTTTATTTACACAAACTATAACTATATTCTACGTTAAAGGTTCCAAATTTTATGATGAGAAACTAGTTCTATTCAGTTAGGCGTGAAGATGAGGTAGGCTTCATAGGCATAGGAAGCATTGGGCAAAAAGGTCGAACCTGCATCAGGTGCTTGGAGAGAACACCTGAATCACAGAGGCTTGGTATGATGAAGGCTAACTTCAATCTTCTCTTGTTTCTCTCTCTATCACTCCCTCTTTTCTCTTTTCTCTCTTACACTTCCATATTACCTATACTTTTTCTTCCTTCTTTACCCTTGGCACTGATCTGTAACTCCCAGTACCAGCATGTGGTTAACATCCACAATGAGCTGTTGATCACTGAGACCTACAAGATTTCCCAAAAGAAGACAGATTTTTGTCAGAGTACTTGATGACCCACCAAAGGTTATTGGTAAGACCCTACTGTTGAATACACCATATACTGTTCGGACAGAACATGGAGAGACCTGGCTGGAATCTGTAGGAGAGTCAGTACCCAGACAGGTAGCTTGTCAGTGCCAGAAGGTGCTACATAAGTGACTGGGGGAAAACGAACAACTTCTGTCTAAGCAACTTGTGGTCTAAGCTATTCAGCAGCAAACAAGCTGATGTGATGCTCACACAAGTGCAGTAGTGGCACACAGCCATGGTGGGTTACCAACTGCTCTAGATTTGGCTCAGTGGAATGGAACCCATACCTGGTAATGGGAAACAAGTCAGAACCATATCCAAAAATGAGCCCACTCTCCAATATCAAGCTCCCACCAACAGTGGAATACAAGAGGGCCTACACATATTAAATTCTCTCTAAAATAATAATGGCTATCCATGTATCTTGCACTGACCTCACTCTGTGTTGGAGAATCTGCTTCTCTCTTTCAGATGGACGCATATCCTGAGGACAGAATCAGCTCATTGCACCTCAACAGGGCACCAGCTGAAGTCATAGAGTCATAGGGGAAATGAGCAAGAGTGCTGCTTTATTGGTGAACCTGGTACCAGCACAAGGTTGAAGGAGATAGACACAAAGAACTCTCAACCGTGCAGAAGAGGGGGCAGAAAGGTTGTTAGAGCCATGAGTTGGGTCATTATACACAGAGTCATTGTCTTTCTCACATGGCTACCCCCATAATGCAAGACCCACATTACCCATGGGGGGAGGACAGGGAGAAGGCTAACAATGATACCATCATGGCTGTATATATACTGTATAAATAACTAATAAGAAATATAAAAAAAGAACAATGGCTAGAAGCTGATGCAATCGAAGAGTGGTATTATAGTAGACAAGCATCATGTAAGCAGTCACATAGCAAAGACACAAGGCAACCCAAAACCAGGTGGGACAAACATGCACAAGTGAGATGATGGCTAGGTGTCCTTTGCTTCATTATAATGGCATCTGTGCGTCATAAGCCTTGAAAAATTGGCTTCTATTATGTATTTGACAGCTTGGCATGTCTAGAAAATCCCAAGTAAAGACAGAAAAATAGAATAAATACTATTCTGGGAGAACTCAATTTACTTACAGAATTCTCCACAACCTTTCCATCTTAATTCATGAATCATCACCTCCATTAAAGTTTTCCTATAAGATGCTATTCAAAATCCTTGGCTGCATGTCACTCCCCCTAACCTCGCATGCCCAAGCTCTCACTCACCTCATGTGCGTGTACTTATGATGTACTTATGTACTTGTGCTCTCTGAAGTGAACTAACTTCCTCCCTGTGAATTGTTTGGATGTAAATAGTTCCATAGCCTCAAAAATTTTTTGATCAAGTTTCTAGCACTGCTGGAGAAGTTGTGTCACTGGGGCAGATCTTGAATTCAGCCCAAAGATGTGTATTCAGAGTCAGCTCTTGGGGCTAGTGCTGGCTGTTGTCTCTGCTGTGGATGTATGATGAAGTGAACCAGCTTCCTCTGCCATGATGAAGCTTCCCCTGGAACCTTTAGCATGAAATAAACCCTATCCTCCTATAAGCTACTTCTGGTCAGGTGTTTGTCCCAGCAACAAGAAGGTAATTGCAACACTCCTAGTTCCTTATTTTGCCTTTTCTCTGAATTCTTTATGGCAAAAAGTACTGGAAAACACTGGGTAGTGATCTCATAGTGTCTCTGTATCTCTGAGACTGCCTCAGCCCTAATCACCAGAAACACAATCACAAGAAAATCACAAAAGTTACACTGGAGACACTAAGTCAAAGTTAAAGTTAAATGAGTAGAGAGCTTATGGCTGTCCCATAGCCTCAAGTGTTTGTTATTAAACCTCCTCCCATTACGTTTCCAGTGGAAACTTAAGTGAAGCCTTGCAGAAGGAGGTGTGTCAGGGAAAATGGACCTTGAGTTTTATTAGTCCAGCCCACCGGGTATTCAGAGCTACTTAGCCTGCTCTTGATATGCCCACCCTGATGTTAATGTATGAAGATGTGAACCAGTTGCCTGTTCTGCTGTGGTTTCTCTGCCACAATAAAACTTCTTGAAACTGGAAGCCTGACAAAAACCCTTTCCTTCCATAAACTGCTTCCAGTTGGGTGCTTTGTCTTAGCATCCAGAAAAAAAACAAACAAACAAACAAACAAACAAACAAACAAACAAAAAAACTGCTACAGAGCTCCTGCTTGCAAATGCCCTTCAAGGATCTATCTCAAACAGTTCTTGCCAGCTCTCAGGTCATCTCTCAGTCATTTCCCCATCCTTTGTCAACTAAAGAGACTCTGCTTACATCTTCCAATTTTTGTGTTCAGAGCTTGAGGTCAAACTTAGGCTTGGGGTCAAACTTAATGCATGCTAGACACTGAGATACACTCCCAGCCTTCCTACTTTTCCATAATATGGTATATCAGCACATTATCCCCTGGAACAGTCTAAGTCCACTGGATGGGAAGACTATACTTTCCTTTCATTATGCATCCATGGTTTCTTTTATCTCTGTTAGCATGTCTATGTCTCTTTGAGGGGAGTTTCTTTAAATTTTGTTTTCCCTGTGGATGTGTCATCTTTTCTTGGTTCATTTCATGCTTTGATTTATTTTGCCATTGTTGAAACATAGACATTTCAAAGTGTAGTATGTGGTTACCTTAGGAATCACATTCTCTCCACTCCTTAGGATTTACTGTTTCTGCCTGTTACAGGTTAAAGTTGTTTGTTTAGTGACTTTTCTAAAGTACATTTTTATAATTAAACTACACAGCATAAATGTCACCATTTCAAGTGTATAGTTGAGTGACATTGAGTGCACTCACAATGCTGTGTTATACCAGTATTACTGCCACTATTTATGGAACATTTTCATCTCCCATTGTGAAAGTCTGTACCCATTAAACAAGAACACCCATTCTTTTTGGATATGAATTTAACTATTATAGGCATCTCATATAATATCCTTTAATATAACATCTTCAAAGTTCATCCATGTCCAAATGCATGTCAGACCTTCTTTTCTTTTACAATCTGCATACTTTGCTTGTTTATTCCTCCACTGATGGAAACATGAGTTGTTTTCACCTTTTGACTATTGTGAATAATGCTGCTATGAACATGAGTGTGAAAATATGTCTGGGTCCCTGTTTTTAATTGCTTGGGGTAGACTCCCAGAATTCAACTTGGTAGATTATAAAGCAGTTTTATGGTTAAAGCTTGAAAATCCATATGACTTTCCATGACAGGTGAAATATTTCACATTCTCTCCAGGAATGCACACTTATTTTCCCACAGCATAGCCAACACTTGTTATTTTATTTTTATTATTATTTTTAGCATAATTAAAATACTAGCCATACTAATATAATTAGAGTTTTTCTCTCTTCTTTCTTTTTCCCTCTTTCCCTCCTTTCCTCCTTCTTTCCTTCCTTTCCTCTTTCCTTCTTTCCTTCATTCCTTCTCTCAGAGCATTTTAAGGCAAAGTTTTGCCCTAGACCAGGCTTACCTGGAACTCACTCTTTGGGCACAGGCTGGCCTTGATCTCACTGTGATCCTCCTACCTTAGCCTCCTCAGTGTTGGGATTATAGGCCTGAACCACCATGCCCAGCTAAATGGTTTTGGTATATTTTCTTCATGTCAATCAAATGTGATGGCTAATATTAACTGTCAACTTGACTGGATTTATAACCAAGTAAAAGACATGGCTCTGGGGAGGTCTTTGAGAATACTTGCAGGAAGGTTTAACTGAGCATGGAAGGGTGGCACCTTTCTGTAGCAGTTGAGACATACAGCGGTGGTCTGAAGACAAAGCGATGTTTTTACCTCTGCTTCCTGTGGTGTGCAATCTGCTCTGTGGCTGACGCCACTGCCATCCTTTGTTGACACCAGAACCCAGTATCATTAGAATTCCAGCATGTACTGAAGACAAGCAGTTCTCCAGGAACCCTCCAGGCCTTTAGCAGCAGATGGGGACTCCTGACGTATTGGGCCTTGTGGACTGGGCAGCTAGTGGGTTCTCAGCCTCTCCAGCCTCTATCTTGAAAAGCAATCTAATAAATTGACTTTATAATAGATATTTATTCTATCGATCCTGTACAGAACTCTTACTAACACACTGTTGGCAAGCTACTTTTCATGTACTTACTGTCCACTTTTAAATTTGCTATTTCTAAATGTCTTTTTAGTTTTTCACTCATTTGTATAGACTGTTTTTATAAGGTTATATTTTTTGTTGTGGGTCTCCAAATTTGCTATTCAGTTATTTTTTTTTTAGATAGTAGCTTAAGAGAGATTTTCCTAAATATGTGTACAGACACACACACACTCTCTCTCACTCTCTCTCCCCTAACCTGGTCTTTGGGTTGAATACTTTTTCAATACTTAGTCTGGCTATTTAAAAATGTCATATTTTTGATGCTGTCCTAGAGCCTTAAGTTCTGAAGCTGGAAGTAAAAGCTTAGGCTCTTCTCAAATCTTTTCTGGAAATTGGTCCTACTCTGTCACATGTATAACTTTTAGATTCCTTACTATGTGGGAGTTTTTTTTTTTTAAAGCTATTATACCCCAATGTCACTCTCCCTGGCCTTTCCTCTCAGGATCTATTCAAGCTCATTCTTTTTTCATTGAAATCTTTTGCTCTTTGTTGTTTGTTCATTTGACTTTCAATGTTCTTCAGAAATATTTTATATATATAGCTTGTCTTCCCCAGAGAGTTCTAAGTTAGGTAAAATGAAACTTCTGTCATTCCTTCTAGAATGTGAAAATTATTCAAAGCAGCCAAACAGTTCCTTGGTAATAAAGCCTGTTCTGCTTCTTCTAAAACCAGGTAACCTGATGATATGAGCTTTCATATTTAAGACTGCTGCCATGCTGAGGAGGGGTGTGTAGCCAGGCTAAGGTAAAAAGATCAGTGATGGTGAATTGTGATTGCCAACAAAATTGGATTAAGAAACAGCTAGTGTTTGGGAATATGGCTCAGTGGATAAAACCCATATAAATACAGGGAGGGTGTTGCAGCTACATTCTCATTGCTGGACAAACTCCCACCCAGAAATAGCTGATGGGAGGAAAGGGCTTATTTCAGGTTTACAGAATCCAGGGGAAACACTATCAATGGTGGAACAAATTGGCTCACTTTCTTAGATTTATTCCAGAAACACTACCATATAGCTCGCAAACATGAACAGCCAGAGCTCAAACTGCACTGAACACATCTTAGGGCTGGACTGCAAGATTGTCCCCAGTGATATACTTCTTTCCTAGGAGGAATCTACCCACTGTAGACTCAAGCTGCAAACTCAGTCTTCATCAAAAACATCTGAATCAATGGGGCCATACATTCAAGCCACCGCATTCCACTCTTGATCCCCATAGACTCATGACTATCTCACAATGCAAACTACACTCAGACCAACTTCAAAGGTTTTGGTCATCTTTACCAAGTTTAATATTGTCCAAAAGTCCCAAGTCTTACCTGAATTTTAAGACTATTTCTGAACTATGACTCTGTAAGATCAATACCCAAGATATACATTTCCAATACATAATGGCATAAAGAAAATATTCCCACTGTAGAAAGTCATAACAAGGTGACACTGGACCAATGCAAATAATAACCAGCAGGTAAACTTCAAATAAATCTCTGAATTCTAATCCCCCCTCCCATCCTGCCACTGAGCTGAGCACACAGGGAAAAATCCATCCCAAACCAGAAGTGTTCCATGTTCCATAGCTATTCCACAGTCCTGGTACATCGAAAACATCTTCAGCTCTATACTACGAACCATGATTCATCTTCATAACTCCTTACAATGGCCTTACTATGCATTTCATGACCTACTTCCCTGCATTTTTCATGCTTCCAAACCCTATAGTGGGTATGCAGCATAGCCAAATTTGTAAATCCAGGGGAGAATAAACCCATACTTTGAAAAGATTATTTCTCTAGAATTCCTCCTTCAAGTTACCTACTTGTAAAAGAATTTGTATTTTTACTCATTTGGGTCTTTGATGGGTGGATTTCACCCTAAGGTATCTTCTTCTATTGCCCAATGCAAACAGTTGGCTGACCCTTAATAGTGGTAATCGACTTATCAATTGCAGTTTCAGTAACCTAAAACCAGTCTCTTTGCTAGTAACTTTAAACTTGCTTGAATTTTTATTGCAATAAATCTTACATCTTTCAAATCTTTCTGTTTTATACCTTCTGCCAAGCATATCAGTCCATTATTTTATTTATTTTTATTTGCAAGGGGAAAGAAAGAGAAACAGAGATAGGGGGTGGGGATTGGTTGTGCCAGGACCTCTTGCTTGCAAATGAACTTGCTTGCAAATGAATTCAAAACACATGTGCCACTTTGTGCATCTGGCTGTATATAGGTCCTGGGGAATTGAACCTAGGGTGGCAGATTTTACAAGCAAGTGCCTTTAACCACTGAGCCATCTCCCCCAGACCCATTACTTTTAAATTCTACCTTGATCAAATTCTCTGGGCATGGGAAGAAGAGTGCAGCCCACCTTTACACCAGTAGATTAGTTCCAACAAAGTTCTCTCTTTCCCCTTTGAAAGTTCATAAGCCAAGCCTTCACAGTACACAATTCTCTTTGCATTTACCATTTTAAAACTCTCACCAGAACAGTCCACCAAACTATGCTTACAATAATGCAATGATTCTCTATTTTAAAGTATCGAATCTTTCCACATTCTTTCAGTACAGAAATTCCAATAAACCCAAACCTGCATGGTCTGATTTGTCTCAGCAACAACCCTATTTCTCCCAATTTTACTGTTGCAGTTACCTTTACATTACTGGACAAGCAGCCAATCAGAAGAAAGTGTTGGGAGGAAAGAGTTTATTTCAGGCTTACAGAATCCAGGAAAAACAGCGTCAGTGGTGGAAGAAGCTACCTCACTCCATAATATATCAGTATAGCAGAGAGAGAAAAACCAACAGCCAGTAAACACAAACATCCAGAGTTCCCACTGCCCTCTATACACCTTAAGCCTAGACTACAAGATCCACCCCACACCCCAATGACGTACTGCTTTCCCAGTAGGGGTTTGCCTTCTGGAGACTCAAGTTGTAAGATCAATCTTAATAAAAAACACTTGGGTCTATGGGGCAATATATTCAGACCACCACAGAAGGCATGGAGGCCCACCTGCAATTATAGCTCTTGGGAGGCAGAGACAGTGAATACCCAGGACAAGATGGCTGGGTAGAATAGCTGAATTGGTGAGCTCTGGGTTAAGTAAGACAAGTAAATAAAATGGTAAGTAATTGAGGAAGACACGTGAAGTCAACCCAGTCAATTGGCCTCCACGTATATATGTACATGCACTCACACATGTGTCTAAAAACACACATGAACACACATATTCATGCATGTACCATAAACTTAATCACAAATGTAAATTAAAAACATCTAGAATAGGAGGCACACCTTCGGGTATGATGGAGGAAGACAGGTCCTGAACTGTGTTGCCAGGTGGGATCTCAGACTGAATAAAAGAGAAAAAAATGAGAAAGCCATAGCCGGGCGTGGTGGTGCACGTCTTTAATCCCAGCACTCGGGAGGCAGAGATAGGAGGATCGCCGAGAGTTCGAGGCCACCCTGAGACTACATAGTTAATTCCAGGTCAGCCTGGACCAGAGTGAGACCAAAAAAAAAAAAAAAAAAAGAGAGAGAAAGCCAATAGAGTGATGACACTAACCTTTCTGTGCTTCATGATCAACTGAGATGTGGACAGGAGCAGGTCCTGCTGCCTTATCTTCTCCACCATGATGGGCTGTATCCCCTGATCTGTGAGCTAAATAATTTAAACCCTCCCTCCCTTACATAGCTTTGCTAAAAGATATTTGATCCCAGCAATGAGAAGTGACTGATAACTCACAAAGCTCTCTTAACCACAATAAACTTATCTTTTCTTGATTCTGGATCTGCCTGGGTACCTTCAACCTTTGGATCTTTCCCAGAGTTTACACAGGTTTTATCTTTATGTTGTTGGTTTTATCACTGGAGAAATGAGTCTCTGGAGCAACCTATTTCACCACTTTTTCTGACTTCATCACTGACCCTCACGCGATGAGGATGTATAATCCCATAACCTTAATAGACCTGAAAGGGCTTCAAAAGGCAGAACAGGGCAAATTAAGTGTCTTGGGTGCCTGGTCAGTAATTTGAGCTTTGAAGATAACTGGCATTATCTAGACATGCACTCCACCTCTTTATCCCACTCATTATTTTGAATAATCAAGAGCTTGAGAGTATTACCACTTCATACACATAGCCATCCATATCCACTGGAGTACTGTACATCACACAGATTGGTGTGGGGCTTGGGCTTTATGGCTTAAGCACTGCCAAAGATATACTTTCACCTCCTGGTTGATCTTAAGTCTTCTGAAAAGGTCATGCATCTGCATATATTTCCTATAAATCTCTGGTTCCCTAATGCTTATTAAGTGTTTCATAGAATTGTGGCAAATAAAAACCAAGTGACACATCTAGTTTTAATGATAAGGTAGAGCCCAGTGTGTATGTCAGGCTCGACTATGTTCTCTTATTGTAAATGTTACAGGAGCTATTTGGTTGTCAGGGCTTCATCAACTGCATCTGAAATTGTTGGAGTTGGAGGAGAATAGACTGTAATTTCCATGTCTGCCCCAAATAGGCAGTCACTGACAGCCTAGAAAATTCTTGCCAGTTAAGATGGAGCTAATTTTCTCTATTTCATAAAAGTATATTATTTTCAAAAAAGAAATTTTAAAATAATTTTAGGCCTGATTGAAATTACAAGAAAGATACACTCAGTCACAGGAATGAGTTTTTAAAAATATTTTTTAAGTTTTATTTACTTGCAAGGAAAGAAAGAGAGAGAGAGAGAATATGAATATGGGCAGGTCAGGGTCCCTAGCCACTGCAAATGAATTCCAGATACATGTACCACTTCCTGCATTCAGTTCTACGTGGGTACTGAGGAAATGACCCTGGATCATTAGGCTTTGCAGACAGGTGCCTTAACCACTGAGCAATCTCTCCAGCCGCACAGGAATTATTTATAAGTGAAAAGACATTTAATAAGTGACCTTGAATGTTTGTGGACATGCTCTACAGCCGACATCTCTGGTGTGATTAAAGATGAATTTTTAATAATAAAAGTGTCTAGGTTAATTTCAGGATTTGAAAATTCAGAGTTAATGGATCTGATCTCTCCATAATATTGCTCTGCAATCCACCCTTATCACCTCCATATTTTCTTCCTGAACTTTGATCACTTTTTCAAACTCCAAAACGTTAGTTGATTTGAAGCAAGTGAGTCTGAGAAAGAGCCAGGTAAAAAGATCTGTGGGACATGTCACCTGTGGAAAACCTTCCCGAAAAATGAAATGTAGTAACATTTAGGAAACTACTTCTCTAGCCAACTTTGAAGAGTACTAAATATGTGACAGAAAGCTGCCAATGCTACATGAGGAGACTGTCACCATGAAACCCTACCATACATGAAGATTTTCAGAGAAATTTGAATCAATTTGTTTTTAATTTGTGGTGGTGGGGATTGAACTCAGGGTCTATGCATGCTAGGCAAGTGTTCTGTCACTGAGGTACACACGTGTGTCAACATACCATCATCTGTTTATCTTTCACCAGTCTGTGAAGACTCCAATTGTTTGTAGGTTGAGGTTATTATGAAGAGGGGTACTATGAACATTATTTTTCAGGTCGTTAAATAGATATATAAATAAGAGTTCAATTACTGAGTCATAGTATAATAAGTATCTATTTACCTTTGTTAGATACTGCCATCAAGCCTGGTTTCACAGGCCTGCAATGTCACCTACTCTGGGGGATGAGACTGGCAGATTGCAAGCTTAAGTCCTGCCTGGACTATAGAGTGCATTCAAGGACTGTCTCAAAATAACAAGTAAATAGAGCTAGGCATGGTGGTACATACCTTTACTCCCAGCACTTGGGAGGCAGAGGTAGGAAGATTGCCGTGAGTTCGAGGCTACCCTGAGACTACATAGTGAGTTCCAGGTCTGCCTGGATCAGAGTGAAACCCTACCTCGAAAAACAAAACAAAACAAAACAAAACAAAAAAGTAAAAAGAGTGCTGAAGCTAGAGCTCTGTGGTGGAATGCTTGCCTTGTGTGTGTGACCTCCTAGTTTCAATCCCCACCATAACAGAAAAAGAAAAACAGATAATGACACAGTGCTTTCTATGGCAGGCACAACCAGTTACAGTAGTGCGGGACAAGGCTTTGAGCTACTCTGTTACTATGCCAACACTTAGTTCTCTTAGTATTTTTACTGTTTTCAATTTCAGGCATGTTCATTGATTGCTTAGGGATGCAATGTTTATTGGAGCTTAGAAAAAATTCTATAAATGTTTGCAATAATATTATTCTGGGTTCACTTGCTTAAATTTTTCTTGACTTTATTTTCAGTCCTCTAAACATTACCATACCCAAAATATTATCAGCAGAATAAAGCTCATTTTAAAACATATATTTATTTATTTGATAGACAGAGAGAGGGCCTCCAGTCACTGCAAACAAGTTCTAGATGCATGTACTACCTTGTGCATCTGGCTTACATGAGTCCTGGGGAATCAAACCTGGGTCCTTTGGCTTTGCAGGCAAACACCTTAACTACTAAGTCATCTCTCTAGCTCAGTCATCAGATCAAATACACATAAAGGATTAAGACAACTAGAAATCTCTTTATTGTGCATGTATAGAAATGTCTACATTATGGGAGAAGTGATAAGTTCTCCTAAGAAGAATCTGTTTTTAATGATAAAGAGCTTTCAAGTGCTGAGAAGTTGGTGGATCTTAAACCAAGCTTCTGGATACTAAATGCTTGTTGCATCTCAAGAAATGATCCCACCTTGTATGTGGAGCTGTGCTGACATCCATTCATTTCACCAAAATTTCACTAGAAATACTGAACAGTGAGAAACTATAACAAAGCCTTGCCTTGTGATAGCAGAAACCAAAAAAAAAAAAAAAAAAAAAAAAAACCTGAAATTGCTTTTTTCACACTTGTAAAAGTGTGTCTTTTGAATTTTGTGACTATTGTCTCCTGAGGAAGTATAAAATGCATGCAGATTGTAAAGTCACCATGACTGACAACAGACTTACCTATGCAATATAGTATGGCATTTGCAACAAGACTCAGCTGATGGAGAGTCAGGCCTGCTCTTCATGAAGTCATGGATATAAACTAGACTGCTTTCAGAATTATCAAATGCACCAAGGATACAGTCCAAGAATAGATGCTATTTGGAAATGTGGTCCTACCCAAGCTTCTGAATAACTCTCTAAGGTAATTAACATTTAATCACCATGAAATCAGAATGAAAAAGCCTTTTCCTTGAATCGTACAACATGGATGGGAAACTGGGAGGAAGCATGGGGCATTGCACATCTGTTTTTCAGGGCCTGAAATGTAGGTAGTGGCTGCTAGAAGTTGGTGATTGGCCTAAATGTATTCTACTACAGAAAACATGGATCAAAAAGTTGAAATATATCACTGTGTATGTGTGCATCACTTTTGGTTCTATGTTACTTCCCATAGCATATTTTTACTCAACTAATAAATCAACCACCCAACCAATAAGAAAATAAGTGTAAGATCTGGAAATTCAAATCCACTAGACAATGTAACCATTTTGTTGGTTCTATGTGCATTGATGCTGCCATGTAGACTATGGTCTGTTTATAGAGCAAACCCAAACTAAAGTGCTCACATGCTTTCTGAGAATCTTATCTTCAACTCTCAGTGGTTCTCTCTACTATTCCTTTTCCTACCCATTTCAACCATTCACTTCCTTAACCTCTTCCACTTAGCAGCTGGCCACTTAAAGCTGAAAGACACCTATGCAGAGAGGTACCAACAATTATTTGTATAAGGATGTAACTTTTAAGATCTGTTCAGCACAATAATTTAAGGAAGAGTACCATGTTTAATTGTATGTACTAAGTCACCAAGGACACTGAATGAATGTAAGTACTTTCATAGCAGAGATCCTAATCATTCTGGACAGATGGTGACTTTAGTGCTGCATGAGGGCTTGGGAAGCCCTTTTTGTGACAAGCTTTTACCATCACTCCAGAACCATGGCAAATAACCGGTGGCCAAAAAAGTGGTCATGTCCTCTGAGGAGCTGAGAAGATACTCACTAATATAACCACAGGGAGAGAGAAAGAGAGAGAGAGATGGGCATGCCAGGGCATCTAGCCACTGTGAATGAACTAGAGATGCATGCACCACTTTGTGCATCTGGCTTCATGTGGTGTGGTTGTTTCATTCAAGAGTCCCCCTAAACTTATTTGCTCTAAATGCTAGGTCTCCAGCTGGTGGCAATTTGAGAATTGGAGCTTCCTGAAGGCAGTGTATTGTTGGGGGTGCACTTAAGGGTATTATGGCCAGCTTGCCCTTACCAGTGTTTGGCACACTCTCCTGCTACTGTTGTCCACCTGATGTTGGCCAGGAGGTGATGGCCACCCTCTGCTCATGCCATTTTCTCTTGCCATTATGGAGCTTCCCCTTGAGTCCACAAGGCAAAATAAACCCTTTCCTACCACAAGCTGCTCTTGGTTGAGTATTTTCTACCAGAATCGGGAAGCTGACTGCAACACATGGGATACCAGGGAATCGAACTTAGGTTGTTAGGCTTTGCAGGCAAGCGCCTTAACCTCTGAGGCATCTCTCCAGTCCAAAGCATTCAATATTTTAATAACTAGTCAGTCATAACATCTTACAAGCTTGGCTTTAGACCTGAAATTATATTAAAACGACAGCTTTTCACGAATACTAATGTCCTCTCTTGTAGGAAGGGTTTCTTTTTCCTAGAAACAGAATTTTTATTCAAAGCTATTCCTTTTTGAATTGCTATCTAAAATCCCAGACAAGGATTTTAGAGAAAAGAGTTGATTTGAGACTTGGTCACAGAAAATATTGGTAGAAGAGCGGGAACATGGAGACAGGAATGGAAGGAAATGGGAAAGCAAACTATTGAGCGGCTAGCATTGGGAGCAATGGGAACTTCAGTATTTGGCCATCGGTGTACTTAGGCAGAGATGATGGATGAGCTGAGTAGCCATAGATCACTGTTAGACTGCTGTTCTGGAACTGCCTGCTCCAAAGCATTCTGAAGGGAGAGTGCACCAGGGAAAGCCCTCAGGCAGAGATAGAGGTAAGAGGCAGATACATGAACTGGAGGTGGATACACCCTCCAAGTAAAATACTTCTTTGAATCCTTTTGAACAAATGATCATGACTAAGGAAATCTAAATATATGTTTTCATTGAAACCAATGTGAATAGTAAGATCAAGGAATCTAAAGCATGGATAAATCATTTCTTATAAATAAGAGTAAATATATGTGCATAGTATTCTCTTCTAACTACTGTGTATGGTTCTTATCTGCCCATGGGACAGAATAAACCTAGAAGGAATATTTCAGGAACTATACAGGATTAAACATGGACAATGAGGAGGAAGAAAGAGTAAAGTGTGACTCTCATGTTCCTAGTTTGCACAAAAAGATAGATATAGATGAGTATATGATAAAACACTTGATGTGGGTCCCCATACAGGACTAATTTTCTGAGTCTCAAATTGAAGTATTATGAAGAATAAATGCCAGGTCCAAATCTGTGATGGACAATTAGATCATTCCTTTGGTCATATTCATATTTTAAGGTGCCATAATTGTTTATTCAAAAAATGATGCCCCAGTCTGTTGTAGGGCTTTCATGAAAACAAGAGCTAGCCATGAGCAGACAGAATGAGCACAAAAAAATCAATTGCTTGGTGTTCAGTTGCTCAAGGAAACAAGGAGCTGGCTTTATGAGATGTTTCGGAAGATGAGAAACTTCTGTGAAGTGACAGCCTGCTGCTTAGGATTCTTCAGAGAAGATTCCAAGTTATTATTCTGGAAACGTATGCATTTTGTTTTTATCAAGGAGTTATTTGAACCTGTAACTTAATTAAAGCCAAGCTTTGATTTCCAAATAAGAAGTACAATTACCAATGTTCAGATACATATAGAAAAATATGCTATCTGAAAATAGCAGAGTAGAGATAAAGCCAAGCCAGGGCCAGAAGATAATATTCAGAAGAGCACTGCTGAATTAAAAAGAAGAGCTCATTTGTTATGGCAGAAGAAAATTTACTCAGAAAATAGAAATGTGACTTTTGCTTACAGGGCTCATGATACTAGCAATTTCTGACAAACACAGAACTTGAAAAGGAAATGGCAGGACAGAAGGATGGGTAACTGTATTTATCATAGCATCATCAAAAATATTTTTCTTTCTTCCTCTTATTTTGTTTTCGTTTTTGTTTTTTGGAGGTAGGGTTTTGTTCTAGTCCAGGCTGACCTTGAATTCACTATGTAGTCTCAGGGTGACCTCAAACTCATGGTGATCCTCCTTCCTCTGCCTCCCGAGTGCTGGGATTAAAGGTGTATGCCACCATGCCCGATCAATGATCATTTCAATTACAGATCTGAGATTTATCAGCTTTATGTTGAATGGACTTAGTTTTACAGCAAGATCAATTTAGTGAGTGTTTTTCCTGGGTTTCTGTGATGATTGATAGTTACAGAGATATAGATTTAGATAGCTAATATAAATCTATCTATATAATGTTTTGGATTTGGTGTGTGTGTGTGTGTGTGTGTGTGTTAGTGCATGCTCACAGGGCAGTGTGGGTGCATGTAAATGTCATGATGAGCATGTGGAGGTCAGAGTACAACCTCAGGAGTTGGTATTCCTCTTCTATTTTGTTTGAGGCAGGGTCTCTTATTATCCATTACCACACTCAGCAGGTTGGCCAGCCCAGGGATTTCCAGGATTCCCCTGAATCCACTCTCCATCTGGCCATAGGAGGGCTGGGATTACAGACATGTCCTAGCATAGGCAGCTTGACACTGATTATGGGGATCTGAACTTTAGACATTCCCCACAACAAGCACTTTTACCCACTGAGCACCTCCCTAGTCTTGTGATGGTTAACATCAATTGTCCCCTTGAGAACTGGATTGAGAATCTCCTAGATTAGTAAAGCATACCTCTGAGTGTGTATCTGTCAAGGAGTTGAAATTAAACCATAATACTGCTGACAACATGAACGGACCAATTCCCAGACTCATAACAACATGGACTTACGGGGAAGTGTTGAAAGATGGCAGGTAGGGTCTACTTGGAAGAAGTAGGTCACTGAAGTATGTGCTTAGTGGTTATGTCCTGGTCTGGCCTCTTCCTGTATCCCCTCTCTCATTCTGCTTCTTGTCTGCCTTGATATGAACTGCTCATGATCTACTTGCCATGATATACAGAACCTTTGTAAATCATAAAAAAGTTGGCTAGACAGATGGCTTAGGAGTTAAGGCTCTTGCCTGCAAAGCCTAAGGACCCAGGTTCAATTCCCCAGGACTCATGTAGAGTTTGTTTGCAGTGGGTAGAGGCACTGGCACAGACATTCTATTTGCCTCTTTCTCTGTCTCTCTCTCTCTCAAATGAATAAATAAATAAAATATTTTTTTAAAATTGTAAACAAAATAAATCATTCATCCCTTATTTTTTTCTGGCAGGTACCTTGATTAGTCACAGAATATCTAATGTAATTTATAAGTAGAACCACTCATACTATTCTTAGATATGTAGAAAATTATGAACTGGGCAGAGAAGACAGCTCAGCAGTTAAGACACTTGCCTGCAAAGCCTAACAACCCAGGTTCAACTCCCCAGTGTCCATGTAAAGCCAGATGCACCAAGTGGCACATATATCTGGAGTTCATTTGCAGCAGCTGGAGGCCCTGGTTCACCCATTTTCTCTCTCTCTCTCTCTCTCTCTTTCTTTCTCTCTCTCTCTCTTCTCTGTATCTCTCTCTGCCTACAAATAAATAAATAAAAACACTAAAAATTAAAAAAAATAAAATTATGGTCCAGACATACTCTTAAAATATAGCCTAGAAACTAATTTATAAGTATGTTGCATTTTAGAAATATATTACTGAAATATTCATTGGAGGACTTTCTTTTAAAAATGATTGACAACACAGATAGGCTGTGCAGATTTGATAATGTTCAATAGTATGTTAAAGAAGAGAGTATATTCATTTAATTGAGAACTCAGTTAAAGTGACTATGTGGGTTTTCCTGGCTCTTTGATTATAGTTTCTTCTGTCTCCTAGATGCTTTGTAATATTTGGACACTTCATTGTTTTTGTTGTTGTTTGGAGCAAGGTCTTACTATGTAGCCCAGCTTGTTCTCAAATGTCTGGTAACCTTCTGTCCTCAGCCTCTGAAATGCTGATGTTATAGGATACACATACATATACATGATAATACATTTCATAATGGAGATTTAGTTTTTGGCTCAGATATGTGTAGTAGAATAAGTTCTAGGCCAATTACACCATGCCTGGTTCAGTTTCATTTTATTGGTTGTGGTGGTACCTTTGTAAAGTCACTATGCCGTTGCAACTTCAGTTTCTGTATCTATTGAACAGATGAGGTCTTACTCTGTTCCCAAGAATATGTGTAAGACTCAGTGGAGTCTTGTAGAGTACAGAGGAATACACAGCAATATCAGTTGTCCCTCAAGTCAACTAATTTAGTATATCACAAAAACAAATCCAGTACTTCCTGCCCAATGCCCTCTTCTGAGGTTTTTTGTATTTGGCCTTGAAAAGCTGAGAATCATCTTTGACACTTTCTTCTTTCTCCTCTCCCTCTTCCAATTGCCAGTGGTTCTGATACCAGAATTGTATTTTTACAACCTTGCCTGTTCCTGTACCTGCTCTAATCACCCAAGATCTAATTTATCCCCTCTTAGCCACTGTATTGCTTTCTAAAGATCACCCCTACTGTTCTCTCCAAACATGAGTTCAGATCCAACTGCTGTCAAAGTTATCACCCACAAACTCATGTTGAGTTGTACCACAGTCCTGCTATGAAACTTCCAGCAGTTTTCCATTTCTAGACAAGAAGGAAAACTGGCATGGAGAGGCTTCCATGGTCTTGTCCTCAGTCCACCTTCACCAGCCTGACTCCCCCTTCATACTAGAGCCCCCAGCGTGCACTCTCCCCTAGCCATTCTAGCCAGCCCATGACACAGGTCTGCCTTACTCTTCCGTGTCACATGACATGCTCAGTCTTCTCTTGTACCTGCCATGTCCTCCTTGCTCTCAGCCTACCCTGACAGCCTACTCACTCCAACACCCTTCTTCGTGGATGAATTTCTAAGAGGCAAGTTTTAAAATATTCTTTTCCAATTACATTTTCCTATTTTTTTTTTTTTTTTAAACCCTTTCTACCTAGGGCTTTGCGTTCAAGGTGTTCTTGGCATACACATCCTCCTAAATTATCATCCCATTGACAGTGAAGACTGCAGTTGCAACAAAGACTTGCAGGCCTTGCTTAATGGCAGATGCTCAAGAAAATGTTACTGGATACATTGTGTGTAAATGTATGTATCAAGTCTGCTTTGTGATTTACAATTTTAGTAAACACATTCTTTTCTTACAGAATATATTTTTTTCTTCCACCATTTTGTCATTATTGAGAGAATGACTCTGCCTAGAGGACCATATTAGACATGGAGATGCTTAAACTATTTTGTGAACCCTTGAGGACATGTAATACATAACTTTGCATTGATACCTGCAATTTTGCATGTTTTTATTTAACTGCAATGTTACCAACACCTAAAAAATTGGAGTCTTTCCAACTTCTTGGCCTTCCCTGACATGAATGCACCTGAGAGAGGGAGAGTTTAGCAGTCCTTGCTGTATACAATGCCTTATAGTCCTCAAAGCACTTTTATGCTCTTATGCTGCACTGTGGAATCATGTGCTATGATTGCTTGTTTAAAGAGACAAAAATTGTTATCCCAGGAAGTATGAGTGACACATCCAATGTCATAAAGTGAGGGAGTAGAAATGGAGGCAGAAGCACAGTGTGTTCTCTAGTTCCTGAGCTTGTAGGTTCTTTCTTTCTTTTATTTTATTTTATTTTATTTTATTTTATTTTATTTTATTTTATTTTATTTTATTTTATTTTATTTTTCCATTTAAGCATCATTTGGGCTGTATACTTTGGTTCTGCAATCTCCCAGAGTTTTAGCAGTGCTAGAATCATCTTCACAGTACATGATGTTACACACTCCATATCCCCACCTCTTCTGTAGTTTAGAGGAAAGTGTGCTTTCAGCGAGGATTTCTTACAACAGTTTTCCCTTCTCTTTTGGCTATGTCATCCCAGGTGTCTCAGTCTAAGGGTAGATAGAACTACTGGGACATTATAATGTCTGAATCGCTTTTTTTATTTTATATACTTCAAATCTCTCTTTCTTTATAGTTTTTTAGTTAATTTTCATAAATCCGAACAGACTCATTATGCTTGTACCAATGGAAGAGTTTTGGCAATTATATATACTGGTATAATTCTACCACAGAATAATCACAACATTCCAGTTTCCTACTTGTGTTCTCCCTTGTGGCCCAGGTGTGTTTCTAGTATCCTCTGATCTGTTGGCCCAACAGTTAAAGATATGTTACATATATTTTGTATGATCATGCCTTGCCTATACCTCAAGTCACTTTTCACTCAGCGTAAAAACCTAAATGGCCCCATAGTCCTGTCAACATGGGTCTCTTTCTCTCATGTAGTCACACATAAGACTCTTAATACTTTCTATTCCCTGTTCCTTCTTCCCTTCTATGTTCCTCCTTCCCTCCCTCCCTCTCTTGTGGTGCTAGAGATCTGAACTCATCTATTTCCACTTTAAGATTTGTTTTCTGTGTCTTTCTTTTCCAATATGCATATGAGCCCCCAGAGAATATGGTTAAAAGTATACTTTCACTTAGCAGATCTGGGGTAGGGCCAAAGACTCTGTATTTCTAATATACTGATCGAAGATACTGAAGATACTAATGCATTATGATGTAAGGGGCCAGGGCACTTAGCACCAAGTAAGAGCAGAGACTTGATCTGCTCCCTTTTGACCATCATATTCTCAGTGTTGGGATTATACCTGCCACACAGTAGCTTCACAGTTATTTGGTAAACAGTGGAAGATATTTGAAAACATGGATGAATTCTCAGTGAAAGCAAACATACATACTGTGGCTTGCCAGACAGTTTTCATTTTCATTGTCTGACTTTTCAGACGTCACCTGGGCAAGTCAATTCACTTCTCTGGGCCTCAGTTTCTTGATATGCATAAAGGACCCTCTATGGGTCCTTGGAATGTATCCTCCAAGGTCCATTTTTAATTAAAGTGTATTATTTTATGAAGGGGATGAGAAGTGTATGACCACACCACCTTGAACGCACATGGCCTCATCCATGAACTGGGTGTGAAACAGTACTTTTGTAGCATCTCAAAAATATTTTTTTCCTAACTAAATGAGAAGGAAAGACAATTGTGTAAATGTCACTGAGGCACTTACATTTTTCCCCTCAAGTGCTATTCTCTTCTTTTGTTCCCTGCTCTCAACAATTTCTAGTTAAAAGCTTTGAACAGTTGTGTGCTAGGAATTATAAAAAGGTAAGAAAGAGGGCTGGAGAGATGGCTTAGTGTTTAAGGTAAAAAGGTAAGAAAGTTCCCATATCATATTCAAAGCCATGAGGGGGTTATAAGCAAATCCACACAATATCCAGTGAGACTTGTGACAAGAGTGGATAGGCAATGTAGAAAATGTGTGAGCAGCACACATACAGCTTAAAATGACCCAGCGTGCCTGACAGCTTCACCTGCAGACTGACCTTTGCTTTTGCATTTTACTACTGGGAGTCAAGTTCTATCCTTCCTTTGGGCAGAAGGTATGGGGTGCCTGAAGCATTAGGTGATTCTCTCTTGGCCAAGTCCAAGTTTGAGTCTTTGGGAAAACAAACGGTCATGGAAGCACAGGGTGCCTGAAGCATTAGGTGATTCTCTCTTGGCCAAGTCCAAGTTTGAGTCTTTGGGAAAACAAACGGTCATGGAAGCACAGGAGCCTAGAGACTTCTTCCCTTCTGGGCCAGCTACCTGATTATTTCCAGAGAGCAGAGCATGGCAGAGCAGGAGGAAGGACACAACCCACTATCGGAAGTCAGTCATAAAACAAATGAGCATCTGAATCCTCAGAGAATTCTGGGCTCCTGCATAGAACATGGTTTCAGTTTATTCAGAATTCTACCTCCAAATGGGAGGAAAATTACTCACAGCTGGGTAATGAAGCCACATCTGTGTTCCGAACTAGCTGAAGCCACCTTGTTCCTCTTTATATGATTCAAATTGTAGTGCTATTTCCAAATTGCATGTAAATGCAACATGGAGGGGAGTTTGAAAGGCAAGATACAGTTCAGCAGTCTGATTTGAAACTGCTTGAAAGTCAGGCTTGGCTCATTAGTTCTTCCATTAGTCTTCCACTGAGTAAGGTATGGAATGAGTTTTGTATTTTACTTGGCATGTACTCAAAAATAACTAATTCAAAAGAAAAGTAAATTATGCACACCCTGTTGAGACCACATCCACCAACCCACATGAACCCATTTTGTTACCTTTCCTTATTTTCTGGGTTTTACCATCAGGCATTCAGTGATCATACTCCTTTACAGGATGTGTTATACAAGGAGACAGAGCATTTCTATGTGATCAGGGAGAGTATGAAGGTGGGAAATTCTTCTCCACTGGTACCTCCCATGTACATGTGATCATGAAGCATGTCTCCCTCAAGTTATGCCCCTGTTGCTAGACCTTCAAAGGCTCTCTTCTGCCTAAACATGTCATCCAAAGCTTCCTCAATGCTCAGAAGGGTCAGTGCCTTGCCAGCAGTAACAAAATTTCTAAATGGTGGAGTCCAAATATTAAATGAGCTGGCTTTGGTTCCAAAGCCCAAAGTCCTAATTTCTACTTATGTAGTTTCTCATACAACCTGTGGTTTATGTGGAATGGCTTACTTGAGGTAAGAGCCTTACTTCTGAAGATGGGAGGGGAGTAGAAAAAGTTACAGTGGCTTCCCCTTCTAAATATTAACAGAAAACTCTGTATAGCTTTCCATGTTTGTGCCTATGCCACAGCACTCACTGTGCAGAGTTCCACATTGCGGTAATAATAATAATATGCCTCATTGGTAAGTGGTGGAAGAATCAGTAAAATAAATAAATAAATAAAGAGCATCAAAGCTCCAAATCGCTGGCTTAGAATAGCTCTGCAAAGGTTATATTTTCATGAATCAAAACCAAGTCCTAACTTCAATAGGTCGATTGTAGCTCCAAGTACATTGCCTCTTTTCACTGTCTGTCAACAGCATGAAGAAGGCAGGGATGACTCTAATCATTAGTTGTATCTGACATGACCTCACTCCTGCATTCATCAATAGTAGTCTATGGAGAGGCACTCCAGTGGCTTGGAAACATTTGAAAGGAGGCCCCAGATGTGGGGTGATTTAAAAGACAGGAAGAAGGGAGTTGTGAGGGTGTCGCAAATAAACTGCCAGGAAGGTTTGTTTTAGAGGATGTGTTCAGGCTGATAGGTAACAAGGCACAGACTCTCTCAGCTAGAATGTGCTTCTGATTGCTGGCTGACAAGGTATTTTCTTTTCTGTCTTATAAAATATGCAGGAAATGTTCCACTTTGTGATTTATGACTGGGTGAGGTTTCAACCACCTGTGGGCCTCTGAAAACTGCATGGAGAGTTACCAAGGAGGAGGAGGAGGAGGAAGTCCTCATCCAAGCTTTACCACATCAACAGGCTAGAGAAACAGGACGTCCCCTGTCTTCTAGATGACATGGCTATCCAGAAAGGAATAACTCATTCATCAGACAACACAGCTAGATGAGGATTTTATAAAAAGGAAGATTTTCATATAAATAAACCTTGTTCTCTTGAATATGATGTGTACCACAAACATTTTCTTACAGACCTGTGTCGGGCTTATGAGCTACCTCACTACTGTATTGTGTGGTATATAGACTGGATCATGTACTTAGTTTGTAATTTTAATTTTAATTTTGAAATTGATACATGAAACATAACAGCTCTACCCATTTATGAAATCCCATGTGAGGCTCCAGAAAAAGCACGCTTTGTATAATGCTCACATTAAGCAGACCATCTATCATTTCTATCATTGGTCATTCTATTCTCCTAAATTGAGCAAGTTGTTCTTATGATAGCTCATTCATTGCTTTCTCCTTTTCTAAAGCCATTGGACTAAAGCTAGAGGTCTAATGGGGAGTAAGACTGAGACCCTTGAGGGCTTGTATGATGGGAAAAGACATTTGCTCAAAGCCCAGTGAACTGAGCTTCTATGTTCTTAAATTTGTTGATTTTAAGAGTATTTATGTTGTTCTATTGCCACAAATTTAAACAAGAAAAAAAAAAAAAAGAATGATGGGAAGGAGAGAAGGAGGAAGGATGTGCGTGCGTGTGTGTGTGTGTGTGTGTGTGTGTGTGTATGCGTGCACGCCAAGCATGGTGTTAAGAATTATAGGACACTATAGTTTAGCAGCAACTGTGCTATGTCTCTTTTTACCCTCTAAGGGAAGGATTTTGACTTAATCCTTTTAAATCCTGTGTCCTCAGTATCAGTACTGCATGTAAAATAGTCACTAAATGTTTCGATTAGGTGACCAATTCAATCCTTGAATGAATATGAATGACTATGTGCAGCCTGGGGAAACGTATTATCAAGCTTGTTCAAGAAAAATAATTTTAAATGACTTTCCCCAGAGAATCTCCTCAGAGTTTTCATGATCTCAGACCCCAGCAATCTTAAAAATGGTTCCATTTGTCACGTTAGTCAAGGAGGAAAAGATAGGTTTTTTTTTTGTTTGTTTGTTTTTCTTGTTTTCGGTAATCCTCAATTCCATTTCTCCTAAAGCTGTGATAAATTGAAAATGAGAATTAAGGGCATAGTTAAAATATTTTATGACTTTTAAAAGGTTAGATATAAAAATTAAATAGAGAATGGAAAGTTTAAGAGAGAAATGACTTATCTCACTTTAGGAACATCATAGTTTAATACCAAAAAATAGGCACTGTTTGACATAAAAATGTATCAGAGAAATATAGTCCAAAAGAAGTAAAACAATGTTAAGTCCTTGTCAACTTGTGCCAGAATACATCCTTCTTGTGAATGGGTCTTTGTGAATATTTGTGTGTGTGTTAATATTGGCAAATTGAATCTTTTTATTTGTAATGTGTGCATATTTTACTATTTGCTCATTAATCACAAGTAAAGTTAACTGAATCCATAGGATGTTACTCCTGCAATGCAAACCTCAGAACTGATCATTCATTTTCACATTTCGAAGTGGAATCTGAATTCATTTACCCAGCCAAAGAGGGATGGACACTAGCTAGCAATACTGACTGATTTGGTGCTGACTTGGATAGTGAGCTCTGATTCATTGCTTCCTTAGTCTACCAAGCACTTTGTGATTACAAAAGGGTAGATTTGAGCTTGAGGCACCTTTCTTTAGTAGAAGGTAGATTTTTAAAGCCCAATCCAAGGCTGGGGAGATGGTTCAGTGGTTAATAGTAATTGCTGCTAAAGCACAAGGGCATCTAGAGACCACCAAGTTCAAGTCTCCAGAACTCATGTAAAAAGCAGGGTATGAGGCGAACGTGATAACCACTACACCCTGAGATGTGGCCAAACCTAATAAGCACTCTGAGGACCAGACAGTGGGGAGGGTGGGATGGAGGGAGGGTAAGGGTGGGAGTGAACGACAGGGTTGGAGGGAGGACAAGGGTGGGGGGATACAAATAAGGACCCAAAAGGAAATGATACTATAAAACCCTTTATTCTGAACAACAGGCTAAAACATTGATCCTTCAGCAGGCCCACAGAGGGAACACCTGAACCACAGGAAACTAGAGAGAACATCATGAAGACCAACCTTAATCTTTTTCTGCTTCTCATTCTCTTCTCTCTTCTTCCCTCTCCCTTTCTCCCTCTCCTCTCTATACTCACTTTCTCTTTTATATTATTTATCTTTTCCTCCCTCACCTTCCTAGGTGCTGACTTATAACTCCCAGTGCCAGCACGGGGTTAACTCCCACAATGAGCTGTTGATCCAAGACACCTACAAGATTTCCCAAAAAATGAGAGATTTCTGTCAGAGTTCTTGATGACCCACCAAAGGTTAATTGTAAGATCCTATTGTCGAAGACAGAATATGTGTATGAGACCAAACATGGAGAGACCTGGCCAGAATCTGGAAGAGGGTTAGTCCCCAGACATTTAGCTAGTCTAGTGCCAGAGGGTGCTACACGAGCAACTGAGGGATAATGGCCGACATCTGTTCAAACAATGTGCAGTCTAAGATACCCAGCAGGAAAAAACCTGATGTAATGCTCAAACAAGTGCAGTAGTGGCACATAGCCATGGTGGGTAACCAACTGCTCTTGTTTTGGCTAATAGATCCATTCAGTGGAATGGAACTCATTGCTGGAACTGGGAAATAAGTCAAAACCATGTACAAAAAATGAGCTCAGTGTCCAATCAAGATACTACCAAATGTGGGCTAGAAGAGAGCCTAGGCATATAAAGTTCCCTCCAAAACATCTATGGCCATCCCTTCTATCTAGTACTAACTTCTCTCTCCATTGGAGAATTTGCTTATCTTTTTCAGATGGACAACGAACCTGAAAGGAGGATCAGCCAATCACACCTCACCAGGGCCCCAGCTGAAACCATAGAACAACGCAGGGGAAGGGCAAGAATACAGTGTTCATGGTGATCATGACACCAGAAAAAGGCTGAAGGAGATAAACACAGAGAACATCCAACTCCAACTAAGCCAGATATCCAGAGACACAGAGGCTCCCAAAACCTCATCACTGAAATAGAACTAAAATGACCCCAATGTGGCTCAGGGAAATTCGTGGAAGAGGGGCAGAAAGAATGTTGGGGCATTATGCACAGAGACTTGGGCCTACCCCCCAGAACTCTTGACTACCCCCACAATGCATGACCCACATTCCCCATTGATGAGGGTCCCTTTGGAAGAGGGGGGACAGGGAGGAGGATAATGGAGCCAACACTATGAATCTAAAATCAGAATAATATAAATAAAAAATAAATTATATATTAAAAAATCAGGGTATGACCATGCATAGTGTAAACTCATATGGAGGTATTATACTCCTGACACTAGTATCTTTGTTTAATAATCCATGACTTCTGGGAGCAGCATTATTATCCACCCATGCTGTATAACTTCACTTAAACTCTTTTTTTTTTTTTTTAAAGTTACAGCTTTAAATTAGCTTATAAAGTAATGGGTTTCCTTATAGCTTGAAATTTCCCTTAGACTTAAAGAAGTTCTGAGTTTCACACACTCACTCACTGTTCATGGTTATATATTTGCTCCTGTACATAAATATGTCCATAAAGAAGGGACTTTCAGCACAGGTGTTTTTGTAGAAATGGTTCCTGCTTTATACTGCTGACCTCTTTCTCTTATAGCATCCCAGAGTTCAATGTTCATTGCTGTGGTAGCCCATGTTCAAAGAAGGCCACCATGCAGACCTTCTTTCCCCATATTGCATAAACTCTCTTATAGAGATAAGGAGTCTGGCTTGGGTCTATGGTGATCCCTTTGGCAAAGGGGTGGCTTGCCCAGTTCTAGATCTAGTTGTTAAAGGTCTTGGTCCTCTCCACCCCTTGCTTCTTGGAGTGCCGAGCCATCAGGTAGGATGCCTGTGGTACTATAACATCCAGAAAGGTCTCATTAAGAGCACTGAGGTACTAGGCATGAGTGTGGTCATTACTTATGATGCTTTACCCAGCTAAGCTTCGGGTTCTTCAGTTCCAACCACCACCTCCCTGTCACCATGTGAGAGATCCCATGTGGGAGCCACCCAGCAGGCAGAGTCCAGCCAACCCACCATGCTTGAGGGTCAGTTATTACACAGAATGATGGAGGAGGAAAAACTATATAACCAGAAGTATCTGCTTTAGAAGTTGAAATTTGAACCACAAAATTCTCCCAAGGTGCCTGATAGAGAAGTTTCATCCACATTTCATCTTGTAAATCCATGAAACCTCCTTTCTCCTGAAAATATTTGCTGGATTATCAACAAGGCTTAGTAATATATCTCAAAATACCTACTAGCGAGAGCTTTGGATGTTTCCAACACAAAGTAGTCATAAATGCTCAAGGTGACAGATTTCTTCTAGTTGATATGGTCTGCTTATTTCATATATATTCATGTATTAAAATGTCAAACTGCACCTCAAAAATATGTACCATTATTATGTGTTAATTAAAAATTAAAAGAGAAAAGCCAGCTAATTTAATCTTCTATAGTGAACATAGTAATAAAAGAATTAACTGAAATAAAAATAAAATAAATAACTCATATAACAGCTTTAGCAAAACATTTGGAAATTAGAGAAAACCAAGCCCCCTGAACCCACTATCCTTATATTCCTACAAAATGGACATTCAGTAAATTTCCTATCATTATTTCCTCTTTAATCATAAATGCTTCATTTAACTTCAGTAACATTATAATTAAGAGTGGGATTCATTTAGAGCCATCTAAAATCTGTATAATTTACATCAAGAAAAAATATTTTTAAAAAAGAACCAGTAACTATATGAAACACATTGCTGCCCCCTCTGGAAAAGCCTTTAAAGGGATTGTGTGAGTGAGAGGTCAGGAAACTTGTTTCACTAGCTTCCCTGTAAACCAAGCATTGACTATAATGTGTATAAGAATTTGAATTTTCTTATTTAATTGTATGAAAATAATTTTCTGGGTTGAACCCTAGAAAGTGAAAAATGGGAAATTTTCTGTGGGGTCACTCTGATTATCCTCTGAAATAGTGACATTTTGGGCTGGATACTTCTTTGTTGTGAGACACTGTCTTTTTCCAGTCTTTTCCTGTGGTAAGCGTAACAAAATGACTCTGCCTCATGAGAGCTTGCCCCATCAATTCCTGTCCCGGCTCAAATATATTGTTCTCATAGAAAATCATTATAGTTGAAACACATTTTCATGCATATGATCTTATTTAATTTTAATGGTTCCCCTATAAAAGTAATTTCTATGTTAAAAAGAATATTTACGTTTTTGAATCAATTGCCAAATTTTCTTTTTCAAAAGACTTTCAGTTATTTGAAATATAGAAAAACACATTTTACTACAAATGGAAATATATTAACTATAATTAATTAATAATAATAAAGTAGTACATATATACTACATATGTACTACTATATACTATATTCTATTTACCTTGCTAATAAGTTCTACCATTTGATAATCTACTCACTTATGGAACAGTCAGCAATAAATTCTCAAAGACACTCTCCTTTATTGGTATGGTTTTCAAATCTAATAATTTAATTTTGGCAAAAACCTACTCTATTTCAACTAATAGAGAGAGAGGACTTGATGATGTCTTTTTAGATTGTTTTCCTTGCTGTGTGCATGGCTCAGCCCTTCATAGCGAGTTCAGTGAGCTTGCTTCACCATAGCTTCTTACTCGTGTGAGAAAGCTATAGGCTCCCACGTTTGGTGGTGGTCCATGAACGCCAGAAGGAACACCAGACTTCCCGACCCTTTCTGTACCTGTCAGGTGGGTTTATGACTATATTCATTTTTCATTTTTGTTTTTCAAGATAGGGGTCTCACTCTAGGCCAGGCTCTCCCTGATCTCACTATGTAGTCTCAGGTTAGCCTTGAGTTCACAGTAATCTCCTGCCTGTGCCTCCCATAGGCTGGGATTAAAGGTGTGTGCCAGACTACAGTCATTTTTAACTTCTGATATTGCCCAAACATCCCATAAGACTCTTCCAAAGAGAAACAAAGGTCTCAGGTTGTTGTGGTTTTTTTAAGATTTTTTTTTTGTTTGATTATTTATTTATTTATTTAAGAGTGACAGAGACAGAACGAGGCAGATAGATAGAGAGAGAATGGACATGCCAGGGCCTCCAGTATCTGCAAACAAACTTCAGATGCATGCGCCACTTTGTTCAGTTGGCTTACGTGGGTCCTGGGGAATCCTGGGGAAGCCTTAAACCAGGGTCCTTAGGCTTCACAGGCAAGTGCTTAACTGCTAATCCATCTCTCCAGCCCTGTTGTGGTTTTTTAAATCAGGAATAGAATCAAGGAAAAAGGTAATTTTCTCTCTCTGATGAGTGCTGTTAGCATTCTCTCTTTTGAGAAACTCTGGGGCGCCTCCCCTACATGGTGAAAACAGACCTCCTGGTGCTTTCTCCTAGTTCTATAGCTTCTAAGATGTCAGGTGGAGGACCCCAAGAGGTCAGTCTAGAACTTCAAGGGTCCACCAGCCTTCCAACAAAACCATCTCTTTATATCACCCTAGTTCCAGGGTCTGATAGCCTTACTCTAAACCCCTAGATAAGAATAATTTGTAACTTCTGAAGAAATTATTTAGTTAGGGCAGCCAGAGGTAAAGATATATTTATAAACTTTTTACCACATAAGGGATGTTCCCTGACAGTTTGCATAGACTAATAATATTGATATAATATGATTTTAGAGTTTTTCTTTCCTTCCACTTTCTCTTATTATTTTTCTCCTTCTTTTCCTTCTTCCCTCTTTTCTTCCTTTCCTTTCCAAGTCCTTATTTTCCTTTCTTTCTTTTTCCCTTTTACTGTCCCATATTTTCTCCCTTCAGAATGTTTTTAAAAAATGCCCTGCAAATACAAAAATAAAAGAGATTTTTTAATGTTAATATATTCTTATCCATGCTTTCAAATTCCACAACTGGCTTTATGGCTTTGCTCTATGTCTATTAAATGAAAATTAGAATCTGTTAAACTAATTCACCATATTTAGCTTTCCGAAATGTCCCTTATAAAAACTGACAAATGCAGCATTTATAACAGACATGAAAAACAAAGAAATAACAGGAGAAATTCTCTAGCAACCCCCTGGGAAGTTTAGGGAGATTAGTATGAAATGCAGGTGGCATAAGCCACAGGGCTAGAAGGAATTGCATCCCTACAGCTGCCTAGCAACTAGAATGTGTACCTGATCTGGCTTCTAATCCGTAAGATTAGGCAGTGCCTGGATACCAAGTAACTGATAAAACAGCTTTCTTGCTGAAGGATCTGATAGATCAAATAGCTCAAAATAATTCAATATATTTTCTATTTAAATTTTCTTTTTTGCTTTAAGCAGAACTACTCTCAAAATGCAGGTCACCATGGCCATTAGGAAGGATGAAAACTAACAAAACTCCTCACTCACACTTTGCTAGAAAACAGCTACTTTGGACAAACCCCACAAAACACAAAAATTTCATCTGTGATGGTTGATCTTGATTGTCAGCTTGACTGGATTAAGAAACACATTATCCGCCAGTAAATACCAAAAACCCTTCTGAGGCAAGACCTCAGGGAAAGTGGGCCAGGAGAGAGAATATAATACTACAACCTAATGAATTTAAAATAAAAAGAATCACATAGGAGATTCGTGCAGCATACCTCTGAGTTCATCTATGAGGGCATTTCCGAAGACACTGAAACATGAAGGCTCAAACCTAATGAATGGATGGAGTTATCTTTTGATAGGTTCAAAATATGATGGCATTGGGAAATGGTGAAAAGTAGGTGCTGAGACCTTTTTGGAGGAATAGGTCACAGAGGGCGAGGTCTGCCCAAACCTCTGTGTGCCTTTTTCTACGCTTCTTTTCCACCCCACATCTTCCCACCACCATGATGCTCTGTCCCATAACATACCCAGAATATGTTACCAAGTGACTGTGTACTGATCCCTCAGAAACCATGAGCCAAACAAAATAACTTCTCCCCTGAGTTGTTTCTGTTAGGTATTTGTTCACAACAATGAAAAAATAATTTAAACACTACTCTTCATTGTAAGACCATGATCCAATGTGCACTGGAGATACTGAAATGAATGTTCATCAAAACATTGTTTGAAATGTCAAAAAATATATTAGCACAAAAATTTTATCAATAGAATGGATCAAGGAATGGCAGGTTTTTTTTTTTTTTTTTTTTTTTTTTTTTTTTTTTTTTTTTTTGGCGGCACACCACACAAGTGAACATGACCTAATGTTCTGGGCATTAACATGGCTGATCTAAAAACAAAATGTTCTGAGGAATCAGAGAAGAAATATGAATAACTTATATAGAATGGTTCTACTTACATATTTAAAAATACTATGCTATTTAAAAATATGTATATATAATTTAGAGATATGTATATATTTAAATGAAACATGAAAGAAAATGAGATCCCACATAAAAATTCACTGTAGTGCTTTCTTCTTGTAGAGATGGGGAAGAGTATTGGAATGTATAAAGGAAGTATCAAGATTTCTAATAAAATTCTTTGTTACCACAGAATTGTTCTATAGTATACAGAAAGAATGTTTAATAAAGTTCCTACAGCATCTATCCTTAAAAGAATGAATATTGTAAAAAAAGCACAACAGTTGCATAATAATGTTCATATGAAGTTATTGCTTGTAGCACTATTTACAATGATTATTAGTATTAGAATTATCTTAAACATTATCAGTAAGGTATTATTTGAATAGGTATTATTTGAATACGTGTTCCTTCCAAACAGTGGAATTCAGTGGAATTATAAAAGATGCTGTAGATCTTTATGAATGGATAAAGACTTTTAAAACACTGTCACATGAAAAGTAAAATCTAAAACTCTGTGCAACATGCTGATATCTATATAAAATGAAATAAAGGATACATGCTCATATATGCAGATAAGTTCAAAATGAAACATTTAAAACTATATGCAAAATGAAGGGCAATGTTGGAGGGGGAGTAAATAGAGCAGATGGGAGATATGCATGTTGCGGTGGGGGAGTGTTCCCACTATCCAACATTGTAAACATTTCCTGTGTGGGGCTACGTGAAGATTCAGCTTTTGGGGAGAAGGTACAATGACTGCAGAAGAAAAATCTAAGGGAGACTGGCTTATTTATTTCTGCAGAGTTTTATCATTGCAATACATTAACTATTGATAAGTCAACCTTAGCAACCAACAATGTTATTTGGCTGGTCTCATTCACTCAGACCTTTTTAAGAGACTGACCCTCAATCTGCCAATAACTACATGCTATAGAAATGGTGCTTCCTGAAAAGATGGGACTTTTCATTATTCACACAAACATTTCCTATGAGGTGACACTGGTATTTAAAATCCCTATAAATGTCCCTCTGTCATATTTTGGAGGTTGTGGGGGAAGTGTTGCTGTTCACACTTTCCTTGAGGAGGAGGAAGAAAAGACATGTAAAACAACATGGAGGAAATGAAAAATGTCTGCTTCTTATAGATAGTGAAACTGCTAACAATGAAATACAGAACATAGTAGGACATTTTAGTGGATGCTTTAGGGTTCTGGTCGGTGGATAGAATTAAGTACCAGAATGAAATGATTACAGATTTACATGACTTCTTCCCCCTTTCCTTCCTTTCTTGCCTCTGAGATGGGGTTTTGCTGTTTCCAGCCTGGTTGTGGGCTCAACTGATTGTCCCTCGTCAGACTCCTGAGTGGGTGAGTGGGACATCAGGTACATACCATCACAACGAGCTATTGCATAATATTTCTTAACGATGATATTAGCCAAAATACATCATTGATTCTTCTTGACATAAAATAAGAACAAACAATATAAACTTTTTTCAGTAAAAAGCAAAACACCAAGCATGTGACTTTGAGAGAGAAATACCTGATATTGAAGGTGATGGAAATATAAGCCCCCTCCTTCCACAATGGAGAACAATAGGGCATATTGTCACTGCCTAAGAACTCTATTAACAGCTTCTCATCAAACTTTTCTCATTTTATGTCTTGTGTGGTAGTTTGACTGTGAAATGCCCTCTTTGTCTCATGTGTTTGTGATTAAGCCACACAGTCAATCCCCAGATGGTGGCATGCTAAAGGAGGCGTGTCACTTTAGGTTTTATAGCCCACGTTTCCTTTGCCAGAGCTTGCTCATTCTTGCTGCTACCTCCGAGCTGATGGGACAATATGTGATGGCCAGCTTCTGCTCTGCCATGTCATGATGAAACTTCCCCTTGAAAGGGTAAGCCTTGAAGTAAAACCTTTCTCCCATAAGCTCCTTTGAGTCAAGTGTTTTGTCCCAGCAACAAGAAGGTAACTGCAATACCCTGTTAACATCAAATATCCTTTTCAATTTCTCTGGTAAGGTGCACAGCTTTTTAGAGTCTATGTGTCCTCTTACAAGGAGATGAAATGTGATGATCATCACAGAGTCACGTTTTATAAATGCTACTGCTCCTTCCAGGCCCTTCATTCTGGAATGTCAGAGTGAAGTGCAGAATCATCTGGAATCCCTATGGCTCTTTGTTCACCAATAGAAATTACAATCCCACTTTCACTTCTCTTACAGAATGTTATCAGCCTGAGATGATTGAAAAAAAGTAATACTTTCTCTTCTTTTACATAAGAAATATAGATGCAGATGGATCCTGGCATTTGTTCTCTGAGTTACCAATAGGACTGATAGTTTTACAATTCTAGTAGGTTGATTCTCAAGTCGAAAGATGGCTGCTACAGATCCTGCCAAACTGTCCCAAGTATATTTCCATCACCAAATAATTCCTCACATTCTTACTAAAGGTAATCACTGTTGTCATACACTAATTTTGTCTCTATTTCCTATGCATGGAATCACACAGTGTTCCCTGTGATTCACAGATTCTCATGTCTTTTACAGGATGTGCAAACTTCTGTGCTTGGTTCTTGTATCCCACATGTTGTTTTGAGAGTCATTCCCTTTGGAGACACTGATGCTTATTATTACATTGTAAAGAAATACACTGCTTACTTGTCATTCTTCAGCTGATGGGAATTTAATGTGCTTCCAGTTTTTAGCTATTATATATAAAGATGCTCTGAACATCAACATGCAAGGTTTTGCTTTGACCCACACAAATTGAATTACTGGGCTTAGGATCAATGTACATTAGCCTTTCCAAGTGATTGGGCATTTAATTTATATTTTTTCAATGCAAAATGCTACCCTGAAAACTTTCACACAAATGATTTTTTTTTTATCTACTATTGAAGAGTTTGTGATGTTGAGGTAGTTCATTGAGAAATAAGGTTAGAATTGTGGGTATTGCTGTGATTTCCTAGTTTTCCAACTTTCCTTCCTAAGTTTAAAAATATTATAATAAACAATATTTTAAAGCTTATCATTCCTTCAACTGAGTTACAGCAATACTACAATAATGTGCATGGACCTTAAGGGTACAGCCCAATGACATTTTACATATATAAATTCAACAGTTATAGCCAATATCTAGAAAATTGAAGGTTTTAATACTACAGAAAATCTTACATCTCTTACAGTTTATACAATGTCTCACAGAGGGAAGCAGTATTTATTTTTTTGTTTTTTGAGGTAAAATTAAAATTAATTAATTTGATTAATTTAATTAATTATTTGAGTGAGCAAGCATGAGAGAGAGGCAGATAAAGAAAGAATGGATGCTCCAGGACCTCTATCCATTGCAAGCAAATTCCAGATGCAGGTGTCACCTTGCATATCTGGCTTATATGGGTTCTGGAGAACTGAACCTGGGTCCTTACACTTCACAGACAAGTGCTTTAACTGCTCAGTCATCTCTCCAGCCTGGAACCAGTATTTTGACCTTTACCCCATAAAATGATTGCACTTGTACTTAAACTTTATGTAAGTGCAACCATATATACTTGAAAGCCTGGGTAAGATGTATAAGTTTTGAAAAACAATTTTTTTATTACACATCATCTTAGCTTATGGAAGAGAATTAATCCACAATGGCCAATGGTATACCCAAAGAGCTACCTAAAGTATTTATTTACAGCCTTAATATCATTTAAGCTTTTCAGTAACTCAGTGAAAAAGACAATTATACTCATTTTCTGTGTAAGAAATCTCAGACTAAGAAAAAAAAAAAACCTTGACAAATATCTGGCCACACCCACCTAACAGATACCTGCTATGACTGTAGCCCCTATCCCATCCCCTCTCTTCTCCCACCACAGAGACTAAGAGGTAACTTGACTACAAGGCACATACTATGGGCTATTTACTACCTAATCATGCTGTCTCATAAGGCAGGAGTCTGCTCCTATTTAAGATCACAAGCCGTATTCTGTCTAGTGGAATGGAAAACTCTCTTTGGAATCCTATCACACTATCAGTGGAGTTGACGGTCCTAAACCACACAACTAAATCTTTTGGCCTCAAGGATTATCTGATTCAGGATGGACTAGTATGGCTGAACAAGAACATATACCCAGCTGAGCCTGACATTGTCTGCTTATGTGCTGACCTCATCCGGCTGTGAATGACCTCATCCTGCTCTGGCTGACATCATCTCGCTGTGTCTGACACCATCTTGTGGCTCACATCATCCCATTGTGCTGACCTCACTGTTCTGTGCCTGATATCATTCTAGTATGTTTGATACTACAGTCTGAGTTTCAGCTATTACTGGATTCTAGTCCTTTATAATCACAATGGAAGACAATTATCCTTGTCCTATTTTTTTCTCTTTAGTAATATCTGGAGGCAAGATGCTGGACATGAGGGGTCAAGATGACTTGAAGACAAGTGCATGTGCCAGGCATTCTCTTCTGTATTAATTGTACTTCCCTATCCTTGATCTGTTTTTCTAGAAAATTCAAACAGTAGGTGCATATTAACATTGCAGTCCAGAGCTGGCCATATTATTACTAATGGAGGTCAGTTTTTCATTAAAAAGCAATTAATACCCCAAGACATTGACATTCAAAACTAAACAGAGTGTAATGACTGGAGCTGCCAGTGCTGGAAAAATCTGTGTGTATTTGAAAAAAAGCTTGTCATTTAAGATGTTTACACCCAGCATGATGCCCTTCTGGGGGAAAACCGGATGCATGCTGCCCAGGGAAGATGATGGAAAGGTAAGCCTACATCAGGACACATGTCAGAAGACAGCGGGAAGCACAGGAAACTATTTTATCCAAATGATTTTCGAATACCAGCTGGGAAAACAACTTTGGATAGGATAATACATTGGATTTTGCAACTAGGGTTTCCACTACGAAAACAAGGTCCAGGAAGAAGGTAGGTAAGGTCATCAAATGATTCACACTTGATAAAAGCATGCACATCAAAGAAGGTCCTCAGGAAAAGAAAATGATTAGCCAGTCTCAAAGGTCTACGAGTCAGTTCTGAGTGACAACCTCATATACAAGTGAAAACAAGATCCTTTTTTTTTTTTAAATTTATTTTGTTGTTTTTGAGGAAGGGTCTCATTCTAGCCCAAGTTGACCTGAAACTTACCCTGTTGTCCCAGACTGGCCTCAAATTCACAGCAATTGTCATACCTAAGCAGTCTCGGTGCTGCCATTAAAGGAATGCATCACCATGCCTGGCAAGATGCAATTGTTAAAACTAAATTCCTTTCATAAACTTTAAAAAGTTAGAGTACAAAAGCAGTAGAAGTGTATGCCTTCCTTCACACAGCACATCCCAGAACACATAGTATCTCAAAGTCACCCACATGCCCTTCTCTGTTTGTTATTCCACTACCAAATTAAATTAAGGCCTTTGTGGCCTTCATTTTAAAGGTAACCACTCATAGTAATGAGCTTTCAAGTAAACATATCACAGCTTTAGAAAAATACATTGGTGAAAACTGTTATCCAGTCCCATATGCATGATTTGCACAGGTGCCTACCATTAATGGGAAAGAGCTTCCAAAAGAGAATTCTGTGACCTTGGTTAGCCCCCACAAAACAAGTTCATTCTTCCCAGACTTGATGGATTTTTTTTTTTTTTTTTGAGCTTTCACTTAATTCAGGTACTATTCAAAGATGGCAGAGTTGATCTTTCTTTACAGTTTTACTGTGCATTTGACAGCAACAGAACTGACTGCTGAGAAGACATGAAAATTCAGTTTTGTTCCGTGACTCTGGAATGATTTCCCTGAGGTTGACTTTTCAAGATCTCTTTTTGCCCAAAGGCCCAGGTTAGTCAATTAGAGTTAGAATACATTGTGTCCCCTCATTGCAGTTTTCACTGTAACTAACCAGCATAATTGAGACTGATCACCTGAACTTGGCCTTATCAATACCAAAATCAAATTAACTTAAATAATATGATGCAAACAAAGATTTATGATATTTCATCCTGAAATTTAGACCTTGAAAATGTTTATGAATACTTATACTATATATAATTAATTAGCATGTCCTGCCAAGGTTAAGCTCCTTTCCTAATTGTTCTGCAAACAGTTCCCTTTCTCCTAACTATGAATGGGGTAACATGATAATTTTCAGAAATTATTGTTTCCCTCTCCATCCATCAGCCTTTGATCTGAGACTGAAAAATTAGATTTTTCCCTCTAAGTATCAATGCCATTGTCAATAGCTTCCTTCTGGACATTGGCTCTCTAAAAGCAACTGAAATGACAGTCTATTAGTCTTAACTGGTTTTAATGTTTTTTTTTTTTTTTTTTTTTTTTTTCTGTTTGTTTCCTGAAAGCACAAGGTCTGAGATTTAACCTGTGTTCACACCTCTCTAAGTGTTCTCAGCAAGGTACAAGGGCTCCCTGAGGCAGTCTTGAAACAGATGCTGCAACTTTCACAGCTGTGGCAGTGAAAAGTTCACACAGTCCTTGCCTCATCTCTGCTTCCCAAGCCCACAAGGTAGGGGTCTAGATCTGGGGAAAAGGGAGAGGGCATAGATCATTGAGATAGTAGTTTTAGATAATGGGTGAACATCCATTAATATCTTAGAAAGTAGCATTCATTTACTGTACCAGAAAATATATTCTAGCTTATGGTAAACAGTGTCAAAAAATTCAAGAGTCCAGCACCTTGTATCATTTAGTAGAGCCTGTGATTTGATACTTGGTTTTACTTCTTCATTGCATCTTTTGCTCCCTTTAACTTTACCTAACTGCGCTTATAAATATTTAATCAGATCATTACTGCCTGCCTAAAATAAGAAAAAAGAACCCCTGACAGATACTCTAAGTCAAATTGACCTTGAAAAGACAAAGACACATTTAAAATATTACTGTTCTCTTGATTTGCATTTAAGGGGGAAGCACAGGCCAGAATAATTTAGCAAAATGTAGCTATTAAAAACATTGACCCAGGCTCAGGTGTCCTGCAGAGAGAAAATTAAAAACCACAAAGTCAAACAAACAAAACCTCATCAGCAGCTGCTCCTGAAAACCCCAGTCACGTTCATTTTTCTCACAACTTGTTAGATATTCTAAATTCCCGAAACTATATAAATACTTACATTTTACTACGCTTATTGCCTAATATTACCTTATAGAGTATTATACTTATGGTTGGTGTGTATATGAATATAACAATCATTTTACTCTTGGACATGAAAGTTTTTACTATATGCCACTGAAAAGAATGCAATTATTTTTTCTGATGCTTTGGTTTTGTTGTTGTTCTTTTTCTTTTAAACTCCTACATGACAGATTGGAATATATGTTGGAAGCTTTTTTGATATTTTAAAGTTAAGTTATGATGTAATTATCATGACATTTAGAGCTCTAACATGGCTTTTGACTCTATCTCCTGCACTATACATGTGGCTTGCAGAGGAGCAGTTTGCAGTGGCTTCCTCGGTGACTTACTGGGCATCTCCCAGGCATTGAGTCTGTATACAACAGTGTAAACCCATCACAGGCAACCATCTCCTCCCTCCACTGCACACTGACATGGAAGCTAGCTCCATGTGCTAAGCCCCCAGTCCATTCTACACATCCTCTTTCACTGGACTTAGAACTTAATTTACCACACAAATGATGTCCCACTGACACTGTCTCTGTGGCCCGCCACTTGTTCTTAGACCTTCCTGACACTTAGGCAAATCCTCAAACTGTTCCATGAGATTGTGCTTTTCTCTTTTCTCTTTGGGTCTCTCTCAATTTCTACACACACACACACACACACACACACACACACACACACACACACACACAAACACATGTGCACAGACAGACAGACACATACACCCTACTTCAGCATGATTAGAATCATGAACAAAGCTTTCTTGCATCTAATTTTTTTTTTTTTTTTTTTTTTTGGTTTTGCAAGGTAGGGTCTCACTCTGGTCCAGGCTGACCTGGAATTAACTATGTAGTCTCAGGGTGGCCTCGAACTCTCGGCAATCCTCCTACCTCTGCCTCCCGAGTGCTGGGATTAAAGGCGTGAGCCACCACGCCCGGCTCTTGCATCTAATTTTTGTCCCATGGACTGCTTACCTTTCTTTGGAATCCTCACTAAAGCACAGGTTTCCTGAGTCTTCATTGTCTCTTTTGCCCTCCTCTCACCCCCAGCGTCCTTCTAGTGCTGGACACAGAATAGAACTTGAACACTGAGTGGTGACTATGTAGATATACACGAGCACCAGTGATAAACAGACTTCCTCTCTGATCAAGGACCATCTGACTTTTTATAGAAGGTCATTACATCACACTGAAGCCTTTAAAAAATATTTTATTTTTATTTATTTCTTTGACAGAGAGGGAAAGAGAGAGAGAGAGAGAGAGAGAAAGAATGGACATGCCAGGGCCTCCAGCCACTAAAAACGAACTCCAGACGCATGTGCCCCCTTGTGCATCTGGCTAACATGGGTCCTGGGGAATCGAACCTGTATCCTTTGGCTTTGCAGGCAAATGCCTTAACCACTAAGCCACCCCTCCAGCCTGCACTGAGGCCTTTTTATCTGGTAGAAGGTGATGAGAGTCTATGGTGATCTCATTCTTATTTTCCTGTCTCACTGGAGCCAAACCACCATGTTCTGTGGCCAGCATTCCCTTTGATAGCTGGGCCTGCACATTTTAGCCCATTTGATCAAAATGCCAGCACTAACAGCCATGATTTAAGACTTCCTCATTGGAGAAGCAGAAGTACCCTCGGTCTTGACTCAGGAAATGAATCTCAAATAATGATTTGCCATCATTCCATATTCCTAATTATCTTATGTTTGCAATAATGGACAAGAAAGACTTAAGATTTTTTTATGGCTTAGAACACACTTTTAAATGTTATTCTGTCCAGGCATGGTGGCGCACGCCTTTAATCCCAGCACTCGAGAGGCAGAGATAGTATTGCTGAGAGTTTGTGGCCACCCTGAGACTACATAGTGAATTCCAGGTCAGCCTGAGCTAGAGTGAGACCCTACCTTGAAAAACAAAACAAAACAAAACAATAACAACAAAAGTTATTCTATCTATTCTTACTGTGGTTAAGAATCTTTAAAGTCATGTTTTAAAATTGCTTGTACTTAAAATGCAAGTATCTGTTTTTGGTCACAGGAGACTGTTTCCTTATTTGAAATCACCATCTTTGAGTTTTCTTGACCCTGAGGAAAGGGAGTTGCACCCTGCTTTCACCATGAGTGTCCTCTGGACAAGGGAGAATAAAGAAATGGTGATGGAATATGACCAGGTTTTTGATGGTATTGGGCCATGCTGAATGGCATGTATCATTCTAGGAGTGTGTTTGGGAGAGGACACTTGTGATAACAGCACAGGCTGGTGTGAGAACAAGGTCACACTCAAAAGTTAGTGTCTTAGCTGAGGCTCCCTTGACAAAGGATCTGAGTAGAGATTCTAAGAGTGATCTACTGAAGCAGGCTCTTCAGGAGAAATCCTTGAGGGAGGAAAGGAGTGAGAAGTTGGTTCAGCTGACCAGTGATCTCCACTTGATTGCAGGAGGGTGCTCTGGAACCTGTATTTCATTTACTACTTGTGCTGGAGCAAAAGGGTTACATATTCATATCACAGGACCAACCAGTCTTTACCTGTAAGCTTTAGGATATATGGACATAGGAAGGGACTCCTGATCATCATAGAGGAACATGACTTAGCCTCTCAAGGACAATTTCAAGACAGTATTTTCGGCTGCTTTTCTTAGTGTCAGCATCCATGGTAGCTGACTAACATAGGCAGCACACCAACCACAGCTGCCATAAGGGAGAAAAGCTGCATGAAGAAAGGAGGGTGATGCATTTTGAATCTGAACTTTTGTTTTTTTGTTGAAGTATGATTTCACCATTGCCTTGAAGTTTTTATGTTCCAACCTCCCTTTGGTTGTCAGTAGTGGTCCAAGACAGCTGAGTCTTAGAACAGTTTGTTTTCCAGAATCTTCTGCAAATGTCTTTGAATATATATTATAATTACTTTGAGCCCTTGCTTCCTATCCATTCCAAATGATAAATTCCTCTTATATTCCCTATGGCTATGATCTCTAGCACATTGTATGTGTGTTTTATTTCATTAATTTGGACAGAAAGTTTCATATTTTAACATCACAGAAAATAGATGCCAAATACTATGTAATTGACAGTTTGTTTCCAAATTATTATTGGTTATATAAATAAAAGTGATCTTAAAATTAATAGCCTATTCAGTTTAATGAAATATAATATGTTTCATACAATAGGCTTACATGGACTCTTCTATAAAAGTTTAGGTTTTATTTCTGTATCTGTGTCTAAATGGTAAAGTAACAGAATTAGAAGTGATGTGTTTTAAAATGCTTAAGTACTGAATATTTGAACATGTACTTCACAATTCATGGGGAGAGTATAAGTCATGAACGTAAGAGAAAGTGTCCTAACCATCAGCCCATAACAGACCCTTAAGACCTTGGCTTCACTTCTCCTCTTCTTTCCCACCTTACTAATTTGTACAAATGAGGAGGGCCTGGCTGAATTAATGAAAATTATAGGAATGTGAACTTTTTAAATTCAAGAACAAGTAGCTGATGCAAGGTTAATGAGGCATTACCTAGAATTGGCCCTTTAGGGAGCAGCCTTAATAAATGGATAAGAATAATTTATAATTAGGCTTTTCTTTTCTGCACTTGAAAGGTACTTAAGGTTAGGCATATCTTCTATTGCTTGAAATTTTGTTTCTAATTTTAATTTGCCCTCAGAGGGTTTTCTTACATATTCTGTACATCTAACTTAACACAGTTCCACCCAGAGAAACACTGTGTTGGCATCAGAAACATTCATGTTAATGAATATTACCTTTATTCTGATAGTGTTTGGATAGAGTATGTTGTATATCCATGTAATATTTGCAGAACTCTTAGGTTGTCCTTAACAGTCTAGAAGACTTCCTAATGCACAAATTCTGATGAAACCAGATCTTGAGGATCACAAGCTGAATGAGTCTACTGATTGGAGACTCAAGTAGACACAGACACTATTTATGGTCAGAGAAATCAGGTGGCAAATGCTTTGAGGAATGAAGTGATAAGCTGGGATAGACCAGGATGAAAGTTTTTGTGTGATGTTCCTAATCTCAGTCTAGACGATTATTAAGGAAGTTTGTAGATTTGTTAAAGTTCTTTGTACTGTGTAATTAACAGCTTTGTATTTTACAGAAGTTAGATTTGACTGAAATTAGATAATAGTTAGGAAATAGTGAATAGGTTGTTACTCAGTTCTTGGAATCTACTTTAGAGAAGTAAATACTACAAACAAAAAGAAAGAGTTGGGTTTGGATCACTGGAAGACTAGTTCAATAAAAGTTTAATATATAACTTATATGACCTATCCAAACTCTAGTCCCTGTCTAATTACACAGTATAAACTCTAGATATTGATTTTCTTTGAAATGGTAATTGTTAAGTTTGCAAACTTGAACCAACAGGGTTTCTTGAAATGCCTAAAATGAGATTATAGAATAAATTGCCTCTCCAAGCCTTAGCCTCACCAAGAACTCTTCATCTCTGTATGAAGTGCTAGTGGCACCTAAAGGGACTTTTCTTATCACTCTTTCACCTAAGTGTGATTTCTAAACAGCTTCCCTGTGACTCCCAGGTTTTAGAAAATGAAGTTCTTTATAATTAAAACATGAACTCTAGAACAGTCATGATTTAAAAAGAAAGTAAGCCAGGCCTAGAGGTACAGGTCTATAATCCTAGCTTCCTGGAAGGTTGAGGGAGAAGTATCACAAGGTGAAGACCTGTCTAGCCTACAGAGTGAGTTCAAAGCCAGCCTATACAAATTAATGATATTCTATTTCAGAATAACAAGTAAACAACAACAACAAAAGGGTTAGAAATATAGGTCAGTAATCCTGCAGTTGTTTAGCATGTGTGAGGCCTTCCTTAAATTCAATCCCTGTACTCCATACAAAGATAAACAGATAAATAATATAAAGAATAAAATGTGGGCTGCAGAGATTGCCCAGTGGTTAAGGCACTTGCCTGCAAAGCCTAAGGACTGGGTTTGATTCCCCAATACCCACATAAAGCCAGATGCACAAAGTGTTGCTTGCATTTGGAAATCATTTGCAGTGGCTTACAGGCCCTGGTGTGTGCCACCCCCTTCCTTGTAACTAAATAAATATTTTCAAAAAGAATAAAAATAAAATTGTGAAATAGTCCAAATAAGGTTTTCCTATGACACAGGATGCATAAAGTAGTGTCTTTGGTCAAATATAACATCCCTTTGCCCATTATAAACCAGAAAATAGCCAATAATTTATCAAATAAAAATTAATTAAAAGCAAGAAATAAGTGTGAAAACTAAGCACTTTTCAGGCTTTAATACATAATGCCCTAATATTGCCTAATAGAGTCCTATAAATACAATTATTGAGATAAATAAGCATTATAGTCTTCACATGAAGATTTCTGGGGAAAAGACACAGAAAAATCTGTATGTCATGGTAGTTCTTTTTGTCATGGGGTGCAGAGTTTTATAGATGCTTCCTAGTGTGTGCACTGCCTTTATTTATGCTCATAAACTAATTAGTATGCAGTCATATAAAGTGGAGACAATTATGTAAAGATTAAGATGTTTAAGAACAACTTTTCTTCAAGGGGAAAGTGAAAGGATAAAGTCGGCCTTGTTGTGGATGATATTTTGTACTTTGTTTAGTTCTTCTATTTCTCATTCCTTCAATCTCATCCTGGGTCATCTCATTTACTTTCACTTTTTGCCCAGATCAGAGATCCGAGTCCCTTCATCAGAGAGTTTTACTTATCTTTTTCTCCCATAGACTTCCCCATCCTCCATACAAATTGGAATCCCACATTTGCTACTCTCTTTTGAAGTATTCATCAGTCACAATTTCTTTCTTAGTCCCCAGACTATAAGGTGCCAGGACCTTAGCACATGTTTTGCCTGGAGCGTTGGAGTATAAATTTGGTAAGTACTAGATGAATACACATGTACTAATAAATGGATGATGAAAGGGACACAGTTCTGAACATGAACTGTGACAGCATTGTTTCCTTAGCAAACAGTAGAGATGCAACCTTAAGATATTGCATCTACACAGGTCATTTTCTCTTTACTTGAGTTTTCATTCTACAGTTCTCTCCTGACTCACATCTCACACCCTTGTGAGAATCCCTTGGAAGTAATACCAAATTTCTTTATACATTAACATGTAATGTAACTTGGAGGAAATCTAGAAGAGAGAGATGTATTTCTGATTGTTATGGTCAGTGTGGGGTAATAAGGCTAAAATACAACTCCTAACTCTTATTGACACAATGATAATTAGTTTCAAGAACAGGTTTCAAGTTGTGATGAGAAGAAGGTTTTTCTGTTCTTCAGTCATTCAGGAACCCCGACTCCCATGTTTGTCCTCTGCTTACCTCTTGGTCTGGTGATCCTCTACATTAGCTCAGTAGTAAGGCTGGGACTAATGGAGTGATCCACCTTCACTCATATTCCATTGTTTAGACACATGTCCTCCAGTGATAAATCAGGTAGGGAAATATAGCTATTGTATGTCTGGCCAGGGGAGGACAGATCATGAATGTGGGTGGAGCTGTGAGAACTATTTCTGTACCTGCCACTGTTTGGATTCTCTTTCTCCAGTTCCTTCTGTCTGAAATTAGAATGAAAATGCTCACGGGAGGGGAGATTTGTGGTTACCAGGGTTTCATGGTTCTGGCTGATGACCCTCCTGTATCATCAACCTGGTGGTGGCTCATTTTTAAGCATAATCACATCTGCCTTTCAGAGTTACTATGTTTATTCCCATCTTTCCAGGTCCAAGTACATTGTATCCCGTTCTTTCATCTTATCTGGGCTCCAGGTTCGCCCCACAATCTCCCATAGGGTTAGGACTCTAACTTGTGGTATGGCAGACAGAAGGTGCCAGACATATCATTTCCACCCCCTTACTTCTCTAAACACAAGAGGATGTCATCCTGTATTCAGAATGCCTAGCACCTTGTTCTGGGGGATGGGAGTGTTGTTTATTTTCTGTTTTCTCATCCTTTAAGAGCTACCTATAGTATTTCATCATCTATGAGATTGTTAAAGCCACTCCTTGTGAAAACTGGCATACATCTGATAAAATCTAGGACCAAAACTTAAATATTGAAAGTCTTATTCATGGGTCTGTATACATTGTAAGAACTGAGAAGCCTGAACTGTGTTGTGTTTTCTTTAGGATTATAACAAAAAGTATGTAGAAAAACATCATGAATATCTACTGGTTCATTGAATATCTTTAGTACCTTGACCACGACTCAGCTATATCTTGCGTAATATTTTAGTCACCAGGCACTTTGAATTTTAAAACTCTTATTTGTGACTAGAAGTATACATAATCAAATTGAAAAAAAAATACTTAAGTTGATATTAAGACCATAATTTCTCACTTTCCATGGCCTTAGGATTCTGAAAGAAATTGAACAATCCAGTGCTTCTAATTTGGCCAAATATAGCTGTGGGCATTTAGTATGCAGTGAAAATAACTGGCTCATATTTCAGACATTACTTCCATGTCTGAAAGGGAAACTGTCTCTGGTAGATTAGATTGTCCTTGAGGGGCCATGCTGTCCCTTTCACAGTCATAGGAGGTGACCTGTTCTTTGTCATTACGGACTGACTTCCACCTTATTATGAGCAGAGTATGTTAGAAATAAAAATATGATGATTGTCCATTTTCAAACTAAAGTCGCATTAAATGGACTCAGGCCCAATTACAGGAAATCCTGGGATTACCCTGCAGGATCAAAAGTAAAGATGCCTTACTTTCACTACAGAGTCTCTTGAACTCATTATAAGGAGGCCAAGGTCATATTTCCCATGAATGCATACAGGTTGGGCTCAACTCTGACTGGCTTTTACCCAGTGTAATCTAGCAGAGTTTATACAATGGGGGCTTGCAATGGGTGATCATGGCTAAATGCACCTTCATCTGCTCAGCCATTACAATAGAGAGAACAAGAGAGGGATTCACTAGATAGATCCATGTGGTCACAGCCATGTCTTGATTAGCACCATAGATGACTCATCATGATAAAGAATAAATTCTCTCTGTTTATAGTGTTATGCTTGGGGGTGTGAATTACACATAGTTTCAAGGTATACATTTTGTACAGGAATTTAATATTTTATCTCCCTCAAAATTATACACAACTAGACAATGAGTTATTTCAGAGTGTGGTAACATACATTGAACCAATCCAGACTGTGGGAAGTAGATACTGGGATAGAAAGTTCTAACTAACTATTCTTGACAGACCATTCCTGACTTGAATAATTATATGGGACATATGAAAACAGCTGTAGAAAGAAAGCTTCCACACAGTTATACAAGTTCACAGAGTCTAAGTGATAAGAGGAAAACTGCAGGAGACATAAATGATTACGGTTGAAATTTCTAATAATTGTAATGCAACCTGAGTATATTTACTGCCATAATTATAAATGTAATTTATAGTAATGGTGTCTTATGCTAACAGTTATAAGTTCAATAAAACTGCTGGTGTAATAAAGTAGATATCATTACTGAAACTGCTCTCTAATTGAAGGACTATTACTATAGTCACCTTAAAATAGAAACAGTAAATAAGTGGGAAACTGTTAAGAATTCTTTTAGGGCTGAATCTCTGAAAAACCATTTCACTCTATACAGCAATCCTTTAGACCTTTAATTTAATAGTTTGACTTCTATTTTCTTCTGATTTTCATAAGTAATCACTTCGAGCCAAGATTCCTTTTAATCTAGTCTTGGTTGGGGGAGGACGGTCTTCAAAAGCATAGCCTGAACATGTACTAGAAACTCAGAATTCCTGAAGTACTGCAAGAGACTATTACTTTTACCAGGCACCTCAGCTGATGTGTATCAATATTAAAGTTCAAGAAACATTAGGCTTGGATATCCATTTTGAGGAATTATTGTCTATGTTAAAGCAAAAATAACATAAGAATAGTTACTCAAACATAATCTATGAATGTTATGGAAAGTAGCAAAGTATATTATGATTATTCAGGCATTATTTCCTTTGTTTGAGTAGTAATACAGTATATGAAAATGGATAGTTTTAAACCATAGGGCACTTTTTTTTTGTTTTGTTTTGGTTTTTCGTTTGTATGTTGTATATTTATTTTTCAAGGTAGGGTCTCATTCTAGCTCAGGCTGACCTGGAATTCACTATGTAGTCTCAGGGTGTCCTTGAACTCACAGTGATCCTTCTACCTCTGCCTCCCGAGTGCTGGGATTAAAGGTATGTGCTACACGCCCGGCCATAGGGCACATTATTGTTTAGGAATAAGTTTGGTCACTTTGACAGTCATTTTTCTTCTTACAAAGTTTAAAATGTTTTGTTCTTCAGCTCTGGAAGCCCTTTATGCCTTTCATAAGCTAATTATTAATGAATTGATGATTAATGATTAATTAATTATTAATGATTAATGAAATGTTACCTTTGGTAACATTTTAATGCTATCTTCATTTAGTAGATTTTTAGGGATAACCATTAGGAAATATTTCATGACAGTAACTAGCAGAATGGAAATAGAAATCTTACAATACTTAGTGAGGTTGTAACTCCCTTAGATTCAGTACTTGTGGTATACGTTTTCCTTCTGAATTGTCCATTCTGTTTCAACACACTTGGGTTATTGAAAGGAGGTGAACTCTTTGCACCATAAGAAGCTATATTTTTTTCTTATTACAGTCAACTAAGAAAACAGTGTTCATTCTGTATAACACTGTTGGTGTCTTGTTTTAGTATGGGGTTTTGTATTGAAGAAAAGGCCTTGTGCATGCTGGGTTTGTTCTGGGCCATGGAGCCACACTTTTGCTCACAGATTATTTCCTTGTGTATGAATGAGTGTGTGCATGCCATTTGATCTTGCATGTAACATGGACATTTGGGCTTGAATACTGACTGTATAGCTTACTGGAGTTGTTCCCTTCTGTATTCAATGTGATCTCCATCCAGATAAAAGAATATCCATACCACCACTGAGGATTTCCTCTCTTCTCTCATTAATTCTGCATGTTCGTGAACTTCACATAAATAGAACTATATGGTATACTCTGGCATGTTCTAGATTTATTCAGTGGATATTTTCTGCCTTAAACAAAAATGAAACCATTCTGCTAAGTGAGAAGAGCTAGGTGCAGTAAGACACATATTGCATGATTGCACTTATATATAGAAATGTAACCGATAGAAATAGAAGGTAGAATGATAGTTTCTAGAGGTAGAGGGGAAGATGGCAGGGGGCAAGGGCATGCGTCAAAGGGGTAAAGCTTCAGTTAGGAAATATCAAAATTTCAGGTGGTCTACTACACAGAAATATAAATATAGATGATAATAATTTATTGTATTTTAAAAGTTAATAGAACAGTAGATTTGAAATGTTCTCACCACAAAAATGGTATGAATATGAAGTTACAAGTATGCTAATTAGCCTGATATGCACATTCTACAATGCATACATGAGGAGAAGCAGTACACTGAACACCATATATAAATGTAGTTATTGAGCTGGGCATGGTGGTGCACACCTTTAATCCCAGCACTTGGGAGGCAGAGGTAGGAGAATCATCATGAATTTGAGGTCACTCTGAGATTACATAGTGAATTCAAAGTCAGCCTGGGATAGAATGAAACCCTACCTCAAAAAACCAAATAATAAATAAATAAATAAATAAATAAATAAATAAATAAATAAATGTGGTTATTATTTGGCAACAAAAATAAAATGAAGCCACAAGAAATGGTTGAAGAGCTAGATGTAGCACGTAGAGAACTTGTCTAGTATTCATGAGACTCTGAGTTGAGTCCCCAGCAAGAAAACACACACACACACACACACACACACACACACACACACACACACACACACAAATACCAACATGCATTGTCCTAATAGGCAACCTGAAAACTGTGTATTTATGTGCTGAAAAACAGTCTGCAGAGTGGGAGAAATATCTGCAAACCTGGCAAGGGGATAATATCTAAAGTATGCAAGGAACTAAAAAAAAACTACCCTAACAGAAGAACATCCTGATAAAAAATAGACAAAGAACTTGCATAGATATTTCTGAAAAGAAGAAATACATATGGCCAACATATTTATGAAAAAATGCTCTATGCCATTCATATCTAGGGAAATGGAAACTAAAACTACAGTTAAATATAACTTCATACATGCTCTAATGACTTCTTTCAAAAAGACAAAATATATTAAGTTCCTTTGATGATCCAGAGGAAAGGTAACACTCATATCCTATTTTTGGGAAGGTAAATTAGGATATTATGGAAAATAGTATGCAAGTGCCTTGCAAAACACAAACAAACACAGAATGAATATTACTTTTTCTTTAGAAAAGAAGAAGAAAATACTGTCTTTTGAGGCAAGATGGATGCACCTTGAGGGCATTATGTTATGTGAAACAAGCCACACAGAAAAGCAAATGTCACATGATTTCATATGCAGAATGTTAAACAACATCAAACTTGTCTAAATAGAGAGTAGAATGGTGATTTCATCATGTTGGGGCAGTAATGCTGATCCAAAACTACAAAACTTCAAATACAGGAAAATGAATTTTTGTGATATATAGCACTGGTAATTATAGTTAATAATGATAATGTTATATATTTCAATAACAAAAACATAGATTATAAGTGCTCTCAGTATATTAATGGGTAATAGATGATGTAATATGTTAGTTAACTTGATATAATCATTCCACAATGTATACATTCATCAAAATATTGTATTATATCACAGATATACTATTTGACAGTTAAAAATCAAATTTAAGCTGGGCGTGGTGGCACACACCTTTAATCCCAGCACTCGTGAGGCAGAGGTAGGAGAATCACCATGAGTTCGAGGCCACCCTGAGACTACATAGTGAATTCCAGGTCAGCTTGAGCTAGAGTGAGACCTTAACCTCAAAAAAAAAAAAAAAAAAAATCAAATTTAAAATTCCTACCCAAAGAAGTTTAGGGCAATACATGATTCAACCTTTCCTTTAGTTGAGGATGGAGCTAGTTGGCAGAGTGCTGGCTTTCTACACATATGGCCCTGCATTCTATCCCAGCACCCTAAATATGAACAACCAACAATAAAAAAACCCCAAACATAAAAATAAACAACTGCTCCTCTTCAGAGTCCAATTCAAGTTTAGTTACTTCGTTAGAACATTAAGTAAAAAATAACTCACTTCAGAGAGAGTAACTTTAAAACACAATTTAAAAAAGGTTGATACTACCCTTCCTTCAGAAGCCCTCAAACAAAATTTGGGACACTGGCCTTGTTCCAAATATAGTAGGCAGGATCTGGCTAGTGCAGAATTTCTATGGGAATGAAACTTCCTCCAAGCCCTGAAATGATTTGGTTGATAAAATAAGCAAACTCCATGTTCTATGTGACACTCAATTCACTCTGAAATGATCAGTAAAGTGACCTTTTGGTCTTACTCATAATAGACAATTTGAATATCCCCATCAAGTCTCAAAATCTGTTACAGTTTGAAATGTTCCCCATGGACTCGTGAGTTTAAACACTTGGTCTCCAGCTGGTGGCACTGTTTTGGGAGGTTGTGTATCCTTTGGTACTGTACATAGCTAGCAGAAGTTGGTTGCTGAGGTGAGCCTTGAAGATGAGACTGAAGGGACCAAACTGATGCCATGACAGGCTTCAATAAGGTGCCACCCTAACTAGTTACAATTTCCAGGCTGAGTCAGTTCCTGTAAAGTCACTAGAGACATGCCCAGACTTGTCCCTTTGCCTCAGCCAATCGAAGGTATACAAAAGTAACTGCAGCTTGCTTAGCCAATCACGTTAGGAGATTACCTTACCCGCCTAGACCTAGCCACCAAAACTTTAAGACCAATCAAAAGAATACAAGTACAGTTACTGGTCAAATTCGCCAATCATGTTAAAAGGAGACTAAGCCCTCCAAAATTCCTCTAACTGTACTTAACAAGAGCCTATGTGCTCCTCTCAGGGTCACCATTTTGTACGAATGGTTGACCCCTGCATGCTGGCTGATTCTGAGGAATAAACGCTCTTTGCTTTTACATACTATTTGACTCTGGGGTCTTTCTTCTGCGATTTCAGACCCTTATAAGATCACTTTCCAATTCTTAAGCAAATTGCATCCTGACCTGCTAAGATATGAGAAGCCACACAGCAAGCAACCTCCTGCAACCATGTACAGAGATGCTTCAGGTGCCATGCAATCCCTGACACAACTGTATCCTCTAAACTCTTATTCCCTTAAGTTGGCTCTGTCAGGTATTTGCCCCAGTAATGAGAAAAGTAACTTGTCCTTTGTTATTTGTAAGACATAAGCCAAGACATTCTGTATTCCTCCATGCTTAAAAGTTATGATCATTATCAGAACTGATGGGGAACAAGGGTGCCATAATGCAGCCTCTGAAAAGAAAGCAAAAATAGCAAGGCCACAAAAAGCAGGTGGCAATGTTTATTTGTACAAACTGTAGTCCTATGTTTAAAGGGACAGAACCATACTGAGAAATTACTGGGAAATAGACAATTATTCCCGAGTCTTCAGAAGGAGGCATGCAGCACCTCAATAGCCTCAAAAAGGGCCTAGTTTTTAAAATTAATTGTGAAGGCTTTTCTCATGCCAGTGTTTTTACTAGTCTGTCCTGGACTGAAATTCTGACACTCTGAACTCATTTGACACATTCACTTTTATTTTCCTCTCATTGTATTTCACATGCATCAGGAAGAATATAATTTGATGAATAACCTTAGCTAGCTTTTCTTTATTTTTTTATTTTTTAAGAATACAAACAAAAAGGTAATCGTGTACTGCCTTTGCTTTCTACACCACACTGATTGGGTCTCATTGAAAGATCTTTCATATGAATTTGCATATGTTTTCAAAGCACATGAAAATTATGTTCAATAACCTCCCCTGTATCACTTTCCAGTTGCCTTGCAAGGGTAGATGTTTTGTTGCTCTCTGATGTGGAATGAGTTTTGAAAATGCAGAGCAGGCAAGCTGGCTGCCATTTCTGTTGACTAGCTAGCCACGGGCAGGGGATCTGGATGGTCTCTCAGCATCACACAGCACAAAGACTGAGCTCTCATCAGGATTTAACATTGAATCACCATGCTTCCAAAAGGATACGGTTGGAAGGCCACAGATCACGGTTTTTAATAGAGATAATAAAAGGAAAGAAATGATTAAAAATAAGTTGATTTAGGTAGTGGTGTAAACCAAGGGTGGAACAGAGGAGTGGGAACAGGTAACAAGGACTCATTACATGAAAGAATAACTTAGAATCATCCATTAATTTGGGTTAAAAAACAAACAACAAAACAAAACAAAGCAAAACAAAAAAACCCACCCCACCCTCTTGCAAAATCTTTTGTGGCCCTCACTTTTGTGGTAGTTTGAATAGATGTCCCCCAATATATTCAGTGTTTTATTAGTTTGTAGTTTGTATCTGCATCCATCTGGCTGGAGGCAATGTCACTGGTTGGATCTTAAGTTGTGGTGATGGGTTTGAGATTTCAATATAATGATATGCAAAGTGTGCCTAACTGGTGTTCCTGAGATGTGCTATGCTGTGTGGCTTTTTGCTTATGGTTTTGCACTCTGTGTTTGGTCCTGTGAAAGCAGGCCAGCTTCTTCTGCCATTATGGGACCTTCCCTGGATCTGTAAGCTTCAATAAATCTCTTCCTCCATAACTTGTGACCGGTCTGGAAGTTCATCTCAGCGAACCTGAAGCTGTCTGCTACAACTTTTAAGCCTTTTCTAAAGTTATTGCTAAGGTTTTATTACACACACACACACACACACACACACACACAGTTTTTATTATAAAATATAAACATATATTTGTATAAATATTTATATAAGTATATAAAGTTTTATTGTGTATATAATATATTTAGATATGGAATTATATAAAGTGTATGCTAGCTTCAAATTAATTCAGTTTATTTATTTATTTATATACATATTTAAAAATTTTTTGTTGGTTTTGATTTATTTATTTGAGAGCAACAGACACAGAGAGATAGAGGCAGTGAGTGAGAGAATGGGTGCAGCAGGGCCTCTAGCCACTGCAAACAAACTCCAGATGCATGTGCCACCTTGTGCATCTGGCTTATGTAGGTACTGGGGAATTGAGCCTTGAACTAGGATCCTTAGGCTTCACAACCAAGTGCTTACCCACTAAGCCATTTCTCCAGCCCCTTATTTATTTTTAATAACTATTACATTTAACCATAGAAAGTTTTTTGTTTGTTTTTGATGAGAACTACTTACACTGACCCTGACATATACTGATATCTACAGATTCAACACCATAGGCTTATTTCTAGAGTCAGTGAGGAAAAACTTGATGTGATTTTCTCACTTTGGTAAAAGGTCATATGTCCATAGCTTGTGGTATTACCTACAACAAAGTTTAAACAGCACATTAGGAATCAGCAAGGCCAGCAAGTGATGGTCTAGACAAAGAACTGGAACCTGAACCTCCTTAAGGCTGTCACTCAGAGTGAATATCTGGTTCCTTGTCTGAATTTACAAATTAAAGCAGTGAAACAATGATGTCATAATTTTCTTTGAGAATCCTAACGTTTAGTTCATATACAAGTATATCTGTGGCATGCTTGGTTGCTATCTGCACTTCATTTTCCATACTCTCAAAATCATCTCATCAGTCTCCATGGCTTTATGCTAGCATCAGTGATTGATGGAAATATTTGCAAAATAGGGTCAGGATGCAAATACCCAATTCTTTGCTATGTCTCTAAGTTATGTAAAGGGATTTGCATTTATTAACACTGTAATTTACCAAATTAATTTTCTGAGATATTTTAAAGTGAAAGTAACTTAAGAACTTTAAAATTGTCATGGATAACAAAGATTATTGCTATTAAAAGATGTCTGGGGAGATAGCTCAGTGGTTAAAGGCACTTGCTTTCAAAGCTATCAGTTCAGGTTCAGTTCCCCTGTACCCATGTAAAGACAGATGCATAATGTCTGGAAAAATTGTAATCTTTTCCATTTTTAAATTAAATGTTAAAATATACTGAGATGACTATAATGGTGACAGTGAGAGTGTCAGATGTTATAAAAAGTACTTTAAATTGGCAAAGCTTAACATTACAAAGAGAAGTCAACTGCTGAACCATGGTGTTGTAAGAATGACATGAAGTCAAGTGCACAGTAAAGGACATTTAATATAATGCTTTTATTCTATTCCTTTCGTTCTTTCTTTCAGCAGGGCATGTTACTAAATCATCTGTTTTTCAAGTACAATATCCTTACATTCTTGTCAGCAATCTCACCAGTCCCTTCCTTGATAAGACTTATACAAATATAAAAATAAGACAGCTCTGCTTACAACCTCCTTGTTGCACAATTCATTTCTCTGCCTTCCAAATGTGCTATTTCTCTGAAGTTCATTAAGGTCACATCTTGGTTGTTGCATGTTAAGTCAATTAATTCTGGCCATACTGCCAGACGCTGACCTCTGTTATTCCTTCTCTTCTTTATTTTTATCTTTGTCTACTGCAGGTAATAGTACGTGGAATAACACCCTTCAAAACTTTCTTTGTACTAAAGAGTTGGATATTAACCCTCTCTTATGTCTTAGTTACTCTCAGATTCTAAAAGTCATACAGTGACCTCTAATTAACTAAAATAAAAACAAAGATTTCTATTCAGTGTGATTAAGGTGGCCATGCAATTATATATAAATCAAAACACTGAAAAGAGTAAAGGGTTTTGATGAAAATTTGGGGTTTGGGAATATTATATTATACACCTGTGTTAGACCTATTAATGATATTTTAAAAATATAAAAATTTTTCAGCATTTAACTGAGATAAGCATGTAAAAAATTAACAATTAAAATGGGGCAGGAGAGATGGCTTAAAGGTTAAGGTGCCTACCAATGAAGCCTGAGAAACCAGGTTTGATTCCCCAGTACCCACATAAGACAGATGCACAAGGTGGCACATGCATCTCGAGTTTGTTTGCAGTGGCTAGAGGCCCTGACAGGCCCCTTCTACCTCTCTATCTGCCTCTTTCTCTCTCTCCAATAAATAAATAAATATATGTTTTAAAAGTAAAATACCACTCAATTGTGCGAGGATCTGTAGAAACAAGAAAGGAGACCTCATCTAAAGATTACTAGCATCTCCATCGTGGAAATTCTAGCCTCCAGAACTGTCAGGTGTGACTTGGTCACCTGATAGAGAAAGGAGTCTTTGACTCATTCCATAAGGGATCATATGTACAGGAGAAAATGTAAATGTACTGAGACGATGAAGAGCAGATTCTTCTATCACCCCTCAGACAGATACATGTAAGCAACATGGATAAAATGTTTTGTTACTGTATGCATATGATGCATGCCACTTTCCATGTGCTTATGCAAATATATGTAAACATTCATATTCCCCATAGGTAAGTATATCAGAGCACCATGGAGAAAGTTTTTTATACCTGTCTTCATAGGCCATATGTTGTTTTGCATGCAGTTATGCAAATACATGTACCCTTTCAAATTATATCTAAGAATTACTTTCTGATTTTTTAAAAATGTTTTTATATTTTTTATATAGAGAGAGCATGCATGAGAGAGAAAAAGGCATATATATGTATGTGTGTGTATATATATATATATATATATATGGAGAGAGAGAGAGAGAATGGGCACACCAGTGCCTCTAGCCACTGCAAATAAACTCCAGACACATGTGCCACTTTGTGCATCTGGCTTATGTGGGTACTGGGGAATTGAACCTGGGTCCTTAGGATTGGCAAGTAAGTGCCTTAACCATTAAGCCATCTATGTAGCTCTGTCTGGTTGATTTTTAAGAAATAAAAATATATTTGAATAATGATATCCTATTAAACCTTGGGAAAATGGTGAATTGTGCAATTGTTGCCATCTGAAATGACGTCAGATAAAGTAAGGAAAGGGTCGGTCGTCTTTTCATAAGTAATCTAAACTCACAGAAAGTATTTTTAGACTAGTTGTGATTGATTATAAGGGGTGATTATTTGTGTTTTACATTTTTTTGATAATCTACCTTATAAATAACCGGCTAATATTTGGAAACTCACTTTTAGTAGACTATTTATTTTTAGCTCTTTTGAGGCAACGTCTCACTGTAGCCCAGGCTCACTTGGAACTTACTTTGTAGCCCAGGCTGGCCTTAAACTCATGGCAATCCTGCCTCAGACTCCTGAATGCTGGGATTATAGGTTTGATTCACCTTATCTGGCTTAGATGTGGTATGCTTTTAAGCACATATATAGTTGCAACTTCATTAAACCTCTAAGTTTCTTGAGATGCTCTTTGTTTTATGAAAATGTATAGTTTTCAAGGTCAGTGTTCACAGAAAAGGTCCTCATGGGTGCTTTGGCATGTCAAAATGTAGACTTTGCATATCAGTGTAGGGTACTTTATGAAATAGATGGATACAGGCAATTTCATACTAAGAGTAAACTTCTTATAAAACCTGTAATCTCATAGACAATATTGTGTTTGTGGAAATTATTATTAGATAAAGAATGTTAGTTGGGTTAGATGCAAGTCCACAGAGCTAAGAATGCTAGGTTGGAATTACTGGAGAGGTATTGATAAAGCATTTTATCCTTTAAAAATGCAATGGCAAGTTATTTTACTTTTGTAAAATTTTTACAAACCAAAAAACCAACAACAACAACAACAAAAAAACCCGAATATCAGATAATACTGTGTTGGCTCAAGTGCTATGGCAGGTTATAAGGGAACAAGAGTAAGGTAGGAATAGGAAAGAATCAGGCAATGTACACAGACTGTACAACAGTCTCATTCCATATACTAAGGTTGAAACCTTCATCCAAAAAAGCAAGTTAAATTCTCCTGCTATGCCAAGAGCTATTCCCTCAAGAAGCATGGTGGTGGGGCGGGGGGAGAAGCTTTCCCAGTTGTCCATTTTGACAGATTCTTCCAATAATAACAGCAACTAATTTGCATGTAATCTAACCTACCTTTAATTAAATTGTTATCCCATTCACTCTCTTAAAAGCCAGCTTATTTATCCAAACAGATGGGTCATAATTACTAGCTCCTAGAGACTGTGCCTCAACTGAGACAACTAAATTTTCCCTCTTCTCTCTTCTAAATGCTAAACTTTCCAGAGGTCTCTTGGGGAAGAATTAACATCACTGAGTAACTAAACAGTTTCCCAAAACTGCCCATAGTTTAGCAAAAGGATATAGTTAATAGAACATTTTACTTGGTAGTAAAATAATGAGAAATTTGTCATTGAAAGGACTTAAAACAGACACACTAAAATGACTAGAAGCCTGGATATCTCTATTTCTTCTTCTATTATTATTATGGTTTTTTTAACCCATGATGGAAGAAGGAGATAATATCTTCAATTATTGCTTTATTCCCCAATTGCCAATTGAATTGATTCAAAATGTTTCTGGCAGGTTAATGAAAACGAGTATCTGTTATCCACTCCCTATGTCATTCCACGTTTCCCCATTAGTCACTATGGGCTGAGATGGAGCATACTACAGAGTCTCAAGATGGCATTCTGCACAAGCAGAGAGGCAAGAACAGACTGAATGAAGGAGAATGGTCCTGCTAGACCCATTGTTGGCAGCACAGAGCATGTGTTTTTGAAAAGAGGGATAAGATTTATTTTTCACAGTGAGAACTTTCCAACCTCCTTGTCAAGAGAAATGCACAAAAGAGCACAGTTGCCTATTTGTCAATGCCCTTGGCAATTATAGAAAACATAGTAATGCCCTATATTTCAATATTTTTTAGGAACCAAATATTTCAGAGAATACCCAGCTGAGGTTTTTTTTTTTTGTTTGTTTGTTTGTTTTTTTGTTTTTGTGTGTGTGTGTGTGTTTTGTTCTGGTTTGATTTGGTTTTCTGGTGACTTATATATTAAATGCTTTCAGGGTAAGGTAAGAAGAAACATAAATGACAAAGGAGAGGGAGAAAACAGAACAAAGAAAGAGGAGGCAGTTGGGACAAAGACTTAAGGCATGCTCATCTATTTTTAATTAAATGAACTTCCTATTACAACCAAATGTCTTGTGGTGCAGTATAATAATTAAATGAAAAATTAAAATGGATTTCACTTGACTTACAATTCTCGGAAAAAATACTTATCATTTATCAGCATCATTATTATGTGCCTAGGACTAAATCCACAGTCTCATGCAGACCAAGTGGTGTAGTATGATGCACGTTGCTTGAATGAGCATCCAGCCAGCCATGGTTCAGGCGAGGAAAGGATTTATTTCAAGGGGAAGTTCCATTAATGGTTAAAGAATCTAGTTCCCTTTCTCAGATCTAAGCAGAGAGAAATAGCTAGGCAGCAAACACCAAAAAGCAAGCAGCAAGCAAACATGAACCAGCAGCATGCAGGACCCCCAGAGCTCAGTCTGCTTTATTTTATTTTATTTTATTTTATTTTATTTTATTTTATTTTATTTTTTATATTTTATTTTATATTTTATTTATTATTATTTTATTTTTTTATTTTTTATTGATTTTTTTTATAACAAGGTTTTACTCTTAGACCCTTACCCCAAGTTTGCTGAGGGTCTTCTTTGGTGGGATTATTGGTGTTCATTATGGGGACCAAGAGGCCTCAGTCTTTGGGAGAGGGGGATACAGTGCCTCAAGCTATTCCTACCTACCCTGAAGCTCTTACAATCTTTCTGCCCCTTCTTCTGAAATGGTCCCTCAGGCTTGGCCAGCAAGATAGGGATCTTATTTAGTGTTGCTTTCTCTGTAGCCTCTGGATATCTGTTTTGATGAGTTTAAGTAAACACAGTGTCTGTCACCATCTCCCTGGAACTGGTTTTTAGGTTAGCAATAGGAGCAATATGCTTTTTACACATTTGGGCAGGAGTCAGCTCTGCCCTCAAACAAACCTTTGGGCTGGGCTCCATGATCTGCCCCCAGTGATACCTCCTCCAGCCAGGCAGCTGGGGAACATACATTCACATTCAAACTCCCACATTAAGTATACATTCTGCCACCATGATCCCATAATTTTTAGTATTTCTGGCTGCACAGGAGCACTATATATCTCTGCCCACTTAAAAGTAGGTTTAACCGTGCAGTTTTGAACATGGACATGTGAGCTAAAGAGTCTGTGTCACCTTTGTGGAAACATCTAAGGAGACCATGCATGATTTGTGGCTTGTTTTTCCCTTCTTTTACTGCAGTGAGACAGTGAGCCTGCTCCATGACTTGGTCTCAGATGGAGGTGACCCAGGACACAGATCCTTGCCAGTCTGTAATGGAACTATAGCCAGACTGAGTTATACATTTTTTACTCTGAGGATCATCTGCCAAAAATGGATTAAAACAGGGCCTTTCAAGTAAAATCTTTATAACCCTTGACTCTTCTTCACATGCCTGCTTCAACCCTACAACCATCAGATGTGTCATATTGAGTAATGGTGGGGGACAAGGAGAAGAAACAGTGTCAAAACCAGCCACGTTCCTTTTCTTCACCACAAGCTATGAGTCAAATAATTTAGACATCAATTGAATGAAAGCTTTACATGCATCTTTCCTAGCACTTCAAAATTTCATATTAAATGTTTCACTATTCAGTACTTAGATGATCTATCCTTAAGACCAAAGATTCAAAAAGGCAAGGAAAAAAAAAAAAAAAAAAAACTGTTGTGGAAAGTCTTCCCCTTCTCCAGTTCCTATCAGCTCATGCCCTAACATCTAATTCCTAAATATTTTTTTAATCATAGTTGTGTATGCTTCCAGAAACTTTTAGGTGAAGATGAGCGTATAAAAAGTGCACATGTACACTTGGCACAGTATGAATGGCATGTAATCCCAGTACTCAGAAGCTAGGCAGGGACCAAGTGAGTTAGAGACCAGTTCACTGTGCCATACAGTGAGATTCTGTCTCAAAATACTAAAACCAACCAAACAAACAAAAACCCAAATACATACGTTTATATTTAAAAAAAAAATAAAGTGTGCTGGAGAGATGGCTTAGTGGTTAAGGCACTTGCCTACAAAGCCAAAGGACCCAGGTTTGATTGCCCAGGATCCTCGTAAGCCAGATGCACAATGTGGTGCAAGTGTCTGGAGTTCATGTACGGCAGCTGAAGGCTCTGGTGCACCCATTATCCCTGTCCCCTGACTCTCTCTCTCAAATAAATAAATAAAAATAAAATATTTTTTAAAAACAGCCTATAATCTACACTGTCAATCTTTGAAATATCCTTTTAAAACAAGGTTATTTGCAAATACACAGTAATAGTATGATTCACTGGTATTTACCAGGGAAGAGGAAAATAATCAACAAAATGTGATTAAAAGTCTCTGGGACACAAAATAAAGCAACTTTCAACAAACTCCTTAAAAAATTGAGCATATAACCATATTGGATTCAATGGTAAAGGAAGAAAGAGATGACAGCTGATGCTTTGGGGAGCGTCTCTGGAGTATAAGCTAGGCCTGTACATTCTCTCAGCAGACAAGAGGACGTGTCCTGCCCTTCAGATACAGAAGGGGAGAGAGTGGGAGGAAGAGGCAGTGGCAAGCAGGGATGATGGTGAGCTGTGGGTAGGAAGAGAACAGGGGTGTCTTTCTAGGAATTCCAGAGAAATGAAAAACCCTGTACTATGTGCCTAAGGAAGTGAAGAAATGGCAGCCCCAAACAACCATCAGACACAGGGACCTGAATGTCACTGAACTTAAGTTGGACACTGCACTTTTGGAGGAGTGTGGGCGGGAAGGATAGAAGGATGACTAAAAAGAGCACTTCACATGCTGCTACTCCATATTGGGCTTCTGCGGTCTTCTTGCTGAAGTCTTTTTCCTGTAATAGCTCATTTGATCTGTACATTAGTCTCTAAAGTGGGTTTTTTATGCTTTTCCAGATAATGGTCACTTCAGGCACCCAAATGTCACAGCACATAGCTGGTCAGTGGAAAGATCACATAGGCTCCTTTCTTCTCTTGTTCCATGCCCAGGATGGTAGAGATGTAAGTGGCCAGAACTCAGTAGAAAAGGGGCTTCTTTCTGGCTAAGGCTTACAGATTTTCAGTAACTTCAGGAAAAAATAAACCAACAAGGATTTGAAAGCACATGACATAAATAAAATAATACTCAACTTAAAAAAAAAAAAACACATTGTTTTCCTTTTAGGGATTATCAGCAAAATGGCAAAAACATTACCTGGAATTGTGCTTTTGTACAACTATTCCACGAATAAGTTTCCTAAAGACCTTGAAAGGAACCACATACTTTTTTTTTTTTTTTTGAGAGAGAGACACAGAGAGAGACACACAGAGAGAGAGGGAGGGAGAGGAAGACAGACAGAGATGGGCGCATTAGCAGTCTCTCAGCTGCTGTGAACGAAATCCAGATGTGTGCGCCCCCTTGTGGTCAAGTGCAGCATTGCGCCCTTGCCTCACTTTGCATCTGGCTAAACGTGGGACCTGGAGATTGGAACTGGCGTTCTTAGGCTTAGGAGGCAGTTACCTTAACCGCTAAGCCATCTCTCCAGCCCTGGGGAACCACATACTTTTGATAAGAGTTGGGAAGACTATATTTGAGGCCTGTTCCCCACAGAAGGTACTTCATGACTAATACTGAAAACCTAGTGAAAAGCCAATGGCTGGGAGGGTCACAAGCCATAGGGAGGAAGTGACTACTGTTGTTTGACTACACGGATATATTATACCCAGCAATCTGCACTCTAACTACATATGTTTATGCCTAAATATTAGTAGTGCTCTCACTTTTGATTAGAGAAGTTTCTCTTTTCAGATGACAGTGACTGCTGGGGAGGCTCAAAACTTGTTCAAGTGCTGAGAAGTGACAGTTCAGTGCTCAGCACTGAGTGAGCCATCTCTATCAAACCCTACAATGTCTCAGGGATTATAGCAACTATAGCAGAAGTGATGGTGGAAAAGAATGTAAGAGTCAAAGGATGGGGAGGAGTGTTATGGAAGAGCTGTCTTCCAGACACAAAGTGGTCATTGCATTCATGATCTCATAGCAATTGTCCTTAAATGCACCAAACCTGCATAATATTGGGCCCATTAACAGGTTGTTGTGTATAATGGAGGAGGGCAAAAAAGAAAAGACAATAATATAGAAGAGGGAGTAGTAGGGAAGAAGAGGATGTTCAATGAAGGGATGGGAGAGGATGGTAAAGGACAGTGGTAGGAGAAAATTATGTAAATTTTGTTGAGTTTTAGTAAAAATAATTAAATGGGTATAAAATTTTAAAAACATAGTAATTTTTTTAAAAACTTGGAAAGTAGCAACTAGAAGCTACTTAGAGGCTATGGAGTCAATAAATCACTTGTCATCCAAGCATGGGCCTCTGAGTTCATATCCCAAAACACACATAAATACTGGGTAGGGTGGTGCAAACCTGTAATCCCAGTGCTGAGGTAGAGATCCATTTCTTGGGTCAAACTGGCTATGGAGACTAATCTAATGCATGAGTTTGGGGCTCAGTAAAAGACCCTGTCTTGATAAGTAAGGTGGAGAATGAGAAGAAGATATATCGAATGACAACTTCTGGCCTTTACATGCATGCTCACACATATACCTGTATATCCACATATACACATGTGCCCAGACACATATGAGTACAGTTGCCCAGATACATGCATACTATACACACATGTATATACAAAACCAAAGGAGGAAAGAAAACTGCTTAGAACTCAAAGTGGACTCTCTTCTCAGCCATAGCAAAGATCATGTGAGGATGGAGCTGGAGCAGTCATTACCAGCTCACCCACCAGCAAATCATGGAAAGTTGCCTTATCTCTGAGAAAGCAGTTGTTCAAAACAACAGGAAATGTTCAACCTCTGTGCATATTGATAAGAAGAAAGCATAATTAAGTAAGCATGAGCTGCAAAATATATATGCACCATATTTCCTCCAACAACATGTGTATTGCTATCTTTGCAAATGATACAATAAAAGATTTCAGACTCCAGGCATGCTCATCTGCCTTGCCAATGGAAAAATGTTCAAGACTTTCATAAAATTATATGGTGGCTATTAATACTACCTTTAGCATTCACTGTGACAGTGCTGACAGGAATAACAGAAGATTTAAATGTCAGGACAGTTCATATCAAGTATGTTTCCTCCATGGAAAGTTTTAAGAATATATATTTTTAATAGTTATGCTATCTTTAGAGCCAACTCACAGAACACGATTAATTTTAATTTTCAGTTTATGGAATAGGATATTTAAAAATGTGATTCATTTATGATTGGAAGCCATTGTATACATTAAATACTATATAATATTAGCTATGAAAAGGTATATAAGTTGGCAAATGAAGTGAAACTATTGCTCATAAATTTTACTTAATTTTTGTTTGCTATTTAAAAATTGTATTTCTAGAAAAGAAGAATCAACCTTAGAGAGATAAAACATGGGACTAATGTAAGGAAGAAATATACATATCTAATAAAATAGTTAATATATTCATTTAATAAAATGTATTTATAATAACATACAATTACTAAAATGAGAAACATGAACATATGTATAGTTTTGTGTATATCTGCTACTTCACTTTTTAATTCCTTTTTTTTTTTTTTTTTTTTGGTTTGTTTTTGTTTTTGGTTTTTTCAAGGTACAGTCTCAGTCTAGTTCAGGCTGACCTGGAATTCACTATGTAGTCACAGGGTGGCCTCGAACTCACGGTGATCTTCCTACCTCTGCCCCCTGTGGGCTGGGATTAAAGGCGTGCACCACCAGGCCCAGCTACTTTTTATCATTTTTAAATGGGAGATTTATTTATAAACTATGTGTTAAGACTCTAGACATCACATTAAGAAGCCACAGTAAATAATGAGGAATTGAACTGCATGGGGCTGTACAAGTTCAGGATGTCCCACTGCATGAAATTCATAGTTTGGCATTTTGTTGTCTAGCTTGGAAATCCAGAAAGGCCAGGGCCTGTATTGTTTAAAATCAGGGTATTGTGATAACACCATCCTTATTCTTGTTGCTCAAAATTGTTTTAGATATTTGAGGCTTTTTGTGCTTCCAAATGGATTTTTGGATTGTATTTTTCTATTTCCGTGTAGAATGCCTTTGGAATTTTTATGGGGATTGCATTAAATGTGTAGATTGCTTTTGGTAAGATTGCCATTTTCACAATATTGATTCTTCCAATCCAAGAACAAGGGATGTCCAGCAACTCAGGGTGGGTTGTGCATCAAGCAGACAGAGGCTTTTCTTTAATAGTGTAAGAAGGTGGAACAGATTCAGCAAGGCTTCCTGTGAAGGCACAATAGAAGCGATCTGGATACAGCCTTCTACTCTGGGCTGTCGGTTCCAATGTGGAGAGTACATCTGTGTCACATCTCTTTAATTCTCACACACAGAGCACCCTAACCTGGTGTAGTGGGTGTGCTAGGGCATGTTGGGAATAACAGTGTGCTATGCATCTAACAGCCTCCTCACCTGGCTGACAGCTGAAGCTGTAGGGCGTGCTAAGGAAGTGAAGAAATGTACTTAGAAACTGTGCCAAGAGACAGATATTCACAAGCATACCAAGACTATAAGATTATATGAATTTAAATTACAGTCAAAATGCCCTCGATATAATGGGCCAAAGTACACAGATATTGTTCTCTTCACATGATCTCTTTGTCTCTTTTTCAACACCATATAATAAAAGTATGTGGTACAGATTTGATGCTCCTCATTTCTGATTGACTCATAGTATGTAGTTGTATGATAGCCCCTGTGTAACTCTCACATAATGAAGTAGAGGCCAGAATGTCTGCTTTCTCTATGACCTGGCTGCACTCTAGACCCTGCCACCACTGCCATGTGAAAGTCTGGGCTCAAGTGCCAGAACATGACACAAGGTGAAACATATAGACACCAATACCATGGAGTTTGTGGTCAGCTTGGGTCCAGCTGATATCAAAGTTGAAAACCTTCCCGTATGTTGCACAAGTTGCAATCAGTTTAGCCTAACCTATATCACCAGAATAGCACCCTGGAGCAGAACCTAAATTCCAACTGGCTGAAACATGAGACTGAATATAAGGATGTCTTAACTGACCACATTTTGGGGTAGTTTGTTATGAAGCAAAGCTAACTCTTAGCCAGTGGGCTAGTCACTACCATAGTGCCAAGTATTCCTGATAGTGGGCCAGCAACTTCTAAGTATTTTCTTATATCTTGTTCAGTTTCTTGAAAATATAATCTTTATGAGCACAGGGACCTTTCATAACTATTTTTTTTTTTATGATTACATGCCCAGCTCTTAGAATAGTCCATAGCTACTCAATACATATTTGTAAAGTGAATTTATTTAGGTAATTATGTTGCAAGTGAAATGACATAAATACATGTTTCAATCTTGCCTAAATTTTTCTGTTGGCTTTATTATCAGCCTTAAAGTATTGATCAGAAACAAAAGGGCATTTGTAAAGTCATTAGCACATATAAAGAGAGATGAGGAACTTCAGTCCTTATGAAAAATGTTATGTACTGGATTAGCAAATAATGTACTGTTTAAAAGTAAACACTTATTAATGAATAAGGACAAAATTGTGTAGTTAATGAGTTCCTTGCTTATCTATTAATTATTTGATTTTAAAAATACATGAGTTCAATTATTTTTCTATACTTTATTAAAAACATTCTGTACCTTGGCCAAGAAAAAATACCTTATTAATCTTACTGGGTTTTGTGTTTGTTTTCTCTCATGCACATAGGTGATCATTGTAGACACTGGTAACTCAAAGCAAGCTCAGATCTGCATAACATTGTCTAAAACTATAATCCAGCAGCCATAACCAATTCATTTTATGGTCAAATTCACAGTTAAATCTTTTGTAATTAATTGGCTTGTAGCTGTTCTGAGCAGCCATCAGAAACTAAATAGTATTTGTCTTGTTTTTAGATGAGACGGGTAATTTGGAGAGCAATTTTCTCCTCAAAACATATTTAATAATTGCTGGCAAAACTGTATGCAAAATATTATCTTCTGAACTACTTTCCAGAATTAATTTTAGACAGACTGTATTTACCCAATTTCTCATATATAATTTAAAGTTAAAGAACAAATATCAAATGGATATTTCAAACACTCAACAATCATTTAATGAGATTTGAATTTTTAAACATTTTAATATTGATATATATATATGGATAGCTATTATAGTCAAAATAAAATCTAGATTTACTTTGAAATTTAAATTTTTATATGGTTTTCTACATAAAATGCATGAGAATGAGTAAAAAATTTATAGATACTTTTCCTCATTTCCAAGCAATTATATTAATTAGCAGGTCAGGGTATGATTATTTTTTCAGATTCCTTAGATAGTCCTATAGTGTGTATGACATTCATGGTAATAACAGGCATCTTAGAAAACTGGATGTCAAGTAGTCTTGTATATCTTCTTCACAATTGTTCAGATTCACCATGTGGATTCCATGCTTAGCTTTTCTTTGAGTCCTTTATTTATTTGTCTCAATTTTGCTACCCACATAACTGTCTCCTACCTAGCCTTCCTTAATCAATAAAAGTGAACAGGAATTCTTCCCATTAATATAAGTGTATGGTCCGAGGTATGCCACTGGACAAGAGATTGAATTTGGGGGATTTATGTCAATTTGATTCATGTATGCCCTGCACTGCCACAGTCTTTCCCTGACCTGACATTTTTTTTAAGTTGAGAACTTTAATATATGAACACACAGTAATATGATTGTGTTTTTTAAAGTTTAATTAATTAATTTATTTTTATTTGAGACAGAGAGAGAAAGAGAATGGGTGTGCCAGGTCCTCTAGCCACTGCAAACAAACTGCAGACACATGGACCACCTGGCTTACATGGGACCTGGAGAATCAAACCTGGGTCCTTAGACTTTGCAGACACAAGCACATTGACTGTTAAGCCATCTCTCCAGCCCCATTATCTCATTTCTTTTGTTCTCCTCTTTACTCCATGTCAAAATATTGATGGGTTGGTCTTGTGAGTGTATCGGTAATCACAGTGGGGTCATGAATTCACCAGTCTGTTCATGTCAGGACTGTACCCCAAAGTATGCCTATGAGTTTTACACTATTTCTGGCCTCTCTTTTACATTGTGTCTGAGTCCTGGAAGGGGTGATCGAAATCTTTAGTACTCAGCTCTCAGTAGCTTCTTATTTTCTACTTTGAGACATTTTGAGTCTTCTCAGTGTCTAGCACCATCTCTATAGAGAAAGCTCTATGGCTAACAGCATAGCACTCGTGTTCTTTCCATGAATACCTCTGTAATGTTCCCTGAACCCTGGCAGGTGTGGTAGAAAGGACTCATCCAGTGCTAAAGCCCTGGGCGTTCTCTTGTCATTTACATGAGTCTTGAGTCTCCCTGGTATTTGCCATCATTCACAACTAGAGCTTGAGGCTAGCATGGAACTGAGCTGCAAGGCATGCTTATGATGCCCCTCTGCAACCAACCTGGGTCTCCTCTGGCCTGATTTTCTAATCACACCAGTGGAAGTTGGCATTTAACAACACTATGAAGGTAGGGGGTGTAGTTCAGTGGTAGAGTGTGTGCTGAGTGTGTATGAGGCCCTGAGTTCTGTCCAGCAGAAGATAGAACAGCAATAAAATACCTTTGCTTGCCAGCCAGCCTCATGTCAAAAAGCATCTTGGGAAGAAACTATACCCCTATAAGTGGCTTTAGTATGAACTTTTGATCTTGTCCATAGGGCTACAGGCCCTTAAGAGGCTCATGAGAATGAGAATGATCTGAGAATAACGAGTCATGAGTCAATTCTACAGTGTGGATGCAAAGGCTTTACCACATTTTTAGAGAATTAGTTCTCTTTAGATGCTTTAAGTTTGAGACACTCCTTTCCCACCATCTGAAACCAAGGTTCTTATATAGCCTTTCCAGTTCATACTGAAACTTTATAATGTGGATGACGATGTCCAGCACTGAGGAGAAAACTGAAAACAAAAATAAAGAATATGATACCCATGCTCTGTTACAGCTTACCTCCTTTGGGATCAGGCAGGGGACAAAAAAGGGAAGGAAACCTCATAAATAGAAAAGATCATTCTTAGCGAACTCACCCAATCACAGAAAGATAAGTGTCACATGGTCTCACTCATCTGTGGCTCCTAATTTCTATTTTCCCGAGATGCTAACACACCTAACAAACCTCTTGAAGACTGGACAATAGGGATGGTGGGGTGGAAGGGCAGGGAAAGGGTGGGTGGAGGGGACAAAAAACTGGAACAAAATGGAAATGGTACAATAAAATCCTATTCTGAAGGACATACTAAAATGTTGAACCTGCATCACGTGCTTGGAGAGAACACCTGAATCACAGGGGCTTGGAGAGGGTATGGTGAAGACTAACCTCAATCTTCTGTTTCTCTCTCTATCGCTCCATCTATTCTCTTACTCTGTCATATTACCTATACTTTTTCTTCCTTCTTTTCCCTTGGCACTGACCTATAACTCCCAGTACCAGCATGTGGTTAACATCCACAATGAGCTGTTGATCACTGAGACCTACAAGATTTCCCAAAAGAAGACAGATTTCTGTCAGAGTACTTGATGACCCATCAAAGGTCAATGGTAAGACCCTACTGCTGAAGACACCATATGCTGTTCGGACAGAACATGGAGAAACCTGGCTGGAATCTGTAGGAGAGTCAGTCCCCAGACAGTTAGCTTGTCTAGTGACAGAAGGAGCTACATAAGTGACTGACTGGAGGAATGATCAACTTCTGTCTAAGCAACTCATGGTCTAAGCTAGTTAGCAGCAAACAAGATGATATGATGCTCACACAAGTGGCATACAGCCATGGTGAGTTACCAGATTCTCTAGATTTGTCTAATGGATCTGCACAGTGGAATGGAACCCATACCTGGTAATGGGAAACAAGTCAGAACCATATGCAAAAACAAGCCTGTATGCTAATATCAAGCTCCCACCAATAGTGGGATTCACGAAGGCCCACACCTATTAAATTCTCTCTAAATTAATAATGTTTATCCATGTATCTTGCACTGACCTCAGTCTCTGTTGGAGAATCTGCTTCTTTGTTTCAGATGGACGCATATCCTGAGGACAGAATCAGTCCATCGCACCTCAACAGGGCACCAGGTCAAGCCATAGAGTTATAGGGGACATGAGTAAGAGTTCTGCTTTATCAGTGACCCTGGTACCAGCACAAGGGTGAAGGAGATAGACACAAAGAACACTCAACCCCTACCAAATCAGACATTTAGAGACCCACAAAACCTTGTCACTGAAATAGACGTAAAATGAACCCAACATGGCTCAGGGAAATTCGTGGAAGAGGTAGGGAAAGATTGTTAGAGCCATGACTTGGGTCATTATACACAGAGTCATTGCCTCTCCCACATAACTGATGGTTACTCCCATAATGCAAGACCCACATTACCCATGGTGGGAGGATAGGGAGAAGGCTAACGATGGTACCATCATGGCTGTATTTAGACTATATACATAACTAATAAAAGTATATATTAAGAAAAAGAAAATATAATCTCCTTTGGGAAAAGAATTTTGAATAAAAGAAAGTGGTAATAGAAGAGTGGCTTGGGGGAAGAACTTATAGTAGTTTGAATAGGGTGACCACAGACGATGAGGGAGGGACTATTTTCCTGAGGTGGGGTGAGCTAGAAGCATTGGGGCTGTAGAATAGCAAATGCCTTCAGACAGAAAGAAAGTTGGCAATGAAGGCTAGTGCATGTGTGTGGCATCATTAGGGGAGAGGAAATGAAAGGAAGGCCCAAGACAGTAGAGCCAGACTGACAGCTTATGGCTATTAGTCTAAACACCAGCTGAGCTTCAAGAGTAGGTTCTGAAAAAAATAAATAAAACATATTGAGGACTGTATCTTGACCCCACCACAATTTACTGCTATGGCTGCACTCTTGCATAAAATTCTCTAAGACTCTGCTTCCCTGTGTGTAAAATAGAAACAAATCACGGTAGTTACTTGATAGGGTTATAATGACGTTTAATGAATTTTTATATGTTAAGGGTTTAAAATGGTGATTAGACTTGTTCAATGCTAAATAAAATTTGATGTTACAATATCATTGTTGTTATTCTCCATATTTGCCTTTCTTTATAAGATTAAAATTGAAAAGAAAAAAAAGATTTTGAAATAAATCTCAGATAAGGAGAAGCCAGAAAAAGGGAAAAGGGTAAAAGAATGCATATCAAACATTTAGAAGACTGTGTTTGGTCTTCTCACATACTGTGGCTCAGTCATCATAGAACCATGTGAAAAATGGACCACCTAGATCTACATGTCACATACAGTGCAACTCACCCAGAGTCCACAAACAGTAAGAGTAGAGCTAGCATGGAGGGAGGAAGGGAAGTCGGAAGGAAGAGTGGGAGGAAATGATGCGGAGGGAACCCTGAATCGCCTGTCACACCAGCTTGCTTTTATCACTTGTTTTCAGGGTCACATGTCTAAGTGCCTTCCATTGGCTTGGGTGTCCCAAACACTCAGTGGTCACAGTGGCCCAAAATGTTTGTCATGAATTTGGACGCTGATTTTATAGCTCTCAAGTTGGTTGACACCAGTAATCCTTCATTCAGGCCTGCACAGTTGTCCAGTGGGGCACCTTTGACAACAGAGGCTTCAAAATGCCACCCTTGGAGCACTCTTCAGCTGCCATTTTCTGAACACTTCCTGTCAACAGCAGCAATGTTTAACTACACCTGAGTAGATCACCACAGGAGAATTCACTCCTGCCTCTACTCACTTAACCCCACTCTCCGGCCACTGTGGTTGTTTATCTTATAAATACTCCCCAACCCAATCCTTGCAGAGGTGGAACTGAGATTTATGGATCCTAGCAAACTCTCTGATGCATGCTGTTTGAGTGACTGGCATAGTGGTGCTGTAAAGAGGCCTCCCTGGGCAACAAATAGGAAACAGTAGAGGAACAGGTGAAAATAATTGTGTTTGAAAAAAAAAATTTTTTTTTTGGAGCAACTGGGAAAGAAGTAGAAAGTTACACAGAAAACTGACAAGAGGAATACTGTGACCCACTGAAGAGCACAGGGGATGACAGACTGAAGGAAGCCTTTCTTCTCTCTTCAATACTAACACATTGTTTTCACACCAGCAGCTGGCTTTCACTTTCTGACTTTAGAGCAAGTCAGCGTCTACAAATAAAAAGCATCTTCAGTGACTAAACATACATTACTAACTTAAAAATACCATGTTGCATTGTAGCATTTCTTTCACTATGTGAGAGTTGTGTAAGATGTATTCAGTTGTTTAATAGTTTCCTCTGAATTCACACCTTTCATCCTAAAGAAAGGCCCATTAAGACCCAAGCAGTAAACAAAACTTGGAAAGTCAGGAAGTAAACAACTCAGAGATTTAGAAGGGCTCTCCCAACATTATATAAGGTATAAGGACTTCTGGGGAAAAGAGACTTTTTGACCACCCAAACTGCTTGTCTGCAAGTCATGCAGGGAGGTACAAGGATGAAACTTTCATCCAATGGTCACCAGTTGGGTGCGATCTTCCTCAGAGAACAATTTTGTCCAAAGTAGTTGGGACCACACACAGAGACTCTTGAGATTGAGCTTGTAGAGATTCTCTCATATAGAGAGCTGGTGTGTGTCTATAACCTGAGCTCTCAGGTCCCCGCCGCCCATGGCAGCTATTGCAATGATGCACAAGGGCTTGTGTTCTTAGGAGGAGATAGTGTATACAGAGAGTAGAAGATCAATGGAAAGGAATCTCTATCTAAGCAGCTATGGGGAAGTTACCAGCCATGCTGGAATGAGAACTTTCCATGCTACAACTGCTTGGGGGTTTATGAGTTCCTGTAGGTTACCTCTCACCATCCACATGTACTCTGTAAGGAAGCCAAATAAATGCATCAGATCACCAGGTTTAGCATAGGTAGAATTGGCCATTAGGCTGTTGAGGAGTCCTGCCTATGAGAAACAAGCACTCCACTTCTTGATTTCTTTCCAGAAAGGAACTCATGCAACATCACCCATGCTATGGTGAGCTTTCTTGGGATGCAGCTGCCTTTGAGTCATCCATGCTCCTGTTAGTAACCCCCATCCCATACTCCTGAATAACTCCACTGGTTTGTCTTGTTGGATCCTAGTAGAACTTCTTCTTTAGTGACCCATGTGGGATGACAGGTGTTTACTCATGCCTTCCCAAGAAAAATTAACACAATACAATGTCCAAACAGGTACTGACAGAACCCAAAATGAGTTGGGCAAGAATGGTTGTATGACCCCTACAATGTGTGCTGAAGCATGCAGTTGAGGCTGGTCCACGTGAAGGTGGGACCATGTGGATGTTGGGCTATGCAAGTGTGGGGAAAATCCCAACATGGCCATCCTTCCCCATGCAGCACTGTGCCTTCTTGCTATAGCTGTGGTATGGTGGCCTTGCTATGAGTGGTAACTCTTGGAACCAAGGTCAAGCTGTCTGAGAGCAGATAGTCTACCTTCTAAGTGGTATAGAGTGGCACTCCTTCTTTATCAAGTGAGGTTAGCCAGTGAGTATAAGGACACCCTAAACACAATCGAAGGACTGAATAATGCACTGCAGTCCCTGAGAATAGCAAAACATGGGGTGACACTGCTGGCAAGCCATTACAGTGGTTATGTGGCCACTGTTACGTGTACTAAGATGTTCAACGGAGGCCAAGATGGCTGCCTAGCAGGAACTTGCTAGGGAAGGGACATGCCACTAGTGTCCTGTGCATTAGCCTCTGATTATCCAGCAAATTGGATAAAGGGGAACATGAGATGGGTGGCCAGTGGAAGAGAGAACACAAGTTAGATCAGTGCTCAAGAGGCCTTTCTGGGATCCAAAAATCTCAGAAGCCATGGAAAAAGTCAGATAGTAAATACAGAGAGAATGATATAGGATATAGAATGACAGAGGATACCCTCCAGGTCCATGCAACCTTTGATAGAGAGAAAGGGAAACTTCAAGATGTGGTATTCTGATGAGGGCCATAATAATGGCCTAGTGTAGAAACCATGATGATCAGGCATGTTCTGACTTAGATAGAGCTGCTTGAGTTGGGAAAGATTTTTCAGCAAGAAGGAAAAGAACATCCCATGGTCTGACTCGTGAGACAGGGATGAAGGGGAAGATGGAATCAGTCTGAATGCTATGGAAGCAGAGAAACTGAGTAATATAACTTCACATTCCTTGCCAAGACAAAACCAGCATCACCTGAGGGTACATAAGGGCAATCAGACCCTGATGGACTGCCTCATAGGAACCATCAGACATTGGTATGCCCACTGAGGGTCTCAAATATATCAAGGACTGGAAGACAATAGAGAAAGTGTGGCATTACTGAGAACTAGCACGAGAGAGGTAGTGTTTGATGCCAAGTTCATCGGGCCAGATAGAGCTGTGTTCACCAGAAAGTTCAGAGAAAAATTAATTCATCAGCGACCTTGGGAATGATATAGGGCTTTCATTTTACTGAACCCCATGGTGAGTTACGATTTTCTGAGTTAGGTCAGGCTTTGGCTGATCGAAGTGACTAGACCAGCATGAAAATAAGGCTTATAAAGTGGCAAGGCAATCTAAAAGAGATTAAAAAGAAAGGCAAAATGTAAAAAGAAGTCTGTTCAGGTCACTAGAAGGCAAATGTGGCAAGATTAATGTCAAGCCAGAGTTCTTTGAAAAAAATTAACCCAAAGCCACATGCTGTGTTAGTGAGCTTTTAGAAGGCTTTAAAGCCCAAGCAACAGTTCACAAAAGACAGAAATATGAGAAAAGAGTAATCTTGACCTATTGGTGGACAATGCCCCCCCCAGACTATGCAATGTACATTAATATCCTGTAAGAAAGTTTACAGGGGGTGGAGACTATTACCCCACCCGGGGCCCCATCAGTATCCAGGTGGACACTGGGAAGACACAGTACTGGCCCAGGTCCTCTAAGGGCAGAGGAGCAGAGTGCCCTTAGGCCTAAGTAAGGCTGAAAGATGTGAGCCAGCCTTAATGAAACTATCGGGGGTAGAGAGATGCACAGTTGCCCTACAGCAACAGCAGTAACACTGGAACAGAGGCCAGATGGCTTATAGAAAATGGCCTGTGGAAAATGGATAGTGTCTCCCATCCAAGGCACTACCCACAACATTGGTCTGCTGAGGAAACAATACAAGTGATGGGATCTTTCCCTATAGCCTTGGACTTTGCTAATGCTCTCTTTAATATACCCTTATTTCCTGACTCCTGAGAACAATTGGTACTTTTGTGGAATACCTTTCTACCTTCTGTAAAAAAGCTTTTATTACATGGCTGTTTTAATACTAACCTGAGTGTCTTACATATTTATAAAACCATCTGGAAGAACAGTAAGGACAACAGTTAAGGAATTTAAATGACACTTTGTGTGGGTAAAAAGAGATACTCTCAAAAACCATACAGTTGTTAAATGAAACTCCCAGTGGCAGGGATGGGCCTCCTCCCCTACAAGTTGTTGGCCAGGGAGGTCCTTGAGGCCCCACAAACCGTAAACATAAAGGCTTTTGCTACTGCTATTGGTTACATGCCAAAATGAGAGGATAACTACCTAGTGCTGACGGCACCACATACTTTGGCTGTAGCATATACAGTAATCAAGTTGGGAATAAACTGGAAGCTGTCTCCTTACTGGTTGGAAGAAACTATGTGGGCTGCTGGGGAAAAATGTTACCAATACTTCTGCTTGGCTATGGGTACTGCATGCTACAGTAGCAACATGCCAGGGAAGATGTGCCTGCTGGCATAACAGTGGCATGGGTGCTGTGGCATCAGTCATCAATCAGCTGCTTTCCAATTGGTCTTAAGTTCCACTCCACAGGAGAAAATTCATATCTGATACTATAAGCTGAAACAACTACTATTGTTTTCTTAAATAGATATGAAATGCCTGTTAAGTTGCTTTGTATTGCCTGTGGATAACTACATCTGCCAGCCTCAGTCTGTCATGGAGGGAAGCATACTACAGAGTGCAATGAGAAGCATACTACAGAGACTCATAACTGGTCAAACTCACAAGACTATTGCTGTTGCATAGTGGCCCAGTACTTGGCCACAGAGAAGAAAAATAGTCAAATATCTACAGCATCCTCTCCAAGGCTAATGAAACATTATGGAAGGGGTATAAGAGAGAGTGGATGAAATGTTGTGTAGCAGTTTCCTCCATATTAGAACATTCTATCCTGGAGGAAGGTTCAGGGAGAACAAAGCAAGGGCCAGGAAGCAGATAACTTAGGAGTCTCTGGAAGCTCCAGAAACTAAGATTCACAAGGCCCCTCCCCAAAGTTACACAGAGTAGGAACTGGGGAGAAGGGACTCTGAACATCCAAGCTGCCTGCAAGTCATGTCAGAAGCTTTAAGGTTGCAGCTTGTCTGGGTGGTTATCCACATTGTAGTGGGCTTTGTGGTGATGCGGCTGTCTTAGAGTCATCATGCCTTCTCTGTGCTTCTGTGAACTCATTGATTTACCAAGTTGGACTCTGGTGGGATCATTTCTTTAAGTTGTCACTGATGCCCTATCTGGAACAAGCAGATAATTGTTCATGTCTACCATCCTGCCCCCGGAAAAAGTTAACATATTCTTTTATAATTTGAGTTAATTTCTGGCAAGCATTTTAAAAAATATTTTATTTATTTTACAAGCACAGACAGACAGACAGACACAGACACACACACACACACACACACACACAGAGAGAGAGAGAGAGAGAGAGAGAGAGAGAAAGAGAATGGGTGCACCAGAGCCTCTCCCCACAGCAAACAAACTCTAGATGCCTGTGCCACATTGTGCATTGGCTTTTACATGAGTAGTGGGGAACTGAACCCAGGTTGTTAGGATGTGCAGCCTTAACTGCTGAGCAATCTCTCCCATTCTGTGTTTTATTTTAATTCTTTAAAAACAATAATTGATTTGAAATCTTGACATGTACAGACACTTAGATAAAAAGCAAAAATGACAAGAGGGGATAGTAAATATAATAAGAGTATCCCATATAAATGTATGAAAATATTATAATGAAATCTATTTTGTATAATTATTTTACATTAAAAGAGAGAAATGTATAACTTTTATAAGGCTAAAGGAAAAAAAAATAATCCAGAAAATCTGTTTATTCCAGTTTTTCAAATACAAAAAATATGCCCTTTCTGTTCCTTTTCAGAACCCCTAAAAGGGAACCACAAACTGCTGCAGGCCACTGGGAGGCCCTGACTGGAAGCTGATATTCAGCTCACGTCAAATTAAAGCATGGAGTATTCTGAAAACATTAGCAAAAATGAAGGCTTTCCATGTTCCCATTGGTTAGGTGCTAAAATCAGTATGATTTAAAAAAAAATATATTAAGCAAATCAGAGCCTTTCATCAATTTTGCCATGAAATCAAACCATAAGTTAAAAATGCACTGATGTATTATTATAGTCTAATCTCCACTTAGATAACTGTACAACCTAGACAGGATAATTTATCCAAACTATAGCGGATTTTGTTTGAAATTTAAACTGAGGCACATAAAGGTGCTTTCAAAAAGAAGATGGGCTTTCCCCCTGCCTGCCTTCTCATGGGCAGGAGCTCTTCAGACTATCTCCTCTTTCCTTCTCTTAATCTAATAAAGTCTCTCTAAACTGAACAAATATTTTTTTATAAATATATATTTTTTATTTATATTATTCTGATTTTATATTCATAGTGTTGGTTCCATTGTCCTCCTCCCTGTCCTCCCACTTTCAAAGGGAGTTCTGGGACCCCCCAGTCTCTGTGCATAATGCCCCAACTTGTGATTCTAACAATCTTTCCGCCCCCTCTTCCGTGAGTTTCCCTGAGCCACATTGGGGTCATTTTAGTTCTGTTTCAGTGATGAGGTTTTGGGGGCCTCTGTGTCTGTGAATATCTGGCTTAGTTGGAGTTGGATGTTCTCTGTGTTTATCTCCTTCAGCCTTTTTCTGGTGTCGTGATCGCCATGAACGCTGTATTCTTGCCCTTCCCCTGCGTTGTTCTATGGTCTGAACAAATATTTTAAAAAGAAAGCATAAGAAGTCTATTCCATTTTCTCCTACTTTCTCTTTTGCATTATAAAATAAGAATTAGAAAATAGATGAAAGAAAATTTGAGAGATTGATGAAAGGTGGGTAGCATAGAGGATTGATTGAAAGAAAAAAAATACTGTGGGGAAGACCAGACACATGCAAAGGAGATCTTGGGACCACCACTGTGAGGTATTCATATCAAATTCATTTCAGAAAGTGAACAAGATCAGGAAGAAGAAAATGACGACAGGGAAATTTTATTTTATTTGAATTGTTTGTTCTCTTTAAAATAAGAATGGCATTACTTATGCATTGACATAATTAAATATAATTTAAGAATCAGGAAAATGTAATTATATTATTATGATAGAGTATTACAATTAGTAAAATCAACTGTAACTCAATATAATATAATCCTGTATTTGTAAATAGCAATTTTTTCTTTGTAAAACTTAATGCATTAAAATTTCAGGTTTAAAACTAAGTAATATAAGAAAATCTACACCTGTGAATTCTTGCACTTAGATTTCATCATATAATATATTCCAAGACAGGTATTCTTAAATCCTTGCTCATGTTTACGGACTCATTTGGGCACAGAGGAAATGCATCATTTCCCCCAACTTCATTATGTCAAAACTATAACTGACTAAATTACTCCTAATCAGGTGCAGGAGGAAATCTGACTCAACAAAAACAAATATTTCCTGCGAAAATTGTTGAGCATTATGCCGTGTTATTAAACAGAAAAACGTACACACAATTAGGAAAGACTCTTAATTATGTCAACCATGCCCATAAGACATTCTTTGATGTAGACTTACAAAATTCCATTTAGAAGCTGTAATTAGCAATGCAAACTACATCAAATGGCATGACTCACACACAGGGTCCAGGATGCTTCTCACAAATCACAACAACTACCTCAAAAGCCTAAATCCTGGAACTCTATGTGATTAAATAGAAAGTAGAAAAATTCTAGTTCATTCATCCTCTCCTCCCTCCATTCCTCCTTTCCTTCCCTCTCTCCATCCTGCCCTCTCCTTCTTTCCTGTTTTGTACAGACAATAGCTGATTGGGTAAAACAATGATTTCCTGTTTTGTACAATAGCTGATTGGCTAGAACAATAATTGCAACACAACTGTTTGCTACAAATGAAAAAGCTTGCTATGAAATGTGAGACCAATACACAGAGCACAGTTTGCAGATAGATTCTTTCTTTTTTTTTTTTTTTTTTTCTTTTGAGGTAGGGTCTCATTCTGGCCCAGGCTGACCTGGATTTCACTATGCAATCTCAGGATCAGGATGGCCTTGAACTCATGGTGATCCCCTACCTCTGCCTCCTGAGTGCTGGGATTAAAGGCGTGAGCCACCACGCCCGGCTTAGATAGATTCTTTAACGCATCACACTGTGAACCAGGAATATGTTCCAATTTCTAAATCAGTCATTTCCAGTCAACATGGAGGGAAAGGGACCATATGAACCCTCACATCTGAAACAACAATAACCAAAGGCAAAAGCTTGTGTTTATGACTCAGTGTGAAGCAAAAGTGTTCACTGAGCTTGGGTGAAGGTAAACAAATGAGCTAAATCCCAACTACAACCCACCTTCTTCTCTTAAGAGAGCGGGCAGTCCACAGTGCAGGGAGCAAGAGTCCTGATAGATCCTAGGGGGCGTTTTTATTGGGAAGGTGTAGCTGAGATCTCAAGAATACTGAAGCTGGGAGAGTTCACAAAAACGATCAAAGGGAAAGAGACAGTCTCACAGAAAAAGAACTCTAGAAATGGGTTCAGAGTACTCTGTTAAGTACTGTCCCCATATACAGATAGGGAAACAACTCCAATTGAGATTTCAGGAGTTCGTGAGTCACCTGCCACACTAGCTAGGCTTGAAATGTAGTCTAATATAAAATCTACTTGGAGACCTTGAAAGAGGTAGAGGAGGCATTAAAAAATTCTGAGAAAATTTTATCTTAAAAATTTTCAAATTTGATGAAAAGTATAAACTTATAGATTTGAGGAGCTCAATAAGTCTCAAGTGCAATAAATATGAAGAAACCCCTCTAAGGGATAGCATGGTTGAATTTCTTATAGCTTGTTATATGAAATAAGTATGAATAACTAAAGAAAACTAGAGATTAAAAATGAACAAGTTCCTTTAAAAACATAAACTCTTAAGAGTCACTTGAGCAGAAATTGATACCTGAACAGCTCTGTATATATTAAAGAATTTAAAAGGTTGTGATTTGAATTAGATGTCCCCCATAAACTAATGTGTTTTAATTGCTTGGTCCCCAGCTGATGGCAATTTGGGAGGTGGAACCTTGCTGGAGGAGGTGTGTGTTGGGCATGGGCTTAGGGTTGTTATAGCTACCTCCCTCTTGCCAGAGCTTGGCTCACTCTTCTGCTGTGGCAGAGGTGATGTCCAGCCTCTGCTCATGCCATGTTTTCCCTTGACATCATGAAGGTTTCCCTCCAGACTGTAACACAAAATAAAAACTTTCTTCCAATCAGCTGCTTTGGGTCAGGTACTTTATCCCAGCAACAAGAAGGCAATTCCAGCAATGTGTCTCTAAAAATCTCACAATCAACACCCTATGTTTCATTGCTTTACCAAACATTCAAGAAAGATACAGTATAGCACACAAAGTCGTCTAAAAACGAGAAAAGGAAAACAATGCTCATCTCATTTTATGAGACTCTCAGGACCAAAAGCATGCACAATTGGGAGAAATGAAAACCACAACTCAATATACTTCAGCAGAGATGATAAGTTGGAAAAACTAAATAAGCAAACCAAATCTGCTAACATATGCTAAGAATTACACAGTAGGACTGAGGGCTTATCCCCCGGGATGCAAAGGTGATTGTATTATTTAAAGAATAACATAATTCACCATGACAGACTAAAAGAGGAAAAACCAAATGATCATCTCAGTGGATGCATAAAAATGCATTTAAGAGAATCTAACATAGATCCCTAAAAATAGCTAAAAGCAAAGTAGAAATTTTCTCAAATTTGATAAAAGGCATCTGAAAAGTCCATAGCACTATCACATTGAGCCACAAAAATCTCCAAGATGTCCTGTTAAGTCCATGAACTAGAAGAATGTTTTGGAGTCTATCACAGCTGTTCCACAGGACACTGGCATTTGTGTGCAGCTAGAGGAGAAAGGAAGACCAAGATGATCTTCTTGAAGAAACATAATGGAACCTGTCAAAAGCTGTCTTAACCAGCAAAATGGTCAGGCCCAAGATTACCATGCAAAAATCAATTTTAATTCTACGTAGTGACAGCAATGCATAAAATATGAAATATTTGTAATAAATCTGGAAAAAGATGTAAAAAACCTTGACCTTGGAAATTGTAAAACAATATTGAAATTTAAGAGCTAGACTAAGTAAGGTTGTATCAGTGGCAAAGCACTTGCCTAACATGCCCAAGGCCTTCCTTGGCACTGATTCCCAGCACCGAAACAAATAAAAGTCTTACAACAGAGGAAGAGGAGGAGTAGGAGGAGGGGAAAAGAGGAAGAAGAAGAAATTTAAGAATTAAATAAGTAGAGAGATATACTGTATTTTCCAAACTCATCTATATATCTAATGCAACTCAATCAAAATCCCAAATTCCTCGAATTTGACAATGTATTTTAAAAATCATACACAAATGAAATCAATCTTAATTCAATACAACTTTGAAAATGAAAAAAATATATAGATCGATGCTCAAAATTATCTGATTTCAGTATTTCTATAATTCATAGTAGTTAAAACAATGAAAAATTGACACAAAGAAAAATAAGAAAATAGAACAAGAAAGAGAAAGTCCAGAAAGTGACACACTTAGATCAACTGATTTTTCAATCAAAGTCAAGAGACAATTCAGCAAACAAAAGCTACTATTCCAACAAATGACAGTAATGACTGGCTATCCACATAAACAATTGACTTAAATCCAATGTGTAACTTGAGTCATGCATAAACTAACACATCAGTCATAGACCCGTGTACAATCTAAACTAAAAGAAACTTTTTTTTTTTTTAAAAAAGAATCTTTGAGTTAGACAAAGAGTGTTTAATATACAACACAGAGTATAGCCCACAAAAGAACAAATTAACAACTAGACTGAATAAAAGTTAAACACGTCTGCTCTTTAAAAGACATTGTTATGCGAATGAAAAGACAGGGATGAAGAGATGGCTCAGTGGTTAAAGGTGCTTGCTTGCAAAACCTGATGATCCCAATTTCATTTGCCAATACACATGTAAAGCCAAATGCACAAGGTGTCGCATGTTTCTAGAGTTAATTTGCGGTTGCAGGAGACCCTGGTACACTCATACTCATTCATTCTCTCTCTCTCTCTGCCTCTTTCTTGCTGTCTCTCAAATGAATATTTTTTTTTTCCTTTTTATTGACAGCTTCCATACTTCAGACAATAAACCATGATAATTCCCTTTCCTTTCCCACTTTCCCCTTCACAAGTACACACTCCATCATATCTCCTCCCTCCATTTATTAGTCTCTCTTTTATTTTGATGTCATCATCTTTGTCTCCCATTTTGAGGGTCTTGTGAAGGTATTGCTAGGCACTGCAAGGTCATGGATATCAAGGCCAATTTCTGTCTGGTTGATTGCATTGTAAGCAGTCCTACCGTTCCTTTGGCTCTTACAATCTTTCTGCTACCTCTTCTGCAATGGACCCTGAGCCTCGAAAGGTGTGATAAAGATGTGCTGAACATTCCTCAGTCACATATTCTCAGCACTATGTTGCCTTCTGGGTCATCCCAGTGGTCAGTGCTATCTGAAAAGAGAAGTTTCTCTAACCAAAACTGAGTGTAGCTTTAACATATGGGTATGAAAGTTAAGTAAAATGCTTACAGGGTAGTTTGGAAGGGAATAATATACTCATTTAGCCAGACAAGAGCAGGCATTACACTGCTACTGCTCATGACCTCCCTGCCATAGGCTTTTGGTTAGGTTTTCAGTGCCAGGCATGTATCCCCTCGCATAGAGGGCTTCTAGTCCAATTAGAAAGCAGTTGGTTTCAAAAGAAAAGGCAAACCACAGACTGGGATAAAATATTGGCAAGTCTTACATCTCAAAATGGGTTTGTGTCCTGAATATAAACAAATAAAGAACTCTCCAAATCTAAAAATAAGCAAACTCTCCTCCCAACGTAGGCAGATTTGGACAGACATTTTACCAAGGGAGAATTTGGCAAATAGTAATAAAGTGATGAAGCCTGGTATCATTAAACACCAGTGAAATGCAAGTAAAACCCATGTTGTAACATCATTGTCTATCTACTGCAATGTGAAAAACTAGGAACTGTCAGCAAACCAAGTATTAACAAGGATACAGAGCAATTGGGAATCACACAGCCAACCATGTCGTTGAACACTCTGCTAGTTACTTTAAAAAGTGAAACATGGGCTGGAGACATTGCTATGTGTGTAAAAGCACTTGCTTTGCATGTGAGATGGGCTGAGTTTACATCCCCAGAGTCCAACTGAAAGCCAGACATAGTACCAAGCACCTGTTATCATAGCCTTCCTCTGGTGAGACCAAAGGCAGAGACAGGAGAATCCCAGCAGCTCCCAGCTTAGCTAGCCTGGCACATGCAGCAGGGAACCACATAGAGACTCTGCCTCAAACAAAGTGGAATGTGAACATCGGCACCTGAAACTTGTCCTCTCACCTCCACATGTGCACCATGGCACATACCCAGCTGTGCACACATGGACATACACACACATCACACAAAAGGTATTTATATAAAGTTAAATATATACCTGACATATAATCCAACTGAACCACTGCATGGTACTGATGTTTAAGAAATGAAAGCATATGTCTTTGCACAAAATAAATACAAAGATTAACTTATAAATGGACAAACTGCTTTGTTCTCATTAACAGCGTCATACCATGGTAACTAGCCAACAACTTCAAATTAGCTTATGAACAATAAATGCTTGTTTTTTTAATGTGTGTATGTATGTGTGTGCACTGATGAACAATAAATGGCTGTTTCTTCATGACTGTGTGTGTGTGCATGCACACACATGTGCATTGTGATATATCCTTAGCTCATCAAACAGTATTTCACATTCATATAATTCCCAGTGGCTCTTCACTCCAGACTCTGAACAACCTGGGAGATTCCCTGGAAGAGGTGTTCAGTAGTTCTAAATGACTTGCTCAGAAATGGATGACATTGCTACCTTCAGACTTCACTGTCCAAAGCCAGACTGCCCATGTCTGAACTCCTCAATGAGGGAATAGGAAAGATGGGGTTGGTGTTGAAGGACGGAGAGAGAGAGACAGCAAGCTCATTTTGGTAGTAGTATGGCTCAAGGTATTTTCATATTGAATTATCTGTGGATTTTTTTCTGTCTTGCCTGCAGAAATCCATGGATCACTGTTTAGATGCCCTGCAACACAAGCAAGAAGAAAGGACTCTCAACTAACAAGCCATAAACCTACCCTAAGAAGTAGCTGGTGTCCAGGATCTCCCGGAGAATCTTAAAGATGTAGAAAGAACGGAGCTCCCTTTTAGACTAAGTCATACTCTAAGGGGCAAGGATGAATAGGATCATGTTCAGTTGCCACCATTCATTAAAATATTTTCAAAAGCTGAGAACGCTTTGGAGCCATTATAGTTCTATGGTTGGCCTGGCTAAATCAACCCTGTGTCTGACCTTGGGTCACCAGTATCCTGAAAAGCCCTGTGCTGCCTTTGTTGTTTCATCCAACCCGACTTTCATCACCTATTGGACCTAAACCAGAACATTCTATGATATAAACATTTTGAAAAATATACTAAAATCACATATATTTCAGACTCCAAGAATTTAGTGGAGGAAGGTGGGGGGGGGATAAAGAAAAGGTATGACACCAAGTTATGCTTTTTATAAAATGACAAGTTATATGAAGACACAATAGCATTTTCATCTATGACTATTTCTATAGGTCACTGAGCTAAAGTATTTCAGCTATGTAACAATTCTTCTTTGATGAGAAAAATAACTCTTATCCTGCAGCGTAACTTTCCTCTGGGTTCTCAGCATTTTGTTCATCCTAGTGCTAAGGCCACAGCCAATATTCTGCATGCTACAGAGTGGGGAGGGACAGACACTTCCTCATGGATTATTTACAATCGGTCTAGGCTCACCTTTAACGCATCTCTCCTCTTCCCATAAGAACCAGTGATAACTTCTTGGGAATGGATTCCATATTTTACCATTTTGGGTTTCCATCCCCAGCAGCATTATACATACTTTTAAGGTAGACTGCATATGTACAAAGAAAAAAAATCATCTAATGTTGTGCACGGTGCTGATCAGCATCACATAAAATGAAGTGTTTGCCATTCTGCATCTGTCTTCTCAACATGGCATGTGGAGGTCTGTGAGCCTTTGCCATGCTACAATTTTCATAATATGAGCTATCACTGAAATCTTGATCTCCACCACAACATGGCCCAGGACCAAGTCAGTCATTCTAGAAAATCTACAGATTCCCTGAATTATTCTACTTTCAGTTCTACCATGTTTAATAGTTTCAATAAATTCATCAACTATAGACCTATAAACAGCATTACACAATCTGCAATCAATCTTGAAATGATGTTTAGGCGAGGAAATAAGAAAGTTCTTAATGTGCTAACTGTATCTTATAGAACCATTAAGTTTTTAATGACCTAAGGAGATCTAGGAATGCAAACCTTAACCATTGTTCAAATAAATTAAATACCCCTTGGAGAAATATCATGTAGTCAAAAAAGAAAAGCAGACTATTCTAACACTTGAGGTCATTCCATGCGTAAGCCTTTGTGTTAGAAGGCAGCCCTGCTTACATTGGGAGATCTGGTTTCCATATCTGCTGTTTAGTCATGTTGGGTTTCTTACAGTCAGAAGCTGAGATTAAAGATGTTTGTGCCTTGGATTTATTGAGGTCTGACTCTCAAGAGAAACCTGTGAGGGAGCCAGGGAAGCTGAATGTGCAGGAGACAAAGCCAGGCAAGGATGTGGCATCTCCTCAGCCTGTTCCCTGGAGCACTCTGTGGCAAAATCCCACCTGCAGGCAAGAGAACTGCAATCTGTATGCGCCTAAGTCAGTCAGTGCTCCTGCATCACCTGGGAGGATGTGACAGAACCTCCCAGGATTTTCAAGGGTGAATCATTAGCAGCTTTTAAGGACTGGGTGCAGGATCCTAGTGAAGATGATTGTATAAACACTTCACTTTTTTTCTGGCAGGCCTCAGAATGGGCCAATGTTCTGGGTAACTTCATAGAATCCTCTTTTCTATCTAAACAGACCTATGATAGCTACAAAATGTCTCAGGTACTTAAGAACATATCAGATCCAGAAGGTCTGCCAGGACCCTCTTTCCCATCTGACTGAAGCTGGAATCTCATTAGTGTTGAAGAGTCCCCGCCATTCTAGGGAAAATATTTCTGAAGACCTTTTGGAACGTGAGTAATCACAAGATGATTATTGTAAAGCCAATACTGGACTCCAGAATAAAGGCCAGGTTCAGAGCCTTGGAGTCATTTCTATGTACCCTGGATGCACTAAGGCAGGCAGGCCAGGGTACCTCAGCTCCAGACTTTCAGAAAGCCAGCCATGATGACAAACAAGCATCAAGAGAAAAACAATATATTGTGCATCATCTGTTTTACTAATTCCAGAATTTCTTCATGAAATACCTCTAGCATACTGTGCAGAACTGTTTTATAGAAGCATAAAAATATGTGGAGAAGTTACAGGTTTGGGTCTTCCTGGGGCAGAGAGTGAGTTCAAAGCCAACCCAGGCAACTTAGTGAAGTAGAGTGAGATGAATGCTGCTCAGCTTGCTTCCTACTTTTCACTCAGTTCAGACCCTTCCTCAGCTTCACCTTTATGGAAACACCTTCATAGAAACACCTCAACCTGTGCTTCCACGGTGATTTTAAACCAGTCAAGTTAACACTCAGTATTAACCATCACTGTCAGCAACCTTTGAAAAAAGATTTTGGAATAAAAGCAATCAAGAGAGGATTAAAAGGAAATATTGCATGGCTGGTAACTTATTACTAAATTTCAAAAACAAAAATGCCAACCTGCAAGTCTAAAAGTGCGAAAAGTAACTGACATTTGACAAATTTATGGATCTCAGAGTTGGAATCAACAATACACGAAAGAGTCAACTGATGGGGTTTGCCCATTGCATTTGCTTTAATTAGTCAACATTCTTTTTTCTTGCTACTTCCAGAATATTGGTGTTCTTATCTTGCTAGCAACATTGGTTTCGCTCTGAAGATTTCACAAGGAGACAAGCAAAGATCTTGCTTTAATGCAGTGAATATTTCAGTAGTTAGTTCAGAGAAGGCTAGGAGATGTAATTTCATAACAAACTTGAAATGTTCCCAGAAAACTATTCAGAACTTATAAATAATGTCTAAACTCTTTGATAGTTATCTTCCTGTTGCTGAAAAAAAATACCTGAAAAAATCATTTTAAGAGAAGAAGGCTGATTTCCATTTGCAGTTCTAGGTCACAATGCATCATGGAGTGGATAGCTTGGAACAGCTGGTCACACTCAGTTCACATCAAAGAAGTAGAAAGTAATGAATGTCCCTGGCCCAGGAAATGGTGCTGCCCACAGTAAAGGGTACGTCAATTAATCGAATCAAGGTAATTGCTCATAGGCATGCCCAGAAGCTAACCTAATCTACCGTCCCTCACAGTGACTATAAATCCTGTCGAGTTGACAATCAATTTAAACTATCACAAAACCATTGGTCCACCTCCCTTACGTCCCCATGGAGAACACAAGTTTCACTTTTATTATTCACCAAAATAAATGTCCTTCTTAATATGCCACTGTTAAAAATCTTCAGGACTAAATGTCTGTTGTTCCTTTAGTATTTCCTAGAGCAGGATTTGCGAGGAAGATCACAAACATAATCTGATGGCTTTTCAACTCTCCGTGCCCTGGATATGATCAGCCCATGAAGCATAACCCCAGTCAGTTACTGAGGTGGGAAAGGTACATCTATCAGGAACAGCCTTAGTTTATTCAGCTAAAATGAATAACAAATCAATTTAATTGCTTATTATATAGTAGCTGATGGACAAATGGGGCTAGAAAAGGTTTTTAGTAATGAGGACAACAAGGTAGAGATGACCATAAGTCCAATTTGAAGAGTCAAGATTTTACTGTTTGGGTCACCTATTCCACAGTGGGTCAATTCATAACCAGTGTGTCTTTTTTCATCTAATCTTTTCTATATAATTTGGTGGAGAAGACTAGATTTGGGGCTTTGTGTGTGCTAAGCAGACACCACATTTTAAAAATATTTTGTTTTTACTTATTTATGTGTGTGAGAGAAAAAGAAACTGAGAAAGAGAGAGAGAGAGGAAGAGAGAGAGATAATGACTTGGAGAGAGAGAGACAAAGATAATGGGCTTGCCAGGGCCTCCAGCTGCTGCAAACATACTCCAGACACATGTGTCCCCTTGTGCAACTGGCTTACATGGGTCCTGGGGAATCAAACCTAGGTCTTTGGCTTTGCAGGCAAGCACCTTAACTGCTATGCCATCTCTCCAACCACTTTTTATTATGGGTATATTACTATATATTCAACATATGTTTAATTCATACAGTAACTACACATTTCATGGGGTCCAGTATGGGACTTTAATATATGTCTAGAAAAGACAATGATCAGAGAGCATGGTAATTGATATCTCAGACTTATGTCAATATATAATTTCTTTGTATTAAAGTACTCAAAAATCCTATTACTTAAAAAAAATCAATTGTTGTCAATCGTAATTATACTACTGTGAATATTTAAACTTCTTAAATTGTCACGTCTGCATGTCCTCATGTAAGAAGCTATCTGTTTCACAACATAGAAAAATGTCATTTTAACCTTCATAGTGGATATCTGTAATCAGTAAGTTCATCAGCCACTTTTAAGAAATAAGTACCTGTATGTACACAACTATTCTCTTACAAAAGTCTCTATCTAATTGCATTTTGAGTGAAAACAATGGCTATTTTGGTCTTTACTCACTTTAGTGTTCCCCACCTGGCTCTCACCTTAAAACCACACTGTGAGCTGCTGCCAGTTACAAAGCCATTTTGATTTAATACAAAACAAAACAATAAAACACCTAAGTCACCTACACTTTAAGATCTGAGAGGTAGAGGAAGTGACGAGTCAGCCAATTAACTGCATATTTGTGGGTGTTCTTAATTGCTTTTTTTTTTTTTTTTTTTTTTTTTTTTTTTTTCCCAAGGTAGGGTCTCACTCCAGTCCAGGCTGATCTGGAATTCTTAAGGTAGTCTTAGGCCAAAATATTCCGCCCCGCCTTTTTTTTCCCCTCAAGCTGCTTTTGGTCAGGTGTTTTCTGCCAGCAATGAGAACCTGACTGCAACAGTATGGAATGAATCTTTAATATTGTTAGACCATCTTTCAAATCTTTCTCATGCTGTTGTGAACTGAAAAAAAAAAAAAAAAAGTGCTGCTGTAGCTGCGAAGTCAAAAACTTCTTGAGATTTCATTGCTTTTCTAGAGCTGTGATGACCACACACTCCTGCACATGTCTCCCCGTGGAGGAGGGCATTCTGCCCTTTGCTCTCCATTCTTGGTTTTGTGGGCTCTCTGGCTTGCCCAGTGATATACAGCGGAAGGGATGCTGTGCTAGCTATGAGGCACAGCCTTAGGAGATGGGCACTTTCTACTTCCAGATCCCTGAACACCTTTGAGCTATCCGAAGCTCTACCACCTGAGGGTGACCAATTTGGAAAGGTCATTTGAATGACTTCTACAAAAGTCTGAGACTCAAGAAAAATGGAAAAGCTTCACTATTCTGAATTCTTAGTGTGTGCAAAAGACTACAGTGATCTCTACCATGGAAATAAAATAATCGAACAGTTGTTTAAAGTTTCCAGGTAATGTGCTTTTTGCATATTAGAGTGACCTTCCAAGCTCTAGGGCAGTTTCAGTGACATCCGTGTAGACCTCTCTCTCTCTCTCTCTCTCTCTCTCATGTGGAGAGATCCAGGTTTGACTGCCCTGCACCCACGTAAGCCACATGCACAAAGTGATGCATGCACACAAGGCGGCACATGTGTCTGGAGTTCGAGTGCAGTGGCTAGAGGCCCTGGCGTGCCAATTCTCTCTCTCACACACATAAAAGAAATAATAGAAAAAAAAAAAAAAAAACTCTTTTCTACTCAGGGATGTAACAATGTAATTCAACGAGCATATTGTCCTGGAGTTGGTGTTTAAAGTGGGGAGACAGGCAACAAGTTACAAAGGTAAGGAACATGACAGTACTGGAATTTGATAAATGCATTAAAGCAAACAAAGCAAGGGGAAGTGACAAAATGTGGCTAGAAAGCCAAGAGGTCAGTGGTGCCCCTCTGAGATAACAAGATCTCAAAGGAGACACACACAAGAGAAACTGCAGCTCTCAGGAGAAAAGCGTACACAGAGGGCAAGAAGAGCCCCAGCTCATTGTTAGTCCTGGGCCTTCTCTGCTTGAGTTATTTGAGTTTACCTTTGGTTCCCAATCTTAGGTCACTGGTGCTTCACTTTGGGTACTACACTTTGTCTCTGCCATTTTTGATCTCTTATGGTGTAACACAAGACAAGCAGAAGTATTCTACGGTTTTAACAGGAAAGGACAAGAGTTCTTTGTTTGCAGTGCTGTAGCATCCTGAAATATTGCTCATCTATAAAATGAAAAACGGTGCAATTTTGGAGTTTGGCTGTGTTAAGGCCAACACCAAGCAGGAGACTTATAAAATAGTCTGGCAACTGGCAACGTGGCTGGGGGAGTGGGGAGGCTGGGCATGACACCGCATATAGAAAACGTGCATCTTTTCAATTAAAAAATTAAATTGTGGTGTTTTGATCTTTGATGATAAGCATTCTCACTGTAACTCAAGCTGACCTCCATCTTGCTATCACTCTGTCTCTTGCTTACTGGCTTCATAAGCTTTCTCCACTATGCCTGGCTTGGTAGTGAGTACATATTACTACAAAACAGAAATACTGTTCTAACAGATATTTCAATCAGTTGTCCCAATATTGCTTATAGGTTTAAGAGATGAAGAGATTAATGCAATACTTTTAATAAGGACTCTAAAGAAGCACTGTTCAGATCCTTATAATTTGAGACAGAGAAAAGCTAGTCAGTAATTTGGGCAGTGTATTCCACACATTAAACTTTGAGTGGAAACTTCTTTTCCGTAATGTTAACAGTAGCAAGTTCATAAAGCAGTTTAAAGTTGGCATGTCAATGCACGATTAATGGAATCATGAAAACTTCTGCACATTGGTAGCATATGTGAAAGACATCTTTAGGAAGAGTTAGGTTAGAACACTCATCAAGAAACAGCAAGACTTCTGGAATAACATATACATCACTTGTTGCCTAAATGCAAAACAGAACATTCAGACTTTGCCTTAGGTACTGACTTATAATGTGAGTGGGGAAAAGGTCAATATGTTTTTATGCTTTTGAGTTGGATATTTATTAGAAAGGCAATGAAGACTATTGTAGAGACTTAGCTTTCGAGTCACCTCAGTCTGGTAAATTAAGGTGTGGTTGGTCCTGTTTCTTATTGCTTCAATCCTAATAATGCTACAGATTTCAAAGAAAATGGAAAGTTTCTCACATGTTTTATCCCAACACTGGTCAGGGAATGCCCCTTGATTCAGTTAAGATGAGTGTCTGCCCATATCTCTCTGTCATCAATAACAGCCACATGCTCTGACTTCCTAATGTGTTTTGAGCATGTTTTCACAACCCATTCTATTGTTTACAGTCCCACTTGGCAGACAGTCTGCATTAATGTACATATTTTTTCAATATGTAAAACTGTATCCTTTGCAATTAAGTCACCTATTACTTTTTCTGAGTGAAAATAAATAACAGCATTTTTAAAAATGTTTGAATGCTTTCCCCTACAATTGTGATTTTACATAACGGGCTGAAAAGTTAGTAATTTTGAAAATGCTATTTTTATTATGGTCAATGAATGGTCTTATGGATGTTGTTCAAATATTTTTTTTGAAAATTATCCTTTCTATTCATTGCTATAGGTTAATGGATATGCCAATTTGTAAAGCTGGACAAATTACACAAATTTTCTCCTGAGATTGCAGAACTACAATTTTAATACAATTTTCTTCAAGAACAAAATAAATTGAGCTATAGAGAGACACTGGTTTTATTAAACTATGAATAAATGACATATTAAAATAATTCCTTAAGCTGTGGGTGTACATGAAAATTCATATCAATAGTAAGTGATTTATTGTATGCCTGGAAGTTATTTTGATATTTATTTTTCCCTCTTTCATGGGAGGATATTTAGGTAGACTCCAACTCCAACTTGGTGAAAAAAATAATAAGAATCCATATTCACAGAAAGTGTCAACTTTCATCGTATTTTATTACTTCTGATTTTCAAATAAAAACACATTCAAATTATTTATCTGTTCAGTGTCTATTCCATGATGTTCAGTATTACATGATTCAGTTGGACAGAGAGAAATAAAGAAGGCACATGCATGCTAGTAGAAGGAAACAACTGGCATCTAAAGAAATTCCCCCAAAATTATAATTAAGGACTATTAAGGTGTCCTCGAAGTATTGTTGATAGGATTATTTGAAGTAAACTACATTCAATTCACAGCCAATACATATGCACTTTGCATTTGGTTCTGTCCCTGAACCCTGGGCCTAGAGATAGGCTGCCACACCCAACTGGCATTGATGTGGACTCTGGGGATCTGAACTCTGCTCCTCATGCTTTGGGAAAATGCTTTACTGACTGAGCTATTTCTCCAGCTTCTTAAGCATGTATTTCAAATTTTTCCACATGCAGGAATAAACTTTCAAGTCTAGTTCACCAAACTGAGAGGTAGTTTTACAAATTTCCCTCTTTCATTTTGTGAAGGTCATTTTTAGACTTGGTTTTTGAGGGTGGTTCTCAAACTACACTACTTATTATCTACTTATTAGTAGATATTACTTATTAGAACTACTTATTAGGTAGTATCTACTTATTAGGACCTAGAGGTCTCCAAAGAAAAGCAGAATTCTAAGGAAGCTAGCAACCACTATAGAACTTTCCCTGTTTATGACACAGGTTATACCCTCAGGCTATGATCAATATACAGTAGGAAAACAACCACAAAATTACAGGCATTTTAGAGAAAGATCTTCAAAGAAAAATATGCCTTTCTCAGAGATGTCTTCCCTAACATTTCCTCCCCACTCCTCACATCCCCCAGTTGCACGCCTTGATTGTATATTTCTCTAACACATCAAGTTTGTTTCCTATCCTATAAACATTTTTCTTGAACTACTGGTGTTTCGCCATATTTGCATTGGTGTTTTTCTGTTTGCTTTGTAGTGGAGAATAAGAGCTTGAGCATAGCCCTGATTTTACTTTTTGCCCATCTTGGGTTTTATTGAATTTAGCCAGCTGGTTATTGAGGACCTCTTTTTTTTTCATTCTCCTTCAGCTCATTTAACTGTCTTTGGAACCCTTCCTGGTTCTTTTCTATTAGTTCTAATCTAGCAAGGTAACATTCATACAATTATTGGCTCTTTGTTGAGTTTCTAAAAGTTGTGCTATTTGCTTGGCCAGGGTTGCACAGCTTGTCTCTTCATTTTGGGGTTCTGATTCTATTTTCTCTTCTATGATTTGATTCAAGACATCCATTGTGGGACTGGATAGTCTAGCTGGATTTACTTGTATCTGGTTTTTCATGCTATTCCTTTTTTTGCTGTGGTCTTCCCATCACAATGGTTCAGAAAGCCTAGGTGTGAAATGCTAGCCTGCTGCCCTGGGGTGGGGTGGGGCTCAGTGGTGAGTGTCAGCATGGTGGCCCCTGGAGTTCTGATAGGCTGGGGTTGGGGACACGGGCCTTCTGGCCTGGGTTCCCTATGGAGGTGGGAGGAGTAGGGGACCACAATTGTCCTAGTTGGGCTCAGGAAGAGTAGGGCAGGAACCCTGGCCTACTTCCCTGGATCACTGATCTGCCCTAGGAGGGGGAGTGGTGGCACCTGACTGGCGATGGGGCTCAGGAAGGCTAGGGAGACATCTGACCAGTGATGGGGCTCTGGCCAGTAAGAGAGAGATCTGACCAGTGATGCAGCTCAAGCAGGCCCAACTGGATCTGCTGAGGCTCAGGAAGGCCCAGAGTGACCTGATGCAGCTCAGGCAGGCCACGGGGGTGGGGGGGGGGGCTCTAGCCTGTGAGGGAGGGATCTGACTGGGGATGCAGCTCAGGCAGGCCTGGCAGGACCTGATGCGGCTCAGGCAGGCCTGGTGGAACCTTATGTAGCTCAGGAAGGCCCAGCGGGACCTGGCATGAGATGGTGCACAGGGCTCTGGCTGGTGACCAGACCAGCCATGTGGCTCACACCGGCCTAGCAGGACCTGACCTGTGGTGGCCCCTGCCCAAGAGTGTGGGAATCAGTGGATTCCCTATTTTGCTCATCCACCCCCTCCCTCTGGAAGCATGCAAGAGCAAGCAAACCCTTTTAAAAAAATCCCTTGAAGCTTTAAGGTCTTGCCTTTACTTCCCTGTAAGGTGAGGCGAGGTTAGACGGACACCATCTTGACCGGAAGTCCTATCTTGGGTTTTAGACAAGGACTTCCCTCAGACACCAAGTCAGATGTGTGGAACCTTTTGGTGTCTGCTTCCTTGACTATGCTGGTCCAGAAGCCATGTCAGAAGTGCTGTATCTTAATGTGTGAACACTGAAGGACCAACCTGAGCATTGCAGAGGTAAGGAAGGCTGAAGGCCTCACTTTTGTTTCCTTTACTTCCTTACTACTGTGCTACCACTTAGCAAGGGCCTAGAAGCCCATAGAGCTTTATCTAGGGGGTTAATCATTATCTGAGTGGTCTAGCTATCCTACCACCACCATCAAATGTTGGAGCTTAGCAAGGGAAACCTATTTCCAGGAAGCTGAGAACTAAGACAAGGACGTGTGGAAGATGCTTGGGGTTCATTAGTTGGATTACATTATAGGTTTTCCATGTGTCTCTCATCTTGGAATGAGAAATTACATAGAGTATAATTTTTCTCATGGAAGTTGATGGTAGAAGTCCCAGAGAACAACTCTTCACACAAGCACATGCAAAGTTGGTCATTACAGGGCCGCGGGTGGTGGCGCTCGCCTTTAATCCCAGCAATGGGGAGGCAGAGGTAGGAGGATCGCTATGAGTTGAAGGCTACCCTGAGACTACATAGTGAATTCCAGTCCAGCCTGGGATAGAGTGAAACCTTACCTCAGAAACAACAACAAAAACAACAAAAAAATTGTCATTACACATTTGACTGGCCAAATACACCACAGGGTCAAGACAACGAAGTAGACTTAAGTCAATGCACCTTCAACGATTGCAAAGATCGAGAGCAAAGAAACTGAATAAAAAGCAGCAGTTCACATAGGTGGTAGCTATATAACATAGAATGGTATATAGCTATATTGTGAAAAAGCCTGTAGTTGGTTAAGATTTTTTATTTAATTAATTAATTTATAAGGAGAGAGACAGAAAGAAGAGAGATAGACAGAAAGAGAGAGAGAAAGAATTGGTGTGCTAGGGCCTTCAGCCAGCACAAGCGAACTCCAGATGCATGCACTACTTTGTGCATGTGACTTATGTCGGTACTGGGTAACTGAACCCAGGTCCTTTGGCTTTGCAGACAAGTGCCCTAACTGCTAAGCCATCTCTCCACCCTGTTAAGATTTTTACATTCTATAATGTTTCCAGCTAGTGGAAGCAGAGATGTAGCTTGGCTCATTTTCCTCTCATAACTTTCCAAAGTCAGTTAACAGTCACAGTTTTTATAATATCAACTTTTCCATCATATGAAGGTTAAGTATCACAAGTTCTTGTAATCTTCTGAAATACATTTCAGCATAATATTGATGTTGTCACTTATATTGAGGCTATTCTTTGTAGAATATAAACAAACATGTTCATATGCAAAAATAAAATTTGATGATTTATACATATTCTATATAAATACAAATTAGCATTCTAAAACTGATAAGGCTAAACATTAAAGATATCAATTTTCTTTTATTTTCTAAGAGAGAGAAGGAGTGAGAGAGAGGGGGAGAGAGAAAGAGAGAGAGAGAGAGAATATTAATGAATGAATGAGAATGGACATGACTGGGCCTCTTGCTGCTAGAAATGAATTTCAGACACATATGCCTATTTGTGCATCTTGCTTTATGTGGATACTGGGGAATTGAATACAGGCTGTCAGACATTGCAAGCAAGTATCTTAACCATTTAGTACCATTTTGAATATTTGCATTTCTTATGAACATGTTGATATTGTTCCAAAAAGAAATATTTATTTTGATTCACACTATAAATTCATACATTGAAGATTTAATAACAACAGAAATTCCAAATGGTAATTATATAAAGAATTATATATTATTTCCAGATTATAAAATTGACACTATAAATCATTTAGTGAATTTATTTTACAAATGTAATAGAATGAGGTTTATAAAACACTAATATGTAACATTTGAGTAATTTTGGACATCCCAATTTATGAATAAAACTACTCAAGTTAGAAAGTTACAGGCTATTAATAGTAAAATTAGAAGTTCATAAAGCTTTATATTTTAAAATTTTTTGTTTATTTTTATTTATTTATTTATTTGAGAGTGACAGACAGACCAAGAGAGACAGAGGCAGATAGAGAGAGAGAGAGAGAATGCCAGGGCCTCCAGCCACTACAAACGAACTCCAGATGTGTGCGGCCCCCTTGTGCATCTGGCTTAGGTGGGTCCTGAGGAATTGAGCCTTGAACCGGGGTCCTTAGGCTTCATAGGCAAGCGTTTAACCGCTAAGCCATCTCTCCAGCCCAAGCTTTATATTTTAAAAGGAGCAAATGTCATAAGAATATACCAAAATCAAATTGGCCTCAATATCTGTGACCTTGCAGTGCCTAGCAACACCTTCGCAAGACCCTCATAATAGGAGAAAAAGATGATGACATCAAAGTAAAAGAGAGACTAATGGAGAGAGGGAGGGGATATGATGGAGAGTGGAGTTCTGAAGGGGAGGGAAATATCATGGTTTATTGTATGTAAGTATAGAAGTTGTCAATAAAAAAGGAAAGGAAAAAAAAAAGAATATACCAAAATCCATATCCTGGAGGAAAAACATTGTTAGAACTAGAATATGTAGAATATGTTTATTCTTAGAACTACCTTTCAAAATAAGAATTAAAGTTTTATAATTTCCTAACATTCATAAAATTATATATCGAAAATCAATAATGCAAGCTGAAAAATGGCCCCTCTTTAGTAAGTGTTCATATTACTTGTCCCCATTAGCCATTGCATTTTTCTACAAAAATACTTTATTTATGGATAGAGAGAGATAGAACATGAGTGTGCCACAGTCTCTTACTGCTACAAATGAACTCCAGATGCATGTGCCAATTTAGGCATCTGGCTTTGAGTGGGTACCATGGAATCAAGCCTCAGTTGGTAGGTTTTTTAAGCAAGCACCTTTAATTGCTGAGTCATCACTGCAGCCTGCTAAATTTTTTGTTTGTTTTTCCTTTTTCAAACTGTTGCTTCGAAATGTAATGATCAATGTTTTGCCTCAATTAAAATCGTCACTATCATTATAGGTTTTTGCCTTCTTCTTATTTTTACTTCATTCAGACTATCTGGATCTTATGAAGTCCTTAACTTAAGCCTTTTCAGTATCTCTGAATTTAGCACATGTTGCTTATATTCTTTGTGAGATAAACCTACACGTCAGCAAGTGGTAAGCACCTGGCCTTTTGCTTCTTCTGCATCATCCCTCGCACGATGCTCTGCCCTGAGTAATTCCTCAGTAAATGTTTGCCCATTTGTTCCTTTACTTGAGTGTTAGCACAATTCTAAGGATTGCTAGCATTGGAAAGAAACAATCACTGGAGCAAGCTGCCTCTGTAGTCTGTTCCCAACAGAAATTACTGATTCATTTTCCTTCATGTAAACTTGTACTCAGTAGATTGAAGGCCAGAAGAAACCACTGAGACTTTGGTGGGTGAAAGCTGAGGCAAAACCATGACAGAGAGGAGCAGGGGATGGCTGGAACAGCTAGTGGAAAAACACTAGCTAGATACAACCTGATGCATTTCATGAGCTTTCTCCTTATTTTTTTTTTAATATTTTATTTTTATTAATCTATTTGACAGAGAAAGAGGGAGAGAGAGAATGGGCACGCCAGGGCCTCCAGCCACTGCAAACGAACTCCAGACGCATGTGCCCCCTTGTGCATCTGGCTAACATGGGTCCTGGGGAATTGAACCGGGGTTCGTTGGCTTTGCAGGCAGATGCCTTAACCGCTAAGCCATTCCTCCAGCCCTCTCCTTATTTTATACTGTCTCAGATAACTTAGGTTCATTCAAAGTACGAGGATTTGGCTATTTAGATGAACTCATTATGTTTGATTTTTAAATATTTTATTTTATTTATTTATTTATTTGAGAGCAAGAAAGAGGCAGAGAGAGGGAGAGAGGAGAGAAAGAGAGAATGGACGTGCCAGGGCATCGAGGTAGTGCAAAAGAACTGCAGATGTATGTATGACCTTGTGCATCTGGCCCACGTGGGTCATGGGGAATCAAACCTGGGTCCTTTGGCTTTGCAGACAAGCACCTTATCCACTATACCATCTCTCCAGCCTTTTATTTTTTTGCCATCCTAGAGATCCAACCCAGTGCTCTGCCTGTGTTAGGCAAGTGCTCTGATTGGCTATGCCCCCCCCCCCAGAGTCCCCAACCCTGCCTCTCTTCATTTGCTTCTAATATCAGACAGAGGCCATATAACAGAATAAGAAATAGACTTTCAATACCTTACAATTGAGTTGTTGTGTGAATTGTCAAGGTTTGATTCCTACTTACTGAGTCTCTCAAAACAGAGTATGCCTTGGGGATGCTCGGGTGTCTTGCTAACCTGTCAATTCTTATTCAGTAGATTTGCATGGGGCCTCCATAGTCTGTCTCACAAGCCTGCAGGGACTGCTGATGCTTCTGGTCTACAGACTTTGGGTATTAGACCATATCCAAAGTTTGATGCTGATTTAGTTGGTTCAGGGTGATCTTGAACATCTGTTCAGTTTAGAACCTGCTGAGTAATCAAAAGTAGAGACTAATTTCAGAAAATCTGGAATATACCATCGTCTTTCTGACAAAAATCCCTTTTACACAGCTGGTCTTTGAATAGTCCTTCTTGGTAAGGAAATAATGCAAGTGCAGCATGTTTCATTGCTGGCCTATATAATGGAATGCCTGTCTCTTACCATCATTTCAAGCTAATTGTGGCATGTAAGTGCACGCGGGCACACACACACACACACACACACACACACACTCCCTTATCACTTTCAATGTCACACACAAAAAGCCATCTTTTTGTGTATGAGAGAGAGAGACAGAGAGAGAGAGAGAGAGGGAGAAAGAGAGAGAGAAAAGAGACAGACAATTGGTGTGCCAGGGCCTCTAGCCACTGTGATTGAACTTGATGTGTGTGCCACCTTGTGTGCATGCCTCACCTTGTCCGTCTGGCTTATGTGGGTTCTGGGGAGTCAGACCTAGGACCAAATTCTTCACAGCCAAGAGCCTTAGCCACTAAGCCATCTCTCCAGCCCAGAAAAGCCATCTTAATTTAAAGCTCTATGTGGAATAGTCCAAAGATGCTCTGCATCCACTTCACCCCAGGAACTTTCAGGAAATGCAAACCTTCAGTCCTTAGAATCAGGCACATTGAGTCAAAAATATATTTTTAATAATAATATTTTAAGGTGAGTTTTGGCTCATTAAATTTTGAGAGGCTTTAATGAGATTCCTTTGCAAGTTTTACGAAGTTTCACATTCAAGCATTTTATCAAAGGATAGTGTTAACACAATGTCCAAAGCACTTAAAAAATTAATGTTAACATCCAGCCAGAATGAATAACAGGAGGGAAGAGATGATTGGATCCTTTTTCATTTTATTTTAGCAAGGTAAAACTGAGGTTATGCCATGGAGCAGCACACACTAGTTTCTCAAGGTGACCCACCACCTTCTACGTGCCTTATGCTTCATCAAGCCCAGAAAACTGATTCAGGCTGTCACACTTGAGTTAAGAGTAAACATTTGCTCTGTGGATCCTTCAGCAGTGAGTTACACAATCACCTATCACAGCTTCCTTCTTACATTTTATCCCTTTTGTCATCACTCTACACCTCCTTCAAATCCTGTAATCTGCTAGAATATCTGCCCAGATAAGACTCTTGCAAAAGTGACCAACATTAGGGATGGTGCCCAAGGGAAAGATGCTTGTTAAGCACCAGTGTCTGTCCACAGTGAGAGCCTGAAACAGAGTGTGGCCCATAGATCTGCAGCATCTGCATCTCCTCCGAGCTTGTGAGAAATGCAGAGATGCAGAGACCCAGGTCATACCCAGAGCTGATCCCAGGGACTCCAAAGCTTCATCTGTCTAATGCTCAGATCCCAAGGACCTCACAGCCTCATCTGTCCAGTGCTCAGTGTCCAAGAACCTCAGAGCCATACCTGTCTAGTGCTCATACATTAATAGAAAGCAACGAGGGGGTGGGGCAGCCCAGTGCTTCCATATCTGGTCCCTTATGACCATGTGCAAAGACACTGAGCACATTGCCTGCACCTTTCCCACACTTTGCAGCATGCCACACCCTCTGTACCATTTATACTTGCTGGTCTTGATATAGTCATCAAAGACTATAGCTAACAATAACTGATCAACTTCTCCCCATGAGCCCCACCTTCCTGATCTCTCTAGCCTCTGACAACCAGCTTTCTATAGATTTTCAACTTTTATGAGATCAACTCTTTTAGATTCCACTGATGAGTGAAATCATTCATTGTTTGATTTTGTTTGTTTGGCTTATTTCCCTTAACAATGATTTCCAGTTCCATCCATGTCCTTAAAAATGGCAGGATTCTGGGCTGGAGAGATGGCTTAGTGATTAAGGTGTTTGCCTGCGAAGCCATTTAGAGGTAAATTTGATGGGCAAAATGTATTTGTTTAGCCAAAGAACAGTAATAGCTCCCCTGATTGCCTATAAACTTCCAAACCATATTAAAACCACCAGGGTTCAGGAAACATTGCAGAAGAGAAGGCAGAAAGAATGTAAGAGTCAGAAAATGGGAAGGAGTACTTTGGGGCAATCATGACCTCATAGCAGATGTTGTCACCTCCATGAGACCTGCATAATATTGAGCTCATCAACATTTTGTCATAGAGGACTGAGGAGCGAAAAACAATGATGCATCGAAACAGAAGGACTACTTGGAAAGAGGAGGATGCTTAGTGGAATAGCAGTGTGGAGCAGTGGGAGGAGGGTCAAAGAGGGTAATGGGAGGGGAATGCCATCAAATTATATCATATTCATGTATTAAAATCACCAACTCAAAAAGTACATGAGCAAGGTGAGAGGCCAGCAGGAGTCAAGGCCACAGCAGACAAGCAATTGTCTTACCAAGACTCTCAGCAGTACCATTCTAGAGGGTGTGGTCAGTTCTTGCTTATAAAGGTAGCCTGTCATGTCTCTGTCAGACAAGGAAGTCCTACCCTGGCACAGGTGAGGGCAAAGCTTCTGCCAGGTCTGTGCACAGCTGCCTCCAAGAATCTGCTGACAGCTGGGCCTAGGAAAGAACCCTTCCCCACATTGACACCATGCCTTGACCCTTCTGAGTTACATTTTCACCCACTGAGCAGTTCGGACAAAGGCAATTACATGATGTCATTCTCTATTTCAAAAAGATATCAGGCCATGGATGGATATTTACTTCCTACTAGTGCCCTAGAGCTATGGCAGGTGGCTCCATCTTCTGCGTGCTAACGGTACCCGTTGAAATGAACATTAACAAGGCTGGGCTGTCAAAATCCATTTGGAAGCTACTCAGTTTGATGTTAAAAGAAGATTTGAGAGATACAAATAGGAGCTGGTTATTTGTTTCGTAAATTGAAAACAGATCCTTCTCTCAGTAAGATTTGCCTTTCAGTAATGCCAAAAACATATTTGAACAAATTTGAAAGAACTTATTAAGGAAATTGCTTAGCATGCTGATATATTAATTGTTAGGCTGAGATTCAAATGTATAATTAATATGTGCATGCATGTGTGATATTGTTCCTTTGGAAATAACTGACTATACTTCATCATTCAGATTAATTTCAATATCATCATGAACATGCAAAAGCAAATATTTGGCTGTGTGTTTCAGAGATATACCTATGACCACCCCCTCAAACATATACCTTCTTGAGCATGTGCTATGCTACATTTCCTCATGGCTTATGTGGGGAGGTGTGGCCATGTGACTGACTTTAGGACAGAGGGAAGAGCTAATATGTATGTTCACAAATACTCGGTCATCCTCCGTGATACTTTCTGTTCTGGCTTGATGAAGGCTTGCACGGTAAACTGGAAGTCTCAACAGACAAACCCAACGAAGGCTCATGGGGTTATGCATCAAAATTCTACACTGTTGTGCTGAACTTGTCCAGCATGCGCAAGGCCCAGGGTTCAGTGCCTAACAGTATGAGGAAAAGATGTTTATAGTGTTAAGCTAATACGATTTGAGGGCTTATCTTTTACAACATTTAGTACTAGAGTGGAGTAAGGTTCCCCACTTAGCTCCTTTCTTACCTCATGCCTTACAATCTAGAATGTGTATCTATTATTCCTCAATTCTCTAAACTATTTGAGTGATCACTAGAAGATCTCAGTGATGAAGAGAATTTACTGAACCATTTTACAAAGTGATTGTGTATCTGCAGTTAAACAGTTTGATACAGAGGTTTGACTAGGTGAGGTGGCCTGGCTTGTACATCATCTCACTTTGGCCTGACACAACTACTTAGTGACCAGCAGAATCTTCCTACTGGCATTAGGAGCAAAATAATAAAATGGATAATAGAATAATAAAATACATAAAACAATAAGTACAATGAAATAAATTACAATGAAAGAAAAGGATCATTCTTTTGAGCTAATGGCTTTAACTTTTTCAATTTTTTAAGATTTTATTTTTATTTATTTGAGAAAGGGGACAAGAGAGAATGGGTGCTCTAGAGCCTCTAGCCACTAAAACAAATTCGAAATGCATGTGCCAACATGTGCATCTGGATTACGTAGGTACAGGGGAATCAAACTTGAGTCCTTAGGCTTTGCAGGCAAGTGTCTTAACTACTAACCCATCTCTCCAGCCAGAGTTAGTGGTTTTAATATTTTACTTATTTATTCATTTATTTGTACGCAGAGAGGCTTGCAATCCTGTATCCATACAGGAAGAGGGAGATTGGGAGGCAATGAGTGTATCAAGGCCTCTGGCGCTGCAAACAAACTCCAGTTGTGTACTCCCTCTGTGCATGTGGCATCACATGGATATTGGGGAATCAAACTTGAGCCATTAGACTTTGCAAGCAAGCAAGCACCATTACCTGCTGAGCCATCTCTCAAGTCCTGATTATCTGTGTTTAATTTGCCTTGAAATAAGATTTCACCAAAAATAAACTACAACAAAATACCCAAAATAGTGTTAAATTTCCCAAGGGATTAGTTCTAGTAATATCTTTAGGGGAAAATTTGAAATTACTGTGACTATGGAATAGAATAGCTTAAAACCCTTTTATATCTCCAATTAAAGCAGTGGGAATGGCACAGCCCCTATCCTCCATGTATGTGTGCATGATTTTAGAGAGGGCAGTGTACATGCCAGCCACAAATAAATTTATAATCCTGTTTCCTGAAACAGCTCTTTTCCTCCTAAATGTATGAGAAAGTAGAATAATCACCCAAATATCCATGAGAGCTTCTGAATGAAACTAGCAGGACCGGAATTACAGGTGTCCCCAATTTCTATTAAAAGAGCCCCTCAAGAGGAGAGAGAGCTAGTCAAAGCATGCACCTTGAGAAGCATCATGTGTTAAATTTAGCACTCTTGAAATGCACAACAAAGCAAGCCTGCAAAATGCAATTCACCTGGCAGGGGGTCAGTAATGAACTCTGATGGCAAATAAACATGCCAGCTAGCTAAGAGGCATCACAAGCTGTCCGCCTCAAGACTTCCTAGTTTCTTCCTCCTTTTCATGTTTAATTATATTAATTTTCATTTGGTGAAATGTCAAGTGCTCTCCATATTAATTCTACATTGTGGCAGGCAACTTATCAATCACAGTTTCTTCATCTGGGCTTCAGACCTGTCCTCTTGTCACAATCAAAGTTTTCTATGGCAATATGCTTTCGTTTAAAGAAATTAGCATCTTTAAAGCATAAGTCCCACAAGAAAGAAGGCTTCCTATTCATGCACATCCCTTTTTCTGAACACACAGATCATGTAGCTTTACATAAAGGGCTCAAGGAAGCCCTTTGGTGCACACACGGAAATGTATTGACTATGCTTGCTGTTCCTCAGGCTTATTAAACCTATTACGAGTCCACAGAGTAACTTGGGAACTATGATATTAAATGTGACATAGAAGGTGGGGATTAAATACTGTTAGAGCCTGTATGTGGATGGCTGTTGTGCAGTATGTTACATATCTAAGATCACAGAATCCACACTCATAAGCATTTCACTGAAAGTGATTCCCACTTGGGATTTACAAAGGTTTGTTCCTTAATTAATATATAATATATATCATGAAAGTACAGATAATAAATGCGCAAGCTTATGTATTTTATGTAGGTACACAGCCATGTAACTAGTAACTAGATGATGATGCAGACCACTTCCAAAAAAGTGTCGTTCATTCTTTTTTCTGGCCAGTGTCCTCTAAACCCACAGTGAAATCTAACCTAACTTCCAGAATGATCTGTTAGGTTTGGCTGTTCTTGAACAGCCTATGAAAGGATGCACAGAGTTCAAAGTGCTGTGCCTGGCTTCCAGAGTTCCACATTATCTCCATGAGATTTGTCTACCCTTTTTGTGTGGCAACAATTTGTTTTTGAATATTTCTAAGCAGAAACTCATGTGTTTGAGAGATAAATAACAAAGTTATAGTCAGATTCTTTTTAAAATTCCCCAGCGGTGCCAACAATAGAACCTAGGTAGTTCCCTTCAGGCAACAGGGTCGAGTTGAGGAAAACCTAAACAAGAAGCCTCAGCTCTGTCACCCAGTGGAAGTCTTTCTTGTATGCAAGTTCAATGACACATATTCTGATAGAAACCTAGCACGGCTTGTAAAATCACTGTGGAAAGGGTTCGGAAGATAAAAGGAGAAAGGGGTGAACATGATAGTCATGCTGTTTTCTGGATATGTGAGTGAAGGAGAGACAGAGACTGCCCATGGGAGTTCATGACAGTCTACAGAACATGGTTATATGATTTTTAGAAAAAGCGGGGACAATTCCTTACTAGCCCGGCTTGATGGTTGGGTGGGTGTCAAGAATATGATTCTGAGTCACAATCTTCACAATGACACTGGTGAGGATTGCAAGGAGGTGGCAGTTCCTAAGCTGATATGGCTGCACACAGAGCTCTGAGATTAATTCAGAGTTGACTTTATAAGTCAAATTCTCATTAAATAATTTGTTCTTTTGTAGTTAGAATAATCAGAAATACAATATGTGGTGACTTTGGGAGGGCATTTGACAGAATATGTCCTTGATATTATAAAAAAGAAATGTGAGCTAGGTGAAAGTGTCATTAGAGGTATTAATAGCATCTGGAATAGTTGTCATCAGTAGATGACTGCTATAATGGCACACTGAGCAGGCCTCTCTACCTTTAAACTCTACCTTTAAAGTGAGGCTACTTTACATTTTCAGAAGAGACACAGACAAAAATAAATCTAATTGTTTTGAACAAATGTACACAGTACATGAATTTCAGGGACATTGTGACAGTTATAAGTTAGAATCCCAAAAGTTTCATAAAGGAAGTCCTAGCTACCAAATAAATTTTAATAACAATAAATTTAGTCTTTAATTTGGACCTAAAATGCTACATTAAAGAGAAGGAAGAAACTTCACATGGGCTTTATTCAGCTGATTGCATGTTAACATTTGCTGTGGGTAGGCAAACAAAGCTGCAGTCTCTGATTTCTACTACTCAGCATGACAGCATAGACACCTTGTATAGCTGGAAGAAGATGAAATTAAACTAATAAGTCATAAAAGGCATCAATACTGGAGTAAGACTTTATCCTGAGGATATCTACAGTCATGGTGACCTTGAGGTTCCATCTGCATGATCTGAGATAAAGCAATTGGAAGCCTGAAGAGACAGAGTATTGGCATCCTATGTGTGCAGTCGAGGTGGAGGCACAGACTGGAAATAATTCCTTTCAGAAGACAAGCTGGTTGAGTCACCTTTAACATTAAGCAAAGGGGAATAAAAATCTTTTCTTTTGAAATCTCATAAGGACATATGGTGTGCATTTGATTTGCATTAACGTTACCTATGCATCTGTGTCTGTGGCAGGTGCTTAACAAGTATGAATCTATTGGTCACTGATTGATTTTGATATTCACATGCTTGGCAATCTAATTTAAATGAATGAAAATCTTATTTGAAGTGGACTCAGCTCTCATAGAGCACTTACAAGAAAGCTCCCCTGAAAACATGGAATGTCTGAGGTGATATGGGGACTTGAACAAAACCTTGAGTAAGTAATACACAACGATTTTATTCCACAAAAATATTAGATATAATTATCAAGAATAACTAACACATTGAAGAAAATAAAGGAAATAATGAAAATATGACTGAGGAAGAAATGAATGAAAAGAAATAAGTTGTGGTGTTCTTTGGAGGAATCAGGTGAATAAATAATGTGTTGTGTATCTCAAATCATTAGATGAGAGAATCATGAATATAGTCACCAAAAGAAATAATTAAAGATCAAGGTGATTATTTGATAATTACCCTGATTTAATTATTATTCAATATGTGTAGAATTCACAACATCACTTGGTTTTTCATAAATATGTACAAATATTATATGTCAACCAAAAATTTAAAGAATAAAAAAGAATCTCAAGAAACAGGCAAAATAAATTTGGAAATAAACTAAACAAAATTTTGAGAAATTCAAAATAAAATAATGATGAATTATTCTGCATGTGTAGCTCCATGCCAGAGGTGATGTCCTAGCATGCATAAGACCCTAGGTTTGACACTCAGAATACATACATACATGCTTGTACACACACATGTACACACACTAAAATAAAAGTCAGTGGTTGTTCTTATCCACAGTTAAGATATGGCAGCAGAAAAAAAAAATTATTGAACTAGAAGATGGTTATGAAACACATGGAAAAATAAAAGGCAACTGTGGTTTTATTCACACATAAACCACAACTGATAAAATTGTTGAGCTAGAAGATGGTTATGAAATAATGATTCCAAATATAGAAGGTGAGACAATTCAGAGGAACTCATGGAAGAGTGGCTAGAAGACATGGAAGAGAATGGAAAATTCTGCTGAGAAACAGACACCATGAAAAATGAGCTACAAAGGCTGGAGAACTGATTGGCTCAATCGTTAGACTTAAGGAGACCAGAAAATCCAGAGGAGGATTCATGAAATGCCCACCATACCTGGAGATATTATCTATAGTGAAATTGCAGAACACCGAAGACAACATGAAAATACTGAAGACAACCAGAGAAAATGATAACTTCTGACCACAGTAGACACCGGTTTGTTTCAATGATTCTGCTACCAGTACTCCAAGAAGACTAGTACCAACTGGAGCTAAAAGTCCAGTGAATCCAACTTTTTTTAAAAAAAATAATTAATTGATTGATTTATTTGAGAGAGAGGAAAGGGAGAGAAGGATAAATAGAAAGAGAGAGAGAGGAAGAGGCATATATAGAGAGAGTGGGCACACCAAGCCTCCAGCCACTGCAAACAAACTCTAGATGCATGTGCCACCTTGTGCATCTCCCTTACGTTGATACTGGGAAAATGAACCTGGGTCCTTAGGCTTCACAGGCAAGCATCTTAACTGCTAAGCCATCTCACTGGACCAGAATCCAACTTTTAAAATAAAACACAGGGCTGGAGAGATGGCTTAGCGGTTAAGGCGCCTGCCTGCTAAGCCTAAGAACGCTGGTTCCAATCTCTAGGTCCCACGTTTACCAGATGCAAAGTGACACAAGGGCACAATGCCACACTTGACCACAAGGAGGCGCACGCATCTGGATTTCGTTCGCAGCAGCTGAGAGGCTGCTGGTGCGCCCATCTCTATCTGTCTACCTCTCCCTCTCTCTCTGTCTCTCTCCAAAAAAATAAAATAAAATAAAAATTAAAAAAATAAAACACAAAGTTAAAAGGAGGCCACTTAATCCACACAAAACTGGAAATTATTTAACATTACATGCTTATCAGAAGACTTCATAGGAAATGTGCTTGAGACAGAAACAACAAACAAAAAATGCCAAATATAAAGTCAGAGACATAGAAAAGTAAACTTAAAAAGACAGTAGATGTGAGAAAATTTATATAAATACTGGTATAATAAAAATAATTTGTGTGATCTGTGAGAATTAAATACTAGATGGCAATACTAGATCGATGTAAAACTGCTTAACATGTTATACAAAAGAAATGAAATTTTGATTAAATAATGTATATCAAAAGTTCTAAGGTAACCAAAATATTAGAGTAAGGGGGTATACTGTATACTCCAAAAGTAATTCAAATAGTAAAAGGAAAACTCAAATCTTACAAAATAAAAACAAATGAGGACAGTGAAAAATGGAAGAATAGCTAATTGTGTCAACCTAAATTTTGAGCAGCATTATGGAGTGAAAAATCCTTTTTTATAAGAATACATAAGTTCTGATTCCAGTTGTATTCACAATTATCCCTTTTAAAAGACATTAAAATGTGTACACACTAATCAACATATTTGTGAAAGCATTTGGTATGTGATATAACTCTAAAGAGAAAGATGAGAAAGAAAACAGAGAAGTCATAGCCATGGTTACTAAGGTGAGGAAGAAAATGAAGAGATGAGCAGGTTATATGATGGGTTCCTGGGTAGGAGAAGCTGGAGACAGTTTTAATTTTAAAAGTGCTTGTTTCATTATTATTCTTTGAAATTTTATCAACATTAAAAGCTAGTATAATTTAAAAATTTATTAATTATGCTCTTTTACTTTATATTTTTGATATACAATTAAAAACCTATATGAACATACACAAACATACACACAGTAATATGCTGGTTCATGTTACTCCTGGAGAAGTGCATCCATTTACAGAAGCATTACATTTAGGAAAAGAGTATGATCTGAAAATAAATTCAGCCATGAGAAGTGCTTTGAAAGCACACTTTTTTTTGGAGAGAGACAGAGGGTGTGGGAGAGACAGATAGAGAATGGGTGTATCAGCAGACTCTCAGCTGCTGTGAGTGAACTCCAGACATGTGCACCCCCTTGTGGGCAAGTGCAGTATTGTGCCCTTGTGTCACTTTGTCTATGGCTAAATGTGGGACCTGGAGACTGGAAGCGGCATTCTTAGGCTTAGCAGGCAGGCACCTTAACCGCTAAGCTATCTCTCCAGCCCAGAAAGCACACTTTCTAAGAAATAACTGGTCACATGAATGAAGGAAATCAGTTCTTCACTGCAGGTTGAAGTAACATGGACAAGAACTCTTTTCACAGTCCTTTGCTCTTTTATTCCTGAGGGGAGAACTTCCATAGTGATTCTCTGCCTACTGGCCAGCCAAGGTGACCTGGACTTTAATCGTTAAGAATTGATTAGGAAAATCAATCAGGAATCAAATTAGGATATAATCAAATAAGAGAAATCAAATAGGGAATGCATATAGAAAGTTGAGTTGGTTGCATTGCTTTAAACAAAAATTTAAATTATTTAAATGAGTTATATGGAGCTTGTTTAAGAATATATAAAAGCAGACAGATGCAATAAATTTGAAACACTTTAAGGAATGAAATAATGTGCTCTCGTTCAGAAATACCTTGGTTTGTCTTACTTACTTATTGTTAAATGATGAAGTGCTCAGACCGGCCCATACATAAATCATGACTGTACAGAGGTCACTGAATGGCGTCTTCCTGCCATTGCTAGGAAGGAGAGACTGTCAGTATTTCCAGAACTCAACAACAGACAGTCAAGACCTACAAGGTACTCAGCCTCAATGAATTAATATATGTAAAATTTTTTCAATAGTGCTTTTCATACTTACTAAATGTTCACTATTATAATTTTCCTATTTCCATGAGGAAGGCAATGTTTTATATAAAAATGTACATTTTCTCTCTGTCTCTCCTTCCTGTCTCTGCCCCATGTAAACAAAGGCTATGAAAAACAAAATGCTTTCATAACATAAATTTGTTCTAGAAAAACAAACAGAAAATACTTTTGCTTTATCACAGGAAATTATATACTTGACACATTGGAATGGGGTATTTCTAAGATGAGATGGGCTTATAAATTCTCAATCCCAATTACTATGATATTTATGACTACTAATGAGGTTATTAAATCAAACCACACAAAATCTCAAACCAAAATATTATTGTTATTTCCACATAAACTAAAATTAAGCTAAAGAAGTTTGCTAAGCATCTGGCCCAGGACCATCAGTTTGATTCTTCTCATGAGGGAACAAAAAAAAAAAAAAACTGCATGTCATTTGATATTAATATTTTACCATTACTTCTGTGCAATGCTAGGGATCAAACCTAGAAGCACTCCAACACTGGACTATGCCCCACGCTTTTCAGATTATTATTTGATTTCCCTATTAGATTATAGATGTGTTTATATAAGGCAAATTTCTATATAGTTTCATCAACAGTATAACTAATTAGAGTCAGAAAGAGTGCATGTTGACAAAAACTAACATTTGCAGAGTGACTACCACTGGAAACAAAATGATGTAGCAAAAAAGTTATGTGCACAACACAGCAACTCTATGAGGTAAGTTTTACATTACCATAATCATGATTGCTATTTAGATATGAGGAAATTGATGCTTAGAGGGATTAAGTAACTTGTCAGCAATTATCCTATAATCTGTTGAGGCAAAACTACCTACCCACCATTACTTGTAGCTTCAAAGTCAAATTATTTGCTAGTTCTATGAATCCTCCGGTACAACTGTCAATTAGATCTTTTAGCAGGACTACCTGAGTATATGCATATGTTATTATGGAGCTTGTGCAAGATTCTTGAAATATCATAAACAAGTTGATCTTATAGAAGATGAGAGTAGAATAATGGTTACCAAATGTTGGGAGATAGAAGGGGAGGAAAAGATTGGAGAACATTGGGCAAAAGGGAGTAAGTAGTAATTATATAGGTATCCAACTGAATGGTAGAATGATGATATATAGATATATTGTAGTATTTATTTGAAACTATAAAGAGCAATGGATTTATGTTTTTATCACAAAGAAATGTTAAATGTTTGAGAAGATACTTATTTTAATCCTAATTTTCTTTCTTTCTTTCTTTCTTTCTTTTCTTTTCTTTTCTTTTCTTTTTCTTTTTTTTTTTTTTTTTGAGGTAGGGTTTCACTCTAGCTCAGGCTGACCTGGAAGTCACTCAGTAGTCTCAGGGTGGCCTCGAATTCATTGTGATCCTCATACTTCTGCCTCCCAAGTGTTGGGATTAAAGGTATGTGCCACCATGCCTGTCCTAATTTGAAGATCACAATTTAACCTATATAGAAAAAAATCATATAGTTCCCCACAAAAATATACAACCTTTGTGTGTCATTTTAAAGAAGATTCTGAAAGTTCAGAGATAACTAAGAAATAGCCTTTGACCTGGAGAATTCCCTTCTCAAGACATTGATAATCCAAGGAGTTTATGAAGATTTTAAATCCTCCAGCAAAGTCAATTATGTCAGGAAACTAACTTAAAATTCATTAAATATAATGAAGTACATTTCTGTTCCTCAGTTGTGTGTGCCACATTTCAAGTACTCAATCTCTCATGTGGCAAAGGTTCCCTGATCTAAGCTACATATATGAAGTGTCCACTATCACAGAACCTTTACCAAAAAGCCCTGCTCTGAGCTGCTCAGTATGCACTCAGATCAGCCTCCCTGCCTAGGAGTGAGTCTGAATAGCAAGAGTCTCCAGCAATTCAAGGGGTACTTAAAAATCTTAAATGGGATGGTTTAGAGAAGAGCTTCAAAGATTTTCCAAAATTTTCTGACCAAATATAATGTGTGGGATGGCTGAGGAAAACAGTGTGGGCATTTAGGAGAATATAGAGAAGTTTGCATTCAAAATAAACACTGAAAAGTCAGTAACAAAAATAATGGTAATCACATATGGATGGCCATATGCCAGACAACACACAGAGAATCTGACTACATTAAAATAAAACTTCCTTGGTGCATAGATTTTCTTTGATTTTCAGTGCATGTTAACTAGACAGAATAACTGCTTTTGCTCTGGCATTTTCCTACAGGAATATAACCAATATGCTTTGACAATATTCATTCCTATTCCCCTTTCTTACTCTTTTTCCCCTTTCCCTGACTCCCTTCTTCCTTTCAAATAGTTCCCCTTCTACTTTCATACCATCTCTTTTATTATTACCTTCTAGATTCCACATAAGAGAGATATAAAGGTTTTCTTTCAGAGTGTGACTTTCAGAGTGTGACTTATTTTGCTTAACATTGTCATCACCAGTGTCCTTTTTCATCCTCCTGCAAGTGCACGGTCTTAATCTTCTTTATGGCAGAATAATACTATGTTATATCACATTATCTTTTCCAATTCATCTGTTTTTGGGCACCTAGACTAATCCCATAGCCTGACTATTATGATAGCATCTTAGTAAACTGGAAATATTTGTTGCATCAGGACTGATTGCTGCCAGTATATACCAATGATCATATGGAAGGTCCAGTTTTAGCTTTTCAAGTAGCCTTCATACCAACTTCCATCATAGTTTGATTTATTCACATTCCAACCAAGAGTAGATTAGAGTATATAAAGGTTCCTTTCTTCTCACCAGCATTCATTATTGTTTTGTATTCTTGGTAATCACCATTCTGAACAGAGTTTTTAAAAATTTCATTGTATAATTGAGAACGTTAATATAATATATTAACATATTGAAAATTGGTCACATTTACCATCAGGTTGTACTCTTATGTTCCCTCTCCCTCATCCATATTTGATTCAGGACCTCCTTAGGAGGGTTATTGGTAATCACTGTGAGGTCATAATGGTCCAGTCACTGTCTGTGGGGAAGACAATGCTTAAGAGTATACCTATCCACCTGACAGCTCTTACATTATTTTCTTTTAAATTTTATTTATTTAATCATTTAAGAAAGAGAGAGGGGGAAAGGGGCAGATGAGAGAGAGAGAAAGAAAGAGAGAGAGAAGGAGAGAGAGAATGGTGGGCCAGAGCCTCCAGCCACTGCTAACAAACTCTAGATGCATATGCCACCTTGAGCATCTGGCTTACATGGATCCTGCATAATAGAATCTGGATCCTTTGGCTTTTCAGGCAGGTGCCTTAACTGCTAAACCATCTCTTAAAAGCCTTTTTTTTTTTTTTTTTTTTTTTTTTGATGATCATAACCTCTTCTTTTAGCCAAATAACAGTGAATGACACCCCCGCCCCAGGTCTAAGCCATAGACTTCTGATTTGGTTCTCAGTACCAGGCATGAACTCCCTCCCACTGAGTGGGCCTCATGTCCAATCAGAAAGCAGGTGATTATTCCCACAATTTATGCACCACTATTGCACCAGTGGGTACATCTTGTCTGGCTGGCTGCAAGGATCAGTCAAAACAACCTAGTAGAAGAGCTGGGGAAGTTTGGAAGGTACTCTCTTGGCAGCATGCCTCAGGGTCTGTGGGATATGGTCTCAATTTTAAAATGGTATTGAAAATATGAATGGTTTTAGGTTATTGTACCAAAGTATTTCTAGCATTTTGCTAAGGAGATATTGGATGGTGTCAATATGTGACTATAGCCAATACTTCTAGAAAAATGCAATGACTTACTAAGAAAGATTCAAAAAAAAGATTTCACCTAGTCATATTTATGTCCCCACTATATCCCAACATTGAGTTTACAGAAATCATTTACATCACTTTAATAAAGAACAATTTCTTAAGTCTGCCCAAATAGATCTCCCCCATCCACAGAAACAAAACTGGTTCAGGAAAATATTTCTGAGATGGACATTGCATTATAGAGGCACACAGTGAGTGTTCTCACACTGACAGTCATCACTTTGGGAAAGTGTCACACAGAATTCTCACTGCATTCTTTCACTAATTCTGAGAAATCCTATTGGGAAAAATAATTTATTCATCACCCTAAGGCAATTAATGAAATGAAGGAACTTTCTTAGTTGTGCCATACAAAGTGTTGATTAGTGAGATGAGCTTAAATTCACTGGCAACAGAAAGAACTGAAAACCCTATGGATGCTGGCCCATGCAGTAGTTTTCATGGTCTGAGGTCACTTGAGGTTTCCTGGAATGATCCCAGTAGATAACAAATGGCTGCTTGTCTTGAGCTTCCAACATTCACAGTAGCCATCCAACACCATGCATTGTATATATCAAGAATATTTAACTATAATTACATATTATATATAACTAGATATAAATAAATTTAATTATATCTCTAATAATACATGAAACATGACATTATACAAGATCATTCTTTTGTTCTCTCAAATATGCCCATAAATAACAGCATTCAAGGGAATGCTATCTGGGAATAATTAAGACAGCAGCAATACTCTTCAAACAAGCAGCCCAAGCATGAAGTTATAAAAGACCCAAACATGAGAAAATAATTAAACATTCAGTATTAATAATTTGTTATTTAACAATGAGCCAAGAACCATATTAATCACTATCCAAAGAACACAGCTGAGAAAAAAAAAATATGAATGATCTCTATGCAGATGCACATTCACACTCAATACAATTGGTATGCAAATGCCTAAGGACAAAATTAACTTGCTTAGTCAAAACTTCCCACTGGAGATGAGTACATATTTTTGTGAATTTAGCTGCAGAAGTATTATTCTGGTCCATGTTGTACCCACTATTTTTTTACAAAGACAAATATGAATAGATAACACCCTCATTTCCTCCCCTCTAAAACCAACCTGACTTGTCAGAAACTTTGCAGTACCTAGCTTTCAAACAGTCTGGTGGCATCAATACACCCTGCACTGCCATGCACAAGTGTGACAAGCAATTCGCATTTCATTCTACATTGGCTTTTCATTCTATTGAAATAGAATCTGAACATTTCAAAGAGTAGGCACCATGTTATTAGAATATTTTGTGGAGTGTCAAACTCTGTACAAACATTATTTTATTCATCTACATGATTTCTTTTCTAGAGTGGGTGGCATGTTATTATTACTGTTAACTGGGAAAAGTTTGCTTTGAAGGTCAGCTTCTCTGTACCAATGAAAGAAGAACTTATAAATGAGTATAAAATGACAACCTCAATGCTTTTACCCAGGCAGGTACTACAAGTAAGGTAAACAGGCCAAATTAGATATGTGATAGGAATGGACTGAGGAAGTAAGAGAAGATACACACATTTGTTTAATGTAGCAATAGAGTTAAGAGAGAAGGCTCGAGAAATGTCTTGAGACAAGGAAATCTGCTTATTTTGAAATCACGTAGATTTATGTGGATGCTTCTTACTGTATATGTTAAAAAAAGGAAACAGTGTTCTGAGAGATAGAGACATGGGAGAGTTAGAACATTGTGAAAATGAAAGAGGAAGGAATGAATCCATACTAAAATGAAATACTCATTTTCTCAGTTAGCAAATATTGACTGGGCATATGAGACTGAATATGCAAATGCGCAATGCCTGACAATGTCTGACAACAGAGCTTTGGCACAAGCAGCAACCAGCTGGAAGCCCCACCACACGCTCGATGGAAATGAGCTCAGAGTCACGTTTTGGTCCATGATTTCTCAGTTCTTACCCTTCTCCTTCCTATTAAGGCCTAGGGAAGCCAACCTGTTTCTCAAACCAACCACATCTGATGCCCACTGGTTATCTAGACTAGCTTCTTCTTATCAGTGTACACTTGAAACCTGTCCCTTTTCACTCCAAATCTCTCTACCCGTTTTAGTATCTCTGTCAAATGCAAGTGATGGTGGCCAACTTGCTTGTACACTTTACATAGCTTGCACACTACTCTTTGTGTGGTCTTCATTTATTTCCACAGGCCCATATTTAAAGCCACCTTAGAAAGTGATCCAGTAAGAGAATGCAGAAGGGAATTTCAAATTGAGTAACATGTACTTCTGCATTAGATAGCAGGGCAAGAGTAGAACAGGTGGCTGAGTGTGCCCAGAGGACAGTGTATGATACTTATGTCACATGTATATGCATGAGATTTTGAATAAAAGGCAGGAAGATCATGAAGGTCCCTGAGTGACAAATGTGTTAGATTTCAAATTCACATTGTGATAATGGGCAGTTGTTGTAACAAACTTTAAATGAGGACTTAAGTTGACTTTGAAGTACTGAAAGGTTACACTGGCACCATGGTTGCAGATAGGTGGAAGATGGGCAAGGTATGTCTATGAGAACATTGTAGCTGTGGCAAAATGAAAGATGCTATAGAACAGTCAGGGGCAGTGGGCAAACAGAGGAAGAATCAGTAAGTGAGATGAGAGGGTTGCTAAGGACGGACAGCTGACACTGGTGGGGTGAGGGTCACAGAGATGTGTCGCTCTGGGTTTCTGGGTGGCTTTGTTCAAAGAGGAGAATTAAGTAATAATAGGAACTTATGAAACCAGGAAAGTGGCTTGCCCTGAATAGACTAAGAAAAAGAGAAGCAATTTTTCCTCTTCCATACATGTTGCCTATACTCAAACCATTTATGTTATTTATGAATTTTACTCATGAAATTTATCTGTTTATAAAAAGCAGCAAATATACCCCTTAAAAGACCAAAACCTATACTATAATACCTACTCTATAATTTATGAAGACCAAAAGATACTCTCACAAAAACAAAACAACAAAATCAGTGTCATTCAGTAAAATTAACAATTATTTCAGTTTTAAGTGAGAAACCAAATAAAAATCACCCCAAACTTCTTAGCTCACAATTCACAGCAGTACACACAGACTCCACTTAACACTACTGGCTATAGGCACAGTAGGCATTTTCTCGTGTCAACAGCCTTTTACTCCTAATGAACTTGATGGAAGGTCATTCTTTTAGACAAAGTATTAAGACAGCTATTAAGAGATTTTTTGCGGGGGAGGGTTCCATATGAGTAAAAAGAGAGTTATGGTGAGGAATACAGCAAAATCTTTTTAGGTAAAAAATAAGCATTCCTATTTTAAGATAAATTCATAATATATTCCGGTTGGCCACTTTTCAACCAAGTCTTTCGTTAACTCTGCATCGAGCACCCAAGAGAGACCAGAATCACTGATTAAACCATAACATATATTCCTATAATTTACCACATGCTTTTGATTATGATATAAAATTTTTTGACTTTGCTATGCACATAGTTTTGATTATAGCCCCTGCTTGATTACAGTCCTTGAACATAGACTGGAATTAATACTTAGCATGATGATGGGAGCCTAAGAAGCAACTAAGAAATCTCAAAGCATTCCCTGCTGTAACAACGGTGAATGAGTGACTATGACAGGATGAGGTTGGATTACAATATGATGCCTGCACAGCCACAGAAATAAGGATTTGCAGCATCAGAAGGTGGGTGTAACAGGCTTATATATAAGATAATAGCACTCTTAATGATAATACTAAAATGATATTAGTGTGTCCCTTTATCTTTTTAAATCATACAGCCAAGGACATAATAGGTGTCTCCACTGAAATTGGAATGTCTAGCAGGCATTACAACAAAATTTCTTCTGTTTGTTTGTTTGTTTGTGTGTTTGTTTTGAAGTAGGGTCTCAATGTAGCCCAGAGTGATCTGGAATTCACTATGTAGTCTCACTCTGGCCTTAAACTCACATTGATCTCATTGATCTTCCTACCTCTGCCTCCTGGGTGCTGGGATTAAAGGCATGAGCCACCATGCCAGATTCACAGCAAGAGTTCTTAATACCTTTTCCTATCCTAACTTCCCTTATTCCCTCCCTCCCTTCTTCCATCCATCCCTTTTCCCTGTATTCAACAAATATTCACCAGTCATCTGTTATGTTATGGCACATAATATTATTTTTTAATTACACACAATGGACCAAAAAGCAGAGAAGAAAAACAGATTAAAGCCCATGAGGTATACATGCTAGAAGATAATAAATAAAATAGGAAGTAAAATATATAATGCATTAGATGGGGATAAGTGCTCTACAGAAAAGAAAATGGAGAGGCCAAGGAAGGCTTGGATACGAAGGTGACACCTGACTAAAGACAGGGGACAGGATGAGCCATGCTGCTGTCCAGAGAACAGCATCCAGACACTAGCATGTCCATCTCCACAAAAGTACCATCATTCACTCTGTTGCTCAGTCCAATAACCTATGAGTCACGCTGACTTGCTTCTTCTCACTTTATATCCAATCCATCACCAAACTCTGACGGTTCCAGCTCCCAGATCTGTCCTCAGTCCTCCCCCCACCTTCTCCACCAAACACTCATGCTCATGCTCCACTCCACCCAACTGCTCCGCAGGCCGCATTTTCTGGCCCACAGATGGCAGACTAGTCTTAAAAAAACACATCATATAATGTCACACTTTAAAGCACATCTTTTCCAAAACAATCTTCCCTGTGGCATGAAATCCTAACTCCATTTCATGTTTAAGGTGTGATGAATGCTTCCTGGTCATTTCACCATGCCCTTCCCAGCTCTCTCTCCCTCATGCAGCCATGTGCCACTTTCAGTTCTGACTCAGAGCCTGCGTTCATTGAGTATGGCATCCATTAACAAAATGCCATAGACTGGGTGACTTAAACAATAGGAATTTATTTTATCTGAGATCTGAAGGCTGGAAGGTGCCTTCAGAGATTATTTCTACTGAGGTTTTTCTTTCTAGCTTGTTGATGGCTGCCTAGTCCCTGTGTCCTCACATGGCTTTTTTTTTTTTTTTTTTTTTTTTTTTTTTTTTTTTTTTGGTCTGAGCAGAGAATGAGTTCTGGTGTTTCTTCTTAAGACATTGCATTAGGTCCTCCTTATCTATCCTTAATTACCTGATTAAAGTCCCTATTTACAAATATAGTTACACTTGGTTAGATATTCTACATATAAAATTTTAGGGGAATGGATTACAGTTCAGTCCACATGAAGAAAAGTTGTCTTTTCTTGTGCCACATCCACCACCTGACAAGTTTATCTCCTAGATTTCTGTCATTCATTTCTCACTTAATGCAGATATACTTCCTTGATTACTTCCTGCAGTATTGTTACACCCACCTCCATGTCCGCCATATCCTCTTTCTTACTCTCTCTTTACCCTTTCTCATTTTCTGATGCCATACTCCATACATGATACTGCATTAAGTAGTTCACTACTTGCTCCCTGTCTGGATCCCAGAGGCAAGGACTTCCCCAGGGGCTAGCATAGTAACCTGTACACAGCAAGTATTCAATCTGCATTGCTGAATGGACTTGTCACAGAAATTCTACCAGGGAGGGGCTATCAGCACTCATACATGAGGAAACAGAAACTAGGCTTTTTCAGTATGAACCGAGATTTAAATCCAAATGTATCACATTTCATCACTTATCAGCTCCATGCTTCACACCAGTCCCAAGAGGTGATATTGTTACTGCTTAGCTTCCATTGGAATCCAAGGACACAGTGCTGATCTGATGAAGCAATGCTGAGAAGCAGGGCCAGCAGCTTCCCTCACAAGGACTGTACCTGAAGGAGAGCTTCACAAAGCAGCATGCATTTGTTGATTCTTAGGGCTGTTTCCTGTGCTCTTGGGATCCCATTCAGAATGTTCTTGCCTATGCTCATGTCTTGAAACATGTTCCCTATTTTTTCCTTTAGTACTTTAGTGTTTCAGGTTTTATACATATAGATCCCTGTTTATTACAGCTCTATTTCAATAGCTACAAATTAGAATCAGCCTATATGCCCACTGACAGATAAATGGAGAATGAAAAATGTGGCATATATACACAGTGGAATTCTATCCAACAATGTAGAGACATGGGAAATTAGATCCAGAAAGACTTATATATTAAGTGGAATGACCCAAGCTCCAAATCTTCATTTTTTTCTCTAATATGTGGGTCCTAGCTTATAATACCTAAATTTCTATAAGTATGTATATATAGGAAGACAAATTTGGATAAAACCTATGAAGATAGAACTCTATTAAAACCAAACATAGGCAAGCAGGAAGGAGGTGAGGGAAGGACAAAGGACACATGTGATATGTAAACAGAAGGGAGAATATACTGAAGGGAAGAGTATGAGGGGCAAGGCAGGTAAGTGATATGTAGGAATCAATAGACTGTATTTGAAAATGAGTATAAATGATAAATAAATCTCTATATACCAACTAAATTAGTAAAAACAACAACAAAAAAAAAAAAAGCAGGACTACTCTGGGAATAATGTCATGCCAGAAATAGGTGCCCTGGTAAAGGTGAGCTATCTTACTCACAGAAGAAGTCAGGACAATCCACTGGGCATGCCTGCTAGGGCTCAAGTATAGTGAATTTCTATTTAGGTTTAAGTTAAATACAGGAGAAATTCTTGTGGCTAGAATCCTTATGTCCATGTCAGATGAAACACTCAAGGATTACCAACCAGTTAAAGAAACAAAGCATGGTCAATCACAGATATCAATACATGAATGTACTTTCCGTCCTCAGTCTTACCTGCCCTCCTAAGTCCTATACTCATGTGACTCATCATGTTTCTACCAGGATATGTTCCTACAATGTATTCATCGGTCAAGTCTATTCATCCTTCAAAATCCAAATCAAATAGCACTCCCTCTCTGGCTCTTTTTGTGTCCACCTCTCTGGACAGAAACAAATGTTTTCTTTCCATGGTTAACTGATCTTCATTACCAAAACCAAAACCACCCCTGAGAAGCAGACACTGTTCCGGCGAGCACACATCACTTGTTTTAGATCACAGTCTCCGCAGTACACTTCAAAAACATCACCAGTATGCTGCCTGTCTCATGTCTCCAGTATATCACTTTTGAGGAACATAATAAATGTTTGAGAATTCAACTTTAATTTCAAAACGAGGCCTGTGATGTTTTTCCAAAGCAGAGACATGAACTGAAGGCTTAGACCCAAAATCTCAGTTTTTCTTGTACACCATATTCTATCTCTAGAAGCCATTTCATTGTATGTTTTTCACATGGCCAATAGATTACCAGGGGTTACTTGATCCCCTTATAATGTTAAAGATGAAGGCAAAAAGTGATGCTTTGCAAATAAGAATAATCTGAAGCATAGTTGTCTTATGAGTATAATCTACTGAAGACAGCATTCAAAATTAAAGTTGTTTGAAATTTGGTTAGCACTTCTACAATAGTTTGTTTCAATTTTAAACATAAGGCAGAGTCCTAGGACTATGTTTCACAAAACTTCAGTGAAGCTAAAATAATTCCTTTGTATGCCTATGAGTCATTAAGATTTTTTTTAAATAAAGAAGTAAATAAGTTTAAAAAGGGAAGGAAGGAGGAAGAGAGCAAAGGAGACAAGAGAGAAGGATGGAAAGAAGAGGGAGGAAATGTCTAATACAGTAATTCAAATGCCTAAAAAAGGCAATCTCAAAGGAATTCATGGGAAGACAAAAATAGTCCATTTACAATGTCTCTCCAAATCCAAAATGTCTGTTATTTTCCCTGAGTATGATTATTATTCAGAAAGAGTAATGTTTTAACGACCAGGTCACCATGTGACATGGTCACATGTAAGCATATGTTACTATGGAAGCAGGGAATGAGCACCATGCAGGTCAACAGTGATAACAATGTGATGATGGATGGAGCCAGTGCACAGTTTGCATATTACTGCCAAGTTAGCATTTATCCCATAGACAGGATAGCTTTGTTTATGGCAGCAGTTAGAATCCTGTATTATTTTGCCATTTAGTGTGTATCTCCCACTGGTGCTACATAGAGACACAAGAAATGTTTTCATCAGGTACAAACCTCCTGTCAACAGCTTAGCAGTGAAATAATGTGGTCCAGTATGGACAATCATGCTAGCTGACATGGGTTCCAATATTCCTTATATTATTTTTGGTGGCTGTTTAGGATAGCATGAACTTGTAAGAGTGAATTTTTATTTTTAGCCTATGTTTATTGAGTTGATCATATGTCACAAATAGAGAATGATAGGATCTTAAAGGGACCAGGGAGCTGGCTCAGTAGGAGGACCTGAGTTTAGATCCCCAGCACTCAATAACATCGGGTTGCAGAAGTCCATTCCTGTAATCCCAGCACTGGACAACTGGAGGCAGGAAGATTATTGGGGGCTTGCTCCCTAGCTAGATTAGCCAAATTGGTAAGCTCCAGGTTCAGTGAGAGACCCTATCTCAGAAAATATGGTGGGGGGGCGATTGAGGAAGACAACAATCTCTGGCTTCTTCACACACATAAACGTGCTCCCCCATACATACGAACATACATACTTACATACACATGTAAAAAATTGATCTTTGACTTAGAAAGTTTTTTCCTCTATTGTAATTTATCTCAATAATAATATTAGCCTTGAAAATAAAAAAAAAAAACAGAGGAAGGAATGTTGTTTCACTTTAAGGCTATGGAAAAAATATACATACATTTCTAAATATCTGTAATGCCCATCAAATCAAAGAAAAATATCCAACTTTACTAGTCTGAATGTGCTTTGGGATACATTCTCTTTTCCTCCTCATTTGAGTTTCCATGTGAAATAGAGACTTATAAAGTATTACATTCACAATAATTTCTGTAGCCATAAAACCACAGAACCCCACAACTGAAAGGAATCTCCAAGTTTATCCTGTTCAACAGCCTTGGTCATATCTTTCAGTAGAAGTAATTTCTTTTCTAACCTCAAAGCAGTCTTTGTGACCTTAAACAATTGATACTAACTTGTGTGGGATTCATAGCTTTGTTTTTCATTGTCACTGCTCATCCAAACATCTGAAATCCAGACAGAGGAGAAAAACAGTGTAAAAAAACAAACAAAAAAAAGTTCCTTCAATAAAACAGTACATTGAACTCTCATTTTTCAAAAATGAATTATTCCTGAGATAACACATTGACATTCTCTCCAAATGTGCTCCGGAATGGTAGGCATTGTTATTTGTGTCCCTGCAGAACCCTGATGTTGAAACAAGTTTTTATAAGACAGGATTTTCATAATCTTGGGCATACAATTTGTCTTTTATGGCAGCCTGACACAGCAACTGCTCTGCCAGTTCACAATTCTTCCATTGCCTTCTAAACGTAACACAGCCTCAGATTTAGTGGGAAGTACATCAGCCACCTTGCCATACAAATGAAAACATGCATCTGTTGGGTGTCTTTGAACATCTCATTATCAACTCCTAGTGGCAGAAACAGCAAAATGCCCAAGATTGCTGTACATTTAAGATCATACCTGCTTGATCATACCTGGCAATAGTACCTGGCAGGATCAACAGAAAGATACAGACACTGAGATTTCTTCCCCTTTGGAATACACTTTTCATTCTGGTTAGAAAAAAAAAAAAAAAGTAATATGCAACTTTCCAAGGGATTTGTCCCAGAATTTAGTTCTTGATGTCAAGTCTGCAAACTGGCTACAGAGAAGTCATTATGTACTTCCAATACATCTTTATTGGACAAGTCAACAGGAAAATGTATGTGGGATTATCAATACCAAGTTGGAACAGCATGTCTCAGGACTGTTGCCAAGAGCTTAATTAAGAGGGCAACATGAATACAAACAGGGTGGTAAACATTTTCCTGATGGTCTGTCCAATATATACATATGAATCCGAAATCACAGGGCTGAAGGGGAAGTCAAAGGTCATTTTGTCATGGATTCCTTTCCCTGTTCTTTCCCTACTTTCTTCTTCCTTTATTGAAAGAGTTCCTGCTACACTCATATTCCACAGCTTTTACTGTTGACTGGCTCAAAAACATACTGCTCATTAGCCTAATTCCTGGATGGGCAACTCTAGAAATTAGAAAGGCATTTCTGATAAGAGACCTAAAATATTTCCTCTCACTTCCATGGAGTACTTTATTCTGACCTCCTTAGGAAATTCTTTTATAGTTCCAGTGAAGCCAACCCATTCCCTCAGTTCTTTCTCACAACTAAACTATTCCCTGGCCTTGTGTTGTCACATATTGTGCTTTCCACACTAGCCAAACCCAAATAACAGCAATTAATGTTTGAGCTGTTATTATAGCAGATTTGTGTGACATTAGATTAAATCACAAAACACACCCAAATCTTAGGATGCCCATTTCAGCGACAATGAACAGAAAGTATACTGTCTGCCCAAGTCACAGATATTCAGGAAGTGAGGTAAGTGTAAAACCCAAGTCATTAAGAGCTAACAATTCAAACTCTGAGAGTGGAACAGGCCACATAGATCTTAATGTGAGTTCTTGCTCACAGCAGTGGCCCAAAAGACCTGACTGGTTCAGGCAGACATTGATGTTTTTTACAGATACTCAGAATGACGTTAATATTTCTTTTCTTCTTCTTTTTTTTTTTAATTTGTGACACACAGAGAGAGATAGAGTGATAGGGAGAGAGAGAGAATGGGCGTGCCAGGGCCTCTCAGCCGCTGTGAATAAACACCAGATGCATGCGCCCCCTTGTGTGCATGTGCAACATTGTGTGCTTTGGTCACTTTTGCATCTGGCTAAACATGGGACCTGGAGATTGGAACAGGAGGTCTTAGGCTTTGCAGGCAGGCACCTTAAACACTCAGCCATCTCTCCAGCCCAACACTAACATATATAAATTTTTGTGGTATGCAAGTTCAGAAACCTCAATTCTATATATCTAGAATTCCAAATCACAAAGATCTCTTTAACCTTGATAGTATTGTCTGATGGATTAATTATACCTCCAAATTATGCACCAAAGAAAACTGCAAAACAATCTTCTATGAAGGCTTCAGAGAATGTTGTAATAGGGACAACCAATCAGAAGGAGGGGTGGGAATATGACTCTGAGATATAATCCATAATGAACACCTACTCATGGGGATGACCGTGCCCAGAACTGCTCATGTGCTCAACTACATAGTCTTCTCTATCTGACCCCTGATGCTTACTGTGTTTTTACCTAAATGCTTCAAATCCAGGGCCTTAAATATCTGTATCCATTAAAATCCTAGCAATAAATAAAATAAAATATAATATAAACAAATCTGCATGATACAAATTAAGGGAAGAGACTTTAATGAAGGAAAACTCTGAGGATGTAATCAGGTTGTGAGTACCAACAGAACTTGCTGCATTAATAATACATAAGTCACTGCTGGGAGCTACTAATACCCCTGGACCTGAAGTGAGGTGATGGTGGTAGGAGAGGGAACCTTTATAAATGGTGAGAGCAGGAGCTATGGGTGGATTGCTTGTTGGGAGGTAGAGTGGGGATTTAGCCAATGCCAGACATATGATGTGAAGCAGAGACAACAGGGCATAAGCATCTCTCCTCCTTTACCCTTCACTAACCTTATAGTTCCTAATTCACTCTCCACTCAGCTGGTCATGAAATCACCTTCCTAGAGCAAGGAACAAGTAAAAATGGGGGTGACTAGCTCTATAGGGTAGCAGTGAGAGGCAGAGAGCAATGGCATAACAAGCATAAAAACTTCAGTACATACTGCTTCTTTGGACCATGGACCAACCTGTCAATGTCTCTTCAATATTACGAATGACTAGTTTTATAGGAACATCAAACTGTAGATTACTTCTTTACTTTATGAAATCACTGACTTCCTTCTATCAAGATGGAGGATTTGACTTCTTCCACATCAGTTAATAATATATTTTGTTTCAAGGTAGGGTCTCACTCTGGCCCAGGCTGACCTGGAATTAACTATGTAATCTCAGGGTAGCCTCAAACTCACAGCAATCCTCCTACCTCTGCCTCCTGAGTGTTGGTATTAAAGGCATGTGCCACCATGCCTAGCTAGTATTTTTGATAACAATAAAATGCAAGGTTAGGATTCATACCCAGGTGTCATTTGCATTAAATCTCATGAGATACTTTTGTCATTAACTATGAAACCTTGATAGTATTGTCTGATGGATTAATTATACCTCCAAATTATGCACCAAAGAAAACTGCAAAACAATCTTCTATGAAGGCTTCAGAGAATGTTGTAATAGGGACAACCAATCAGAAGGAGGGGTGGGAATATGACTCTGAGATATAATCCATAATGAACACCTACTCATGGGGATGACCGTGCCCAGAACTGCTCATGTGCTCAACTACATAGTCTTCTCTATCTGACCCCTGATGCTTACTGTGTTTTTACCTAAATGCTTCAAATCCAGGGCCTTAAATATCTGTATCCATTAAAATCCTAGCAATAAATAAAATAAAATATAATATAAACAAATCTGCATGATACAAATTAAGGGAAGAGACTTTAATGAAGGAAAACTCTGAGGATGTAATCAGGTTGTGAGTACCAACAGAACTTGCTGCATTAATAATACATAAGTCACTGCTGGGAGCTACTAATACCCCTGGACCTGAAGTGAGGTGATGGTGGTAGGAGAGGGAACCTTTATAAATGGTGAGAGCAGGAGCTATGGGTGGATTGCTTGTTGGGAGGTAGAGTGGGGATTTAGCCAATGCCAGACATATGATGTGAAGCAGAGACAACAGGGCATAAGCATCTCTCCTCCTTTACCCTTCACTAACCTTATAGTTCCTAATTCACTCTCCACTCAGCTGGTCATGAAATCACCTTCCTAGAGCAAGGAACAAGTAAAAATGGGGGTGACTAGCTCTATAGGGTAGCAGTGAGAGGCAGAGAGCAATGGCATAACAAGCATAAAAACTTCAGTACATACTGCTTCTTTGGACCATGGACCAACCTGTCAATGTCTCTTCAATATTACGAATGACTAGTTTTATAGGAACATCAAACTGTAGATTACTTCTTTACTTTATGAAATCACTGACTTCCTTCTATCAAGATGGAGGATTTGACTTCTTCCACATCAGTTAATAATATATTTTGTTTCAAGGTAGGGTCTCACTCTGGCCCAGGCTGACCTGGAATTAACTATGTAATCTCAGGGTAGCCTCAAACTCACAGCAATCCTCCTACCTCTGCCTCCTGAGTGTTGGTATTAAAGGCATGTGCCACCATGCCTAGCTAGTATTTTTGATAACAATAAAATGCAAGGTTAGGATTCATACCCAGGTGTCATTTGCATTAAATCTCATGAGATACTTTTGTCATTAACTATGAAAAGTAATTTCTACTCTCCATAAAACTGGTCTTTCCAAGGGGTGCTAGTGTTCAGGAGAATAAGGGCAGATTAGAAACCATTTTGGAATTAAACAGTATTTTCCCAGCATGCTTGGTATGCATGATTAGCTGTCTTAATGGCTTCCATGGTAAGATTTTTTTTTTTAATTTGAGAGAGACACAGAGAGAGAGAGAGAGACAGACAGACAGAAAGAGAGAGAGACAGAGAAGAAGAGGCAGACAGAGAGAATGGGCGCCCCAGGGCTTCTTAGCCACTGGCACTTAGCCACGAACTCCAGACATATGCACCCCTTAGTGCGCATGTGCAACATTGCCTGATTGTGTCACTTTTGTGTCTGGCTAAATGTGGGACCTGGAGATTCAAACGGTGTTGTTAGGCTTCACAGGCAGGTGCCTTAACCACTAAGCCATCTCTCCAGCCTGATAAAGATAAGTTAATCACCTGGTTCTTATAAATAAGATAAAAATATGTAACAGTACTGTAAATATCCATCATTTATGTCTAGGAAGGAGACATGAATCATAGTTAAGAGAAAGTTTCATTGAACTTTTAATAAAAATATCAACTGAATTGAGCTTTAAAATATAAAAGCACATAAGGAATTTTTATAAAATATTAAAAGGATATAAACAAGTGATTAATATATACATATAAATATACACATAAATTTTTCTAGAAAAACATCAAAACACAAGTAAGAAATATATTACAGAATCACGAAATCATATTTTGTGCATCTCTGTACACCAATTGAGTATGTTCTATTATTTTATTTCTGCAAATTTTCTCAAATAATTAATACTCAGTGTGCCTTTTCCTGTTTCCTCTTGTCAGAACTGCAACAAAACATGTTTCTTAAAACCAGAGTACTTGTTTTCTGTACATATTTACCTTCACATAATACTTCTTTAATACCAATTATGTAACAGTTCTATGGTGAGGCACTCCATTGTTTCTGTTTGATTATTCTTCAGTTGATCTATGTATAAAGGGCTTAAGGAAATGTTCAGCTACAAAGAGCTTCACAGTTGGATAATCCAGACCAGAAGATCATCTGTTAATGGTTCAGCCAAAGCCTATCTGCTAACTAAAGGTTGGTCACAAACCTGTGGCCTTTTGCAGAGCTGGTAGAATCCTCAAAAGATAGCAACAAGTGAGAGGAAGATTAGGTCCCTGGGACCTTGAATGATGCATTAAGGCTCTCACCTCTTCCTTATTGGCTCTCTGACATCCATGAAATGGGGAGTTTTGGCTGGATCATGTACCCCCTGCCACAATGTTCTGAATCACCACACCCCCAAAAGTGACAGATGGCAATGAACTGAAATCTCTGAAACACAGACAAAAATCAAGCTTTTCTCCTTTAAGTTGATTTTTTTTTTTCAGGAATTTTGACACAGCAATAAAAACTGACCCAAAATCATCTACTCCAAAGAGAATATCAAGAGGGTCCTAAGCCTCCATCTCCATACTGGATTTTTTCTGTAGGAAGAGTACACAGTATCAGAAATAACTTCTGTTATGTCTGTTATGGCTGGAAAATGTAGTCAAATCAGTTTGCTCTGGAATAATCTCACTCTACATTTTGAAAATTCAAATTCAATTCAGGAAATCTTTGGATGGTCAGGCTCTTTGGTATTTTTTTGTTAGCAGATTTTCATTGCTGTGGAAAAATATATAGCATGAAATGAATTATGGGGTAGAGGAATAATTGAGCTGAAAGTTGTAGAGGTCATGGTCCATCATGAAAGGTGGGCCTGGAAAAGGAGAGCAGCTGATAATGTGGTGGAGAGAGAAAATACTAGCAGTAACTGACCTCACTGTTCCCTCTGGACACAAGTCCACAGATGGTACCTTGCACATTCAGGATAGGTTTTTCCCCATAAGTAAAATTGTCTGGGAATACCCTTTGCGACATTCACAAGGATGTATTTTACCATTATGTGTCACTTCTCAATTCAATCAGATTGAAAAAAATAAAAAAACTATTCATCACAGTATATAGTATATAATGCTCTGTATGTTTGTAACATTAAACTGGCTAAACTATTTCAACTATACTATTATTGTTTGTGTATGTAACGTGTACTTGTATATGGGAGCACATGTGTGTGGTTATTTGTGCGTGCATGCATGCCCGTGTGTGTGTGTGTGTGTGTCTGGAGGGCAAAAGTTGATGTTGGATGTCTTCCTTAATCATTCTACACTTTAATTATTGTGCAAGGGTCTCTCATTTTTACCTGGATTCTGGAAGTCTAGCTAGCTGGCTTGCCCCGGGAGACTCCTGTCTATGCCTACAAAGTGGTCTACAAACGTAGACCACCATGTCTGCTTGATATTTACATGGATGCTACGGATCAAAACTCTGGTCTTCACACTTCCATGGTAAGTAAGCTCATTGTCCTCTCAGCCATCTTCCCAGCCCATATTATTATTGATTTATTTTTTGTTAAACAGAATCATCTGTGTAAAAACCTCAATGAAACTGTTAGATCTCACCATAGATTCTTGATACCAATGAATAAGTGATAATACCATGTTAACTGAAAAAGGGCTTAAATATCATTGTATACAGCAAAAAATAATTGCAACACTGTCAAGAAACAAGACTACTTATTTGCAAATAAATAATGAATTTCTTGTGATGGTACATTTTGGAACTGATTACTCCACTGACAAACATGGAATTCTCTTCTTAATATCTATTTACTGTAAAGTGATAATATTGGATTAATTTCTTAGCTAATTTATAACAATTATAAAATAAGTAAACTTTCCAGATATGTGGAAACACAAACAAACAGTGAGGATACTGAATTATTTTGTATATATTTGTAGTATTTCATTGGTTAAAATACTTGTGATAAAAATAACATATAACCATCAATTCCTGCAGAAATTACAGGTATAACATGCACTGTGAAACATTTGATCTTAGTTTTCCTTCTCCAACCCATGATCAGCTGGAATAGTTGAGCAGTTTCCTTAGACAATAGAAAAGAGTAAAGCTCAGAGATTTTTAAGGAATGAAATGCTAACAATGGAAATATATGGCTATTTCCCATCCCCTATATTTATACTCATTATAGACTAGCAAATGTTCAAATCTTTTCTCATATCAGAATACTCACTAAAATGATTTTATATCCTTAGAGATATTTTGTCCAGTAATTCATTGATTGCTGGTTTTCAAGTTACAATATATTTATGTTCAAACACAGGAAGTTTCAGCCATCCTGTTTAATGATGGCCTTGAAGTGATGAGTTTACATTTAGCTGCCCTCTTCAGAGAAGTTCATATATACGTGAACTCTGTTAAAGTAAAGGTAATATGAGAGAAATCTTGTCATTCCTTTAGTTTAACATTTTTTGAAAGTAGTATAACCTTTTTATGATTCATTTGTCTATATTTTATCAGTACATATATATGCATTCTAAAAAACTGCAAATCCTAAGACAATATTAGTTACAAGAAGATGGAAAGTAGAGGTCATAATGGTTTCAAAAGAAGGCTAGGGATGAAGCAATTAAAGAAAGCTTTAAAAAAGCTAAAGGTGGGCTGGAGAGGGAATGGCTTAGCAGTTAAGGTGTTTGCCCGCAAAGCCAAAGGACCTAAGTTTGATTTCCCCAGGACCCATATTAGCCAGATGCACAAGGGGGTGTACGTTTCTAGAGTTCATTTTCAGTGGCTAGTGGCCCTGGCATGCCCATTCTCTCTCTCTCTCTCTCTCTCTCCCTCTCTCTCTCTCTCTCTCTCCCTTTTTCTGTCTGTTAAATAAATAAATAAATAAATAGCTAAAGGTAGCTGGGCGTGGTGGCACACGCCTTTAATCCCAGCACTTGGGAGGTAGAGGTAGGAGGATTGCTGTGAGTTCAAGGCCACCCTGAGACTGCATAGTGAATTCCAGGTCAGACTGAGCTAGAGTGAGACCTTACCTCGAAAAACCAAATTAAAAAAAAAAAAAAAAGCTAAAGGACTTTGCACTGTAAAATATATATTTTTTATGTCCATAGAAAGGGCAATGACTTAGAGGGAAAAGTAAATTTAAAAAACTAGCTTATCAAAAGAGGGGGAAAGGGTTACATCAAATATAAGGTAGTCTTTGAAAATATAGTCAAGTATATTAGATGAGAGAAGTTTAATTTATAGACAGACCTGCTACCCACATATCATCCAAATATCCAAGTATCATCTGCTAAAATATCTAAGTATCACACACCTTTAAAGGGTGACAAATGCGTGGTTAGGATGTAGTGTGAAGACATGAGCCATAAACCCTTTGAAAACATTCAACATAAATCTCAGCTTCCTTGGTTAAATGTCTGAGTATTTCTGTTCCTGTTTTTCTTACAAAAGAGCAACAGTTTATGCTACTTGTTTTTATAGGTCTTAGGAAAATATGCATCTAAAAGAAGAGGTTTCTTTTTAAGGTATTGTTTGAAAAAGACAATAAAATATATTCCTGTCTTAATAAATGATACACTATGCTGAGACTGCCCTAGATGGCTCAAAGCTGGGAAGTTTGTCTAATACTACTTTAAAATTTGACCCTGAACTCTGGATAGATGATACAGTGATCTGGCCAGTTGCCTTCCATCAACTGTTAAATCATTTGCTCACTCTTGCCAAGAATTTTTTTAGTGCACATTTCATATAATGCATTTGGGTTTACAAAGGTAGGTGAAGGCTAGCTTACAGTGTAAATGACTCTCATGAGGTGCTTAAAATAATTGGGCAGAAGGCTGTCCTGATGAGAACATGTTCTTGACTCCATTCCTGCCAGTTCCTTTCCAGTAGTAAGATCAACAACCAAAGAGAGAATAGGTTCATCAGAGAACGAGTGAGGCCAGGTATGTTCTTTAGCACCACAGAAAAGCACAGTGGTTTCCTTATCCTTGGTGCTAGTAAGTTCATCAGTGGACAGTTTCTAAGGGAATACTCTTCTTGCAGGCCAGTGTGAGAATTGAGAAATTTGAGGTCTCCAGGGTCAGGAAGGGGAAAATGAACTGTCCATATTCCATACAAAGGTGTCTCATTCAGCAGAGCCAGAGCTCCTCACCAAAGACCTGCATTCTTTTTATTCCTAAGGTTCCCATGTGGCTGAGTGCACTGGGGCCTGCACCCAGAGAGGCTTGAAAGCCTTTTGAATTTTATTGATTGTCGCTGTTGGATGGCAGGGATGACCCCTATTTACCTTCTTTCTAACATACCTTTTTCCTCCAACCTTTAACTTATATTTTTCCTTTTATTATCATCTCTTTTGACAGCTGGAAATTTATTAGTGATAAATGCACAATCTACCAATGTTTTCCTTTATGGTCTCTGGGTTTTGTGGCATTTCTAGAAATGTGAACACCCAGTCTTTAGTTATAAAGCATAATTTCTGATTATTGCAATAGTTCGTTTTCCTCTCACTGCTCAGATGTTTTTCATCTCAAATTTATTTGCATGGATTGTATAGAGGTATGATGTCAAAATTACTTGCATTACAAATTTATATCCATTGTCCCAACATCTTTACAGAATACATCTTTTTTATTATTTGAAAATGTCACTTTATTAATTGTCTGCTAATGCAAAAGATACATTTGATATGAAACTATATGTAAATACATAAAATATAACATAAGAGATATAATTTAAAGATGATCATTCTAGAAACATAATATTATACGTATATAAAACATATAACATATGCTCATATATTTTTTATGCCTGAGGATATGATTGCCTCATACATTACCGTGTGTATGAGGAAGTACTCCCAATATCACATGTCACTGACTTCCCGTTCTCTACTTGTCAGTCTTCTTAGGCTACAATAATGTGGATGCAAGCTTAGTAAGTTTACTAAGATTTCCTTCAGTAACTAACAAGCTATATAATAGGTAATTTTACCTAATATTTCCTTGATTATTATTATAGAAGATATCAGAGTGCCAGTAAAGATATAAATATAATAATAAATAGGACTTTTTTTTTTTGCTACTCTTGGGAACCCTGCCATAAGATAACATATACACATATTTGGTAGCCATATTGGCCCCAATATTTTCATGAAAATATAAAATACTGGTGAAAAAAGACATGCAAAATAAATAAAAAATAAGATGTCCCTACACTTACAAAATGAATATTTCCTTGAGAAATACATATTAACAGTGCAGTTTAGTACTGTGATAGATTTGTGTTCATGCTTCAGCAGTTTAATAAGAATGGTTCTATACAAATGAACTCTAATGAAATGGCATTTCATGCAGCCATTCTAAATGAGTTATCTTTCTTTAGACATTTTCTAATCTCTTCTATAACATGAATATAAGTTGTACATGGTAGGAGATAATGTTTTAGTAAATAGTAGCTTTAGAATATCCTCTCCCCCGCCCCAAATCCCATTAACTCTTAGATGATTTTGTGTGATCCTTGGCTTCCACTCCCAATTTTGGAAATCTTCTTAGTGTCAGAAAAATTTATCTATCTCTTATTTGATAGGAGAATGCCAGGCCTGAACTGTGGAAGTAGATTTTGTTCCTGGCTGCAGGGAAAGGCGAAGATTCTAGGCCCAGCATACAAGGTCACTATTGTCCATCGCTATAATGGGCAAGGTAAAGATTGCCAAACTGTTTGAGTTGGTCCAATGAAAGGTATATCAGGACTTTCCATGACAACAAATGGAAGCAGGATTTTTCTTGAATTTGGAGCTGGAGAAAGGCTTAGCATAAAAGGAGATATTATATGGCGATTAAACACACCAGAAATGAAAAATCAAGAAATGATGAGATAAAGTAAAAAGGGAAAAGAGATTGAGAGAGGATGTCTGAGAAACGAGTTAAGTCATAAGATATTTTAAGTGAGAAATCTCTTTGCATGAAGTCACAACGTGAAAGAATTAACATGAAGTCTTAGTTTGCTTTGTTTTCTGAAAACAAATGAGAATACTAGAGTTAGTGAAGCAGAAATAGTTACTGCTCAAAAAATTAAATTAATATGTATTCATATTCAATATTTTTAATGATGTGACTTCAAAAATAAGCTACAATCATACCATTATTTCCCTTATGTGAAAAGTGTGTTGAGGGACTGTGGAGAAGGCTCTATGGATAAAGCACTTGGTACACAACTCTGAGTACTAGAGTTCAGATTCACAGACCCCATGTATAAGTCAGAAGCTATGGCAGGCTTCTGTAATCTCAGTGCACACTCAGCAGGAAGCAGATGGAGACAGGGAACATTCTCTGAAGCTCTTAAAAGTAGTGGTGAATAGCAAGAGACACTGTTTCAAAAACAAGATAACAGATATATAAAATATTGAAAAAAATAAAAGGGCTGGAGAGATGACTTAGCAGTTAAGGCACTTGCCTGCGAAGCCTAAGGACCCAGGTTTGATACCCCTGTACCCACATAAGGCAGATGCACTGGGTGGTGCATGCGTCTGGAGTTGATTTGCAGTGGCTAGAAGCCCTGGTGTGCCCATTCTCTCTCTCTCTCTCTCTTTTTCTCTGTCTCTCTCTCTCAAATAAACAAATAAACTATTTTTTTAAAAAAAAACAAGATTAAAAAGTCAGGATTGACCCAAAAGTTGTCCTTTGTGTTCCACATATGCTCTGTGACACATGTGTACACTCACATTCACAAGTGCATGCATACACACACACACAATAAATTAATTAATTAAAATGTGTCTCTTCAAGGGATCATCTCATATCATTAAAAACCTCTCCATAGGGATGCCAGAACTCCCCTGAAGTTCATCTTGCCAGCAGCTATAACATGGTTTCGAAAGGTGTTTCAACTAGTAAAAAGTTCTTTATAAAACAATCTTTGTCATATTTGTGCACAGGAAAGGGATAATAACTTGAAAAGAATCTAAATGTTTACATGTAATAAATGGAGAATAAACAGTAAGGCCAGTCAGCTAGCCAGCACTCACAGATAATTACTGGTGTGTCACTTAGGCATACAGATTAGATTTTAAATGTTGTGTAATAATCTGCCACAAATCTAATAGCTTCAAACAATGCACCTAACCTCGCTCTTTCCATGGACCAGATGTCTGGAAATAGTCTCACTGAAGCTTCTGTCAGGACCTTGCAAGGCTGTGATTAAGGTGTCAGGCAGGTAGTGTTAACATCTTCCAGGCTTGACTAGAGAACATTCTGCTAGCAGGTTCATTCAGGCAGAATTAAATTTCTTTAGCTTTATGGTTGACAGCCCTGGCTTTTGTTCTGGCAAGATTAGATACTAGAGGCTCCATGAAGTTCCTAACATCTCCTGGAGGCTGTGATATCACTTCTTTGAATGTCATCCACAGGCAAGACCACTAAGCTCATCATACATGCAAGGAGTCTATTATCTCCAGAAGGCCCAAGTGTCTTTTTAAAGAGCTTTCACCTAATTAAGTTGGCCCCAGCCAGGAAAATAATCCTTTTGGTTACTTCAAAATCAATTGGCTTGGGACTTCATGGGCAAAATTCTTTCCTTTCAGCATAGTTTATCATTTGGAAGTAAGACCTAGATCCTGTTTGCATTTGAAAGGTGGGGATTATATAGAATGGATGAAGACTAGAGGTCATGATCATAAGGGCCAGATCAGAAATCTGCCTGTCACATCTATGCTCCATAATCTTGTATAGCAAGAATAAAACATTAATGCTTACAATGGCTGTACATAAGAACTAAGTAGGTTTGTCAACAGGGACAAAGACAAAGGACTGGGTAGTAGTGTCATGCCTGATTTCATCCCCAGTGGTAACTTTGTAGCACAATATATTTCAACATGTATTCTACTGATTCTATTGAAGGCATAATTTGTGCCATAAATTTATGCACTATAGCTGTATGAAATGATGGTAGCATAACTTGCACAAACTTTTTCTTGAACATTATATGTGCATAAGTGTTCAGATGCTATGGTGGAAAGTGTGCACATCTGGGAGTCATGAGAGTGTTGGGTATTGCTTGGCTTCTACTAACCAGGTTCTGCCTTACAAAATCCGTTTCATCATGTATGAAGTACAGAAACTATCTCCTGATGCCTGCAGTGTTAAACAGTATCACCAAAGATGGAAGAGGGTACTGGTGAAGGGAATGGGTTCTGGGACTAGGCACAATTCTGGCTAGTTCATGGATACTTGTATGTTATCACAAGAAAGTTATATAACTTCCTTTGACCCTCAGTGTTCATATTTGCTTTATAACATTAATAACTGTTTCTAGTTACTACTACTGACATTCTCAGTATAGTGCTTGAAATGTAGACATGTATAAAGTCAATAAATATTAGTTCTCATCTTTTAATATATCTGAAAATCTCACTATAGTAACTAATTGAACAAACATGAATTGAAACCCTAATCTGTTTAAAGCATAGTTGGATAAATTATTGAAAAAGACAGGAAAAACTTTCCATATGCACGATCTTATATGAATCTATCTATCTATCTATCTATCTATCTATCTATCTATCTATCTATACAGAGGAGAGAGAGAGAGAGAGAGAGAGAGAGAGAGAGAGAGAGAGAGAGAGAGAGAGAGAGAGAGAGCCTACTGCTTTATTATTAGTTTTAAATTGTATCCTTTGAAATACATAACATCACTATAATGGATACTGGTTCTAACTTATTTGTGAAACTTTAGTGTCCAGTGTGTTGGACATAGTCATCCAGTAAAGTTTTATATGAGTGAGAAAAAATATGGTAGAGATCTTGCCTTCAAAAATGTTTAAAGTCCAAGAGGAAGGCTTAGAGTCAACTAAAATCAATACATGCATTAAAAACTGTCAATAAACTTTCTGTCTCCTTAAAGAATGTATTACACATAATTGCACCTATCTGTAATTTAGACCAAGAAAAGAAACCAGATCCTTAAGAACTAGAAAGGAACAAATGGTCACAGCAATTAATAGTTGCTGTGATTGAAAATAGTCTTATAATCATCTGGTATTAATGGCACAAACAAAAAGAAGATGGGTTGACTATGTTTTACTAGAAATAAATGTATGTACCAAATTCTCCAGAGACAGAGCTTCTCCCCAATGGTACCCATGATAGTTGTTTACACTTTAGAGCATCCAGCTACAAATATATTTTATTTATACCACTTTCAGAGGCAATTTACAGTGGTTCATTATCAAAAGGCTAAGATCATTATCAGATGGATAAAACCAATTGATGACAATGATGATAAGACATATCCATCCTTTACTGAACATTACTTTGCCAGCACCCTGTTGCAAGAATTAAATGAGAAATAGACAGCTATTTCTCATTTATTTCCTGCAACATCATTGTGATACAGTTACTCTGACATCTATTTACAGTTAGAGAAAAGCAAATGAGATCAGATCTTTCTAAAGGTCACACAGAGAACAGGATTCTAGGGTACCAGTAATTTTATCTGATAGCACTCATACTTTATTTTTCAATTCATAGTGGTTATTTTTGTAGAAAATTTTAAGAGAACATGGAAAAAAATCATCTTCCACCTTACATATCTAAATAATCATATTCTCCCCAAACCTAAAACTCCACAGCATGCAATTAACAATTTCTCAGAGATTTTTTTTTTTCTAGAATCTTCTTTGCTCTAATTGGTAGAAAATCAGATTTTGCTATATGGTCATTGTAAAATTAAATTTCCAAGAGTTTATGTCCCTGATTCTTAGGTCTAAAGCTTTCCTCTTGATTAACTAACCTGAGCTAGGTAAGAACTGAATGTTGCAAGGAATTTGTTTCTTGTTCTAACCTTCCTTTTTGTATCAATAAACCTTCCTGGGTATAATTAGGACTTTATTTAACCTCAGATGATTATATCAATGATGCTGAATCTGTTTGCTCTGGAAAATTGGTTCCAGTGAGGACTGATGAATGGATACCACATGTGATGGGAAAACCTACAAATAGCAGAGCCAGATGGGGTCATGTTATCCTGCCCCCGTGGGTGCCACTGGGAGAAATCATCCAGGCATAGAGAGTTCAGTGCCAAATTGACTCGGGACAGGAAGTGCTTTCTGTGCCAGCTGGATTCCTGCGCCTCTGCCTTGTTAATTTTGATGGATGAGTGATATCCTTCCTCCATGTTTGGCTGGCAAACAGATTGGATCGATCAAAAGGTTTATTGTTGTCCACTTCAAATGCCACTTCTAAGTTCCTGTCACTTTGATCAAGAAGGAAAGATTTTCTCAGAAAAGAAACAAACATGGACTTGGAAGGAACTGGCTCTAGGAAAAAAAAAAAAAAAAAAAACTGCCACAACCACAGCGTGTATACCAATGAGTAAAATGGTGAAGTCAGTTTTGACGTTTATTCTTCTACTGACCAAGTTGCCAATTTGAACCCACCCCTTCATAGGTCATAGCTTGTAGCTTTAACCCCTCTATGTGACCTGAGTTAAAGACAGGATCTTTAAGAGAACATTAAAGTTCTGTGAGGCTGCAAAGTCAGAGCCACCCACAAGCAGAGAGAAGAGCGATACTTATGTGTCAGTACCTTTACCTATTTTGTTCTTTCTCAGACATTTATGGGAAAACTCAGACTTGGAGAACATTTTGTTCCTGCCATAAGTAATCTGGAGAGCTTTGCACCTCTGTCTAGTACAGAATGCATCAACACACACAGAAAGCCACATATGGACTACCAGATGTAATACTCTGCCCCTAACATTGTATATGTCTGGCAAAGGTTTATATTCCTTATGTGTTGACTTTCAACTCCTGAAACCTCTTTAGCTAAAAATTCGCAAGTGAGTTTGTAAAAAATTCAATTTGGCAACAAAACAGTAATAATGATTAGGAAACAATTTATAAGATTAAAGGATCACATCTGGAGTAAAGAATCAACATTTGCCATATTTTGTTGAAAAGAATTTCCCTTTTTCCCTCTAATTCTATTTCTATCCGATGCCCCACACCCAAACCCAAAAGAGATGTGCCCTTAACACCATGCTTCAGAGGAGTTTGGCTGTGCAGATCCTACCACAACTAAGGCTTGTGTCCAGCAGGGGTACTGAAAACAACCTCGTGGCTTTACTTTTAGACATTTTGTTAATTCATAGAGATGTCCAACATTTTCAGTAGTGCATGATATGAAATTTTCAAGTGTTCCATTGTCCCTTTTATTTGGAGCTTAGAATGAATCAAAGAAGATTTTTTTAGTGTTTCTGTTCAATATAATATATGAATTATATATTAATTCAAAGTATACAGTAATACCAATCTTTTTCTATGTTTAATTAAGAAAAATAACAGAAAAAATTTGCTTCATACTTTTCTACTCTCTTGATACGAAACAATATATACACATAGAGACATACATGACATTTCCTTCTGAATCAGCAGAGCTGTACTTCTGTTTATGTTATATACAAGGAAGCTCTGAATTGGAACCAGTGTGAGTCCTAACATCAGCCATAATAGATCCATTAAGCATGCATCCAAGTGACTTGATTCAGAGCCTGGCTGGGGCCCATCCTATTCTCAGGCAGGGTACTGCTGAGATCAGGACTCTACTGATGCATGTACTACCTCAGACTGCTCCTTTCAAATTCACCTACCCGGTTCCAAATGCCATGCCATTCTGCTGAAATGCCTTAGCCTTAAGCTGTCCTGGAAGGAATATCTTCTCTGTTATCCTTATAATATATTTCAGTATTTTGCAGGTATAATTCAAATTCATGGCATATGTTTGCATTCTCCCATGGAATTATTTTCCAGTGTAAACCCCATCATCAGATTCACACTCTACCACACAAGCAAAAATTTAAAAATTGAAGCTAAAATTTTAAGCTGATTCATGTTCAAATCTTGGTTTTATGTCATACACAATAGAACAGGTTCAAAGTAGTTTATTTTTAAGAGCATTGAAAGTTGTTACCCTTTTAAGCCATTGATGGGTCATGAAACATAATGTCTACCTTAGTTGATAGCTGTAATGATTAAGATACCTATGTAGGGCTTGGGATGTAGCTCAATGTTAAGAGTACTTCCCCAGCATGGGAGAGGACCTAGGTTCAATCCCCAATACTACAAGCAAAACAAGAGCCAAATGTCAATACAGAGCAAATCCAGATTTTAACATTCTTCCTTTCTTTACTATAAGGACCTCCATTCCTAACAGAAATACATGGATGTGGATCATGGCTTTATATTTTTCTGATCATGGTTTCCACTAAGAAATGCATTTCATATGACAATACGCTCAGCCATACCCGTATATATGCAACTGAAACAAAGTTTTACAAGTCAGTACAGAACGCTATTAGATGTGGTACCCATTGACATTTCCTATTCACTTTATTCTAGTGTATTTCCTCCCAAGTAGTGTGCCAAATCCATAAAACTGAATTTATAACCCATAAATAGATCATAATATGAAAAGCCTGATCCACAACAACATCCTTATTTCACCTTATCCATTGAGGGCACTGAAAGGAGCTCTTACTCAAATCAAAAATTCTCCTGTCTTACGACCCTGAGTTCTATCATTTAGTTATTAGAGATATAAAAAAGCAAACAATTCCAGCTCAGTTTTTTGTACTCTACAACTCAAAACTGAAAGAGCAGGAACATTGACTCTGCCATCTACGTGTGATAAGGAGTCGATTTCTATTCACCTCAAATAGAGAAAGCAACAGTGAACCCCCAGGACTGCAGAAACCTCAGATGGTCCTGGACCCTGTCCTTACTGTATTCTCCTATGTCATCATATGTGATGCCTTTTCAACCTTAGCTGAGCCCTTACTGAAAACTGTGGCCATCAGTCCCACAGTCAAACTAGATTAGCAAACCTAGCAGGGTTCTCTTTTTGCTCTTACGCAATTTCATATAGAGGAGATTGGCTTTACTGTAGATCTTAGCAATACGGATGTTTGATTTATTTCTTTTTATTTGCTTAAGTTGAGAACTTTCATCTTTTCATGAAAAGATGAAAGGGACTCTCTTTAGTATATTCAAATTGCTAGAATAGTTACTCTCATTCCTTGGGACCATTATTGAGTAAAATCAGGATTACTTATTGAATGCAAACATGGTGATTCTATGAGTCAATCTGATAAACTGTGAAAGTGACTAATAGGTAGTTTATACAGTGTGGATATGATGAAGAGAGGGACAGAGCACAGGTGTGCGAACATTTACCATGCCACACGGAATGTCATGTGATTTCAAATTTATGAATTTTTTCTGGAATTTTCCATTGAAAATTCTTGGGTCATACATGAGTTGTGTTTTCTGGCTGTTTCTTACAGGTTAGATGTAATAGTTGCCGTCTTGAATCAGAGCAGCTGTGAGCACTTCCACCCGAGTCTCGCATTAATTAATTAATGCTATTAACATTGCCAGTCCTGCTGGAAGGAGGTGGAAGGTTAGCAAGGCCCATGAGATCTCTCTTTTCCCAACAGTAAGGATATATTTCAAGATGTTAATTTCTGGAAGAAGACTGTGGTATAAATGTGTGTACAATGTTCATGCGCATATAAGTAAACTCCTCACAATAAATTCATTGATTTCTATGGTGGACATGGGTAAAATCGTTTTTTACTTTTTTGGAGGAAGAAATGATTGCTGCCACTTCCATCTGGGGCAAATTAAAACAGCCTCCTCAGGAAACCCCAGGCAACAACCATAAATGACTTAAACTACTGATGAGAGGGGAATTTCTCTACTGATGGTCAATCACATATAATGCCAAAAGCTGGTGCGCGCGCACACACACACACACACACACACACACACACACACACACACACACAGAGGATAGCCATGTTTCTCCTACCTGGAGCATGTTCTATGTGCAGAAGTGTTCACAGTGTTCATAAAGATGCAGGAAACTACCTCTATTCCTCCTCCTATTGGGATCCCGGAGGCTTGGAATTCTTTGGTGCTACCACACAACTAATCCAAAACTCATAGCTTTCGTATAAACAACCGTAGGATAGA